>CM057343.1:176217482-177609005 GCA_030015575.1 Agapanthus africanus
CCAATCAGAACTTGATTAAGGTGAATGTTTACAACATTACTTACAAACTCAAATTCATAACCTTCTTTAGAAATCAAAGATACAGAAATGATATTACAAGTTGCGTTGGGTACAAAAAAGCAATTACGTAAAACCAAAACATGTCCATCTGACATTCCCAGGTGATAGTCCCCCACGGCCTCAGCATCCATGCTAGCTCCATTTGCAACTTTGAGGGTCATGTCACCTGCCTTCAAAAACCTACGCTTTCTCAATGCCTGCAAAGAATTACAGATATGAAATCCTGATCCGGTATCCAATACCGAGGACGTAGAGTTTATTGATAGACAGTTTTCAATAACATACACGCCTAAAGCTGAAGCCGCAACTTGCTTCAGATCCTGTGTTCTGTCCTTCCAAGCCCTGCAATCTTTCTTCCAGTGTCTACTCTTGTGACAGTAAAAGCATTCTTCCTTATCCACAAGCATCCCCGCTACCTTTGTTGCTTTTGCCTTTCCCTTCGTATCCACTTTACTAACACCGCCCCTTGGTTTGGCGGGGGTTTTCTTCTTCTTTCCCTTGGCTTTCGCCCTGGACCTAGAAGAGGAAGATCCTCCTACAAACAAAGTGGATGTTTCCCTACCTTTCTGTAGGGTGCCCACCGCACTCCTCAGCATGTTGAGGAGCTCTAAAAGTTCAACTTCCTTTTCCTGTAAGTTGAAGTTCAGGATGAACTGGGCGTAAGTTGAAGGAAGTGACTGAAGAATCAAGTCCGTATAGAGCTCATTCTCCAACGTGGTCCCAAGGTCCGCGAGCTCCTCTATGTAGCCAATCATCTTAAGCACGTGTTCCGCTACCGATGATCCGACGACCAATCTCGCCGAAAACAACTTCTTCAACACTTCGTATCTGGCGATACGGGATTGCTCTCCATACAGTTCTTTTGTATGGAGAAATATGGATTCGAGGTCCATATTCTCGTGCCTCCTCTGATGTTCGTTGTCCATAGAGGCAAGCACGAGGCACTTGGCCTTCATGCAGTCGATTTCCCAGGTCTTACGGATTTCCCTATCAGCGACGCTGGTTTTGGGACCTGGGACAAGGGGAGCTTTGGTGGTAAGAAGATACCCCAACTTCTCATAAGTGATTGCCATTTTGACATTCCTGAGCCAATCTTTGTAGTTTGGCCCTGTCAGTATGTTTTTATCTAGAAGTAACTTAAGTCCAGTCATGATAAATGGTCGCTGCAATTAGGAGAGAGAGAGAAGAAACACTTTAGCATGATGCTCTTGCAAGTTTAGAGTGGTTTTTAATTTGTCTAAACAGGATGGCTCCCACTGTCTCTCGAATCCCTCCCCAAACCATAAAGGAAGAATTAGTCGGGATCAATCTCACCGTACAATACTTGCTTAACCGTTCAGCCAGGCCAGTGTCGGTACTTCGAAGGAGGTTTTCCAATGCTTTTGCGAAGTTCCTTAATTAAATAACCTCTTTTCCCTGTGGGCGTAGCCCCGCTAACACCTTTCTAGACACCTACTTGGTTTATAGCATTGATCGTTAAGTGAGAAAGTTCCGGAGGAGTAGCATATACTCATAGTAGGATCGGGATCCAAATATCATCACATGACAAAACTGAAGGAATCCTACCAGAATCATCACACTCCAAATGGTATGCAGCGCTAGCAAGTTTCAGTTCTTTTGAAACTCCCGATGTGAATTTTTTCCCCATGCTCTTATGACCTTGACTTTGGCCAAAATATCATGAGTCACATGTCAAGTTCTACCCGTCATTCTCCAGGTTAATTTGAGCCCACCCGTACCTACCCTTGACTTTGGCCAAAATGGCAGTACGACTGCCCCAAACCAACACATCTATCTATGCTGCACATGAATACCCAATAGCTACCAATCACTATGCCTTGAGTTTGGCCAACATACATAGCTTGAATACTTATTGACCATTCATGTGAAACGACGGAGGGCTACGAATGGTTTTGGCAAAACCGTGAACGTAGTGAACTTGATATAATCGAAGGAACGAGATAGCTTTAAAAAGGAGTGGTTCAAGCTCCGCATTTAAGATTTAGTTTTTAAAAGAACCAAGTGGTTTTGAAAGTGTTCCAACGACTTTTACTTGGTTTATTTTTTCTTGCATTAATTCCAATACGTCCCATCAATTAATCCTACCATTGCAGAAAACAACGAAAATATGTCGTACGCTTATGTCATCCGCATTCGCCACGGGGTCCCGTCATCACCCGTTAGGTTACTTAACTAACGACAGAGTGGGGGCTGGACTAGCGCGGATGCAAAACATAAGCAACGCCTAAATAGATATCATATAGATATATATAAACATTCGTCACATGCAATGATAGCCATTCTAGATCACAGATGAACACATTGGATATACTAGGAATCCGCATTTCGTACGAGCCTGTAACGAAGAGCGGATTACACGATCGCGATGAATAGCCAAATTCCACCCTTGACCCCTACGGGTGCGGCAAACTACCCGCCAAGTACCCGAAGTGAAGTAACCTCCCTCAACAACGTGAGTAGGCCACTCGGCACTTCGAGATACCCGGTAGTTTGCGCACCCCACCTTGGGTCTATCCTAGGAGCAAAAACAGTAAAAAGAAATTATACAATGACGGCTACAACCCCGACCCGGTTGTGCGGCCATACAAATAATATTACATCAATTTACATATTACAAGAATTGAAAGAATAAGAAAACTCTTATCTCACAACCCCCCGGCTATTCATCCGCGACAATCCAACGAATTCATATACACAAACCATCAACATTACAGATCACAGATATGTATAACCCCCACTAATCGACGTATAGAGATTAGCAGACGTTCAATACATATATCACATTACAGATATAACCCATTAGCCAAAGTGTAAAGAAGTTCAATCAAAAATACGGATTTGTGACCACCCCAAAAAACTAACTTGTTCTCTGGAAAATCTGGGCAGAAACAAAACCATCTCAAAAATCACAAAACACCCCCATAAGTAAACTGCAAGAGAAACGATCCACGGCCGAGTCAATTCGGCCGCGGATCAACGGCAAGAGCAAGCTCTTGCCGCGGAACCATGGTGAGTTGGTCGGTTCAGTGGGTCGGTTTTCTTTCCTGTACTTAAAAAAGCCTGAGTCGATTTTTAAGACATGATTTATTACTTTTAAAGCAGGTTTAAAAATCGGCAGAAAGTTAGGGTTTTGAAAAAGTGTTTTGCGATTTTTTGCGATCGAAGTTCTATATACTTTGCTAACTAGTTAGTTTGTGTTTAGCTAGGCTCCGATACCACTGTTTGTCCACGTTGCCCACCCCGGTGCTTGCGGGGAGGCGGAAACGTTATGAAAAATCGGATTTTTACAACACTAGGCAACATGGACTATGCTAAAGGAGGGATCTTTTCTAAACAAAACTAACTAACAAGCTAAAAGAGTTAGCTACTCTGAAAGGGGGTTATACCTAGGTCTTCAAGTCCTTCTCTTCTTGCTCCTTGGGGTGAAAGAACGGGTTCTCCTTGTCGCCTTCTCTTGCCGAAGAAAGATCCACCCGAGGGCCTCTACCTTTGGCTCCAACTTCAAACTAGAAGTAACTAAGGTGCTTGGTGTGCTAAACCTAGGAGCTTAGAAAGAGTAGAGAGTATTTTTGAGGGTTTTATCTCAAGCTCAAAGGGTTCTCAACTCATGAGAGGGGAGAGCTGGAGAGAGAGGAAGAGGAGGAGAGAGAATCAAAATGATAGAATGAGAATAGTTTTACAACCATAAACAAATATATGTGAATTAATCAATTAACAAAATTAATCAAAATGAAAAAGGTTATGGTATGTTGAAATGACCATTATCATTTCACATTAAATGAGTTTTGCAAAGATCAAAGAGCATCTTTGCTTGAAATGATGATGATCAACTTTTCAACCTTGGTCAACAAGTCAACCTTGGTCAACAAGTCAACAACCCTATACCATAACTCAATTTCATTTAATTAATACTATTAATTGATATTTCACATATTCATTAGGGTTTGGAAAAATAACTGTCAACTGTGCATACACACCCGTTCCAAAACCCTAATGAAAATCCTCTTCCTCTGCCTCAGTCAACTGTGCATACACACCCGTATCCATGTTCCGAGGAACACGAATACAATGAGATAAAACCAATCCCAAATCATATACTAGGATCCAGCTTAAACCAAAGCCCGCTAGTATAAGCTGTCCGGACACAAAACGTGCACAAGTGCGCGGATGTGAACGAACCCTGTCGCAAAACCATGCGACCTCTACTCATTTTGCCTAAAGGCGAATAACCCTCTGTGTGGGACTCTAAAGACTCGACACTACGCTGGCAGTGGGTTTAACCACAGACCGCAAGCGGCACTAGCTGTACGTAACGGTCCCAAGGTAGATGCCGACAAGAAGACTGACGAGGTAAACCCATCTGAACTCTTACTGAGCCTGAATGTGACAGTCTCCGTACAGTCCGGTCTGTTCGTCTAAGAACATCGCATGGCGGGCCTAGGGGGCGGTAAACGTCAGTCGCCTAATAGCGGTGCAAGTCGTGTCGGAGTGTAGCCCAGAACACCCTGAGATAACATTGGAAACCTACCAGTCTATCTCGCTTGCCCTGGCCAGGGACTTTGTGTAATGGCTCTCCTAGACACAGCGCGATATCAACCCCCAATACCGGGAGAGACGAATCCTGTTCAACCGTCACTGCCTCCAAGTGCTTCGGGATCGCACCCAAAAACTACCTGTTTGCACGACTCCTTTGAGCCGTGGTAGGGTAGTAATCAAAGTACAGTGGGAACACACTCGAGGCAAAGTGACAGTGTCAAGTCAACGGCCTAAGATGTACTCATGTCACCTGGGAACTGATAACTGACAATAGGTATAATACCAACCAACAGTTCCCGACGAGTCTAGTCCAGTGTACTCGTAACCTAACGAGCACCCGCATACTATCCCAAGTACGACGTACTGACGGCTGTGGGACAGACCGTCTCCCAAGCTGGGATGAGAAGCGCATACGCTAGACTACTCCGGAGTATCGATGCCCTATCTCGATAGTCCTACAACTAGGGACCTGCATAAGGATGTGCTTGTGGATTACCCAGCCCCCACGAGTGTGACTGCCATCACAACGCTGGTAATCAAGCAAAGATGCTAAGGGCTCTACTAATGTGTAAAGGCGATATGCTAAAAGAAACACATGCACACATTAAAGCAGAAACAAACCAAGTAGCATACTACTATTTTGAGCAAGATTGTCAATACAAGGTGAATATCCCAAGCTTCCATCAAGTAATATACAATCTAGTATGATACAGTAATGGCTTCTAGGGCATATACACTAACATTCCTTACTTCTTAAAAATTAGTTTTCTGTATTTACTCCTTAAAATGGTTTTAGATTTCTGGGCTTTTGGTTTACTTGAGTTAGATGAGGTCCTATAGACTTCATATGATTCAAGGCCAGTCACGGGCTATTTCGGGTCATGACAAAGTTGGTATCAGAGCGCAAGGTTAACCTTGGTTCGAGTCTAAGTTTGACTATGCGGAGCCTAGAGCGTTTATATATATACGGAACTTAGGCTTGACCTTACGGAACTTAGATTTAGTCGAGGGGGTATTATACCCGAACTTTCGTCGCGTAGGATAACCCTTGGTTGATGGAGTAGGTAGCTTGAGTAGAGCGACGTACCGTACGTATGTTCCGCGGCATACTTACGATACGCTACTCCGCTTAAGAAACCTTTGGATGTATATTTTCTTGCACAGTATTATATTCATTCCTATGATCTATCCTTATCGATACTGGTTATGATTTTGCTGCCGTGATTACACGGGCAGAGAGAGCTACGGCTAGAGTTGCGTCAGCTTGAGCTCGTCACAGACGAGGACTGACCAGGGCGTGATTCCAGAGACGTACGATTGCATAGAGAGGCGTCTTTTTAGTGTGTTTTCGCGCCATGAGCATTTGACAGGTCGCTTTACGAGATTTCTCGGACATGCAGATCAGCACCAGAGGATCAGGCTACTGCTAGAGGCTAGCCAGAATGTGATGACCATTGATATATCGCTCACTCACGATGATTGAGACGCTGCTCAGCATACAGACGAATAAGCCGTTGTTGCTGCAAATGACGAGATATCTCCCAGATGATTGGAGCTACTGCAGCTTGAAAATATACTCAGAGATACGATGGAAGGTCGCTAGTCACCCGAGGATGAACGGCTAGGACATGTGGTTCGTTCGTTTACCCCGATGTGAGGTCATCAGATAGATTGATTTCAGCTTGAGACGACTTCACGCAGATTCGTCGAGAGTCGATAGAGACGATCGAATGTCAAGAACCCAATTCTGAGTTTAAAGTATTCGGAAGACAATGCAAATAATGGTATGGACCCTCTAGAAGAATAAAACCCTAACTCGACGTAATGACCATGGAACGCCTTCGAACCTTAGGGTTTACGGCAATTTAGCGGTGCCATTTATGAGGCTTGGGTTTACCCTTCTACGGTTGGTCCACGGGTGCTGTGGTATGTGTTATTTATATGTATGCCCTAGAGGCCATTACTGTACATTGGATGTATATTGTAGTGGATGCTGGGACATATATAGGTAGGACTTTTTTGCTCGACATGATAGTACGCTATCTGGTTGCTCTTTATCTTAACATGTATACTTTCTGTCTCTCTGTTACATGTTGATAAAGCCCTTAGGATGTGTACTCGACTTCAAGCACTATGATGCAGATCATACTAGTGGGGCCTGGGTAGTCCATGAGTACATCCTTCAATATTCCTAGTCGTGGGAATATCGAGACGGGGCATCGATATTCCAGAGTAGACTAGCGTATATCTTCTCGACCCATGTGATGGGCGATGCATGATCCCATATCCATTGGTGTTTGACATCAGAGATGGTATGCGGGTGCTCAGTGGAGACTGGGTACACTGAACGGACTCGCCAAGAACTCCCAGATGGTATTATACCTCACGTCAGATGGCAGTTCTTTGGTGACACTGGTACAACTTAGTCTGTTGACCCGAGATCGTCATAGAGTCTTGTGTGTCTCCCACTGTGCTTTGATCTCCACCCTACCACGGCTCTACTGAGTCATGCAAATAGGTGGTTTTTGGGTACAGTCCCGATTCACATGGAGGCAATGAGCGATAGGTGGGGATTCGTCTCTCCCGGTATTGGGGGTTGATGTTGCGCTATGCATGACTGGCCATAACTGGAAATCCTTGGCCAGGGTTGCAGTGATCTACTGGTAAGTGTTATCAGTAGTTTCATGCTATGTTATGGACCTTATATCGGCATGACTTATCAAGCTACTGGGGTCTGACGTTTACCACCCCTAGGCGAGATATGCGACATATCAGACGAACAGACCGGACTGTACGGTAAGTGTTACTGGTTGGATTCACAGGAGTGTGAGCGGGTTTGCTCGTCGATCTTCTGATCGCTCAATACCCGGGTGGCCGTTACGTTTAGCAGACCGCTTGCGGCTTGTGGGTGTTTGATATGATCATCACCTGCTGCAGGCGTATTGACGAGTCTTTAGAGTCCTACACAGAGGTTTCCTGGCTCAAGCGAAATGAAATAGGAGCGCATATGAGATATGTGCGGGACTGAGAATAATGCGTGTATGTGATACCGTATTCTACTCTCGCGATGAATGTATCGATTGGTTGTATGCGATATAACCTAGTTATCGAATCGAGGATTAATTCGATAAGTCGATACATCGGATATTAGTCGGTCATATGCGATATGACCGGATCGTTAAATCATGTGTTGATTTAATGATTTAATGTATAATTATATATTTGATATATTACTTTGCATTAACTAGTATTTGTTCACTTAAAATGGATTTTCTCACTTGAAGTGCACATTGTATATGTGATATATTTTTGTGCACTTGTTTGTATCATGTTTGATGATACATGCAAACATGGGTGTGTATAAGACTTAAACCATGTTTAGTGAATGGTTAGGGTTTCATTTCACTTATTCATTTATTTTTGGCAAAGAGAAATGGTGGCTTTCTTTTGTTGTTATGCTTGAAGCTTCATGAAGCTTTTCTAGCATCTTTGAAAAAGTCCACCATTTTTGTTTTGTCCTTAACCCTAACCATTCAACTAAACCCTGGTTCATTCTCTACACTTAACCATGGTTGCTAAAATGATAAGAATGACTTTATTTCCATTTATTCACAATTCTTATCATATTCTTTTTCTTCTTCTTCTTCTTCTTCTTCTTCAAGAAGAAGAAACCATTCTAGCTTCAATGGTGCCTTGAGAAAAGGAGTGAGAAATCCAATTCTAAAGTGAACCCACTTCCTATTTCTTCATCCTCTACCACTTGCCAAGTAGTATGGGGTGTTTTCTTCACACGTTTCATGACTTGGTGAAGTTGGAGCTTGATCTTGAGTTGCCTCGACGTAGATCATCTTCGGCATCGAAGTCGACGACCTAGCCCGATCTTTTCTCCGATGAAACCACCGCGAGAGTCTAGGATTCCGATGGGTACAGTGGAGGGACGTCATCACGGAGCTAGAGAGGTGGAGGACCGGATCTACAAAGGTTGTAGTCACTTTCCTTTAAGTTAAAGTTGTTTACTTGCATTTTTATCGCCTTATCCTCTAGTTAACGATCCGTATTAGGGTTTGTAGGCACATGAAAAAATTTGAATTGGGCATGTTTGATCTGTTGTGAGACCTCATTAGTGTGCCTAGGAACCTTACAGTATGTACCAGAATACTATTAAACTGTACTCAAGATGTTGATCTCTTGGGGGATTATGAGATTCTGACGAGTCGATCGGATGGTTCGACATCATTCGGATATCATGTTATGGGACACATTGCTTGAGAGAATCCAGATACGAGTATAGCCGTTGGAGTGCAGTCCATGCAGCCACGAGGAGAAGAGTCCGAATCAGTCGACATTGGAGCAGAGTGAAGTAAGGAGTTCGCACGAGATTTCGATGAGATGACGTTCCACTCCGCTGACATCAGAGATGCGATACACATGCAGAGGCCTTATATGTTGATATACCTTCCAGAAGGAGTCGCGATGAGTATGCAGCCGTTTCAGAACAAGGAACAGATATAGTGAGGGATGGTAACTTCCGGGCAATTCGGCAGAAACGAGAATTGAGAGAGATCTCGACAGGACCTTTCTGGAATACTATATGAGAAGACTTGGACCCAGGAGAGGTCATATTTAACTTCGATCGGATAATTTAACTTCGTTTAAGTTTTTCCGGATATTTTAGGAACTGTTAAAAAGTTCGACCGGATATAAATACCCACTTTTTTCCCGCCGGGAAATTTCCAAGTGTTGGATTTTTCCGTAGTTTGAGAACGTTCTGGGTAGTGCAATTAACGCGATGGTCCCTATAGAAGACAACAAACCTTAACTCGATTATGTGACCGTCTTGAACTGTCTTTTGAACCTTAGGGTTTGGGGCAGTACGGCGTGCCACATGTGAGGCGTTGGCTTGACCCTTCTACGGCTGGACCGTTGGTACTGAGGCATGAAGTGAATGTTTTTAAACTTATTTCATGTGTTGAGCTGTTTTGGGAAAACTTGGGTGTTCGATTGTTTGATCGGAAAGTTTAACATTTTCTATTTATCCAGAATGTGATACAAAAATTGGAATTCACAAGCAGTTATGAGATAACTGAATGAATGTTATAAATCTAGCGGTTTAGTCTCACTTGATCGGTTGCCACGGAATTTTGATATGATCAAAAGTCCGTCGCAATCACGTAACGTACGCGGATACTCGCCGGATAAACTTAATAGACAGCTAGACCCCATAGCCCCGACCAAGTGACTGTAGGAGAACCCCGTCGCCGAAAGCATCCGTTCGGGTGCTCGCGGTAGCGGTGTTTCGCCTTAGTGCACTTCGTCGACGGTATCGGGGGTGCGACCGTCTACTAAAGTTTGCGACGAGCATTCGTTCAGGATGTCGGGAATCTTGTTGAATTGCCCGACTTGATATTGAAAAGAGTTTTCGATAATGAGACTAAAATGCGGGGTTTATAACTGTTAGGCATGCGATGTCTAGAGAATTTATTTGGTTAGGCATGCGATGTCTAAAGAGTTTGCGGATTCCAACTGTTGTAGTTTTACACTTTCTTTTCTGTGACCGTAAGTTTAATATGTGATATCGCCGGTTTCGTTGCTATATGTCAACGACAATTGGGATACGCATGTTTACTTACGTTGATGACATATGATGTTATGTGTTGCTGGATATGTTATATTGGATCGTCGTGTTTGAATAGCCGGGGTTTTTTTTATGTGAGATGAGTGTTTTTCATTTTCATTCATGTAAAAACATGTATATAATATTCTTTTATTGGGGCACTTCCAGGTTGCGGATGATGTCACCATTTGTATATTATTTACCTTTCCGAATTAGGATAGACCCAAGGAGGGGAGCACAAGCAAACGGGTTCTATGGTCCAGTAGGAGGTCATCTCGAGGAGTCGAGTTCGGGTCTCCTAACCCTAGACGTGGTAGGGTTGTTTGCTGCTCTCATAGGGGTCTTGGGGTGTGGGATTGGCTATTCATCGCGACCATGGAATCTATGTTTTATACTGGCTCGTATTAAAAACACGGACGCCCTAGTATATCCAATATTTCCTAAGATATTTTCTGCTGCGTTATCTGTGATGTGATCATGTGATTTGTTCAGATAGATATTGTATATAGTATATATGATATATTATATAGACGTTGCTTATGTTTTACACCCGCGCTAGCCCTGCTTCGCTCTGGCGTTAGTTACCTAACCTAACGGTGCAGACGGGACATCGAGACGAATGCGGATGGCATAAGCGTACATTATATTTATCTGTGATGTTTAGGTGGACTTAAATGATGGGATATTCATTAATGAGATTAATGAAAGAAAATAAACCTAATTGATGTTGCGGAATCGAATTTCAAAATAAAAACAGGTGGCTAAGTTCTTGCTTTGCATCACGGTGTTCCTTGTAGAACATCCTGCACCTTATTCGATGAGGAAAGGACCGAGATCACTTCACCGGGAGTGACACCTTTAGCAATAACTGGCAGATGCAACAACCTCGGTTTGTCTTTTGATTGCTTCTATAGTTTCTGCTTTGCACAGTGATATATATGATATATCCCGCACCTCATTCGACGAGGAAAGGGCCGACGATCCCTTCACCGGGAGTGACCCCTTTAGCAAAACTAGAAAAGCTTCAAAAACACTCTATTTAAAAACCATTTGATTCCGCAACGAGATCAAGTTCAAAGCGTTAAAGGTTTTCATAAAAAACCATCCGCAACCTTCCGTCATTTTAGGAAGTAGAGTACTTAGTATTCGTGCTGTGTTTGTTGACCTTAGTTAAGGCATAGTGTACGGTAGCTAAGTGATGTCTTCCTACACCGCATATGATGCGATTAGTTAGGACAGTCGCGTGACTTTGTTGACCTTAGTTAAGGGTCATGTGGGTGGGTCTAATTAATCACGAAATGACGGGTAGAACTTGATTAGTGCTTATGATTTGTTAACCATAGTTTAGGTCATAAGCGCTAGGGGTAAAAACCATTATCGGGAGTTTCAAGTGTTGAAATTTGCAATGAGATTGCATACCTTCTATGTGATAGTTGGATCCCGATACCCTCTGCGAATAATTGTTACTCCTGGGAGAGTTTTGCACTTTATAATTAGCCGATCAAGTAGGTGTCTAGAAAGGTGTCAATGGGGTTACACCTCTGGGAAAACGAGGTTTACTGTAATTAGGTCTGTGCGAAAGCACGGGGAACCTCCCTCTAAGTACCGACACTGGCCTGGCTGAAAGATTGGCGAACTTGTAGAGTGTAATAAATCCCGGCTAGTCTTTCCTGTTAAGGTTTGAAGGAAGATTTGATAAAAAACAGTGAGAGCCATCCTGATTAGATAAAATATATAACCAATCTAATCTTGCAAGAGCGCACGCAGAGTGTTTTCTTCTCTCTCTCCAGTAGCGACCATATCACGCCTTAATCAAGATAATAATACGGATTATTGACCGAACCCGCTTGTTATACTGAGCTGGGGAACGTTGGTCCCGCTCCAACTTATAATTGTTATAAGACAGAGCAGGAAATAGGGGAATACCAGAATTCCTATGCCGCCCAAACGAAGAAAGTGCATATGATGCATCTCCTTCGGGTGTGTTCATTACAAAGAACTGTTTCTCAGTATCCTCTGCATCCTAGGTATTTGATACCGAATCAGGATCCCAGATATGTAATCTGTTACATAGGGCTACAGAAAGGTAGAAAACTGAGAACAGGTGATAGGTTTCATGAGACAGAAAACGGTGCAAGTGTTGCAGCCAGGTCTGTTGGTTACTGTCACCCTGTATTACAAATACATTGATTCTGAACAAATGATATTAGATACCGAATCTGATATACAAAATCATATCAGTCTCTTTATAAGTAAAGAAATAATAAAATTTTGTATTGTTGGATAATGTTTTGAACATTTCCTATATCCAAAGTTGATCGGTTCAGGCACGTTATCTAAAAGCATTGACGTTCTAAATCAAACTACAGTTCCTAGTATACAGAACACACACAAAAGGAAGAGTTCAGAAATGAACGAATCCTTCTTGAGGCATTGTAGACTAGGTCATATCAATGCGACCCGACTGGCTGAAGTTACATTTTAGATGCATATTTAAATCAGTTTGAATTTACATCTTGTGAAACTTGCCAGTCATGTCACAAAGATAAGATGACCATAGCTCTGTTTATTGGAAACAGAGAAAGAGTTGGTAAACTCTTGGGACTGATACATAATGATGTATGTAGGGTCTCCTGTCTACACATGCCAGGACTGGTTCTTTATACTTCATTACGTTCTCTGATGATCTCTCAAGATTCAGACATATGTTCCTGCTGAAACATAAGTCCGAACCTTTTGAGATATTCACAGAATATAAATTAGAAGTAGAGAACCAAAATACGGGTATAAGTATTATGTCCTATGATAAGATCAGGGAGGAGAATACTTGTGCATGGCATTCCTGGACTATTCTAAAGGAGAATGAGATTCTCTCTCAGTGTTACTCCTCTGAATGCACCACAGCACAACGGTGTATCGGGGTGGAGAAATCGCATCATATTGGATATAGTGTGCTCTATGATGAGTACTACTGAGTTACCTATTTCCTTTTGGGGTTTTGCACTTGAAAAGCTGCATATCTACTGAATAGGATTCAAATCAAATCTTTGCCTACCACTCCATATAAGATATGGTATGGGAAGAGCCTATCTCTTAAGTAAGATAAGATTTGGGATTGTCCGGCCTATGTCAAAAGCAAAATCCGGACAAGATCGTGGAAAGGTCAGTTCTGTAGAACTGGAAAGGTTCCAGCTATACAAAACTGCAGCTGATGATTTGAAAGAACCAAAGGATTCAATAGTTCCTGACGAACCTCAGCCCCTCCGCCGATCTGGTAGGGTTTCTCATCTGCCTGAGAGATATTTCGGTTTCTCGATGACAGTGGGAGCGAGGAATACATCATGAGATGATAACCCAACTAGTTTCGAGCAGGCCATCGAGAGTAGGGACTCTGTATGAATGGCTGGATGCTTAGCAATTTGAGATGGAATCCATGTACACCAACAAAGTATGGACTTTGGTTGCTATATCTAAAGGGTTAAATCCCCATCAAGAGCAAGTATATCTTGAGAAGATTACTTGGTGTAGATGAAAAAGTTGAGACTTTCAAAGCTAGACTTGTTAAAGGTTTTCGTCATCGACCAGGCGTGGATAATGATGAAACCTTTTCCAGGGACTATGCTTAAGTCCATCCAGATCCTACTTGCCATTGCTACATACCATGACTACGATATCTGGTGGTTGGGTGCCATGACTCCTTTTCTAAAATGATTTAGAAGAGAACGTCTATAAAAACACATCCAGAAGGCTTCGTAAACAGTGGGAGCAGCGGAAACGTGTGCAAGTTGCTTTAGAGAATAAAGCAGGCATCGCGGAGTTGGAACGTCTGTTTTGATGTGGTAGTCGAAGTGTTTGACTTCATCAAAATGGTAGATGAACCTTGTATATACAAAAAGGTAGTAGGGAGTATGGTAGTGATCCTCGTAGAGTACGTAGATGACATACTCTTGATAGGGAAGGAGTTTCCTATACTACGCTCGGTCAATCTCCTATTATCACAAGGATTCTCCAAATAAGATAAAGGTGAATCACTGGAAAGGTTCCAAGATGATAAGGACGACTGAATGTCAGTCGCAGGCATTGTCTTTACCCTCAGTGGAGGGACGGTGAGTTAAAAGAGTTCCAAGCTAGATACCGTAGCAAACTAGACGATAAAGGCTGGTAACATCGCTATTAAAGATACTACCAAAGAGGCTGCTTGGGTGTATATTGGTTCATAAGATGAACTAGGTTCCCACCATTGTGTGACAATGGAAGAGTGGCTTTGGCCCAGGAACCCCGGTCCCATCAGTGACCCAGACATATTCTGAGGCAGCATCACCTGATCATGGAGATAGTTGATCTCCAGGGTGATCGAGGTTAGGAGAGTAGACTCAGAGGACAACACGGCGGATCCACTCACAAAGGATTTTTCCCAGAGAGAGACTTATATGGGATGGTTGAGTATGTGATACTGCAACCACTGCTACAGATGGCCCTAGTACAAGTGGGAGATTGTTAGTTATATGTATGCCCTAGAGGCCATTACTGTACATTGGATGTATATTGTAATGGATGCTGGGACATATATAGGTAGGACTTTCTTGCTCGACATGATAGTACGCTATCTGGTTGCTCTTTATCTTAACATGTATACTTTCTGTCTCTCTGTTACATGTTGATAAAGCCCTTAGGATGTGTACTCGACTTCCAGCACTATGATGCAGATCATACTAGTGGGGCCTGGGTAGTCCATGAGTACATCCTTCAATGTTCCTAGTCGTGGGAATATCGAGACGGGGCATCGATATTCCAGAGTAGACTAGCGTATATCTTCTCGAACAATGTGATGGGCGATGGATGATCCCATATCTATTGGTGTTTGACATCAGAGATGGTATGCGGGTGCTCAGTGGAGACTGGGTACACTGAACGGACTCGCCGAGAACTCCCAGATGGTATTATACCTCACGTCAGATGGCAGTTCTCTGGTGACACTGGTACAGCTTAGTCTGTTGACCCGAGATCGTCATAGAGTCTTGTGTGTCTCCCACTGTGCTTTAATTTCCACCCTACCACGGCTCTACTGAGTCGTGCAAACAGGTGGTTTTTGGGTACAGTCCCGATTCACATAGAGACAATGAGCGATAGGAGGGGATTCGTCTCTCCCGGTATTGGGGGTTGATGTTGCGCTATGAACGACTGGCCATAACTGGAAATCCCTGGCCAGGGTTGCAGTGATCTACTGGTAAGTGTTATCAGTAGTTTCATGCTATGTTATGGACCTTATATTGGCATGACTTATCAAGTTACTGGGGTCTGACGTTTACCACCCTTAGGCGAGATATGCGACATATCAGACGAACAGACCGGACTGTACGGTAAGTATTACTGGTTGGATTCACAGGAGTGTGAGAAGGCTTGCTCGTCGATCTTCTGATCGCTCAATACCCGGGTGGCCGTTAAGTTTAGCAGACCGCTTGCGGCTTGTGGGTGTTTGATATGATCATCACCTGCTGCCGGCGTATTGACGAGTCTTTAGAGTCCTACACAGAGGTTTCCTGGCTCAAGCGAAATGAAATAAGAGCGCATATGAGATATGTGCGGGACCGAGAATAATGCGTGTATGTGATAACGTATTCTATTCTCGCGATAAATGTATCGATTGGTTGTATGCGATATAACCTAGTTATCGAATCGAGGATTAATTCGATAAGTCGATACATCGGATATTAGTCGGTCATATGCGATATGACCGAATCGTTAAATCAAGTGTTGATTTAATGATTTAATATATAATTATATATTTGATATATTACTTTGCATTAACTAGTATTTGTTCACTTAAAATGGATTTTCTCACTTGAAGTGCACATTGTATATGTGATATATTTTTGTGCACTTGTTTGTATCATGTTTGATGATACATGCAAACATGGGTGTGTATAAGACTTAAACCATGTTTAGTGAATGGTTAGGGTTTCTTTTCACTTATTCATTTATTCATTTATTTTTGGCAAAGAGAAATGGTGGCTTTCTTTTGTTGTTATGCTTGAAGCTTCATGAAGCTTTTCTAGCATCTTTGAAAAAGTCCACCGTTTTTGTTTTGTCCTTAACCCTAACCATTCAACTAAACCCTAGTTCATTCTCTACACTTAACCATGGTTGCTAAAATGATAAGAATGACTTTATTTCCCTTTATTCACAATTCTTATCATATTCTTTTTCTACTTCTTCTTCTTCTTCTTCAAGAAGAAGAAACCATTTTATCTTCAATGGTGCCTTGAGAAAAGGAATGAGAAATCCAATTCTAAAGTGAACCCACTTCCTATTTCTTCATCCTCTAACACTTGCCAAGTAGTATGGGGTGTTTTCTTCACAAGTTTCATGACTTGGTGAAGTTGGAGCTTGATCTTGAGTTGCCTCGACGTAGATCATCTTCGGCATCGAAGTCGACGACCTAACCCGATCTTTTCTCCGATGAAACCACCGCGAGAGTCTAGGACTCCGATGGGTACAGCGGAGGGACGTCATCACGGAGCTAGAGAGGTGGAGGACCGGATCTACAAAGGTTGTAGTCACTTTCCTTTAAGTTAAAGTTGTTTACTTGCATCTTTATCGCCTTATCCTCTAGTTAACAATCCGTATTAGGGTTTGTAGGCATATGAAAAATTTTGAATTGGGCATGTTTGATCTGTTGTGAGACCTCATTAGTGTGCCTAGGAACCCTACAGTATGTACCGGAATACTATTAAACTGTACTCAAGATGTTGATCTCTTGGGGGATTATGAGATTCTGACGAGTCGATCGGATGGTTCGACATCATTCGGATATCATGTGATGGGACACATTGCTTGAGAGACTCCAGATACGAGTATAGCCGTTGGAGCGTGGTCCATGCAGCCACGAGGAGAAGTGTCCGAATCAGTCGACATTGGAGCAGAGTGAAGTATGGAGTTCGCACGAGATTTCGATGAGATGACATTCCACTCCGCTGACATCAGAGATGCGATACACATGCAGAGGCCTTATATGTTGACATACCTTCCAGAAGGAGTCGCGATGAGTATGCAGCCGTTTCAGAACAAGGAACAGATATAGTGAGGGATGGTAACTTCCGGGCAATTCGGCAGAAACGAGAATTGAGAGAGATCTCGACAGGACCTTTCTGGAATACTATACGAGAAGACTTGGACCCAGGAGAGGTCATATTGCGCACACCCAGCAGGCCAGAGTTCGGCATCGTCGACGAGATAGTTGACCAGGTTCAGATAAATGACCTCAACCAGATGCGTTGTAAGTTGAGCAAGAAAGGACGAGTATGGAGTATATATCCACAGATTGGGACGAGTTCCTGAGAACGTGTTCGGCTAGATATCTTCCACAGAGTGATGAAGATACCGAGTTCGTGATTTCGAGTCCGTGTGAGAGAGTTCGGATTGACCGTAACCGAGAACATTTATAGTGCGCAGATAGAAACGTGACGTCGAAGTGAACGATGATACAGACTAGTGGGACAAGAAGTTCGTGCGAGATGCTGACGAGCTGTTGTTACTCCCCGTTAAGATTGAAGGTCGGATATGTCTAAAGAGGCATTGGGACACGACCAGCTTCCGAGAAAATGCTGTGCTGAGGACGCAGATGTCCAAAAAGCGAGAAAAGATTTTGCAAGAGTACCAGCCTCCGTACAGTTCGGCATAAGCGAGAGCGGAAGAGACCTTGAGCAGGATTCCTTCCAGGATACTGATGCAATAAGATTTGCAACCAGGATCAGAGGTGTAATGTGTGTTGGTTATATGTATGCCCTGGAGGCCATTACTGTACATTGTATGTATATTGTAGTGGATGCTGGGACATATATAGGTAGGACTGTCTTGCTCGACATGATAGTACGCTATCTGGTTGCTCTTTATCTTAACATGTATGCTTTCTGTCTCTCTGTTACATGTTGATAAAGCCCTTAGGATGTGTGCTCGACTTCCAGGACTATGATGTAGATCATACTAGTGGGGCCTGGGTAGTCTATGAGTACATCTTTCAATGTTCCTAGTCGTGGGAATATCGAGACCGGGCATCGATATTCCAGAGTAGACGCGTATATCTTCTCGACCCATGTGATGGGCGATGGATGATCCCATATCCATTGGTGTTTGACATCAGAGATGGTATGCGGGTGCTCAGTGGAGACTGGGTACACTGAACGGACTCGTCAAGAACTCCCAGATGGTATTATACCTTACGTCAGATGGCAGTTCTTTGGTGACACTAGTACAGCTTAGTCTGTTGACCCGAGATCGTCATGGAGTCTTGTATGTCTCCTACTGTGCTTTGATCTCCACCCTACCACGGCTCTACTGAGGCATGCAAACAGGTGGTTTTTGGGTACAGTCCCGATTCACATGGAGGCAATGAGCGATAAAAGGGGATTCGTCTCTCCCGGTATTAGAGGTTGATGTTGCGCTATGCTCGACTGGCCATAACTGGAAATCCATGACTTGGGTTGCAGTGATATACTAGTAAGAGTTATCAGTAGTTTCACGCTTGTTATGGACCTTACATCGGCATGTCTTATCAAGCTATTGGGGTCTGACGTTTACCACCCCTAGGCGAGATATGCAACATATCAGACGAACAAACCGGACTGTACGGTAAGTATTACTGGTTGGATTCACAGGAGTGTGAGCGGGCTTGCTCGTTGATCTTCTGATCGCTCAATACCCGGGTGGCCGTTACGTTTAACAGACCGCTTGCGGCTTGTGGGTGTTTGATATGATCATCACCTACTGCCGGCGTATTGACGAGTCTTTAGAGTCCTATACAGAGGTTTCCTGGCTCAAGCGAAACGAAATAGGAGCGCATATGAGATATGTGCGGGACCGAGAATAATGCGTGTATGTGATACCGTATTCTATTCTCGCGATGAATGTATCGATTGGTTGTATGTGATATAACCTAGTTATCGAATCGAGGATTGATTCGATAAGTCGATACATTGGATATTAGTCGGTCATATGCGATATGACCGGATCGTTAAATCAAGTGTTGATTTAATGATTTAATGTATAATTATATATTTGATATATTACTTTACGTTAACTAGTATTGGTTCACTTAAGATGGATTTTCTCACTTGATGTGCACATTGTATATATGATATATGCTTGTGCACTAGTTTGTATAATGTTTGATGATACATGCAAACTCGGGTGTGTGTATGCTTTAAGCCATGTTTAGGTTAATGGTTAGGATTTTAACTTATTTTTTTCTATTTCATTTATTTTTGGCAAAAACAAAATGGTTTCTTTCTTTCCTTCATGAAACTTCTTAGCATCTTTGAAAGTATTGACCATTTTGTTTTTTCCTTAACCTAACCATTACATCCTAACCCTAGTTTATTCTGTAGGGTTCCTAGGCACCCTAATGAGGTCTCACAAGGCATCAACCATGCCAATTTCAAAAAATCTAGGTGCCGAGAGACCCGACTACGGATCGTTTGCTAGAAATCTAGGCGAAAAGTAAACTAGTTAACAGTTAACTAAGAGATACGGAAATACAACCTTTGTAGATCCGGTTCTCCACTTCCATAGCTCCGCAATGAAGTCTCCTCGCTGTCCATAACAAGTCCCGGGCTCTAGCGTCGGCTTCATCGGAGAAAGGACGGGCTAGATCATCGATGTCCATGCCGAAGATGATCTACGTCGAGGCATCGCTAAATCAAGCTCCGACTTCACCAAGTCAAGAAACTTGTGAAGAAAACACACTCTACTACTTGGCAAGAGGTAGAGGATGAAGAAATAGGAAGTGGGTAGACTTTAGATTTGGATTTCTCACTCTTTTTCATCACTTGCCATTGATGGAGGCAAGCTTTCTTCACTTGAAGAAATGAAGAAGAAGAAGGATAATTGTTATCATAAGTTAATTAGAAAATAGAAAATAAAAGAATACTTATCATCATCAACCATGGTCAAGTGTAAAGAATTAACTAAGGTTAGATTAATGGTTAGGGTTAAAGATGAAGACAAGAATGGTTACAAAGTCAAAGCTTCATGAAGCTTCAACTAAACTCCAAAATTAGCAACCATTCTTTTCTCATCTATTCAAAATAAATAAATAAATAAATAAGTAAGAAAAGAAAACCCTAATCATTAGTTTAACCATGGCTTAATTCATTACACTTAACTATAGTTAAACATGTATCATCAAACATGATACAATCAAGTGTACAAAAGTATATCACATATACAATGTGCACAAACCAAGTGAGAAAATCCGTTTAAAGTGAACCAATACTAGTTAGTGCAAAGTAATATATCAAATATATAATTATGCATTAAATCATTAAATCAACACTTGATTCAATGATCCGGTCATGTCGCACACAACCGACTAGTATTCAATATATCGGCTTATCGAATCAATACTTGATTCGATACCTAGGTTATATCGCATACAGCCATTCGATACAATCATCGCGAGAATAGAATACGGTATCATATACACGCATTATTCTCGGTCCCGCACATATCTCATATGCGCTCCTATTTCGTTTCGCTTGAGCCAGGAAACCTCTGTGTAGGACTCTAAAGACTCGTCAATACGCCGGCAGCAGGTGATGATCATATCAATCACCCACAAGCCGCAAGCGGTCTGCTAAACGTAACGGCCACCCGGGTATTAAGCGATCGGAAGATCGACGAGCAAGCCCGCTCACACTCCAGTGAATCCAACCAGTAACACTACCGTACAGTCCGGTATGATCGTCTGATATGTCGCATATCTCGCCTAGGGGTGGTAAACGTCAGACCCCAATAGCTCGATAAGTCGTGTCGATATGAGGTCTATAACTGTTCGAGAAACTACTGGTAACACTTACCAGTAAATCTCTGCAACCCTGGCCAGGGATTTCCTGTTATAGCCAATCGAACACAGCGCAACATCAACTCCCTATACCGGGAGAGATGAATCCCCTCCTATCGCTCATTGCCTCCATATGATTCGGGACTGTACCCAAAAACCACCGTTTTGCACGCCCTCTTGGACGTGGTAAGATGGAAATCAAAGCATAGTGGGAACCACACAAGGCTCTATGACGATCTCGGGTTAACAGACTACTCTGTACCAGTGTCACCAGAGAACTGCCATCTGACGTGAGGTATAATACCATCTGGGAGTTCTCGGCGAGTCCGTCCAGTGTACCCAGTCTTTACTGAGCACCCGTATATCATCTCTGATATCAAACACCGATGGATATGGGATCATCCATCGCCCATCTGTATAGGTCGAGAAGGTATACGCTAGTCTACTCTGGTATATCGATGCCCCGTCTCGATACACCCACAACTAGGGACTTTGAAGGATGTACTTATGGACTACCATATCCCCACTCGTATGATCCGCATCACAGTCCAGGTAGTCAAGTACACATCCTAAGGGCTTTACCAACATGTAACAGAGAGACAATCAGTGTACACGTTAAGGTAAAGATCAACCAGATAGCATACTATCATGTCGAGCAAGAAAGTCCTCCCTATATATGTCCCAGCATCCACTACAATATACATCCAATGTACAGTAATGGCCTCTAGGGCATACATATAACTAACAATCTCCCACTTGCACTAGGGTCATCTGTAGCAGTGGTTGCAGTATCTCATACTCAACCATCCCATAAAAGTCTCTCTCTGGGAACAGGCCTTTGTGAGTGGATCCGCTGTGTGGTCCTCTGAGTCTACTCTCCAAACCTCGATCACCCTGGAGATCAACCATCTCCATGATCAGGTGATACTGCCTTAGAATATGTCTGGATCACTGATGGGACCGGCGTTCCTTAGCATAAGCCACAACTCCATTGTCACACAATGGGAGGAACATAGTTCATCTCATGAACCAATATACACCCAAACAGCCTCTTTGGTAGCATCTTAAGTAGCGATCTATCCTTCCTTTATCGTCTAGTATGTCACGGTATCTAGCTTGGAACTCTTCCAACATACCGTCCCTCGATTGTGGGTAAAGACAATGCCTGCGACTGACATTCAGTCGTCTTTATCACCCTGGAACACTTCCAGTGATTCTCCCCAGGATCGATTGATACCATCTCACTACAACTAGTGAGAATCCTAACATCCAATTAAATCTATCTCATAGAACCAAAATCCAGGATTTAGTAGGTATCACTTTGATCCTATATGGAGAATCATTGTGATAAGCGGAGATTGATCGAGCGTAGCATAAGAAACTCCTTTCTTATCAAGAGTATGTCATCCACGTACTCTACGAGGATCACCACCATACTCCTTACTACCTTTTTGTTTATACAAGGTTCATCTACCATTTTGATGATGTCAAACTCTTTGACTACTTCATCAAAACAGATGTTCCAACTCCGCGATGCCTGCTTTATCCTATAAAGCATCTTGCACACGTTTCCGCTGCTCCCACTGTCTACGAAGCCCTCTGGCTGTGTACTTATAGACGTACTCTTCTAAAACATCATTTAGAAAAGCTGTCATGACACCCAACCACCAGATATCGTAGTCATGGTATGTAGCCGTGGCAAGTAGGATCTGAATGGACTTAAGCATAGCCACTAGAAAAGGTTTCATCATTATCCACGCCTGGTCAATGACGAAAACCTTTAACAAGTCTAGCTTTGAAAGTTTCAACTTTTCCATGTACACCAAGTAATCTTCTCAAGATATACTTGCTCCTGATGGGGATTTAACCCTTCAGATATAGCAACCAAAGTCCATACTTTGTTGGTGTATATGGATTCCATCTCAGATCACTAAGCATCCAGCCATTCTTACAGAGTCTTACTCCTGATGGCCAGCTCGAAGCTAGTTGGGTCATCATCTCATGATGCAATCCTCGCTCCCACTGTCATAGAGAAACCGAAATATCTCTCATATGGGTGAGGAACCCTACTAGATCGGCGGAGAGGCTGAGGTTCGTTGGGATCTACTGAATCCTTTGGTTCTTTCAAATCATCAGCTGTAGTTTGTATAGCTGGAACCTTTCCAGTTCTACATAACAGATCTTGCCTCGAGCTTGTCCGGATTTTGCTTTCAGACATAGGCCGGTCAACCCCAAATCTTAACTAGCTTAAGACATGGGCTCTTCCCTTATCATATCACATATGAAATGGTAGGCAACTGATTTGATTGGAACCCTATTCAATAGGTATGCAGCTTCTCAAGTGCATAACTCCCAAAAGGGAAATAGGTAACTCAGTAGTACTCATCATAGAGCACACCTTATCATATAGGGTGTGATTGCTCCGCCCCGATATACCATCGTGCTATGGTGTATACGGAGGAGTAATGCTGAGAGAGAATCTCATTCTCCTTTAGAATAGTCCATGAATTCCATGCTCAAGTATTCTCCTCCCTGATCTCATCATAGGACTTAATACTTATACCCGTATTTTGGTTCTCTACTTCTAGCTTATATTCTGTGAATATCTCAAAAGGTTCGGACTTGTGTTTCAACAGGAACATATGTCTGAATCTAAAGAGATCATCAGAGAATGTAATGAAGTACAAAGAACCGGTCTTGGCATGTGTAGACTGGGGACCTTACATACATCAACATGTATCATCCCAAGAGTTTACTAACTCTTTCTCTGTTTCCAATAAAGAGAGCTGTGGTCATCTTATCTTTGTGACATGACTGGCGAGTTTCACAAGATGTAAATTCAAACTGATTTAAATATGCATCTAAATGTAACTTCAGCTAGTCGGGTCACATTGAAATGACCTAGTCTACAATGCCTCAAGAAGGATTCGTTCATTTCTGAACTCTTCCTCTTGTGTGTATTCCGTATACTAAAAAACTGTAGTTTGATTTAGAACATCAACGCTTTTAGATAACGTGCCTGAACCGATCAACTTTTGATATAGGAAATGTTCAAAACATTATCCAACAATACAAAATTTTATCATTTCTTTACTGATAAAGAGACTGATATGATTTTGTATATCAGGTTCGGTATCTAATAACATTCGTTCAGAATCAATGTATTGGTAATACAGGGTCACAGTGACCAACAGACTTGGCTGCAACTCTTGCCCCGTTTTCTGCCTCATGAAACTTATCACCCGTTCTCAGTTCTCTACCTATCTGTAGCCCTATGTAACAGATTACATATCTGGGATCCTGATCTGGTATCACATACCCAGGACGTAAAGGATACTGAGAAACAGTTCTCTGTAATGAACACACCCGAAGATGATGCATCAGCATGCACTCTCTTCGTTTGGGCAGCACGGGAAATCTGGTATTCCCCAATTTCCTGCTCTGTCTTATAACAATTATAAGTTGGAGCGGGACCAACGTTTCCCAGCTCAGTATAACAAGCGGGTTCGGTCAATATTCCGTATTATTATCTTGATTAAGGCATGATATGGTCGCTACCTGGAGAGAGAGAGAAGAAAACACTCAGCGTGCGCTCTGTCAAGAATAGATTGGTTATTATTTTATCTAATCAGGATGGCTCCCACTGCTTTTTATCAAATCTTCCTTCAAACCCTAAAAGGAAAGACTAGCCGGGATTAATTACACACTACAAGTTCGCCAATCTTTCAGCCAGGCCAGTGTCGGTACTTTGAGGGAGGTCCCCCGTGCTTTCGCACGAACCTAATTAATGTAAACCTCGTTTTCCCAGAGGCGTAACCTCGTTAACACCTTTCTAGACACCTACTTGATCGGCTAATTGTAATGTGTAAAACTCTCCCAGGAGTAACTCTTACTCGCAGCGGGTATCGGGATCCAACTATCTCATAGAAGGTATGCAATCTCATTGCAAATTTCAACACTTGAAATTCCCGATAATATTTTACCCCTAACCTCCTATGACCTTGACAAAGGCCAACAAACCATAGGATGCTAGTCAAGTTCAACCCGTCATTTCCTGATTGAATTAAACCCACCCGCACGGCCCTTGACAAAGGCCAACAAGGTCGCACGACTACCCTAATCCAATCTGCATCATATGCATAAGCAGATAAGCACCAGTTAGCTACCGCACACTGCGCCTTGACAAAAGCCAACAAACGCAGCACGAATACTAACTACTACTTATCTGAAATGACGGAGGGCTACGACAGGTTTTTCTGAAAACCTATTGCGTAATGAACTTGATATCGTTGTAGGATCGAATGAATTTTGAAATGGAGTGTTTTTGAGGCTTTTCCAGTTTTGCTAAAGGAGTCACTCCCGGTGAAGGGATCGTCGATCCTTTCCTCGTCGAATGAGGTGCGGGATATATCATATATATCACTGTGCAAAGCAAAAACACTTAAAAGCAATCAAAAATACAAACCGAGTGTGTAGCATCTGCCAGTTATTGCTAAAGGAGTCACTCCCGGTGAAGGGATCTCGGTCCTTTCCTCATCGAATAAGGTGCAGGATATATCACATATACCTCTGTGCAAAGCAAGAACTGTAGCTACCCTTTTTATTTTGAAATTCGATTCTACAACATCTTAGGTTTCTTTTATTTCATTAATCACATTAATGAAGTCCCATCATTTAAGTACCTAAACATCACAGATAAATACGACGTACACTTATGCCATCCGCATTCGCCTCGATGTCCCCTCGTGCACCGTTAGGTTAGGTAACTAACGGCAGAGCAGGGCAGGGCTAGCGCGGGTGTAAAACATAAGTAACGTCTATATAATATATCATATATACTATATACTGTATCTATCACAGAACATCTCATGATCACATCACAGATATCGCAGCAGAAGAATCATATGAAATATTGGATATACTAGGACGTCCGTGTTTTCAATACGAGCCAGTATAAAACACGGATTCCACGGTCGCGATGAATAGCCAAACCCACACCCCTAGACCCCTACGAGAGCGGCAAGCAACCCTACCAATTCTAGAGTTAGGAGACCCGGACTCGACTCCTCGAGTTGGTCTCCCTCTGGACTCCAGAACCCGGTTACTTATGCTCCCCTCCTTGGGTCTATCCTAGTGCGGAAAAGTAAATAATATACAAACGGTGACAACTTCCGCAACCTGGAAGCGCCCCAATAAAAGAATATTACATACAAGTTTTTACATGAATGAAAATGAAAAACACTCATCTCACATAAAAAAACCCGGCTATTCAAACACGACGATCCAATATAACATATCCAGCAACACATAACATCACATGTCATCAACGTAAGTAAACATGCGTATCCCAATTGTCGTTGACATATAGCAACGAAACCGGCGATATCACATATTACACTTACGGTCACAGAAAAGAAAGTGTAAAACTACAACAGTTGGAATCCGCAACCTCCTCAAACATCGCATGCCTGACCAAATGAATTTCTTAGACATCGCATGCCTAACAATTATAAACCCCGCATTTTAGTCTCATTATCGAAAACTCTTTTCAATATCAAGTCGGGCAATTCAACAAGATTCCCGACATGCTGATCGAATGCTCGTCGCAAATTTCAGTAGACGGCCGCACCCCAGATACCGTCGACGAAGTGCACCAAGGCGGAACACCGCTACCGCGAGCACCCGGACGGATGCTTTCGGCGACGGGGTTCTCCTACAGTCACTTGGTCGGGGCTATGGCGTGAGGCTGTCTATTAAGTTTACCCGGCGAGTATCCGCGTACGCTACGTGATTGCGACGGACTTTTGATCACATCAAAATTCCGTGGCAACCGATCAAGTGAGACTAAACTGCTATGTTTATAACATTCATTTAGTTATCTCATAACTACTTGTGAATTCCAATTATTGTATCCCATTCCAGATAAACAGAAAATGTTAAACTTTTCGATCGAACAGTCAAACACCCAAGTTTTCCCGATACAGCTCAACACATGAAATAAGTCTAACAACATTCAGTTCGTGCCTCAGTACCAACGGTCCAGCCGTAGAAGGGTCAAGCCAACGCCTCACATGTGGCACGCCGTACTGCCCCAAACCCGAAGGTTCAAAGGGCAGTTCAAGACGGTCACATAATCGAGTTAAGGTTTGTTGTCTTCTAGAGGGTCCATCGAGTTACTTGCACTACTTAGAACGTCGTCAAACTACGGAAAAATCCAACACTTGGAAATTTCCCGACAGGGGAAAAATTGGGTAATTATATCCGGTCGAACTTTTTAACATATTCTAAAATTTATCCGGAAAGCCAAATAGACAAAATTTGATACCCCGATCGAAACACTGAATCCCCAAAACAACTCCAGAAAATTCAACTCTTGAATAAATTTTAAAAATACCCAGAAAATCCAGCATAATATAATAGGAGTTACTGTGCAAACAGTGTACGATGACGTCATCATTCCACCGCGGAACCGCCGCAGAAGCCAGGCTTCTACCGCGGTTCCACCGCGGTTTGTACTGTTCATCAGTAAATTTTTGCGTCGTAATTCTTAAAATTCCCTGCTGAATTTTTTAAGCATTTTTAATCTGGAAAAATCCACGTTTTCAGAAAAAGTACAGAGAGCAATTTGTATTGGGGTTTTCGGGGTCGTTCGGAATTCAAACGTCGTCTAGATTTCGCCTAAGGCTCTAGCTAGGCTCTGATACCACTGTAGGGTTCCTAGGCACCCTAATGAGGTCTCACAAGGCATCAACCATGCCAATTTCAAAAAATCTAGGTGCCGAGAGACCCGACTACGGATCGTTTGCTAGAAATCTAGGCGAAAAGTAAACTAGTTAACAGTTAACTAAGAGATACGGAAATACAACCTTTGTAGATCCGGTTCTCCACCTCCATAGCTCCGCAATGAAGTCTTCTCGCTGTCCATAACAAGTCCCGGGCTCTAGCGTCGGCTTCATCGGAGAAAGGACGGGCTAGATCATCGATGTCCATGCCGAAGATGATCTACGTCGAGGCATCGCTAAATCAAGCTCCGACTTCACCAAGTCAAGAAACTTGTGAAGAAAACACACTCTACTACTTGGCAAGAGGTAGAGGATGAAGAAATAGGAAGTGGGTAGACTTTAGATTTGGATTTCTCACTCTTTTTCATCACTTGCCATTGATGGAGGCAAGCTTTCTTCACTTGAAGAAATGAAGAAGAAGAAGGATAATTGTTATCATAAGTTAATTAGAAAATAGAAAATAAAAGAATACTTATCATCATCAACCATGGTCAAGTGTAGAGAATTAACTAAGGTTAGATTAATGGTTAGGGTTAAAGATGAAGACAAGAATGGTTACAAAGTCAAAGCTTCATGAAGCTTCAACTAAACTCCAGAATTAGCAACCATTCTTTTCTCATCTATTCAAAATAAATAAATAAATAAATAAGTAAGAAAAGAAAACCCTAATCATTAGTTTAACCATGGCTTAATTCATTACACTTAACTATAGTTAAACATGTATCATCAAACATGATACAATCAAGTGTACAAAAGTATATCACATATACAATGTGCACAAACCAAGTGAGAAAATCCGTTTAAAGTGAACCAATACTAGTTAGTGCAAAGTAATATATCAAATATATAATTATGCATTAAATCATTAAATCAACACTTGATTCAATGATCCGGTCATGTCGCACACAACCGACTAGTATTCAATGTATCGGCTTATCGAATCAATACTTGATTCGATACCTAGGTTATATCGCATACAATCATTCGATACAATCATCGCGAGAATAGAATACGGTATCACATACACGCATTATTCTCGGTCCCGCACATATCTCATATGCGCTCCTATTTCGTTTCGCTTGAGCCAGGAAACCTCTGTGTAGGACTCTAAAGACTCGTCAATACGCCGGCAGCAGGTGATGATCATATCAATCACCCACAAGCCGCAAGCGGTCTGCTAAACGTAACGGCCACCCGGGTATTGAGCGATCAGAAGATCGACGAGCAAGCCCGCTCACACTCCAGTGAATCCAACCAGTAACACTACCGTACAGTCCGGTCTGATCGTCTGATATGTCGCATATCTCGCCTAGGGGTAGTAAACGTCAGACCCCAATAGCTCGATAAGTCGTGTCGATATGAGTTCTATAACTGTTCGAGAAACTACTGGTAACACTTACCAGTAAATCTCTGCAACCCTGGCCAGGGATTTCCTGTTATAGCCAATCGAACACAGCGCAACATCAACTCCCTATACCGGGAGAGACGAATCCCCTCCTATCCCTCATTGCCTCCATGTGATTCGGGACTGTACCCAAAAACCACCGTTTTGCACGCCCTCTTGGACGTGGTAAGATGGAAATCAAAGCACAGTGGGAACCACACAAGGCTCTATGACGATCTCGGGTCAACAGACTACTCTGTACCAGTGTCACCAGAGAACTGCCATCTGACGTGAGGTATAATACCATCTGGGAGTTCTCGGCGAGTCCGTCCAGTGTACCCAGTCTTTACTGAGCACCCGTATATCATCTCTGATGTCAAACACCGATGGATATGGGATCATCCATCGCCCATCTGTATGGGTCGAGAAGGTATACGCTAGTCTACTCTGGTATATCGATGTCCCGTCTCGATACACCCACGACTAGGGACTTTGAAGGATGTACTTATGGACTACCATGTCCCTACTAGTATGATCCGCATCACAGTCCAGGTAGTCAAGTACACATCCTAAGGGCTTTACCAACATGTAACAGAGAGACAATCAGTGTACACGTTAAGGTAAAGATCAACCAGATAGCATACTATCATGTCGAGCAAGAAAGTCCTCCCTATATATGTCCCAGCATCCACTACAATATACATCCAATGTACAGTAATGGCCTCTAGGGCATACATATAACTAACATATTCTCTATATGTGTTTATTTCACCCATGGTTGCATTATGATAAGAATCACTTGGATTTTCTTTTTGGAATAATTCTTTTTTCTTTCTTCTTCTTCTTCTTATTCATGAAGAAAAGAAAAGCTTGCTAGAAAATTCTAAGTGATGAAATCAAGTGAGAAATCCAAATCCAAAGTGAACCCACATCCTATTTCTTCATCCTCTACCACTTGCCATGTTGTATGGGGTGTTTTCTTCGCAAGTTTCATGACCTAGTGAAGATGGAGCTCGAGTTAGAGTCGCCTCGACGTAAATCATCTTCGGCATCGAAGTCAACGACCTAGCCCGATCATTTCTCCGATGAAACCAACGCTAGAGTCCAGGATCCCGATGGTTGCAGTGGAGGGACGTCATCACGGAGCTAAAGAGGCGGAGGACCGGATCTACAAAGGTTGTAGCCACTTTCACTTGTAGTTAAGTTGTTAACTTGCTTGTAGTTTCACCTTACCTCTAGTTATCGATCTTGTTTAAGGTTTCTCGGCACATCAAAATTTGATTTTGGCATGGTTGATCAGTTGTAGAACCTCATGAGTGTGCCTAGGAACCCTACAGTAGTATCAGAGCCTGGCTAGAGCCTTAGGTGAAGTGTAGACGAAGTTAGAAGTCCGATCGAACCCGAAACCCTAATCCAAAACCCTTCTCTGTACATTTTTCAAAACTGTGGAATTTTGTTAATTAAAAATACTCAGAAAAATCAGCAGACTTTTCTAAGGATTACTGTGCAGCACGTGCGCCTAACTCGCTCATTGTGCCGCGGAACCGCGGCAGGAGCATGCTCATGCGGCGGTTACGCGGCCGTACAGTCACATTGATATTTTATTTTTGCATAGTAACCTCCTTATAAGTTTCCTGAATCTTTGGGAAATTTTTAATGTATACTCAAGTGTTGAGTTTTCTGGGTTGTATTGGGAGTTCGACGATTCGATCGGAATCTTTAACTTTGTCTGTGTTTTTCCGGATATTTTAGAACATGTTAAAAAGTTCGATCGGATAAAATTCCCACTTTTTCCCCTGCCGGGAAATTTCCAAGTGTTGGATTTTTCCGTAGTTTAAGAATGTTCTAAGTAGTGCAAGTAACTCGATGGACCCTCTAGAAGACAACAAACCTTAACTCGATTATGTGACCGTATTGAACTGCCCTTCGAACCTTAGGGTTTGGGGCAGTAAGGCGTGCTACATGTGAGGCGTTGACTTGACCCTTCTACGGCTGGATCGTTGGTACTGTGGCATGAAATGGATGTTTTTAAACTTATTTCAAGTGTTGAGCTGTTCCGGGAAAACTTGGGTGTTTGATTGTTCGATCAGAAAGTTTAACATTTTCTATTTATCTGGAATGTGATACAATATTTGAAATCCACAAGTAGTTATGAGATAACTGATTTGGATGTTATAAACATAGCAGTTTAGTCTCACTTGAACGGTTGCCATGGAATTTTGATGTGATCAAAAGTCCGTCGCAATCACGTAGCGTACGCGGATACTCATCGGGTAAACTTAATAGACATCCTCGCCCCATAGCCCCAACCAAGTGACTGTAGGAGAACCCCGTCGCCGAAAGCATCCGTTCGGGTGCTCGCGGCAGCGATGTTCTGCCTTGGTGCACTTCGTCGACGGTATCGGGGGTGCGGCCGTCTACTAAAGTTTGCGACGAGCATTCGATCAGAATGTCGGGAATCCTGTTGAATTTCCCGACTAAATATTGAAAAGAGTTTTCGATAATGAGACTAAAATGCGGGGTTTATAACTGTTAGGCATGCGATGTCTAAGGAATTCATTTGGTTAGGCATGCGATGTCTAAAGAGTTTGCGGATTCCAACTGTTGTAGCTTTACACTTTCTTTTCTGTGACCGTAAGTGTAATATGTGATATCGCCGGTTTCGTTGCTATATGTCAACGACAATTGGGATGGGCATATTTACTTACGTTGATGACATGTGATGTTATGTGTTGCTGGATATGTTATATTGGATCGTTGTGATTGAATAGCCGGGGATTTTTTATGTGAGATGAGTGTTTTTCATTTTCATTCATGTAAAAACTTGTATGTAATATTCTTTTATTGGGGCACTTCCAGGTTGCGGATGATGTCACCATTTGTATATTATTTTCTTTTCCGCATTAGGATAGACCCAAGGAGGGGAGCACAAGTAACCGGGTTCTAGGGTCCAGTGGGAGACCATCTCGAAGAGTCAAGTCCGGGTCTCCTAACTCTAGAATTGGTAGGGTTGCTTGCCGCTCTCGTAGGGGTCTAGGGGTGTGGGATTGGCTATTCATCACGACTGTGGAATCCGTGTTTTATTCAGGCTCAAAATAAAACACGGACGTCCTAGTATATCCAATATTTCATATGATATTTTCTGCTGCGTTATCTGTGATGTGATCATGTGATATGTTCAGATAGATATTGTATATAGTATATATGATATATTATATAGACGTTGCTTATGTTTTACATCCGCGCTAGCCCTGCCTCGCTCTGGCGTTAGTTACCTAACCTAACGGTGCAAACGGGACATCGAGGCGAATGCGGATGGCATAAGCGTACGTTATATTTATCTGTGATGTTTAGGTGGACTTAAATGATGGGACATTCATTAATGAGATTAATGAAAGAAAATAAACCTGAAAGATGTTGTGGAATCGAATTTCAAAAATAAAACAGGTAGCTACGGTTCTTGCTTTGCATCGCGGTGTTCCTTGTAGAACATCCTGCACCTTATTCGATGAGGAAAGGGCCGAGATCCCTTCACCGGGAGTGACCCCTTTAGCAATAACTGGCAGATGCTACAACCCTCGGTTTGTCTTTTGATTGCTTCTATAGTTTCTGCTTTGCACAGCGGTATATATGATATATCCTGCACCTTATTTGATGAGGAAAGGGCCGACGATCCCTTCACCGGGAGTGACCCCTTTAGCAAAACTAGAAAAGCCTAAAAAACACTCCATTTAAAAACCATTTGATTCCGCAACGAGATCAAGTTCAAAGCATTAAAGGTTTTCTTAAAAACCGTCCGCAACCCTCCGTCATTTTAGGAAGTAGAGTACTTAGTATTCGTGCTGTGTTTGTTGACCATAGTCAAGGCACAGTGTACGGTAGCTAAGTGATGTCTTCCTACACCGTATATGATGCGATTAGTTAGGACAGTCATGTGGCTTGGTTGACCTTAGCTAAGGGTCATATGGGTGGGTCTAATTAATCACGAAATGACGGATAGAACTTGACTAGTGCTTATGATTTGCTGACCTTAGCCAAGGTCATAGGTGCTAGAGGTAAAAACCATTATCGGGAGTTTCAAGTGTTGAAATTTGCAATGAGATTGCATACCTTCTATATGATAGTTAGATCCCGATACCCACTGCGAGTAATTGTTACTCCTGGGAGAGTTTTGCACTTTGCAATTAGCCGATCAAGTAGGTGTCTAGAAAAGTGTCAACGGGGTTACGCCTCTGGGAAAACAAGGTTTATTCTAATTAGGTCCGTGCGAGAGCACGGGGAACCTCCCTCAAAGTACCGACACTGGCCTGGCTAAAAGATTGGCGAACTTGTAGAGTGTAATTAATCCTGGCTAGTCTTTCCTTTTAGGGTTTGAAGGAAGATTTGATAAAAACAGTAGGAGCCATCCTGATTAGATAAAATAAATAACCAATCTAATCTTGCAAGAGCGCACGCAGAGTGTTTTCTTCTCTCTCTCTCGAGGTAGCGACCATATCACGCCATAATCAAGATAATAATATGGATGTATTGACCGAACCCGCTTGTTATACTGAGCTGGGGAACGTTGGTCCCGCTCCAACTTATAATTGTTATAAGACCGAGCAGGAAATAGGGGAATACCAGGATTCCCATGCCGCCCAAACGAAGAAAGTGCATGAGATGCATCTCCTTCTGGTATATTCATTATAAAGAACTGTTTCTCAGTGTCATCTACGTCCTAGGTATTAGATACTGGATCAGGATCCCGCAAATGTAATCCATTACATGGGCTATAGAAAGGTAGAGAACTGAGAACGGGTGATAAGTTTCATGAGACAGAAAACGGTGCAAGTGTTGCAGCCAAGTGTGTTGGTCACTGTCACCTTGTATTTCCAAATACATTGATTCTGAACAAATGCTATTAGATACCGAACTTGATATACAAAATCATATCAATTTCTTTATTTATTAAAGAAGGATATAATTTTGTATTGTTGAATAATGTTTTGTACATTTCCTATATCAGTTCAGGCACGTTATCTAAAAGCATTGACATTCTAAATCAAACTACAGTTCCTAGTATACAGAACACACACGAGAAGAAGAGTTCAGAAATGAACGGATCCTTCTTGAGGCATTATAGACTAGGTCATATCAATGTGACCCGACTAGCTTAAGTTACATTTTAGATGCATATTTAAATATGTTTGAATTTACATCTTGTGAAACTTGCCAGTCATGTCATAAAGATAAGATGACCATAGCTCGGTTTATTGGAAACAGAGAAAGAGTTGGTAAACTCTTGGGACTGATACATGATGATGTATATAAGGTCCCCTGTCTACGCATGCCAGACCGGTTCTTTGTACTTTATTACATTCTCTGATAATCTCTCAAGATTCAGTCGTATGTTCCTGTTGAAACATAAGTCCGAAGATTTTGAGATATTCACAGAATATAAGTTAGAAGTAGAGAACCAAAATACGGGTATAAGTATTATGTCCTATGATAAGATCAGGGAGCATAATACTTTTGCATAGAATTCCTGGACTATTCTAAAGGTGAATGAGATTCTCTCTCGGTATTACTCCTCTGAATACACCACAGCACAACGGTGTATCGGTGCGGAGCAATCACACCCTATATGATATGGTGTGCTCTATGATGAGTATTACTAAATTACCTGTTTCCTTTTAGGGGTTATGCACTTGAGAAGCTGCATACCTATTGAATTGGGTTCGAATCAAATCAGTGCCTACGACTTCATATAAGATATAGTATGGGAAGAGCCCATCTCTTAAGAAAGTTAAGATTTGGGGTTGTCCGGTCTATGTCAAAAGCAAAATCCAGACAAGATCGAGGCAAGGTCAGTTATGTAGAACTGGAAAGGTTCCAGCTATACAAACTGCAGCTGATGATTTGACAGAACCAAAGGATTCAATAGTCCCCAACGAACCTCAGCCTCTCCGCCGATCTAGCAGGGTTCCTCATCCGCCTGAGAGATACTTTGGTTTCTCGATGACAGTGGGAGCGAGGATTGCATCATGAGATGATGACCCAACTAGTTTCGAGCAGGCCATCGAGAGCAGGGACTCTGTAAGAATGGCTGGATGCTTAGAAATCTAAGATGGAATCCATGTACACCAACAAAGTATAGACTTTGGTTGCTATATCTGAAGGGTTGAATCCCCATCAGGAGCAAGTATATCTTGAGAAGATTACTTGGTGTAGATGAAAAGGTTGAGACTTTCAAAGCTAGACTTGTTAAAGGTTTTCGTCATCGACCAGGCGTGGATAATGATGAAACCTTTTCCAGGGACTATGCTTAAGTCCATTCAGATCCTACTTGCCATTGCTACATACCATGACTACGATATCTGGTGGTTGGGTGCTATGACTACTTTTCTAAATAATGATTTAGATGAGAACGTCTATAAGAACACAGCCAGAGGGCTTTGTAAACAGTGGGAGCAGCGGAAAAGTGTGCAAATTGCTTTGAAGGATAAAGCAGGCATCGCGGAGTTGGAACATCTGTTTTGATGTAGTAGTCAAATAGTTTGACTTCATCAAAATGGTAAATGAACCTTGTATATACAAAAAGGTAGTAGGGAGTATGGTGGTGATCCTCATAGAGTACGTAGATGATATACTCTTGATAGGGAAGGAGTTTCCTATACTACGCTCGGTCAATCTCCTTTTATCATAAGGATTCTCCAAATAGGATAAAAGTGATACCTCCTAAATCCTGGGATTTGGATCTATGAGATAGATCTAAATGGATGTTAGGGTTCTCGCTAGGTTTAGTGAGATGGTATCAATCGATCCTGGGGAGAATCACTGGAAAGGTTCCAGGATGATAAGGATGACTGAATGTCAGACGCAGGCATTGTCTTTACCCTCAGTGGAGGGACGGTATGTTGGAAGAGTTCCAAGCTAGATACTGTGGCAAACTAGACGATAAAGGCTGGTAACATCGCTATTAAAGATAATACTAAAGAGGCGGTTTGGGTGTATATTGGTTCATGAGATGAACTAGGTTCCTACCATTGTGTGACAATGGAAGTGTGGCTTTGGCTCAGGAACCCTGGTCCCATCAGTGACCCTGACATATTCTAAGGCAGCGTCACCTGATCATGGAGATAGGTGATCTCCAGGATGATCGAGGTTAGGAGAGTAGACTTAGAGGACAACACGGCGGATTCACTCACAAAGGCTTTTTCCCAGAGAGAGACTTATATTGGATTGTTGAGTATTAGATACTACAACCACTGCTACAAATGGCCCTAGTGCAAGTGGGGGATTGTTAGTTATATGTATGCCCTAGAGGCCATTACTGTACATTGGATGTATATTGTAGTGGATGCTGGGACATATATAGGTAGGACTTTCTTGCTCGACATGATAGTACGCTATCTGGTTGCTCTTTATCTTAACATGTATACTTTCTGTCTCTCTATTACATGTTGATAAAGCCCTTAGGATGTGTGCTCGACTTCCAGGACTATGATGTAGATCATACTAGTGGGGCCTGGGTAGTCCATGAGTACATCCTTCAATGTTCCTAGTCGTGGGAATATCGAGACGGGGCATCGATATTCCAGAGTAAACTAGCATATATCTTCTCGACCCATGTGATGGGAGATGGATGATCCCATATCCATTGGTGTTTGACATCAGAGATGGTATGCGGGTGCTCAGTGGAGACTGGGTACACTGAACGGACTAGCCGAGAACTCCCAGATGGTATTATACCTTACGTCAGATGGCAGTTCTCTGGTGACACTGGTACAGCTTAGTCTGTTGACCCGAGATCGTCATGGAGTCTTGTGTGTCTCCTACTGTGCTTTGATCTCCACCCTACCACGGCTCTACTGAGTCGTGCAAACAGGTGGTTTTTCTCGAATTCGGGAAAAACAGTTAAAGACTCAATATTCCCCGGCAACGGCGCCATTTGATCGCACGCTTTTGGCGTGTCGGATGTTCAAAGAATTAAAGTGTAACCGCGATCAGGATGGTGTCGCTATGCAGCTAGCCGGTTGAGCACGGGTCGGTCCACAGGGAGATGGTGGTATCTTACCTTCTTGTCTTAGACGAGTCAATAAAGAATCTGTATGTTTGTTTGATCTAACCTATGTGTTTATTTGCAAGTATAAAGTTGTTAAGAAGAAAATACGAGATTGTAAGCTAAAGAAATCCGTGCTCAAAACCTTTGAGCCGAGTCTTGACCAATTGAAGCTCGAGCAATCGGCAACAACGTGGATTAGGGGATTTAAGCGCGGTATTCGTGGAATCCGGCTTATTTACCCTTGTCCTTCCGTTCTTGTCTCTTGCTTTCGCCTCCGGCCAAACCGAACGCAACCGGTCGCGGTTAGGAATCACCGTTACCTTGTTAGGGTAGGGTGCCTAACGGAGCGCTTGCGTATGGTTTGGGCGGAGTTCAATGGAAAATAACGGGAAAAGGAAAAGAGCAAAGAAATGTTAACTTACAATATCATATGGATTCTTAACAACGACGGTAATTACAACATTCACAAAATGAACAAAAGAGAACAAAAAGAAAAGAACAAAGAAAAGAAAAGATTACAAGTATTAAGTGCATGAAATAAATTGCAAGTAATTAAAGACAAGGTAATAAAAAGCAAGTAATAAAAAGCGATAAAAAGAACAAGGAACTAGAACTCAAGCCAAGCATGTGATCAATAGCCAACCCTTAAACTTGCAAGCTCAATCAAGAGGTTGCAAGATCAAGAGAAGGGTAGAGAACGCATGTGAAGTGAAGAACTAGTCCCGTGAGAAAATACGACCCTTGAGATCAATAACTAACCCTTAACCATTCAAGCTCAATGAAGAAGTTGAATGATCAAGAGAAAGCAAGAATCTCAAGGGGGAGCGAAACTAACAAGAAAGATAAAAAACCCTCATCTTCATTAATTTTTCACTCAAAAAGCTCTCACTACAATTTTAATGGAGAAAGAATGAAGAAGAAGAAGAACAACAACAAAACTACACAAAAAAGAGGCTAAAGAAAAGCTCCCTTGGCCTTGCTCAGATCTGCTGTATTTATAGGCAGGGAAAATGAAATCTTGGGCAACAAACTAACCATAAATGAAATACCCAAACAGCCCCCAAAAACCCACAGAGTGCGGCGCCAGTACGGCCGCGTTTCCGCGGCCAATACCCCTTATTGGCCGCGGAAACGCGGCCAAGTGGTGGAGTTGATTGATGGGATTTTGGGCGGTTTCCTGGTTTTGTATTTCCTCGTGTTTGCAAACTTCAAAATGCACAAAAGTCTTCCAGAATATCTGCAGATTTCAAAGCCCAAGATTGCATTATCTTTTCTTTACTTTTGACTTTATCTCCCTCGAGCTCCGCGCACCCATTGATTCTTGTGCTGCCCCCCTCGTGCTTTGTGCTTGTCCGAGACACGAATGACCGCTGTCATATGTCTTGTCCCTGGAACTGGTACTCGGCACTGGACGGATATGGATGACCGGAACCCGGCTTTTATCTGCTGTGACAGATGTTCTGTATTTGGTGTAACTGTGGAGATTTTGTCTTGATTTGCAATATTTGGACTGAAAACCTGTACTCTGTAAATATGTAACAAACACGGATTAAAAGTACCTACCTATAAACACACGAGCGTAAAAATGGGCGGTATAAAATGCAGTATTCTGTGATGAACAACTCCCAGATGGTATTATACCTTACGTCAGATGGCAGTTCTCTGGTGACACTGGTACAACTTAGTCTGTTGACCCGAGATCGTCATGGAGTCTTGTGTGTCTCCTACTGTGCTTTGATCTCCACCCTACTACGGCTCTACTGAGTCATGCAAACAGGTGGTTTTTGGGTACAGTCCCGATTCACATGGAGGCAATGAGCGATAGGAGAGGATTCGTCTCTCCCGGTATTGGGGGTTGATGTTGCGCTATGCTCGACTGGCCATAACTGGAAATCCCTGGCCAGGGTTGCAGTGATATACTGGTAAGAGTTATCAGTAGTTTCACGCTTGTTATGGACCTTACATCGGCATGACTTATCAAGCTATTGGGGTCTGACGTTTACCACCCCTAAGCGAGATATGCGACATATCAGACGAACAAACCGGACTGTACGATAAGTGTTACTGGTTGGATTCACCGGAGTGTGAGCGGGCTTGCTCGTTGATCTTCTGATCGCTCAATACCCGGGTGTCCGTTACGTTTAGCAGACCGCTTGCGGCTTGTGGGTGTTTGATATGATCATCACCTACTGCCGGCATATTGACGAGTCTTTAGAGTCCTACACAGAGGTTTCCTGGCACAAGCGAAACGAAATAGGAGCGCATATGAGATATGTATGGGACCGAGAATAATGCGTGTATGTGATACCGTATTCTATTCTCGCGATGAATGTATCGATTGGTTGTATGCGATATAACCTAGTTATCGAATCGAGGATTGATTCGATAAGTCGATACATTGGATATTAGTCGGTCATATGCGATATGACCGGATCGTTAAATCAAGTGTTGATTTAATGATTTAATGTATAATTATATATTTGATATATTACTTTACATTAACTAGTATTGGTTCACTTAAGAAAGATTTTCACACTTGATGTGCACATTGTATATATGATATATGCTTGTGCACTAGTTTGTATCATGTTTGATGATACATGCAAACTTGGGTGTGTGTATGCTTTAAACCATGTTTAGGTTAATGGTTAAGGTTTTAACTTATTTATTTATTTTATTTCATTTATTTTTGGCAAAAACAAAATGGTTTCTTTCTTTGCTTCATGAAACTTCTTAGCATCTTTGAAAGTCTTGACCATTTTGTTTTTTCCTTAACCTAACCATAACATCCTAACCCTACTTTATTCTCTACATGTGTTTACTTCACCCATGGTTGCATTATGATAAGAATCACTTGGATTTTCTTTTTGGAATAATTTTTTTTTCTTTCTTCTTCTTCATGAAGAAAAGAAAAGCTTGCTAGAAAATTCTAAGTGATGAAATCAAGTGAGAAATCCAAATCCAAAGTGAACCCACTTCCTATTTCTTCATCCTATACCACTTGCCATGTTGTATGGGGTGTTTTCTTCACAAGTTTCATGACCTAGTGAAGATGGAGCTCGAGTTAGAGTCGCCTCGACGTAGATCATCTTTGGCATCGAAGTCAACGACCTAGCCCGATCATTTCTCCGATGAAACCAACGCTAGAGTCCAGGATCCCGATGGTTGCAGCGGAGGGACGTCATCACGGAGCTAAAGAGGTGGAGGACCACATCTACAAAGGTTGTAGCCACTTTCACTTGTAGATACGTTGTTAACTTGCTTGTAGTTTCTCCTTACCTCTAGTTATCGATCTTGTTTAGGGTTTCTCGGCACATAAAAATTTGATTTTTGCATGATTGATCAGTTGTAGAAGCTCATGAGTGTACCTAGGAACCCTACAATGTGTATTCAGAGGACCAGAGGTCGGCGCCAGCGACGTGCTGCTTTACGAGTGGTCATGAGGATTGACCGAGAGATGACCAAAGAAGTGCCAGAACGGAATCGCCCTCGTTAGCACACCTGACAGGGCCGATGAGCCGATGGAATGCAAGACTGGTAATCCACAGAGAAGATAAGGGCCCAGAGACAGAGGACGCCAATCCGTGAGCAGGAGGCAAGTAGATATCTTGCGCTATTAGCATTGGATGCACCGGCACCTTCTCGACTTCGAAGGAAGAAACATACCGACGAAGGTATTTATGATTTGTGATTTTGTGATTCGATTATCATGTATCTGTCACCTTGGATTTCGGTATTTTGGGCGATCTATTCGCGTGATTTAGTCTTGATGGCTGAGTTCCATGATTTCTGTTTTCATGCACCATGGTTGCACCTACTGGGTATTCATATTTTGTGCATAGTATTACGCTTGAGGTATTGATTGTGATTTCATGCCTATTTTATGCCTGTGATTTGATTTATGCTTCCAGCATAGTTTTCATACACTTTTAGTGTTTTGATTTGATTTGTGCACGTTGATGCACATGGATGTGAGCTTATATACCGCGGTATACCTGATTTTGATTGAGCCGTATTGAATACCGTCGATTTTGATTCCAACATTGATGTTGATTTCTTGCACTCCGTGCATTTGATTTGGATTTTCGCGCATGTTGACCGCATGTTTTGAGATACGATTTTGGTGCACACCAGATGCGCTAAATCGAGATTTTTCGTGCATGTCAGATGCACCTGATTTTGTTATCAGGCACACACGTTGTCTTTGGCAGATGTTTCGTGCACACCGTTGCACCTAGATGTTGTTTTATGCACATATATGGCACATGTATGGATTTTGATTTCCGTGCGCACCAGACGCACAGGGTATTCTTATATACATTTTGGGATTGATTCCTTATGGAGCAGTACGTTTTTATGATATTTGCTATATGTTTTTGTACTGGGCAGGACTAGTCAGAGGACAGTACCTGGATATATTTTGCATGCATTAATAGTTATCGAAGGGATTTCCAAAAAGCGAGCTATAGTCTCAGTATTTACCTACGTGTCTGATATGACACGAAACGTTTAAAACAAGGAAACCCTTCTAAATTGTTTTCAAAACGGCGGGACGTGCATATTAAACAAAAGATATATACATATATGGTTATTTTCTTACAAAAGACGTCCGCCAATGTGAAGTGTTATGTGCATCGCACAGCGACTTAAAAAGGTTTGGCATGCATTTCCTTCAGTTATTTACATATATAGATTTGATGTCTACATGTATAATTTTGATGTATATCATATTGGTTTTGTTTTGGATTTGACATTTGTGTCTTTACTATGACTCCGATAATTACGGGATGCTTGACGAAGTTTGATTTTGAGTTAGCTGCTCATTTCTCATGCGTATGCATTGCGCTATGATGTGTTTTATGTATTGATGATTTCGGAACCCCGACGACTTAGACCTTTACTGAAATGTTTTAGTATTTGATGGGTTTTAAATTTAAATTCGGGGATCGAATTTCTTTATGGGGGGAAGACTGAAACATTTCAGAAAAATAAAATATTATTTTTGGGAATTTTTATAATTTAATAATAAAATATTAAATATTTTAATAAGGCGGTATAATTAAATACCGATAAATTAGTAAAAAATTTGGAAAATTATAGAAATTACTAAAATAGGGTGTTTTATGTGAATTATGCAAATTTTAAGTTTTTATGATTATTTATACACAAATTTTGTGCTAATCGCGATTAAAAATCGCTAATCGGATTTTAAGGGTGTTTTGTGCAAAACATGCACCATATCATTTCACACTTGTGTTACATTTTCCTACATGGCTTTATTTTCATTTTTCACTCTTTGCTTTGGGTTTACTATTGAGGAGAGAAGAAAATGGAAAAGAAAAAGAAATTGAATAAAGAATGGAATAGTGTGAGGTATGGGTGAGAGAGAGAAAGAGAGAGTGAGGGAAGGGTCAACCTTGGGCATGGACCCTTGAACCATTCAACACCTCCATCATTTCTCCTCCCTCTTCCTTGTTGCTGCTGCTGCCTCTCCCCCCCCCTTCCTCCTCCACTACAACCCCCAAAACTATATGAAAAACATCTCAAAACTCAATCCCCCTTTCACAGAAAAGGTGCACAAGCCCTCAAGCTATCTTATGGACCAAGAAAAATTTGATTTTGGCGCTGTAGAGGATTCATGGGAGCTAAATGAGGTAAACCCTTTCACAATTTGTGTAGTGTTTTGAGTGCTTTATCCTCATTTCAAGTTTAATATCGTTTTGACGAAGTTTAGTGAGCTTTGAAAACTCAAGTTGGGAATTAGGGTTTGATTTGAGTGGAGATGGTGCAATTGAACTCTTGTGGTGACCATAAACCCCTCCCAAGTGATAGAAACCCAGACCAACCCAACTGAAACCCAAAATACGGAATTTCAGAACTTTCCATGTCGATTTGTGAGGAAAATGAGCATGCAGGGAAATCTGGGATGACCCGGGGAAATTCTGAGACAAATAAACAACTCTAGAGACCAAATGGGACCAGTATAAGACCACCCTAACCAGACGAGGCCCTAAATCCCCGGGAAAACCGGCCTGGCTGGAATTTAACTTCATGTGGCCGGCCACCTTGATGTGTTGGGTTCCCGTGTTGCTTCAGTAGGTCACACACTCCCTGTACTACACCCTAGACTTGTTTTCTTACCTTGTTTTCACCTGAGACGAAATCTGATACCACTTTTCTGGGTTGCTGCCATGTGTTTCATGTTGTTATGGATTTAAGATTTGATATTTGTATTTGTACTCGGTCACTTGACGTTTGTACGTCTATCCTGAGTGTAATTGGGTTGATTTGCGAGAGCTAACCATAGGTTCTAACCTATAGGCTTTTAAGCGTATCGTTTTGGTTTTCGTGTGTCGTTTTAGTTTCGATTTGGTTTTGATGCGATGCGATACGTGTGTCATGTAGGTACCCCCACGAGGATTCAAGACGATGAAGAAGATGGTGGCGGCGTCGGCATCGGCAAAACGAAGATCAGGTGAGTAGATTATATCTACAGGGGAAGTCGGGTGGATGGCGTATAGCACCCCCGCAGTTCGATGTTTAGTATACTATATATATATACTAAATATAATATGTATGATAGCGTTAAGTGTGAAAAGGATATTCAGATGTGATTAGGTGTACTATGGATAGAATAGGGTTTAGATGTAAACTAGTATAGTTTTCTAGATAGGAGCCCTAGAACAGGTTTACACCCACACGCACACACATGCTTATTTGTTATACATATACCTAGATGATGAGGATAGTGGATGATATTTGGAGATGAGTCGATGATATTGGGCACAGTGCTATGAGATCGGTGATATGATGTGGTTCGTATTTGGGATACGACTTGAGATTTTAGCGGGCCTTTGGACGTGTGTTACACACACGCATTTATATTTATATAGATTGTATCGATTGTACTAGAGTTAGATCAGTACCCCAGATCATGAGATATTATGATAAGGATACCAGATATTTGATGAGATGAATGTGATATTGACCCGTACCCAGCTTTTGGGATGCCGTACGATGATTTACCATACGAGCTTCACATTGATGATAGATCCGCACTCATGACTCGAGGATGTCATATGATATTGTATCGTACGCGGTACCTTTGAGGCGGGATCACCGACTATTATATATATATATATATATATATATATATATATATATATATCGACTCAGATTTAGGTGGTTTCCATACCCCTCCTGATTGACTTGTTAGTTAGAGCCGTAGTTTTGCTAGTAGATGTTATGCTAGGCCGATGTCATACCTATTTCAAAAACTAATGAATCGGAAGTATTTTAAAAACAGGCAAGAGATTCTACGGATATTTTCAAAAGACGCATCTTTTCTTAAAAACACCGTAGCCCTTATTTTCCTAAAAACCCCGATTCGTATTATTTCAAATGGCAAAAACAGTATGACATAGATACATTGATGCAGATTCTACACAGTGGTGTTTATTATTCATTTGCCGCAGATTCTTAATGTTTGCATCGCATTGCATGTTAAATATGTGTATTACTGTATCAAATCCATGCTGTTAGGACACCAGCACCATTATCGATGATGCATATGTGTCACGTACACCTGCTTGCCGGCTCACACACTTCATCATCGATAATTGCCATGTCACTACACTGTAGTACCGTTGCATTCAGGATATGACCCTTGCATGGCATACTTGTGCACAAACCTACTGTACATTCATATTCGCATACTTATATATTGTACACTCCTACTTGTGCACATACCTATTGTACATTCATATTCGTGTACTTACATATTGTACACCCATACTTGTACACATACTCATTTGCACATATATAGAAGATTCTCGCTTGATTTGGAGATTTGGGAACCGTAAGATACTCTTTAAAACTGATTCATTTTAAAAGAGCGGTTTCCCCCAATATATGCATATTACTATTCCATGTTGCATGATATACTGATATGCTTACATTTCTTTTATATGTTGCATACATCATGCTTTCTGATTATACGCATTGAGATATTTTGTTTCCATGATATTTCTGGATTTGGGAATCGTGGGTATTTAAAAGAGAGTATGTAGTGTTTTAAAAACCCGGTTACCCTTGATATGATATTTCAGTGCGTCCACCATGTGTTTTCTCGGTTCTGAGAGTGGCATGTGAAACCCGATTCAAGGAGCGGTAGGCACCGTCTGCGGGTACATGGTGGACCCGGTGAGGTACCCTGAGGCAAGAAGACTAGTATATGTTAGACGGTGAGCCTGGAAGGGAAGTGCTACCTACTGGTGATTGTTTTGAGCTCGGCGGATATTTGGGGGATACCGACCAGAGTTGAGAGATGAGACGGGCCGATCCGGACTGACAGAGCCCTATGTATATGAGGATTTACGTGCCGATACTAGGCACAAGTTTCATGATGTTTTCGAGTGTCGATGCTTGACACTCAGGTTCCATGATTTTGATATGTCGCGAGCGACACATGTTGATTTACATCCTCATACTTCCATGCATATGCTTTATGATATTTACATGCATGATGCTTATTTTCATTGGGTGACACGTGGACCAGATCCACTTACATATAACTGATATTGATGACATTGATCATGTAGTTGGACGAGATCCACATACATGGTGACATTGACTACATAGTTGGATGATATCCACATATTCATAGACTTCATGATATAGTCGACATCGATCATACCTCATATTTATGATATGTTATTACCTGAGGCACTGGCACGAGCACTTGGCACTACACTCATGTATAGATGTTACATTGCCACCTTATCATGCTTCAGACTTATTCATTTGAGGTTTATATATATATCTGATCTTATTGCCCTAGGATTGTGTCATACATACGATTTCTGCTCTGTGATATTTTCTATTCACGAGTTGGCAACTCACCCCCCGTTGTGCCACAGTTTCCTGCAGGTTTTGCCGTACAGGTTCCATTGCGGCTTTCTGGCACACAGTTTCCCTTACGGGTGATTTGCTTTGGTAGGTGGATTCTTTTGCATATGCATCAGAACCACCATTGTATATGTATTATTCAGTTGTATCTAGTAATTCCATCAACCAAACTTGTTTTTTGTTTCAGACTTAGTAAACCAGTTGTGTATTATTTCTGTTAGTGTATATGCCCTAGGGGCATTATTGTATCATACTAGCTTGTATATTACTTAGTGGAAGCTTGGGATATTCACAGTTATATTAACAGTCTTGCTAAACATGGTAGTATGCTACTTGGTTTATATCTATCTTAATATGTGTGTACGTATTGATAGAGCCCTTAGGATCTTGCTTGACTACCAGCGTTGTGATGGCAGTCACACTAGTAGGGGCTGGGTAGTCTACAAGCACATCCTTTTTCAGGTCCCTAGTCATAGGATTATCGAGACAGGGCATCGATACTCCAGAGTAGACTAGTGTGTACGCTTCTTATCCCAGTTGGGGAGATGGTTTGTCCTACAGCCATCAGTACATCGTACTAGAGATAGTATACAGGTGCTTGTTGGGTTATGGGTACACCGGACAGGACACGCAAGGAACTGTTGGTTGGTATTATACCCGTCGTCAGTTAACAGTTCCCAGGTGACATGAGTACAGCATAGTCCACAGACTTGACACTGCTGCTTCGCCTCGAGTGTGTTCCCACTGTTCTTAGATTGCTACCCTACCACGGCTCAAAGGACTCGTGCAAACAGGTAGCAGTTGGGTGCAGTCCCGAAGCACTTGGAGGCAGTGGTGGTTAGACAGGATTCGTCTCTCCCGGTATTAGGAGTTGATATCGCGCTGTGTCTGGAGAGCCATTACGCAAAGTCCCTGGCCAGGGCAAGCGAGATTTACTGATAGGTTTTCCAGTAGCTTCTCAAGGTGTAATGGGCTTCACTCCAACACGACTTATACCGCTTTTAGGGGACTGACACTTGCCGCCCCCTAGGCCCGATATGCGATAGTCCTAGACGAACAGACCGGACTGTACGGAGATTGTCACATCAGGCTCAGTAGGAGTTTGGATGGGTTTCCTCATCGGCCTTCTTATCGACATCTACCTTGGGACCGTTACGTACAGCTAGTGCCGCTTGCGGTCTGTGGTTAAACCCACTGCCAGCGTAGTAGTCGAGTGTTTAGAGTCCCACACAGAGAGTTTCCCTGCTTCGGGCGAAACGATATAGAGGTCGTATGGTTTTACGACAGGGTTCGGACACGTACGTGTTTTCACGCACGTACGATATTCGGACAGTTTTTACTAGCGGGCTTTAGTTTAAGCCAGATTCTAGTATTGGATTATTGGATTTATACAGTCTCAGTATTTCCGTGTTTTCACGGATAGGAGGGGCGTTCTCGTAATTACTCGAGAAGCTTCTAGAAGGTTGATGAGGTGGAGAGCTTAGGTGTTATATGCATTAAATGGTTTTGTGACTCATGGAGATGATTCATCAAGAGAGTTAATAAAGCATTAATGCTTTTAATGACTCACTAGATGATTCATTATGTATTAAATGAAGCATGAAGATATTTGTGCAATGATATTTTTGTGCAAGATATATTATGCTTCATATATATACACAAATGAGTTAATTTCCATTTCATAATTATTATCACATTCTCTCTCCTCAAGCTCTCTCTCTTCAAACCCTAACCCTAACCTCTCATGTGTTGAGATCAAGGGTTAGCAAGACTAATTGATCCCTAATCCTATTCTATATCCTCTAAGTTGCTTTGATTAGCACTCTTAGTTACCTAGTTACCTCAAGATTAGAGGTTAAGCTTGGAGAAGTAGCTTTCGGGTGGATCTTCTATCACAAAGAGGAGGACGGCGAGGAGGTGATCAAAGAGAACAAGAAGGACTTGATTCATTAGGTATAATCTTCTTTCATAGTAGTTAATGACTTCTATGTTGTTGTTAGTTAGGGTTTGGCAAAGATCCGTAAAGTTAGTCGATGTTAGTTTAAACAAAATGATTATTTTACCTATTCCGCCTCCCCGCATCATGTGGGGTGTCTAACGTCGACTTACAGTGGTATCAGAGCCAGGTTAAACCATAACTAACTTATTAGCAAAGTCGTTAGAAATTCGATCGCAAAACGAACCCAAAAATACGACTTTTTCACCATGTTTCTGCCGATTTTAAAACGGGGTCTAAAAATTTTTCGTGGACCCTTAAAAATACAAGCAGGGAAATATAAGGTTACTGGAGAAATTTGGGGTTGTAACTCGGCCAAACCGCCGCGGAACCGCGGCCGATCCAAAGCGATCCGCCGCGGATCCGCGGCCGCGTTGGAGCCGAGTCAGCCCAAAATTCCCCAGTAACTCTTCTGTGTTAATTTTGTATTTTCTGGAATGTTATGTTTCTGCTCAGGTTTCAGGTGCACAGTGAAGTATTTGGAATAAAATCATTTGTGTTTGCTTGATCGAAATTCTACGATGTTTGGCTAATTTGATTATATCTGTGATTTGTTTAATGTGTTCGTAAACCTCCCCTAACTGCTAGTATGTCGGTTTGCAGGGGGTTGCACATTTCTGTAATGGTTTATGTTTGTGGACTTGTTGGATTGTCGTGAATGGATAGCCGGGGATGTGAGACGAGTGTTTCTTTCATTCAAATGTAATTTGTAAATTGTTGTAATATTCTTTTGCGGGGCACATCCGGGATATGGTTGTAGCCACTGTTGTATTATTTCATTTACTGTTTTCTGCTCCTAGGATAGACCCAAGATGGGGTGCACAAACTACCGGGTAGGTTGAAGTGTTTAGTGGCTTACTCACGTTGTTGAGGGAGACCGCTTCACTTCGTGTACTAGGCGGGTAGTTTTCCGTACCCGTAGAGGTCTAGGGTGGGGTTTTGGCTATTCATCGCGACTGTGTAATCCGTCTTTCTTTGCAGGCTCAAAAGGAATGCGGATTCATAGAAAATCCAATATGTTCATTTGTGATCTGGAATGCCTATTATTGCGTCTGACGAATGTACAATATCTATATATGATAGCTATTAGACATCACTTATGTTTTACACCCGCGCTAGCCTAGCCCCCGCTCTGTCGTTAGTTAAGTAACCTAACGGGTGAATGACGGGACCCAGTGGCGAATGCGGATGGCATAAGAGGACGTTGTATTTTCGTTGTTTTCTGCAATGATAGGTTAATTGATGGGACGCATTATATTAATGCAAAGAAAATAAACCAAAGTTGAATCGTTGGAACAGTTTAAAAGAAACCACTCGATTATTTTAAAACAGAGGATAATTTTTAAATTGCGGAGCTTTAACCACTCCTTTTAAAAGCTATCAGGTTCCTTCGATCATATCAAGTTCACTACGATCACGGTTTCGCCAAAACCATTCGTAGCCCTCCGTCATTTCATTTGGGTATTTAGTAGTATTCAAGCTATGTATTTTGACCAACGCCAAGGCATAGTGTTTGGTAGCTGCTGGGTATTCATTTGTTGCATAGATAGATGAGTTAGTTTAGGACAGTCGTATTATCATTTGGCCAACGTCAGGGGTATGTACGGATGGGTTCAAATTAACAAGATAATGATGGGTATAACTTGACATGTGACTTATGACATTTTCACCAACGCCCAGGTCATAAGAGTATAGGGCAGAAATTTATATCGGGAATTTCTAAAGAAACTGAAATTTGCAAAGAGATGCATACCATTTGGAGTGTGATAATTTTGGTAAGATTCCTTCAGCTTTATCACACGATGATATTTGGATCCCGATCCTACTGTGAGTATCCGCTACTCATCAGGAGATTCGCCACTTAACGATCAATGCTATAAACCAAGTAGGTGTCGAGAAAGGTTTCAGCGGGGTTACGCCCCATGAGAAAAGAGGTTATTTAATTAAGGAACTTCGCGAAAGCGTCATAAAACCCCCCTCGAAGTACCGACACCGGCCTGGCTGAACGGTTAAGCAAGTATTGTACGGTGAGAATAGTCCTGACTAGTTCTTCCTTTTTGGTTTGAGGAGTGATTCGAAAAACAGTGGGAGCCATCCAGTTAAGATAAATTAAAAACCACTCTAAACTTGCAAGAGCATCATGCTAAAGTGTTCCCTCTCTCTCATTGCAGCGACCCAAAACATGACATGCCTTAAGTTACTATTAGAGAAAAATATATTGACAGGGCCAAACTATAAAGATTGGTTCCGGAATGTTAAGATGGTTTTGACTTATGACAAATTGGGGTATGTCCTTACTGCTAAGGCACCTGCTGTCCCTGGTCCAGATTCCAGTATTGCGGATAAGGAAATCTACAAGACCTGGGAGTTAGATTGCGCGAAGGCCAAATGCATCGTGCTTGCCTCTATGAATAATGAACATCAGAGGAGGCACTAGGATATGGATCTTGAATCCATATTTCTCCATACAAAGGATCTGTATGGAGAGCAATCTCGTATAGCAAGATACGAGACCTCGAAGAACTTGTTTTATTCAAAGCTGGCCGTCGGATCATCTGTAGAAGAACATATCCTAAAGATGATTGGCTATATAGAAGAGCTCGCTGACCTCGGGACAACTTTGGAGAACGAGCTCTATACAGACTTGATTCTTCAGTCCCTTCCTTCCACCTACGCCCAGTTTATTCTGAATTTCAACATTCAAAGAAAAAAAGTTGAACTTCCAGACCTCCTTAACATGTTGAGGAGTGCAGAGGGCACCTTGCAGAAAGCAAGGGAAACACCCACTATGTTTGTTCGCGGTGCTTCCTCTTCCAGGTCTAAGGCAAGGGCCAAAGAAAGGAAGATGAAGGCCGCTACCAAACCAAGAGGTGGTGTTAGAAAGGTGGGAGCTAAGGGAAAGACAAAGGTTGCGGTGCCAGTAGTGGCAAAGGACGAGTGCTTCCACTGTCGTAGGAAAAGGCACTGGAAAAATGATTGCAAAGCTTGGAATGCCAAGAACCAGGAACCGAAGCAAGTTGTGGCTTCGACTTCAGGTGTGTTTGTAATTGAAAATTGTCTGTCAATCAACTCTACTTGCTGGGTATTGGATACCGGATCAAGATCTCATATATGCAATTCATTGCAGGCACTGAGAAACCGTAGAGTGCTGAAGGTTGTTGATATGACCCTCCAGGTTGCTAACGGAGCTAGCGTGGGTGCTGTGTCCGTAGGGGATTATCACCTTGGATTGACGAGTGGATATATTTTGGTTTTGCGCAACTGTTTTTATATACCAAGTTTAACGTGTAATATCATATCAGTATCGTTGTTATCGAAAAAAGGTTATGATTTCACGTTTGTAAGCGATGTTGTTAACATCCACCTTAATCATAGTTTGATTAGGTCCAGTACACTAGATAACGATATATATGTATTAAACCAATTACAGATTTTCAATGTCCAGAACATACTAAAAAGAAAGTCTCCAAATATAAATAAGGCTTTCTTATGGCATTGTAGACTGGGTCACATCAACGAGACAAGGTTTACTAAATTACATAGAGAAGGATATTTGGATTCGTTCGAATATCAATCTTATGCCACTTGTCAATCATATCTCAAAGGAAAGATGACAAAGACTCCATTCACTGGACATGGAGTAAGAGCGAGCAAGCTCTTAGGACTAATACACAGCGATGTATGTGGTCCAGTGTCTACACATGCAAGAGGTGGTTTTTCATATTTCATTACTTTTACGGATGATTACTCTAGGTACGGATTCATTTTCTTGATGAAACATAAATCCGAGGCCTTTGAGAAATTCCTAGAATATAAGAATGAAGTAGAAAACCAAACCGGCAAAAGTATCAAGACACTAAGATCTGATCGAGGTGGTGAATACTTAAGTGCCGAGTTCCTAGGTTATCTAAAAGAGAAAGGAATTCTCTCTCAGCTTACTCCTCCATACACTCCACAGCACAACGGTGTATCGGAGAGACGGAATCGAACCCTATTGGATATGGTATGTTCCATGATGAGTAATGCTGAGTTACCACAATATTTCTGGGGTTATGCGCTAGAATCAGCAGCATATCTTTTGAACAGGGCTCCTACCAAGACTGTGCCTACCACGCCATATCAGATGTGGAGTGGGAAGAAACCCTATCTTCAGTATCTGAAGATATGGGGATGTCCAGCTTTTGTTAGAAAGCAGCATGCGGACAAACTCGAGGCATGATCAGTGCAGTGTAAGTTTGGGGGATATCCAAAGAACTCCAAGGGGTATTACTTTTATTACGCAGAGGAACAAAAGGTTTTTGTTTCTCGTAATGCCCATTTTCTAGAACAGCAGCTTTTAGAAAAGGAAACAAGTGGGAGCGAAATAGAACTGGAAGAAATTCCAGAACCACAAACTACTACTGAAAGTTTGGTAGAACCAGTAGTTCAAGAAGAACGGGACATTCCCGCACCCCTCCGCAGGTGTAGTAGGCCGTCTCATCTGCCTGAGAAATACTACGGTTTTCTCATAGATGGGGATAGAGAGGATTGCGTCATTGATGATGATGAACCTACTAGCTTCCAGCAGGCCATCCAGAGCGGCGACTCGGTAAGATGGCTGGATGCAATGCGGACCGAGATGGAGTCCATGTACACCAACAAAGTATGGACTTTGGACTTTGCTCCAGGTGGGGTAAAATCCATAGGATGCAAATGGATCTTCAAGAAAAAGATTGGTGTAGATGGACAGGTGGAAACCTATAAGGCTAGACTTGTTGCAAAGGGTTTTCGTCAAAGACCTGGTTTGGACTATGACGAAACTTTTTCTCCAGTGGCTATGCTCAAATCCATTCGGATCCTTCTTTCCATTGCTGCCTTCCATGATTATGAGATCTGGCAGATGGACGTAAAGACGGCTTTTCTAAATGGTAATTTAGAAGAGTGCGTCTATATGGATCAACCAAAAGGTTTCAATCAGAGTGGGAGCAGCGGGAAAGTGTGCAAGTTGCTTAAGTCCATTTATGGACTAAAGCAGGCATCGCGGAGTTAGAACATCTGTTTTGATGAAACAGTCAAAAAATATGACTTTATCAAAAATCCAGATGAACCATGTATATATAGAAAAATTGTAGCACGAACTGTCGTATTCCTCGTCTTGTACGTGGATGACATTCTCTTAATAGGAAATGACATTTCTATGCTACAATCTGTCAAAGGATTCTTGTCACACAGGTTCTCCATGAAAGACCTGGGTGATGCCTCTTACATTCTAGGGATCCGGATCTATCGTGATAGATCCAAGAGGATGTTAGGACTTTTGCAGTCCAGATATATCAACACTATACTGAAAAGATTCAGTATGGAAGATTCTAAGCGCGGCAGTTTACCGGCTTGTCACGGAATCACCCTCTCCAAAGAGATGTCTCCCAAGACTGATTTGGAAAGGGATCGCATGTCTATTATACCCTACGCTTCTGTGGTAGGCTCTATAATGTATGCGATGTTGTGCACCAGACCAGATGTAGCTTACGCACTGAGCGTGGTAAGCAGATATCAGTCAGACCCAGGGGAGAAGCACTGGATAGCAATAAAGAACATTCTCAAGTACCTGAGAAGAACTAAGGAGATGTTCTTGGTTTACGGCGGAAAAGACCTCAAGATCGAGGCCTTTGCTGATTTCAGCTTCCAGAGTGATAAGGATGACTCCAAGTCCATGTCAGGTTATTTCTTTACCCTCAATGGAGGGGCGGTGTGCTGGAAGAGTTCCAAGCAGGACACCGTTGCTGACTCGACGATGGAAGCGGAGTATATCGCTGCTTGCGATGCCGCAAAAGAAGCAGTCTGGATGAAGAAGTTCCTAATAGAACTTCAGGTGGTTCCTACCATTGTTGATCCAATACCGCTGTATTGCGACAACAACGGAGCTATAGCTTTAGCAAAGGAACCCAGGTCCCATCAGAAGTCCAGACACATCTTAAGGCGGTATCACCTGATCAGGGAGATCATAGATCGCCGGGAGATCCAGATCCGGAGAGTTGCTACAGAGGAGAACACTGCTGATCCATTCACAAAGGCCTTACCTCAGATTCAGTTCAAGAGGCTACTCGAGATGATCGGTCTTCGATACGCCAGTACATGGCCCTAGTGCAAGTGGGAGATTGTTAGTGTATATGCCCTAGGGGCCATTATTGTATCATAATAGCTTGTATATTACTTAATGGAAGCTTGGGATATTCACAGTTATATTAACAATCTTTCTAAACATGGTAGTATGCTACTTGGTTTATATCTATCTTAATATGTGTGTATGTATTGATAGAGCCCTTAGGATCTTGCTTGACTACCAGCGTTAGGATGGCAGTCACACTAGTGGTGGCTGGGTAGTCTACAAGAACATCCTTTTTCAGGTCCCTAGTCGTAGGATTATCGAGACAGGGCATCGATACTCCGGAGTAGATTAGTGTGTATGCTTCTCATCCTAATTAAGGAGATGGTCTGTCCTACAGCCATCAGTACGTCGTACTGGAGATATTATACAGGTGCTCGTTGGGTTACGGGTACACCGGACAGGACTCGCAGGGAACTGTTGGTTGGTTATATACCCGTCGTCAGTTAACAGTTCCCAGGTGACATGAGTACAGCATAGTCCGCAGACTTGACACTGCTGCTTCGCCTCGAGTGTGTTCCCACTGTTCTTAGATTGCTACCCTACCACGGGTCAAAGGAGTTGTGCAAACAGGTAGCAGTTGGGTGCGGTCCCAAGGCACTTGGAGGCAGTGGCGGTTAGACAGGATTCGTCTCTCCCGGTATTGGGAGTTGATATCGTGCTGTGTCTGGAGAGCCATTACGCAAAGTCCCTGGCCAGGGCAAGCGAGATTTACTGGTAGGTTTTCCAGTAGCTTCTCAAGGTGTAATGGGCTTCACTCCGACACGACTTATACATCTTTTAGAGGGCTGACGCTTGCTGCCCCCTAGGCCCGATATGCGATAGTCCTAGACGAACAGATCGGACTGTACGGAGATTGTCACATCAGGCTCAGTAGGAGCTCGAATGGGTTTCCTCATCGTCCTTCTTATCGACATCTACCTGGGGACCGTTACGTAGAGCTAGTACCGCTTGCGGTCTGTGGTTAAACCCACTGCCAGCGTAGTAGTCGAGTCTTTAGTGTCCCACACAGAGAGTTTCCTTGCTTCGGGTGAAACGATATAGAGGTCGTATGGTTTTACGACAGGGTTCGGACACATACGTGTTTTCACGCACGTACGATATTCGGGCAGTTTTTACTAGCGGGCTTTAGTTTAAGCCAGATTCTAGTATTGGATTATTGGATTTATACAGTCTCAGTATTTCCGTGTTTTCACAGATAGGAGGGGCGTTCTCATAATTACTCGAGAATCTTCTAGAAGGTTGATGAGGTGGAGAGCTTAGGTGTTATATGCATTAAATGGTTTTGTGACTCATGGAGATGATTCATCAATAGAGTTAATGAAGCATTAATGCGTTTAATGACTCACTAGATGATTCATTATGTATTAAATGAAGCATGAAGATATTTGTGCAAAGATATTTTTGTGCAAGATATATTATGCTTCATATATATACACAAATGAGTTAATTTCCATTTCATAATTATTATCACATTCTCTCTCCTCAAGCTCTCTCTCTCTTCAAACCCTAACCCTAACCTCTCATGTGTTGAGATCAAGGGTTAGCAAGACTAATTGATCCCCAATCCTATTCTATATCCTCTAGGTTGCTTTGATTAGCACTCTTAGTTACCTAGTTACCTCAAGTTAGAGGTTAAGCTTGGAGAAGTAGCTCTCGGGTGGATCTTCTATCACAAAGAGGAGGCCGACGAGGAGGTGATCAAAGAGAACAAGAAGGACTTGATTCATTAGGTATAATCTTCTTTCATAGTAGCTAATGACTTCAATGTTGTTGTTAGTTAGGGTTTGGCAAAGATCCGTAAAGTTAGTCGATGTTAGTTTAAACAAAATGATTGTTTTACCTATTCCGCATCCCCGCATCATGTGGGGTGTCTAACGTCGACTTACAATTTTGACATTAGAGTCGCTCGTTGTAGTATTATGGTTTTCATGCTGTTTTGAGTTTCTTTTTTTGAGTTTTGATCCTCGCCCTTTGGCGTTGTTTATTATACTGCTTGCATGGTTGTGACCGTCAATTGACGAAGAGCTAGCTCCCGCTTGGGGATGCCTTTTATCATTGTATATATATTATTCTTGTTGTACCCCATTCGGAGCCAGTATTTACAAAGGAAACTCTGCCGAAATTTTCAGAAAAGTCGAGATATTTTAAAAAATTGTATATTCAGCTTACTTATTTAAAAACCTTGCTTTTAAAACATGTTTTCCTTAATTCTTAAAAACTAGTTTTCTGTATTTACTCCTTAAGATGGTTTCAGATTTCTGGGATTTTAGCTTACTTGAGTTAGATGAGGTCTTATAGACTTCATATGATTCAAGGCCAGTCACGGGCTATTTCGGGTCGTGACAGTTAGACAGGATTCGTATCTTCCGGTATTGGGAGTTGAAATCACGCTGTGTCTAGGAGAGCCATTACACAAAGTCCCTGGCCAGGGCAAGCGAGATTTGCTGGTAGTGTTTCCATTAGTTTCTCCGGGTGTTCTGGGCTACACTCCGACACGACTTGTACCGCTATTAGGGGACTGACGTTTACCGCCCCCTAGGCCCGACATGCTATACTCTCAGACGAACAGACCGGACTGTACGGAGATTGTCACATTCAGGCTCGGTAGGAGTTCGGATGGGTTCACCTCATCGGTCTTCTTATCGGCATCTACCTGGGGACCGTTACGTACAGCTAGTACCGCTTGCGGCCTGTGGTTAAACCCACTACCAGCGTAGTGTCGAGTCTTTAGAGACCAACACATAGGGTTGTTCACCTTTGGGCAAAACAGAGTAGAGGTCGCATGGTTTTGCGACGGGGTTCGTTCACATCCGCGCACTTATGCATGTTTGGTGTCCGGGCAGTTATTACTAGCAGGCTTTGGTTTAAGCCAGATCCTAGTATTTATTTTGGGATTGGTTTTGTCTCATTGTATTCGTGTTCCTCGGAACACGGATGCGGGTGTGTATGCACAGTTGACAGAGGCAGAGGAACCTCATTAGGGTTGTTGACCGTTGACTTTTCTAAACTCTATTGAGAATGAGAAATATGATTAATAATATTAATTAAGGATAATTGTGCCATGGTTGTGGTTGGGTTGACCATTTGACTTTTGTTGACCATTTGACCATGATCATTTCTTTTGCAAGATGCTTCTTGAAACTTGCATTTTGCATTAAATGTGAAATGATAATGGTCACTTCAACTAACCATCACAATTTTCTTTAATTATTATTATTATTCTCATATTTTCCTATATGAGAGCATGGTTGTTATTCTTTTCTTATTCTCTCTTGCTCTTTCTCTCTCATGTAAAGCTTTCCTTCTTCCTCTCTCAAAGCTCTCTTCTTTCATGTGTTGAAAAACATGAGCTTTGTGAGATAAAATTATCAAGACAACTCTCTACTCATTCTAGGGTTCTTAGTCTAGCAAGCCAAACACTCTAGTTACCTCTTGGTTGAGGTAGGAGCTCAAGATAGAGGCCTTCGGGTAGATCTTTCTTCGGCAAAGAGAAGACGAAGAGGAGGAGCCGTCTACACCACTCCAAGGAGCAAGCAAGAAGGAGGACCACAACAAGAAGAGAAGGAGTTCAAGAACTAGGTATAACCATCTTACCTAGTAGCTAGAACTTGTAGTTAGTTTGTTAGTTTTTTTTTTAGCAAAGATCCTCTATTTTTAGTCCATGTTACCATGTGTTAAAGATCCGTTTTTTTTACCTATTCTGCCTCCCCGTAAGCACCGGGGTGGGTAACGTGGACTTACAACTCGATGACAATCTCGGGTCTACAAACTAACCTGTACCAGTGTCACCAGAAAACTGCTATCTGACGTTAGGTATAATACCATCTAAGAGTTCTTGGCGAGTCCTGTTCAGTATACCCAGTCTCCACTGAGCACCCGTATACCATCTTTGATGTCAAACACCAATGGATATGGGATCATCCATCGCCCATCAAATGGGTCAAGAAGCGTATACGCTATTCTACTCTGGAATATCGATGCCCTGTCTCGATACACTCTCGACTAGGAACAATTAAAGGATGAACTTGTAGACTACCCTGGCCCCACTAGTATGATCTACATCATAGTCCTGGTAGTCAAGTATACATCCTAAGGGTTTTATCAACATGTGAGAGCAAGACAGTATCACAATACTAGTCTACATGTTAAGATAAAGAGCAACCAGATAGCATACTATTATGTCGAGCAAGAAAGTGCTCCCTATATATGTCCAAGCATCCATTGTGATATACAATCATGTACAACAATGGCCTCTAGGGCATACATACAACTAACAATCTCCCACTTGCACTAAGGCCAGTTGTTTTAGTATCTCAACCCAATGTCCCAAAAAATCTCAAACTGTATCTTGGGTTTTGGCCTCTGTGAGTGGATCCGCCGTGTCATTCTTCCTATCAACTCTCCACACCTTGATCGCTCGGAGATCAACCATCTCCCTGATCAGGTGATACTGCCTAAGAATATGTCTGGATCACTGATGGGACCGGGGTTCCTAGGCCAAAGCCATAGCTTCATTGTCACCATAATAGAAGGAACGAAGTTCATCTCATGAACATCTATACCCAGACAACCTTTTTGGTAGCATCGTTGGCAGCGATGTATTCACCCTTTATCGTTGAGTCTGCCACGGTATCTAGCTTGGAACTCTTCCAACATACCGTCCCTCCATTGAGGGTAAATACAATACCCGAGACTGTCATACAGTCAACCTTATCACTCTGGAAGCACGAATCGGTAAAGAATCCATTTGGAGTTCACCGTTACTAAGCACTAAGAACATTTCTTTAGTCCTTCTCAAGTACTTAAGAATGTTCTTTACTGCTGTCTAGTGATTCTCCCCAGGATCTGCTTGATACCTACTCACTACCCCTAATGAGTATGCTACATCGGGTCTGGTACACAACATCGCGTACATGATAGAGCCTACTGCCGAAGCATAGGTTATCCCTTGCATGCGAGCCCTCTCCAAATCAGTCTTGGGAGACATCTCTTTGGAGAGAGTGATTCCAGAGATCGTGGGTAAATTTCCACGCTTGGAATCTTCTATACTAAACCCCTTTAGTATGATGCCAATGTACCTGGATTGGGACAATCCCAACATCCGCTTAGATCTATCTCTATAGATCTAAATCCCCAGGATGTAGGAGGCATCACCCAGATCCATCATGGAGAATCATTATGATAAGAGGAGCTTGACCGAGTGTAGCATAGGAACATCATTTCCTATCAAGAGTATGTCATCCACGTAAGATACGAGGAAGACAACCTTACTCTCTACAACCTTCTTGTATATACAAGATTCATCTACCATTTTGATGAAGCCAAACTCTTTGACTGCCACATCAAAACAGATGTTCCAACTACGCGATGCCTGCTTTAATCCGTATATTGATTTAAGTAACTTGCACATCTTTCCGCTGCTCCCACTGTCTACGAAGCCCTCTAGCAGTGTCGTGTACACGCTCTCTTCTAAATCACCAATTAGAAAAGCGGTCTTGATGTCGATCTGCCAGATTTTTTAGTTATGGTATGCAGCAATAGCAAGTTGGATCTGGATGGTCTTAAGCATAGCCACTGGAGAAAAGGTTTTATCAAAATCCACACTTGGTTATTGACTATAACCTTTTACAACAAGTCTAGCTTTGAAAGTCTCAAATTTTCCATCTACACCAAGAATCTTCTCAAGATCCACTTGCTCCCGATGGGTTTTACCCCTTCAGGTGCAACTACCAAAGTCCATACTTTATTGGTGTATATGGATTCCATCTCAGATCATATAGCATCCAGCCATTTCATAGAGTCCCCACTCGTGATGGCCTGCGCGAAACTAGTTGGGTCATCATCTTCCATGATGCAATCCTCGCTCCTACTGTCATTGAGAAAACCGCAGTGTCTCTCAGGCAGATGAGGATCCCTACTAGATCTGCGAAGAGGCTGAGGCTCATCGGGAACTATTGAATCCTCCGGTTCTACCAAATCATCAGCTGTTAGTTTGTCTAGTTGGATCTCCTTCCAGTTCTACCTCATGACCACTAATTTCTTCCATAAGAAATTCCTTTTCTAAAAAAGTGGCATGCTGAGAAACCAAACAGCTTTTGCTCCTCAGTGTGGTAGAAGATATACCCTCGCGAATGTTCGGGATATCCAACATGTAAGTCGATGTCGCACACCCCACGTTTTCGTGGAGAGGCGAAATTTGCAAAAAAAGATTTTTACGAGCTTCGCAACACCGACTAGAACCAAGGATTGTTCATAAACTTTAGCTAGCAAACTACTTGAGGTTTAACTACTCAGATATGAAGTTATACCTCACGATACATGTCCTTCGGGTCTTCATCGATGTCCTCCTTGTCTACATAGGCTCCAAGGATCGATCCGGATCGTAGCAACCTCCACGGCCTCCTCGAGTCGAAGACGATCCACCCGAGAGTCTATAGTCCGAGCTCCACTTCAAAACCGAGGTAACTAGGGCAACACGCTTACCAAACTTGATGTCCTAGGTGATGTAGAGTATGAAGATGGATTTATTTGTCTCGTGAAACCCTAATTTACTCAACTCATCAGACCTTAAGGGTTTTCTAGTGAGAAAGAAGAAGAAGAGCTACCATGAGAGCTCACTTGAGGAAAGAGAAAGTATTTTTTACAAATGATAATCTCTCTCATGAAAAAATGAGATGGCTACCCTTGACATGACCACTATCATGGCATCAAAATATCTCATCAAAATATGTCACAAAAATATCTAGGTCAAATAGTCAACCCAAGTTAAGTGGTCAAGCCAAGTTAAAAGGTCAAACAAAGTCAAGTAGTCAAAACTAGTAGCGATGTCTCAATTATCATTTACAAAAATAACAAATACTTTCCTCCACCTCATAATTGTTTTAATCAAGTAAATGGTCAAAACCCTAATGAGTTGTCTCTTTCTGTGCTCCTCTCATCTGTATATACATACCCGCATTCGTGTTCCGAGAAACACGAATACAAAGAGACGAAACTGATCCATCAATATAATACTAGGATCTGGCTTAAACCAAAGCCCACTAGTATTATCCGCCCGAACATCATACGCACACAAGTGCACATAAGTGATAGAAGCTCTGCCGTAAAACCATACGGCCTCTACATCTTTTTCCCAGTGCAGGGAAACTCTCTATGTTGGACTCTAAAGACTCGGCACTACGCTGGCAGTGGGTTTAACCACAGGCCGTAAGCGGTACTAGCTGCACGTAACGGTCCCCCGGTAGATGTCGATAAGAAGGCCGATGAGGAAAAACCATCCGAACTTCTACTGAGCCTGAATGTGACAATCTTCGTACAGTCCGGTCTATTCGTCTAAGAGTATCGCATATCGGGCCTAGGGGACGGTAATCGTAAGACCCCTAATAGCGGTATAAGTCATGTCGGAGAGTAGCCCAATACACCCTGAGAAACTACTGGAATACCTACCAGTAATTCTCGTTTGCCTTGGCCAAGGACTTTGTGTAATGGCCTTCCGAACACAGCGCGATATCAACCCCCAATACCGGGAGAGACGAATCCTATCTAACAGCTACTGCCTCCAAGTGCTTCGGGACTGCACCCAACTACTACTTGTTTGCACGACTCCATTGAGCCGTGGTAGGATAGTAATCAAAGTACAATGGGAACACACTTGAGGCGAAGCTGCAGTGTCAAGTCGACGGACTAAGCTATACTCATGTCACCTGGGAACTGCTACCCGACGATAGGTATAATATACACCAACAGTTCCCGACGAGTCCTGTCCAGTGTACTCATAACCTAATGAGCACCTGCATACTATCTCCAGTATGACGTACTGATGGCTGTGAGACAGACCATCTCCATTGCTGGGATGAGAAGCGTATACACTAGTCTACTGTAGAGTATCGATGTCCTGTCTCGATAATCCTATGACTAGGGACCTGTATAGGATGTGCTTATAGATTACCCAGCCCCCACTAGTGTGACTGCCATCACAACGTTGGTAATCAAGCAAAAGATCCTAAGGGCTCTACCGATATGTATAAGCGATATGCTAAAAGAAACACATGCACCTATTGAGGTAGAAACAAACCAGGTAGCATACTACCATTTCGAGCAAGACTGTTACTATATCCGTGTATATCCCAAGCTTCTATTAAGTAATATACAATCCAGTATGATACAATAATGGCATCTAGGGCATATATCACTAACACAACAATCTTATACAATACTGACCTTGCCTCGAGCTTGTCCGGATTTTGCTTTTCAACACAGGCCGGACAACCCTATATCTTAACTCATTTAAGAGATGGTCTCTTCCCTTTCTATATCTCATATGGAGTGGTAGGCACTGATTTGGATGAAACCCAATTCAATAGGTATGCGGCTTCTCAAGCGCATAACCCTCAAAAGGAAAAAGGTAACTCAGCAGTACTCATCATAGAACACGCCATATCTCATAGGGTGCGATACCTCCGCCCCGATTCACCGTTGTGTTGTGGTGTATACGGAGGAGCAAGCTGAGAGAGAATCCCATTCTCTTTTAAATAATCTAGGAACTCCGTGCTCAAGTATTCTCCTCCCCGATCATATCGAAGGACTTTAATACTTCTACCCGTTAGGTTCTCTACTTCGTATTTATATTCCTTGAATTTCTCAACAGCTTCAGACTTGTGTTTTAACAGGAACACATGTCCAAATTTTGAGAGATCATCGGTGAATGTAATGAAGTACAAGGAACCATTCCTGGCATGTGTAGACATGGGACCGTATACATCACTATGTATCAGTCCCAAGAGTTCAGTAACTCTTTCTCTGTGTCCAGTAAACAGAATTTTGGTCATCTTACCTTTTATACATGACTGGCAAGTTTCATAAGATGTAAATTCGAACGGATTCAAATATCCATCCTTATGTAACTTAGCTAGTCATGTCGCATTGATATGAGCTAGTCTACAATACCACAAGAAGGATTCATTCATTTCTGAACTTTTCCTCTTGTGTGTGTTATGTATGTTGAGAACTGTAGTTTGATTTAGAACGTATATGCCATTATATAACGTGCCTGATCCAATCAAATTTTGATTCAGGAAAATATTCTTAACATTATCCTGCAATACAAAATTATATCCTTCTTTACTTAATAAAGAAAATGATATAATATTGCATATCAGGTTCGGTATGTAATAACATTCATTCAGAATTAATGTATTACCAGTTGGTAATACAAGGTGATATTCACCAACTGCTTTGGCTGCAACATTTGCACCATTCGCTACTCTGGAGAATGATCATCTTTTCTCAGTTGTCTACCTTTCTTTAGCCCATGTAATATATTACATTTGTGGGATCCTGATCCGGTATCTCATACCCAAGACGCAGGGTGTACTGAGAAATAGTTCTTGGTAACGAACACACCCGAAGAAGATGCATCAACATGCTCATTCTTCGATTGGGTGGCACGGGAATCCTGACATTCCCCTATTTCTTGCTCAGACTTATAACAATTATAAGACAGAGCGGAACCAACGTTCCCCAGCTCAGTATAACAAACGGGTTTGGTCAATACATCCACATTATTATCTTGATTAAGGCGTGACATGGTCGCTACCAGGAGAGAGAGAGAAGAAAACACTTTGCGTATGCTCTTACAAGATTAGATTGGTTATTATTTTATCTAATCAGGATGGCTCCCACTGTTTTTATCAAATCTTCCTTCAAACCCTAAAAGGTAAGACTGGCTGGGTAAAAGGTAAGACTAGCCGGGATTAATTACACCCTACATGTTCGCGAATCTTTCGGCCAGGCCAGTGTCGGAACTTTGAGGGAGGTTCCCCATGCTTTCACACGGACCTAATTAAAATAAATCTCGTTTTTCCAGGGGTGTAACCCCATTAACACCTTTCTAGACACCTACTTGATCAGCTAATTGTGATGTGCAAAAACCCTCCCAGAGTAACTTTTACTCACAGTGAGTATCTGGATCCAACTATCTCATAGCAGGTATGCAATCTCATTGCAAATTTCAACACTTGAAATACACGATAATATTTTGCCTCAAGCGATCTATGACCTTGGCATGGTCAACAAACCATAAATCGCAAGTGAAGTTCAATCCGTACATTTCATGATTGAATTAAACCCACCCGCACGACCCTTGACAAGGTCAACAAGGCCGCACGACTACCCTAATCCAATCGCATCTCATGCTTTAGAAGATAAGCACTAATCAACTACCGTACACTATGTCTTGACAAGGTCAATTAACGCAGCACGAATACTAAATAGTCCTTATCTGAAATGACGGAGGGCTATGACAGGTTTTTAAGAAAACCTTTTGCGTAATGAACTTGATATCATTGTAGAATCGAGTGATTTTGAAAATGAGTGTTTTTTAGGCTTTTGATATTTTTGCTAAAGAGGTCACTCCCGGTGAAGGGATCTCGGCTCTTTCCTCATCGAATGAGGTGCTAGATATTAATGAATACCACTATGCAAAGCAAGAACTAGAGAAGTAATCAAAAGACAAAACCGAGTAGGTTGTAGTATCTGCTAGATTTTTCTAAAGAGGTCACTCCCGGTGAAGGGATCTCGTCTCTTTCTACATCGAATGAGGTGCTGGATATTCATCAAGAAATACCACTATGCAAAGCAAAAACTAGAGCAACCCTTTTTGAAAATTTGATTCTACAACAGCTTTAGGTTTCTTTCTTTTTCATTAATCTCATTAATGAAGTCCCATCAATTTATACTTCCTAAGCATCACAGAAGAAATGAAAATACAACGTACGCTTATGCCATCCGCATTTGCCACAGGGTCCCGTCATGCACGTTAGGTTAGATAACTAACGGCGGAGTGGGGGCTGGACTAGCGCGGATGCAAAACATAAGCAACATTTATTATATATCATATATATAATAATAAAGCATTTGTCTCACGCATATAAATTGATCACATCACAGAACATTGCAGCAGAAGTTAACATATGAAATATTGGATATACTAGGTGGTCCGTGTTTTAAATTAAGCCAGTAAAAAGAATGGATTCCACGGTCGGGATAAATAGCCAAACCCACATCTCTAGAACCTTACGAGAGCGGCAAGTAACCCTACCAATTCTAGAGTTAGGAGACCCGGTCTCGACTCCTCGAGATGGTCTCCCACTGGACTCTAGAACCTGGTTAATTGTGCTCTCCGCCTTAGGTCATATTAGTGTATATGCCCTAGAGGCCATTACTGTATCATACTAGTTTGTATATTACTTGATGGAAGCTTAGGATATTCACAGTTATATAGACAATCTTGCTCGAAATGGTAGTATGCTACTTGGTTTGTTTCTACTTCAATGTGTGCATGTGTTTCTTTTAGCATATCGCCTATACACATTAGTGGAGCCTTTAGGATCTTTGCTTGATTACCAGCGTTATGATGGCAGTCACACTAGTGGGGGCTGGGTAATCTACAAGTACATCCTTATACCGGTCCCTAGTCGTTGGATTATCGAGACGGGGCATCGATACTCTGGAGTAGACTAGCGTATGCGCTTCTCATCCCAGCAGAGGAGATGGTCTGTCCCACAGCCGTCAGTACGTCGTACTTGAGATAGTATGCGGGTGCTCGTTAGGTTATGAGTACACTGGACAGGACTCGTCGGGAACTGTTGGTTGGTACTATACTTATCATCAGTTATCAGTTCCTAGGTGACATGAGTACAGCTTAGTCCATTGACTTGACACCGTCACGTCGCCTCGAGTGTGTTCCCACTGTTCTTTGATTACTACCCTACCACGGCTTAAAGGAATCGTGCAAACAGGTAGTAGTTGGGTGCAGTCCCGAAGCACTTGGAGGCAGTGACGGTTAGACAGGATTCGTCTCTCCCGGTATTGGGGGTTGATATCGCGCTGTGTCTAGGAGAGCCATTACACAAAATCCCTGGTCAGGGCAAGCGAGAATTACTGGTAGTGTTTCCAGTAGTTTCTCAGGGTATTCTGGGCTACACTCCGGCATGACTTGTACCGCTATTAGGGGACTGACGTTTACCACCCCCTAGGCCCGCCATGCGATATTCTCAGACGAACAGAGCGGACTCTACGGAGATTGTCACATTCAGGCTCAGTAGGAGTTCGGATGGGTTTACCTCATCGGCCTTCATATCGATATCTACCTGGGGACCGTTACGTACAGCTAGTGCCGCTTGCGGTTTGTGGTTAAACCCACTGCCAGCGTACTGTCGAGTCTTTAGTGTCCTAAACAGAGAGTTTCCCTACACTGAGCGAAAAGTGTAGAGGCCGTATGGTTTTACGGCAAGGCTACGATCACTTACGTACACTTGTGCGTTTATGCTGTTCGGGCAGACAAAGCTAGTGGGCTTTGGTTTAAGCCGGATCCTAGTATTGTATGGATGGATTAGTTTTGTCTTCTGTGCATTTGCATTCTACGGAATGCGGATGCGGGTGTGTATGCATGGTTGTGAGGAGCAAAGAAGGAAGAGCGGGCTCATTAAGGTTTTGACAGTTGGTTCGGTCAAAACCATTATGAGCCAGGGACATTATTTACTAATCTTTTTAATGATAATTATGTTATGGCTAATTGCTTTGACCATTTGACCATACTTGACTTTGTTGACCGTTTGACCAAAATCGACTAGGATCTTTCATGTGAGGTCTAGAGTCTTCTTTTGGTTTTTGATTTTATTTTTGTGATGATAATGGTCTAATCAAGGTAGCCATCAACTTTATCATGAAAAGATTAGTAATGATGATGTTTATGGATTATTATTCCATGGTTTATTATTCTTGGTTCATATTTTCTTTTCTCATTCTCTCTCATGAAATGAGAAGCTCCATGGTTGCTCCTTCATCTTCCTCCTCTTGATTTTTTCCTTTGATCTCATGTGTTGAGAAAATGAGGAAGTAAATTGACAAACACATCCATCTTCTTCTTCTACACAACCTAGGACATCAAGCTTAGCAACCTTGTTGCCCTACTTACCTCGGTTTGAGGTGGAGCTCGGAATACAAACTCTCGGGTGGATCGTCTTCGACTCTAGGAGGCCGCGGAGGTGACCAAGATCCGGATCGATCCTCGAAACTTGGATGGACGAGGATGACAACGGAGAGAAGACCCGAAGGACCAGTTTCGTGAGGTATAATCTATGACATAGTAGATAGAACCTCATGTAGTTTGCTAGGTTTTGTTTAGCAAAGATCATCTTTTTAGTCCATGTTGCCTTGTGTCAAAAAATCGTTTTTTACCGTTTCCGCCTCCCCGTAAGAACCGAGGTGAGCAACGTAGACTTACAGGTCTATCCTAATGCGGAAAAGTAAATAATATACATCAATGGTGATATCATCCTCAACCCGGAAGTGTCCCAATAAAAGAATATTACATACAAGTTTTTACATGAATGAAAATGAAAAACTGTCATCTCACGCAAAAATCCCCGGCTATTCAAACACGATGATCTAATATAACATATCACAGCAACACATAACATCACATGTCATCAACGTAAGTAAATATGCGTATCCCAATTTTCGTTGACATATAGCAACGTAACCGGCGATACACCACATATTACATTTACAGTCGTAGAAAAGAAAGTGAAAACTACAACAATTGGAATCCGCAACCACCTTCGACATCATAAACCCGAAATATCACATACTTCGGATTTCTTGCCTAACCATATAAATTCCTTAGACATCATAAACCCGAAATATCTCATATTCCGAATTTCATGCATAACCTTATAAACCCCGCATTTTAGTCTCAATATTGAAAACACTTTTCAATAACCAGTCGGGTAATTTAACAAGATTCCCAACAACTTGATCGAATGCTCATCGGAAACTTTAGTAGACGGCCGCACCCCAAATGCCGTCGCCGAAATGCACTTAGGTGGAACACCGCGGCCATGAGCACCCGGGAGGATGCTTTTGGCAACGGGGTTCTCCTACAGTCACTTGGTCGGGGCTTTGGGGCATGGCTATCTAGTAATGTTACCGGGCGAGTATCCGCGTACACTACGTGATTGCGACAAAGTTTTGATCTATATCAAAACCCCGTGGCAACGATCAAATGAGACTAAATTGCTAGGTTCACAAAATTCAAACTAGTTTTCACAAAACTAATTATTGTGGATTCCAAATATTGTATCACATATCAATTTTAAACCCGAAACGATATTAAAATCACGAATATGAAACACTCCGAATTGCCACTATAGAAAGATAACATCACATGTAATCTTTAGCAAAAATGAACAATACCTGAAACACCAAACCCCAGAGACTGGAACACCAAAGAAAAATGAAGCCAAAATCTCACCCAAAAACCGGTCAGGCCGGTTTTATGAAGCATTTCGCCGGGTCAAAAACGGTGGATTGGGCTCATTTTCCTATGGTGTTCATATTACATCACATGTAACATTCTGCAACTATTTAAAAAAATTTCAGAGAACATTTTAAAATCGATGATGTAGATTGATGATGTAGGAATTTTGCAAATTTTAGAATTATTTTTCTCTCTTTCTTTTTCTTCTCACTCAAAGCTAGAGAGCAATGGAGGAGATGAAGAAAATGAACTCAAGAATGATCTCAAGTGTAGAATGATAACCAAGGGTGAGAAATATCATATATATAACTCATGTAGAGACTAAACCATGGCTAAACGATAATGGTTAGGTTAATAAATATCTAGAGTAAAACAAAATTAGTAGACTAAGTCAATGGTTACTACAAGCTTCTCCAAGCTTCACAACCATGACTAATTTCCACCTAATTTTGATTTTCACATAATAATTAAAACGCCGTATTATCTTAAGTGTGGTATGAGTCTCATACATCCATGTCCAATGTATCATCTAGCATGACACAAAAAAATAAATGCATTAACATATGTCACATATATATTAAATGTATAAAGAGAAAACATTTTCTTAAGTGAGCTAATATTAGTTAATGTATATTAATATATCAAATATATAATTACACATTAAATTATTAAATCAACACTTGATTTAATAACTCGGATGTATCGCATACAACCGACTAATATCACTTATATGCACATCATATATACATATAACATATCATTGAATCAACACTTGATTCAACGATCCGGTTATATCATATATAACCTGTATCGCGAGATTGAAATACGGTATCACATACACGTATTAATCTCGGTCACGCACATATCACATATGTGCCCTACTTCGTTTCGCCTGAGCTAGGAAACCTCTGTGTAGGAATCTAATGACTCATCAATATGCTGGCAGTAGGTGATGATCATATCGGTCACCCACAAGCCGTCAGCGGTACTAGCTGAACGTAACGGCAACCCGGGTATTGAGCGATTAGAAGATCAACAAGCATGCTTGTCCATACTCCTATGAATCCAACAGCAACATTTACCGTACAGTCCGGTCTCTTCATCTGATATGTCGCATATCGAGTCTAGGGTTGGTAAACGTCAGACCCAAGTAACTTGATAGGTCATGCCGATGTGAGGCTCATAACGGGTTGAGAAACTACTGATAACACTTACCAGTAAACCTTCGTATCAGGCCGGGCCAGGGACTTCCTGTTATGGCCAATCGAGCACAGTACAACATCAACCCCCAATACCGGGAGAGACGAAACCCTTCCTATCGCCCATTGCCCCCATGTGACTCGGTACTGTACCTAAAAACCACCGTTTTGCATGCTCACTTGAAAGTGGTAAGGTGAAAATCAAAGCACAGTGGGAATTACACAAGACTTTATGACGATCTAGGGTATACAGACTAACCTGTACCAGTGTCACCAAAGAACTGCTATCTAACGTTAGGTATAATACCATTTAGGAGTTCTTGGCAAGTCCTGTTCAGTGTACCCAGTCTCCACTGAGCACCCGTATACCATCTTTGATGTCAAATACCAATGGATATGGGATCATCCATCGCCCATCAAATGGGTCAAGAAGCGTATACGCTAGTCTACTTTGGAATATGGATGCCCCGTCCCGATACTCCCTCGACTAGGAACAATTAAAGGATGAACTTGTGGACTACCCTGGCCTTACTAGTATGATCTGCATCATAGTCCTAGCAGTCAAGTATACATCCTAAGGGCTTTATCAACATGTGAGAGCAAGACAGTATTATAATACTAGTCTACATGTTAAGATAAAGAGCAACCGGATAGCATACTATTATGTCGAGCAAGAAAGTCCTCCCTATATATGTCCAAGCAACCATTGTAATATACAATCATGTTCAACAATGGCCTCTAAGGTATACATACAACTAACATTATTATCTTGATTAGGGCATGAAATGGTTGCTACCTGGAGAGAGAGAAAAGAAACACTTAGCATGCGCACTTGCAAGATTAGATTGGTTATTAGTTTATCTAATCAGGATGGCTCCTACTGTTTCCTCGAATTCTTCTTCAAACCTTAAAAGAAGAATTAGTTAGGATTAATCACACTTCACAATACTTGATTAACCTTTCGGCTAGGCTAGTGTCTGTACTTCGAGGGAGGTTTTCCAACGCTTTCGTGAAGTTCCTTAATATATATAACCTCTTTTCCCTGGAGGTGTAGCCCCGCTAACACCGTTCTAGACACCTACTTGGTTTATAACAATGATTGCTAAGTGAAATAATATTCCAAGAGTAATCCTACTCATCAGTGGGATCAGGATCCAACTATCATTATGTGATGACCTAGATGGAATCCACTCTAGTCACCACACTCCAGAAGGTATGCTGAACTTGCAAGTTTCCTGTATATTTGAAACTCCCGATGTGGGTTTTGCCCCTAGCGGTTCATGACCTTGACAAAGGCCAACAAATTATAAACCACTAGCCAAGTTTAACCCGTCATTATCTTGGATTAATCTAGACCCATCCATACAAACCCTTGACAAAAACCAACAAGGCTATACGACTGTCCTAGATAATCGCATCTATATGCAACAGATAAGCAATATCTAGCTACCGTACACTACGCCTTGACAAAGGCCAAAAAACGCAACACGAATATTGGGTACTACTCATCCGAAATGACGGAGGGCTACGGTTAGGTTTTTGGCGAAAAACCCTTTAACGTTATGAACTTGATATCGTTGAAGGAACCTGATAGATTTGAAAAGGAGTGGTTTAAGCTCCGCTTTTGAAAACTAATAGTTTTGAAGAAAACTGAGTAATCTACGGTATAAACTTATGCTCAAAAGGTCACTCCCTGCGAAGGGATCTCGGCTCTTGCCTCGTGGAATGAGGTGCTGGATATTCACAACCGAATACCACTATGCAAAGCGAAAGAATGTAACTATAGTTTTTCGAAATTTGTTCCAATAACATCTTTTTAGGTTTCTTTTCTTGCATTAATCAAAATTAATGCGGTCCCATCAATAAACCTATCACACCAGAACAGAACGAAAATACAATGTACGTATATGCCATCTGCATTCGTCACGGGGCCCCGTCATGCACCGTCAGGTTACTTAACTAAGGGCAGAGTGGGGGTTGGACTAGCACGGGTGCAAAACATATACAACATCTAATAGTATATATAGAAATATATATAACATTCTTCCCATACATGATATAAGCAACATCACAGAATCTCAGCAAGCAACACAGAATGGTGGATAATCTTGGTGCCTCGAGTTTCATTTGAGCTGCAAATAAAACCCGAAGTTCCCGGTCGTGTGGATAGCCTGTGTAATGAAACCTGGACCCTTACGAGCGCAGCAAGTTACCCGCCAATCCCAGAAGTGAGGCAACCCCAATCAACAAAGTGAATGGGCCATCCAGCACTCTACGGGATCCGGTAACTTGAGCGCCCCTCCGTGAGTCATCCTATACCCCCTACGAGTGTGGCGAATATCCCGCCAATTCTAGAGTGAGGCCCGCCCCGTCTCAACGCTATGAGATGCAGGCTCGTTGCTTTCTAGAACTCGGCTATTCGTGCACTCCACCACGGGGTAATCCTAGTACAGAAAAAGAAAATAATATGTACAAAGGCTACATCGACCTCAACCCGGTCGTGCCCCAATCAAATAATATACAATCCGGCAAAGACGGCAGTCCACATATCGGACGCTCGCGCCGCAATATGAATATACAAATGAATCTCAACTATAGATCTATCATTGCACCATCAAGCTATCCACCACGACAATCCAACCACAACCACAGCACAAACACAAAACATCAACGTGAATATCATGTTCGTACACCCGTCTAATAGAACATATAGCAATTAGACGGGTTATACCGCTCAAATGACATTCACGGTCGCAGATAGAAGTGTATGCACTGAAACTTATAAACGACGTTAAAATAACGACTTCGAAATACTCCGTATAGCCCCCAAACCCAAAGATAACAGAATATCCAACCTGGGCAAAATCAAACATATCCTTAAACCCTAAATCTAAGTGTTATAGAATACCAAACAAAAAACGAGTATCTGGGGCTACATTAGAACCGGCCAGGCCGGTCTAAAAGAGATTTTCGCCAGCCAATTTTTAGAATTATGTGCTCGTTTTTCTCTGGTGTTCGAGTTATAGTATAAATAGCACACTACAGTTGTTAAAATTTTTTTCAGAGGCTCTACAAAATTTGATAGAAACTTGGATTTTGATTTCGTATTTCGGAGTTGTTTCGGTTTTATTACTTTAACATCGTTTAAAACTGCTAGTTATGGGTTTATGGGCTGGCTCTGATACCATGTTGGGTTACACTAACGCCCTGGCCATCTTCCGTGGCCGTTTGCGGAACAAAAGTTTTTCAATGAGTTTAAACTGGCGCTAGAATAACCCTATCACCGGATCTACCATAAACCTAACTAGCAAGCAAAAGAGTTCTATCTACTATGATAGAAGTGTATATCTAAAGGCTCAAGTCCTTTGGGTCTTCACTCCTCTCCTTTAGCTCCTCGAAGGATGTACGAATCGCGCTTGATCGTTGGCCTCGCGTCAAAGATGATCCACCCGAGAGTGTCTACTTTGAGCTGCTACCTCTAAACCGAGGTAACTAGGTTACTTAGTATGCTAATCTAAGTACCCTAGATGATGTAGAGAATGATGATGGATTAGTTTGCCTCAAGAACCCTAGGTTTCTCAACACATGAGACAATTAGGGTTTGAGGTAGAAGAAGCAAAGCTTGGAGGAGATGAGAGTGTAGAAGTTAGCATAGAATGAATAATGGCTAAGTGTTGTGAACTAATAATGCAATCCCACAAAAATATCTTCACAACACAAAATATCAAAAATGAATTAATAGTAAACCATGAGTCGCCCCATGAGTCACTACATGAGTAACCAAGTAGCCATACTTTATTTAATACAAATGAACACCTCACACCTATACCTCATTAACCATTTAACCTAAATGGTTAAAACAATAATGAGGTGTCTTCTTCTAGAAGTATCTTGCACAATTACAAGAATACCCCTCATCGTATATACATACCCGTATCCGTATTCCGAAAAATACGAATGCAATGAGACAAAAATAATCTAAGAAAATAATACTAGGACCCGGCTTAAACTAAAGCCCTCTAGTATTATCCGCTAGAACATCATACGTGCACAAGTATACGTATATGATCGAACCCCTGCCGTAAAACCATACGGTCTCTACATCGTTTCGCCCGAAGTAGAGAAACCCTCTGTGTGGAACTCTAAAGACTCGATAGTACGCCGGCAGTGAGTTACTGGATAAACACATAACCACAAGCACGTTAGCGGCACTAGCTATACGTAACGGCTACCTGGGTACCTGTCGAAATGGAAAGCCGACGAGGAAACTCGTCCGAACTCCTACTGAGCCTATTCATGACAATCTCCGTACAGTCCGGTCTTTTCATCTAAGAGTATCGCATACCGGGTCTAGGAGATGGTAAACGTCAGACACTAATAACCTGATAATTCATGCTGATGCGGGTCAAAACCAATCCGAGAAACTACTGATCAACCTATCAGTAAATCCCAACTTCCTTGGCCAAAGTCTTATGGTCCTGGCCAATCAAACACAGTGCGATATCGACTTCTAATACCTGGAGAGACGAATCCCTGACAATCACTCACAAGCTCCATGTGGCTCAGGATTGCACCCAACCAAAATGTAACGTTTTAAAAATAAATAAATAAATAAATAAAATCCTTCAAGTGAATTTTCTGATAATCGGTAAAATAAACCGTATTTTCCGTAAAACTTAACTATAATTATTTTTCATCATAGGCTTAAATACGCCTATTCTAACTATGTAATTACTAGTAATTGGTATTTATTTAGTTACTTATAAATTATTAGTTTACTTAATTATTTCTCCTTAATTAATTATTTTTAATATTATTTTAAGCTTTCATTCTACATTAAATTAGTTTAAATTTCAAAATGAGAATGGGTTAATGCTTCATTTGTGAACCATGACCACTTATAACCTAGTTTATAACATGCTTAATCTTTTACATTTGACCCAAATGGTTCTAGAAAATTCTAGTTTTAATTAGAAAAGAAATTAAAGTAGAATTGAAATGGGGTGCATTAAGCTTGAAGGGTTGTAATATCCTAGAAATTTCTACACACTCACACACACACACCCTCACTTCTCTCTTTTCTCAAGTCATGGCTGAACCTATTGGCAGCAAACCCCTCTCTCTCTCCACATTCAACTCACCTCATCTCATCAAATAAAAAGAAATTAATTAATTAAAGAAAAGGATTAAAAGAGGTCATAATTGGAAAGTTTCTACAAGTGTCCACACACTTCATTCTCTTTCTCTTTCCTTCTCTAAATGCTAGCCGAAAATTAAGGCTAACCCTCTCCTTGTAATGTTTTAAAAATAAATAAATAAATAATTAAATGAATAAAATTCTTTAGGTGAATTTTCTGATAATCGGTAAAGTAAACCGTATTTTCCGTAAAACTTAACTAAAATTATTTTTCAATATAAATTTTAAAGGACCTATTTTAACTACGTAATTGCTAGTATTGGTAATTATTTAGTCACTTGTAAATTTCTAGTTCACTAAAATATTCTCCGAAATTATTTATTTTGAATAATGCTTTAAGCTTTTAAATATACATTAAATTAGTGATAAATACAAATTTGAAATGGGTTAATTACATCATAATGCACCATGACAACTTAAAAAATCAAGTTTGCAATATACCCTTTCTTTTGAATTCTATCCATGGTTCTAGAGATTTATAGGAAAAGGTATAAATTGAAAAATTAAATAATTAAGGGTTTAAGTGAAAAGATGCATTTGTTAAGGATAGTTCTACACACACCCACACATTTCCACTCTCTCTCTCTCTCTATTTCAGCCCTTCGCCGAGCAAGGCAGCCCCCATTTCCCCAAGTGTTCATCTCATTTTCCCTGAAAAAAATTCTTCAAAAATTGCTTCAAAAATCCACAAAAACATCACTAATTCCAAATTTAAATCCTACCCATTATTCTTTGACCTATCTAGTTTGGTTTCATGAAGCAAGAAACTAATTAGGGAGACCATGTTGCAAGCTTGATCTCTTGAATGTTGAGGTATAATCCTAAGCCCTTGGTTTGATTGTTAGTTAATTACTTTAATTTTGCTTATTAAGTGTTTAATTAGGTTTTAATTGGTTCTAATTGCATGATTGAAAATTATTTAAGATGGTTTGTGATCAAGTGAGGATTTTTATCAATTATTCATGGTTTTAGTGAGTAGATTAACATATTAGTGGAATGCAAAACCTAATCTAGTTACTCGTTGCTAATTGTTAGTTTAAAATTATGCTAATTATGCTAATGTTGCAAACTAGGTTTTTAGAAATTGATTAAATAATTGAGATTAAAATCTAATTATGGTTTTCATGACATTATTTACATTTTAATTTGTTGTTAGCAACTTAGATCATGCAAAACTTAGTTTAGTTGATGATTTGTGAATTTTTGCTTTAAAAGTGTTAAAATTGGATAAATTTGCAAACTAGAATTTTGGGTTTAATAAAAATTGATGAGATTAAATTATGATAATGGTTTGTATGACTTATTTATGATATTTAGTGAATATTATGGCCATTAGTTTTGTTAAAGTATCAAGTTTCGAAGTAAAACGGTAATTAAGTGCTTTCTAGGTTTTTGCGAAATAAAACGATTTGATTAATTTTAAGGTTTTGATGATTTAAATCCTATTTTATATTATAATTAGTTAGTTTTGGAACTACGATTTGTACGTTTGTCTTTTATCTCGATCAATCGGCATTTTTAAGCCGATGTCGAGGGTTATTTGGTTTTTTTGCATGAGCGGGTCATATGTTTTAACCTATGCGCGTTTCGTGCGCCATTTTGGTTTTTATCCATGATTTCGATTTACGATATTATATATGTTTACATATAGGTACCTCTCACGTGGACTTTGGACGATGAAGAAGAGGATGGCGGCATCGACTTCGGCAAGTAAGGACCAGGTGAGTAAATGTATATCTACGGGGGAAGTCGGGTGGATGGCGTATATCATCCCCGCAAACGTAGAGTAAGGTTATTGCGTATTATTATTTTGAGTCGGACGCGACCTTGGATTTTGGCGAGTAGGGTACTATTGAAGACTTTAAGTAGGATTAGGTTGATTTAGAAAGACTTAACCAGAGGATGATTACCTTGGAGGAAATTCATAGGTTTCACGCAGACACACACGCGCACACACGTACACTTGACTTGGGGTGTGTGTGTGTGTGTGTGTTGGTTTATATATATATATATACGCGTGATATGAGGATGTTATATGATACTTGGGGATGAGTCGATATGGCGGGGCATAATGCCGTGAGATATTTGATATGTGATCGAGATATGATATGAGATATGTTATGATATTATAGAGGATTGTTGGACGATGATACCATGTGATTGATGATATATATATATAATAGTTGACATATGATTGAGATATAATATGAGATATTTTATGATATTTATAATGGATCGCTTGTGCAATGTATACTCATATATGATAATATGTGTTGATGACATCGGATTGCTCGAGACTTTAGGTCAGTAACAAGATCATGATATTGTTTGATGATGATACCTTATGAATGATGATGTATGGATATGATAGTTGACCCGTACCCCGATTTTGGGATGTCGTACGATGGATTTTACCGTTCGAGTTATAGAAGTGATGATTGATCCGCACTCTTGACTCGAGGAAGTCGTACGATGTACGTGACACTATTGAGGCTGAATCGCCGACTGCTAGAGACATCGACTCGGACTGTAGGTGGACTCTTCTTACCTATCGACTAGTTCTTTAGTTTAGTCCCGTAGTTGGTTAGGTAGATGTTAGTTTAGGCTCGAGTCATATTTTTTTTTCAAAATTAACGAATCATGCGCATTTTTAAAAGCAGCCTAAGGGATACTACGGATTTTTCAATGATCGTATCTTTTCTCAAAAACACCGTAGCTCCTATTTTTCTAAAAACCATGATTCGTGCTTTTTTCAAACACCAAAATGGTATGACTCGTATTGTAGAAGTGTATATTCTTCGGTATTGCGGTTATTACTCCTTCTCTGTTATATTCATGTTATTCTCATTATACTACATGTTTATACATATGTTCCTTAACTGTTATGATTCCATATGTTAGGACGCCAGCACCATTACCGATGATGCGCATGCTCCACGTACACTTATTTGCCAGCTCATACACATCATCATCAGTATTTGCCATGTCACGCACACTTTAGGAAAAACTACTTCATTTAGTATAGCTGCTAATTTGTAGTTTAAATATATTTTAGTACGCTTGCTTCATGTGCTAGTTTAGATATTGCACTGCTTATTCAGAAACTTCATGCATTTATATATTCATACTGTCATACAGTTTTGTGGGGCTTATACCGATACTTATTAATTATTTACTCAGGACTTTAGAATTTGGATTTCCTATGAGATTTCTGAATTTTGGGGAAAACCGCAACAATTTCATAACTTATTATTATTTTCAAAGAAAAACTGCGGTTTTCTCATGATGTGATGTGTGTGCCGTCCACCATGAGTTTTCTCGGTTCTTGAGCAGTATCATATACCTGATTTGAGGAGGGGGATGCACCGTCTGTGGGTACATGGTGGACCAAGTGCGGTACCCCGGGGAAAGAAGATCGCAGATGATGGCGTTGAGCCCAACAGGGGAGCACTACCGATCAGTTATTGTTGTTATTTTTGACGCGGCGGATATCCGGTGGATACTGACCGTGGTCGTGAGGTTGGATGATATGGGTCGATCCGGAATGCCGGAGCCGAAATACAGAGATATTAAGATTTGAGATACAGAGATATTGAGATTTGAGATACAGAGATATGAGATTTTGAGATTTTTAGATATACCCATTTTGTGTCGATGCTTGACACGGATTTCTGTCGATTTCACTTATGAGGTTTCAGTTTTATTATACAAGATTCATTGATATTTTTCTTATATAAGATTTCATGGTTGATTTTCTCATTCATCATGCATTCATACATCAGATATGTGACATATTACTGTTTAGTGACACTGACACGATGCACTGAGTATTGCACTTATGCATAGATTATTACCCTGTCACAACTAGATGTCTAGTGTTACATATGTATATTATTATGACCTAGGAGATCGTCGTACATGCGATTTGTACCCGCAGATGTCTTCTACTCACGAGTTGGCAACTCACCCCCGTTGTGCCAAATTTTCTTTCTGGTTCAGATGTACAGGTTTCTTTGGTGGCTTGTTGGCACACCACTTCATTCAGGGTGATTGCTTGGTAGGTTGGTTCACTTGTATCGTGACCACCGTTGTACTTTTATTTATTTCAGTTGTATCTAGTAAGCTCCATCAACCGGACTTATATTATATGGTAGTTTTAGAAGACCAGTTATATATTCTTTCGACCTTAGAGTCGCGCTTGTATTATTATGGTTTTCTGGTGGTTTTTGATGGCTTTCTTTTGAGTTTTGATCCTCGCCCTTCGGCGTTGTATACTATATTGCTTGCGTGGTTGTGACCGCCAATTGGCGAAGAGCTAGCTCCCGCTTGGAGATGCTTTTATTATTTCTTATGTATATATTTCTTCTTTGTACCCGTTTGGGGCCAGTTTTTACAAAGGAGACTCTGCCGAAATTTTTGAGAAATTTGATGTTGCTTTTAAACTTGTTTTCCTACACTTCTTCTTTTAAATGGTTTAGATTTCTGGACTTCGGTTTGCTTAGATTACGTTACGCCTCTAGACGTTTCGTAATTTAAGTGCCGGTCATGTTCCGTACCTTCGGGTCGTGATAAAGTTGGTATCATAGCGTTAGGTTTTACCTTCTAGTGTAGGATGACCCTTAGTTGATGGAGTAGGTGACTAAAGTAGAGTGACGTACCGTGGGTATGTTCTGCGGCATACTTATGATACGCTACTCCGCTTAAGGAGCCTTAGGATGTATATTTCTTTGCACCGTATTTCTATTCGTTCCTATGATCTATCTTCGTCGATGTCGGATGGTCGTTTCTGTTACCACGGTCGCACGGGCAGAGAGAGCTGTGGCTAGAGTTACGGTCAGCATGAGCATTTAGATATGTCGTTGATTACGTTTACTTGTGGATGCGAGCGTTTGATATCTGCGCCAGATGATCGGGCCACTGCTAGAGACCGGTTAAAATGTGATGCCCGTTAGTATATCGTCTATTCTTGAGGATCGAGGCACTGTTTAGCGTGCGGACGAAGGGTATTCACATGTCGTCTAGACGAAGTTAAAAGGGTTGAACGAATGTCAGAAACCCATTTTCCCATGTTTAAGGTATTCAGAAGAACGTGCAGGTAATTCTATGGACCCTCTAGAAGAATGATACCCTAACTCAACATAATAGCCATGAGAACGCCTTTGAACCTCAGGGTTTGCGGCAGTTCCGCGGTGCCATTAGTGAGGCTTGGGTTTGCCCTTCTACGGCTGGTCCGCAAGTGCTGTGGCATGTACTGGATATTTTTAAACTGTACTCGAGTGTTGAGCTCTAAGCGAATTATGGGATTTTGGTGAATCGATCGAAAAGTTTAACGTAGTCCGGATATCATGGGATGTGATATATTACTTGGGAGACTCTATATATGAGTATAGCCGTTTGTAGCACCGTTCATACAGCTACGATGAGACGAGTTCGAATCAGTCGACACCAGTGGAAAGAGGAGCACATCGACGTCAGTGTTACGATTTGCAATTTGGTGATTTGAATATCAAATTTCCGTTGTTTGGATTTTGGTATCTTGAGAATTTCGTTTTATGATTGGTTTTCCTATGTACTCATTCTTTGCATTCGATTCGTGTTCCATGTATCAGTTGTATTGATATTCATTTTGTGCATACCCATTGCACTTGATTTGATTTTATATATTCTGAGATACTGATTTGATTTTGTGTATATGGGTTGTAGATGATTTTGGACTTCTTCTTTCAGTATAGTTTTCATGCACTTTTCGTACTTTTATTTGGTTTTGTGCACACTGATGCATGTGGTCGTAAGTTTATCTATCACGGTATACTTGATTTGGATTCGGTGTATGTCGTATACCGCTGATTTCGATTTCGATGTTCGATATATGTTTTCATGTACCATGTGCACTTGATTGAGATTTTTGCGCACACTTGATGCACTTGATGCGATTTTGTGCACACCAGATGCACTAAATCGGGATTTATGCAGATTAGATGCACCTGATATTGTTGTCGTGCACGCCCGTTGTACTTGACAGATGTTTTTGGTGCACACCCGTTGCACTCAGATTTGTTTCTGTGCATATTCGTGGAATCTGTATTTGGTATCGATTTCAGTGCGCACCGGACGCACATGGTATTTTTTTATGCTGTAATTGGGATTGATTTTATTTTGAGCAGTACGTTTTTTTGATATATACTATAGGGTATAGTAATTGAGCAGAACTGTTTTGAGAACAGTACCTAGGTGTTTTTGCATGCATTGATAGTTACCGAAGGGATTTCCAAAAATGAGCTATAGTCTCAATATTTTCTTATGTGTCTGAGGTGACACGAAACATTTTACAAAGGAAACCGTTCTAAATTATTTTCAAAATGGCGGGACGTGCATGTTAAATATATATATATATATATATATATATATATATATATATATATATTTTTTTTTTCCCCTTAAAATGAACGACCGCTACTTGTGCCGTGATACGCGCATCGCACGGCGATTTGAAAAAGGGTTTTTGCATGCTTCTCTATTCAGATGTTGGACGATTTTACTACGATACGTACTATATACAGGTTATAGTTTTGATGTATATCATGTTAGTTTTCGTATTAGACTTTGACATTGTATTTTCACCATAACTCCGATGATTGCGTTATGCTTGACGGGGTATTTATTTATGAGTTATGTACTTATTTTTCATGCGCATGCATTGCGCTAAATTGTGTTTTAAGTATTGATGATTTCGGAGCCCCGACGAGTTGAGTGTTTTGTTAAATGTGTTAGTATTTAGGGAAGTTTTAATTTTAAATTCGAGGACCGAATTTCTTTAAGAGGAGAAGATTGTAACATTTTAAAAATAAATAATTAAATGAATAAAATCCTTTAGGTGAATTTTCTGATAATCGGTAAAATAAACCGTATTTTCCGTAAAACATAACTATAATTATTTTTCAATATAAATTTAAAAAGAGCTATTTTAACTATGTAATTGCTAGTATTGGTAATTATTTAGTCACTTGTAAATTTCTAGTTCACTAAAATATTTTCCGAAATTAATTATTTTGAATAATGCTTTAAGCTTTTAAATATAAATTAAATTAGTGATAAATACAAATTTGAAATGGGTTAATTACATCATAATGCACCATGACAACCTAAGAAATCAAGTTTGCAATATACCCTTTCTTTTGAATTCTATCAATGGTTCTAGAGATTTCTAGGAAAAGGTTTTAATTGAAAAATTAAATAATTAAGCGTTTAAGTGAAAAGATGCATTTGTTAAGGATAGTTCTACACACACACACACATTTCCACCCTCTCTGTCTCTCCATTTTAGCCCTTGGCCAAGCAAGGCAGCCCCCATTTCCCCAAGTGTTCATCTCATTTTCCCTTCAAAAAACTTCTTCAAAAATTGCTTCAAAAATCAACAAAAACATCACTAATTCCTAATTTAAATCCTACCCATTATTCTTTGAACTATCTAGTTTGGATTCATGAAGCAAGAAACTAATTTGGGAGGCCATGTTGCAATCTTGATCTCTTGAATGTTGAGGTATAATCCTAAGCTCTTGGTTTGATTGTTAGTTAATTGCTTTAATTTAGCTTATTAAATGTTTAATTAGGTTTTAATTGGTTCTAATTGCATGATTGAAAATTATTTAAGATGGTTTGTGATCAAGTGAGGATTTTTATCAATTATTCATGGTTTTAATGAGTAGATTAATATGTTAGTGGAATGCAAAACCTAATCTAGTTGCTAGTTGCTAATTGTTAGTTTAAAATTATGCTTATTATGCTAATGTTGCAAACTAGGTTTTTAGAAATTGATTAAATAATTGAGATTAAAATCTAATTATGATTTTCATGACATTATTAACATTTTAATTTGTTGTTTAGCAACTTAGATCATGCAAAACTTAGTTTAGTTGATGATTTGTGAATTTTTGTTTTAAAAGTGTTAAAATTGTGTAAATTTGCAAACTAGAATTTTGGGTTTAATAAAAATTGATGAGATTAAATTATGAGAATGGTTTGTATGACTTAGTTATGATATTTAGTGAATATTATGGCCATTAGTTTTGTTAAAACATCAAGTTTCGAATTTAAACGGTAATTAAGTGCTTTCTAGGTTTTTGCGAAATAAAAAAATTTGATTAATTTTAAAGTTTTGATAATTTAAACTCTATTTTATATTATAATTAGTGAGTTTTGGAACTACGATTTTTACGTTTATGTTTTATCTCGATCAAAAGGTATTTATACGCCGATGTCGAGGGTTATTTGGTTTTTTTGCATGAGCGGGTCATAGGTTTTAACCTATGCACGTTTCATGCGCCATTTTGGTTTTTATCCACGATTTCGGTTTATGATATTATATATGTTTACATATAGGTACCTCTCACGTGGACTTTGGACAATGAAGAAGAGGATGGCGGCGTCGACTTCGACAAGCGAGGACCCGGTGAGTAGATGTATATCTACGGGGGAAGTCGGGTGGATGGCGTAAGCACCCCCGCAAACGTAGAGTAAGGTTATTGCGTATTATTATTTTGAGTCGGGCGCGACCTTGGATTTTGGAGAGTAGGGTACTATTTAAAACCTTAAGTAGGATTAGGTTGATTTAGAAAGACTTAACCAGAGGATGATTACCTTGGAGGAAATTCATAGGTTGCACGCAGATACACACGCGCGCACACACATACACTTGACTTGGGGTATGTGTGTGTGTGTGTGTATGAATGTGTGTAGGTTTCTATATATATATATATACGCGTGATATGAGGATGTTATATGATACTTGGGGATGAGTCGATATGGCGGGGCATGATGCCGTGAGATATTTGATATGTGATTGAGATATGATATGAGATATGTTATGATATTATAGCGGATCGTTGGACGATGATACCATGTGATTGATGATATATATATAATAGTTGACATATGATTGAGATATGATATGAGATATGTTATGATATTTATCATGGATCGCTTATGCAATGTATACTCATATATGATAATATGTGTTGATGACATCGGATTGCATGAGACTTTAGGTCAGTAACAAGATCATGATATTGTTTGATGATGATACCTTATGAATGATGATGTATAGATATGATAGTTGACCCGTACCCCGATTTTAGGATGCCGTACGATGGATTTTACCGTACGAGGTATAGATGTGATGATTGATCCGCACTCTTGACTCGAGGAAGTCGTCTGATGTACGTGACGCTATTGAGGCTGGATCGCCGACTACTAGAGACATCGACTCGGACTGTAGGTGGACTCTTCTTACCTATCGACTAGTTCTTTAGTTTAGTCCTTTAGTTGGTTAGGTAGATGTTTGTTTAGGCTCGAGTAATATTTTTTTTTCAAAACTAACGAATCGTGCGCATTTTTAAAAGCAGCCTGAAGGATACTACGGTTTTTTCAAAGGTCGTATCTTTTCTCAAAAACACCGTAGCCCCTATTTTTCTAAAAACCACAATTCGTGCTTTTTTCAAACACCAAAATGGTATGACTCGTATTGTAGAAGTGTATATTCTTTGGTATTGCGGTTATTACTCCTTCTCTGTTATATTCATGTTATTCTCCTTATACTGCATGTTTATACATATGTTCCTTAACTGTTATGATTCCATATGTTAGGACGCCAGCACCATTACCGATGATGCGCATTTTCCACGTACACTTATTTGCCGGTTCACACATATCATCATCGGTATTTGCCATGTCATGCACACTTTACGAAAAGGTACATCATTTAGTATAGCTGCTAATTTGTAGTTTAAACATATTTTAGTACGCTTGATTCTTGTGCTAGTTTAGATATTGCACTGCTTACTCAGAAACTTCATGCATTTATATATTCATACTGTCATACAGTTTTGTGGGGACTATACCGATACTTATTAATTATTTACTCAGGATTTTGGGATTTGGATTTTCTATGAGATTTCAGGATTTTGGGGACAACCGCAACAATTTCATAACTTATTATTATTTTGAAAGAAAAACTGTGCTTTTCTCATGATGTGATGTGTGTGCCGTCCACCATGAGTTTTCTCGGTTCTTGAGCAGTATCATATACCCTATTCGAGGAGGGGACGCACCGTCTGCTGGTACATGGTGGACCCGGTGCGGTACCCCGGGGCAAGAAGATCGCAGATGATGGCGTTGAGCCCGGCAGAGGAGCACTACCGACCGGTTATTGTTGTTATTTTTGACGCGGCGGATATCCGGAGGATACCGACCGTGGTCATGAGATTGGATGATATGGGTCGATCCGGACTGCCGGAGCCCGAGATACAGAGATATTGAGATTGAGATACAAAGATATTGAGATTTGAGATACAGAGATATGAGATTTTGAGATTTTGAGATATACCTATTTTGTGTCGATACTTGACACGGATTTCTGTCGATTTCACTTATGTGGTTTCAGTTTTATTATACAAGATTCATTGATGTTTTTCTTATATCAGATTTCATGGTTGATTTTCTACTCACGAGTTGGCAACTCAGACCCGTTGTGCCAAATTTTCTTTCTGGTTCAGATGTACAGTTTTCTTTGGCGGCTTGTTGGCACACCACTTCATTCAGGGTGATTGCTTGGTAGGTTGGTTCACTTGTATCGTGACCGCCGTTGTACTTTTATTTATTTCAGTTGTATCTAGTAAGCTCTATCAACCGGACTTATATTATTTGGTAGTTTTAGAAGACCAGTTGTATATTCTTTCGACCTTAGAGTCGCGCTTGTATTATTATGGTTTTCTGGTGGTTTTTGATGGTTTTCTTTTGAGTTTTGATCCTCTCCCTTCGGCGTTATATACTATATTGCTTGCATGGTTGTGACCGCCAATTGGCGAAGTGCTAGCTCCTGCTTGGGGATGTCTTTATTATTGCTTGTGTATATATTTCTTGTTTGTACCTGTTTGGGGCCAGTTTTTACAAAAGAGACTCTGCCAAAATTTTTGAGAAAATTTGATATTGCTTTTAAACTTGTTTTCCTACACTTCTTCTTTTAAATGGTTTAGATTTCTGGGCTTCGGCTTTCTTAGATTACGTTACGCCTCTAGACGTTTCGTTATTTAAGTGCCGGTTACGTTCCGTACCTTCGGGTCGTGACACTCCCATTTTCCCTACCTCATTTCCTCACAAAAATTCTTCATTTTTCCTCAAAAAATCCAAATAAAAACCTCACTAATTCTTCATTCAACCATTACCCTATACTCTTTAGCCAAACTAGCTTGAATCCTTGGAGCAAGAGACCATTTTGGAAACATGTTTGCATGTTTGGATCTCAAGTTGTGAGGTATAAATCCTAACCCTATAGTTATATTATTGGTTAAATGCTTTAATCTAGCTTATTTAGATTTTTAATTGATTCTAATTAAAAGATTTTCATTTTAAAGAGAAGGGTTTTGAATTCAAGATAGGGTTTTATCACATCATTAAGGTTGCCATGAGTGGTTTAACATTTTAAGATATGCAAAATCTAATTTAGTTGTTAATTTGTAAAGTGTTACTTTAAAATTGTTAAAATTAGAAAATTTTGCAAACTAGATTTTTAGGATTTAATTAAATTGGTGATATAAAATTTAAGTAATGGTTTGTGTGACTTAGTTAAGATATTATGTGAACAATGTGGCCACTAAAATTGTTAAAACATCAAGATTTGAACTAAAATGGAAAATGGTTGCTTACTAGTTTTTTTAAAATAAATCGATTCTAATTAAGTTTTAGGTTTTGATGAGTTATAACTTAATCCCTAAGATATTTAAAGTGTTGTGAATGCGCAATTGGTACGAGGGGGTACTAGGATGGGTGGTTTACACATTTTGCGACCCTAGTTATAGTTTGTGGCGTGGTCGCGAGCGCGTTTGTGCGCCAAGTGCATGCGTGTTTAATTAGTGCGCGTTGTTTGATTTGTGTCATTTGTCCCGCGACTAATTGTATATTATCCTCTAAATTTCTTGTGTACGATTCTAGGATCGGGTGTAGTGACGTCGGATGTGGCGCGGAAGAGACATGGCCGAGATCGGATCAGATTAGCCGAGGCGTCCCGGTGAGTAGATGTACACATCTATGGGGGGATCGTATGGATGGCGCGAGGTGCCCGATGGTTCAGTAGTACTTGTTGTATTTGCAATATATGCGTAGTTTCCTAGTTATGCATCTCATTGCATTGCATTATCTTATATAGACTGTGTGTGTGTGATATCATCTCATAGGACACTTGCACCATTACCATTGGTTCCTGCCGCACGTGCACTATTGATGCGAACACACACACCATTGGTAATTGCTATGTCACGAATACTATAGAATTTTCTTAGAATTGGTATTAGTGTATTTGCATAATATATGATCCGTAGACTTATACCTGTATATTCATTTCATTAAAGTGGACACGTAAGATTATTCGTCATATATACATACCTCATTTCATCATGGTTTATGCATAGCTTCTTGCTGTATTTCGCATGGTATATACTACCGTATCATAAATTTCCATCATCACCAACATGTTTATATATTATGATTCTTTTCGAGAATTTCAGTATTTATGAGATTTCTGGATTTTGGGGAAAACCGCAAGACTTTTATAAACTTATTATCATTTTAAAAATGCAAGTTGTTGTTTTCTCGTGATGTATGGGTCGTCCACCATGAGTTTTCATGATTGCTGTTGGCTTTCGAGACCCGATTCGAGAAGTAGGATGAACCGTTTCGGGTATATGGTGGGCCCGGTACGGTACCCCGGGGCAAGAAGCTCGAGTTGTAGACGATGAGCCTGGTAGGGGCAGACTACCTACCTATGATGTCTGGCGCGGCGGATATCCGGAAGATACCAACCGTAGTCGTGAAATTTGATGATTTGGGCCGATCCGGACTGACGGAGCCCCAGATATTGAGATTTGAGATACAGAGATATTGTGACATTGTGACATTGAGATGTCGAGACATTGAGATATTGAGGCATTGAGATTTATTCTGATTTTGTGTCGATACTTGACACGGATTTCTGTTGATTTCATTGGTATTGCTTCAGTTACTTCACCGGAGCTTTTTTCTAAGATAAAAATAAAGATTTTCTCATCCCAGATATGTTCAGGTTCGGGTATTGATTATGCATTCATGCTAGTGTATTGTATCATATCGGTATATGTAGGGTGTGACGCACAGCGTGCATACTTACAATAGCCTTATTAGATGTTGCTTACTACTCATAAGTTAGAAACTCACCCTCGTTGTGCCACAGTATTTGTAGGTCTGACCCGTCAGCGTAGGAGCGGCGGGTGTACTTTCTATTTCCGTTTCTTTTGGTTCGGCTTGCAGCTTGCTCATAGGTGGGTTTTTGAGGATTTTCTTTTGCTCCTATCGTGTATTTTATTTGTATCTAGTATACTCCATCTACCCTTGTATATTGGACTAGACGGTGAGATTTGTGAGACTTGTATTTGTGGTTTGGTGTCGATGCTCACTTGAGCCGACGTAATGTTTTTATGCTTTCATGTTTATTTCGTATTATTAGGATATATTCATTGCATGTGGTTGTGATTCCACCTTTGGCAAAGAGCTAGCTCCCGCATAGGGATGCATTTATTCATGTATATGTATTTTCATGTGTTGTACCCGTTTGGGGGCCCGTATTTACAAAGGAGACTCTGCCGAAATTTTCGGGAATTTTGATGTTTTTTTTAAAAATGTTTAATGCAACTTGTTTTGGTTAAAATTTCTTTCTTTCACTAAGTTTCCTTCACTCTATTTCTTTATAAGGTTTAGAGTTCTGGGCTTTGTCTTACTTAGGTTACGTTACGCCTTGAAACGTTTCGTAATTTAAGTGCCAGTCATGTTCCGTACCTTCGGATCATGACAAAGTTGGTATCAGAGTATAGTTTTACCTTTCTGAGTATAGGATGACTCTTAGTAGATGAAGTGGGTGACTTAAGCTGAGTGACGTAGCGTGTGTATGTTCCGCGGCATACTTACGATACGGTACTGCGCCTAAGTAACCTTAGAAGATATATATATATATTTTCTTGTATTTCCTTCCCTGATTCCGGAAATCCGTTGATTCAATTGCAATGTTCCTATCGATCCTGTTCTTGCTCCAGCCACTATGCCGCCGGAGACTACAAGGGCCAGAGGGCTTCCGCCGGGGATGAGATTAGAGCATTTTCATTTGAGACGAGCACAAATCAGGGCGGTACGCCTACCCCTCAGGGACAGAGTGGTCCACCTTTTTCCAGGATGGATGGTTAGGCTGGAGTCGAATATTCAGGACGTGTGACAGATGATTGGATTGTTAGTGGTGGTTAGCCGAGCTCCGAGAGCTGATGATGTCCCTCCTACTGTAGGGACTGTGATTGTACCTGCTGCTCAGGCACCTATTTTCGTTGTTACCAAGATTATTTCCGTATCCTTATAGGAGTTTTTGAGGCTGAAGCCTCCAGTTTTCATCGGCACAGATGCAGCAGAGGATCCATTGACAATCCTCGACAGGATGGCTTGGATTTGTCGTTCGTGGAGATGTTCTGGCGAGATATGGGTTGAGCTCACGAGTTTTCATCTAGAGAGGTCTTGCTAGACGTAGTGCGAGTCAGTCGAGAGAGACCGAGCTGCAGATCTACCTCCTGTGACTTAGGATAAATTTACAGCCGAATTCGTGCTCGTTTCCTTCCGGAGAGCGTTCGAAATTCCAGAGCTCGTTGTTTTGAGTCTTTGCGCAAGACTCCTGGGACGACAGTGTCTGAGTACGACATTTAGATTTCTTGGTGGTTCGAGATGTTCCTTACCTGAAGGACACTGAAGAGAAACGGATAAAGAGGTTCGTGTGGAGATTGGACGTACAGTTATTGCTTGCTATAGGCACCCAGCATTTTGACACTTATGCAGCCGCGATGGATGCAACCTTTCTGCTAGAAGAGCACATTTCTGAGGCTTCAGTCGTTTCTGGACCAAGCCAATTTGTACTAGTATTCCAGCTCATAGGCGGTTAGAGAGACGCCGTTATGACAGGCTAATCTTTTGGTCGCTCGATATGTTGTTCGTTCGTGATTAGTTCACATCGGAGATAAGGATACTTTTGTCGATTTGATTCTTCCCGATATGTTTGACTTCGAAGTTCTTCTGAGCATGGAGTGGTCAGCCACGTGTTATGCATTCGTAGACTGCCGTGAGGAGGCAGTCGGATTTAGTTGTCTGAGTGAGCCAATTCTTGTTATACAGGGAGACTGTAGCGCCACCCTTCCCGATTTGATTGCTTCACTTCGCGCTACTCCGTTCTTGAGGAAAGGACGGTTGTTTGCGTCTATGTATTGGTTGTCGTCAGTTGAATCGGGTTACTGTGCGGGATGTTTCTCGAAGATGGACTTGTGATCAAACTACCACTAGTTGCGGATTCGAGAGGATGATATTCCGAAGATTATTTTTCACACAAGTTACCAGCGTTATGAATTTTGGTGATGTCGTTCGAAGCTCACCAATGCCCCAGCAGCGTTTATGGATTGGATGAACCGAATATCCAGGCCGTTCTTGATCAGTTTATCATCGTGTCCATTGAGGACGTCTTAGCGTACTTTTGGAGCCGAGTGGAGCCTGGGCAGTAATTGAGGATTTCGTTGCAGACTTTGAGGGAGCGCCATCTATTCGATGAATTATCTAAGTGTGTTTTCTGGTTGGGTAGTGTTGACTTCTTAGGTCATGTAGTTAAGAAAGATAGTATATGTATGGAACTGAATGAGATTGAGGCCGTTCAGCACTGGCCCAGACCTGTATTAGTGACGGAGGTTCGCAGCTTTTTGGTTTTGGACGGATGCTATTGACATTTTGTACAGGTTTTTTCACAGATAGATGCCATGTTGACCGGGTTGGCCCAGAAAGGAGTTTCTTTTCGTTGGACTGAAGTATGCGATCAGAGCTTTTAGTAGTTGAAGACTCGTTTGATTACGGCGCCAATATTATTTTAACTTCAAGATCAGGCGGTTTTGTTGGTTATTGTAATGCTTCTCGACAGTTGAAGAAGTGTGAGCAGAACTATTTCATGCATGATTTAGAGATAGCCGCAGTGATTTTTACACTTAAGATTTGGAGACGAGTCGTGCCAGATATTCACAGACCACAAGAGTTTAAGGTACATTTTCTTCAGCAGCGAGATCTGAATTTTGAGATAGCACAGTTGAATGGAGCTAGTGAGAGATTATGACTGCGAGATTCTTTATCGTCCGGGCAAGGCGAATGTTCTGGAGGATGCTTTGAGTTGGAGGCCCGGAGGTAGCTTTTGTTGTTTGAGCACAGTTTAGAGACAAACGACGGCAGAATGGCAGATTCTATATGACAGCCGAGTACAGTTCGAGTTTACGTCGACCGGGGGACAACTTGTCTGTGTCCATGCACATCCACCGTTAATTGATTGTATCAGTGAGGCACAGTCCGATAACGTTTCTTGGTCAAAAATCATGGAGCAGATTCGATGGGGTAGAGATTCAGAGTTCGTGATTGATGATCAAGGAATGCTAAGATTAGGGATTCGACCGTGCGTGCCAGATTCCGATGGACTATGATGTGAAAATTAGAGAAGGCATATCAATTGACATATAGTGTTTATCCGGTTTCCACCAAGATATATCATGACTTAAGAGATGTCTACTAATGTGAAAGGATGTAGAGAGATGTCATAGATTTGTTTCGGGATGCTGACTTATTAGCAAGTCAGGACCGAGCATCAGGGGTCAGTAGGATAATTACAACCTTTGGCCATTCTGGATTAGAAATGGGAATAGACTTCTATGGATCTTATTGTGGGCCTACCTAAGACCAGTCAAAAGTATGACTCTATTTGGAGATTGTAGATCGATTGACGGAAAGCAGCTCGTTTTCTGCCAGTCAAGACCATTTCGGATTCGTTCAGTATGCTCAAATGTATGTTGATAAGATGGTGCGACTGCATGGAGTTCTGACTTATATTGTGTCCGGTAGAGGCACTCCGTTCACCAGCCGGCTATGGCAGAAACTTCAGGAGGCTTTGGACACCAATTGAGATTCAGTGTTGTTTTCTATCCGCAGATCGACGGTCAATCAGAAAAGACCATTCAGATTCTTGAGGAAATGCTTCGAGCTTTCGTTCTAGATTTCATGGTAGTTAAGATCGCCACCTACCATTGATAGAGTTTTCCAATAATAACAGCTTCCAGGAGAAGATTCAGATGGCACCATTCAAGGTATTATATAGGAGGAACAGTCGATCACCCGTAAGTTGAGTAGTATGTTGGACAGAGCTCAGTGAGAGCAGTATTATGGGGCCACAGATGGTGTAAGAAATGACCGAAAGGATTCAATGATTCGGATAGGTTAAGAGTGGCCCAGAGCGGGAAAAAATCTTATCTAGACCGATGTCGGCATAGATTTAAGTTTACTATTGGCGATCATGTTTTTCTTAAAGGTTTCTTTGATGAAGGGCGTGTTGAGATTCAGGAGGAAAGGAAAGCTTAGTTCCAGATATGTGGGTCTCTTAGAGATTCTCAAGCGTGTTGGCGCAGTGGTTATCGTGTGGCTCTTTTACCTAGTTTTCCAGATTGTTCGTCTCGTATTTTATGTATCGATGCTCCGCTAGTACCTTCATGACCCTCTTATGCGATGTAGCACCAGACGATTCAGTTGGAGCGTAATCTTTCTCTCACAATGCAGCCGATAATCATTCTAGATCGGCAGATGATGAAACCGAGGTCCGAGGTCATACCGACCATTTTGATTCTTCGGCGTGGCCTGAGCGGCAAAGAGGACACGTAGGGAGCCGAGGACGAGATGAGAGCGAGCTATTCCCATGCGCGTAGTTAGATTTTAAATTCGGGGACCGAATTTCTTTAAGGGGGAAGATTGTAACGTTTTAAAAATAAATAAATAAATAAATAAAATCTTTCAGGTGAATTTTCTGATGATCGGTAAAATAAACCGTATTTTCCGTAAAACTTAACTATAATTATTTTTCATCATAGACTTAAATACGCCTATTCTAACTATGTAATTACTAGTAATTGGTATTTATTTAGTTACTTATAAATTGTTAGTTTACTTAATTATTTCTCCTTAATTAATTATTTTTAATATTATTTTAAGCTTTCATTCTACATTAAATTAGTGTAAATTTCAAAATGAGAATGGGTTAATCCTTCGTTTTTGAACCTTGACCACTTATAACCTAGTTTATAACATGCTTAATCTTTTACATTTGACCCAAATGGTTCTAGAAAATTCTAGTTTTAATTAGAAAAGAAATTAAAGTAGAATTGAAATGGGGTGCATTAAATGAGCTTGAAGGGTTGTAATATCCTAGAAATTTCTACACACTCACACACACACACACACCCTCACTTCTCTCTTTTCTCAAGTCATGGCCGAACCTATTGGCAGCAAACCCCCCTTCCCTCTCCATTCAACTCACCTCATCTCATCAAATAAAAAGAAATTAATTAATTAAAGAAAAGGATTAAAAGAGGTCATAATTGGGAAGTTTCTACAAGTGTCCACACACTTCATTCTCTCTCTCTTTCCTTCTCTAGATGCTGGCCGAAAATTTAGGCTGGCTCTCTCCCATTTTCCCCATCTCATTTCCTCACAAAAATTCTTCATTTTTCCTCAAAAAATCAAAATAAAAACCTCACTAATTCTTCATTCAACCATTACCCTATACTCTTTATCCAAACTAGCTTGAATCCTTGGAGCAAGAAACTATTTTGGAAACATGTTTGCATGTTTGGATCTCAAGTTGTGAGGTATAAATCCTAACCCTATAGTTATATTGTTGGTTAAATGCTTTAATCTAGTTTATTTAGATTTTTAATTGATTCTAATTACATGATTTTGATTTTAAAGAGAAGGGTTTTGAATTCAAGCTAAGGTTTTATCACATCATTAAGGTTTCCATGAGTGGTTTAACATTTTAAGATATGCAAAATCTAGTTTAGTTGTTAATTTATAAAGTGTTACTTTAAAATTGTTAAAATTAGAAAATTTTGCAAACTAGATTTTTAGGATTTAATTAAATTGGTGATATAAAATTTAAGTAATAGTTTGTGTGACTTAGTTAAGATATTATGTGAGCAATGTGGCCACTAAAATTGTTAAAATATCAAGATTTGAACTAAAATGGAAAATGGATGCTTACTAGTTTTTTTGAAATAAATCGATTCTAATTAAGTTTGATGTTTTGATGAGTTATAACTTAATCCCTAAGATATTTAATGTGTTGTGAATGCGCAATTGGTACAATGGGGTACTATGATGGGTGGTTTACACGTTTTATGACCCTAGTTAAGGTTTGTGGCGTGGTCGCGAGAGCGTTTGTGCGTCAAGTGCGTGCGCGTTTAATTAGCGCGCGTTGTTTGATTTATGCCGTTTGTCCCGCGACTAATCGTATATTATCCTATTAATTGCTTGTGTGGTGTTATAGGATCAGGTGCAGTGGCGTCGGATGTAGCGCGGAAGAGACATGGCCGAGATTGGATCAGATTAGCCGATGCGTCCCGGTGAGTAGATATACACATCTATGGGGGGATCGTCTGGATGGCGCGAGGTACCCCATGGTTTAGTAGTACTTGTTGTATTTGCAATATATGCGTAGTTTCCAAGTTATGTATCTCATTGCATTGCATTATCTTATATAGACAAATATATATATACATATATGTGTGTGTGTGCGTGTGTGTGTGTGATATCATCTCATAGGACACTTGCACCATTACCATTGGTTCCTGCCGCACGTGCACTATTGATGCGAATACACATGCCATTGATAATTGCTATGTCACGAACACTATAGAATTTGCTTAGAATTGGTATTAGTGCATTTGCATAATATATAATCCATAGACTTATAACTATATATTCATTTCATTAAAGTGGACACGTAGAATTATTCGTCATATATACATACCTTATTGCATCATGATTCATGCATAGCTTCTGGCCGTATTTCGCATGGTATATACTGCCGTATCATAGATTTCCATCATCACCAGCATGTTTATATATTATGATTCTTCTCGAGAATTTCAGTATTTATAAGATTTCTGGATTTTGGGGAAAACCGCAAGACTTTTATAAACTTATTATCATTTTAAAAATGCAAGTTGCGGTTTTCTCGTGATGTATGGATCGTCCACCATGAATTTTCATGATTGTTGTTAGTTTTCGAGACCCAATTCGAGGAGTAGGATGAACCGTTTCAGGTGCATGGTGGGCTCGGTATGGTACCCCGAGGCAAGAAGCTCGAGTTGTAGACGATGAGCCTGGCAGGGGCAGACTACCTACCGGTGATTTCTGGCGCGGTGGATATCCGGAGGATACCGACCATAGTCGTGAGATTTGATGATTTGGGCCGATCCGGACTGACGGAGCCCGAGATGTTGAAATTTGAGATATAGAGATATTATGATATTGTGACATTGAGATGTCGAGACATTGCGATATTGAGGCATTGAGATTTATTCTAATTTTGTGTCGATACTTGACACGGATTTCTATTGATTTCATTGATATTACTTCAGTTTCTTCACCGGAGCCTTTTTCTAAGATAAAAATAAAGATTTTCTCATACCAGATATGTTCAGGTTCGGGTATTGATTATGCATTCATGTTGCATTCATGCTAGTGTATTGTATCATATCGGTATATGTAGGGTATGACACGCTGCGTGCATGCTTACGATAGCCATATTAGATGTTGCTTACTACTCATGAGTTGGAAACTCACCCCCGTTGTGCCACAATATTTGCAGGTCTGACCCGTCAGCGCAAGAGCGGCGGGTGTACTTTCTATTTCCGTTTTTTTTGCTTCGGCTTGCAGCTTGCTTATAGGTGGGTTTTAGAGGATTTTCTTTTGCTCCCACCGTGTATTTTATTTGTATCTAGTAAACTCCATCTACCCTTGTATATTGGACTAGACGGTGAGATTTGTGAAACTTGTATTTGTGGTTTTGTGTCGATGCTCACTTGAGCCGACGTAATATTTTTATGCTTTCATGCTTATTTCGTATTAATAGGATATATTCATTGCATGTGGTTGTGATTCCGCCTTTGGCGAAGAGCTAGATCCCGCTTGGGGATGCCTTTATTCATGTATATGTATTTTCATGTGTTGTACCCGTTTGGGGGCCAGTATTTACAAAGGAGACTCTGCCGAAATTTTCGGGAATTTTGATGATTTTTAAAATATGTTTAATGAAACTTGTTTTGGTTAAAATTGCTTTCTTTCACTAAGTTTCCTTCACTCTATTTCTTTTTAAGGTTTAGATTTCTGGGCTTTGACTTACTTGGGTTACGTTACGCCTTGAGACGTTTCGTAATTTGAGTGCCGGTCACGTTTCGTACCTTCGGGTTGTGACACAAAACCTGCTTGCACGACTCTGTAGAGCCGTGGTAGGATAGTGATCAAAGTACAGTAGGAACTTACACGAGACAAATGACGACCTCAGGTCCAAAGACTAACCTGTACACATGTCACATGAGAACCGCTATCTGACGATAGGTATAATACCATCTAGAGGTTCTCGGCGAGTCCGTCTAGTGTACTCACCCCCAGTGAACCCCCGTATACAATCTTAGGTGATTACACCAATGGTTGTGGGACCAACCCCCGCCCCTCGTCGGGGTCTAGTGTAACATTATGAAAATTCGATTAGGTTAATTATGTATTAATAATTGATAATACATGTTTTTCCGTAAAAACCCAGATATAATCATTTTTCCACATAGGCTTAAATATATCTATTTTAACTATGTAATTACTAGTATTGGTATATAATTAGTCACATATTAATTTCTAGTTTACTTAAATATTTTTCTTAATTAATTATATTTAAAATATTATTTTAAGCTTTCACTTATATATTTAATTAGTGTTAATTACAAATTAGAATGGGCTGATGACACATTAGTGCACCATGACAACTAATAGCTAGTTTGTAACATATTCTTTTTGTTCTTTAATTTGTCTCCATGGTTCTAGAAAAGTCTAGGATTATTTAGAAAAATAATAATTAAAGAAATGAGTTAATAGATGTGAAATGGGGGTTTTATTTGACTTGACCACACACACCCACTCACCCCTCTTTCTCCCCAAGCTTGGCCGAGCCTAAGGCTACAGTCCTCATCCCCATTCTCCATCTCATTTCATCTTTAGAATCTTCATTTTTCCATCAAAAATCCACACAAAAATCTTACAAATTCATAGTTAAACCTTCACCCATTATTCCTTGGCCTAAAGTAGCTTGGATTTAGGACAAAAGAAAGCATTTTTGGAGGCTAAGTTTGCAAGTTAGTGTAATACCCCGGGTGGAGTTGGGGCTGAATACCACCTATCCCGTGAGAAGTATGATGTTATCAGGTATCGAGGTGGGGATGTAACCGATACGGATGCACACGGGGACCCACCAAAACAATGGGACGTATCGAATTCCATTCCGAAAGAAGGCACGATCTGAACTATAAATGAAATGATACCACTCTTATAACACAGAGGCGCCTTTTGGATGAATCTGAACTCCGGAGTTTGAAAAACTCCGTAGTTAAGCGTGCTTGAGCCAGAGAAATTCTGGGATGGGTGACCTACTGGAAAGTAGCCCCGGGTTCATTCAAAGGGACAAAACCGTGCGGCTTCGGCCAGAGCGGACAATACCATTTTTGTTTGGGGGTGGGTCGTGACAAATATGGTATCAGAGCTGGTCCCTCAAAAGTAAGTCTGTGGTTCGAGGACGAACCATTGTTCTAAGTGGGGGGGGATGTAATACCCCAGGTGGAGTTGGGGCTGAATACCACCTACCCCGTAAGAAGTGTGGTGTTATCCGGTATCGAGGTGGGGATGTAACCGATATGGATGCACACGGGGACCCACCAGAACAATGGGGAGTATTGAATTCCAATCCGAAAGAAGGCACGATCTGAACTATAAATGAAATGATACCATTCATATAACACAGAGGCACCTTTTGGATGAATCGGAACTCCGGAGTTTGAAGAACTCCGTAGTTAAGCGTGCTTGAGCCCGAGAAATTCTGGGATGGGTGACCTACTGGAAAGTGTTAGTGTATATGCCCTAGAGGCCATTACTGTATCATACTAGTTTGTATATTACTTAATGGATGCTTGGGATATTCACCTTGTATATACAATCTTGCTCAAAATAGTAGTATGCTACTTGGTTTGTTTCTACTTCAATGTGTACATGTGTTTATTTTTGTATATCGCCTATACACATTAGTAGAGCCCTTAGGATCTTTGCTTGGTTACCAGCGATGTGATGGCCGTCACACTAGTGGGGCTGGGTAATCTATAAGCACATCCTTATGCTGGTCCCTGGTCGCAGGACTATCGAGACAGGGCATCGATACTCCGGAGTAGACCAGCGCATGCGCTTCTCATCCCAGTGTGGGAGACGGTCTGTCCCACAGCCGTCAGTACGTCGTACTTGAGATAGTATGCGGGTGCTCGTTAGGTTACGGGTACACTGGACAGGACTCGTCGGGAACTGACTAGTTGGTATTATACCTATCGTCAGTTATCAGTTCCCAGGTGACATGAGTACAGCTTAGTCCGCTGACTTGACACTGTCACTCCGCCTCGAGTGTGTTCCCACTGTACTTTGATCACTACCCTACCACGGCTCAAAGGAGTCGTGCAAACAGGTAGTGGTTGGGTGCAGTCCCGAAGCACTTGGAGGCAGTGACGGTTAGACAGGATTCGTCTCTCCCGGTATTGGGGGTTGACATCGCGCTGTGTCTAGGAGAGCCATTACACGAGTAGTCCCTGGCCAGGGCAAACGAGATATACTGGTAGGTTTCCAGTGTTATCTCAGGTTGTTTTGGGCTTCGCTCCGGCACGACTTGTACCGCTATTGGGGGACTGACGTTTACCGCCCCCTAGGCCCACCATGCGATGTATCAGACGAACAGACCGGACTGTACGGAGAATGTCACACTCAGGCTCAGTAGGAGTTCAGATGGGTTTCGCCTCGTCGGTCTTCTTGTCGGCATTACCTGGGGACCGTTACGCACAGCTAGTGCCGCTTGCGGTCTGTGGTTAAACCCACTGCCAGCGTAGTGTCGAGTCTTTAGAGTCCCACACAGAAAGCTTTTCGCCTTTAGGCAAAAGAGTAGAGGTCGCATGGTATTGCGACAGGTCGCATGGTTTTGCGACAGGGTTCGGTCACATCCGTGCACTTGTGCACGTACAGTGTCCGGACAGTTTACACTAGCGGGCTTTGGTTTAAGCCAGATCCTAGTGTACCTTATGGGATTGGATTTATCCAGTTTGCATTCGTGTTCCTCGGAACGCGGATGCGGGTGTGTATGCACAGTTGACAGGGAGGCAGAGGCGGCGGATTCTCATTAGGGTTGTTGACTGTTGACCGTTGACTATTTGACTTTATGCTCAACCCTAATGAGAATATGATATGTGATTAACTATTATATTAATTAAGTATTATGGTGATATGGTTGTTGACTTGTTGACTTTTGTTGACTTGTTGACTTTGTTGACTTGTTGACTTTTGTTGACTTGTTGACCGGTTGACTAGGCTTGACTAGTTGACCATCATGATAACCATGGTTATCATTTCATGCCAAAGACTTTTACTTGCTCGCTCATTTGAGTAAAATGAGTGCATGACATGATAAGGTTATGGTTGCTTCAAACCATCACATAAGACTTTTTTGATATGATGAGTTATGATCACTTTGGATTATGAGAGGGTGAAAGACAAAAGAGTTGCTCATTCTTTCTTGCTCATTCTCTCTCTTGTTCTTGAGCTCTCCTCTTGCTCTCACCCTCAACCTCTTGCTCCCTCTCTTGATCTATGGTTCTCTTGTCTCATGAGTTGAGAATCAAGAACCATAGATAAAATCCCATTCCAAATCTTCTCTACTCATTCTAGTTCACTAGGTTTAGCAAACCAAGTGAACTAGTTTCTTCAAAGAACGAAGAAGGAGCTAAAGGTTGGAGCTTTCAGGTGGATCTATCTTCGGCGTACGGAGACGACGAGAAGAAGCCATCGGACCACCATCGGAGCTTTGAAGACGAAGGAGTTCAAGACAAGTTTAGGTATAACCATCTCCATCCGAGTAGCTAACTCTCTTTAGCAAAGTTTGCTAGTTTTAGTTTAGTTAAAGATCCCGACTTTGCTTAGTCCATGTTGCCTCTTGCGCTAAAAATTTGATTTTTATACCGTTTCCGCCTCCCCGTAAGAACCGGGGGTCGCAACGTGGACTTACAGTGGTATCAGAGCCTAACTAAACTTAAACTAGCTTGGTAGTAAAGTGTAACGAAGTTCGGAACCGAAAAAAATCCAAAAACCTAACTTTTACAAAACCTGAGTTTCTGTTGAAATTTTTTCTGGTCAAAATGAAAAACTTTATACTCCTAAATTCGGCTCAGGGTTTTGTGTGAACACCCATGAAAAACGGTCCACTGTTTCCTTCAAACCGCCGCGCTTCCGCCGCACGAGGTAGGCATGTGCCGCGGAAGCGCCGCGGTTTGTCGTCTTCTCTGCATCGTTTTTCGTGCAGTGTGTGTCTGTGTTGGTTTTGGGATTTTTGAAATATATTATATGTGCCCAGATTTTCCAGAAAAGAAATTTCCTTTTGGGGTCCTATAATTCCGTATTTTTTTCCGAACTTCACTGCACTTTGACTATGATGGTTATATCTGTGATGTTTGCATGTATTGAACGTCGGCTAATCGCTATAAGTCGATTGGTCGGGATTATACATGATCTGTAATGTGCTGGAATGTGTATATGAATATGTTGGATTGTCGCGGGTGAATAGCCGGGGGTTGTGAGACGAGAGTTTTCTTTTCTTGCAATTCATGTAAATTTGTAAATTGATGTAATAATTATTTGTATGGCCGCACAACCGGGTCGGGGTTGTAGCCGTCATTGTATAATTTCTTTTTACTGTTTTTGCTCCTAGGATAGACCCATGGAGGGGGTGCACAAACTACCGGGTATGCCGAAGTGTCGAGTGGCCTACTCATGGAGATGAGGGAGGTTACTACGCTTCGGGTACTTGGCGGGTAGTTTGCCGCACCCGTAGGGGTCTTGGGTGGGGTTTTGGCTATTCACCGCGACCGTGTAATCTGTCTTTCGTTACAGGCTCGTACGAATTACAGATTCCTAGTATATCCAATGTATTTATCTGTGATCTGAAATGTTTATCATTGCAGTATATCTATATATGATATTATTTAGGCGTTGCTTATGTTTTACAGACGCGCTAGCCCAGCCCCCGCTCTGTCGTTAGTTAAGTAACCTAACGGGTAATGACGGGGCCCCGTGGCGAATGCGAATGGCATAAGCGTACGTCATATTTTGGTTGTTCTCTGCAATGGTAGGATTAAATGATGGGACGCATTAAAAGAACTAATGCAAGAATATCACGCATTAAAAGAACTAATGCAAGATAATAAACCAAGTTAAAGTCGTTGGAACACTTTCGAAAAACCACTCGGTTCTTTTCAAAACAAACTTTTAAAATACGGAGTTTGAGCCACTCCATTTAAAAGCTATCTCGTTCCATCGACCAAATCAAGTTCACTACGTTCACGGTTTTGCCAAAACCATCCGTAGCCCTCCATCATTTCAGTTAAATATTCAGTAGTATTCAAGCTATGTATTTTGACCTCACGCCAAGGCATAGTGATTGGTAGCTGCCGGATATTTATCTGTTGCATAGATAGAATGCGTTGGTTTGAGACAGTTGTACTGCCATTTTGGCCTACGTCAAGGGTATGTACGGGTGGGTTCAAATTAACCTGGATAATGATGGGACGAACTTGACATGTGACTTATGACATTTTGACCTCACGCCAAGGTCATAAGAGCATGGGGCAAAAATCTATATCGGGAGTTTCATAAGTACTGAAACTTGCTAGATTTGCATACCATTTGGAGTGTGATGATTCTGGTAGGATTCCTTCAGTTTCGTCACGCGATGATATTTGGATCCCGATCCTACTGTGAGTATATGCTACTCCTCGGGAAATTTCTCACTTAACGATCAATGCTATAAACCTAGTAGGTGCCTAGAAAGGTGTTAGCGGGGCTACGCCCCCAGGGAAAAGAAGTTCTTTAATTAAGGAACTTCGCGAAAGCGTTGGAAAACCTCCCTCGAAGTACCGACACCGGCCTGGCTGAACGGTTAAGCAAGTATTGTACGGTGGGATTGATCCTGACTAATTCTTCCTTTATGGTTTGAGGAGGGATTCGAGAAACAGTGGGAGCCATCCTGTTTAGACAAACTAAAAACCACTCTAAACTTGCAAGAGCATCATGCTGAGTGTTTCTTCTTCTCTCTCCTAATTGCAGCGACCAATCAACATGACTGGACTTAAGTTACTCCTAGATAAAATCAAACTGACAGGGCCAAACTACAAAGATTGGCTCAGGAATGTCAAGATAGCAATCACTTATGACAAGCTGGGGTATCTTCTTACCACCAAAGCTCCCCCTGTCCCTGGTCCAACTTCCAGTGTCGCGGATAAGGAAATCCGCAAGACTTGGGAGATTGATAGCGCGAAGGCCAAGTGCCTCCTGCTTGCCTCGATGGAAAACGAACATCAGAGGAGGCATGAGAATATGGACATGGAGTCCATATTGCTCCATACAAAAGAACTGTATGGAGAGCAATCACGTATCGCAAGATACGAAGCGTCGAAAAAGTTATTTTCGACAAGAATGGCCGTCGGATCATCAGTAGCCGAGCACGTGCTAAAGATGATCGGCTACATTGAGGAGCTCGCTGACCTAGGGATCACATTAGAGAGTGAGCTATATACGGATATAGTTCTCCAGTCCCTTCCTTCCACTTACGCCCAGTTCATACTGAACTTCAACCTACAAGAAAAAGAGGTTGAACTTTCAGAGCTCCTCAACATGCTGAGGAGCGCAGAGGGCACCCTACAGAAAGGTAGGGATACATCCACTTTATTTGTAGGAGGATCATCTTCTTCTAGGTCCAAGGCGAAAGCCAAGGGAAAGAAGAAGAAGGCCCCCGCCAAACCAAGGGGCGGTGTTAGTAAAGTGGATACGAAGGGAAAAGCAAAAGCAACAAAGATAGCGGGGAAGCTTGTGGATAAGGAAGAATGCTTCTATTGTCATAAGAAAGGACACTGGAAGAATGATTGCAGGGCCTGGAAGGCCAGAACACAGGAATTGAAGCAGGTTGCAGCTTCAGCTTCAGGTGTGTATGTTATTGAAAACTGTCTTTCAATAAACTCTACTTCCTGGGTATTGGATACCGGATCAGGATCTCATATCTGTAATTCTTTGCAGGCGTTGAGAAACCGTAGGGTTTTGAAGGCAGGTGACATGACCCTCAGAGTTGCAAACGGAGCTAGCATGGATGCTAAAGCCGTGGGGGACTATCACCTGGGAATGTCAGATGGACATGTTTTGGTTTTGCGTAATTGCTTTTTTGTACCCAACGCAACTTGTAATATCATTTCTGTATCTTTAGTTTCTAAAGAAGGTTATGAATTTGCGTTTGTAAGTAATGTTGTAAACATTCACCTTAATCAAGTTCTGATTGGGTCAGGTACATTAAGTAATGGTATATACGTGTTAAACCAACCACAGATTTTCAACGTCCAGAATACACACAAAAGAAAGTCTCCAGAACTAAATCAGACTTTCTTATGGCATTGTAGATTGGGTCACATCAATGAGAGAAGGTTGACTAAGTTACATACAGAAGGATATTTGAATGCGTTCGAATATCAATCGTATGCCACTTGTCAATCTTGTCTCAAAGGAAAGATGACAAAGACTCCGTTTACTGGACAAGGAGTAAGAGCAAGCGAGCTCTTGGGACTCGTACACAGTGACGTGTGCGGTCCAATGTCTACACATGCCCGAAGCGGACATTCTTACTTCATTTCTTTTACGGATGACTTCTCAAGGTACGGTTATGTCTTCTTAATGAAACATAAGTCCGAGGCCTTTGGAAAATTCCAGGAGTATAAGAATGAAGTAGAGAAACAGACCGGCAAAAGTATTAAGATTCTAAGATCGGATCGAGGTGGAGAATACTTAAGTGCCGAGTTCCTGGACTATCTAAAAGAGAACGGAATTCTCTCTCAGCTTACTCCTCCATACACCCCGCAACATAACGGTGTATCGGAGAGACGGAACCGCACCCTATTGGATATGGTGTGGTCCATGATGAGTAACGCTGAGTTACCGCGATCATTCTGGGGGTATGCGCTAGAATCAGCTGCATACCTTTTGAACCGAGTTCCGACTAAGACTGTGCCTACCACCCCATATGAAATGTGGAGTGGGAAGAAACCCTATCTTCAATATCTGAAGATCTGGGGATGTCCAGCTTTTGTCAAAAAGCAGCATGCGGACAAACTCGAGGCACGCTCAGTACTGTGCAAGTTTGTGGGATACCCAAAGAACACCAGGGGGTATCTTTTCTACTACGCAGAGGAACAAAAAGTCCTTGTTTCTCGTAATGCCCACTTTCTAGAACACCAGTTCTTGGAAAAGGAGATTAGTGGGAGCGCAGTAGAACTGGAAGAAATTCCAGAACCACAGACTATTACTGAAAGGTTAGTGGAACCAGAGGGTTCAACAGAACAGGACATTCCTACGCCGCTCCGCAGAAGTAGTAGGCAGTCTCATCCGCCCGAGAGATACTACGGTTTTCTCATAGACGGGGATAGAGAGGATTGCATCATAGATTATGATGAGCCTACTAGCTTCCAGCAGGCCGTTCAGAGCGTTGACTCAGTGAAATGGCTGGATGCAATGCGGACCGAAATGGAGTCCATGTACACCAACAAGGTATGGACGTTGGACATTGCTCCAGACGGGGTAAAACCCGTAGGATGCAAGTGGATCTTCAAAAGGAAGATTGGTGTAGATGGACAGGTTGAGACCTATAAAGCTAGGCTGGTAGCAAAGGGTTTTCGTCAAAGACCTGGCTTGGACTACGACGAAACCTTTTCTCCAGTAGCCATGCTGAAATCCATTCGGATCCTTCTTGCCATTGCTGCCTTCCACGATTATGAGATCTGGCAAATGGACGTAAAGACAGCTTTTCTAAATGGAAATTTAGAGGAGTGTGTCTATATGGACCAACCAGAGGGTTTCATTCAGAGTGGGAGCAGCGGAAAGGTGTGCAAGTTGCTTAAGTCCATCTATGGGCTAAAGCAGGCATCGCGGAGTTGGAACATCTGCTTTGATGAGACGGTCAAAGAATTTGGCTTTATCAAAAATCCAGATGAACCATGCATCTATAATAGATTTGTAGCGAGAACTGTAGTATTCCTCGTTTTGTACGTGGATGACATTCTCTTAATAGGAAATGACATTCCTATGCTACAATCTGTCAAGGGGTTCTTGTCACACAGGTTCTCCATGAAAGACCTGGGTGATGCCTCATACATTCTGGGTATCCGGATCTACCGTGACAGATCCAAGAGGATATTAGGACTTTCACAGTCCAGGTACATCGACACCATACTGAAGAGGTTCAGTATGGAAGATTCCAAGCGCGGTAACCTACCGGCTTGTCATGGGATCACCCTCTCTAAAGAGATGTCTCCCAAGACTGATTTGGAGAGGGATCGCATGTCTATTATACCCTATGCTTCTGCGGTAGGCTCTATAATGTATGCGATGTTGTGTACCAGACCGGATGTAGCTTATGCACTGAGTGTGGTAAGCCGGTATCAGTATAACCCTGGGGAGAAACACTGGATAGCGGTAAAGAACATTCTCAAGTACCTGAGAAGGACTAAGGAGATGTTCTTGGTGTATGGCGGAAAAGACCTCCAGATCGAGGCCTTTGCTGACTCCAGCTTCCAGAGTGACAAGGATGATTCCAAATCCATGTCGGGTTTTGTCTTTACCCTCAATGGAGGGGCGGTGTGTTGGAAGAGTTCCAAACAAGAAACCATTGCAGACTCGACGATGGAAGCGGAATACATCGCTGCATCTGATGCCGCAAAAGAAGCTGTCTGGATGAGGAAGTTCTTGAAAGAACTTCAGATGGTTCCGTCCATTGTTGATCCAATACCTCTATATTGCGACAACAACGGGGCTATAGCTTTAGCGAAGGAACCAAGGTCCCATCAGAAATCCAGGCACATCTTGAGGCGGTATCACCTGATCAGGGAGATCGTGGATCGCCTGGAGATCGAGGTTCGGAGAGTCGCTTCAGAAGACAACACTGCAGATCCATTCACCAAGGCCTTGCCCTAGACTCAATTCGAGCGGCTGATCGAGATGATAGGTCTTCGATACGCCAGTACATGGCCTTAGTGCAAGTGGGAGATTGTTAGTGTATATGCCCTAGAGGCCATTACTGTATCATACTAGTTTGTATATTACTTAATGGATGCTTGGGATATTCACCTTGTATATACAATCTTGCTCAAAATAGTAGTATGCTACTTGGTTTGTTTCTACTTCAATGTGTACATGTGTTTATTTTTGTATATCGCCTATACACATTAGTAGAGCCCTTAGGATCTTTGCTTGGTTACCAGCGATGTGATGGCCGTCACACTAGTGGGGCTGGGTAATCTATAAGCACATCCTTATGCTGGTCCCTGGTCGCAGGACTATCGAGACAGGGCATCGATACTTCGGAGTAGACCAGCGCATGCGCTTCTCATCCCAGTGTGGGAGACGGTCTGTCCCACAGCCGTCAGTACGTCGTACTTGAGATAGTATGCGGGTGCTCGTTAGGTTACGGGTACACTGGACAGGACTCGTCGGGAACTGACTAGTTGGTATTATACCTATCGTCAGTTATCAGTTCCCAGGTGACATGAGTACAGCTTAGTCCGCTGACTTGACACTGTCACTCCGCCTCGAGTGTGTTCCCACTATACTTTGATCACTACCCTACCACGGCTCAAAGGAGTCGTGCAAACAGGTAGTGGTTGGGTGCAGTCCCGAAGCACTTGGAGGCAGTGACGGTTAGACAGGATTCGTCTCTCCCGGTATTGGGGGTTGACATCGCGCTGTGTCTAGGAGAGCCATTACACGAGTAGTCCCTGGCCAGGGCAAACGAGATATACTGGTAGGTTTCCAGTGTTATCTCAGGGTGTTTTGGGCTTCGCTCCGGCACGACTTGTACCGCTATTGGGGGACTGACGTTTACCGCCCCCTAGGCCCGCCATGCGATGTATCAGACGAACAGACCGGACTGTACGGAGAATGTCACACTCAGGCTCAGTAGGAGTTCAGATGGGTTTCGCCTCGTCGATCTTCTTGTCGGCATTACCTGGGGACCGTTACGCACAGCTAGTGCCGCTTGCGGTCTGTGGTTAAACCCACTGCCAGCGTAGTGTCGAGTCTTTAGAGTCCCACACAGAAAGCTTTTCTCCTTTAGGCAAAAGAGTAGAGGTCGCATGGTATTGCGACAGGTCGCATGGTTTTGCGACAGGGTTCGGTCACATCCGTGCACTTGTGCACGTACAGTGTCCGGACAGTTTACACTAGCGGGCTTTGGTTTAAGCCAGATCCTAGTGTACCTTATGGGATTGGATTTATCCAGTTTGCATTCGTGTTCCTCGGAACGCGGATGCGGGTGTGTATGCACAGTTGACAGGGAGGCAGAGGCGGCGGATTCTCATTAGGGTTGTTGACTGTTGACCGTTGACTATTTGACTTTATGCTCAACCCTAATGAGAATATGATATGTGATTAACTATTATATTAATTAAGTATTATGGTGATATGGTTGTTGACTTGTTGACTTTTGTTGACTTGTTGACTTTGTTGACTTGTTGACTTTTGTTGACTTGTTGACCGGTTGACTAGGCTTGACTAGTTGACCATCATGATAACCATGGTTATCATTTCATGCCAAAGACTTTTACTTGCTTGCTCATTTGAGTAAAATGAGTGCATGACATGATAAGGTTATGGTTGCTTCAAACCATCACATAAGACTTTTTTGATATGATGAGTTATGATCACTTTGGATTATGAGAGGGTGAAAGACAAAAGAGTTGCTCATTCTTTCTTGCTCATTCTCTCTCTTGTTCTTGAGCTCTCCTCTTGCTCTCACCCTCAACCTCTTGCTCCCTCTCTTGATCTATGGTTCTCTTGTCTCATGAGTTGAGAATCAAGAACCATAGATAAAATCCCATTCCAAATCTTCTCTACTCATTCTAGTTCACTAGGTTTAGCAAACCAAGTGAACTAGTTTCTTCAAAGAACGAAGAAGGAGCTAAAGGTTGGAGCTTTCAGGTGGATCTATCTTCGGCGTACGGAGACGACGAGAAGAAGCCATCGGACCACCATCGGAGCTTTGAAGACGAAGGAGTTCAAGACAAGTTTAGGTATAACCATCTCCATCCGAGTAGCTAACTCTCTTTAGCAAAGTTTGCTAGTTTTAGTTTAGTTAAAGATCCCGACTTTGCTTAGTCCATGTTGCCTCTTGCGCTAAAAATTTGATTTTTATACCGTTTCCGCCTCCCCGTAAGAACCGGGGGTCGCAACGTGGACTTACAGAAAGTAGCCCCGGGTTCATTCAAAGGGAAAAAACCGTGCGGCTTCGGCCAGAGCGGACAATACCATCTGTGTTTAGGGGTGGGTCACGGCAGTTAGATCTCAAAATTTTTGAGGTATAAATCATAACCCTATGGTTAATTTGTTGGTTAATTACTTTAATCTGACTTAATTAGGTATAAATATGGTTCAAATTGTAAGATTTAGTTTTTAAAGAGAAGGGTTTGGGTTCAAGTTAGGGGTTTTATCACTTAATTATGGTTGCAATGTGTATATCTTAAAACTTGCAAAATCTAATCTAATTGTTAATTTGCTAATTGTTACTTTTAAATTGTCCTAATTAAATATTCTTGCAAACTAATTTCATGATTAGTATGTAAATAGGTGAGATTAAAAATTGATTAATAATTGTGTGGCCTAATAAGATATTAAATGAACATGGTGGCCACTAGATTTGCTAAAATATCTAGATTTGCACTAAATAGTTAATTGTTTGCTTACTAGGTTCTTATAATAAATAGCTTTTAAGTTAGTTTGAGGTTGTGATGATCTACAACCTAATTTCTAAAATATGTAATGCGATGTGAGTGCACTATTGGTATGATTGGGTTCTAGGCTTGGTGGTTGTCACATATAGCGACCCCTAGTTTTGGTTCGTGGCGTTGTCGTGAGCGCGTTTTGTACATCAAGTGCGTGCGCGTCTAGTTAGTGCGCGTTGGTTGTCTTGTATCATTTGTGTCCGTGATTATTTACCTATCTATCCTCTTAGTTACTTGTGTGCGATTCTAGGATCGGTTGCAGAGACGTTGGATGCAGCGCGGAAAGGAAAGGTTGTGATCGAATCAGTTAAGCCGAGGCGTCCCGGTGAGTAGATGTACACATCTATAGGGGAATCGTCTGGATGGCGCGAGATGCCCGATAGTTAGGATTACTAGTAGTGCTTGTATTTATATGCGTAGTCTCCTAGTCATGCATCTCATTGCATTGCATCATATATATATATATATATATATATATATATATATATATATATGATATTATCTCATAGGACACTTGCACCATTTCTATTTGTCCATGCCGCACATGCACTATTTTATGTGAACACACACGCTATTGGTAATTGCTATGTCACAAACACTATAGAACTTGCTTAGAATCGGTATCTGTGCATTTGCATTATATATGATCTGTAGACTTGTACTTGTATATTCATTTCATCAGGATGGATACGTAGGATTGTTAGTCATATATACATACCTCATTGTATCATGATTCATGCATAGCTTCTGGCCGTACTTCGCATGGTATATACTATCGTATCATAGACATCCATCATCACCGACATGTTTACATATTGTGATTCTTCTCGAGGATCTCAGTATTTATGAGATTTCTGAATTTTGGGAAAAACCGCAAGAATTTTATAAACCTATTATCATTTTAAAAAATAGAAATTTGTGGTTTTCTCGTTATTTGATTTGTGTGGCGTCCACCATGTGTTTTCTCGGTTCTTGAGCTGTATCATATACCCGATTCGAAGAGGGGGATGCACCGTCTCCGGGTATATGGTGGACCTGATGAGGTACCTCGGGACAAGATGTACGTATTGAGAAGGCGTTGAGCCCGGCAGGGGAGCACTACCGACCGGGTACTGTTGACGCGACTGATATCTGGAGGATACCGATCGTAGTCATGAGATTTGATGATATGGGTCGATCCGGACTGACGGAGCCCGAGATATTGAGATATTAAAACTTTGAGATATTGAGACATTGAGATATTCATATTTTGTGTTGATATTTGACATGGATTTCTGTCGATTTCACTGATGATAATCCAGTTTTTATTTTACAAAAGGTTTTACTAAGTTAAAAATACAGATCTCCTAATATCATACATATCATGATTTCGTGTTGATTATGCATTCATGTTGCATACATACTAGCGCATCATAGCATATTTGTATATGTAGGGTGTGACGCATTTATGTGCATGCTTACGATAGCCTTATTAGATATTACTTACTACTCACGAGTTGGCAACTCACCCCCGTTGTGCCTCAGTATCTTGCAGGTCCGACCCGTCAGCATAGTAGCGGCGGGTGTATTTCCTCATTTTGTTTCTTTTCCTTGGACTTGCAGCATTGCTCGTAGGTGGGTTGTGAGCATATTTTGTTTCCACCTCATATTATTATTGTATCTAGTATACTCCATCTACGGTATCTACTACTTCTACCATTGTATTTGTGACTGTAACACCCTAGTTCATTTATACCAGTTCTAGTCAAGTATTTCTTTATTTATGCCAGTTTCTTGATTTACTGTGTTTTGGGTGCGAATAGTATTTCGACATCTGTATTTGCATCCGACCCGACCCACATGCTTGAAACCAGTCTTGATTCATGTTTACGAATTATCCTGACTTGTTACGTGGACTCATGCACTTCCATATTTACATACTGCATATTGACATTTATCTGGCATCTGCATTTTTAAATATAATATTTAAAATCACATAAAATATTTTAAAAATACATTGCATGGCCTGCATGATACCCCTACCACTGTGGTAGCATCCGCACCTCGTGTTCTCGTCCCGTTCAGTGAAACGAACTTATTTGGATGGCTACGCGCATGTACGTGCATCCCGTTCAGTAAAATATTTAATATATGCATTTTCGTTACCCGGATATCCAATTTTAGTTTTGGTCGACACATATATTTTTCGTATTTTAAAACTAAATTTTTAGACCCGACCCGAGCGTGTTTTGGACTATTTTTGTATTAGCCAAATATTAAATATTTTACTAATATTATATTTTCCAACAGTTATATTAAATATTTTCCTAACAAAAAATAATCTTTATAAATTTTAAAAGAAATATTTTTTTAAAAGTTACAGCTCACTTTTTCTCTCTCTTCTCTCTGCCTCTCTATCTCTCTCTCTCTCTCCCGCAGCACTCTCTCTCTCCCCCTCTGTCCCCACTCATGTTAGTTATATGTATGCCCTAGAGGCCATTACTGTACATACGATGTATATTGTAATGGATGCTTGGACATATATAGGGAGGACTTTCTTGCTCGACATGATAATATGCTATCTGGTTGTACTTTATCTTAACATGTACTCTGATTGTCTCTATGTTACATGTTGATAAAGCCCTTAGGATATGCACTCGACTACTGGGACTATGATGAGATCATACTAGTGGGGCCACGGTAGTCGACGAGTACATCCTATAACTGTTCCTAGTCGAGGGTGTATCGAGACAGGGTATCGATGCACCAGAGTAGACTAGCGTATACGCATCTTGACCCATATGATGGGCGATAGATGATCCCATATCCATCGGTGTTTGACATCAAGGATGGTGTACGGGTGCTCAGTAGAGACTGGGTACACTGGACGAACTCGCCGAGAACTCCCAGATGGTATTATACCTCACGTCAGATGGAAGTTCTCCGGTGACACTGGTACAGAGTAGTCTGTTGACCCGAGATCGTCATAGAGTCTTGTATGATTCCCACTGTACTTTGATTTCCATCATACCACGTCCAAGAGGGCGTGCAAAAAGGTGGCTTTTGGGTACAGTCTCGAATCACATGGAGGCAATGAGCGATAGGAGGGGATTCGTCTCTCCCGGTATAGGGAGTTGATGTTGCGCTGTGTTCGATTGGCTATAACTGGAAATCCCTGGCCAGAGTTGCTGAGATTTACTGGTAAGTGTTATCAGTAATTTCTCGAACTGTTATAGACCTCATATCGACACGACTTATCAAGCTACTGGGGTCTGACGTTTACCACCCCTTGGCGAGATATGCAACATATCAGACGACGAGACCGGACTGTACGGGAGTGTTACTGTTTGGATTCACAGGAGAATGTACAGGCTTGCTTGTTGATCTTCTGAGCGCTCAATACCTGGGTGGCTGTTACGTTTAGCTGACCGCTTGCAGCTTGTGGGTGTTTGATATGATCATCACCTACTGCCGGCGTATTGACGATTCTTTAGAGTCCTACACAGAGGTTTCTTGACTCAGGCAAAACGGAGTAGGGGCACATATGTGATATGTGCAGGACCGAAGATAATGCGATATGAGATACCGTATTATATTCTCACGATATTTGATATCAGCCGGGTTATCGAATCAAGTGTTGATTCGATGAATCGGTAAATGATATATTAGTCGGTTATATGCGATATAGCCGGATTGTCGGATCAAGTGTTGATTCGATGATTTAATGTATAATTATATATATGATATATTAAATTACATTAACTAATATTAGCTCACTTATTGATTCGTTTTCTCACTCGGGTAATACATTGATATATATGCGATATATAATAATTGTATTATTTTATTTTGTTACAATAAATATTATATATATGATATATAATATTGTAACATGATATGGTTATTAATGCAACATGATTAGTGGAGATTAAGCAAGGTTAGGGTTTGAATTGGGTTAGTTGTTTCATGAACCTTCTAGAAGGTTTTCTTTTTTGTTTTTGCTTAAATATTTTAAAGTTACTCATCTTTAACTGAACCCAAACCCTAGCCCTAGTTAAATCTCTACAAAATTTTGTTTGACCATGGTTGCATTTCTAACCTTATCATAACTTTCATTATTCATCACAAATGATTATTCATCTTCTTCTTCCTTCTTTCTTCATGGAAAAGCTTTCTAGGTGTTTCCTAAGTGATGAAAATGAGTGAGAATAAGAAAACAAATGAGAGCAAAAATCCTACTTCATCATCCTCATCCATCCTTGCCATTTAGATGAGGGTGTTCACATCATTTAGTGAGTGAGAGCTTGTGTTAATGAAACTTCAAGGTAGATCATCTTTGTTATCGAAGATCGGAAGCAAGCTTGCATCTTTCTCTTCGTGGAGCCTCTCGAGAGTCCGGAACACGATGATCGCAGCGAAGGGACCTCAACACGGTGCCTTAGAAGTGAAGGACCGGATCAATAAGGGTTGTAATCCTTCTCGCTTAGTGTTAAAGTGTTTAACATGCTTGTTTTCACCTAAACTCTAGTATAAAGATCTAGGTTAGGGTTGTTCGGCACGGCTAAATTTTAAATCGGGCATGTTTGATGCCTCGTAGACCCTTGTGCGTGTGCCTAGCAACCCTACAGTGGTATCAGAGCCAAGGTAGAGTTTTAGGCGAAGTCTAGACGAAGTTTAAAGTCCGATCGAACCCCGAAACCCCATTTAACCCTAGTTTTTGGAAATTTTTCAAAACTGTTGATTTTTTCATATTAAAAATGCTCAGAAAATTTAGTAGGGAAATATAGGAATTACTGTAAAATACGACCACCTAATTCAATAAATGCGCCGCGGAACCGCGGCCACAACATGCATTTGGGGACGGTTCCGCAGCCGTATGTGAAGATTAGGCACTCAATTTTATGCTGTAACATCCGTAGGTGTCTCTGCATGTTTCTGGGAATTTTTAATTTTTACTCAAGTGTTGAGTTTTCTGGATTGTATTGGGGACTCGTTGATTCGATCGGATAATTTAATTTCGTTTATTTTTTTTCCGGATAATTTTAGAAACTGTTAAAAAGTTCGAACGGATATCAATAACTCACTTTTTCCCCTGTCGGAATTTTTTTCAAAAGTTGGATTTTTCTCGAGTTTGAAACTTCCGGAAAATCATGCAAGTAACGCGGTGGACCCTCTAGAAGAACACAAACCTTAACTCGATTATGTGACCGTCTGAACCACCTCTGAACCTTAGAGTTTGGGGCAGTACGGCGTTGCCACATGTGAGGCGTTGCCTTGACCCTTCTACGGCTGGACCATTGGTACTGTGGCATGTGATGGATACTTTTTGAACTCCGCTCAAGTGTTGAGCTATTTGGGAAAACTTGGGTGTTTGATTATTCGATCGGAAAGTTTAACATTGTCTATTTATCTGGAATGTGATACAATATTTGGAATCCATAAGTAGTTATGAGATAACTAATTTGAATGTTATAAATCTAGCAGTTCAGTCTCAATTGATCGGTTGCCACGGAATTTTGATGTGATCAAAAGTCCGTCGCAATCACGTAGCGTACGCGGATACTCGCCGGGTAAACTTAATGGACAGCCATGCCCCATAGCCCCGACCAAGTGACTGTAGGAGAACCCCGTCGCCAAAAGCATCCGTTCGGGTGCTCGCGGCAGTGGTGTTCCGCCTTAGTGCACTTCATCGACGGCATCTGGGGGTGCGGCCGTCTACTAAAGTTTGCGACGAGCATTCGATCAGGATGTCGGGAATCTTGTTGAATTGCCCGACTTGATATTGAAAAGAGTTTTCGATAATGAGACTAAAATGTGGGGTTTATAATTGTTAGGCATGAGATGTCTAAGGAATTCATATGATTAGGCATGCGATGTCTAAGGAGGTTGCGGATTCCAACTGTTGTAGTTTTACACTTTCTTTTCTGTGACCGTAAGTGTAGTATGTAGTTATATCGTCGGTTTTCGTTGCTATACATCAACGACGATCGGTGTATGCATACTTACTTACGTTGATGATATGAGATATTATGTGTTGCTGTGATATGTTATATTGGATCGTCCTGTTTGAGTAGCCGAGGGTTTTATGTGAGATGAGAGTTTTTCTTTTTCATTCATGTAAAATTCATTTGTATGTAATATTCTTTTATTGGGGCACTTCCGGGCAGAGGATGATGTCACCATTGTATATTATTTACTTTTCCGCATTAGGTAGACCCAAGGCGGGGAGCACAAGTAACCGGGTTCTAGGGTCCAGTGGGAGATCTTCTCGAGGAGTCGAGACCGGGTCTCCTAACTCTAGAATTGGCAGTGTTGCTTGTCGCTCTCGTAGGGGTCTAGGGATGTGGGTTTGGCTATTCATCGTGACCGTGGAATCCGTGTTTTATACAGGCTCGTATTGAAAGCACGGACCTCCTAGTATATCCAATATTTCATATATGTTCTTCTGCTGCAATGTTCTGTGACGAGATCATATTACTGCCTGAGACGAATGTTTATATTATATATATGAGATATATGTTATATTGCAGATTTCGTTTCAAATGTGATGCTTGTGAAGCATAATAAAATGGGACTTCATTAATGAGATTAATGAAATAAATGAAACCTAAGATGTTGTAGAAACTTGTTTAAAAACTGGTAGCTCTAGTTCTTGCTTTGCATAGCGGTGTTCCTTGTAGAACATCCCGCACCTTATTCGATAAGGAAAGAGCCGAGATCCCTTCACCGGGAGTGACCTCTTTAGTGAAACTAGCAGATGCTACAAACTCAGTTTGTCTTTTGATTGCTTCTATAGTTCTTACTTTGCATAGTGATATTTGTGAAATATCCTGCACCTTATTCGATGAGGAAAGAGCCGACGATCCCTTCACCGGGAGTGACCTCTTTAGCAAAACTAGAAAAGGCCTCAAAAACATTCCATTTAAAAATCACTCGATTCTACAATGATATCAAGTTCATTACGCAATGGGTTTTCTTAAAAACCTGTCGTAGCCCTCCGTCATTTCAGATAAGTAATAGTTAGTATTCATGCTGCGTTTGTTAACCTTGTCAAGGCGTAGTGTGTTGTAGCTGATTCTGCTTATCTGCATAAGCATATTATGCGATTGGATTAGGGTAGTCGTGTGACTTTGTTGACCTTGTCAAGGGTCGTGCGGGTGGGTTTAATTCATATCAGGAAATGACGGGTTGAACTTGACTTGCGGTCTATGGTTTGTTGACCTTGTCAAGGTCATAGATCGCTCGGGGCAAAATATTATTGGAAATTTCAAGTGTCGAAATTTGCAATGAGATTGCATACCTTCTATAAGATAGTTGGATCCCAATACCCGCTGCGAGTAAGAGTTACTCCTGGGAGAGTTTTACACATTACAATTAGCCGATCAAGTAGGTGTCTAGAAAGGTGTCAACGGGGTTACGCCCCTGGGAAAATGAGGTTTACTTTAATTAGGTCCGTGCGAAAGCACGGGGAACCTCCTTCAAAGTACCGGCACAGGCCTGGATGAAAGATTGGCGAACTTGTAAAGTGTAATTAATCCCGGCTAGTCTTTCCTTTTAGGGTTTGAAGGAAGATTTGACTAAAACAGTGGGAGACATCCTGATTAGATAAATTGATAACCAATCTAATCTTGTAAAAGCGCACGCTGAGTGTTTTATTCTCTCTCTCTCTCCTGGTTACGACTATGTCACGCCTTAATCAAGATAATAATACGGATGTATTGACCGAACCCTCTTGTTATACTGTGCTAGGGAACTTTGGTCCCGCTCCAACTTATAATTGTTATAAGACAGAGCAGGAAATAGGGGATTACCAGAATTGCCGTGCCGCCCAAACGAAGAAAGTGCATGTTGATGCATCATCTTCGGGTGTGTTCATTACAGAGAACTGTTTTTCAATGTCCTTTACATCCTGGGTATTTGATACCGGATCAGGATCCCACATATGTAATTTGTTACATGGGCCACAGAAAGGTAGAGAACTGAGAATGGGTGATAAGTTTCATGAGATAGAAATGGTGCAAGTGTTGCAGCCAAGTCTGTTGGTCATTGATTCTGAATGAATGTTATTTAGATACCGAACCTGATATACAACATCATATCAGTCTCTTTATTAGTAAAGAAAGGATATAATTTTGTATTGTTGAATAATGTTTTGAACATTTCCTATATCAAGAGTTGATCGGTTCAGGCACGTTATCTAAAAGCATTGACGTTCTAAATCAAATTACAGTTCGTAGTATACAGAATACACACAAGAGGAAGAGTTCAGAAATGAACGAATCCTTCTTGAGGCATTGTAGACTAGGTCATATCAATGCGACCCGACTAGCTGAAATTACATAAAGATGCATATTTAAATTAGTTTGAATTTACATCTTGTGAAACTTGCCGATCATGTCACAGAGATAAGATGACCATAGCTCCGTTTATTGGAAACAGAGAAAGAGTTAGTGAACTCTTGGAATTGATACATGCTGATGTATGAAGGTCCCCTGTCTACACATGCCAAGACCGGTTCTTTGTACTTCATTATATTCACAGATGATCTCTCTAGATTCAGACATATGTTCCTGTTGAAACACAAGTCCGAAACTTTTGAGATAATCACAGAATATAAGTTAGAAGTAGAGAACCAAAAACGGGTATAAGTATTATATCCTTTGAAGAGATCAGGGAAGAGAATACTTGAGCACGGGATTCCTGGACTATTCTAAAGGAGAATGAGATTCTCTCTCAGCATTACTCCTCCGTATACACCATAGCACGATGGTATATCGGGGCGGAGCAATAGCACCCTATGTGATATGGTGTGCGCAATGATGAGTACTACTGAGTTTGCTATTTCCTTTTGGGAGTTATGCACTTGAGAAGTTGCATACCTATTGAATAGGGTTCAAGTCAAATCAGTTGCCTACCACTTCATATATGATATGGAAAGGGAAGAACCTATATCTTAAGTTGTCCGGCCTATGTCTAAAAAGCAAAATCCGGACAAGCTCGAGGCAAAGTCAGTTCTGTGGAAGTTTGTTGGATATCCCAAGAATTCGCAAGGGAATATCTTCTACCTAACAGAGGAACAAAATATATTTTGTTTCTCAGCATGCCACTTTTGTGAAAGGGAATTTCTTGTGAAGAAATTAGTGGTCATGAGGTAGAACTGGAAACAGTTCCAGCTATACAAACTGCAGCTGATGATTTGGTAGAACCAAAGGATTCAATAGTAACCAACGAACCTCGGCCTCTCTGCCGATCTAATAGGGTTCCTCACCCACCTGAGAGATACTTCGGTTTCTCTATAACAGTGGAAGCGAGGATTGCATCATGAGATGATGACCCAACTAGTTTCGAGCTGGCCATCAGGAATGGGACTCTGTAAGAATGGATGGATGCTTAGCGATCTGAGATGGAATCCTTATACACCAACAAAGTATGGACTTTGGTTGCTTTATCTGAAGGGTTAAATCCCCATCGGGAGCAAGTATATCTTGAGAAGATTACATGGTGTACATGGAAAAGTTGAGACTTTCAAAGCTATGCTTAAGTCCATCCAGATCCTACTTGCCACTGCTACATACCATAACTACGATATCTGGTGGTTGGGTGTCATGACTGCTTTTCTAAATGATGTTTTGGAAGACAGCGTCTATAAGTACACAGCCAGAGGGCTTCGTAGATAGTGGGAGCAGCGGAAACGTGTGCAAGATGTTTTATGTGATAAAGCAGGCATCGCGGAGTTGGAATATCTGTTTTGATGTGATAGTCAAAGAGTTTGACTTCATCAAAATGGCAGATAAACCTTGTATATACAAAAAGGTAGTAGAGAATATGGTGATGATCCTCGTAGAGTACGTGGATGATATACTCTTGATAGGGAAGGAGTTTCCTATGCTACGCTCGGTCAATCTCCGCTTATCACAAGGATTCTCCATATAGGATCGAAGTTGATACCTCCTAAATCCTGGGTTTTGGATCTATAAGATAGATCTAATTGGATGTTAGGATACTCACTAGTTGTAGTGAGATGGTATCAATCGATCCTGAGGAGAATCACTGGAATGGTTCCAGAGTGATAAGGACGACTGAATGTCAGTCGTAGGCATTGTCTTTACCCTCAGTAGAGGGATGGTATGTTGGAAGAGTTCCAAGATAGATACCGTGACATACTAGAAGATTAAAGGCAAGATACATCGTTACCAAAGATGCTACCAAAGAGGCAGTCTGGATATATGTAATTTCATGAGATGAACTTCGTTCCTACCATTGTGTGACAATGGAGTTGTGGCTTATGCCAAGGAACCCTCCCCCCATCCCATCTGAAATCCAGATATAATTCTTAGGCAGTATCATCTGATCATGTTGATGGTTGATCTCCAGAGAGATCGAGGTTAGGAGAGTAGACACAGAGGAAAACAGCGCGGATCCACTCACAAAGGCCTTTTTCCCAGTAGAGACTTTTATGGGATGGTTGAGTATGAGATACTTCAACCACAGCTAATTGTTGGGTATGCGATACCACAACAGATGGCCTTAGTGCAAGTGGGAGATTGTTAGTTATATATATATGCCCTAGAGGCCATTACTGTACATACGATGTATATTGTAATGGATGCTTGGACATATATAGGGAGGACTTTCTTGCTCGACATGATAGTATGCTATCTGGTTGTACTTTATCTTAACATGTACTCTGATTGTCTCTATGTTACATGTTGATAAAGCCCTTAGGACATGTACTCGACTACTGGGACTATGATGAGATCATACTAGTGGGGCCACGGTAGTCGACGAGTACATCCTATAACTGTTCCTAGTCGAGGGTGTATCGAGACAGGGCATCGATGCACCAGAGTAGACTAGCGTATACGCATCTTGACCCATATGATGGGCGATGGATGATCCCATATCCATCGGTGTTTGACATCAAGGATGGTGTACGGATGCTCAGTAGAGATTGGGTACACTGGACGGACTCGCCGAGAACTCCCAGATGGTATTATACCTCACATCAGATGGCAGTTCTCCGGTGACACTGGTACAAAGTAGTCTGTTGACCCGAGATCGTCATAGAGTCTTGTGTGATTCCCACTGTACTTTGATTTCCATCATACCACATCCAAGAGGGCGTGCAAAAAGGTGGCTTTTGGGTACAGTCCTGAATCACATGGAGGAAATAAGCGATAGGAGGGGATTCGTCGCTCCCGGTATAGGGAGTTGATGTTGCGCTGTGTTCGATTGGCTATAACTGGAAATCCCTGGCCAGGGTTGCTGAGATTTACTGGTAAGTGTTATCAGTAATTTCTCGAACTGTTATAGACCTCATATCGACACGACTTATCAAGCTACTGGGGTCTGACGTTTACCACCCCTAGGCGAGATATGCGACATATCAGACGACGAGACCGGACTGTACGGGAGTGTTACTGTTTGGATTCACAGGAGAATGTAAAGGCTTGCTTGTTGATCTTGTGAGCGCTCAATACCTCGGTGGCTGTTACGTTTAGCTGACCGCTTGCAGCTTGTGGGTGTTTGATATGATCATCACGTACTGCCGGCGTATTGACGATTCTTTAGAGTACTACACAGAGATTTCTTGACTCAGGCAAAATTGAGTAGGGGCATATATGTGATATGTGCAGGACCGAGGATAATGCGATATGAGATACCGTATTATATTCTCGCGATATTTGATATCAGCCGGGTCATCGGATCAAATGTTAATTCGATGAATCGGTAAATGATATATTAGTCGGTTATATGCGATACAGCCGGATTGTCGGATCAAGTGTTGATTCGATGATTTAATGTATAATTATATATATGATATATTAAATTACATTAACTAATATTAGCTCACTTATTGATTCATTTTCTCACTCGGGTAATACATTGATATATATGCGATATATGTTAATTGTATTATTTTATTTTGTTACAATAAATATTATATATATGATATATAATATTGTAACATGATATGGTTATTAATGCAACATGATTAGTGGAGATTAAACAAGGTTAGGGTTTGAATTGGGTTAGTTGTTTCATGAACCTTCTAGAAGGTTTTCTTTTTTGTTTGTGCTTAAATATTTTAAAGTGACTCATCTTTAACTCAACCCAAATCTTAGCCCTAGTTAAATCTCTACAAAGGTTTGTTTGACCATGGTTGCATTTCTAACCTTATCATAACTTTCATTATTCATCACAAATGATTATTCATCTTCTTCTTCCTTCTTTCTTCATGGAAAAGCTTTCTAGGTTTTTCCTAAGTGATGAAAATGAGTGAGAATAAGAAAACAAATGAGAGCAAAAATCTTACTTCATCATCCTTATCTATCCTTACCATTTAGATGAGGGTGTTCACTTCATTTAGTGAGTGAGAGCTTGTGTTAATGAAACTTCAAGGTAGATCATCTTTGTTATCGAAGATCGGAAGCAAGCTTGCATCTTTCTCTTCGTGGAGCCTTTCGAGAGTCCGGAACACGATGATCGCAGCGAAGAGACCTCAACACGGAGCCTTGGAAGTGAAGGACCAGATCTACAAAGGTTGTAATCCCTCTCACTTAGTGTTAAAGTGTTTAACATGCTTGTTTTCACCTAAACTCTAGTATAAAATCTAGGTTAGGGTTGTTCGGCACGGCTAAATTTTAAATCGGGCATGGTTGATACCTCGTAGACCCTTGTGCGTGTGCCCCGCAACCCTACAACTCACTCTCTCTTTCTTTCTCTCTCTCTCTCTTCCTTTCTCTCTCCTCTCGAGCCCTCTCTCTCTCCTCTCGCGGTTACTGTAGCATTCTTGATTCTGGTCACCGCTCTACGCGATGCACTCACCTCCCTTCTATTCTTCTCTTTTCTTCTTTAAAAGCCCGAGCCCCATGAGAACCCATTGCAAAAACGAAACCCTAACCCTAAGCCAGCCTTCTCTGCCTCCTCTAAACTCAACCTCATCACCACCTCCATCCACATCATCTTTTTCCTCTTCTTCCTCACCCGGGAACCCAAGAATCCAACCCTAGCTCCTCAACTCCACCCAACCGCCGACGACCCTCATCTCCTCGTCGCCCTCACACCACCTCTCTCCTCTCTCCTCTCCTTCCCTGCACGCTCCAACAACCAACCCAACACCCACTGCAACCCTAACACCCGAGCCCAACCTGCACATCCAAACCCTAGGCTCTAACTGCCTTTTGCCAAACTCCATCGCCGGCACCTCACCACCGGTGACCCCGACACCACCACCTCGTCTCCCTGACCCCTGAGCACCAACCCCAGTGAGCACTTCCCTCTCTACTTCTTCCTCTTTTTCTTTTCCTTTTTCTTTTTCCATTTTTTCTTTTCTTGAATCTTGTATTTCCAGCGATCGTCGGAGTCGCGTCGCCGCTGCCGATCCAGACGATCCAGTGAACGTACCTTGCTTGCGTGATCACCCACTTGCCTTGCCTGGAACCGTCCCGCGTGCCGCGTGTGCGTTGCGATGATTTACCGACGTCGGACGTGCCATACGTATCCGTCGTGTGATCCGATCGAGGCAAGTTTATCTTGTTACATGCTATGATATATTTTACATCCATATTAATAATAATATTTAATGTTTATTGTATTGTACATCCCCAGTTACCATTTTACTGTTTTAGGATACCCGTTTGCATCCATATCATTTAAAATATATATAACTGCATCTATAGATCATATTAATTCATGTTATTATTATAGTAACATCCCATGCTTAATAATGTGCATCCCACTTAGTCATGATATAATCCTAATCGATAATTGTGCAACCATAACATTAATTATATATTTATTTGCATTCCAAGTCACGTTATTTCATATTACTGCTACATTAACACCCCATGCTAGAAAATGTGCATCCTACATAGTAATGGAGCTATAGTTGCAATCCCTAACAGTTATTCATGCATCCATGTTTTATTGTGTACCCATACCATTAATTCTTTATATCCAATTGCATCTACAGATTATATTAATCCATATTATTGTTTTATTAGAACCCCATACTTGATAATGTGCATCCTAAATAGTCATGATATAACCCCTGATAAATATTTGTGCATCCATGCTTTTATTGTGCTTCCGCACCTGCTATAGTTTTATTATGAGCATCCGCTTGATACCTGTGCAAAACCTGTTATAACCTGATATACCACAGCTTGACTTGATACCTGATCTTGTTACTAATGCCAACAATCTTGACCTGTTGTCCCTACGGATATATCCTGTTGTCTATTTAGACAAACCTGTACCTGCTTGATCCTGTGTTGGCATTAGTTCCAGATTATCAATACCTGACTTGAGCACATAACACTGGGGCATGGGGAAATCAAAAGTGTAGCTTAAAAGGTTATTACATGATCCGTGGTTCCGGGAGATAATGGGACAAAATCATTCATGATTCTTACTTGATCCGTGGTCCCGGGGGATAACGGGACAGAGTCATTCATGACTCCCACTACCTGATCCATGGTCCCAGGGGCATTCTTAAAAGGTTATTCTTTGAGTTACATGGAGAATTACATTAATTTATTTCAAACAAACTTTAGAATAGATAACCCAGTATCACAATTTAGACTGATCACTGCACGTCACATATATTGATACACTTCACTGTTCTATAACCGTGTTTACTTATTACATTCATGTTACTATTTATGATTCATGCTTGCATATCTCGTGTATCCGGTTCATTTATTTTTGTTTGATATCATGACGCACTGACGTCTGGATTTTGCATGCCCCAGATCCTCTATCCTTGTCGCAGGCAGTTCAGGAATATTTTGACCAACAAGCCGAGCAGTGAAGATCATGTTAGTTGCTAGTTAGTTAGTTTTATTTTCGTACTTTCATTCCTGATGTGAGCCCGTATTTTAGGACGTACTTTCCAGATTGTTATTTTTAACAAACCTTGTCAAGCCCCACTTCCCTGAGTGCGCTAAGATCGGCACGTGACAGATCCAACCATGCTACCTGTGGCTAGGAAACATCCCTCCACAGTCATATTACGGCTGTTTATAGATATCAAGAATAGGAAAAATAAAAGAAACTATCTAGTACATGTCCATGAGCCAGAAATAACGAGTCAAGAAATAATATGCGAAAGCAATAAATTCAAGTAACAACGACAATCTGGAAAGTGCGTCCCATAATACGGGCTCACATCAGGAATGAAAATGCTGAAAGAAAACTAAACTAAAAATACTAGCAGGATCCTCACAGCTCGGCCTGACGGCAGAAATACTCCTGATCATCCTACGAAAGAGGTAAAGGATCTGGGCCATGCAAAACCCAGACGTCAGTGCGTCATGATATTAAACAATAATAAATGAACAGGATACACGAGATATGGAGGCATGAATCATAAACGGTAACATGAATGTAATAAGTAAACACGGATATAGAACAGTGAAGTGTATCAATATGTGAGACGTGCAGTGGTCAGTCTAAACTATGTACTGGGTTATCTATTCTAAAGTTTGTTTGAAATCAATTAATGTAATCCTCCATGTAACTCAAAGGATATGTCCCGTTATCCCCCGGGACCACGGATCAGGTAGTGGGAGTCATGAATGACTCTGTCCCGTTATCCCTCAGGACCACGGATCACGTAAGAATCATGAATGATTCTGTCCAGTTATCCCCCGGGACCACGGATCAAGTAATACCCTTGTACGCTACACTTTAGTTTACATTTTTGATTTTCCCATACCCCCAAGGTTATGTGTTCAAGTCAGGTATTGAAAATCTGGAGCTAATGCCAACACAGGATCAAGCAGGTACAGGTTTGTCTAAATAGACAACAGGATATGTCCGTAGGGACAACAGGTCAAGATTGTCGGTATTAGTAACAAGATCAGGTATCAAGTCAAGCAATGGTATATAAGGTCATGTCAGGTTGTGCACATGTGTAAAGCGGATGATCATAATAAAACTGTAGCAAGTACGAATGTACGGTAAAAGCATGGATGCACAAATATTTACCAGCGGTTACACCATGACTAAGTAGGATGCACAATATCAAGCATGGGGTACTAATGTAACAATAATATGAGTTAATGTAATATGGCGTGCAAATAGGTATGCAGAATTAATGGTATGTATACGCAAATAAACATGGATGCTCAAATAACTATCAGGGGTTACAACTACAGTTCCATGGCTATGTAGGATGCACATTATCAAGTATGGGGTGTCAATATAACAGTAATAAGAAATAATGTGACATGACATGCAACTAGATATATAATTAATGGTATGGATACACAAATATCGATTAAGGTTATATTTACAATTCCAAGAATAAATGGGATGCATATTATTAAGCATGGGGTGTTACTACAACAATAATATGAATCAATATGATCTATAGATGCAGTTATATGTATTTTAAATGATATGGATGCAAACGGGTATCAGAAAACAATAAAACTGTAAAATGGATGCATAACTAAACAATATGTAATACTATTATTTAAATGGGTGCAGTATATTGTAGTATAGCATGTAGCAAGATTAACTTGCATGCACTAGATATGAAATAAATTGTACGGATGCAAACGGACGTCGTAAAACTGTAAAACTATAACATGGGATGCATTATTTAAAATACAAGTGTTATATTTATTCAAATAGATGTAAATACAGTAACATAGCATGTAGCAAGATAAACTTGCCTCGATCGGATCACACGACGGATACACACGGCACGTCCGACGTCGGTAAATCGTCGCAACATACACGCGGCACACGGGACGGGTCTAGGCAAGGCGAGAGGGTGTTCACGCGAGCAAGGGACGTTCACTGGATCGTCTAGATCGGCAGCGGCGACGCTACTCCGGCGATCGTTAGAAAATACAGAAATCAAGAATCAAGAAAAGAAAAGGGAAAAGAAGAAGAAGATGAAGGGAGAAGGGGTTGTGCTCACTGGGGTTTCTGGGGACAGTGGAGACGAGGTAGTGGTGTAGAGTTCACCGGCGGTGAGGTGCGATCTAGATGAAGGCTAGGGTTTCGGTGTTAGAGTTTGGCTCGGTGTGGAGGGAATGGAGAAGAAAAGAGGAAAGAAGAAGGAGATGATGGAGATGAGGAGAGAAGGATTGGGTGAGGTGACGACGAGGAGAGGAGGTCGTCGGCGGCGAGGTGTGCATGGTTTTGGTGCTCGGGAATGGAGGAGGAGGAAGAAGAAGATGATGAGGAAGAAGAGAAGGAGGATATGAGAAGGAGATGCTCGGGCTGAGTTTTGAGGAGGTAGAGGAGTTTAGGGTTAGCGTTTCATTTATGCGATGGGTTCTCGTGGAGGCTCGGGGATTTTTATAGAGGAGAAGAAAAATTTGTGAAGGGAGTTGACGATAGTGCGCGAGAAGGTGACGAGAATCGAGGAGCGCACAATATCTCCGAGAAGAGAGAGAAAGCGTGAGAGGAGAGAGAAAATGAGTGGGGAGAGAGAGGGACTGTGTAGGGCAGTGAGAGAGAGGAAAGAGAGAGAGATAGGAAAAGAAAGAGAAAGAGAGAGAGAAAGAGAGATGTGTCAGGGAGAGAGATAGGTTGTTAAAACGTTAGGATTTTAATTTAAAAAGATTTTGTTAGTTTTATAAATTTTAAACTGTCGATTAAATTTTAAATATTATATTATATTAATAAAATTTGATTTTCCGGTAAATACAAAATTAGTCCAAAACACGCCCGAATCGGGTCTAAAAATTTAGTTTCAAAATATGAAAAATATATATGTCGACCAAAAATTAAAATTGGATATCCGGGTAACGAAAATGCATACCCCCAAGAACGGATGCACGTACGTGCACGTAGCCATCCAAACAAGTCTGTTTCACTGAATGGGACGAGAACAAGATGTGCGGATGCTACCACAGGGTTAGGTGTATCATGCAGGCAATACAATGTATTTTTAAAATATTTTATGTGACTTAAAATGTTATATTGTAAAATTTAAATGCCAGATAAAATACCAGTATGCTGTATACATGAAAGTGCACAAGTTTACGTAACAAGTCAGGATAAATCATAGACATGAATCGATACAGGTTTCAAGCAAGCGGGTCGGGTAGAATGCAAATACAGATGTCAAAATACTAATCGCACCAAAAACACAGTAAATCAGGAAAATACCATAAATAAATAAATACATGAACTAGAACTGGTATAAATGAACTAGGGTGTTACATTATACCCAACTACAAAATGAATTTCGTCCTCAAAATTCCAAGAACCGGGAAAGATAAATAATCATGAAACTACAAGAATAAGCGTGGAAACTTCTGTCGAATCTCGTCTTCGTATTCCCAAGTCGATTCTCCATGCGAGCGATTTCCCCAAGAAACAAGTACGAGAGGGATAACCTTGTTCTTAAGGACCTTTTCTCTTCGATCAATAATCGACATCGGTCGTTCCTCAAAGGTCAAATCCTTCCTTACAGTCAGCTCCGAATAATCCAGCACGTGTGTTTCATCTCGAACATACTTACGGAGTTGAGATACATGAAACACGTCAAGAACATTCGCCAAAGATTATGGTAACGCCAATCGATAAGCCACTTCTCCAACACGCTCCAAAATCTAGAAAAGCCCCACGAATCGAGGACTAAGCTTGCATCGATTCCCAAAACAAATCACTCCTCTAGTCGTTGATATCTTCAAGAATACCATATCACCAACAGCAAACCCTAAGCCAGCCTCCTCTGCCTCCTCAAAACTCAACCTCGTCACCACCTCCATCCTCATCATCTTCTTCCTCACCCGAGAACCTAAGAAACCAACCCTAGCTCCTCAACTCCACCCAACCGCCAACGACCCTCGTCTCCTCGTCGCCATCACACCACCACTCTCCTCTCTCGTCTCCTTCCCTGCACACTCCAACAACCAACCCAACACCCACTGCAACCCTAACACCCGAGCCCAACCTGCACATCCAAACCCTAGCCCCTCACTGCCTTTTGCCAAACTCTATCGCCAGCACCTCACCGCCGGTGACCCCGACACCACCACCTTGTCTCCCTGACCCCTGTGCACCAACCCCAGTGAGCACTTCCCTCTCTTCTTCTTCCTCTTCTTCATTTCCTTTTTCTTTTTCTTTTTTTTCTTTTCTTGAATCTTGTATTTCCAGCGATCGTTGGAGTTGCGTCGCCGCTGCCGATCCAGACGATCCAATGAACGTACCTTGCCTGCGTGATCACCCTCTTGCCTTGCCTGGACCCGACCCGCGTGCCGCGTGTGCGTTGTGACGATTTACCGACGTCGGACGTGCCGTACGTATCCGTCGTGTGATCCGATCGAGGCTATCTTGCTACCTGCTATGATATATTTTACATCCAAATTAATAATAATAATATTTAATGTTTACTGTATTGTACATCCCCTGTTATCATTTTACTGTTTTCGGATACCCGTTTGCATCCATATCATTTAAAATATATATAACTGCATCTATAGATCATATTAATTCATGTTATTATTATAGTAATACCCCATGCTTAATAATGTGCACCCCACTTAGTCTTGATATAACCCTAATCGATAATTGTGCATCCATACCATTAATTATTTATCTATTTGCATTCCAAGTCACGTTATTTCATATTACTGCTACATTAACACCCCATGCTAGAAAATGTGCATCCTACATAGTAATGGAGCTATAGTTGCAATCCCTAACAGTTATTCATGCATCCATGTTTTATTGTGTACCCATACCATTAATTCTTTATATCCAGTTGCATCTACAGATTATATTAATCCATATTATTGTTTTATTAGCACCCCATACTTGATAATGTGCATCCTACATAGTCATGATATAACCCCTGATAAATATTTGTGCATCCATGCTTTTATTGTGCTTCCGCACCTGCTATAGTTTTATTATGAGCATCCGCTTGATACCTGTGCACTACCTGTTATAACCTGATATACCACTTCTTGACTTGATGTTAGTGTATATGCCCTAGAGGCCATTACTGTATCATACTAGTTTGTATATTACTTAATGGATGCTTGGGATATTCACTTTGTATATACAATCTTGCTCAAAATAGTAGTATGCTACTTGGTTTGTTTCTACTTCAATGTGTACATGTGTTTATTTTTGTATATCGCCTATACACATTAGTAGAGCCCTTAGGATCTTTGCTTGATTACCAGCGATGTGATGGCCGTCACACTAGTGGGGCTGGGTAATCTATAAGCACATCCTTATGCAGGTCCCTGGTCGCAGGACTATCGAGACAGGGCATCGATACTCCGGAGTAGACCAGCGCATGCGCTTCTCATCCCAGTGTGGGAGACGGTCTGTCCCACAGCCGTCAGTACGTCGTACTTGAGATAGTATGCGGGTGCTCGTTAGGTTACGGGTACACTGGACAGGACTCGTCGGGAACTGACTAGTTGGTATTATACCTATCGTCAGTTATCAGTTCCCAGGTGACATGAGTACAGCTTAGTCCGCTGACTTGACACTGTCACTCCGCCTCGAGTGTGTTCCCACTGTACTTTGATCACTACCCTACCACGGCTCAAAAGAGTCGTGCAAACAGGTAGTGGTTGGGTGCAGTCCCGAAGCACTTGGAGGCAGTGACGGTTAGACAGGATTCGTCTCTCCCGGTATTGGGGGTTGACATCGCGCTGTGTCTAGGAGAGCCATTACACGAGTAGTCCCTGGCCAGGGCAAACGAGATATACTGGTAGGTTTCCAGTGTTATCTCAGGGTGTATTGGGCTTCACTCCGGCACGACTTGTACCACTATTGGGGGACTGACGTTTACCGCCCCCTAGGCCCGCCATGCGATGTATCAGACGAACAGACCGGACTGTACGGAGAATGTCATACTCAGGCTCAGTAGGAGTTCAGATGGGTTTCGCCTCGTCCGTCTTCTTGTCGGCATTACCTGGGGACCGTTACGCACAGCTAGTGCCGCTTGCGGTCTGTGGTTAAACCCACTGCCAGCGTAGTGTCGAGTCTTTAGAGTCCCACACAGAAAGCTTTTCGCCTTTAGGCAAAAGAGTAGAGGTCGCATGGTATTGCGACAGGTCGCATGGTTTTGCGACAGGGTTCGGTCACATCCGTGCACTTGTGCACGTACAGTGTCCGGACAGTTTACACTAGCGGGCTTTGGTTTAAGCCAGATCCTAGTGTACCTTATGGGATTGGATTTATCCAGTTTGCATTCGTGTTCCTCGGAACGCGGATGCGGGTGTGTATGCACAGTTGACAGGGAGGCAAAGGCAGCGGATTCTCATTAGGGTTGTTGACAGTTGACCGTTGACTTTTTGACTTTATGCTCAACCCTAATGAGAATATGATATGTGATTAACTATTATATTAATTAAGTATTATGGTGATATGGTTGTTGACTTGTTGACTTTTGTTGACTTGTTGACTTTGGTGACTTGTTGACTTTTGTTGACTTGTTGACCGGTTGACTAGGCTTGACTAGTTGACCATCATGATAACCATGGTTATCATTTCATGCCAAAGACTTTTTCTTGCTTGCTCATTTGAGTAAAATGAGTGCATGACATGATAAGCTTATGGTTGCTTCAAACCATCACATAAGACTTTTTTGATATGATGAGTTATGATCACTTTGGATTATGAGAGGGTGAAAGACAAAAGAGTTGCTCATTCTTTCTTGCTCATTCTCTCTCTTGTTCTTGAGCTCTCCTCTTGCTCTCACCCTCAACCTCTTGCTCCCTCTCTTGATCTATGGTTCTCTTGTCTCATGAGTTGAGAATCAAGAACCATAGATAAAATCCCATTCTAAATCATCTCTACTCATTCTAGTTCACTAGGTTTAGCAAACCAAGTGAACTAGTTTCTTCAAAGAACGAAGAAGGAGCTAAAGGTTGGAGCTTTCAAGTGGATCTATCTTCGGCGTACGGAGACAACGAGAAGGAGCCATCGAACCACCATCGGAGCTTGAAGAGAAGGAGTTCAAGTTTAGGTATAACCATCTTCATCCGAGTAGCTAAATATCTTTAGCTTAGTATGCTAGTTTTTGTTTAGGTAAAGATCCCGACCTAGCTTAGTCCATGTTGCCTCTTGCGTTAAAATTTTGATTTTATATCGTTTCCGCCTCCCCGTAAGAACCGGGGGTCGCAACGTGGACTTACAGTGGTATCAGAGCCTAACTAAACTTAAACTAGCTTAGTAGTGAAGTGTAACGAAGTTCGGAACCGGAAAAATCCAAAAACCAAACTTTTACAAAAACTGAGTTTCTGTTGAAATTTTTTCTGGTCAAAATGAAAAACTTTATACTCCTAAATTCGGCTCAGGGTTTTGTGTGAACACCCAAGAAAAACGATACAGTAATTCGTCGAAACCGCCGCCCTTCCGCCGCGCGAGCTAGGTATCCGCCGCGGAACCGCCGCGCTTTGTCGTCTTCTGTGCATCGTTTTTCGTGCAGTGTGTGTCTGTGTTGGTTTTGGGATTTTTGGAATATATTATATGTGCCCAGATTTTCCAGAAAAGAAATTTCCTTTTGGGGTCCTATAATTCCGTATTTTTCCGAACTTCACTGCACTTTGACTATGATGGTTATATCTGTGATGTTTGCATGTATTGAACGTCGGCTAATCGCTATAAGTCGATTGGTCGGGGTTGTACATGATCTGTAATGTGCTGGAATGTGTATATAAATATGTTGGATTGTCGCGGGTGAATAGCCGGGGGTTGTGAGACGAGAGTTTTCTTTTCTTGCAATTCATGTAAATTGATGTAATAATTATTTGTATGGCCGCACAACCGGGAAGGGGTTGTAGCCGTCATTGTATAATTTCTTTTTACTGTTTTTGCTCCTAGGATAGACCCATGGAGGGGTACACAAACTACCGGGTATGCCGAAGTGTCGAGTGGCCTACTCATGGAGATGAGGGAGGTTGCTACGCTTCGGGTACTTGGCGGGTAGTTTGCCGCACCCGTAGGGGTCTTGGGTGGGGTTTTGGCTATTCACCGCGACCGTGTTATCTGTTTTTGTTACAGGCTCGTACAAATTACAGATTGCTAGTATATCCAATGTATTTATCTGTGATCTGAAATGTTTATCATTGCAGTATATCTATATATGATATTATTTAGGCGTTGCTTATGTTTTACAGACGCGCTAGCCCAGCCCCCGCTCTGTCGTTAGTTAAGTAACCTAACGGGTAATGACGGGGCCCCGTGGCGAATGCGAATGGCATAAGCGTACGTCATATTTTGGTTGTTTTCTGCAATGGTAGGATTAAATGATGGGACGCATTAAAAGAACTAATGCAAGAATATCACGCATTAAAAGAACTAATGCAAGATAATAAACCAAGTTAAAGTCGTTGGAACACTTTCGAAAAACCACTCGGTTCTTTTCAAAAACAACTTTTAAATGCGGAGCTTGAGCCACTCCTTTTAAAAGCTATCTCGTTCCATCGACCATATCAAGTTCACTACGTTCACGGTTTTGCCAAAACCATCCGTAGCCCTCCGTCGTTTCGCATGAATAGTCAATAGTATTCAAGCTGTGTATGTTGGCCAAAGTCAAGGCACAGTGATTGGTAGCTATTGGGTGTTCATGTGTAGCATAGATAGATGCGTTGGTTTGGGACAGTCGTACTGCCATTTTGGCCAAAGTCAAGGGTAGGTACGGATGGATCCAAATTAACCTGGATAATGACGGGTAGAACTTGACATGTGACTTATGATATTTTGGCCAAAGTCAAGGTCATAAGAGCATGGGGCAAAAATCCACATCGGGAGTTTCATAAGTACTGAAACTTGCTAGATTTGCATACCATTTGGAGTGTGATGATTCTGGTAGGATTCCTTCAGTTTCGTCACGCAATGATATTTGGATCCCGATCCTACTGTGAGTATATGCTACTCCTCGGGAAATTTCTCACTTAACGATCAATGCTATAAACCTAGTAGGTGCCTAGAAAGGTGTTAGCGGGGCTACGCCCCCAGGGAAAAGAGGTTCTTTAATTAAGGAACTTCGCGAAAGCATTGGAAAACCTCCCTCGAAGTACCGACACCGGCCTGGCTGAACGGTTAAGCAAGTATTGTACGGTGGGATTGATCCTGACTAATTCTTCCTTTATGGTTTGAGGAGGGATTCGAGAAACAGTGGGAGCCATCCTGTTTAGACAAACTAAAAACCACTCTAAACTTGCAAGAGCATCATGCTGAGTGTTTCTTCTTCTCTCTCCTAATTGCAGCGACCAATCAACATGACTGGACTTAAGTTACTCCTAGATAAAAACAAACTGACAGGGCCAAACTACAAAGATTGGCTCAGGAATGTCACGATAGCAATCACTTATGACAAGCTGGGGTATCTTCTTACCACCAAAGCTCCCCCTGTCCCTGGTCCAACTGCCAGTGTCGCGGATAAGGAAATCCGCAAGACTTGGGAGATTGATAGCGCGAAGGCCAAGTGCCTCCTGCTTGCCTCGATGGACAACGAACATCAGAGGAGGCATGAGAATATGGACATGGAGTCCATATTGCTCCATACAAAAGAACTGTATGGAGAGCAATCACGTATCGCAAGATACGAAGCGTCGAGAAAGTTATTTTCGACAAGAATGGCCGTCGGATCATCAGTAGCCGAGCATGTGCTAAAGATGATCGGCTTCATTGAGGAGCTCGCTGACCTAGGGATCACATTGGAGAGTGAGCTATATACGGATATAGTTCTCCAGTCCCTTCCTTCCACTTACGCCCAGTTTATACTGAACTTCAACCTACAAGAAAAAGAGGTTGAACTATCAGAGCTCCTCAACATGCTGAGGAGCGCAGAGGGCACCCTACAGAAAGGTAGGGAAACATCCACTTTGTTTGTAGGAGGATCATCTTCTTCTAGGTCCAAGGCGAAAGCCAAGGGAAAGAAGAAGAAGGCCCCCGCCAAACCAAGGGGCGGTGTTGGTAAAGTGGATACGAAGGGAAAAGGCAAAGCAACAAAGATAGCGGGGAAGCTTGTGGATAAGGAAGAATGCTTCTATTGTCATAAGAAAGGACACTGGAAGAATGATTGCAGGGCCTGGAAGGCCAGAACACAGGAATTGAAGCAGGTTGCAGCTTCAGCTTCAGGTGTGTATGTTATTGAAAACTGTCTTTCAATAAACTCTACTTCCTGGGTATTGGATACCGGATCAGGATCTCATATCTGTAATTCTTTGCAGGCGTTGAGAAACCGTAGTGTTTTGAAGGCAGGTGACATGACCCTCAAAGTTGCGAACGGAGCTAGCATGGATGCTAAAGCCGTGGGGGACTATCACCTGGGAATGTCAGATGGACATGTTTTGGTTTTGCGTAATTGCTTTTTTGTACCCAACGCAACTTGTAATATCATTTCTGTATCTTTAGTTTCTAAAGAAGGTTATGAATTTGCGTTTGTAAGTAATGTTGTAAACATTCACCTTAATCAAGTTTTGATTGGGTCGGGTACATTGAGTAATAGTATATACGTGTTAAACCAACCACAGATTTTCAACGTCCAGAATACACACAAAAGAAAGTCTCCAGAACTAAATCAGACTTTCTTATGGCATTGTAGATTGGGTCACATCAATGAGAGAAGGTTGACTAAGTTACATACAGAAGGATATTTGAATGCGTTCGAATATCAATCATATGCCACTTGTCAATCTTGTCTCAAAGGAAAGATGACAAAGACTACGTTTACTGGACATGGAGTAAGAGCGAGCGAGCTCTTGGGACTCGTACACAGTGACGTGTGCGGTCCAATGTCTACACATGCCCGAAGCGGACATTCTTACTTCATTACTTTTACGGATGACTTCTCAAGGTACGGTTATGTCTTCTTAATGAAACATAAGTCCGAGGCCTTTGGAAAATTCCAGGAGTATAAGAATGAAGTAGAGAAACAGACCGGCAAAAGTATTAAGATTCTAAGATCGGATCGAGGTAGAGAATACTTAAGTGCCGAGTTCCTGGACTATTTAAAAGAGAACGGAATTCTCTCTCAGCTTACTCCTCCATACACCCCGCAACATAACGGTGTATCGGAGAGACGGAACCGCACCCTATTGGATATGGTGCGGTCCATGATGAGTAACGCTGAGTTACCGCGATCATTCTCGGGGTATGCACTAGAATCAGCCGCATACCTTTTGAACCGAGTTCCCACTAAGACTGTGCCTACCACGCCATTTGAGATGTGGTGTGGGAAGAGACCCCATCTTAATCACATTAAGATATGGGGAAGTCCAGCTTTTGTCAAAAAGCAGCATGCGGACAAGCTCGAGGCACGCTCAGTACTGTGCAAGTTTGTGGGATATCCAAAGAATTCCAAGGGATATTTCTTCTACTGTGAAGAGGAACAAAAAGTTCTTGTTTCTCGTCATGCCCACTTTCTAGAACACCAGTTCATAGAAAAAGAAATAAGTGGGAGCGCAGTAGAACTGGAAGAAATTCCAGAACCACAGACTGTTACTGAAAGCTTGGTGGAACCAGAGGGTTCAACAGAACAGGACATTCCTACGCCGCTCCGCAGGAGTAGTAGGCAGTCTCATCCGCCCGAGAGATACTACGGTTTTCTCATAGACGGGGATAGAGAGGATTGCATCATAGATTATGATGAGCCTACTAGCTTCCAGCAGGCCGTTCAGAGCGTTGACTCAGTGAAATGGCTGGATGCAATGCGGACCGAAATGGAGTCCATGTACACCAACAAGGTATGGACGTTGGACATTGCTCCAGACGGGGTAAAACCCGTAGGATGCAAGTGGATCTTCAAAAGGAAGATTGGTGTAGATGGACAGGTTGAGACCTATAAAGCTAGGCTGGTAGCAAAGGGTTTTCGTCAAAGACCTGGCTTGGACTACGACGAAACCTTTTCTCCAGTAGCCATGCTGAAATCCATTCGGATCCTTCTTGCCATTGCTGCCTTCCACGATTATGAGATCTGGCAAATGGACGTAAAGACAGCTTTTCTAAATGGAAATTTAGAAGAGTGTGTCTATATGGACCAGCCAGAGGGTTTCATTCAGAGTGGGAGCAGCGGAAAGGTGTGCAAGTTGCTTAAGTCCATCTATGGACTAAAGCAGGCATCGCGGAGTTGGAACATCTGCTTTGATGAGACGGTCAAAGAATTTGGCTTTATCAAAAATCCAGATGAACCATGCATCTATAGTAGATTTGTAGCGAGAACTGTACTATTCCTCGTTTTATACGTGGATGACATTCTCTTAATAGGAAATGACATTCCTATGCTACAATCTGTCAAGGGGTTCTTGTCACACAGGTTCTCCATGAAAGACCTGGGTGATGCCTCATACATTCTGGGTATCCGGATCTACCGTGACAGATCCAAGAGGATATTAGGACTTTCACAGTCCAGGTATATCGACACCATACTGAAGAGGTTCAGTATGGAAGATTCCAAGCGCGGTAACCTACCGGCTTGTCACGGGATCACCCTCTCTAAAGAGATGTCTCCCAAGACTGATTTGGAGAGGGATCGCATGTCTATTATACCCTACGCTTCTGCGGTAGGCTCTATAATGTATGCGATGTTGTGTACCAGACCGGTTGTAGCTTATGCACTGAGTGTGGTAAGCCGGTATCAGTCTAACCCTGGGGAGAAACACTGGATAGCGGTAAAGAACATTCTCAAGTACCTGAGAAGGACTAAGGAGATGTTCTTGGTGTATGGCGGAAAAGACCTCCAGATCGAGGCCTTTGCTGACTCCAGCTTCCAGAGTGACAAGGATGATTCCAAGTCCATGTCGGGTTTTGTCTTTACCCTCAATGGAGGGGCGGTGTGTTGGAAGAGTTCCAAACAGGAAACCGTTGCAGACTCGACGATGGAAGCGGAATACATCGCTGCATCTGATGCCGCAAAAGAAGCTGTCTGGATGAGGAAGTTCTTGAAAGAACTTCAGGTGGTTCCGTCCATTGTTGATCCAATACCTCTGTATTGCGACAACAACGGGGCTATAGCATTAGCGAAGGAACCCAGGTCCCATCAGAGATCCAGGCACATTTTGAGGCGGTATCACCTGATCAGGGAGATCGTGGATCGCCAGGAGATCGAGGTTCGGAGAGTCGCTTCAGAAGACAACACTGCAGATCCATTCACCAAGGCCTTGCCCCAGACTCAGTTCGAGCGGCTGATCGAGATGATAGGTCTTCGATACGCCAGTACATGGCCTTAGTGCAAGTGGGAGATTGTTAGTGTATATGCCCTAGAGGCCATTACTGTATCATACTAGTTTGTATATTACTTAATGGATGCTTGGGATATTCACCTTGTATATACAATCTTGCTCAAAATAGTAGTATGCTACTTGGTTTGTTTCTACTTCAATGTGTACATGTGTTTATTTTTGTATATCGCCTATACACATTAGTAGAGCCCTTAGGATCTTTGCTTGATTACCAGCGATGTGATGGCCGTCACACTAGTGGGGCTGGGTAATCTATAAGCACATCCTTATGCAGGTCCCTGGTCGCAGGACTATCGAGACAGGGCATCGATACTCCGGAGTAGACCAGCGCATGCGCTTCTCATCCCAGTGTGGGAGACGGTCTGTCCCACAGCCGTCAGTACGTCGTACTTGAGATAGTATGCGGGTGCTCGTTAGGTTACGGGTACACTGGACAGGACTCGTCGGGAACTGACTAGTTGGTATTATACCTATCGTCAGTTATCAGTTCCCAGGTGACATGAGTACAGCTTAGTCCGCTGACTTGACACTGTCACTCCTCCTCGAGTGTGTTCCCACTGTACTTTGATCACTACCCTACCACGGCTCAAAGGAGTCGTGCAAACAGGTAGTGGTTGGGTGCAGTCCCGAAGCACTTGGAGGCAGTGACGATTAGACAGGATTCGTCTCTCCCGGTATTGGGGGTTGACATCGCGCTGTGTCTAGGAGAGCCATTACACGAGTAGTCCCTGGCCAGGGCAAACGAGATATACTGGTAGGTTTCCAGTGTTATCTCAGGGTGTATTGGGCTTCACTCCGGCACGACTTGTACCGCTATTGGGGGACTGACGTTTACCGCCCCCTAGGCCCGCCATGCGATGTATCAGACGAACAGACCGGACTGTACGGAGAATGTCACACTCAGGCTCAGTAGGAGTTCAGATGGGTTTCGCCTCGTCCGTCTTCTTGTCGGCATTACCTGGGACCGTTAGGTACAGCTAGTGCCGCTTGCGGTCTGTGGTTAAACCCACTGCCAGCGTAGTGTCGAGTCTTTAGAGTCCCACACAGAAAGCTTTTCGCCTTTAGGCAAAAGAGTAGAGGTCGCATGGTATTGCGACAGGTCGCATGGTTTTGCGACAGGGTTCGGTCACATCCGTGCACTTGTGCACGTACAGTGTCCGGACAGTTTACACTAGCGGGCTTTGGTTTAAGCCAGATCCTAGTGTACCTTATGGGATTGGATTTATCCAGTTTGCATTCGTGTTCCTCGGAACGCGGATGCGGGTGTGTATGCACAGTTGACAGGGAGGCAGAGGCAGCGGATTCTCATTAGGGTTGTTGACAGTTGACCGTTGACTTTTTGACTTTATGCTCAACCCTAATGAGAATATGATATGTGATTAACTATTATATTAATTAAGTATTATGGTGATATGGTTGTTGACTTTTTGACTTTTGTTGACTTGTTGACTTTGGTGACTTGTTGACTTTTGTTGACTTGTTGACCGGTTGACTAGGCTTGACTAGTTGACCATCATGATAACCATGGTTATCATTTCATGCCAAAGACTTTTTCTTGCTTGCTCATTTGAGTAAAATGAGTGCATGACATGATAAGCTTATGGTTGCTTCAAACCATCACATAAGACTTTTTTGATATGATGAGTTATGATCACTTTGGATTATGAGAGGGTGAAAGACAAAAGAGTTGCTCATTCTTTCTTGCTCATTCTCTCTCTTGTTCTTGAGCTCTCCTCTTGCTCTCACCCTCAACCTCTTGCTCCCTCTCTTGATCTATGGTTCTCTTGTCTCATGAGTTGAGAATCAAGAACCATAGATAAAATCCCATTCTAAATCATCTCTACTCATTCTAGTTCACTAGGTTTAGCAAACCAAGTGAACTATTTTCTTCAAAGAACGAAGAAGGAGCTAAAGGTTGGAGCTTTCAAGTGGATCTATCTTCGGCGTACGGAGACAACGAGAAGGAGCCATCGAACCACCATCGGAGCTTGAAGAGAAGGAGTTCAAGTTTAGGTATAACCATCTTCATCCGAGTAGCTAAATATCTTTAGCTTAGTATGCTAGTTTTAGTTTAGGTAAAGATCCCGACCTAGCTTAGTCCATGTTGCCTCTTGCGTTAAAATTTTGATTTTATATCGTTTCCGCCTCCCCGTAAGAACCGGGGGTCGCAACCTGGACTTACACTTGATACCTGATCTTGTTACCAATGCCGACAATCTTGACCTGTTGACCCTACGGACATATCCTGTTGTCTATTTAGACAAACCTGTACCTTCTTGATCCTGTGTTGTCATTAGTTCCAGATTATCAATACCAGACTTGAACACATAATATTGGGGACATGGGGAAATCAAAAGTGTAACTGAAGTGTAGCTTAAAAGGGTATTACATGATCCGTGGTCCCAGGGGATAACGGGACAAAATCATTCGTGATTCTTACTTGATCCGTGGTCCCGGGGGATAACGGGACAGAGTCATTTATGACTCCCACTACCTGATCCATGGTCCCGGGGGATAATGGGACATATTCCTTGAGTTACATGTAGGATTACATTAATTGATTTCAAACAAACTTTAGAATAGATAACCTAGTAGCACAGTTTAGACTGATCACTGCACGTCACATATATTGATACACTTCACTGTTCTATATCTGTGTTTACTTATTACATTCATGTTACTATTTATGATTCATACCTGCATATCTCGTGTATCCGGTTCATTTATTATTGTTTGATATCATGACGCACTGACGTCTGGGTTTTGCATGGCTCAGATCCTCTATCCTTGTCGCAGGCAGTTCAGGAGTATTTTGACCAACAAGCCGAGCAGTGAAGATCATGTTAGTTACTAGTTAGTTAGTTTTATTTTCGTACTTTCATTCCTAATGTGAGCCCGTATTTTGGGACGTACTTTCCAGATTGTTATTGTTATTTGGATTTATTGCTTCTGCATATTATTTCTTGACTCATTCATTCTGGCTCATGGACATGTACTAGATAGTTTATTTTTATTTTCCAGTTCTTGATATCTTATAGACAGCCGTAATGTGACTGTGGAGGGATGTTTCCTAGCCACAGGTAGCATGGTTGGCTCTGTCACGTGCCGATCATAGCGCACTCTGGGAAGCAGGGCGTGACAGGGTTTGTTTGGTATCAAAGCCATAGGATTTAGATTAATCGGGTTTGATTCTTTTGTTGTTAGGTATTGAACACAATACACGAATCGGAAAATCCGTGATTAGGAACATGTCCTGCCACATTGTTATCATGATTCTTGAAACACATCTTTTCCTTAACCCTTGTCTTGACGGTATGCAAACAACTTTGCCTCTCAACTTGAAATCCTTTTGGTTTCCTACTATTTCTCTTTATTCTGATACTAGGATTTGGGCGACTTGAACGGAGTTATGTGATTGTAACTATGAACTGCAGCCTGGTTACAATGCGGTACTCTATTTAAGTAACTTGGAGTCCTAGTCTTGATTCACTTCCTTATTTCATGGTCGTTATATTACCTTGCTTCTCTCAGTTTTATTGCTTACAAGTTCATATTTTGCAGACTTCTTGGTGATCGATACCGGCAGTTATGAAGTTGTCTTGGGAATGGATTTTCTCGGCAATTTCCATGCTCACATTGATTGTAGGGCAAAGAAAGTGATTTTCCAGATTCCTGGACATCCGGAGTTTGGTTTTGCTGGAGGAAGCAATTTTGTCGGGCCAGTCGAGTTTAGGGCTTGGCCGACAAACAATGTTCTTTCATCGATGGATGTTGACAAGGAGAAAGCGCCAGCTATAGTTCGAGAGTTCATGGACGTATTCGAGGACATCTCGGGTTTACCGCCAAAATGAGATGTGGAGTTCACGATCGATCTTGTTCCTCGTGCAGCGCCAATCTCAAAGGAGTACTATCCAATGGCACCAGTGGGGTTGGAAGAAGTCAAGAAGCAGATTACCGAATTACTTGAGAAGGGTTGGATTCGCAGCAGTAATTCACCTTGGGGAGCTCCAGTTCTTCTAGTCAAGAAGAAAGATGGCACAAGGAGGATGTGCATCGATTATCGAGAATTAAACCGGGTGACCATTAAGAACAAGTACCCGATCCTTCGCATTAGGCGAATTATTCGAGCAACTCAGTGGCGCGAGGGTATTCTTGAAGCTGGATTTGAGATCCGGATATCATCAGGTCCGAGTTAAATCAGAAGATATTTTCAAGACTTCGTTCTGAACTCGGTATGAACATTACGAGTATTTAGTGATGCCATTCGGAGTCACGAATGCACCGGCGATATTTATGGACTTGATGAACCGAATCTTTTCAACGTTCTTGGATCAGTTTATAATAGTGTTCATCGATGATATTCTTGTCTACTCGAGGAGCATTGAAGAGCAAGCGCAACACTTGAAGATCACACTGCAGATATTGATGCAAGAAAGATTGTATGCAAAGATGAGAAAGTGCAAGTTTTGGCTTGAAGAAGTGAAGTTTTTGGGGCATGTTGTATCCGGAGATGGAATCGCCGTTGACCCTGAGAAGATTGCAGCAGTTCAAGATTGGCCGATTCCGAAGAACGTAGCAGAGATTAGAAGTTTTCTTGGACTTGCCGGATATTACAGAAGATTCATGGAGAATTTTGCTCGTTTGGTTGACCCTTTGACCAAGCTTACGCGAAAGCAAGTACCGTTCATATGGACGGATAAGTGTGCATCAGCTTTTGAGGCATTGAAGCAGACATTGATAACTGCTCCTATTTTGACCATACCAGACGGTTCCGGAGGATTGGTGATTCATAGCGATGCATCTGGGAAAGCTTTGGGATGTGTTTTGATGCAGCATGGGAAGCTTATAGCCTACGCATCGAGACGGTTGAAGATCCATGAGAAGAATTACCCAACTCATGATTTGGAGCTTGCAACAGTGATTTTCGCTCTGAAGATTTGGAGACACTACTTATTGGGCGAAAGGGTCGAAGTATTAACCAATCACAAAAGATTAAAGTATGTGTTCACACAGAAAGAGCTAAACATGAGACAGCGCAGATGGTTGGAGCTGATGGCTAACTATGATCTTGATCTAAAATACCATCCGGGGAAAGTTAGTATAGTGCCGGATGCGCTTAGTCGGTTTCCAGCAATTCGGATGTTGACTGCACGGAGAGAGCTTATCGAAGATTTTCGGAGATTCGAGTTGGAGATCGTGCTACCGCATTCTTCGGGACAGTTGATGCAGCTGCAAGTACAGTCGTCGTTGATCGATAATATTAAAGCAGCGCAGTCATAGGACCCAAGATTGCAGAAGTTTCGAGAACAGGTTGAAACTGGACTTCGAACGGACTTGTTGATTCATGAAGACGGTTCGTTGAGATATGTAGCCGTTTATGTGTGCCGAAAGGAAATATTCACGAAGAAGTTATGAGGGAGGCACACAGTTCCGCGTATTCCGTACATCCAGGAGGCACGAAGATGTACCGTGATCTACGACAGCAGTTCTGGTGGGTAGGCATGAAAAGGGAGATTGCTCGCTTTGTAGCGAAGTGCTTGGTATGTCAGCAAGTTAAGGCTCAACATCAAAAGGTTGCTGACTAATTGCAACCACTTCCGATTCCTCAATGGAAGTGGGAACATATAACCATGGATTTCGTGACAGCTTTACCGCGGAGTCCAAAAGGCAACAATGCAGTTTGGGTGATTGTTGATCGATTGACCAAGTCAGCTCATTTCATACCATTTCGAGTTGGTCAATCAATGGAAGCGTTGGCAGAACGGTACATGCAGGAGATTGTGAGATTGCATGGAGTACTTGTGAGCATCGTGTCTGACCATGACACCCGATTCTTATCACACTTCTGGAGGAGTTTACAGTAAAGTTTGGGGACGCGATTGAAGTTTAGCACAGCTTGTCATCCTCAGACAGATGGCCAGTCGGAGAGAACGATCCAAACTCTTGAAGATATGTTGAGAGCTTGCATGTTGGACTTCAAGGGTTCATGGGAGAATCATCTAAACTTGGTGGAGTTTTCGTACAACAACAGTTTTCAGGCGACTATTCAGATGGCTTCATTCGAAGCATTGTATGGTCGCAAGTGTCGTTCACCTGTTTGTTGGGATGATATTGGAGAAGGAAAATTGTTGGGACCGGATTTGATCGTGCAAACCATGGAGAAAGTTAATACTATCCGGAATCACATGAAAGCAACACAAGATCGGCAGAAGAGTTGGGCCGACACATCGAGCAGACCTCTAGAGTTCGCTGTTGGTGATCTGGTATTCTTGAAGATATCCCCGACTAGAGGAGTGATTCGTTTTGGGAGTCGAGGCAAGCTTAGTCCTCGATTCATAGGGCCTTTCGAGATTATGGAGCGTGTTAGAGAAGTGGCTTATCGATTGGCGTTACCACAATCTTTGGCGAATGTTCATGACGTGTTTCATGTATCTCAACTCCGGAATTATGTTCGAGATGAAACACACGTGCTGGATCATTCGGAGCTGACTGTAAGAGAGGATTTGACCTTTGAGGAACGACCGATGTCGATTGTTGATCGAAGAGAAAAGGTCCTTAAGAACAAGGTTATCCCTCTCGTACTTGTTTCTTGGGGAAATCGCTCGCATGGAGAATCAACTTGGGAACATGGAGACGAGATTCGACAGAAGTTTCCACACCTATTCTTGTAGATTCATGTTGTTTATCTTTTCTTGTTCCTGGAATTTCGAGGACGAAATTCTTTTTGTAGTGACATCCCTTGCTTTTCGCTACGAACGGCTCCTCGGGGAGGAGTAGAAGCGCTGTATAATGTAACACCCCAGATCATTTATACCAGTTGTAGTCAAGTATTTTTTTATTTATGGTAGTTTCTTGATTTACTGTGTTTTGGGTGCGAATAGTATTTTGACATCTGTATTTGCATCCGACCCAACCCACATGCTTGAAACCAGTCTTGATTCATGTTTATGATTTATCCTGACTTGTTACGTGGACTCGTGCACTTCCATATTTACATACTGCATATTGGTATTTATCTGGCATCTGCATTTTTAAATATAACATTTAAAGTCACACAAAATATTTTAAAAATACATTGCATGGCCTGCATGATACCCCCACCTCTGTGGTAGCATCCGCACCTCGTGTTCTCGTGCCGTTTAGTGAAATGGACTTGTTTGGATGGCTACGCCTACGTACTTGCATCCGTTCTTAGGGGTATGCATTTTCGTTACCCGGATATCCAATTTTAGTTTTGGTCGACACATATTTTTCGTAATGTAAAACTTATTTTTTAGACCCGACCCGGGGTGTTTTAGACTACTTTTGTATTAGCCAAATATTAAATATTTTACTAATATTATATTTTCTAACAGTTATATTAAAGATTTTCTTAACAAAAAATTATCTTTTTAAATTTTAAAAGAAATCTTTTTTTAAAAGTAACAACTCCCTTTTTCTCTCTCTTCTCTCCGCCTCTCTCTCTTTCTCCCGCAGCACACTCTCTCTCCTTCTGTCCCCACTCACTCTCTCTTTCTTTCTTTCTCTCTCTTCCTTTCTCTCTCCTCTCGAGCCCCCTCTCTCCTCTCGCGGTTACTGTAGCCTTCTCTATTTTGGTCACCGCTCTACGTGATGCACTCACCTCCTTTCTATTCTTCTCTTCTCTTCTTTAAAAGCCTGAGCCCCACTAGAACCCATTGCTAAAACGAAACCCTAACCCTAAGCCAGCCTCCTCAAACTCAACCTCATCACCACCTCCATCCTCATCATCTTCTTCCTCTTCTTCCTCACCCGAGAACCCAAGAAACTAACCCTGGCTCCTCAACTCCACCCAACCGCCGACGACCCTCATCTCCTCGTCGCCCTCACACCACCTCTCTCCTCTCTCCTCTCCTTCCCTGCACACTCCAACAACCAACCCAACACCCACTGCAAACCTAACACTCGAGCCCAACCTGCACATCCAAACCCTAGCCCCTCACTGCCTTTTGCCAAACTCCATCACCGGCACCTCACCGCCGGTGACCCCGACACCACCACCTCGTCTCCCTGACCCCTGTGCACCAACCCCAGTGAGCACTTCCCTCTCTTCTTCTTCCTCTTCTTCTTTTCCTTTTTCTTTTTTTTCTTTTCTTGAATCTTGTATTTCCAGTGATCTTCGGAGTCGCGTCGCTGCGGCCGATCCAGAAGATCCAACGAACGTACCTTGCCTGGATAATCACCCTCTTGCCTTGCCTGGACCCGTCCCGCGTGCCGCGTGTGCGTTGCGATGATTTACCGACGTCGGACGTGCCGTACATATACGTCGTGTGATCCGATTGAGGCAATTTTATCTTGCTACATTCAATGATATATTTTACATCCATATCAATAATAATATTTAATGTTTAGTGTATTGTACATCCCCTGTTATCATTTTACTGTTTTCGGATACCCGTTTGCATCCATATCATTTAAAATATATATAACTGCATCTATAGATTATATTAATTCATTTTATTATTATAGTAACACCCTATGCTTAATAATTTGCATCCCACTTAGTCTTGATATAACCCTAATCGATAATTGTGCATCCATACCATTAATTATATATCTATTTGCATTCCAAGTCACGTTATTTCATATTACTGCTACATTAATACCCCATGCTAGAAAATGTGCATCCTACATAGTAATGGAGCTATAGTTGCAATCCCTAACAGTTATTCATGCATCCATGTTTTATTGTGTACCCATACCATTAATTCTTTATATCCAGTTGCATCTACAGATTATATTAATCCATATTATTGTTTTATTAGCACCCCATACTTGATAATGTGCATCCTACATAGTCATGATATAACCCCTGATAAATATTTGTGCATCCATGCTTTTATTGTGCTTCCGCACCTGCTATAGTTTTATTATGAGCATCCGCTTGATACCTGTGCACTACCTGTTATAACCTGATATACCACTTCTTGACTTGATACCTGATCTTGTTACCAATGCCGACAATCTTGACCTGTTGTCCCTACGGACATATCCTGTTGTCTATTTAGACAAACCTGTACCTGCTTGATCCTGTGTTGGCATTAGTTCCAGATTATCAATACCTGACTTGAACACATAACACTAGGGGCATGGGGAAATCAAAAGTGTAACTGAAGTTTAGCTTAAAAGGGTATTACATAATCCGTGGTCCCGGGTGATAACGGGACAAAATCATTCGTGATTCTTACTTGATCCGTGGTCCCGGGGGATAACGGGACAGAGTCATTCATGACTCCCACTACCTGATCCGTGGTCCCGGGGGATAACAGGACATATTCTTTGAGTTACATGGAGGATTACATTAATTGATTTCAAACAAAATTTAGAATAGATAACCCAGTAGCACAGTTTAGATTGATCACTGCACGTCACATATATTGATACACTTCACTGTTCTATATCTGTGTTTACTTATTACATTCATGTTACTATTTATGATTCATGCCTGCATATCTCGTGTATCCGGTTCATTTATTATTGTTTAATATCATGACGCACTGACGTCTGGGCTTTGCATGGCCCAGATCCTCTATCCTTGTCGCAGGCAGTTTAAGAGTATTTTGACCAACAAGCCGAGCAGTGAAGATCATGTTAGTTGCTAGTTAGTTAGTTTTATTTTCGTACTTTCATTCCTGATGTGAGCCCGTATTTTAGGACGTACTTTCCAGATTGTTATTGTTATTTGGATTTATTACTTCCGCATATTATTTCTTGACTCGTTCATTCTGGCTCATGGACATGTACTAGATAATTTATTTTTATTTTCCTGTTCTTGATATCTCATAGACAGTCGTAATGTTACTGTGGAGGGATATTTCCTAACCACAGATAGCAATGTTGGCTCTATCACGTGCCGATCTTACCGCACTCTGGGAAGCAGGGCGTGACAGTGACCTAGCGGTGTGACAGTGAGATTGGTATATATGTTGTTTCTCTGGTGTCGAGCTCACTTGGGGCGACGTGATGTTTTCTTATTTTCATGCTTTAATATGCTTATTTTGCACTATTATGATATACATATTGCTTGTGGTTGTGATTCCGCCTTTGGCGAAGAGCTAGCTCCCGCTTGGGGATGCTTTTATTCATTATTTATATGTATTCTTGCTTTGTACCTGATTGAGTGAATTCTCGGTGTGTAGTTTTAGAAAATGTATAGAAATCACAACCAAAGAAATTTGTAAACCGCAATCAATAACGGTGTCAATTGTAGGTTCGTTAGCGAGTGCGGATCGTCCACAGGGAAAGTGAGATTTGCTTGTAATTGAATTAGACGAGTCGAAAATTAAAGAGAAAAGAAAATACAATTCAATTCAAGATTTAAAAGTAAATTTCAAGACTTATCTAGATCTAAATCTAATTATCAAGAAAACATTAAAAATCAAGAATCAAGAATTGATGATATCCAATCGAATTAGGTTTCAAGAATCGAAGTGAGGCTCATAGGAATCGATCGAATCTATAGACGTGATGAAAAATATTGATTACGTTTTCTTATCCATTAATGATTTGATACTAGATCGATGGCGATCAACGAGAATTAGGGATTTCTTGCGGAAACTAGGATTTCATCATCTATCCCTTGTCTTTTCGTTGATTTCAATCACACTCTAGCCTCTAGTAAATTCAAGAATCGATCGTGGATCACTAATTAAGAGTGAACACAATCAAGAAAGCATCGCTCGAAACTAGGTTGTCGATTCTTCAATTTACTAAAGTTTACAAAACTTATAGGACTTAAGAATCGTTTCAAGATTTATAAGATCATCATCTATTGATTCTCTCGACTCCTTCACGAGCGGAGTTTTACTCAAACATCATATCAAAGAACACAATCAAGAATTGAGATCTAATCATGATGCAAAAATGTAAAGAATGCAAGATAAAGAATATCACCTTTTATTTATCAACAATTTTGTTACAATTCTCTCAAGATCTACAATGAGGAAAGAACTCGATCATCGATTGGCTTCGCACGTCTTCGTGAGTCGCGGATCGTCTTGGACCACTTGCTCGGATGAAGATCGGCTTCGCTCCTAAAAGGTTGAAGGCTTCTTGCTTGAATTATACTCGGTGATCTTGATTTTGGCTTTGGATTTTGGATTAGGGTTAGGGTTTGAATGCACAAGTTGTGTCACTTAACTTGTGGGTGAATTGATGGAGGGATCAACAACCCTTGAACAACTAATGAACTCATTAAACCCTCAAAACCCTAGATCTAGGTCTCCTTTTATAACCACCTCAACCCTGGATCTAGAATTCAAATTCAAATTTCCCTCCAAAATGAACCACTTTTCCCTCCAAAATGAACAACTTTTCCCTCAAAAATGAACTACCTCATTTGAATTTTCCCTCCAAAATGAACTACCTCATTTGAATTTTCCCTCCAAAATGAGGTTGTTAGAAAGAATCTTCTAGAAGAAGTTTGTTGGAGGGAATATTCTAGAATGAGGTTGTTACAAGGAGGCTTCTAGAAGAAGGTTGTTATAAGGAGGCTTCTAGAAGAAGTTTGTTGGAAGGAATATTCTAGAATGAGGAATATTCTTGGATAAGGTTATTAGGCCGAGCCTTCTGGATGAAGCCACGCGGTCATTCTGGAGTCTTCTGGAAGCTGAGCCGTTAAAGGGAGACACGTGGAGGAAATCTGCAGAGATGACGTCACCAACTAGCCATGGATCCACGGCGGGAATGGGCCTTTGGCCGCGGATCCGCGGCGCTTTAGAGGCCTTGCTGCTTGCAACTTCTGTGCTCTTTTTGTGCTATTCTTGTGGCACTTTTATGATATGTGGAATCTCATAAATCTTTCTTGTTCACTGCCAGATCACAAGTCTTGGACTCGGCGTATTTTTGTCAGCACTTTTCACAGTTTCGGCTCTATTCCTGGAATTTCCTGCACAGATTCTCGAGACAAGTGTTGCGCTACACAAAGATTATGCGATGCAATGATAAACACTCAATTTCCCTAAAAAAATATTGGTTATAATATATAACACATGTTATTTGGTATTTTACAGATGTTTTGCTAATATGTGCTATATTAATACCGAACACTTCTGGATGAGTGCAAATGGTAGGGAAATTGTCGTGTTAAAAATGCAATATTTTCGACTGATCAAATTCCCCCAAACTTTTTTCGGTCGTCTCGAACGAACTGTTTTATTAAAATGAGAAGGAGAAGATAAAGAAAGAGAAAAACTAACTAGCACACTTTCGTAGGCAACACGATTGCACTGAGCACGTGCAACAAGCCTTTAAACCTCTAGGTGTCCCTAGTAGGAGAAGTGTTGTCTCCTGAGGGTTTTCAGCGGATTGCACCCACAAAATCCAATAATAAAAGGAAGACCGTGAATATTACATATAAAGACAAGAATTGTAAAAGAAAGACTTTGAAAATTAGAGTTTCCAACTATGCTAGCTTTTCGGTTGTCATGAGCCCTATCTTAATAGTCATGAAAAAATGTCAGAAATCACATCATCCCTCAATAAAACACCGTCTTTATTCTTCATTCCTATCTTTCTTCCAAATATCGATCATATCACCCTACGTGTTTGTAAAGAACATCCCAACACCCGGAGAATTCAATTCAAGCTATCATACTCTTGTCCATCTGCCTCAGTACTTTTTAATTTGATGAATATTTAGATTTGCTCACACATTTTCATGCGACCGTTAATACTTCTTGAGATATTAACCGACCGATTACTCATGTGCTTTCTTATATGGTGTTTTTCCTTGTCTTGCACCACCTAAGGCTTTGCAGTGACTCCCAGACCAGTTGGTCTAAGGCACTAGGTGATGAAGCACCCTTGCTATATTTTTTTATTGCTGCCTTGGCGATAACAAAACTAGTGTTCATTTTTTTCTTAACACCATTTTATATTTTCTTCATTTATTATTTCCTTCATACTTTAGCTTTTATACAAGAGCATTTCAAGGTATCCTCTACTATCCCGAGTTTCAAGACGTGTGTAAGTGCGAATAGTAGGGTGTCAACGTTCAAATGTTTGGCTTCCAGAATATGAACTATTTTTCAGACATATTTTTATCCTCAGATTAGTGACTTCCTTCATCTTACTAACCCTTGGGACAACGGCTCATAACTACTTATTACTAGTTCGTATAAGAAAACTTCTTATTTTCTTGGTTTTCTTAAATTTTTCCAATCTTTTGGATGTAATTTTTCTATCTAATCTTTTATTATCTTATTTATGTACAAAAATATTTATTTTTTTTATCTTTTTTGAAATTTTTTAAATTTTTATAGGTTTTCAAAATGTTTTGTGCTTATGCAAAGTATGATGCAAATGATACGAAAATAAGCAATTTGTAAACCGCAATCAATAACGGTGTTAATTGTAGGTTCGTTAGCGAGTGCGGATCGTCCACAGGAAAAGTGAGATTTGCTTGTAATTGAATTAGATGAGTCGAAAATTAAAGAGAAAAGAAAAAACAATTCAATTCAAGATTTAAAAGTGAATTTCAAGAATTATCTAGATCTAAATCTAATTATCAAGAAAACATTAAAAATCAAGAATCAAGAATTGATGATATCCAATCGAATTAGGTTTCAAGAATCGAAGTGAGGCTCGTAGGAATCGATCGAATCTATAGACGTGATGAAAACTATTGATTACGTTTTCTTATCCATTAATGATTTGATACTAGATCGATGACGATCAACGAGAATTAGGGATTTCTTGCGGAAACTGGGATTTCTTGCGGAAACTAGGATTTCATCATCTATCCCTTGTCCTTTCGTTGATTTCATTCACACTCTAGCCTCTAGTAAATTCAAGAAACGATCGTGGATCACTAATTAAGAGCGAACACAATCAAGAAAGCATCACTCGAAACTAGGATGTCGATTCTTCAATTTACTAAAGTTTACAAAACTTATAGGACTTAAGAATCGTTTCAAGATTTGTAAGATCATCATCTATTGATTCTCTCGACTCCTTCACGAGCGGAGTTTTACTCAAACATCATATCAAAGAACACAATCAAGAATTGAGATCTAATCATGATGCAAGAATGTAAAGAATGCAAGATAAAGAATTTCACATTTTATTTATCAACAATTTTGTTACAATTCTCTCAAGATCTACAATGAGGAAAGAACTTGATCGTCGATTGGCTTCGCACGTCTTCGTGAGTCGTGGATCGTCTTGGACCACTTGCTCGGATGAAGATCGGCTTCGCTTCTAAAAGGTTGAAGGCTTCTTGCTTGAATTGTACTCGGTGATCTTGATTTTGGCTTTGGATTTTGGATTAGGGTTAGGGTTTGAATGCACAAGTTGTGTCACTCAACTTGTGGGTGAATTGATGGAGGGATCAACAACCCTTGAACAACTAATGAACTCATTAACCCCTCAAAACTCTAGATCTAGGTCTCCTTTTATAACCACCTCAACCCTAGATCTAGAATTCAAATTCAAATTTCCCTCTAAAATGAACCACTTTTCCCTCCAAAATGAACAACTTTTCCCTTCAAAATGAACTAGCTCATTTGAATTTTCCCTCCAAAATGAACTACCTCATTTGAATTTTCCCTCCAAAATGAACTAACTCATTTGAATTTTCCCTCCAAAATGAGGTTGTTAGAAAGAATATTCTAGAAGAAGTTTGTTGGAGGGAATATTCTAAAAAGAGGTTGTTACAAGGAGGCTTCTAGAAGAAGGTTGTTATAAGGAGGCTTCTAGAAGAAGTTTGTTGGAGGGAATATTCTAGAATGAGAAATATTCTTGGGTAAGGTTGTTAGGCCGAGCCTTCTGGATGAAGCCACGTGGTCATTCTGGAGTCTTCTGGAAGCTGAGCCGTTAAAGGGAGACACGTGGAGGAAATCTGCAGAGATGACGTCACCAACTAGCCGCGGATCCGTGGCGCTTTAGAGGCCTTGCTGCTTGCAACTTCTGTGCTCTTTTTGTGCTGTTCTTGTGGCACTTTTATGATATGTGGAATCTCATAAATCTTTCTTGTTCACTGCCAGATCACATGTCTTGGACTTGGCGTATTTTGGTCAGCACTTTTCACAGTTTCGGCTCTTTTCCTGGAATTTCCTGCACAGATTCTCGAGACAAGTGTTGCGCTACACAAAGATTATGCGATGCAATGATAAACACTCAATTTACCTCAAAAATGTCGGTTATAATATATAACATATGTTATTTGGTATTTTACAGATGTTTTGCTAATATGTGCTATATTAATACCGAACACCTCTGGATGAGTGCAAATGGTAGGGAAATTGTCGTGTTAAAAATGCAATATTTTCGACTGATCAGTACCCGTTTGGGGCCAGTATTTACAAAGGAGACTCTGCCGAAATTTTCGGGAAAATTTGATCTTTTAAAATGCTTTTAATATGAATTTATTTTACTAAAATCACCTTTTTACGTTAGGTTTTCCTTCACTCTATTGTTTTTTTTAAACGGCTTAGATTTCTGGGCTTTGACTTAGTTAGATTACATTACGCCTTTAGATGTTTTGTAATTTAAATTCCAGTCACATTCCGTACCTTCAGGTCGTGACATCTAGAAACGTATACACAAGTCTACTCTGGAGTATTGATGCCCGATCTCAATACTCCTGCGACTTGGGACATTTAAGGATATGCTTATAGACTACCCAGCTCCCACAAATATGATCGCCATCATAACGCTGGTAGTCAAGCAAGATCCTATGGGCTTTATCAACATGTGGTCGACATATATAACATATGCACATGTTAAGATAAAGTCAAACCATAATAGTATACTACTGTATCGAGACTTTATCAATATGTGCAAACTGGATAAAACATCAATAGAAACAAATACACATATCCTGATAAAGACAACTCAAATAATATACTATATAACTAAGCATGATTATCCTGTACATACATATCTCCAGCATCCACATGTATACTTATACAATAATGGACTCTAGGGCATACATATCCAACAATAACAACCAAAAAACACCCGACGTTGACGTATGAACGTCAAACGACCGTATCAAAACTCAAATATCAAAAAAACAAGTTTCAAATATCATAGAACATTGCCAGAAATCATTTAAAACGACTCTATATTTTTATTAATGTAAAATTAGACTTTTTTGCATACAGGGTAGGTCTAGTTATCTAAAAAGTGAGATACAGACCAAGTTTCAGACCCTAACTCCAAAATCAGGCCGCAAATTGCGGCCAAATAGAATAAAACGGCGGCCAAAAGATAAAGGCTTGGGCTAGGGTTTCTAGGGTAGTTTCCTAGGGGTTTGAACATCTCACTGCAGATTCTAATTGATCATCACATTTCAATAAAAACCCGATATCGGAAAATTCCAAGTTCATATTTGGGACTTCTAATCTCAAGTTTGGTCCAGAATTCCATCACTAATGGGTTTATGGTCACTAACTAAACCTCAATTACTTCTCCACAATTCAAAACATCGACTAAATATCATCCTAGAATTTTCCAAGATCACTAATCATGCATCTTTGAACTCTAAACATATATAGGAGATTAAGAAACTTAATAACTTGAAAGAATGTGAAGGTTTTACCTCATGGAAGCAACTCAAGAAAGTACTTTGGTGGTCCAAGATACTCAAAACTCTAACTTGATCTCACCATAGGGTGTAGGATGAGGTGATGAGCAATTTTTGTGAAGCTTTTGTGTAGTTTTGATGAAGTTTTGAGGATGGTTTCATGGGAGTAGTGAGGTGGAGGAGGTAGAGAATGAGGAGATGAAGAAGGAAAATATGAAGGGGGTTAAGAAAATAAGCAGAGATGAAGGCTCGGGGTTTGCTAGAACCTTCTCTCCTCCTCCTCTCTCTCTCTCTCTCAACCATACTCTCTTGCCCCCCTCTCTCTTTTATTTATTTATTTATTTCAAATTAAAACAAAACAATTTAAAAGCAAATAAAAATAGAGCCATGGTTACAAATATGAACAGGTGTTAAAATATGATATGTTGCATGTCATCATACATAAACATCGTTTTTAACAAATAACTTAGTTTAATGCACAATTAGAAAATATTAATCAAGTTTAACATTAAACTTGTATATAAATAATTGTATAATAATTTATAAAATATCCAAATCAAATGAATGCCTTCATAATCAATAATTCATATTAACATTCCAATTATTTTCCAAACTATATATATATATATATATATATATATATAATCATACCATTCCATTAAAACTAATTTCCATACTTTTATAATACTCATAAAAATTTATTATTTTATTATTTAAATTCCAAAAATAATATTTTATATTTTTGAAATGTTACACATAAAGAGTGGGAGCAGCGGAAAAGTATACATGTTGCTTAAATCCATTTATGGATTAAAGTAGGTATCGTAGAGTTGGAACATCTGTTTTGATGAGACGGTCAAGGAATTCGACTTTATCAAAAATACAGATGAACCATGTATTTATAGTAAGATTGTAGCGAGAACTGTGGTATTCCTCGTCTTGTACGTAGATGACATTCTCCTGATTAGAAATGACATTCCTATGCTACAATCGGTCAAACGATTCTTGTCACAAAGGTTCTCTATAAAGGACCTATGTGATACCTCCTACATTTTGGGGATCCAGATCTATCATGATAGATCTAAGAGGATGTTGGGACTTTCACAGTCAAGATACATCGATACCATACTGAAAAGATTTAGTATGGAAGATTCAAAGTGCGGTAATCTACCGGCTTATCACGAAATCACCCTATCCAAAAAGGTATCTCCCAAGATTGATTTGGAAAGGGATCGCATGACTATTATACCCTACGCTTCTGCGGTAGGCTCTATAATGTATGCGATGTTGTGTACCAGACCAGATACAGCTTACGCACTGAGCGTTGTAAGCAGGTATCAGTCAAACCCAGGGGAGAAGCACTGGACAGCAGTGAAGAACATTCTCAATTACCTGAATAGGACTAAGGAGATGTTCTTGGTATACGGCAGTGAAAACCTCCAGATTGAGGCCTTTGCCGACTCCAGCTTCCAGAGTGACAAGGATGACTCCAAGTCCATGTCGAGTTATGTCTTTACCCTCAATGGAGGGGAGGTCTATTGGAAGAGGTCCAAACAGGACGCCGTTGCTGACTCGACGATGGAAGCGGAGAATATCGCTGCATGTGACGCCACAAAAGAAGCAGTCTGGATGAGGAAGTTCATTACACAACTTCTGGTGGTTACGTCCATTATTAATCTAATACCTCTGTATTATGACAACAACGGGGCTATAGCTTTAGCGAAGGAACCCAGGTCCCATCAGAAGTCCAGACATATCTTGAGGCGGTACCACCTGATCAAGAAGATCATTGATAGCCGGGAGATAGAGGTGCGGAGAGTAGATAAAGAGAACAACATTGCAGATCCACTCATAAAGGCCATCCCTCAGACACAGTTCGAGAGGCTAATCGAGATGATAGGTCTGTGATATGCTAATACAAGGCCCTAGTGCAGGTAGGAGATTGTTAGTGATATATTCCCTAGAGGCCATTATTGTATATTACATTTTGGAAGCTTGGGATATACACAGATATAATAACAGTCTTACTCAAAATATTAGTATGCTACTTGGTTTGATTCTACCATAATATGTGTATATGTTTCTTTTAGCATATCGCTAATACATATTGGTAGAGCCCTTAGGATCTTTGCTTGACTACCAGTGTTATGATGGCAGTCACACTAGTGGGGGCTAGGTAGTCTATAAGCACATCCTTATACAGGTCTCTAGTCGTAGGATTATCGAGACAGGGCATCGATAGTCCAGAGTAGACTAGTGTATATGCTTCTCATCCCAAAAGGAGAGATGGTCTGCCCACAGCCATTGGTATGTTGTACCGGAGATAGTATACAGCTGCTCATTGGGTTATGAGTTATACTGGACGGACTCATTGGGAACTGCTGGTTGGTATTATACCTATCGTTAGGTAGCAGTTTCCGGATGGTATGAGTACAGGTTAGTCCGCTGACTTGACATCACTATTCTTCTCGAGTGTGTTCCCACTGTACTTAGATCACTACTCTACCATTGCTCAAATGAGTCGTGCAAACAGGTAGCGGTTGGGTGCAGTCCCGAAGCACTGGGATGAAGTAGTGGTTAGATAGGATTCGTCTCTCCCAGTATTAGGGGTTGATATCGCGCTGTGTTCGGAAAGCCATTACACAAAGTCCCTGGCCAGGGCAAGCGAGATTTACCGGTAGGTACTCCAGTAGTTTCTCAGGGTATATTGTGCTTTATCCCGGCACGACTTATTGCGCTATTAGGGGTTTGACATTTACCAACCCCTAGGCCCGACATGCGACACTCTTAGACGAACAGACCGGACTATATGAAAATTGTCACAGATAGGCTCAGTAGGAGTTCGGATGAGTTTGCTCGTCGACCTTCTTATCGACAGATACCTGGGTAGCTGTTACGTGCAACTAGTACTGCTGACGGACTTGCAGTTAACCTTACTGCCAGCGTAATGTCGAGTCTTTAAAGTCCCACACAGAGGGTTTCTTTGCTTTGGACGAAACGATGTAGAGGCCGTATGGTTTTACAGCAGGGTTCCGATCAATACGTGTACTAGTTGCACGGATATTGTTCGGACGGATAATACTAGTAGGCTTTGGTTTAAGCCGGATCCTCGTATTAGATTATTGGATTATTTTCGTCTCTTGGTATTCGTGGTATGAATACGGGTATGTATATACGGTGAGGGGTATTCTTGTAATTTCACAAGAGTGCTTCTAGAAAAAGACACCTCATTTATGTTTTAATCCATTTATTTAAATGGATAATGAGGTGGAGAAATGAGGTGTTATCTAGGACATGATTGAAGCATGGCTACTTTGGTGACTCACTCTCATTTGGATGACTATGAAGCATGGTTGCATTATGTTATTATTTATGGAAAAGGATATGCTTGATAGTCATCAAGAACTTAGCCATTCTACACATCATTCTTATCATAACACCCTCATCTCTCCTTGGCTTTCTTCTTCTTCCTCAAACCCTAAACATTATCATGAGTTAAGAAACCTAGGGTAATTTAGACAAATTAATTCATAATCATTCTCTACATCTTCTAGGCTACCTAGCTTAGCAAACTAGATACCTTAGTTACCTCGGTTTAGAGGTTGGAGCTTGAAATACATACTCTCGGGTGGATCATCTTTGACGCGAGGAGGCCGACGATCAAGCGCGATCCGATCTTCGAGGAGATTAAGGAGTGGAACAGAAGAAGACCTGAAGGATTAGAATCAAGGAGGTATAATACTATCATAGTAGTTAAACCTCCAAGTAGTATAGCTAGTTAAGGTTTCCGTAAAGATCCTGGAGTTTAAGTCGGTGTTGCATAGTATGAAAAATCGTTTTTTGTAAATTCCGCCACCCCACAAGTGCATGAGGTGTGCGACATCGACTTACAATGGTATCAAAGCCAACTCAGACCTTAACTAGTTTGTTAGACGATGTTTAAAATTACGAAACCGAAATAACTCCGAAATAGTCGAAACGAAATCCAAGTTTCTGTCGTTTATTAAAGAGCCTCTAATTTTTTTTAAATAATTGCAGAGTGCTCCTTTAGTTGTTTCTTGAACACCACAGAAAAACAAGACTAAACCTCACAAGTTTGGCCGGCTAAATGTATGATTTTCTCGGCCTGGCCGGTTCAAAGAGTGAGTTTGGTCTTGGGTTTTGTGTGGTGTTCTGAACACTTGGATTTAGGGTTTCAGGTGATGTTTTCTTTTGCACAGATTTCATATTATGTTATCTTTGTGTTGGGGCAATACAGAGTATTTCGAAGTCGCAGTTTTAACATCATTTATAAGTTTCAGTTTGTATATGTGCTGCTAAACATCCGCTAATTGCTATATGTCGATTAGTGGGGGGGTACACATATCAGTATCTTGTTGATGGTTTGTGTATATGAAGTATTGGATAATCGTGGATGAATAGCCGGGGATGTTAGAAGAGTGTTTTCTTTTTTTTTCATTCATGTAAATTTGTAATTGATGTAATATTATTTTTTGCGGGGCACATCCGGGTTGAAGTTTTTGTTGGCTATAGTGGCCTCAAGACAATTATCGTAGTCGCAGGCAAGTGATTATGATGATTGAGTGAGGACCTATACCGGTAGAACAGTCTTACTCAAGATAATAGTATGCTATCTGGTTTGTCTTTATCATCATTATTACATGTTGATACAGCCCATATGATTCTTACTTGACTACCAGCATTATGATGGCGATCATATATGTGGGAGCTGGAGATCTATAAGCAAATCCTTAAATGACCCTAGTCGTGGGAGTTTCGAGACTGGGCATCGATACTCCAGTGTAGACTAGTGTATACTGATCGAGACCCTGACGAGGGGCGGTGGCCAGGTCTCACAAACCATTGGTGTTAGTTTGTTCACTTAAGATAGTATACATGTGCTCATTGGGTTATGAGTACACTGGACGGACTCCCCGGGAACCTGTTAGTTGGTATTATACCTATTGTCAGATAGCAATTCCCAAGTGACATGTGTACAGGTTAGTCTGTCGTCCTGAGATCGTCATTTGTCTCGTGTGAGTTTCCACTGTGCTTTGATTACTAACCTACCATGGCTCATTGGAGTCATGCAAATAGGTTTTAGTTGGGTACAGTCCCGAGCCACATGGAGGCAGTGAGCGGATCGTCGGGGATTCGCCTCTCCCGGTATTCGGGGTTGATGCCGCGTTGTGCACGGGTGGCCATCACCAGAAATCCTCGGCCGAGGTAGTCGAGAATTACCGATCCAGGATTGATATTTCTCAGGTGGTGATGGGTTTCATGCCGACACTAAATGTCGCGTTATTAGGGGTCTGACTGTATCCATCCCCCTAGACTCAATATGCGATACTCTTAGACGAACAGACCGGACTGTACGGATATTGTCACTGTCAGGCTCAGTAGGGTTTGGATGAGTTTGCTCGTCGGCCTTCTTTTCGCTCAATACGTGGGTAGCCGTTACGTATAGCTAGTGCCGCTGACGTGCTTGTAGTTAAACCCACTGCCAGCATATTGACGAGGCTTTAGAGTCCCACACAGAGGGTTTTCACGGTTCAGGCGATATGGTGTAGATGACGTATGTTGGTACATACAGGTGTCCGATTAAATATGTGTACAGGCTGCACAGACTTTAATCGGACGGTTGATAATACTACTGGCTTAGAATTAAGCCGGATTATTAAATCAGGTTTTGATTTAATAATTTATATATGTATTTATATATATGTATTCCAGTATTATTGTTCACAATTCATTTTCTCTCTTGGCTATTCGTATTTTTGTACGAATACGCGTATATGTATTTCGATACGTGTACCGGGAAGTATTCCGTATTTATACGGATTAGCTTCTAGAAGATGGCCACCTCATTAATTGATTTTCATTTTAGAAAATCAATAATGGAAATGAGGTGGAAGGTGAGTTGGCATGAGCATGGGCTTGACCATGTAGAGAGGTATGGCATGCATTTGTTTATTTGGAAAATGAAATGAGATATTTTTTTATGTGTGCATGAGAGAGAGAGAGAAGGTGGGAAGCCACTTCTTCACATGCCTTGCTCATTTTTCCCCTCACTTGCTCATTCTCATTCTTTTCTCACTTGGAGACTTAGTCATTTTTCTTTAGTTGCTCATGCCAAATGTTTCCTCACCTCCTCTTCATCTTCTTGGGTTGCTCTTGGAGCAATTGTGATGAGAGAAAAATTATAGTGACACATTCCTACACCTCCACTCTCCACTGCTAGCAACCTTGGAGCGTCGGTTGCCTCGCTTGGCGAGGTTGGAGCTTGCGCCGTTTCCCTCAGGTGGATCATCGTATATGGAGGAAGACTGGCAACCAAATTCGATCAAGGAGCCTCAAGGAGCTTGGGATGATGGTTCAAGACCGAAGGACACGGATCAACTCGATATAACCATCTAACTCCTAGTCTTACATATTGCTAATATAGGGTTTTGGGTAGATCCGGGCATCAGGTCATGGTAGCGCCAGTTTAGAAAAATTTTGTTCCGCATTTGGCCACGGTTTGATGGCCGGGGCGCTGCCGTAACCCAACATGGTATCAGAGCCAACCATTAAACCCTTAGCTAGCTAGTTTAGACGATGCTAAAGTATCGAAACCGAAACAACCCCAAACTAGTGCACTGCATATTCCAGTTTCTGTCAATTTTTAAAGTCTTCAAAAAATTTTTTAAGCAATTGCAGAAGGTTATTTTTATGACAACTAGAACACCCTACAAAAACGGGCCTTATCCGCTGGATCTGACCTTGCGAGAATTGCTAAAAAATGGGTGTCGCCGGTTTTTTAGGGGAGTTGGGACTTGAATTTTGCAGGGTAATCTAATCTCTGAAATATTGGTTTAGTGGTATTGCTTGTTTTGCCCATTTTGGATATTATGTTATCTTTTATTCAGGGGCAATTTGGGGTGTTTCAAAGTCGATAATTTAACACTGTTTAAATGTTTATGGTACATACATTACTATCTACAACCGTGAATGTCATTCGAGCGGTATAACTCGTCTAATTGCTATATGTTCTTTTAGACGAGTTTGCGAACGTGACATTCACGTTGATCTTCTGTGTTGTGCTGTGTTCATCGTGGTTGATAGCTTGGGTGCAATGTTAGTACAGTTTAGTTTCTTTTGTACATTTGATATTATGGGGCGAGCGTCCGACATGTAGACTGTCGTCACTGCCAGTTTGTATATTATTTGTTTGGGGCACGGCCGGGTTGAGGTCGATGTCACACTTGTACATATTATTTTCTTTTCTGTATTAGGATTACTCCGCGGTGGAGTGCATGAATAGCCGGATTCTAGAGGGCAACGGGCTCGCATCTCATGGCGTTGAGACGGAGGGGGCCTCACTCTAGAATTGGCGGGCTAGTCGCTGCACTCGTAGGGGGTATAGGTATGACCCAAGGAGGGGTGCTCAAGTTACTAGATTCCGTGAAGTGCTGGGTGTCCCATTCACATTGTTGATTGGGGTTGCTTCACTTCTGGGTTTGGCGGGTAACTTGCTGCATTCATAGGGGTCTAGGTTTCATTGCACAAGCTATCCACACGACAGGGAACGTCGGGTCTCATTTGCGGCTCAATTGAAACCCGGGGCTCCAAGATTATCCACCATTCTGTGTTGCTTCTGTGATGTTGCTTTATATCATGCCTGGGGCGATTGTTATATATATTTATATATATACTAGTAGAGGTTGTATATGTTTTGCACCCGCGCTAGTCCATCCCCCGCTCTGTCGTTAGTTAAGTAACCTAACGGGCGATGACTGGGCCCAGTAGCGAATGTGGATGGCATATACGTACATCATATATTTTCGTTCTTTTCTGGTCTGATTAATTGGTAGGACTGCATTGATTCTGATCAATGCAAGGAAAACAAATCTATTTGATGTTGTTGGAACCAAGTTTTTAAAAACTGACATTACAGACATTTTCTTTTGCTTTGCACAGTGGTGTTCGGTTATGAATATCCTGCACCTCATTCAACGAGGCAAGGGCCGAGATCCCTTCATCGGGAGTGACCCCTTGAGTAAAAGTTAGCGTCAAGTAATAAATTCACTATAGTCGATTCTTTTGCTTTGCATCATGGTATTCAGTTTGGAATATCCTGCACCTCATTCGACGAGGAAAGAGCCGAGATCCCTTCACCGGGAGTGATCTCTTTAGCAAAAGTTTTCGCCACTATATATTTGTAAAACCACTTGGATTCCTTCAACGATATCAAGTTCATTACGTTAAAGGCTTTTCGCCAAAAACCAGTCGTAGCCCTCCGTCATTTTGGATAAGTAGCACATAGTATTCGTGCGGTGTTTGTTGGCCAAAGTCAAGGCATCGTGTGCGGTAGCTGTGTGTTGCTTGTCCGTTGCATGGATATGCATTGGTTTAGGACAGTCATACCACTTTGTTGGCCAAAGTCAAGGGTGTGTGCGGGTGGGTCTAAATCAATTAGGACAATGATGGGTAGAACTTGGCTTGCGTGTTATGATTTGTTGGCCAAAGTCAAGGTCATAAACCGCTTGAGGCAAAAATAACATCGGGAGTTTCATACATACAGGAAACTTGCCAGGCTTGCGCATACCTTCTGGAGTGTGGTGACTTGAGTGGCTTCCATCAAATTATCATGCGATGATAGTTGGATCCCGATTCCCACTGATGAGTAGGATTACTCCTCGGGTGATTTTAGATGATCCCAACTAATTCTCCTTTAGGGTTTGGAGGAGAATTCGAAGAAACAGTGGAAGCCATCCTGATTAGATAAAGTGATTAACCATTGTGATCTAGGTTAGAGTGCATGCTGAGTGTTTCTTTTCTCTCTCTCTTTGCCTGCGACCATGACCTGACCCTAGACTAAAACTCATGAACCAAGTTAACCGAACCTTCTTAAAACATTTTTTGGCTTTTGGAATGTCCCAGTGTCGCATATATCATTGCCACTTCTATATCACCTTTGCATTTCTCCAGAACACCCCGTATCACTACGAACATACACTTCTATTGGATATATCCATCATATAGTTACATACGAACTCGAAGAAACTTGTTCCGGATTCGAGGATGGATTCTGGTTCTGGAGAGATTGAATTGGATTATTCAGTTGTCTTTTCCCTTTACCTTCTCTCAGGTTGTGAGGGCTCCTAGGATTAGGAGAGGGTACACATATTGCGCTTATTGGATAGTCTTCCTCCAGACCATAGGCAGGTGCCGAAAGGTGGGTAAGGAAGAAAACCAATTAGCCTAAAGGTGGTGTACAGAAAATAATAAGTAAAGACATATAAAGGAATTAGAATAACGGCAAAGAAAATTGCGACTGCTATCATTCATGACAAAACCGTGTATACCCCTGCCACTCCCACATCCACATTGGATTTCTCCAGAACACTTCGTATCACTATGAACGTCCATAATGCTTGGACATGCCATCGTATAGTCACATACGAACTCGAAGGAATTCGTTCCAGATTCGAGGATGGTTTCCGGTTCAGGAGAAATAGAGTAGGATTATTCAGATGTCTTTTCCCATTACCTTCTCTCATGTTGCGAGGGCTCCTAGCATAAGGAGTGTACACCTATTACGCTTATTGGATAGTTTTCTTCCAAACATTAGGCTGGTGCCGAAGGGTAGAGAAGGAAGAAAACCAATTAGCCTGAACAAGGTGTACAGAAGGTAATAAGTAAAGGCGTAATAAAGGGATTGGAGTGAGGGCATGGAAGTATATGGTTATAGTCATGAATCAGGATAGTAGAAGAGGCATTACTAGGAATACCCGGTTACACCTTTGAAACATTTTCATGTTTCATTTTCACTGTGCGATGTTAAGTGAAAGCTGTTTTCCCAATTGGATTCTAACTCCACGGTATGTATTTACCAGATTCGTTTCTCATATCTATATAGTGTTACAGATGGTGAGTGGGAGTAAGATATTGGGAATTGTGTGATTAGATCCTCATTATATCAAAATTCGTTGTAATTGGTGATATTTGAGGAAATCATCTGGTTTTTGCCTGTCGGCAAATTTTTGGTTTTGAATATCCGATTATTATGCACCAATTTCAAACTGATATATCTGTACGTTTATTTTATAAAGTGAGATATAACTTTTTGAAATTATGTCTATGACATTTACCTATATCAGTTGATGGTTAGGTAAGGAGCATTCAATAACGGTGTAATTCTTCTTAACCATAGTACAGTTTTCAACCTACGATGCACAGGATATGAGTTATTTAACTCAAGGGACTTGTACAATATATTGCATGTTATCCAGTTTCCACTAGGACAAAGGGGTTGGTACTCGTACTATATTCTGTTTACTTGTGACTTCTCTAGTTTTTAGGTATGTGTTTCAATGAAATACAAGGTCCAAATTTTGAGAAGTTATAGGTATATGAATAAAGTAGAGAACCACATGTTGCAAGTATCAGGATTCTTCAAGGTGATCAAAGATGTAGATACTTGTGTTTGGTATTCCGTTGATAGTAATGGTTTTTGAGAACTTGCTTCTCTTTCAGGTTACTCATATATGGATGCACTCCTTGATGAGTAATGCTGATATGCCTCATTCCATTTAGTTCATATGCACTGGAGACAGCTGCATGATTTTGAATATGGTTCCAATTAAATTAGTGCTTTTGTTTCTATATTGGATATATATAGAATCAATTTATATCTTAACGATATTAAGGTATAGGGAGTTGTCCGGCTGATGTTTAAAACCAGAATCTGGATAAATTCGAGGCACGTTTCAGTAATGGCAGTTTATGGGTTATCCCGGGCTTTGACAAGGGTTAACTTTCTACCATCAGGAAGATCAACAGTGATATTGTTCTTGACTCACCACAGTTTTCATAAAATGGATTTTTTCAGAAATCAAAAGTGGGAGTATGGTAGAACTGGAAGTGATTCCAGAACCACAAACGATCACTGAAGATTTACTAGAACCTGAGGATTCAATTGGATTTGACATTCCATCAGCCACTCCGCAGATTTGGTGGGTAACCTCAGGCACCCGAGAGGTACTTCGGTATTCTCAGAGACGGTGACAGGGAGGTTCTTGTTTACCCAGACTTGCCATTGCTGTTGTTCTAGACTATGAGACCCGGCAGGAGGATGAGTATAGCGTCGTTCTAAACTAGCTTTAGAAGTGCACGTGTATATGACTCTGCCAGAGGGTTGTTGTAGTCATGGGAGCAGCGGAAGCATAGAGGGAAAGTATCTTATGTCTATTTCTAGACTAAAGCAGGTATAGCGGAAATAGATCATCTATTTTTGATGTGACAGTCATAGGCTTTGATTTCATCAGAATAGGAGATGGATCTGGTAAGAAGGTATTAGGGTGTGATGTCCTGGTATTTGGGATGATATGCACCTTATAGGAAGTGAAATTCCAATACTATGATCGGTTATACTATGGTTGTCACACAGTTGTTTCTCCACATAGGACATGGATATAATATCAGGGTTTCTTGTTACTAGATCTATGGTTTTAGATCTAGATTTGGAAAGTGTCCCAATTTGAGTACTTGACACTATTCTAAAGTGTTTTAGAATGGACGGCTCCTGGCATGGTGGTGTACCTGCAGGTGATGGAGTCACCCTCTTTAAAGGTGTCTTACAGACTAAAGGGGAGAGGGATCAGCATGATTAGCATATCACTTGCTTAGGCAATTGAGTTAATCATGAAATGTGAAGTACCACACCAGATGTTGTTTTTAAACATATATTAATCCAATCCTGAAGAAATGTAGGGAAGCAGTTTATGAACATAAGTGGATGTTCTTGGGATATGGTAATGGCGGCCTCCTTCAGGAGACAGTTATCATTTCAGGCTTCCAAAGTGACTTGGATGACAGAGTGACTGCCAGAGTTTTATTTTTCCCTCTTTTGAGGGACAATATGTTGGACAGGTGGTCCAAACGGATACTGAGGAAGGCATGGCGCAGTATACTGATTAAATTCAGTGGACGATACAGTCTAAGAAGTTTGCTGGATTTGGAGTTCATTTGTGAACTGGGTCCTATCAGATATCCAGACATATTCTAAGACAGGTATTGCTCATTTCGGGAGATAGCTTTCTCCGTGAAGTTGAGATATAGAGAGATACAGAAAGAAATACTGGAGCGGATCCACTCACTGAGGCTATTTCTCGAACGCAATGGTTTCACAAACGAGCTTTGCAAAATTGCTTAGTAGAGAAGTTGGGTGTTCGGTATCACACGAGCTGTGGGTATGCGACACCGCAATAATTGGCCTTAAGTGCAAGTTGGAGATTGTTGCTATAGTGCCCTCATGGCAATTATCGTAGTCGCAGGCAGGTGATTATGATGATTGAGTAAGGACCTATACCGGTAGAACAGACTTACTCGAGATGATAGTATGTGTTTCCCCAATTAGAGCAAAGTTCTGTTCAGAATTCAAAATTTGAATTAAAACTGCGCTTTTATAAAAGCGCTGCGCTACAACTAGCGCACCCCGTGAAAAGCACATAGACGCTAGACCTAGATGCGCTGCGCGACAAGTAGCGCACCACGTGCAAAGCACGTGTGCACTAGCGCTAAGAGCGCTGCGCTACAAGTAGCGCATCATGTGCAAAGCACGTGTGCGCTAGTGCTAAGAGCGCTGCGCTCCAAGTAATGCACCATGGGCAGAGCGCATAAGCGCTAGCGCTGGAACTAAATGTTCCTCACCGTTGGATCAAATATCCAACGGATATGATTAAATTATCAATTAACAAGAATGAAATTCTGTTGAATCTTTCCAAACAGAAAAGATTATGCCCTGAATTTGAAACACCGTTGGATCAATGATCCAATGGTGATTAAAAATCACTAAAATACAGAACAAATTCTGTAAGGTGGGAAAGATTTCCCAATCTTGGTAAAAAAACAAGAAGATTATCTTTTGTAAACCAGAAGCCCTCGGATCAAAGATCCAGCGATGAGAAATTCCCCAAATCAATTGGAGAAAAGATCTCCTTAACTGATTGAACAATCCATCTTGCCCTATATAAAGGCCCCGAGACTTCAAGTCTCAGAGAGAGGAACCCCCCCATAAACTTTGAGAAAATCTCAAGAAGAAGAAGAAGCTCTCGTCCGAAGAACACAATTCTTTTCAAGGTAAAAAAGAATAGAAAGACGAAATCGTCTCAATATAAAAAGAAGTATTCACTTCTTTCACAAATCATAGATCTATAAGACAAAATTGTCTTTCACAAAAGAGATTATGAACATCTCTTTATAAAGGGGGGAATTATTCAATTCTCTTAGGATCACAGATCCATAAAGGCAAAGCCTTTCATCAAAAAGAGATTGGAATATCTCCTATAAACTAAGAACTTTGTTTTGAGAATCTTGAGACGAAGTCTTTTATCAAAGAAAAGATAATTTTCAGAGCGCAAAGTTTACCTAAGAAGAGCCTTAGCGCTCCTAATCTAAGAAGAGACTTAGCGCTCCTAATTTAAAATTGCCTTAGTGCTCTTCATCTAGCGCAAAGCGCTGCAGTGCCATAGCGCTTTAAACACAGTGCACTGCGCTCATTGGCTAGCGCTCAGCGCTAAGCGCGCCACGTGCTCCTCACGTGTGTGCTGCACTACTAAAAGCGCTTTGCGCTCATTATATGGCACCAGCGCCAAACGCCTCAACGCTTCAATTATAGCATATCAGTGCTCTACATCTAGCGCAAAGCGCTAAGCGCATCAGCGCTCTTCATTTAGTGCAAAGCGCTAAGCGCATTAGCGATTCATATCTGGCGCAAAGCGCTAAGCGCATTAGCTCTTTAACCATAGCGCACTGCACTCATCGACTGGCGCTACTGCCAAGTGCACCATATGCTTTTATGTGCGCTTGGACAGAACATAAACCGTTTTTTGAATAAGCCTGGAGCTATGATAAATGCACAGCATTCGATTAAAGACAAAACATTGTCAGAGACCAAACCAATGCTTGGCATTTTAAAGGGATTGGGCTCAAACAAACATCTAACAACTCAAAAACAAATGTTGAACATTGTAATTGAATGGACTTAGCCCAAATTGGCCATAAGTCCTCAATTCAGATTAATTGAGTTCATATGCTCATAAATCACAGATCTTAGTCCCAATTGGACTACAGGTCTCTCAACCCACATCGGTTTAAGGGTACATCTCTGAACTCCTCTGATATTTGTTGTTGTAATCCTTCAACGTCTTCAGAGAGGTGACGGGTCCCGACAACCATACATTTCATAGACTGTGGGGTCCTTAAGCCCATGGATTATGATGTCCTTAACCTTGACTGTGAGGTCTTTAAACTCACGGACTATGATGTCCTTAACCTTGACTGTGAGGTCTTTAAACTCATGGACTATGATGTCCTTAACCTTGACTGTGGGGTCTTTAAACTCAGGGACTATGATGTACTTAACCTTGGACCGAGATGTCCTTAAACTAACATTAGACCACCATGTCCTTAAACTGGTAATCGACCGCAATGTCCCTAAACTAAACAATAGAGCCCAATTGCTCTCTTGTTGGATCTAAACGATCCTGTTAAGTTGATCTTAGTCTAAAAATTAGACTAACGTATCCTTAACTAACGTTTAAGTTGATCTTAGTCTCAAATGAGACTAAGGTATCCTTAAACCCAACCCCAAACCCAAATCTAAGAAGATACGGATTTGGACTAATCCACGCCCTACGGGCGACAACATAAATTAGTCTCCGTATACAATCCACGGGCAACCAAAAACAAAACAAACACCCACGACACGAAGTGACTATCTGGAGAAGGAGGAAGCTGTTACCGCGATGCGGTAGCGTAATTAACTGCCGGGGCTTTCGCCTGCAGGTAAGAGTGTCCCCACAATCAAAAACGCCTCAATGAGGGGGAATCTGATGAAGTCTGCTATATCGGCCGCATCCGTTTAAACCTCCAATATACGGTGCCATAAATCAACTTGGCATCTTCGGAGAGGTGGACGGATAGCACCAATTAGCATCTGCCCCGAAATTCAGGCGAGACGCGATCGCACGGGTTCGTCTCCTGCGTTTCAGCGGGGAACAGATTCTGGCATGCCCGGTGGGACCTCTTCCTCTTTCCACTCCACACTTCGTGTGTCGTGTTCACGAACGAATCGTGGTTTGATATGGTTGCCCTTGGGTTCGAGGTACTAAGATTTGGCATTGCTCCCGTGCAAAAAAAAAGAAATGGCCTCTAACTGCTCCAGCTGCAACTGCAACTCCCGTTCCACCTCATCGGGAGGTGTAACCTACAGGCCCCAAGCGGCCTCCCTGTTCAAGATGCCAGTGGAGCAAGTAACTCAGGCCACCACTGGGCTGTTTTTTGGGACCATGATCCCGCTGATGAGCTTCAATGCCCCACTGCTGTCGCAAGAAGCCCCAAAGAAGTCGGTCTTTGATCGACTTGCCACTACCGCGGCCCCTCTCAACGGGTCGCCCAACTCTAATGCCTTAGTCTTTGACAGGCTGGGACAAAGCTCCAACAGGCCCATGAAGAAGCCCGCAATACCAGAAAGGGTTATTCCAAAGAGGATAACCATTCCTGCTCTTGAAGTCATCAAAGCGGCTTCTCCTACCAAAGGGTCGGTCTTCACTAGACTGACTATTCTGGTTCCCACTCCAGGCAAAGTCTTTAAAGCTGCTTCCCATGCCCAGAGGTCTGTCTTTAACAGATTGAACATTGCTTCTTAACAGACATCAGTCTTCAAGAGGCTGACACCGGCGACAACCCTTCGCCAAAACAGGGGGCATGAGGAAATCACCCCTACGGCTGAGACAATCCCAACGGCTCGACACGCTCGATGTCACCACTGGCGCCGAGTGAGGAAGGCTGGGGGCAACTCCCCTTCTGGATTGACTCCACCAGACCCCATAGTGGAAATCGATGTTGCTGTTCTAACTGGGAACAGCTTTCAACCGTTAAGGAGAGTGCGCAAAAACTCTCCGATTGCCGTGCTGATGAGATCTTCTCCACCCGTGGAGAACGCTACTAAGGTGAAGCTAGAGCAGCCCCCCCGGTGGCTGTCCTCTAAAATTTACAAAGTGTGGCGACAGGTTCAGGACTCGATGATCGATCAAGATTACTCTCGCCGACAGAAAAAGGTGAAAGTTCAGCGAAAAGAGGACCATCCTGTTAAGCCACAAAAGGCGACAGCTACTTGGGTGCCCACTGCAACGCCCCCCCACTTCGACCGCGCACAAGAGGAGAAGGCCCGAGAAAATCCCTGGGTCCGCGACGAATCGCAAGACCACTGAATCTAAACGCCCTAAGTCTGGGGGCGTGGTAACATATACCGTTTATATGGCTTCTGGAAAAGAGGAAAGCCGTGCTTCTACGGGTCATCGACCGCTTACCCGATCGATAACAAAGGCTCAGGAGCAACAGCAGCAAAAACTTCAGGAGATGCTGACTGCAATGGCCGCACTTACTGAGCCAAAAGAAAATCCGGAAACTTCAGAATAGCGTCAGGAACAAGAAACTGATGCTGATTTCCTTCGAAGAATGCTCGAGAGGAAAGAAAAAGAGGCCGCGGAGCAGGCAGCCAATAAAAAAAGAATGGCTCTTTTATTCCAAGATATGACCGGGATGATGTTATAGCCGGAACCTCCAGTTGAAGACCCCCCGATTATCATTGAAGACGACAGAGGGGAGACATCGAACCCTCCTCAGGCTCTTTCAGCAGCCAAAGAAGAGACCATCTCCATGGCTGCTCTGGATGATTACATTACTCAGCAAATACGAGCTCATCAGGCGAATGAAGCAGCTGGGCAGGTCGTTAAGACTGGACGACCCTATCCATGCTGGTATGACCAAATAAGGTACCCGCCGGAATATACGATCCCTAAATTTCATGTATATAAAGGGACGGGGAACCCGCATCAGCATGTCGCTCAATTCAGAGCCCTGTGCGGCAACACCGGAGGTGATGATAAACTCCTGCTCCACCAGTTTGTCGGTAGCTTGTCGGAAACAGCATTCGAATGGTACTCTGAACTCCCGAACGATTTTGTTAAGACATTTGCGGAGATGGAGCTGCTGTTTATGCAGAGATTCGTGAGTGCTAGCGAGCGTACTCCGATTACCGCACTAATTAACGCCAGGGTGAAGCCGGGCGAAACTTGGGTCCAGTATGCAATACGGTGGTGAAATTTATGGTCGAAATGCGAGCAGCGCATCAAAGAAGCGCCGGCAGTGGGCATGTTCGTGGGCACTCTTGAGCCTCAAGCGACCATCTCGCAATTTATGATGTTTTTCAAGCCGACCACGTTCCAGGCTCTGATTGATAAACTAGCTCAAATGGACCAGATGGGCTATAGGCCTTCCTCTTCGAAGCCAGAGCAGCGAAATGAAAAAGGGAAAGGCAAAGCGACCTTCGTCGCCAATGCTCAAAAGCAGCCCATGGTCCAAAACTAACCGATCGCCTAGACGAGAGACGGCGATACTATAATGAGAAAATGAAGTGCTCTTATTCATCCCACCAAGGACAAAACGAAGAGGTTGTTTGAGCTGGCTGTGTGCAACAGGCTCATCAATCTGCCGAATCCAAAACGACCGTTGCAACCCGACGAGGCTAATAGTCCCAATTATTGCCCCTACCATCAAATGGTAAGCCATCCAATTGAAAATTGCTTCGTCTTTAAAGGCCGGATTGAAGATCAATACCAACAGGGCAAATTTTCCCTGTCCGAGAATCGGAAGGTGAACCCACCACAGCCACGCGCTCCTAAGAAGACGGACACACCGGGGGCATCATGTTCTTTCATAGAAGAAGCTCCATGGGAAGTCGTTCTTCCAGCCAAGACTAAAAGAATGATGAAGGATCTCTAAACGTGCCCGACAATCAGGTGGAAGAATTCGCTGGAACCCGAGATTATCGAGGGAATGCTGAAGCCGCGCCCAACTCTAAAAATTGGTGGTGAAGTCAAAGTGCTCACACCCAGCCGTCAAAGTCTTCGAAGAAGAAGAAGAAGACCAAAAAGCCCATGAAGCCTGGTGACAAGCGCATGGACCTGCAGAAGCAGATTGACATGCTGGAAGAATATAATCAAAAAGCACGGACTCCAGTCACACTCCAAGAATTTCTCAGCCACGTCCTTGAGGACGGAGATGATGACAATGGAGAAAACTCGTCGGATGAATCTGAAGATTATGTGGCAAGTTGCCATGTGATCTCTCACTTGTCGATAAACAATGAAGAAGCTCTTTACACAGAGAAACTGGGGGCGGATCCTAAGCCGGAATTTCTAGGGCCATCAGACGAAATGATTGATGCATTCCTGGACGAAGCTCTTGTTAAAAGCAAAGCTGATCAAGAGCGCGAGATGGCCATATTTGAAGAGGCCAAATGCCGACGATTGGACGAAAGGGTTAAAACACTCCCACCAGATCAAAGTACATCTGTCGTAAAACAAAGCAGGTTCAAGATGAAGAAAAGGTTCGCCAAAGCCATATCGATGGGAATGAAGCTGCCATCCTCTGAAGGAAACACTCCTGATGAAGCGGATATACATCCTAGGTACTGCTTATACCATCGAAAGATTGCGCACCCCACCGAAGAGTGCAATGCTTTTAAAAACTGGTGGCAGGGATATGTTACTCAACGACAACATTTCAAACGGATGAAATGCAAAACTCGTCGGGAGCAAAGAAACACGACCGAGGAGCATAAAAGAACTACCAGCAACTGTCACATGGTCAACGCTGGGGGATCGCAAGTTCTCACCTTTGGGAGCAATTCTGATGAAGAAATAGCCCTTGGCCCTCTCTTCAAAGAACCCACATCCGAAATGGAAGAAATGAAGACCTGTGAAAATATTCAGCTGCACAATAGTACGCTGCCCGAAAAGAATCTCGGGCCCCCGAACAGTGGGTCGAATAGAAAGGATAAAGGAAAAGAAAAAGTCCCTGAGGATATCGCCTTAGATGACCAAGTCGTCAAAGAGCTGACAGCCAAAGACCCGCCAAAGAAAAACAAGATGGATTACAACGTTCTGGCGCACCTGAGGAAGTCCCCATCATAACTAAACATTCTCGACGCCCTTCTGCTATCTAAGGAAGCAAGAGATTCGCTGATCAAGGCATTGCAGGAGCCTGAACAATTCCAAGCTTTCCTCGCCGAAGAAAAGATGAAGACGAGCTGGAAGAAGTACACACAGCCGATATCACTTTCGGCGATGAAGATCTTATCTTCGGGACGTGTGAGCATAACCGCCCTCTTTATGTCTCCGGATACTGTCATGATATCAAAATAGGCAAAATCCTGGTAGACAATGGGCCCTCCGTTAATCTCCTCAATGTAAGAGTGTTGAAGGAAATCTGCATGAGCGTTCAACACCTCGCTCATGACAAAATCACCATCTCCGGTTTTGACTCCAAGTCATCACGGACACTTGGGTCTGTAATACTGACGCTGCGCTTTGGGCTGCTCATCACGGATATTAAATTTCACGTCATTGACGCCAAGACTTGATACAACGCTTTACTCGGCAGGCCTTGGTTACATGGTACAACATCATACCTTCTACACAACACCAGTATATGAAGTATTTCAAGGATGGTCTCGAGTACACCGTAACAGGGGAACTTAACCCGTTCTTCATAAACGAAGTTCGCAAATATGAGGATGCAAAGTATTTCTTGCCGGACTTTGAAGACACAGAAAGATGTCGCAAACCGGAGGACAAGAACAAAGCTATCATCACTATTCCGGTCTTCGGGAGTGATACCGAGGAGGAAGAAGAAATAGTTTATTCAGGTCCGCCCGAATGCAACAAGCCGGGACCGTCCACCCCTATGCTGATCTTCGGCAGCGACTCGGAAGATGAAGTCAATGTCGTATTTTCTGTTCGTCCATCAATTCAAGCCTTTGCTGATGATGATCGGAGTTTGAAAATCGCCATGGTTCCATGAGAGCATTACAAAGAGCTCGATGCAAGGTGGTGGGTACGGAAACTTATCTAGAGAAGGTTCTAGCGAAACAAGATGCTACAGCATATAGTGTGCAGGAACTGCAGACATTCTACGTTCCTCCCATGCGAAAGGGTGAAAAGGCGACCCTATTCTACCGATCTGGGGAAACCAAAGTAGAGAAAGAAATTTGGCATGGTGTCGATTCTACACTTGACAGACTCCAGCCCATCCGTCTGCCTAGATATTACACAGAAGGCTTGAAAAGGCTATTGAAGCGCCAAGGTGTATCCTTCAGACAGACTGCTCGACAAGCTCAATTCTACAACAGGATCTGGAGCATCCCCGGAACTCAACGAAAGTTGCCCAACGGGAGAATGTAAACGATCAGACTTGGATATGTTCAATCCAAGGAAAGAGAGCGATTCTGCGGCTACTACGTCATACATAACTTCGACGAAGAATGAGATGCTCTGTGGGAAGATGCCAACCGTGAACCAAAACGAACTCCCATCGTGCTCTTCTGGTTAGGCTCGTTCTCACAGAGAAGGAGGGAGGAAGAGCTATAGAGGATGTGAACTTTCCGAGCCTATCGTTCGAAGAACAAATGGACAAGCTTATAAGGGAAGCGGGTCAAAAAGTTCGAGACGACTATAATCGCGAAATGGCCATCTACGAGAAAGCCAGAATCCAACGCCTCCTTCAGCAGGCTGCGAAAAATGAAAATGCTCTTCCTTATCAACCCGTCATTAAAAAGGCCCGACACAGAGGCAAAAATAAATCAAAGAGCGGGAAAGGCGTTCGACAGGGACAAAGTGGGACCAAGAAGCCACGCGATCGAGAATCGAGCAACCAGGATTCGTCTCTTGTAAAGAAGATGGGTCGAGCGTATTCTTTCTCCAAAGACAAGACAAGGAAGATACTTGATCTCACCGTAAAACATCAAATGATTACCCTCCCGGAGTCCAAGCACCCCGAGCAAGCAGGCGAAGTCTCTCACCCGGACTATTGCTCCTATCACCGGGAAATAGGACATCCTTTTGAAGACTGCTTCACATTCAAAGACTGGGTAGAAGACCAGTATCAGCAAGGCAGGTTCGCTCTATCCAGCAGCTGGAGGGTAACTCCGCCGCAGAAGCATGAACCAAAAGCTGTGCATTCAGCGAGAGTAGAACCAGATCAATGTCAGTCTTGGTAGCGATCTCATACCTGCCACATGATAACGCTGTCAGAAGAAGAGCCCGAGAATGTGGATGACCTCCCTTGGTGCTTCGAAAACGATGATGGCGAGGTGATCTCAGAGTTTCCACCGGCGCCAAAATAGCTGGAAGATGGAATACATACTACTGCAGATAATCTCAAGAAAATTGATTTGGGGACGGCAAGTGACCCACGGCCGATATTCGTCAGTGAGCTGTTGTCTGAAGAAAAGGTGGCTATGCTAAAGGACGTGCTCATGCAGCATAAAGATTGCTTTGCATAGAACTATTCCGAGATGCCAGGACTAGATCCAGAGATTGCTGTACACAAATTGGCAATATCCTCGGACGTCAAGCCGATCAATCAAGCACCGAGAAGAATGCGGCTCGAGCTTGAGATGATCATCAGCACCGAGGTCAAGAAGCTAATCGACTCCGGCTTCATCCAAGAGGTTCAGTACCCTGACTGGATCGCCAATATCGTCCCAGTGATGAAAAAAATGGGACGGTGCGCATATGTGTAGACTTTCGGGATCTCAATAAAGCCTGCACAAAGGACGACTTCCCAGTACCAGTTACTGAGCTGATGATAGATAATACATCCACTCACGAAGTTTTCTCCTTAATGAACGGCTCATCAGGATACAATCAGATAAAGATGCATCCTGAAGACCAGAAGCATACCACTTTCCGAACCCCTTTGGGCATATTCTGCTATAAGGCGATGCCTTTCGGTCTAAAAAACGCTGGTGCCACCTATCAGAGAGCCATGACGAAGATTTTCGATGACCTCATACATGAAATCGTCGAATGTTATATCGATGACCTCGTAGTTAAAAGCAAATCATACGAGGAACATTTAGAGCATCTGAAGATCGTGTTTCAGCGCCTTCGGAAATACAACTTGAAGATGAACCTTCTCAAATGCGCGTTCGGAGTTTCCTCACGCAAATTCCTAGTATTCGTCGTCCGCCACCGAGACATCGAGATAGACCCGTCGAAGTTCAAGGAGATCATGGAAATGCCACCGCCAAGGACTCTGAAGAAACTACGGTCTCTCCAAGGAAAGCTCGCGTATATCCGGCGATTCATAGCCAACCTCTCCGGCAAATGTCGTCCTTACAGTCACCTGATGAAGAAGAGAACCCCTTTCGTCTGGGATCACAAATGCCAAAGCGCACTCGACGAAATCAAACAATACCTACAGAATCCTCCGGTACCGGCCGCTCCCATTAAAGGAAAACCTCTCGTCCTGTACACAACAGCCCTCAAAGGTTCTTTAGGCACGCTATGGGCACAAGAAAACGACCAAGGGAAAGAGAGAGCCCTCTACTACTTGAGTCGAGTTCTACTGGGGGCAGAAAGCAATTACTCTCCCATTGAAAAACACTGCCTGGCGTTGATCTTCGCAATAACGAAGCTCAGACACTATGCCTTGGCACATGAGGTCCATCTCATATCAAAGGTGGATCCTCTCAAATACTTGATGTCGAAGGCCATATTAACAGGGCGGCTCGCTAAATGGGCCCTAGTCTTGATGGAGTTCTCGATAACTTATCATCCTCTTAAGGCAGTGAAAGGCCAGACCATTGCTGACTTCCTCGCAGAGCATCCGATACCCGCCGATTCTCCTTTGAACTATGAATTGCCCGACGAGCACGCGTTTGACATGATCGACGGTAAGAGAAGAGAGAATGATACCCGGTGGGAACTTTATTTCGATGGAGCATCTTCCATGAAGAAGCACAAACAAAGCACCCCCATAATCAAATCTGGGGTGGGCCTCATCTTCGTGACTCCACAAGGAAGGATAATGCGCTTTGCTTTCTCCTTAAACGAACCGAGGACAAAAAACGAAGCCGAGTACGAAGCTTTGATAACAGGTCTTGAAATCGCCGTTGACATGGGAATTGAGAATCTCCTCATATACGGAGACTCCCAGCTGATTGTTAGTCAAATAAACGGCGACTATCAAACGTGCAAACCAGAGTTGGTGAAATACGGCGAGAGAGTGCAGCAATTGCTGACTCAAATCCCTGCCTATGCCCTGGAGAGCATACCGCGTGCGGAAAAATAGTAAGGCGGATGCATTAGCCAAGCTCGCTAAATAACTGGCCGACGAAAACCTCGATGACATGAGGATCGTTGTGCAAAGTCGTCGGGTTCTTGCACAGCAGAAATATCTCCAGAATCGTCCGAAGAAAATGGAGCGACCGAGCAAACGACTCTGCAAATAAAAGACCGGGAAAAGACTAAGGATTGGAGAGAAGTCTTTATAGACTACTTCAAATCCCGTCGAACGCCTGAAGATGCATCCTTAAGACATCAGCTCATGAAACGAGCTCTATCTTTTGCCTTCATCAATGATACACTATATAAGAAATCATTTTATTCTCTATGGTTAAGATGCCTGGGACCTGAAGAAGCAAAACGAGTCGTCCAAGAAACTCATGACGGACTCTGCGGTTCTCACCAAGATGGGCTGAAGATGAAACTGAAGATCGAAAGGATGGGCTACTATTGGGCCACGATGATCCAGGACAGCCTCAAATACGCGAAGCAGTGCCACTCGTTCCAGATTCACGGGGACTTTATCCATCAGCATCCGAATCCACTACATCCAACGGTGGCTAGCTGGCCGTTCGAAATGTGGGGAACCGACATAATCGGGCCTATCAAACCAGCATCGTCCAGAGGACATCGGTTCATACTGGCAACAACAGATTACTTCTCTAAGTGGGCAGAAACAGTACCGCTAAGGGAAGTGAAGACGGAGAATATCCTCCATTTCTTCATGACGCATGTCATTTATCGGTTTGGAACTCCGCGACGGATCATCTGCGATAACGGGCCAGCATACAGAAGCCACAAGATCAGCCACTTCGCACAACAGCATAACATAGACTGGAGATACTCTTCAGTCAATAATCCTCGAGCTAACGGTCTAGCTGAGGCTTTCAACAAGACCTTGAAAAAGATCGTGAAAAAGACGGTGTCTCGAAGTAAGAGGGACTGGCACGAGAGACTGCATGAAGCTCTTTGGGCGTATCGAACTACGTTCAAAACAGCCACGAACACAACGCCGTATGCATTGGTATTCGGCACAGAAGCGGTACTCCCCCTCGAGATAGAGTTACCCTCTCTACGAATGGCGGTTCACTACGAGCTAGCAGACGAAGAAAATGCTCACCTTCGGCTTGAGGAGCTCGATGCCCTTGATGAAACCCGGCCCATAGCACAAAAAAATCTGGAGGCTTATAAAGCAAAGATGACGTGCTCAAATGAAAGATTGACTAGGCTGAGAACATTCCGCCAAAGCGAACTCGTGCTAGTGGTCAAAAGACCTATGATCCCCAATCATGCCATGCGGGGGAAATTCGAGCCGAACTATGAAGGCCCGTATATCATAGACAAAGTCTACCACGGTGGAGCATATCTACTTATGGACATGCATGGTGAAAGACCTTTCAGGCCAATAAACGGTCGCTTCCTAAAAATATACTACGCCTGACGAGTCATGGCCTAGGTCAACGATAGATGACGACACCTATGTCCGCTCGCTATCTTCCAAAGCCTAAACTCTGTAAGTAGTAGCCGGCTTCCTTTTCTCGGACCGAAACGTCCTTAAACTAACGATGGACCACTATGTCCTAAAACTGGTGTTGGACCGAAACATCCTTAAACTAACGATGGACCACTATGTCCTAAAACTGGCGACGGACCGAAATGTCCTTAAACTAACAATGGACCACTATGTCCTAAAACTGGCTGTTGACCGAGACGTCGATAAACTACTGTGGACTGCAGCATCCCAAGGCTGACGCAAAAAAAATAAAAATAATAAAATAAAAATGTATTTATAAAAAAGAGAAAACGGTATGTCCATAAGCAAATGGGCATGGATGAAAACCCGAAAGGGCTCCGTGAGTAAAAACAGCAGGGCTATTGTTAGTTATATGTATGCCCTAGAGGCCATTACTATACATACGATGTATATTGTAGTGGATGCCTGGACATATATAGGGAGGACTTTCTTGCTCGACATGATAGTACGCTATCTGGTTGTACTTTATCTTAACATGTATTCTGATTGTCTCTATGTTACATGTTGATAAAGCCCTTAGGATATGTATTCGACTACTGGGACTATGATGAGATCATACTAGTGGGGCCACGGTAGTCGACGAGTACATCCTATAACTGTTCCTAGTCGAGGGTGTATCGAGACAGGGCATCGATACACCAGAGTAGACTAGCGTATATGCATCTTGACCTATATGATGGGCGATGGATGATCCCATATCCATCGGTGTTTGACATCAAGGATAGTGTACGGGTGCTCGGTGGAGACTGGGTACACGGGACAGACTCGCCGAGAACTGTTGGAGATAGTGCCCTCAGAGTCAATTATTGGATCACAGACACGTGATTGCAATGATTGAGAGATGACCTATACCGGTAGAACAGTCTTACTCAAGATGATAGCGTGCTATCTGGTTTATCTTTATCATCGTGTACTGTTTCAGGTGACCTTACAGGTCACTATTGCACGTTGATAGAGCCCTTAGGATTCTTGCTTGACGGCTAGCAGTATGATGGCGATCATATACGTGGGAGCTGGGGTCTATAAGCGCATCCTTAAATGGTCCCTAGTCGTGGGAGTTTCGAGACAGGGCATCGATACTCCAGAGTAGACTAGTGTATACGGTCGAGACCCCGACGAGGGGCGGTGGCCGGTCTCACAAGCCACTGGTGTCAGTTGGTTCACCTAAGATGTATACAGGTGCTCATTGGTGTTAGTGTATATGCCCTAGAGGCCATTACTGTATCATACTAGTTTGTATATTACTTGATGGAAGCTTGGGATATTCACCTTGTATAAACAATCTTGCTCAATATAGTAGTATGCTACTTGGTTTGTTTCTACTTTAATGTGTACTTGTGTTTATTTCAGTATATCACTTATACGCATTAGTGGAGCCCTTAGGATCTTTGCTTGATTACCAGCGTTGTGATGGCAGTCACACTAGTGGGGGCTGGGTAATCTATAGGCACATCCTTATACAGGTCCCTAGTCGTAGGACTATCGAGACAGGGCATCGATACTCCGGAGTAGACTAGCGTATGCGCTTCTCATCCCAGTATGGAATATGGTCTGTCCCACAGCCATCAGTACGTCGTACTGGAGATAGTATACGGGTGCTCGTTGGGTTACGAGTACACTGGACAGGACTCGTCGGGAACTGACAGGTTGGTATTATACCTATCGTCAGTTATCAGTTCCCAGGTGACATGAGTACAGCTTAGTCCGCTGACTTGACACTGGCACTTCGCCTCGAGTGTGTTCCCACTGCACTTTGATCACTACCCTACCACGGCTCAAAGGAGTCGTGCAAACAGGTGGTGGTTGGGTGCAGTCCCGAAACACTTGGAGGCAGTGACGGTTAGACAGGATTCGTCTCTCCCGGTATTGGGGGTTGACATCGCGCTGTGTCTAGGAGAGCCATTACACAAGTAGTCCCTGGCCAGGGCAAGCGAGATATACTGGTAGGTTCCAGTGTTATCTCAGGGTGTTTTGGGCTTCACTCCGACACGACTTGTACCGCTATTTGGGGACTGACGTTTTACCGCCCCCTAGGCCCGACATGCGATGTATCCGACGAACAGACCGGACTGTACGGAGAATGTCACATTCAGACTCAGTAGGAGTTCAGATGGGGTTTCACCTCGTCAGCCTTCTTGTCGGCATCTACCTGGGGACCGTTACGCACAGCTAGTGCCGCTTGCGGTCTGTGGTTAAACCCACTGCCAGCGTAGTGTCGAGTCTTTAGAGTCCCACACAGAGGGTATTCGCCTCTGGGCAAAACAGAGTAGAGGTCGCATGGTTTTGCGACAGGGTTCGTTCTCATCCGCGCACTTATGCACGTTTGGAGTCCGGACGGATTATACTGGCAGGCTCTGGTTTGAGCCAGATACCGGTATATGTTTTGGGGTTGCTTTTATCTCTTGGTATTCTTGTTCCTCGGAACGAGAATACAGGTGTGTATGCACAGTTGCTTGAGGCGGAGGATGAGGTTTTTCATTAGGGTTTCGGAACGGGTGCGTATGCACAGTTAACAGTCTTCATTTTCCAAACCCTAATGGATTTATATATTATCTAATAGTAATTAAATGAGAATTATGTTATGGTTGTTTTTTTGTTGACTTGTTGACCATGGTTGACTTGTTGACCATTGACCACCATCATGCTTTGAAAGATCCTCCTTGATTCATGCTTACACTTCATTTAAAGAAGCATGATAGTGGTCATTCCAAAATTACCATCAACTATTCTTATTTCAATTATTATCATTTAGATAATTCTTTTCTTTTGCATTATGGTTGCAAGAAAGAGAAATATAGCTCATTCTATCATAACCTCTCTCTCTCCTCATTTTCATCTTCTTCTTCCTCTAGCAAAGAGAAACCTTCTCATGTGTTGAGAATCCTTCTCTTTAAAAAGGAAAAGCAAACCCTAGTTACTCTCTACTCATTCTAGGTTCAAGGTTTAGCAAGCCGGGAACCCTAGTTCACTCAAAGATCGAGGAAGAGCCCAAAGGTCGAACCTTCGAGGTGGATCCATCTTCGACGGAAGAAGGCGACGAAAAGAGAACCATCAACCTCTACAAGATCTCAAGAAGAAGGAGTTCAAGTTTAGGTATAACCTTCATCCGAGTAGCTAACTCTCTTTAGCGTATTTGCTAGTTTAGTTTAGCAACGATCCCGACCTAGTTTAGTCCATGTTGCCTCTTGCGATAAAAATTCGTTTTTTATACCGTTTCCGCCTCCCCGTAAGCACCGGGGGTCGCAATATGGACTTACAGCGGTATCAGAGCCTAACTAAACTTAAACTAGCTTGGTAGCGAAGTGTATGGAAGTTCGAAACCGAAAAATCACAAAACCGGAAAAACCAAAACCCTAACTTTCTGTTGAAATTTTTTCTGCTCTAAATGAAAAACTTTATACTCTAAAAATCGTCTCAGGGTTTTCTAAGAACACCCACCAAAAACGATAGCATGATTCCTTCAAAGCGCCGCCCTTCCGCGGCATCACCTGTTCATCAGGCCGCGGAACCGCCGCTGTTTGGTGTCCTCTCTGCATCGTTTTTTGTGCAGTGTTCTTCTGTGTTGGTTTTGGGATTTTTCAGATATATTATATGTGCCCAGATTTTCCAGAACAGAAATTCACTTTTGGGGTCCTATAATTCCGTATTTTTTCCGAACTTCACTGCACTTTGGCTATGTTGGTTATATCTGTGATGCTTGCATGTATTGAACGTCGGCTAATCGCTATAAGCCGATTAGTCGGGGTTATACATGATCTGTGTTTGATATTGGAATGTGTATATGAATGTGTTGGACTGTCGCGGGTGAATAGCCGGGGTGGATGTGAGATGAGCTTTTGTTTTTCTTTCATTCATTGTAAATGTAAATTGATGTAATAATTTTATTTGTTTGGCCGCACAACCGGGTCGGGGTTGTAGCCGTCATTGTATAATTCTTTTTACTGTTTTTGCTCCTAGGATAGACCCATGGAGGGGTGCACAAACTACCGGGTTCTTGGCGGGTAGTTTGCCGCACCCGTAGGGGTCTTGGGTGGGGTATTTGCTATTCACCGCGACCGTGTAATCCGCTTTTCGTTGCAGGCTCGAAAGGATTGCGGATTGCTAGTATATCCAATGTATTCATCTGTGATCTGTAATGTCTATCATTGCTTTCTATTTAGGCGTTGCTTATGTTTTACAGCCGCGCTAGCCCAGCCCCCGCTCTGTCGTTAGTTAAGTAACCTAACGAGTGATGACGGGACCCCGTGGCGAATGCGAATGGCATAAGCGTACGTCATATTTTGGTTGTTTTCTGCAATGGTAGGATTAAATGATGGGACGCATTAAAAGAACTAATGCAAGAATATCACGCATTAAAAGAACTAATGCAAGATAATAAACCAAGCTAAAGTCGTTGGAACACTTTCGAAAAACCACTCGGTTCTTTTCAAAAACTAACTTTTAAATGCGGAGCTTGAGCCACTCCTTCTAAAAGCTATCTCGTTCCATCGATTATATCAAGTTCACTACGTTCACGGTTTTACCAAAACCATTCGTAGCCCTCCGTCGTTTCGCATGAATAGGCAATAGTATTCAAGCTGTGTATTTTGGCCAAAGTCAAGGCACAGTGATTGGTAGCTATTGGGTGTTCATGTGTAGCATAGATAGATGCGTTGGTTTGGGACAGTCGTGCTGCCATTTTGGCCAAAGTCAAGGGTATGTACGGATGGATCCAAATTAACCTAGAAAGTGACGGGTAGAACTTGACATGTGACTTATGATATTTTGGCCAAAGTCAAGGTCATAAGAGCATGGGGCAAAAATCCACATCGGGAGTTTCATAAGTACTGAAACTTGCTAGATTTGCATACCATTTGGAGTGTGATGATTATGGTAGGATTCCTTCATTTTCGTCACGCGATGATATTTGGATCCCGATCCTACTGTGAGTATATGCTACTCCTCGGGAAATTTCTCACTAAACGATCAATGCTATAAACCTAGTAGGTGCCTAGAAAGGTGTTAGCGGGGCTACGCCCCCAGGGAAAAGAGGTTCTTAAATTAAGGAACTTCGCGAAAGCGTTGGAAAACCTCCCTCGAAGTACCGACACTGGCCTGGCTGAACGGTTAAGTAAGTATTGTACGGTGGGATTGATCCCGGCTAATTCTTCCTTTGTGGTTTGAGGAGGGATTCGAGAGACAGTGGGAGCCATCCTGTTTAGACAAATTAAAAACCATTCTAAACTTGCAAGAGCATCGTGCTAAGTGTTTCTTCTCTCCCCCTGCAGCGACCAAATCGAAATGACTGGACTTAAGTTACTTCTAGATAAAAACATATTGACAGGGCCAAACTACAAAGATTGGCTCAGGAATGTCAAATTGGCAATCTCTTACGACAAGCTGGGGTATCTTCTTACCACCAAAGCTCCCCCCGTCCCAGGTCCCACCTCCAGCGTCGCGGATAAGGAAATCCGTAAGACTTGGGAGATTGACAGCGCGAAGGCCAGATGCCTCGTACTTGCCTCGATGGACAACGACCATCAGAGGAGGCACGAGAATATGGATTTGGAATCCATATTTCTTCATACAAAAGAACTGTATGGAGAGCAGTCTCGTATCGCAAGATACGAAGTGTCGAAGAAGTTATTTTCGACAAAGTTGGCCGTCGGATCATCGGTAGCGGACCACGTGCTTAAGATGATTGGCTACACTGAGGAGCTCGCGGAACTTGGGACCACGTTGGACAGTGAACTCTATACGGATATAATTCTCCAGTCCCTTCCATCCACTTACGCCCAGTTCATACTGAATTTCAACTTGCAAGAAAAGGAAGTTGAACTTTCAGAACTCCTCAACCTGCTGAGGAGCGCAGAGGGCACCCTACAGAAGGGTAGGGAAACACCCGCTTTGTTTGTAGGAGGATCTTCTTCCTCTAGGTCCAAGGCGAAAGCCAAGGGAAAGAGGAAGAAAGCCCCCGCCAAACCAAGAGGCGGTGTTAGTAAAGTGGGTACGAAGGGAAAGGAAAAGGCAACAAAGATTGCGGGGAAGCTTGTTGGAAAGGAAGAGTGCTTCTATTGTCACAAGAGTGGACACTGGAAGAAAGATTGCAGGGCTTGGAAAGCCAGGACACAGGAACTGAAGCAGGTTGCGGCTTCAGCTTCAGGTGTGTATGTTATTGAAAACTGTCTTTCTATAAACTCTACTTCCTGGGTATTGGATACCGGATCAGGATCTCATATCTGTAATTCTTTGCAGGCGTTGAGAAACCGTAGGGTTTTGAAGGCAGGTGACATGACCCTCAGAGTTGCGAACGGAGCTAGCATGGATGCTAAAGCCGTGGGGGACTATCACCTGGGAATGTCAGATGGGCATGTTTTGGTTTTGCGTAATTGCTTTTTTGTACCCAACGCAACTTGTAATATCATTTCTGTATCTTTGGTTTCTAAAGAAGGTTATGAATTTGCGTTTGTAAGTAATGTTGTTAACATTCACCTTAATCAAGTTCTGATTGGGTCAGGTACATTGAGCAATGGTATATACGTATTAAACCAACCACAGATTTTCAATGTCCAGAATACACACAAAAGAAAGTCTCTAGATATCAATCAGACTTTCTTATGGTATTGTAGACTGGGTCACATCAATGAGAGAAGGTTGACTAAGTTACATACAGAAGGATATTTGGATCCGTTCGAATATCAATCGTATGCCACTTGTCAATCCTGTCTCAAAGGAAAGATGACAAAGACTCCGTTCACTGGACACGGAGTAAGAGCGAGCGAGCTCTTGGGACTCGTACACAGCGACGTGTGCGGTCCAATGTCTACACATGCGCGAAGCGGTTATTCTTACTTCATTACTTCTACGGATGATTTTTCAAGATACGGTTATGTCTTCTTAATGAAACATAAATCCGAAGCTTTTGAAAAATTCCAGGAATTTAAGAATGAAGTAGAAAAACAAACCGGCAAAAGTATCAAGATTCTAAGATCGGATCGAGGTGGAGAATACTTAAGTGCCGAGTTCCTGAATTACTTAAAAGAGAATGGGATTCTCTCTCAGCTTACTCCTCCATACACCCCGCAACATAACGGTGTATCGGAGAGATGGAACCGAACCCTATTGGATATGGTACGGTCCATGATGAGTAACGCTGAGTTACCGCGATCATTCTGGGGGTATGCGCTAGAATCAGCTGCGTACCTTTTGAACCGAGTTCCTACTAAGACTGTGCCTACTACACCATATGAGATGTGGTGTGGGAAGAGACCCCATCTCAGTCACATTAAGACTTGGGGAAGTCCAGCTTTTGTTAAAAAGCAACATGCGGACAAGCTCGAGGCACGCTCAGTACTGTGTAAGTTTGTGGGATATCCAAAGGATTCCAAGGGATATCTCTTCTACTACGAAGAGGAACAAAAAGTTCTTGTTTCTCGTCATGCCCACTTTCTAGAACATCAGTTCTTAGAAAAAGAATTAAGTGGGAGCGCAGTAGAACTGGAAGAAATTCCAGAACCACAGACTATTACTGAAAGCTTAGTGGAACCAGAGGGTTCAAATGAACAGGACATTCCTACGCCGCTCCGCAGGAGTAGTAGGCAGTCTCATCCGCCCGAGAGATACTACGGTTTTCTCATAGACGGGGATAGAGAGGATTGCATCATAGACTATGATGAGCCTACTAGCTTCCAGCAGGCCGTTCAGAGCGTTGACTCGGTAAAATGGCTGGATGCAATGCGGACCGAAATGGAGTCCATGTACACCAACAAAGTATGGACGTTGGACATTGCTCCAGACGGGGTAAAACCCGTAGGATGCAAGTGGATCTTCAAAAGGAAGATTGGTGTAGATGGACAGGTTGAGACCTATAAAGCTAGACTTGTAGCAAAGGGTTTCCGTCAAAGACCTGGCTTGGACTATGACGAAACCTTTTCTCCAGTGGCTATGCTGAAATCCATTCGGATCCTTCTTGCCATTGCTGCCTTCCACGATTATGAAATTTGGCAGATGGACGTAAAAACCGCTTTTCTAAATGGAAATTTAGAGGAGTGTGTCTATATGGATCAGCCAGAGGGTTTCATTCAGAGTGGGAGCAGCGGAAAGGTGTGCAAGTTGCTTAAGTCCATCTATGGACTAAAGCAGGCATCGCGGAGTTGGAACATCTGTTTTGATGAGACGGTCAAGGAATTTGACTTTATCAAAAATCCAGATGAACCATGCATCTATAGTAGATTTGTAGCGAGAACTGTAGTATTCCTTGTTTTATACGTGGATGACATTCTCTTAATAGGAAATGACATTCCTATGCTACAATCTGTCAAGGGTTTCTTGTCACAAAGGTTCTCCATGAAAGACCTGGGTGATGCGTCTTACATCCTGGGGATCCGGATCCATCGTGATAGATCCAAGAGGATATTAGGACTTTCACAGTCCAGGTACATCGACACCGTACTGAAAAGATTCAGCATGGAAGATTCCAAGCGCGGTAACCTACCGGCTTGTCACGGGATCACCCTCTCTAAAGAGATGTCTCCCAAGACTGATTTGGAGAGGGATCGCATGTCTATTATACCCTACGCTTCTGCGGTAGGCTCTATAATGTATGCGATGTTGTGTACCAGACCGGATGTAGCTTATGCACTGAGTGTAGTAAGCCGGTATCAGTCAAACCCTGGGGAGAAACATTGGATAGCGGTAAAGAACATTCTCAAGTACCTGAGGAGGACTAAGGAGATGTTCTTGGTGTATGGCGGAAAAGACCTCCAGATTGAGGCCTTTGCTGACTCCAGCTTCCAGAGTGACAAGGATGATTCCAAGTCCATGTCGGGTTTTGTCTTTACCCTCAATGGAGGGGCGGTGTGTTGGAAGAGTTCCAAACAGGAAACCGTTGCAGACTCGACTATGGAAGCGGAATACATCGCTGAATCTGATGCCGCAAAAGAAGCTGTCTGGATAAGGAAGTTCTTAAAAGAACTTCAGGTGGTTCCATCCATTGTTGACCCAGTACCTCTGTATTGCGACAACAACGGGGCTATAGCTTTAGCAAAGGAACCCAGGTCCCATCAGAGATCCAGGCACATCTTGAGGCGGTATCACCTGATCAGGGAGATCGTGGATCGCAAGGAGATCGAGGTTCGGAGGGTTGCTTCAGAAGAGAACACTGCAGATCCATTCACCAAGGCCCTACCCCAGACTCAGTTCGAGCGGCTGATCGAGATGATAGGTCTTCGATACGCCAGTTCATGGCCTTAGTGCAAGTGGGAGATTGTTAGTGTATATGCCCTAGAGGCCATTACTGTATCATACTAGTTTGTATATTACTTGATGGAAGCTTGGGATATTCACCTTGTATAAACAATCTTGCTCAATATAGTAGTATGCTACTTGGTTTGTTTCTACTTTAATGTGTACTTGTGTTTATTTCAGTATATCACTTATACGCATTAGTGGAGCCCTTAGGATCTTTGCTTGATTACCAGCGTTGTGATGGCAGTCACACTAATGGGGGCTGGGTAATCTATAGGCACATCCTTATACAGGTCCCTAGTCGTAGGACTATCGAGACAGGGCATCGATACTCCGGAGTAGACTAGCGTATGCGCTTCTCATCCCAGTATGGAATATGGTCTGTCCCACAGCCATCAGTACGTCGTACTGGAGATAGTATACGGGTGCTCGTTGGGTTACGAGTACACTGGACAGGACTCGTCGGGAACTGACAGGTTGGTATTATACCTATCGTCAGTTATCAGTTCCCAGGTGACATGAGTACAGCTTAGTCCGCTGACTTGACACTGGCACTTCGCCTCGAGTGTGTTCCCACTGCACTTTGATCACTACCCTACCACGGCTCAAAGGAGTCGTGCAAACAGGTGGTGGTTGGGTGCAGTCCCGAAACACTTGGAGGCAGTGACGGTTAGACAGGATTCGTCTCTCCCGGTATTGGGGGTTGACATCGCGCTGTGTCTAGGAGAGCCATTACACGAGTAGTCCCTGGACAGGGCAAGCGAGATATACTGGTAGGTTCCAGTGTTATCTCAGGGTGTTTTGGGCTTCACTCCGACACGACTTGTACCGCTATTTGGGGACTGACGTTTTACCGCCCCCTAGGCCCGACATGCGATGTATCAGACGAACAGACCGGACTGTACGGAGAATGTCACATTCAGACTCAGTAGGAGTTCAGATGGGGTTTCACCTCGTCAGCCTTCTTGTCGGCATCTACCTGGGGACCGTTACGCACAGCTAGTGCCGCTTGCGGTCTGTGGTTAAACCCACTGCCAGCGTAGTGTCGAGTCTTTAGAGTCCCACACAGAGGGTATTCGCCTCTGGGCAAAACAGAGTAGAGGTCGCATGGTTTTGCGACAGGGTTCGTTCTCATCCGCGCACTTGTGCACGTTTGGAGTCCGGACGGATTATACTGGCAGGCTCTGGTTTGAGCCAGATACCGGTATATGTTTTGGGGTTGCTTTTATCTCTTGGTATTCTTGTTCCTCGGAATGAGAATACAGGTGTGTATGCACAGTTGCTTGAGGCGGAGAATGAGGTTTTTCATTAGGGTTTCGGAACGGGTGCGTATGCACAGTTAACAGTCTTCATTTTCCAAACCCTAATGGATTTATATATTATCTAATAGTAATTAAATGAGAATTATGTTATGGTTGTTTTTTTGTTGACTTGTTGACCATGGTTGACTTGTTGACCATTGACCACCATCATGCTTTGAAAGATCCTCCTTGATTCATGCTTACACTTCATTTAAAGAAGCATGATAGTGGTCATTCCAAAATTACCATCAACTATTCTTATTTCAATTATTATCATTTAGATAATTCTTTTCTTTTGCATTATGGTTGCAAGAAAGAGAAATATAGCTCATTCTATCATAACCTCTCTCTCTCCTCATTTTCATCTTCTTCTTCCTCTAGCAAAGAGAAACCTTCTCATGTGTTGAGAATCCTTCTCTTTAAAAAGGAAAAGCAAACCCTAGTTACTCTCTACTCATTCTAGGTTCAAGGTTTAGCAAGCCGGGAACCCTAGTTCACTCAAAGATCGAGGAAGAGCCCAAAGGTCGAACCTTCGAGGTGGATCCATCTTCGACGGAAGAAGGCGACGAAAAGAGAACCATCAACCTCTACAAGATCTCAAGAAGAAGGAGTTCAAGTTTAGGTATAACCTTCATCCGAGTAGCTAACTCTCTTTAGCGTATTTGCTAGTTTAGTTTAGCAACGATCCCGACCTAGTTTAGTCCATGTTGCCTCTTGCGATAAAAATTCGTTTTTTATACCGTTTCCGCCTCCCCGTAAGCACCGGGGGTCGCAATATGGACTTACAATTGGGTTATGAGTACACCGGACAGGACTCGCCGGGAACATGCTAGTTGGTCTTATACCTGACGTCAGATAGCAGTTCCCTGGTGACATGTGTACAGATTAGTTCATCGACCTGAGATCGTCATTTGTCTCGTGTGAGTTCCCACTGTACTTTGATTACTACCCTACCACGGCTCAAAGGAGTCTTGCAAACAGGTTTTAGTTGGGTACAGTCCCGAGCCACATGGAGGCAGTGAGCGGATCTGCAGGGGTTCGTCTCTCCCGGTATTGGGAGTGAGGTCGCGCTGTGTCTAGGAGAGCCATTACACAAAGCCCTCGGCCGAGGCGGGAGATTTACTGGTAGGTATTCCAGTAGTATCTCAGGGTGTTCTGGGCTACACTCCGACACGACTTGTACCGCTTTTGGGGTCTAATTTTTACCAACCTCCTAGGCCCGCCATGCGATACTCATAGACGAACGGACCGAACTGTATGGATATTGTCACTGACAGGCTCAGTAGGGTGTCAGCATGAATTCGCTCATCGACGTCCCTTTTGGTCAATACCTGGTAGCCCGTTACGTATGGCTAATACCTCTGACGTGCTTGTGGTTAAATCCACAGCCAAGGGATTGACGAGTCTTTAGAGTCCCCCACAGACCGTTTCTCAAGTTTCGGGCGAAACGCTGTAGAGATCGTATGGAGATATGGCAGGGTTCGATCATGTACGTGCGGTATTGCACGGATCTTGATCGGACGGATAATACTAGCGGGCTTTGGTTTAAGCCGGATCCTAGTATTGTATAGTGTAGATTTTGTCTCATTGCAATTGTATTCGGTCGGAATACAAATGCAGGTATGTATATACAGTAGCGGGGTTTTCCTGTAATTTATTACGGGATCGTTTTTCTGAAGTTGCCAGTTTCCTTTCCGTTTCGGCCATTTTCCTTTGTTTCTTTCCTTGGCTGAAAAATGGTGGAGGAGGGCTAATTTGCAAATGTGCAAATTAGCAATTTGGAGGGTTGTTTTTGCAAGTAGTTGCATCATGATGGTTTCATGATGGTGCACCATCCATTGACTTCATTTAGTTGATCATTGCTTGACTTTTGGAGATATGATGGTTGATAAAGTGAGTTGACATAATAGTTGAGGTGACTTTCTTCATGATGATGATCATTCCTTTTTGCTTGCATTATTGCCTCCCCACCTCTTGACTTTTCTCTCTCCCCCTTCACCACATGAGGCCGGCCACTATATGGGAGGGGGCTGTCCCAATTTTTTGGGGGTGGAAATACTCTCATATGCTTGCTAAAAATCCTCTTGGTTCATCTAAAAAGGTTATCTCATTCCTCCACCAATAAAAGGCAACTTCTAGTAACCCCATCGAGACAAAAGAGTTCTACACTTCATCTACAGTATCCTTGGGCACGTCGACTCGCCAACTTCGTGCCCGAGTTGCCTCGGTCCAGAGGTGGGTGCCCATAAAAGAACCCGGCGATGTGGTGCCCTTCCGACGAGGAGATGAAGATCGGAGATTCCGCGGGGAGATCGGGACGACGACGAGAAGACCGAAGGACATGGATCGCTTGGTATATCTCTCTACCCTTTCTTCATTTAGGTAGTAGTAGGTTAATGGCCCGATCCGGGTTTATAGTCCGCGGTAGCGCCGGTTTAAAGTTAAGAAAAAATTTTGTTTCCGCATTTTGGCCTCGGACAGACGGCCGGGGCACTGCCGTGGCCTAACATGGTATCAGAGCCACGCCATTAACCTAGTCTAGCTTTCTCTAACGTGTTTACAAGTTCGATCGAACGAATTTCCAAAAACCACATTTTCCATGCATCAGTTTCTGTCGAATTTTTCCAGTCGTCAAAAAATTATTTGGTACATTGGAAAATTACGTGCAGGGTTTTTTATGCATTCTGTGAAAATTTGGTCGGCTGATATTACTATAGCGCGGCGGATCAGCGACCAAAACAACGTTTTGGCCGCGGATCCGCCGCCGTTATGTGACCAAACAGCACCAAATTTCTACAGTGGGTTTTTGACATGGAAATAGGGTTTCTGGTATATTCTTTTTGGGCCCAGATTTATTTTAAGTGCTACAGTTGTGCTTGGGGCCCACTTGGGAAAATTTAGTCGATCGAATATTTTAAACATTTTAGTTCACAGTATTTACATTATATCTGCGACCGTCAATGTCACTTGATCGGTAAATCCTGTCTAACTGCTATAGCCCTTTTAGACGAATTTGCGAACGTGACATTCACGTTGATGTTCTGTGTTGTGCTGTGATGTTGCGGATTTGTCGTGTGGATAGCCTGGATGCAATGCTAGTACAGTTTTGTTGTTTATGTACATTTGATATTGCGGGGCGAGCGTCCGACATGTGGACTGCCGTTACTGCCTGTTTGTATATTATTCTTTTGGGGCATGACCGGGCTGAGGTCGATGTACCCGTTGTATGTATATTTTACTTTCTGTACTAGGATTACCCCGCGGAGGGGTGCACGGATAGCCGGGTTCTAGAGGGCAACGGGCCCGCATCTCATGGCGTTGAGACGGAGGGGGCTTCACTCTAGAATTGGCGGGCTATTCGCCGCACTTGTAGGGGGTACAGGTTGACCCAGGAGGGGTGCCCGAGTTACCGGATTCCGTGAAGTGCTGGGTGGTCCATTCACATTGTTGAAGGCGGCTGCCTCGCTTCAGGTTTTGGCGGGTAACTTGTCGTGCCCGTAGGGGTCTAGGATTTCATTGCACAGGCTATCCACACGACCAGGGGAACGTCGGGTTTCAGTAGCGGCTCTATGAAACCCGGGGATCCCATATATCTGTATTATTCTGTGATGCTTATTACATTTCTGTGATTTTGCATTTTATCACGCCTTGAGCGAATATTATATATTGATATATATACTAGTAGATGTTGTATATGTTTTGCATCCGCGCTAGTCCAGTCCCCGCTCTGTCGTTAGTTAAGTAACCTAACGGGTGATGACGGGACCCAGTGGCGAATGCGGATGGCATATACGTACATCATTATTTTCGTTCATTTGTGGTGTGATCAATTGATGGGGCTGCATTGATTCGGATCAATGCAAGCTACAAACCTATTTTGATGTTGTTGGAACAATTTTTCAAAAAGCTGTTATGGCATGGAAGTTCACTTTTGTTTTGCATAGTGGTATTCGGTTATGAATATCCAGCACCTCAGTCGACGAGGCAAGGGCCGAGATCCCTTCACCGGGAGTGACCCCTTGGACAGAAGTTTGCGTCAGGGTAATAACTTCACTATAGCCGATTGCCTTTTGCTTTGCATCGTGGTATTCAGTTGGAATACCCTGCACCACATTCTACGGGGAAAGAGCCGAGATCCCTTCACCGGGAGTGACCTCTTTAGCAAAGGTTTTCATTACTATATTTTTATAAAAAGCTATACAGTTCCTTCAACAATATCAAGTTCATTACGTTAAAGGTTTTTCGCCAAAAACCAGCCGTAGCCCACCGTCATTTCTTACGGGTATTATTTAGTATTCGTGCTGCGTTTGTTGACTCCGTCAAGGCGTAGTGTACGGTAGCTAAGTGGTGCTTGTTTGATGCATAAATGGGATTGGTTAGGACAGTCGTGCGGCCTTGTTGACTCCGTCAAGGGCACGTACGGGTGGGTTTAATGCAATCCAGATAATGACGGGTTGAACTTGACTAGGACTCTTTGATTTGTTGACTCCGTCAAGGTCACTTGGGTCCTAGGGGTAAAAACACACATCGGGAGTTTCTAAAGAAACTGAAACTTGCCAGATATGCGCATACCTTCTGGAGTGTAATAACGTGAGTGGATTCCGTCACGTTATCTTGCGATGATAGTTGGATCCCGATTCCCACTGATGAGTTGGTTTACTCCTCGAGTGATCCCGACTAATTCTTCTTTCAGGTTTGGAGGAGAATTTGACGTTACAGTGGGAAGTTTCCTGATTAGATAAAGTGATAACCATTCTGATCTAGGTTAGAGTGCACACTGAGTGTTTCTTTTCTCTCTCTCTTTGGCAGCGACCATGACCCAACCCATGGCTATGACTCAGTGACCAAGTTGACCGAACCTTCTTATAAGACTGGCTTTTGGATTGTCAGAGTTGCATACCTCATTGCCACTCCTGCTTTTACCCTTTTCTACAGGACAACCCGTATTACTACGAACGCCCACTTCCATTGGATAAAACCATCGTATGGTTATATACGAACTCGAAGGAATTTATTCGAGGATGGTTTCCGATTCTGGAGAAAACGAATAGGACTATTCTGTTGTCTTTTCCTTTTACCTTCTCTCAGGTTGCGAGTGCTCCTTGGATTAGGGGATAGTACACCCGTTACGCCTATTGGATAGTCTTCTTCCAAACCATAGGCTAGTGCCGAACGGTAGGGAATGAAGAAAGCCGATTAGCCTAAGTGTGGTGTATAGAAAGTATTAAGTAAAGACAAATAAAGGGATTAGTAAAAGGGCAAAGTAAACTGCGACTGCTATTCACGTCCGAACCAAGTATTTCATTACCACTCCTACTTCACCTTTGTATTTCTCCAGAACACTCCGTATCACTAGGAAGATCCACAGTTATTTGGATACTCCATCGTATGGTTATATACGAACTCGAAAGGAACTTGTTCCAGTTCGGGGATGGATTCTGGTTCAGGAGAAATAGGAATAAGGTCTATTCAGGTGTCTTTTATCTTTACCTTCTCTCGGGTTGCGAGTGCTCCTAGGATTAGGACAGTACACCCATTATGCTTATTGGATAGTCTTCTTCCAAACCATAGGCTGGTGCCGAACGGTAGGGAAGGAAGAAAACCATTTAGCCTAAGAGGGTGTATAAAAGGTAATGACTAAAGACATATGAAGGGATTTGGAGAGATGGAAAAGAAATATACGGTTACAGTTGTGAATCTGGATAATGGAGGAGGAATTACTAGGAATACCCGGATATCCCTACGAAACATTTCAATGTTTCAGTTTCACCGTGTATTGTAAAAAGAAAACTGATTTCCCAATTAGACACTTGCTCCAGAGTATGTATTTACCAGGTATGATTCTCACATCTGTATGGTTTTACAGATGATGAGTGGGAGTAAGTTATTGGGAATTAGGTGATCATCCTCATTATATCAGAATTCGTTGTAATTGGTGATATTTGAGGAAATCACCTGGGTTGTTTGCCAGACGGTAAGTATTTGGTTTTGAATATCCGTTGTAATGCACCAATTTCAAATTGATATATCTGTACGTCTATTCTTATAGAGTGAGATGTAACTTTTCGAAATTATGTCCATGACATTTACCTATATCAGTGGATGATTAGATAAGGAGCATTAAACATCGGTGTAATTCTTCTTAACCATAAGTACAGTTTTCAACCTACGACACACAGGGAATGAGTTATTAGACTCAAAGGACTTATACAGAGTATTGTATATTGTCCAGTGTCCATTAGGACAGAGGGGTTGGTCCTCGTACTATAATCGATTTACTTATGACTTCTCTAGTTCTTAGACAAGTGTTTCGTAGAGACACAAGGTCTAAGTTTTGAGAAGTTATAGGTATATGAATAAAGTAGAGAACCAGGTGTTGCAAGTATCAGGATTCTTCAAGATGATCGAAGATGTGGATACTTGTGTATGGTATTCAGTTGGTAGTAATGATTAAGAGAACTTGCTTCTCTTTCAGGTTACTCATAATTGGAAGTACTCCTAAGTTGAGTAATGCTGATCGGCCTCTCTCCATTTTGTTGACATGCACTGGAGACAGCTGCATGATTTGAATTTGGTTCAATTAAATCAGTGCCTCTGTTTCTGTATTGGATATAGAACAGTTCATATCTTGACATTGTTAAGGTGCGGGGAGTTGTCCAGCTTATGCTTAAAACCAGACACTGGACAACTCAAGGCACGTTTCTATAATGGTTGTTTGTGGGTTGACCCGGGCTATGACGAGGGTTGATTTTCTACCATCTGGAGGATCAATAGTGATATTGTTCTTGACTCGCCACAGTTTTAATAAAAATGGATTTTTTCAGAAAACAGTAGTGGGAGTATGGTAGAACTGGAAGTGATTTCAGAACCGCAAACGATTACTGAAAATTTGATAAGAACCTAAAGATTCAATCTGATTTGACATTCCATTGGCCACTCCGCAGATATGGTGGGTAATCTCAGGCACTCGAGAGGTACTTCGGTATGCTCAAAGACGGTGACAGGGAGGTTCTTGTTTACCCAGACTTACCATTGTTATTGTTCCAGACTATGAGACCCGGCAGGAGGATGAGTATAGCGTCGTTCTGAACTGGCTTTAGAAGCGTACGTGTATGCCAGAGGGTTGTCGTAGTCAGTGGGAGCAGCGGAAGCATTGGTGGACAAGTAGCTTATGTCTATGGACTAAAGCAGATATAGCGGAGATAGATTATCTATTTCTGATGTGACAGTCATGGGTTTGACTTCATCAGAATAGGGGATGGATCTGTTAAGAAGGTAGTAGGGTGTGATGTCCTGGTATTTGGATGACATACACAGAGTAGGAAGTGATGTTCCTATACTACGATCGGTTATACTTTGGTTGTCACACAGTAGTTTCTCCACATAGGAATTGGATATTATATCAGACATTCTGGTTACTAGATCTATGGTTTTAGATCTAGATTTGGGTAGTTTCCCAATCTGGGTACTTAGACAGCATTCTACAGGTGTTTTAGAATGGACGACTCCTGGCACGGTAGTGTACCTACAAGTGATGGAGTCGCCCTCTCTAACGGTGTCTTACAGACTAAAGTGGAGAGGGATGTGCATGATTGGAAGATCACTTGCTTAGGCAATTGAGTCAATCATGAGATGTCAAGTACCACACCAGATGTTGTTTTTGCACGAACTGCAATAAATTGATATTGATTCTATCGTGGAGAAACAATCGGAAGCATTTTTAGAACATAAGTGGATGTTCTAGGGATTTGATGACGGCAGCCTCCTTTAAGAGACGGTTATCATTCCAGGCTTCCAAGGCGACCTGGATGACAGAGTGACTGTCAGAGTTATAGTTTTCCCTCTGACGAGGGGCAGTGTTTTAGACAGGTGATCCAAGGGGACACTGAGGGAGGCATGACGCAGGATACTGATTCAGTTCAGTTGACGATACAGTCTAAGAAGTTTGGATTTGCAGTTCATTTATGAACTAGGTCCCATCAGATATCCAGACATATTCTAAGACAGGTATTGCTCATTTCGGAAGATGGCTTTCTCCGCGAACTTGAGATTAAGAGAGACATAGAAAGAAACATTAGTGTGGATCCACTCACTGAGGCTATTCCTCGAACGCATTAGTTTCGCAAGCGGGTTTTTGTAAGACTGATTAGTAGAGGAGTTGGGTGTTCGGTATCACATGGGCTGTGAGTATGCGACATTGCAATAATTAGCCTTGAGTGCAAGTGGGAGATTGTTAGAGATAGTGCCCTCAGAGTCAATTATTGGATCACAGACACGTGATTGCAATGATTGAGAGAGGACCTATACCGTTAGAACAGTCTTACTCAAGATGATAGTGTGCTATCTGGTTTATCTTTATCATCGTGTACTGTTTCAGGTGACCTTACAGGTCACTATTGCACGTTGATAGAGCCCTTAGGATTCTTGCTTGACGGCCAGCAGTATGATGGCGATCATATACGTGGGAGCTGGGGTCTATAAGCGCATCCTTAAATGGTCCCTAGTCGTGGGAGTTTCGAGACAGGGCATCGATACTCCAGAGTAGACTAGTGTATACAGTCGAGACCCCGACGAGGGGCGGTGGCCGGTCTCACAAGCCACTGGTGTTAGTTGGTTCACCTAAGACGTATACAGGTGCTCATTGGGTTATGAGTACACCGGACGGGACTCGCCGGGAACATGCTAGTTGGTCTTATACCTGACGTCAGATAGCAGTTCCCTGGTGACATGTATACAGGTTAGTTCATCGACCTGAGATCGTCATTTGTCTCGTGTGAGTTCCCACTGTACTTTAATTACTACCCTACCACGGCTCAAAGGAGTTGTGCAAATAGGTTTTAGTTGGGTACAATCCCGAGCCACATGGAGGCAGTGAGCGGATCTGCAGGGGTTCGTCTCTCCCGGTATTGGGAGTGAGGTCGCGCTGTGTCTAGGAGAGCCATTACACAATGTCACGTCCTGAAAGTACGGAACAAGTCCGGCACATAAACTACGAACGTCTCGAGGCGTACGTAATCTAAGTAAACCGAAACCCCAGAAATCCAAACCAAGAAAAGTAGTAGAGTGAAGGAAAACCAATTTAAAACAAGTAGTTTCAATAGCATAAGCCGAATTATGCGGGTTTCTAAAAACATCAAAAATTTCCTGAAAATTTCGGCAGAGTCTCCTTTGTAAATACTGGCCCCAAACGGGATACAACATGAATAGTATACGAAATCAAAAAAAAAGGCATCCCCAAGCGGGAGCTAGCTCTTCGTCAATCGACGGTCACAACCACACAAGCAATATAATATACAACGCCAACGGCGAGGATCAAAACTCAAAAGGAAACTCAAACCACAAGAAAACCACAGAAAAATAACGCGCGACTCTAAGGTCGAAGGAATAACAACACTGGTCTCTATCTCAAAGTAAATACATGTTTGGTTGATGGAACTTCTAGATACAACTGAATAATAATATACAATGTATAATGATGGGTATGATACAAATAAACCCACCTACTAGCAAGTCACCCGAACGAAACTGTACCCGCAAAGCCGTAAAGAAACCTGTACGACGAAACCTGCAAGAAACTGGGGCACAACGGGGGTGAGTTGCCAACTCGTGAATAGAAAAACATCTACGAATAGAAATTGCATGTATAACGCAATCCTAGGTCATACGATCAATATATATATAATCCTCAAATAAAACCAGCAGTCTATAACAATGACTAGGGTAAATATCTAATCCAAGTGTAATCTCATGTGCCCGTGTCAGTGCCTCGGGTAGCAATATATCATATGAATGAGGTATGAATGCATGAAAACAGAATATATGTAAATGAAGAAACTGTTTTCATAATTTAGTGAGATTTCCTTTGTATTTTTAAAATGAGGTATCATAATGAAATCAGCATCAACAGTGTCTAGCATCGACACAAAACATAAATCTCAATGTCTCAAAATCTCAGGCTCCGGCTATCCGGACTGGCCTGTATCATCAAATCTCTGTATCTCAACATCTCGAAATCTCAATGTCTCAATCTCAATATCTAGGGCGCCGTCAGTCCAGACCGGCCCCTACCATCCATCTCAAGACCACGACGGTATCCTCCGGATATCTGACGCGTCAGGTAATATCACCCGTAGGTAGTCTTCCCCTGCCAGGCTCATCGTCAACACCACGAGCTTCTTGCCCCGGGGTACCTCCCAACACCACGAGCTTCTTGCCCCGGGGTACCTCACCGGGCCCACCATGTACCCGAAACGGTTCATCCATCTCCTCGAATCGGGTCTCGAAATCCATCAGCAAACTCATGGTGGACGACTCATACATCATGGGAAAACCGCATTTTTTTATTTAAAAAGAGAGAAAGCAGTTTATATATGTTTTGCGGTTTTCCTCCAAATCCAGAAAATATCATGGAAATCCGAATCATCAAAAGCATGTAAAACCATGAATATAAGCATGAGCATCCATGAATGCGGCATATAATGAATAACAGTATGCATGAAGTGACAAGTAACAACTACAATGTTTAAACTAGTATATAATGCAAGCAACTAATCATCATGTCAAAACTACTAGTAAACAAGCTACATTAGGCGATAATATTTTCTAAGGTGTGCGTGACATGGCAATTACCGATGAAGATGTGTGTGAGCCGGCAAGCAAGTGTACGTGGTACATACGCATCATCGGTAATGGTGCTGGTGTCCTAACAGTATGATATCAATAATGGAGTATGAAACATAATATAAGCATGCGATGCTAAGCGAACCACAATAATGAGCGGGAGCTGAATACTAGACGCAACTATAACTAATCTGCATTAATCTAATATAAGTCCTACAAATGGTGCCTTTTGAAATAACACGAATTATGGGGTTTTGAAAATAGGGGCTACGGTGTTTTTATGAAAAGATGCGTCTTTTGAAATATCCGTAGGATCCCTTGGGCTGTCTTTTAAAATACCCACGATTCGTTAGTTTTTGAAATAGGTAAGAATCGAATCTAATCTAACAACTAAACTAAACTAAAGGGCTAAGCTAACAAGCTGGACTACAGGTAAGGAAACCGCCTAACATCTGAGTCGATACATATACATACCTGTATATATATTAGTCGGTGATCCCGCCTCAATAATATCATATCCGATACCATATCTATAAGCAGGCATCCCAAGTCAAGAGTGCGGATCAATCATCAAAATATAGCTCGTACGTAAATCCGTCGTACGGCATCCCCAAATCTGGATACGGGTTAATATCACATTCATCATACTATTCACCTGGTATCCTCTTTATCAAATATCATGATCGGGGTACTAATCTACGTCTAGTACAATACTGATACCGCCTAAGTATGCATGCACGTGTGTGAAACACTACGTCAAGGACCCGCTACAACGTCATGTCGTATCGCAAATACGAACCCTGCTATATCACCGATCTCACGGCCTCAAATCAAATCTCATCGACTCGTCATAAATCCCAAGTACTATCCTCATTATCTATGCATGCGTATATGAATGTACATATGCATAGTCCCATACCCATGCATATATACATATATACACATCCCAATCTGCGCACAAGAAAGTAAGGTATGCAAGTCTGTGTGTGCGTATGTGGGTATAACAACTACTCTAGGGTTTCGCAACTAACCCAAAGCTAATCCATGAACACATAATCATAACATGAATAAACATTCTCGTATCATAAAACACCTATATAAACATATATATATGAGCTACACTACGGACTGCGGCGGTGCTATACGCCATCCACCCGACTTCTCCCCGTAGATATAAATCTACTCACCTGGTCCTCGCTAGCCGGTGCCGACGTCGCCACGTGCTTGCTTGTCGTCTCGAATTCCACATGGGTTACCTACATATCACAACACACCGTATCGCATTAAAACCCAATTCGAAATCGAAACGGTATTTTGAAAATCAAATCGGCACTCGTATCACGCATAGGTCAAAACCTATCGCCTACGCATGCAAGAATAGTCAAACCAACCCTCGATGTCGATGTACAAACGTCAAACCATCGAGAAAAACCCAAACACACTCATTTGCACATTCACGAACACTAATTATAATATAAAATGGGTTAAAATTCACAAAAACCCCGAACTCACTTTAAAAGCCATTTTTCCGAAAATCTAGCAAGCAATATTAACCGTTTTAGTACAAAACTTGATATTTAAACAAATCTAGCGGCCTCAATATCCACTAAATATCATAACTAATTCATACAAATCAAATTCATAAATTAATCTCATCAATTTGTATAAATTCCAAATTCCTAGTTTGCAAAAATACCGATTTTAACTCTTTTTAAGGTAAAATTCACAATTTATCAATTAAGCATGGTTTTGCATGATCTAAGTTGCTAAACAACAATTAAAATGTTAATAAAGTCATCAAAACCTTAATTAAATTTTAAATCACCCATTTGCAACTAAAAGCTAAAAGCTAGTTTGCAATTTATATATACTTATTACAAATTTAAATTAACAAAATGCGAACTAGCGACTAGATTTGATTTAGCAAGTCTTAAGATCTCAATTACAACATACAATCCATGATCCAAATACCCAAAACCCTAATTTGATCACAACCCATTCTCTTTAATTTTCTAAATTAACAACTAGAACCAATTTAACACTTAAATATGCTAGATTGAAACAATTTAAACAACGATTTAAACATGGGTTGGGATTTATACCTCACAACCATGAGATCAACATGCAAACTAAGCCTCCAAAATTCCAACTTTTCCCCAAGATCCATACTAGATAGGCCAATGAGAAATGGGTAGGGATTAGATTTTGATTTTGTGGGATTTTTAGTGGATTTTTGAGTGAGATTTGATGATTTTAGCACAAGAAATGAAGGGGGACAAGTGGGGGATCTGCTGCTGCAGCAAGGGGAAGGGGTTTCGGCCAATGTTTGGTGGGGGGAGAGAGAGAGAGAGGTTGTGTGGTGTTGGAAAAGTCACAAGTCAACAATTACCCCCATACCTCCTTTAATTAATACATTCTTTATTCTATTCTTTCTTTTCTTCTTTGAAATTCAAGTGGAGAAAAAGGGTGGAGGCTGCTGAATTCAGCCAAGGAATGAAGTAAATGGGGGTGTGTGAGTGTGGGTATGGGTGTGGGATGATGGAAAATGATAAATACAATACCCCAAACATCCATTTACACTAAAAAAAAGCTTTTTTCTTCGATATTTTCTAAACCGTTTTGACAAACGTTTTCATTTCAAAAACCACATGATAAAATTTTATTTAATGTTTTATGATGCACAAAATTTGTTTCAACTCATTCTAATTTGTAATTTTCCCTAATTAAATGTATTAGTTACGGCTTAAAATAATATTAAAATAATTAATTTCGGAAAAATTTTCAGAAAATTTGAAATTTCACCAGTGGCTCAATAAACACCAAATACTAGCAATTACATAGCTAGAATATGTATATTTAATTTTATAATAAAGATATTTGTATTTTGACTTTTTACAAAAAACCCCTTTATTTTACCGTTTTTCCGAAATTTCACCGAAACGATTTTCAAAACGTTACACACAAAGCCCTCGGCCGAGGCAGGAGATTTACTGGTAGGTATTCCAGTAGTATCTCAGGGTGTTCTGGGCTACACTCCGATACGAGTTGTACCGCTTTTGGGGGTCTGACTTTTACCAACCCCCTAGGCCCGCCATGCGATACTCATAGACGAACGGACCGGACTGTACGGATATGTCACTGACAGGCTCAGTAGGATGTCAGGATGAGTTCGCTCATCGATGTCCCTTTTGGTCAATACCTGGTAGCCCGTTACGTATGGCTAATACCTCTGACGTGCTAGTGGTTAAATCCACAGCCAAGGAATTGACGAGTCTTTAGAGTCCCCCACAGACCGTTTCTCAAGTTTCAGGCGAAACGCTGTAGAGGCCATATGGAGATATGGCAAGGTTCGATCATGTGCTTGCTAAAAATCCTCTTGGTTCATCTAAAAAGATATCTCATTCCTCCACCAATACAAGGCAACTTCTAGTAACCCCATCGAGACAAAAGAGTTCTACACTTCATCTACAGTATCCTTGGGCACGTCGACTCGGCAACTTCGTGCCCGAGTTGCCTCGGTCCAGAGGTGGGTGCCCGTAAAAGAACCCGGCGATGTGGTGCCCTTCCGACGAGGAGATGAAGACCGGAGATTCCGCGGGGAGATCGGGACGACGACGAGAAGACCGAAGGACACGGATCGCTCGGTATATCTCTCTACCCTTTCTTCATTTAGCTAGTAGTAGGTTAATGGCCCGATCCGGGTTTATAGTCCGCGGTAGCACCGGTTTAAAGTTAAGAAAAAATTTTGTTTCCGTATTTTGGCCTCGGACAGACGGGCGGGGCGCTGCCGTGGCCTAACAAGAAGTCCCAGATGGTATTATACCCCACGTCAGATGGCAGTTCTCCGGTGACACTGGTATAGAATAGTCGGTTGACCCGAGATCGTCATAGAGACTTGTGTGATTCCCACTGTGCTTTGATTTCCATCATACCACGTCCAAGAGGGAGTGCAAAAAGGTGGCTTTTGGGTACAGTCCTGAATCACATGGAGGCAATGAGCAATAGGAGGGGATTCGTCTCTCCCGGTATAAGGAGTTGATGTTGTGCTGTGTTCGATTGGCTATGACTGGAAATCCCTGGCCAGGGTTGCTGAGATTTACTGGTAAGTGTTATCAGTAGTTTCTCGAACTGTTATAGACCTCATATCGACACGACTTATCAAGCTACTGGGGTCTGACGTTTACCACCCCTAGGCGAGATATGCGACATATCAGACGACGAGACCGGACTGTACGGGAGTGTTACTGATTGGATTCACAGGAGAATGTACAGGCTTTCTTGTTGATCTTCTGAGCGCTCAATACCTGGGTGGCTGTTACGTTTAGCTGACCGCTTGCAGCTTATGGGTGTTTGATATGATCATCACCTACTGCCGGCGTATTGACGATTCTTTAGAGTCCTACACAGAGGTTTCTTGGCTCAGGCAAAACGGAGTAGGAGCACATATGTGATATGACCGTATTATATTCTCGCGATATTTGATATCAGCCAGGTCATCGGATCAAGTGTTGATTCGATGAATCGGTAAATGAAATATTAGTTGGTTATATACGATATAGCCGGATTGTCGGATCAAGTGTTGATTCGATAATTTAATGTATAATAATATATGTGATATATTAAATTACATTAACTAATATTAGCTCACTAAATGATTCTTTTTCTCACTCGGGTAATACATTGATATATGTGTGATATATGTTAATTGTATTATTTTATATTGTTACAATAAATATTATATATGTGATATATAATATTGTAACATGACATGATAACTAATGCAACTTGTTTAGTGGGGATTAAATAAGGTTAGGGTTTGATTTGGGTTAGTGCATTCATGAACCTTCTAGAAGGTTTCTTTTTGTTTTGAGTTATGATATTTTCAAGTGACTCATTCTTAACCCAACCCAAACCCTTACCCTTGGTTAATTCTCTACAAGGGTTAGCCTAGTCATGGTTAACCATGGTTGCATTATTAATCATTATCTTCTTTTCATTATTCATCATAAATGAATCATCATCTTCTTCCTTCTTCTTTTTCTATGGAAAAAGCTTTCTAGCTTTTTCTAGGTGATGATTATGTGTGAGAAAAAGATTATAAATGAGAGCAAAAATCCTACTTCATCATCCTCATCTACCCTTGCCATTTAGATGAGGGTGTTCACATCATTTAGTGAGTGAGAGCTTGTGTTAATGAAACTTCAATGTAGATCATCTTTGTTATCGAAGATCGGAAGCAAGCTTGCATCTTTCTCTTCGCGGAGCCTCTCGAGAGTCCGGAACACGATGATCGCAGCGAAGGGACCTCAACACGGAGCTTAAGAAGTGAAAGACCAGATCTACAAAGGTTGTAATCCCTCTCACTTAGTGTTAAAGAGTTTAACATGCTAGTTTTCACTTAATCTCTAGTTTAAAGATCTCGTTTAGGGTTGTTCGGCACGGATAAATTTTAAATCGGGCATGGTTGATACCTCGTAGACCCTTGTACGTGTGCCTAGCAACTCTACAGTAGTATCAGAGCCAAGCTAGAGTTTTAGGCGAAGTCTAGACGAAGTTTAAAGTCCGATCGAACCCCGAAACCCCGACACGAACCCTTCTCTGGATATTTTTCAAAAATGTGATTTTTTATGCATTAAAAATACTTTAAAAAATCAGCAGGGAATTATAAGGATAACCCTAAAACACGTGCCCCCAATGCGTTCAAATTGCCGCGGAACCGCGGCAAGAACATGCTTGCCGCCGCGGTTCCGCGGCCAAAGAGGTGAACTGGGGACACGTGTCTGCACAGTATTATCCTTAGGTGTTTCCTGATGCTTCTAGGTATTTTTAATTTATACTCAAGTGTTGAGTTTTCTGGGTTGTATTGGGGACTCGTTGATTCGATCGGATAATTTAACTTCGTTTAAGTTTTTTCCGGATAATTTTAGAAACTGTTAAAAAGTTCGAACGGATATCAATAACTCATTTTTTCCCCTGTCGGAAAATTTTTCAAAAGTTAGATTTTTTCTCGAGTTTGAAACTTTCGGAAAATCATGCAAGTAACGCGGTGGACCCTCTAGAAGAACACAGACCTTAACTCGATTATGTGACCGTCTTGAACTGCCTCTGAACCTTAGGGTTTGGGGCAGTACGGCGTGCCACATGTGAGGCGTTGGCTTGACCCTTCTACGGCTGGACCATTGGTACTGTGGCATGTGATGGATGCTTTTTGAACTCCGCTCAAGTGTTGAGCTATTTGGGAAATCTTGGGTGTTTGTTTATTCGATCGGAAAGTTTAACACTGTCTATTTATCTGGAATGTGATACAATATTTGGAATCCACAAGTAGTTATGAGATAACTAATTTGAATGTTATAAATCTAGCAGTTCAGTCTCAGTTGATCGGTTGCCACGGAATTTTGATGTGATCAAAAGTCCGTCGCAATCACGTAGCGTACGCGGATACTTGCCGGGTAAACTTAATGGACAGCCACGCCCCATAGCCCCGACCAAGTGACTGTAGGAGAACCCCGTCGCTAAAAGCATCCGTTCGGATGCTCGCGGTAGCGGTGTTCCGCCTTAGTGCACTTCGTCGACGGCATCGGGGGTGCGACCGTCTACTAAAGTTTGCGACAAGTATTCGATCAGGATGTCGGGAATCTCGTTGAATTGCCCGACTTGATATTGAAAAGAGTTTTCGATAATGAGACTAAAATGCGGGGTTTATAATTGTTAGGCATGAGATGTCTAAGGAATTCATTTGGTTAGGCATGTGATGTCTAAGAAGGTTGCGGATTCCAACTGTTGTAGTTTTACACTTTCTTTTCTGTGACCGTAAGCATAGTATGTGGTGTATCGTCGGCTTCGTTGCTATACATCAACGACAATCCGGATACGCATACTTGCTTACGTTGATGATATGAGATATTATGTGTTGCTGTGATATGTTATATTGGATCGTCGCGTTTTGAATAGCCGGGGGTTTTATGTGAGATGAGAGTTTTTCTTTTTCATTCATGTAAAATTCATTTGTATGTAATATTCTTTTATTGGGGTACTTCCGGGCTGAGGATGATGTCACCATTGTATATTATTTACTTTTCCGCATTAGGTAGACCCAAGGCGGGGAGCACAAGTAACTGGGTTCCAGGGTCCAGTGGGAGACCATCTCGAGGAGTCGAGACCGGGTCTCCTAACCCCAGAATTGGCAGTGTTGCTTGCCGCTCTCATAGGGGTCTAGGGATGTGGGTTTGGCTATTCATCACGACCGTGGAATCCGTGTTTTATACAGGCTCGTATTAAAACACAGACGTCCTAGTATATCCAATATTTCATATATGTTCTTCTGCTGCAATGTTCTGTGATGAGATCATATTACTGCCTGAGACGAATGTTTATATTATATATATAAGATATATGTTATATTGCAGATTTCATTTCAAATGTGATGCTTGTGAAGCATAATAAAATGGGACTTCATTAATGAGATTAATAAACCTAAAAGAAACCTAAAGATGTTGTAGAAACTTGTTTAAAAACTGGTAGCTCTAGTTCTTGCTTTGCATAGCGGTGTTCCTTGTAGAACATCCAGCACCTTATTCGATAATGAAAAAGCCGAGATCACTTCACCGAGAGTGACCTCTTTAGTGAAACTAGCAGATGCTACAAACTCGGTTTGTCTTTTGATTGCTTCTATAGTTCTTGCTTTGCACAGCGGTATATATGATATATCCTGCACCTTATTCGATGAGGAAAGAGCCGACGATCCCTTCACCGGGAGTGACCTCTTTAGCAAAACTAGAAAAGGTCTCAAAAACACTCCATTTAAAATCACTCGATTCTACAACGATATCAAGTTCATTACGCAAAGGGTTTTCTTAAAAACCTGTCGTAGCCCTCCGTCATTTCAGATAATTAGTATTTAGTATTCGTACTGCGTTTGTTGACCTCTGTCAAGGCGTAGTGTGCGGTAGCTGATTAGTGCTTATCTGTATAAACATATGATGTGATTGATTTAGGGTAGTCGTGCGACCTTGTTGACCTTTGTCAAGGGTCGTGCGGGTGGGTTTACTTCAATCAGGAAATGACGGGTTGAGCTTGACTAGCGTCCTTTGGTTTGTTGGCTTTCGTCAATGTCATAGGATGCTGGGGGTAAAAGTATTATCGGGAATTTCAAGTGTTGAAATTTGCAATGAGATTGCATACCTTCTATGAGATAGTTGGGTCCCGATACCCGCTACGAGTAAGAGTTACTCCTGGGAGAGTTTTACACATTACAATTAGCCGATTAAGTAGGTGTCTAGAAAGGTGTCAACGGGGTTATGCCCCTGGGAAAACGAGGTTTACTTTAATTAGGTCCGTACGAAAGCACGGGGAACCTCCCTCAAAGTACCGGCACTGGCCTGGCTGAAAGATTGGCGAACTTGTAGCGTGTAATTAATCCCGGCTAATCTTTCCTTTTAGGGTTTGAAGAAAGATTTGACTAAAACAGTGGGAGACATCCTGATTAGATAAATTGATAACCAATCTAATCTTGTAAAAGCGCACGCTGAGTGTTTTCTTCTCTCTCTCTCCTGGTTATGACTATGTCACGCCTTAATCAAGATAATAATACGGATGTATTGACCGAACCCGCTTGTTATACTTCGCTAGGGAACGTTGGTCCCGCTCCAACTTATAATTGTTAAAAGACAGAGCAGGAAATAGGGGATTACCAGAATTCCCGTGCCGCCCAAACGAAGAAAGTGCATGCTGATGCATCTTCTTCGGGTGTGTTCATTACAGAGAACTGTTTCTCAGTATCTTTTACGTCCTGGGTATTTGATACCGGATCAGGATCCCACATATGTAATTTGTTACATGGGCTACAGATAGGTAGAGAACTGAGAACGGGTGATAAGTTTCATGAGATAGAAACGGTGCAAGTGTTGCAGCCAAGTTTGTTGGTCACTATCACCCTGTATTACCAGAATACGTTGATTCTGAACGAATGTTATTAGATACCGAACCTGATATACAACATCATATCAGTCTCTTTATTAGTAAAGAAAGGATATAATTTTGTATTGTTGGATAATGTTTTGAACATTTCCTATATCAAGAGTTGATCGGATCAAGCACGTTATCTAAAAGCATAGACGTTCTAAATCAAACTACAGTTCTTAGTATACAGAACACACACAAGAGGAAGAGTTCATAAATGAACGAATCCTTCTTGAGGCATTGTAGACTAGGTCATATCAATGCGACCCGACTAGCTAAAGTTACATAAAGATGCATATTTAAATTAGTTTTGAATTTACATCTTGTGAAACTTGCCGGTCATGTCACAGAGATAAGATGACCACAGCTCTGTTTATTGGAAACAGAGAAAGAGTTAGTGAACTCTTGGGATTGATACATACTGATGTATGAAGGTCCCCTGTCTACACACGCCAAGACCGGTTCTTTGTACTTCATTATATTCACTGATGATCTCTTTAGATTCAGACATATGTTCCTGTTGAAACACAAGTCCGAAACTTTTGAGATAATCACAGAATATAAGTTAGAAGTAGAGAACCATAAACGGGTATAAGTATTATGTCCTTTGATGAGATCAGGGAGGAGAATACTTGAGCACGGAATTCCTGGACTATTCTAAAAGAGAATGAGATTCTCTCTCAGCATTACTCCTCCGAATACACCACAGCACCTCGGTGTATCGGGGCGGAGCAATAGCACCCTATGTGATATGGTGTGCTCTATGATGAGTACTACTGAGTTTCCTATTTCCTTTTGGGTGTTATGCACTTGAGAAGCTGCATACCTATTGAATAGGGTTCCAATCCAATCAGTTGCCTACCACTTCATATATGATATGGAATGGGAAGAGCCCATCTCTTAAGTGTATTAAGATTTGGGGTTGTCCGGCCTATGCCTAAAAAGAAAAATCCGGACAAGCTCGAGGCAAAGTCAGTTCTGTGGAAGTTTGTTGGATATCCCAAGCATTTGCAAGGGAATATCTTCTACCAAACCGAGGAACAAAAGATATTTTGTTTCTCAGCATACCACCTTTATGAAAGGGAATTTCTTGTGAAGAAATTATTGGTCATGAGGTAGAACTGGAAACAGTTCCAGCTATATAAACTACAGCAGATGATTTGGTAGAACCAAAGGATTCAATAGTTTCCAACAAACCTCGGCCTCTCCGCCGATCTAGTAGGGTTCCTCACCCAGCTGAGAGATACTTAGGTTTCTCTATGACAGTGGGAGCGAGGATTGCATCATGAGATGATGACCCAACTAGTTTCGAGCAGGCCATCAGGAGTAGGACTCTGTAAGAATGGCTGGATGCTTAGCGATCTGAGATGGAATCCTTATACACCAACAAAGTATGGACTTTGGTTGCTTAATCTGAAGGGTTAAATCCCCATCAGGAGCAAGTATATCTTGAGAAGATTACTTGGTGTACATGGAAAAGTTGAGACTTTCAAAGCTATGCTTAAGTCCATCCAGATCCTACTTGCCATGGTTACATACCATGACTACTATATCTGGTGGTTGGGTGTCATGACTGGTTTTCTAAATGATGTTTTGGAAGACAACGTCTATAAGTACACAGCCAGAGGGCTTCGTAGATAGTGGGAGCGGCGGAAACATGTGCAAGATGTTTTATGTGATAAAGCAGGCATCGCGGAGTTGGAACATCTATTTTGATGTGATAGTCAAAGAGTTTGACTTCATCAAAATGGTAGATGAACCTTGTATATACAAAAAGGTAGTAGAGAGTATGGTGGTGATCCTCGTAGAGTACGTGGATGATATACTCTTGATAGGGAAGGAGTTTCCTATGCTATGCTCGGTCAATCTCCGCTTATCACAAGGATTCTCCATATAGCATCAAAGTGATACCTCCTAAATCTGAGGTTTCATATCTATGAGATAGATCTAAATGGATGTTAGGATTCTCACTAGGTGTAGTGAGTTGGTATCAATCGATCCTGAGGAGAATCACTGGAAAGGTTCCAGGGTGATAAGGACGACTGAATGTCAGTCGCAGGCATTGTGTTTACCCTCAGTGGAGGGACGGTATGTTGGAAGAGTTCCAAGCTAGATACCATGACTTACTAGACGATTAAAGGCAAGATACATCATTACCAAAGATGCTACCAAAGAGGCGGTCTGGATACATATAAGTTCATGAGATGAACTTCGTTCCTACCATTGTGTGACAATGGAGTTATGGCTTATGCCAAGGAACCCCCGTCCCATCAGAAATCCAGATATAATTCTTAGGCAATATCTCCTGATCATGGAGATGGTTGATCTCCAGACAGATCGAGGTTAGGAGAGCAAACACAGAGGACAACAGCGCGGATCCACTCACAAAGGCCTTTTTCCCAGTAGAGACTTTTATGGGATGGTTGAGTATGGGATACTTCAACCACAGCTAATTGTTGGGTATGTGATACCACAACAGATGGCCCTAGTGCAAGTGGGAGATTGTTAGTTATATGTATGCCCTAGAGACCATTACTGTACATACGATGTATATTGTAGAGGATGCCTGGACATATATAGGGAGGACTTTCTGATTGTACTTTATCTTAACATGTATTCTGATTGTCTCTATGTTACATGTTGATAAAGCCCTTAGGATATGTACTCGACTACTGGGACTATGATGAGATCATACTAGTGGGGCCACGGTAGTCGATGAGTATATCCTATAACTGTTCCTAGTCGAGGGTGTATCGAGACAGGGCATCGATACACTAGAGTAGACTAGCGTATACGCATCTTGACCCATATGATGGGCGATGGATGATGTCACGGCCCGAAAGTACGGAACATGACCGGCACTTAGACTACGAACGTCTCGAGGCGTACGTACTCTAAGTAAGCCGAACCCAGAAATCTAAACCATGAAAAGCAGTAGAGAGTAGGAAGAACCATATCAAACCAACCTGTATGCAACAAATATACAACGCCTAAAGGCGAGGATCACAACAGAAAGGAAACTCCAACAAGCATGAAATCCATAGAAATGTAACACGCGACTCTAAGGTCGAAGAATAAACATCACTGGTCTCTATCTCAAATAAGTACATGTTTGGTTGATGGAACTTTTAGATACAACTGAAATACAATATACAATGTATAATGATGGGTACGATACAATAACCCACCTACTAGTAGATAGCAAGTCACCCAAAAAAGAAACCGTGCCCGCAAAGCCGTAATGGAACCTGTACGGCAACACCTGCAAGAACTGGGGCACAACGGGGGTGAGTTGCCAACTCGTGAGTAGAAAAAGATCTACGAACAGAAAATCGCATGTATGACGCAATCCTAGGTCATACGATCATGATATAATCCTCAAATATATAACCAGCAATCTCTAACCATGGCTAGTGTAAATATCTAACCCAAGTGTAATCCCATGTGCCTGTGTCAGTACATCAGGTGACAATATATCATATGAATGATGTATGAATGCATGAAACAGAATGCATGTACTGAAGAAAACTGCTTTCATAAATTTATGAGATTTCTGTATTTTTAAAATGAGGTACCATAATGAAATCAGCATACAACAGTACCTAGCATCGGCACAAAACATAAATCTCAATATCTCGATATCTCTATATCACAACCTCTGTACCTCAATATCTCAAATCCCAATGTCTCAATCATAATATCCAGGGCACCGTCAGTCCAGATCGGCCCCTACCATCCATCTCATGACTACGACGGTATCCTCCGGATATCCGACGTGTCGGGTAATATCACCGGTCGGTAGTGCTCCCCTGCCAGGCTCAACGCCATCTCCTGCAATCTTCTTGCCCCGGGGTACCGCACCGGGCCCACCATGTACCCGAAACGGTTCCTCCACTCCTCGAATCGGGTCTCGAAATCCATCGGCAAACTCATGGTGGACGACTCATACATCATGGAAAAACCGCATTTATTTAAAAAGAGAGAAAGCAGTTTATATATGTTTTGCGGTTTTCCTCCAAATCCAGAAAATCTCATGGAAACCCGAATCCAATCATCAATAGCATGAAAAATCATGAATATATGCATGAGAATCCATGAATGCGGCATATAATATACAACAGTATGCATGATGTGACAAGCGGTAGCTACAATATCAAGCTGGCATATAAGGCAGATGCACTAATATCATGTCACTACTAGCTAACAAGCTAAATCAGGCAATAATATTCTCTAAGTGTACGTGACATGGCAATTACCGATGAAGATGTGTGTGCGCTGGCAAATAAGTGTACGTGGTACATACGCATCATCGGTAATGGTGCTGGTGTCCTAGCAGCAGGATATTAATAATAAAATATGAATCACAACAATATGCGATGTAGAGCAACAATAATAATATGCGGGAGCTGAAATACTGAACACCATGATCACTAGACTGCATCTAATGTCATAAAAGTCACATGGCTACACCACTACAAGGCTGAGCTAATGCTAACAGTAGGTAAGGGAAACCGCCTAACCTCCGAGTCGGTACATATAAATGTATATATATATATACATATAGTTGGTGATCCCGCCTCGATAATATTACATCCGATAACATATCTCTATAATCGGTTATTCCCAAGTCAAGTGGGCGGATCAAACATCAAAATATAGCTCGTACGTAAATTCGTCGTACGGCATCCCTAAATCTGGGTACGGGTCAATATCACATTCGTCATATCATTCATCAAGTATTCTCTTTATCAAATATCATAATCTGGGGCACTGACCTACGTCTAGTACTACGCTAACATCATCACTATAATGAAGATCTAACTACTGATCGACAGTCTAGTACAAATCGATATTATCATCATAAATCATCACAAAGAGTATACATATCCCAAAGCGGCCTATCAGAAGTATCCTGTCATATCATATCATATCTCATAACATAATCACATGTCGATCACTTAATCTATATGTCGCCATTCCTATGGCATCTTCATCCCCAAAATCCTCTAAATCATCAAACGTATCTCAAGTAAGAATTTTACCGTATCACCGATATCATGATCTCAGATCAATTCTCATCGACTCGTTTAAATCCAAAGTATCATCCTCAAATCCGTATGTGAACACATAATCCCAAACCCATGTGACCACATATCTATATAGAATCCCATAATCACATATGAAATCAGAATGTATGCTAGTATGTATATGTGTGTATGTATGTATAGTGCACCCACTACCCTAAGGTTTCGTAACCTTACACCAATCCAATATACCAATATCCATTTAAACATCAATAAATAATCCCAACAACAAATAATAGATGCTATTGTGTATGTATGAATGTATGCATCCGTATACATCACCACGGACTGCGGGGGTGCTATACGCCATCCACCCGACTTCTTCCCGTAGATATAAATCTACTCACCTTATTTTATGCGTGCCGGTGCCGATGTCGCCATTTGCATCTCCAACGCTTCGACGCCACATGGGGTACCTATAAGGATATCACACGCTAAGACACATGAAAACCATGTCGGAAACAAAAATGGTGCACGCTACGCCCATGGGTAAAAACCTGTGGCCTCGCATGCAATCACAGCCAACAACCTTCTGCCGTTGGCGTTCAAACGCCACCCGACAGAAACGAATCATCGAATACCAAATCCATGCTAAAACAAATCGTCAATCATGCGCCAACTCAAGAAAATCAAACCAGATTCTACCCTAACTGGAATCAGACAAAACTAGACATTCCCAGAGTCAAGTCTACAGGGTATAAGGCTATAGAACCAAAACGAGCACCAGAACCCCTGCTTTGGCCGCAAATTGCGGTCAGGGGGATTAAATCTGCGGCCAGGGGAATGAGGTAGGGGCTAGGGTTTTGGGTATTGGTTCCTATCTGCCTGCATATCCTACTGCAAAGTCAAAATTATTTTAGGAGGTCCCGGTTGATAGCAGTTTCTAGAAAGGTCACAAAGTCGACAAAATCGCTAAAATACGCCAAGTCGAAACTTTCAGGTAACTAACAGGAAATCTGGGGTATTCTGGGGTTAACTGGTCTCAAACGCACTTAATAAGGCTATACTAACATTCAAAACCAACAATTGGTCAAGTCTCACTCAAATTTGCCTAAACTTGCACTAATCACAATATAAACACTAAATTTCAGCCAACTACCCATAACTGAGCAAGAAAAGAGTTGGGTTGCGAGATTATACCTCAAGGAGGTCCTAGGATGAAGGAGAAGGGCAGAAGGAGGAAGGAGCTGTTGCTGCTACTGGACTGCTTCTACTGCTGTGGTGTTGCTGTTGCAACTGATGCTGAAGCTGTTTTCTGGGCTGAAGCTGCTGCTGTTGTTTTATTTTTGTGATTTTGGTGTAGCTATAGCAGCAGCAGTGGCTGTTGTTATTTTGTGTAGTGTTGTGGCTGATGTTGTTGTGGTATATGATGGTGTGGGGGTTGTTCTTGCTGCTGTTGCAGCAGCTACAAGCTGATGGGGTTGATGTTATGGTGTTATTGCAGCAACTGCTGCTGTGGCTGAAGTTATTTTGTGGTTGTTTTGTGGTTGGGGTTGTTGCTAATGATGGTGCTTCTGCTGATGCAGCTGATGTCTGTTGGGTGGCTGGAATGTGCTGAAGTTGAAGTATTTGTGTTGGTGTTGTGTTGGTGTACTTTTGAACGATGTTGTTGCAGCTGATATCTCTAAAAATTGGGGCTGAAGTTGTATTGGGGCTGATGTTGTTTGGGGCTGATGTTGTTTTGGCTGATGTTGTTTGGGACTGATGTTGTGTTGGCTGATGGGCTTGGGGCTGATGTTGTGTTGGCTGATGTTGTTTTGGCTGATGTTGTTTGGGGCTGATGTTGTGTTGGCTGATGGGGTTGTTCTTGCTGTTGTTGCAGCATCAGATGGGGCTGTTTGAATGATGTTGTTGCTGATGATGTAGTAGTTTTGGTGGCTGATGTTGCTTCAGCTAAGGATACAATGGCTAAAATGCTGAGCTGATGCAGTTTCAGCAGCTGAGGCTGATGTTACTGCTGCTAAGGTAATGGGCTGCTGAAGGTGGCTGAAGTGGAAAGTTGGGGGCTGTTGTAGGGTGAAAGGACCTGATGTAGCTGCTGCTAGAGTGTGCTGATGCAAGGTTGGGGCCTGAAGTGTTGATAATGGGGGGGCTGAAGCTGTTACATCAGCTGCTGTTTGCAGCAGTTTGATGTGGCTGATGCTTTTGTTTGGCTGAGGTTGCTGCTGTGGCTGATGTAGGGTGTGTAGGTGTTGGGCTAAGGTGTTAGGAGCAGGTGTAGGGTTGGCTGAAATATTGCTTCAGCTGCTGGTGTTGGCTGATGTAGCAGCTGAAGTGTTGCTATGGGCTGAAGTTGTTGCATTTGGGGCTGATGTGTGAGAGGGGGTAAAAGAACACAAGGGATTATAGAATGGAATGGATCATGGTTCACTCTAACCACCTCTCTCTCTCTCTAAAAGTTGCTTGCTCAAGCCAACAAGGTTCCCCCTCTCTCACCTACCTATAAGTCAACCTTTACCCTAATCAACTTTAAACAAAACCACACCTTTAATTAAACTAATTATCTTAACCAAAAGGTTAATCTACAATGATCATGTACATGGTTCAACCCTAGGCTACCATCACCAAAACAAGAAACATGTGTAACAACTGTAGAAAATGTCATGTGCACATTCTTGCACAAAAAGCCAAAAATCCAATTAGCGATTTTTAATCGCGATTAACACCGAAATAACATATAATCCATCATAAAAACTGTGAAATGGCATATTTCCACAAAATAACCTATTTTAGAATTTCCATAATTTTCTCCAGAATTTTCACCATTTATCTGTATTTAATTATACCGACTATTGAAATATTCATTAAAACTTAATATTAAATTCTGAAAATTCCCAAAAATAATATTCTATTTTTTTGAAATGTTACAGTCTTTCCCTCTTAAAGAAATTCGGTCCCCGAATTTAAATTTAAACCTCCAAATTCCAAAACATTTCAATAAAATGTCCAAATCAACGGGGCTCCGAAATCATCAATACATAAAAGGCATCATAGCGCAATACATGCGCATGAGCAACGAGCAGATAACTCGAAATCAAAACTCCGTCATGCATCCCGCAATAATCGGAGTCAGGGTGAAACACAAATGCCAAATCCAAACAAAGCCGATATGCTATAAACCGGAACTATACGTGTAAATATATGAAGGAAATGCATGCCAAATTTCTTTAAAATTGATGTGCAATGCGCATAACACTGCACAGTGGCAGACGTCTCTATAAGAAAATAATCATATATGTATATATCTTTTGTTTAATATGCACGTTCCGCCCTTTTGAAAACAATTTAGAAGGGTTCCCTGTTTTTAAACGTTTCGTGTCGTATCGGACACGCATGTAAATAATGAGACTATAGCTCGCCTTTGGAAATCCCTTGAAATCTATCAGTGCATGCAAAATATATCCAGGCACTGTCATCTGATCAGTCCTGTTCAGTACGAAAATCAATCGCAATATCATAAAAATGTACTGCTTCATAAGAATCAATCCCAAAAATGCATACGAAAACCCTGTGCGTCCGGTGCGCACGAAAATCAAAATCCATACATGTGCCAAGCAGGTGCACAAAACAATATCAAGGTGCAACGGTTGTGCACACAACATCAGTCACAGGCACGTGTGTGCCTGACCGCAAAATCAGGTGCATCTGACATGCACGAAAATCCCGATTTAGTGCATCTGGTGTGCACCAAATCGCATCTCGTAACAGGCGCCCAACATGCGCTAAAAATCCAAATCCGGTGCATCCATCATGCATGAAATCGTGAAATCCAATATCAAGTGTCGAACACGCGCAAAATCCAATCAGGTGCATAAAGTCCACAAAATAAATGTCGAGCATCACCCTCGAAATCGAAGTCCAATGCATCCAAGTGCACAAAATGCTAATCTCCGCACTGCAAGCATATGTGAACTATACAGAGTGTAGGAACCAAATCACGTGCGTGCATATGCACAAAATCAACTCAAATGTCTAAACCCCATAAATCACAAACATGTGAAACCAAGGCGCGAAAACGATATCAAGTGCAACAACTGTGCAAAATCGTAAATCCTCAATCATCAAAATCCAATCATGCGAATAAATCACCCAAAACATCGAATTCAAGTATGGCGGAATAGTACCGCTCAAGCGCATCCTCCAAGAATCTTGGGCCAACTGTCGCGGTCACTAGTGGGATATCTCGTCGATGATCATGAACTCTGGCCTGCTGGTGTGCGTAACAATGACCACTCCTGGGTCCAAGTCTTCTCTGTGGATTACAATCTCACGATCTATCGGCTCATCGGCCATGTCAGGTGTGCTAACGGGGTCGATTCTGTTCTGGCACTTCTCTGGTCATCTCTCGGTCAATCATCGCAACCACTCGTAAAGCAACATGTCACTGGCGCCAGCCTCGGGCTCTTTGAGTGCACATCACATCTGATCTTGGGTGCAAATATCCTTGCTGCAGTGTCCTGTAAGGAATCCTGCTCAGGGTCTCTTCCAAGTCTCGTCTCTGCTTAACTGCCCGGAAGTCATCGTCCTTACTATATCTGCTTCTTGTTCTGGAATGGCTGCATACTCATCGCGACTCCTTCTGGAAAGTATATCCAATATTATGCTTCGGCATGCGCATCGCATCTCTGATGTCAGCGGAGTGGAATGTCATCTCATCTAGATCTGGTACGAGCCTCTTACTCCACTTTTCTCTAATGTCGGCTGCTTCGGACTCGTCTCGTCGTGGCTGCATGGACTGAGCTCCAATGGCTATCCTCATATCTGGAGTCTCCCAAGAAATGCATCTCACCACCTAGCATCCGAATTAAGTCGAGCCATCCGATCGATTGTCAAAACCTCATAATCCCCCAAGAGCTCAACCTCTTAGGTACAGTATAATAGTATCGAGTACATACCACAGCATCGGTGGTCCAGCCGTAGAAGGGAAAACCCAAGCCTCACTAATGGCGCCGCAGAACTGCCGCAAACCCTAAGGTTTAAAGGCTTTCACACGGTCATTAAGTCAAGTTAGGGTTTCATTCATCTAGAGGGTCCATAGAATTGCATGCATGTCCTTCCGAATACTTTAAACTTGGAATAGTAGGTTTCTGACATTCGATCGTCTCTGTCGACTCTCAACGTCTCCGCGTGAAGTCGTCTCTAGCCGGAATCAATCTATCTGATGACCTCGCATCGGGGTAGCAAACGAACCACATGTCCTAGTCATTCATCCTTGGTGACTAGCGATTTTTTATCATCTCTTAGTACAACTCGTACCATAAAAGCTCCAATATCTGGGGTGATATCTCGTCGTTCGCAGCAACAACTGGCTCACTCGTCTGCACGTTGAGCAGTGCCTCAATCATCATGAATAAGCCATACACCAACGGTCATCAAAATTTGGCTGGCCTCTGTCAGTGGCTCAATCCTCTGGTGCTGATCTGCACGTCCGAGTAATCTCATGCAGCGATCCATCCAACGCTCGTGGCGCAAAACAAAATCAAGACACATCTCTGCAATCGTATGTCGCCGGTATCATGCCCTGGTCAGTCCTCGTTCGTAACGAGCTCGTGCTGACCGCAACTCTAGTCGTAGCTCTCCCTGCCCGTAATCGTGGCAGCAAAACCATAACTGGTACCGATGAAGCTAGATCAGGAATGAATATGATACTGAACAAGGAAATGTACATCCTAAAGCTTCTTAAGTGGAGTGGCTTGTCGTAAATATGCCGCGGAACATACCAACGGTACGTCACTCTACTTTAGTCACCTATTCCATCAACCAAGGGCGATCCTATACTTCGAAGGTAAAACCAAATGCTCTGATACCAACTTTGTCACGACCCGAAAGTACGGAACATGACCGGCACTTAGACTACGAACGTCTCGAGGCGTACGTACTCTAAGTAAGCCGAACCCAGAAATCTAAACCATGAAAAGCAGTAGAGAGTAGGAAGAACCATATCAAACCAACCTGTATGCAACAAATATACAACGCCTAAAGGCGAGGATCACAACAGAAAGGAAACTCCAACAAGCATGAAATCCATAGAAATGTAACACGCGACTCTAAGGTCGAAGAATAAACATCACTGGTCTCTATCTCAAATAAGTACATGTTTGGTTGATGGAACTTCTAGATACAACTGAAATACAATATACAATGTATAATAATGGGTACGATACAATAACCCACCTACTAGTAGATAGCAAGTCACCCAAAAAAGAAACCGTGCCCGCAAAGCCGTAATGGAACCTGTACGGCAACACCTGCAAGAACTGGGGCACAACGGGGGTGAGTTGCCAACTCGTGAGTAGAAAAAGATCTACGAACAGAAAATCGCATGTATGACGCAATCCTAGGTCATACGATCATGATATAATCCTCAAATATATAACCAGCAATCTCTAACAATGGCTAGTGTAAATATCTAACCCAAGTGTAATCCCATGTGCCTGTGTCAGTACATCAGGTGACAATATATCATATGAATGATGTATGAATGCATGAAACAGAATGCATGTACTGAAGAAAACTGCTTTCATAAATTTATGAGATTTCTGTATTTTTAAAATGAGGTATCATAATGAAATCAGCATACAACAGTGCCTAGCATCGGCACAAAACATAAATCTCAATATCTCGATATCTCTGTATCACAACCTCTGTACCTCAATATCTCAAATCCCAATGTCTCAATCATAATATCCAGGGCGCCGTCAGTCCAGATCGGCCCCTACCATCCATCTCATGACTACGATGGTATCCTCCGGATATCCGACGTGTCGGGTAATATCACCGGTCGGTAGTGCTCCCCTGCCAGGCTCAATGCCATCTCCTGCGATCTTCTTGCCCCGGGGTACCGCACCGGGCCCACCATGAACCCAAAACGGTTCCTCTACTCCTCGAATCGGGTCTCGAAATCCATCGGCAAACTCATGGTGGACGACTCATACATCATGGAAAAACCGCATTTATTTAAAAAGAGAGAAAGCAGTTTATATATGTTTTGCGGTTTTCCTCCAAATCCAGAAAATCTCATGGAAACCCGAATCCAATCATCAATAGCATGAAAAATCATGAATATATGCATGAGAATCCATGAATGCGGCATATAATATAAAACAGTATGCATGATGTGACAAGCAGTAGCTACAATATCAAGCTGGCATATAAGGCAGATGCACTAATATCATGTCACTACTAGCTAACAAGCTAAATCAGGCAATAATATTCTCTAAGTGTACGTGACATGGCAATTACCGATGAAGATGTGTGTGCGCTGGCAAATAAGTGTACGTGGTACATACGCATCATCGGTAATGGTGCTGGTGTCCTAGCAGCAGGATATTAATAATAGAATATGAATCACAACAATATGCGATGCAGAGCAACAATAATAATATGCGGGAGCTGAAATACTGAACACCATGATCACTAGACTGCATCTAATGTCATAAAAGTCACATGGTTACACCACTACAAGGCTGAGCTAAAGCTAACAGTAGGTAAGGGAAACCGCCTAACCTCCGAGTCGGTACATATAAATATATATATATATATATACATATAGTCGGTGATCCCGCCTCGATAATATTACATCCGATAACATATCTCTATAATCGGTTATTCCCAAGTCAAGTGGGCGGATCAAACATCAAAATATAGCTCGTACGTAAATCCGTCGTACGGCATCCCTAAATCTGGGTACGGGTCAATATCACATTCGTCATATCATTCATCAAGTATTCTCTTTATCAAATATCATAATCTGGGGCACTGACCTACGTCTAGTACTACGCTAACATCATCACTATAATGAAGATCTAACTACTGATCGACAGTCTAGTACAAATCGATATTATCATCATAAATCATCACAAAGAGTATACATCGCCCAAGACGGCCTATCATAAGTATCCTGTCATATCATATCATATCATATCTCATAACATAATCACATGTCGATCACTTAATATATATGTCGCCTTTCCTATGGCATCTTCATCCCCAAAATCCTCTAAATCATCAAACGTATCTCAAGTAAGAATTTTACCGTATCACCGATATCATGATCTCAGATCAACTCTCATCGACTCGTTTAAATCCCAAGTATCATCCTCAAATCCGTATGTGAACACATAATCCCAAACCCATGTGACCACATATCTATATAGAATCCCATAATCACATATGAAATCATAATGTATGCAAGTATGTATATGTGTGTATGTATGTGTAGTGCACCCACTACCCTAAGGTTTCGTAACCTTACACCAATCCAATATACCAATATCCATTTAAACATCAATAAATAATCCCAACAACAAATAATCGATTGTTGGTGTGTATACGCATCCGTATACATCACCACGGACTGCGGGGGTGCTATACGCCATCCACCCGACTTCTCCCCGTAGATATAAATCTACTCACCTTATTTTATGCGTGTCGGTGCCGATGTCACCATTTGCATCTCCAACGCTTCGACGCCACGTGGGGTACCTACAAGGATATCACACGCTAAGACATATGAAAACCATGTCGGAAACAAAAATGGTGCACGCTACGCCCATAGGTAAAAACCTGTGGCCTCGCATGCAATCACAGCCAACAACCCTCTACCGTTGGCGTTCAAACGCCACCCGACAGAAACGAATCATCGAATACCAAATCCATGCTAAAACAAATCGTAAATCATGCGCCAACTCAAGAAAATCAACCCAGATTCTACCCTAACTGGAATCAGACAAAACTAGACATTCCCAGAGTCAAGTCTACAGGGTATAAGGCTATAGAACCAAAACGAGCACCAGAACCCCTGCTTTGGCCGCAAATTGCGGCCAGGGGGATTAAATCTGAGGCCAGGGGAATGAGGTAGGGGCTAGGGTTTTGGGTATTGGTTCCTATCTGCCTGCATATCCTACTGCAAAGTCAAAATTATTTTAGGAGGTCCCGGTTGATAGCAGTTTCTAGAAAGGTCACAAAGTCGACAAAATCGCTAAAATACGCCAAGTCGAAACTTTCAGGTAACTAATTGGAAATCTGGGGTATTCTGGGGTTAACTGGTCTCAAGCGCACTTAATAAGGCTATACTAACATTCAAAACCAACACTTGGTCAAGTCTCACTCAAATTTGCCTAAACTTGCACTAATCACAATATAAACACTAAATTTCAGCCAACTACCCATAACTGAGCAAGAAAAGAGTTGGGTTGCGAGATTATACCTCAAGGAGGTCCTAGGATAAAGGAGAAGGGAAGAAGGAGGAAGGAGCTGTTGCTGCTACTGGACTGCTTCTACTGCTGTGGTGTTGCTGTTGCAACTGATGCTGAAGCTGTTTTCTGGGTTGAAGCTGCTGCTGTTGTTTTATTTTTGTGATGTTGGTGTAGCTATAGCAGCAGCAGTGGCTGTTGTTATTTTGTGTAGTGTTGTGGCTGATGTTGTTGTGGTATATGATGGTGTGGAGGTTGTTCTTGCTCCTGTTGCAGCAGCTACAAGCTGATGGGGTTGATGTTATGGTGTTGTTGCAGCAACTGCTGCTATGGCTGAAGTTATTTTGTGGTTGTTTTGTGGTTGGGGTTGTTGCTAATGATGGTGCTTCTGCTGATGCAGCTGATGTCTGTTGGGTGGCTGGAATGTGCTGAAGTTGAAGTATTTGTGTTGGTGTACTTTTGAACGATGTTGTTGCAGCTGATATTGGTAAAAATTGGGGCTGAAGTTGTATTGGGGCTGATGTTGTTTGGGGCTGATGTTGTGTTGGCTGATGTTGTTTGGGGGTGATGTTGTGTTGGCTGATGTTGTTTTGGCTGATGTTGTTTGGGGCTGATGTTGTGTTGGCTGATGGGCTTGGGGCTGATGTTGTGTTGGCTGATGTTGTTTTGGCTGATGTTGTTTGGGGCTGATGTTGTGTTGGCTGATGGGCTTGTTCTTGCTATTGTTGCAGCATCAGATGGGGCTGTTTGAATGATGTTGTTGCTGATGATGTAGTAGTTTTGGTGGCTGATGTTGCTTCAGCTAAGGATACAATGGCTGAAATGCTGAGCTGATGCAGTTTCAGCAGCTGAAGCTGATGTTACTGCTGCTGAGGTAATGGGCTGCTGAAGGTGGCTGAAGTGGAAAGTTGGGGGCTGTTGTAGGGTGAAAGGACCTGATGTAGCTGCTGCTAGAGTGTGCTGATGCAAGGTTGGGGGCTGAAGTGTTGATAATGGGGGGGCTGAAGCTGTTACATCAGCTGCTGTTTGCAGCAGTTTGATGTGGCTGATGCTTTTGTTTGGCTGAGGTTGCTGCTGTGGCTGATGTCGGGTGTGTAGGTGTTGGGCTAAGGTGTTAGGAGCAGGTGTAGGGTTGGCTGAAATATTGCTTCAGCTGCTGGTGTTGGCTGATATAGCAGCTGAAGTGTTGCTATGGGCTGAAGTTGTTGCATTTGGGGCTGATGTGTGAGAGGGGGTAAAAGAACACAAGGGATTATAGAATGGAATGGATCATGGCTCACTCTAACCACTTCTCTCTCTCTCTAAAAGTTGCTTGCTCAAGCCAACAAGACTCCCCCTCTCTCACCTACCTATAAGTCAACCTTTACCCTAATCAACTTTAAACAAAACCACACCTTTAATTAAACTAATTATCTTAACCAAAAGGTTAATCTATCATGATCATGTACATGGTTCAACCCTAGGCTACCATGACCAAAATAAGAAACATGTGTAACAACTGTAGAAAATGTCATGTGCACATTCTTGCACAAAAAGCCAAAAATCCAATTAGCGATTTTTAATCGCGATTAACACCGAAATAACATATAATCCATCATAAAAATTGTGAAATGGCATATTTCCACAAAATAACCTATTTTAGAATTTCTATAATTTTCTCCAGAATTTTCACCATTTATCTGTATTTAATTATACCGACTATTGAAATATTCATTAAAACTTAATATTAAATTCTGAAAATTCCCAGAAATAATATTCTATTTTTTTGAAATGTTACAGATGATCCCATATCCATCGGTGTTTGACATCAAGGATGGTGTACGGGTGCTCAGTGGAGACTGGGTACACTGGACGGACTCGCCGAGAACTCTCAGATGGTATTATACCTCACGTCATATGGCAGTTCTCTGGTGACACTGGTACAGAGTAGTCTGTTGACCCGAGATCGTCATAGAGTCTTGTGTGATTCCCACTGTGCTTTGATTTCCATCATACCACATCCAAGAGGGCGTGCAAAAAGGTGGCGTTTGGGTACAGTCCCGAATCACATGAAGGCAATGAGCGATAGGAGGGGATTCGTCTCTCCCGGTATAGGGAGTTGATGTTGTGCTGTGTTCGATTGGCTATGACTGGAAATCCCTGGCCAGGGTTGCTGAGATTTACTGGTAAGTGTTATCAGTAGTTTCTCGAACTGTTATAGACCTCATATCGACACGACTTATCAAGCTACTGGGGTCTGACGTTTACCACCCCTAGGCGAGATATGCGACATATCAGACGACGAGACCGGACTGTTCGGGAGTGTTACTGATTGGATTCACTGGAGAATGTACAGGCTTGCTTGTTGATCTTCTGAGCGCTCAATACCTGGGTGGCTGTTACGTTTAGCTGACCGCTTGCAGCTTGTGGGTGTTTGATATGATCATCACCTACTGCCGGCGTATTGACGATTCTTTAGAGTCCTACACAGAGGTTTCTTGGCTCATGCAAAACGGAGTAGGAGCACATATGTGATATGTGCAGGACCGAGGATAATGCGATATGAGATACCGTATTATATTCTCGCGATATTTGATATCAGCCGGGTTATCGGATCAAGTGTTGATTCGATGAATCGGTAAATGAAATATTAGTCGGTTATATGCGATATAGCCGGATTGTCGGATCAAGTGTTGATTCGATAATTTAATGTATAATAATATATATGATATATTAAATTACATTAACTAATATTAGCTCACTAAAAGATTCTTTTTCTCACTCGGGAATACATTGATATATATGCGATGTATGTTAATTGTATTATTTTATTTTGTTACAATAAATATTATATATGTGATATATAATATTGTAACATGATATGATAACTAATGCAACTTGTTTAGTGGAGATTAAACAAGGTTAGGGTTTGATTTGGGTTAGTGCATTCATGAACCTTCTAGAAGGTTTCTTTTTGTTTTGAGTTATGATATTTTCAAGTGACTCATTCTTAACCCAACCCAAACCCTTACCCTTGGTTAATTCTCTACAAGGGTTAGCCTAGTCATGGTTAACCATGGTTGCATTATTAATCATTATCTTCTTTTCATTATTCATCACAAATGAATCATCATCTTCTTCCTTCTTCTTTTTCCATGGAAAAAGCTTTCTAGCTTTTTCTAAGTGATGATTATGTGTGAGAAAAAGATTATAAATGAGAGCAAAAATCCGACTTCATTATCCTCATCTACCCTTGCCATTTAGATGAGGGTGTTCACATCATTTAGTGAGTGAGAGCTTGTGTTAATGAAATTTCAAGGTAGATCATCTTTGTTATCGAAGATCGGAAGCAAGTTTGCATCTTTCTCTTCGCGGAGCCTCTCGAGAGTCCGGAACACGATGATCGCAGCGAAAGGACCTCAACACGGAGCTTAAGAAGTGAAGGACCAGATCTACAAAGGTTGTAATCCCTCTCACTTAGTGTTAAAGAGTTTAACATGCTAGTTTTCACCTAATCTCTAGCTTAAAGATCTCGTTTAGGGTTGTTCGGCACAGCTAAATTTTAAATCGGGCATGGTTGATGCCTCGTAGACCCTTGTACGTGTGCCTAGCAATCCTACAGCTACCGGCGAGTTTTTGTGAAAACTCGAAAGGGCGCAACCTCGTTAAAAGACACTTGCAAGGTCCTCTCGACCCTGTAAGGAGAAACCACCCGCGTGAGATCCTTATGACTCACAAGGGAGAAACACACTTAGGTATCCCCACGATTCCTATGGAGAAATTACACTTGTGAGATCCTCGCGACTCGTAAGGAGAACCCTCCAATGAGACCCTCACGGCTCATAAGATTCAAAAGTCTTAAGCTACAGGGATCTGAACCTGTTCTTAAGCCATCACAACCTCCATTTTCTGCCCTACAAGCGTCTCAACCCTTGTATACAATCCACGGGCGTGAATAAAACATTTCCCTAACAAAGTCTCATCCGTGACTAGGGATATGTTTGCACAGTGAGCAGCCCTTATAAGTCCTCTCGACTTATAAGGAGAAAGCACTCTTGTAAGATCCTTAGGACTTATAAGAGACCACGCACTTTGGAATCCTCATGATCCCTAAGGAGAAAACGCACCTACGAGATCCTCACGACTTGTAGGGAGAAATACCTTTATGAGACCCCTACGGCTCATGAAGTAAAAAGGCTTAGTCGACAAGATCCAAACCATGTCTACTAAGCTACCTTTGTTCGACATCGACGAAGGCAAATGATGATTCGCTCCTGGCAATATCCCAGTTGTAGCGATGCTGATGCCGAAATCAGTGTCAAATCCTAAAATTCGCAGCGAAAAGCCAACGAGCCACAAATGCATACGAAATAGCCGAAATGATGGGGCAACTTGCAAACAAAATCAGCAAGTAAAAATGTATGCATACAAAATAGCCGAAATGATTGGACAACTCGCAATAAAATGCAGCGAGTAAATAAAACAAATAACCGAAATGATTGGGCACCGCGAAAAATAGCCGAAATGATTGGGAAATCGCGACCTTCGCGATATAAAAGCTGAAATGATAGAGCATCGCGGAAAAGAAAAATATATAAAATGAAAGCTTTTGCCCTACAGGTGAGATCACATTGATCTCTGTACACAATCCAGGGGCACAAACAAAGAAGGAACCATACCTTCCCCCTAGGTTTCATCCGAAAGAGAGCCAAGTCTCAATGGTTCACAAAGCAGCCTGGAGATCATCTCAACATTCGTCTTATTTCAACAGACACAACATCAACAAATCAGAGCTGCGGCGAAGTTCCCAGTTCCATGACTCGGCGGTGCATAGACAACCCAGAGTCAACCCCGACTCCATGAAATGCGGATAAAGTCAACCCTTCTTGGTTTCGTGGAACACGGCCTATGTCAATCCTGACCCCGTGGGAAACATCCAGAGCGGAGCCTGGTCCTCGTAGAACACGGCTATGTCAATCAAACCCCGTGGGAAGCATCCAGAGCAAATCCTGGTTTTGTGAAATGCGTACTATGTCAATCCTGACCCCGTGGCAAACGTCCAGAGAAAATCCTGGTTTCGTGGAATGCGGCTTTTGTCATTCCTGACCCCGTGGGAAGTATCCAGAACAAAATCCTGGTTTTGTGGAATGCGGCTTATGTCAATCCTAACCCCATGGGAAATGTCCAGAGCGAATCCTGGTCCTCGCTGAACATGGCCTATGTCAATCCTGACCCCGTGGGAAGCATCAAGAGCAAAGCCTGGTCCTCGCAGAATACGGCTATGTCAATCAGACCCCGTGGGAAGCATCCAGAGCAAATCCTGGTTTCGTGGAACGTGGCCTATGTCAATCAGACCCCGTGGAAAGCATCCAGAGCAAAATCCTGGTCACGTGGAACACGGCCTATGTCAATCCTGACCCCATGGGAAACGTCTAGAGCGGATCCTGGTCTTCGCAGAACACGGCTATGTCAAACCGACCCCGTGGGAAGCATCCAGAGCAAATTCCTGGTCACGTGGAACACAACCTATGTTAAGCCTGACCCCGTGGGAAACGTCCAGAGCGGAGCCTGGTCCTCGCAGAACACGGCTATGTCAATCAAACCCCGTGGGAAGCATCCAGAGTAAATTCCTGGTCACGTAGAACACGGCCTATGTCAATCCTGACCCCGTGGGAAACGTCCAAAGCGGAGCCTGGTCCTCGCAGAACACGGCTATGTCAATCAGACCCCATGGGAAGCATCCAGAGCAAATTCCTAGTCATGTGGAACACGGCCTATGTCAATCCTGACCCCGTAAGAAATGTCCAGAGCGGAGCCTGGTCCTCGCAGAATACGGCTATGTCAATCAGACCCCGTGGGAAGCATCCAGAGCAAATTCCTGGTCACGTGGAACACGGCCTATGTCAATCCTGACCCCGTGGGAAACGTCCAGAGCGGATCCTGGTCCTCGCAGAACACGGCTATGTCAATCAGACCCCGTGGGAAGCATCCAGAGCAAAATCCTGGTTTCATGGAACACGACCTATGTCAATCCTGACCCCGTAGGAAACGTCCAGAGCAGATCCTGTTCCTCGCTGAACACGGTCTATGTCAATACTGACCCCGTGAGAAGCATCCAGAGTGGAGCCTGGTCCTCGCAGAACATGGCTATGTCAATCAGACCCCGTGGGAAGCATCCAGAGCAAAATCCTGGTTTCGTGGAACGTGGTCTATGTCAATCCTGACCCTATGGGAAACATCCAGAGCGGATCCTGATCCTCGCTGAACACGGCCTATGTCAATCCTGACCCCGTGGGAAGCATCCAGAGCGGAGCCTGGTCCTCGTAAAACACGGCTATGTCAATCCGACCTCATGGGAAGCATCCAGAGCAAAATCCTGGTTTCGTGGAACGCGGCTTATGTCAATCCTGACCCCGTGGGAAGCATCCAGAGCAAATCCTGGTCATGTGGAACACGGCCTATGTCAATTCTGACCCCGTGGGAAACGTCCAGAGCGGAACCTGGTCCTTGCGAAACACGGTTCATATCAATCATGACCCCGTGGGAAGCATCCAGAGCAAATCCTGGTCCCGTGGAACACGGCTAAAGTCAATCTTGACCCCGTAGGAAACGCCCAGAGCAACTCCTGACTCCGTGAAATGCGGATAATGGCAACACCATCAATCACTTACGGGTCCTCTCGACCCGTAAGGAAGAAAACTCTCTTGTAAGATCCTTACAACTTATAAGAGAAAACGCACTTAGGAATCCTCACAATTCCTAAGGAGAAAATACACCTACGAGATCCTCTCGACTCGTACGGAGAAAAGTCTTTATGAAACCCTCACAGCTCATGAAATTGAAAAGCCTTAGGCAGTAGATCTGAACCTGCTTCCTAAGCCATCACTACCTTTTGAAGAATTCAAGACGTAATGCTCTCTATTATCTACAGGCGACGCTTACTAAAGTAATATGCCAACAACAAAGCATAAAATAAAGGAAGGGAAGTGAAAGATTTGTCATTCATACTTCGGAAAATTCTTACATCAATAAAGACAATAAACAAAAGATGCATCGAGATGTTTACAATGGTAAAACCTCATATCCAGGGCATGGATTGAGGAATTCGAAAGTAAGGCCATCTAGGATCTTTCTGGCCTTTCTGACCATTCTTGTGTGCATCCTCTCACGATCGCGGGTGTCGAGATCCTCGCCAATGCCCTCCTCCCTTTGATAAGAAGTGATTATCGTCGTCTGCTAGAAAGTTTGATGCAGAATATCAATGAGGTTATCTCGACGCTTCTTTGAGATCAGGCCAGACAGGTACACCGAGTGCAACTTGTCTTCAGCATCATCCAGTGCATTCAGCGGCTTAGCTTCGTAAAACCCAGGAAGTGCTTCCCAAATTGCTCCCACTACGATCTTCAAAAGAGCGGAGCGACGAGGAAGCAGTCGACCGTTGTGTGCATGTAAACGATCCATAATCTCCGCACATTGGACATCTGTAAACTCTTGGTTCTGGTGACGACCCTGTACGCGAATATCCTCATAAGAGATAAACTCGTTCAGACTATATAAATGAACAGCCATAATGCCTGAAAAGAAACATCATTAAAAGATTAGTAATGAGGAAATCCTCAATTGATTCTCATTAAATGAGAAATCCCTCGGGTAGAGGAGTAAAACTCCCATTGAGAGCAACACTCTTCACTAGACAGGCATCTGTCAAAGTCTAATGATGAAGGAATAAAAAATTCCTCAAGAAAATCCTAAGAGCCTTGCTTTGAGAAGATAATGGAATAATCCATCAAAAATAAAATTTCAATTTGGTCTTCAAGATCCATGAACAAACTCTTAAGAGTTCTTCTATATGATCTGAAAGGAGCAAAGCTCCATTAATGGATTAAGAAATCATAAGCAAGATCCTTTTAGATTTATGATTCTAAGAGAGCAAAGCTCTGTTAATGAAACCCTAAAAAGGATTTTCTTTAGATCAAAGAGCTATGAAGAGCAAGGCTCTGTTAATGGGTGAAACCCTAAAAGATGTTTCAAAAAGATTTAATCTTTTACCTAAAAAATCTGACAGAGTTTGGTTTTTAAGAAAATTCTTAAGAGGAAGAGCTGTGCTCTGAAGGAGAAAATAAATTTTCAAAAAGGATTGAAAATGAACAGAAGTCATCTCAAGGGCCAAGGGTCCTATTTATAGGCACTAAGCGCCTTTTCAATTCCTCGGTTGATCCAAGAGTGGAGATGTTGCCACCGCTGCACCCTCGTGTAGGCTCCGTGAGCGCAACGGTGAGGGGGCATTTGATTCCCCAATTAGAGCAAAGCTCTGTTCAGAATTCAAAATTTGAATTAAAACTGCGCTTTTATAAAAGCGTTGCACTACAACTAGCGCACCCCGTGCAAAGCGCATAGGCGCTAGCGCTAGATGCGCTGCGCTACAAGTAGAGCACCACGTGCAAAGCACGTGTGCGCTAGCGCTAAGAGCGCTGCGCTCCAAGTAGTGCACCATAGGCAGAGCGCATAAGCGCTAGCGCTGGAACTAAATGTTCCTCACCGTTGGATCAAATATCCAATGGATATGATTAAATCATCAATTAACAAGAATGAAATACTGTTGAATCTTTTCAAACAGAAAAAATTGTGCCCTGAATTTGAAACACCGTTGGATCAATGATCCAATGGTGATTAAAAATCACTAAATTACAGAACAAATTCTGTAAGGGGGAAAGATTTCCCAATCTTGGTAAAAAAACAAGAAAATTATCTTCTGTAAACCAGAAGCCCTCGGATCAAAGATCCAACGATGGGAAATTCCCCAAATCAACTGGAGAAAAGGTCTCCTTAACTGATTCAACAAACCATCTTGCCCTATATAAAGGCCCCGAGACTTCAAGTCTCAAAGAGAGGAACCCTCCCCCCCAATAAACTTTGAGAAAATCTCAAGAAGAAGAAGAAGCTCTCGGCAAAAGAAGACAATTCTTTTCAAGGTAAAAAAGAATAGAAAGACGAAATCGTCTCAATATAAAAAGAAGTATTCACTTTTTTCACAGATCATAGATCTATAAGACAAAATTGTCTTTCACAAAAGAAATTATGAACATCTCATTATAAAGGGGGGAGAATTATTCAATTCTCTTAGGATCACATGTAACATTTCAAAAAAATATATATATTATTTTTGGGAATTTTTATAATTAAATAATAAAATATTGAATATTTTAAAAAGGCGGTATAATTAAATACCGATAAATTGGGAAAAATTTGGAAAATTATGAAAATTACCAAAAAGAGGGTGTTTTATGTGAATTATGCAAATTATAAGTTTTTATGATTAATTATACGCTATTTAGAGCTAATCGCGATTAAATATCGCTAATCGCGCATTAAGCTTGTTTTGTGCAAAACATGCACATGTCTTTTTTTCCACTTGTTACATTTTTATCATGGCATTTCTTCATGTTTTATATCATGGTTGTTGTTTTTAGTTGAGAGGGGAAAAGAATAGAAAAGAATAGAAAAGAAATTTGAATAAAGAATGGCGGGATGGGCATGAGAGAGAGTGAGAGGGTAAGGGGTCAAACCTTAGACCAACTCCCATTCCTACTTCATTTTCTTCACCATCTTCTCTCCTCTCCCACACCCTTGCTGCTGCTGATGCTGCCCTCACTCCCTCCCCCTCTTCATCCTCTCAAACACCATTAAAAACATCTCAAAACCCAATACCCACTTCATTAAAAATGTGCATGAGCTCACTAGCTACACATTGGACTAAGAAAGCTTGCATTTTGGACACTTAGGGCAACTCAAGAAAATTCTTGAGTTGCCAAATGAGGTATTCTCTTAACCATTAGCCTATTCTTTCCATTTGCTTTTACATCCATGTTTGTTTAGAACCGATTTGGTGTCGTTTAGTGAGACTTGGGAAATTCTAGTTAGGGTTTATGGAATTTTTGAGTTGTGATGTGTAATTGAACTCAGTAGAGCCCACACAAACCCCCTAGTGCTAGAATTCAGACCTAAACCAGAGACTAGAACCCTGGAGTACGGATTTAGAAACCTGATATCGGAAGAATTGTGGATTCTGTGAGTGTAAAATGAAATCTTCTATCACCCGGAGCCTCTGAAAATTATTTAGCAAACACAAAGAGATGTGCAGGCACCCAGGAAGCTAACCCTAACACCCCAGCCCCTGACTCCATTCTTTGGCCGCAGATTTAATCATTCTGGCCGCTATTTGCGGCCAGAGTAGGTTGGATATAGTTCGTGTTTGGTCTGTAGCTCCATCTCCTGTAAACTAGACCCTTGGCATATGCAAAAATTGACCAATTTGACCTAGGTTATAATCTGGGACCTTTTACAAGAGTTTCTGTTTAGCTTCGTGGTTTTGTTTCTCGTATTTTGAATTCTGGATTTTTGTATCTGTGTGTTACCTCGATCATTTGACGTTTGTACGACAATATCGAGGGTTGGTGGTGGTTTTGAAGGCGTGGTCCATAGGTTCTAACCTATAGGCCTTTAGCGTGTTATATTTGTTTTCCGATGTGATTTTAATACGCAATTGCAATACATTATGATGTGTAGGTACCCCATGAAGACTTCGAGAGGACAAGCAAGCGCGTGGCGACGTCAGCAACGGAAAGCGAAGAGCAAGGTGAGTAGATTATATCTACGGGGGAAGTCGGGTGGATGGCGTATAGCACCCCCGCAGTTCGATGTTTACTATGCTATGTATACTATATATATATATGATAGCTTTATGTGTGGTATGGATATTCAGGATATGATTAGGTGTTCAATGGTTAGATTAGGGTTATTAGAAGTGAACTATTATAGCTTCTTAGTCGCGAACCCCAGAATATGTTTACACCCACATGCATACACAGGCTTACTTTGTTATATTTATGCGTATATGGAGATACGTATACACACACACACACACACACACACACACACACACACAGAGGTATGGGATGACGTATATATATACACATATACCTACACTTAGATGATGAGGATAGTGGATGATATTTGGAGATGAGTCGATGAGTTTGGGTATGGTGCCATGAGATCGGTGATATGATATGGTTCGTATTATGAGATACGACATGAGTTATAGCGGGCATTTAGGCGTGTGTTTTCATACACGCATATATATATATATATATATATATATATATATATATATATCGATGGTATCAGTTTGTACTAGACTTAGATCGGTACCCCAGTTCATGAGATATGATGATAAGGATACCAGATAATTGATGAGATAAATGTGAGATTCGATCCGTACCCACATTTGGGATGTCGTACGACGGATTTACGTACGAGCTATATATTGATGATAGATCCGCACTCTTGACTCGAGGACGTCATATTGTATAGTGTATCATATGTGATACTATTGAGGCGGGATCACCGACTATTATATTTATATATATATCGACTCAGATTTAGGTGGTTACCATACCCTTTCGATTAGCTTATTAGTTAGATCTGTAGTTTACTTAGTAGATGTTAGACTAGACCCGAGTCATACCTATTTCAAAATTAACGAATGGTGAGTATTTTAAAGACAGGCCAAGGGATTCTATGGATATTTTCAAAAGACGCGTTTTTTCTTTAAAACACCGTAGCCCTTATTTTTCTAAACACCACAATTCGTCTTATTTCAAATGGAAAAACTGTATGACATTCACATATTGATGTAGATTCTTCACTGTTGTATTTATTACTCATTTTTCGCATATTCTTGTTATTCGTATCGCAATGCATGTTTAAATGCGTTCATTGTTATACTAAACCCATGCTGTCAGAACACCTGCTCCATTATCGATGATGCGTATGTTTCACGTACACCTGCTTGCTGGCTCACACACTTCATCATCGATAATTGTCATGCCACTACACAGTAGGATTGTTGCATCAGGATATGACTCCTTGTATGACATACTGGCACACACACATTGTACACCATAGTTGCATACATACATATTTGCACATACATAGATGATTCTGGCTTGATTTTTGAGATTTGGGAACCGCAAGATGTATTTTAAAACTGAATTCATTTCAAAAAGCGGTTTCCCTTGATATGTGCATATTACTATTCCATGTTGCATGATGTATTGATATGCTTACATTTCTATCATATGTCACATACATCATGCTTTATGATTTTACGCATTGAGATATGCTGTTTTCATGAGATTTCTGGATTTGAGAACCACGGCGATTTCAAAAGAAAGCATGTACTGTTTTAAAAACCCGGTTTCTCTTGATATGATATTTCAGTGCGTCCACCACGTGTTTTCTCGGTTCTGAGAGCGACATGTAAAACCCGATTCGAGGAGGCAGATGAGGCCGATTGCGGGTACATGGTGTACCCGGTATGGTACCCCGGGGCGAGAGAGAGAGAGAGAGATTTCGTGTGGATGACGATGAGCCTTCCAGAGGGACCACTACCTACCGATGATTGTACTTAGGCTCGGTGGATATCCGGAGGATACCGACCGGAGTCGAGAGATGATATGGGTCGATCCGGACTGACGGAGCCCGTGGGCCGATCCGGACTGACGGAGCCCGATATATGAGGATTTACGTGCCGATGCTGGGCACGGATTTCATGATGTTTTCGAGTGTCGATACTGGACACTCAGGTTCCATGATGTCGATGTGTCGCGAGGGACACACGTTAATTTATATCCTCATACTTCTCTGCATATGCTTATGATATTTACATGCATGATGTTTTGTGTCCTTGGTTGACCGTAGACGAGATCCACATGCATACAGACATTGATTACATAGTTGGATGATATCCACATAGTTTTAGAATTCATGATATAATTGACATTGATTCATGTTGATTACATTGATCATACCTCATACTTATGATATGTTGCTACCTGAGGCACTGACACGAGCACTTTGTATTACACTGATGTATAGATGTTTACCCTTGCCATCTTATCCTGCTTCAGACTTATCATATTGAGGATATATATTACTGATCGTATTAACCTAGGATTGAGTCATACATACGATTTCTGCTCTGTGATGTTTTCTACTCACAAGTTGGCAACTCACCCCCGTTGTGCCACAATTTCTAGCAGGTTTTGCCGTACAGGTTTCATTGCGGTTTTCTGGCTTACTGCTTCCTTTCGGCGTGATTGCTTTGGTAGGTGGGTTCACTCGCATCGTGACCACCATTGTGCTTATTTATTTTCATTGTTGTATCTAGAAATTCTATCAACCAGACTTGTATATTTATTTCGACCTTATAGTTGTGCGTTGTGGTATTATGGTTTTCTTGTTGATTTTGAGTTTCCTTTTGAGTTTTGATCATCGCCCTTCGGCGTTGTATATTATATTGCTTGCCTGGTTGTGACCGTCGATTGACGAAAAGCTAGCACCCGCTTGGGGATGCCTTTTATCATTATGCATATATTATTCTTGTTGTACCCCGTTTGGGGCCAGTATTTACAAAGGAAACTCTGCCGAAATTTTCAGAAAAGACTTGAGGATTTAAAAATGAATTTTCGGCTTACTTATCTAAAAACCTTTTTTTTAAAACATGTTTTCTTCACTTCTTCAAAACTAGTTTTCCTTCATTTATTATTTAAAATGGTTTTAGATTTCTGGGCTTTTGGCTTACTTGAATTGGATGAGGTCCTATAAACTTGATATGATTCAAGGGCCAATCACATGCTACTTCGGGTCGTGACATCACAGATCCATAAAGGCAAAGCCTTTCATCAAAAAGAGATTAAAATATCTCCTATAAACTAAGAACTTTGTTCTGAGAATGTTGAGACAAATTCTTTTATCAAAGAAAATGTAATCTTCACAGCGCAAAGTTAACCTAAGAAGAGCCTTAGCGCTCCTAATCTAAAAAGAGCCTTAGCGCTCCTAATTTAAAAGTGCCTTAGTGCTCTTCATCTAGCGTAAAGCGCTGCAGTGCCATAGCGCTTTAAACACAGCGCACTGCGCTCATTGGCTAGCGCTCAGCGCTAAGCGTGCCACGTGCTCCTCACGTGTGCGCTGCACTACTAAAAGCGCTTTGCGCTCATTATATGGCACCAGCACCAAACACCTCAATGCTTCAATTATAGCGCATCAGCACTCTACATCTAGCGTAAAGCGCTAAGCGCATCAGCGCTAAGCGCATCAGCGCTCTTCATTTAGCGCAAAGCGCTAAGCGCATTGGCGCTTCATATCTGGCGCAAAGCGCTAAGAGCATTAGCACTTTAATCATAGCGCACTGCGCTCATCGACTGGCGCTAGTGCCAAGTGCACCATATGTTTTTATGTGTGCTTGGACAGAACATAAACTATTCTTTGAATAAGCCTGGAGCTATGATAAATGCACAGCATTCAACTAAAGACAAAACATTGTCAGAGACCAAACCAATGCTTAGCATTTTAAAGGAATTGGGCTCAAACAAACATCTAACAACTCAAAAACAAATGTTGAACATTGTAATTGAATGGACTTAACCCAAATTGGCCATAAGTCCTCAATTCAGATTAATTGAGTTCATATGCTCATAAATCACAGATCTTAGTCCCAATTGGACTACAGGTCTCTCAACCCACATCAGTTTAAGGGTACATCTCTGAACTCCTCTGATATTTGTCGTTGTAATCCTTCAACGTCTTCAGAGAGGTGACGGGTCCCGACAACCATACATTTTATGGACTGTGGGGTCTTTAAGCCCATGGACTATGATGTCCTTAACCTTGACTGTGAGGTCTTTAAACTCACGGACTATGATGTCCTTAACCTTGACTGTAAGGTCTTTAAACTCACGGACTATGATGTCCTTAACCTTGACTGTGAGGTCTTTAACTCATGGACTATGACGTCCATAACCTTGGACCGAGATGTCCTTAAACTAACATTGGACCACCATGTCCTTAAACTTGTAATAGACCGCAATGTCCCTAAACTAAACAATAGAGCCCAATTGCTCTCTTGTTGGATCTAAACGATCCTGTTAAGTTGATCTTAGTCTAAAAATTAGACTAACGTATCCTTAACTAACGTTTAAGTTGATCTTAGTCTCAAATGAGACTAACGTATCCGTAAACCCAACCCCAAACCCAAATCTAAGAAGATATGGATTTGGACTAATCCACGCCCTACGGGCGATAACATAAATTAGTCTCCGTATACAATCAATGGGAAACCAACAACGAAACAAACACCCACGATATGAAGTGACCATCTGGAGAAGGAGAAAGTTGTTACCGCGATGCGATAGCGTAATTAACTGCAGGGGCTTGCGCCTGCAGGGAAAAGTGTCCTCATAATCAAAAACCCTCAATGAGGGGGAATCTGACGAAGTCTGCTACATCGGCCGCATCCGTTTAAACCTCCGATATACGGTGCCATAAATCAACTTAGCATCTTTGGAGAGGTGGACGGATAGCACCAATTAGCATCTGCTCCGAAATTCAGGCGAGACGCGACCGCACAGGTCCATCTCCCGCGTTTCGGCGGGGAACAGTATGCTATCTGGTTTGTCTTTATCATCACTATTACATGTTGATAGAGCCCATAGGATTCTTGCTTGACTACCAGCATTATGATGGCGATCATATATGTGGGAGCTGGGGGTCTATAAGCAAATCCTTAAATGTCCCTAGTCGTGGGAGTTTCGAGACTGGGCATCGATACTCCAGTGTAGACTAGTGTATACTGATCGAGACCCCGACGAGGGGCGGTGGCCAGGTCTCATAACCCATTGGTATTAGTTTGTTCACCTAAGATAGTATATAGGTGCTCATTGGGTTATGAGTACACTGGACGGACTCGCCGGGAACCTGCTAGTTGGTATTATACCTATTGTCAGATAGCAGTTCCCAAGTGACATGTGTACAAGTTAGTCTGTTGACCTGAGATCGTCATTTGTCTCGTATGAGTTCCCACTGTGCTTTGATTACTACCCTACCATGGCTCAAAGGAGTCATGCAAACAGGTTTTAGTTGGGTACAGTCCCGAGCCACATGGAGGCAGTGAGCGGATTGTCGGGGATTCGCCTCTCCCGGTATTGGGGGTTGATGTCGCGTTGTGCATGGATGGCCATCACCAGAAATCCTCGGCCGGGGTAGTTGAGAATTACCGATCCAGGATCGATATTTTCTCATGTGGTGATGGGTTTCATGCCGACACTAAATGTCGCGTTATTAGGGGTCTGACTTTATCCACCCCCCTTGTCTCGATATGTGATTCTCTTAGACGAACAGACCGGACTGTACGGATATTGTCACTGTCAGGCTCAGTAAGGTTTGGATAAGTTTGCTTGGCGGCCTTTCTTTCGCTCAATACCTGGGTAGCCGTTACGTACAGCTAGTGCCGCTGACGTGCTTGTGGTTAAACTCACTGCCAACGTATTGACGAGTCATTAGAGTCACACATAGAGGGTTTTCACGGTTCAGACGATATGGTGTAGATGACGTATGTTGGTACATATAGGTGTCCGATTAAATATGTGTACAGGCTGCACAGACTTTAATCGGACAGTTGATAATACTAGCGGCTTAGGATAAAGCCGGATTATTAAATCAGGTTTTGATTTAATAATTTATATATGTATTTATATATGTATTCTAGTATTATTGTTCACTATTCATTTTCTCTCTTGGTTATTCGTATTTTTATACAAATGCGCGTATATGTATTTCGATACGTGTACCGGAAAGTATTCCGTATTTATACGGATTAGCTTCTAGAAGATGGCCACCTCATTAATTGATTTTCATTCTAGAAAATCAATTATGGAAATGAGGTGGAGGGTGAGTTGGCATGAGCATGAGCTAGAGCATGTAGAGTGATATGGCATGCATTTGTTTATTTGGAAAATGAAATGAGATATTTTTTTGTGTGTGCATAAGAGAGAGAGAAGGGGGCAGCCACTTCTTCACATGCCTTGCTCATTTTTTTCCTCACTTGCACATTCTCATTCTACTCTCACTTGGAGACTTAGCCATTTTTCTTTAGTTGCTCATTCCACATGTTTCCTCACCGCCTCTTCATCTTCTCGAGTTGCTCTTGGAGCATTTGTGATGAGAGAAAAATTATAGTAACACATTCCTCACCTCCACTCTCCATTGCTAGCAACCATGGAGGGTCGTGTAAGTGCACGGCGGCGTCCCGGCCGTCAATCTGACGGCCAAATGCGGAAGCGGTGATAAACTTTAAATTTTACTTAAACTGGCAAACCGCCGCTCACTAATACCCGGATCGAACCATTAATTAGTCCTAGCTATCAACAAGAAGGGGAAGAGAGATATACCGACAGATCCGAGTCCTCCGATCTTCTCGTCGTCGTCCCGATCTCCTGCGGAATGTCCCGTCTCCTCCTCGTCGCCGGAAGTGCACCACATCGCCTACTTTTTTTACGGGCTCCCACCTCAATGCCGAGGCAACTCGGGCACGAAGCTGGCTAGTCGACGTGCCCAAGGTTTACAGTAGAATGTATAGTAGAACTAGTGTCTCATTTGGGGTTTGTGGAATTGCCTTTGATGGAGGGATGATACAAGAACAATGTGGAGGAACTTTGGGGATTTTGGGAACATGAAATGAGCAAAACCCCACACCCTAAAAATTGGGCAGCCCCCTCCCATATGGCCGGCCAAAAACAAATGAGGAAGAGAGGAGAGTGAGAGTGTGTGTATCAAAAAGATGGGAGCCATTCTCATATCATGCAAGAGAGAGAGAGGAATGGTTATCATATAGAATAATGATCACAAAGAAACACCAACACTCAACAACCAAATCATGCAAAGAAATGATCACCAAAAGAGAACCTCACTCCACCACAACCATCATGAAAACCATGTCATATGAAAGTCAAGCCATGATGGAGAAGTCAAGAAGTCAAGGTCAAGGAATGGGCTCCATCATGAAACCATCATGATACAAGTATAAGCAAAGAACCCCTCCACAAAATGCTTATTTGCAACAATGCAAATAAGCCCTCCTCCACCAAACTTCGGCCAATGAACGATACAAAGGAAATTGGCCGAAACGGAAAGCAAACTGGCAATTCCAGAAAACTGGTCCCGTAATAAATTACAGGAAAACCCCGATACTGTGCATACACACCCGCATTTGTATTTCGACCGAAATACAAATGCAATGAGACAAAATCTACACTGTACTATACTAGGATCCGGCTTAAACCAAAGCCGGCTAGTAATATCCGTTCGATCCTGATCCGTGCAATACCGCACGCATCTGATCGAACCCTGCCATATATCCATACGGCCTATAGTACAAACTGTCCGATCCTGATCCGTCCAATACCGCACGTATCTGATCGGACCTTACCATATCTCCATACGGCCTCTACAGCTTTTCGCCCGAAAGCTGAGTAACAGAATGTGGGGGACTCTAAAGACTCGTCAACACCTTGGTTGTGGATTTAACCACTAGCACGTCAGAGGTATAAGCCAATACGTAACGGGCGACCAGGTATTGACTAAATGGGACGTCTGTGAGCGAACTCAGCCTGACAACCCTACTGAGCCTGTCAGTGACAATATCCGTACAGTCCGGTCCGTTCGTCTATGAGCATCGCATGGCGGGCCTAGGGGGTTGGTAAAAGTCAGACCCCCAAAAGCGGTACAAGTCGTGTCGGAGTGTAGCCCAGAACACCCTGAGATACTACTGGAATACCTACCAGTAAATCTCCTTGCCTTGGCCAAGGACTTCGTGTAATGGCTCTCCTAGACACAGCGCGACCTCACCCCCAATACCGGGAGAGACGAACCCCTGAAGATACGCTCACTGCCTCCATGTGGCTCGGGACTGTACCCAACTAAAACCTGTTTGCAGAACTCCTTTGAGCCGTGGTAGGGTAGTAATCAAAGTACAGTGGGAACTCACACGAGACAAATGACGATCCCCAGGTCGATGAACTAACCTGTACACATGTCACCAGGGAACTGCCATCTGACATCTGGTATATGACCAACTGGCATGTTCCCGGCGAGTCCTGTCCGGTGTACTCATAACCCAATGAGCACCTGTAAACATCTTAGGTGATCCAACTGACACCAGTGGCTTGTGAGACCGGCCACCGCCCCTCGTCGGGGTCTCGACTGTATACACTAGTCTACTCTGGAGTATCGATGCCCTGTCTCGAAACTCACACGACTAGGGACCATTTAAGGATATGCTTATAGACCCCAGCTCCCACTTATATGATTGCCCTCATACTGCTGGTGGTCAAGCAAGAATCCTAGGGGCTCTATCAACGTGTAATAGCAACTTGTCAAGTCACCTAAAACAGTACACGATGATAAAGGTAAACCAGATAGCATACTATCATCTCGAGTAAGACTGTCCTACCGGGATAGGTCCTCCATCAATCATTGCAATCACTAACCTGTGACCTAATAATTGACTCTGAGGGCACTATCTCCAACAATCTCCCACTTGCACTCAAGGCTAATTATTGCGATGTCGCATACTCACAGCCCGTGTGATACCGAACACCCAACTCCTGTACTAGTCAGTCTCACAAAGCTCGTTTGCGAAACTATTGCGTTTGAGGAATAGCCTTAGTGAGTGGATCCACTTTGTTGTATCTTTCTATGTCTCTCTATATCTCAAGTTCGCGGAGAAAACCCATCTTCCGAAATGAGCAATACATGTCTTAGAATGTGTCTGGATGTCTGATGGGACATAGCTCATAAATGAACTCCAAATCCAAACTTCTTAGACTGTATCGTCAACTGAACTTAATCAGTATCCTGCGCCATGCCACCCTCAGTATTGCCTTGGACCACCTGTCCAAAATACTGCCCCTCATCAGAAGGAAAACTATAGCTCTGACAACCTCCTTGTCGTCCATGTCACCTTAGAAGCCTGGAATGATAACTGTTTCCCGAATGAGGCTGTCGTTATCATATCCACTTATGTTCTAAAACTGCTTCCGACCGTTTCTCCAGGATTGGATTAATGTCAGCTTATTGCATCTAGTGCAAGAACAATGTCTGGTGTGGTACTTGACATCTAATGATTGACTCAATTGCCTGAGCAAGTGATCTGCCAATCATGCACATCCCTCTCCCCTTTAGTCTGTAAGACACCTTTAGAGAGGGTGACTCCATTACCTGCAGGTACACTACCATGCCAGGAGTCATCCATTCTAAATACCCTTAGAATGCTGTCTAAGTACCCAGATTGGGAGACTACCCAAATCTAGATCTAAAACCATAGATCTAGTAACCAGTATGTCTGATATAAAATCCATTTCCTTTGTGGAGAAAACACTGTGTGACGACCAAAGTATAACCGATCGTAGTATAGGAGTTTCTTTTCCTACTATGTGTATGTCATCCAAATACCAGGATATCACACCCACTACCTACTCAACAGATCCATCCCTTATTCTGATGAAGTCAAACCCATGACTGTCACGTCAGAAACAGATGATCTATCTCCGCTACATCTGCTTTAGTCTATAAATAGACATAAGCTACCTGTCCACCAATGCTTCCGCTGCTCCCACTGACTATGACAACCCTCTGGCAGAGTCATATAGACGTACACTTCTAAAACTAGTTTAGAACGACGCTATACTCATCCTCCCGCCGGGTCTCGCAGCCTGGAACAACAGCAATGGTAATTGTGGGTAAACAAGAACTTCCCTGTCACCGTCCTTGAGGCTACCAGAGTACCTCTCGGGTGCCTGAAGTTTCCCACCTTATCTGCGGAGTGGCCAATGGAATGTCAATCCAGATTGAATCTTTAGGTTCCTTATCAAATCTTCAGTAATCGTTTGTGGTTCTGGAATCACTTCCAGTTCTACCATACTCCCACTACTGTTTTTCTGAAAAAATCCATTTTTTAATAAAACTGTGGCGAGTCTAGAACAATATTGCTATTGTTCATCCAGATGGTAGAAAGTCAACCCTCGTCATAGCCTGGGTCAACCCACAAACAGCCATTACAGAAACGTGCCTAGAGTTGTCCAATGTCTGGTTTTAAGCATAAACCGGACAACTCCCCGTACCTTAACATCGTTAAGATATGAACTGTTTTATATCCAATATAGAACGAGAGGCACTGATTTAATTGAACCAGATTCAAATCATGCAGCTGTCCCCAGTGCATGTTCCCTAAATGGAAGAAGGCCGATCAGCGTTACTCAACTTAGGAATGCTTCCAATTATGAGTAACCTGAATAAGAAGCAATTTCTCTTTATCATTACTATCGACTGAATACCATACACAAGTATCTACATCTTCGTTCTCTTTGAAGAATCCCGATACTTGCTACACCTGGTTCTCTACTCTATTCAAATACCTATAACTTCTCAAAATTCGGACCCTGTGTTTCCACGAAACACCTGTCTAAAAACTAGAGAAGTCATAAGTAAACCGAATATAGTACGAGGACCAACCCCGCTGTCCTGATGGACCCTGGACAACATACAATACTCTGTATAAGTCCCTTGAGTCTGATAACTCATTCACTGTGTGTCGTAGGTTGAAAACTGTACTTATGGTCAAGAAGAATTACACCGCTGTTTAATGCTCCTTACCTAACCATCCACTGATATAGGTAAATGTCATAGACATAATTTCAGAAAGGTATATCTCACTCTATGAAAATAGACGTACAGATATATCAATTTGAAATTGGTGCATAACAGCGGATATTCAAAACCAAATATTTGCCGACCGGCAAACTACCCAGGTGACTTCCTCAAATATCACCGATTACAACGAATCCCGATATAATGAGGATGATCACCCAATTCCCAATAACTTACTCCCACTCATCATCTGTAAAACCATACAGATATGAGAATCAAACCTGGTAAATACATACCCTGGAGCAAGTGTCTAATCGGGAAATCAGTTTTCTTTTAACATTACACAGTGAAACTGAAACATTGAAATGTTCCGATGGGGTATCCCGGTATTCCTAGTAATGCCTCTTCCAGATTCACGACTGTAACCATATAATTCTTTGCCACCTCTCCAAATCCCTTCATATGTCTTTAGTCTTTACCTTCTGCACACCCCTTAGGCCAAATGGTTTTCTTCCTTCCCTACCGTTCGGCACCAGCCTATGGTTTGGAAGAAGACTATCCAATAAGCATAATGGGTGTACTGTCCTAATCCTAGGAGCACTCGCAATGCGAGAGAAGGTGAAGATAAAAGACAACCTGAATAATTCTTATTCTTATTTCTCCTGAACCAGAATCCATCCCCGAACTGGAACAAGTTCCTTTCAAGTTCGTATATAACCATACGATGGAATATCCAAATAACTGTGGATCTTCGTAGTGATACGGAGTGTCCTGGAGAAATACAAAGGTGATGTGGGAGTGGTAATGAAATACTTGGTTTGGTCGTGAATATCAGTCGCAATTTACTTTGCCCTCCTTCTAATCCCTTGCTTTGTCTTAACTTAATACCTTCTGCACACCATCGTTATGCTAATTGGTTTTCTTCATTCCCTACCGGTCGGCACCTACCAATGGTTTGGAAGAAGACTATCCAATTTGCGTAATAGGTGTACTATCTCCTAAACCAAGGAGTACTCGCAACTTGAGAGAAGGTAAAAGGAAAAGACAACTGAATAATCCTATCCGTTTTCTCCAGAACCTGAAACCATCCTCGAATAAATTCCTTCGAGTTCGTATCTAACCATACGATGGTTTTGTCCAATGGAAGTGGACGTTCGTAGTAATACGGGGTGTCCTGGAGAAAAGGGTAAAAGTAGGGGTGGCAATGAGGTTTGCAACTCTGACAATCCAAAAGCCAGTGTTAAAGAAGGTTCGGTCAACTTGGTCACTGAGTCATAGTCTTAGGGTCTGGTCAATGGTCGCTGCCAAAGAGAGAGAGAAAAGAAACACTCAGCGTGCACTCTAACCTAGATCAGAATGGTTACCAATTTATCTAATCTGGAAACCTCCCACTGAACCTCAAATTCTCCTCCAAACCTAAAAGAAGAATTAGTCGGGAACACCCGAGGAGTAAACTAACTCATCAGTGGGAATCGGGATCCAACTATCATCGCATGATAACGTGACGGAATCCGCTCACGGTATCACACTCCAGAAGGTATGCGCATATCTGGCAAGTTTCAGTTCTTTTGAAACTCCCGATGTGGATTTCTGCCCCATGCTCTTATGACCTTGACGAAGGTCAACAAATCATAAGTCACATGTCAAGTTCTACCCGTCATTATCCAGGTTAATTTGAATCCACCCGTACAAGCCCTTGACGAAGGCCAACAAGGCTATACGACTGTCCCAAACCAACGCATCTATCTATGCAGCAGAAAGGTAACAAGCAGCTACCATACACTATGCCTTGACGAAGGTCAACAAACACAGCATGAATACTACGTGCTACCCATCTGAAACGACGGAGGGCTACGAATGGTTTCTGGCGAAAACCTTTAACGTAATGAACTTGATATCGTTGAAGGAACGGATAGCTTTTAAAAATATAGTGACGAAAACCTTCGCTAAAGAGGTCACTCCCGGTGAAGGGATCTCGGCTCTTTCCCCGTAGAATGGGGTGCAGGATATTCTAACTGAATACCACGGTGCAAAGCAAAAGTAATCGGCTATAGTGAAGTTAATGCCCTGACGCAAACTTCTGTCCAAGGGGTCACTCCCGGTGAAGGGATCTCGGCCCTTGCCTCGTCGACTAAGGAGCAGGATATTCCAACTGAATACCACGATGCTAAACAAAAGTGAACGTCCTTGCAATAACAGCTTTTTGAAAAGTGTTCCAACAACATCAGATTAGGTTTGTTTTTAACTTGCATTGATCCGAATCAATGCAGTCCCATCAATTGATCACACCAAAAAGAACGAAAATATACTGATGTACGTATATGCCATTCGCATTCGCCACTGGGTCCCGTCATTACCCGTTAGGTTAGCTAACTAACGACAGAGCGGGGACTGGACTAGCGCGGATGTAAAACATATACAACATCTACTAATATATATACCAATATATTATATTCGCTCAAGGCGTGATAAGAAATGCAACATCACAGAAAATGTACAGCATCACAGAAACAATACAGATATCTGGGATCCCCAGGTTTCACAGAGCCACTACTGAAACCCGACGTTCCCCTGGTCGTGTGGATAGCCTGTGCAATGAAATCTTAGACCCCTACGGGCGCGGCAAGTCACCCGCCAAAACCTGAAGCGAGGCAGCCCCCTTCAGCATCGTGAATGGACCACCCAGCACTTCACGGAATCCGGTAACTTGGGCACCCCTCCTGGGTCAACCTGTACCCCCTACGAGTGCGGCGAATAGCCTGTCAATCCTAGAGTGAAGCCCCCTCCGTCTCAATGCCATGAGATGCGAGCTTGTTGCCCTCTAGAACCCGGCTATCTGTGCACCCCTCCGCGGGGTAACCCTAGTACAGAAAGTAAAATATACATACAACGGGTACATCGACCGCAACCAGGTCGTGCCCCAAAATAATAATACAATCAGGCAGTGACGGCAGTCCACATGTCGGACGCTCGCCCCGCAATATCAAATGTACATAATACAACAAAACTGTACTAGCATTGCATCCAGGCTATCCCCCACGACCGATCCGCAACATCACAGCAAAATCACAAAACATCAACGTGAAAGTCACGTTCGCAAAACCGTCTAACCGGGCTATAGCAGTTAGACTGGATTTACCGATCGAGTGACATTCACGGTCGCAGATATAATGTAAATACTGTGAAATAATGTGTTTAAAATATCCGATCAGTCAAATTTTAACAAGTGGGCCCCAAAGCATTACTGTAGCAGATCAGAAAATTCTGGGCCCAATATTAATATTCCAAAACCCATATTTTAAGCCCACAAAGACACTGTAGAAATTTAGTACAGGGATCTACACAGTGCGCGGCTGAAACGCGGCCCAAAGGGGGTTTTGGCCGCGGTTCCGCGCCTCCACTGTCGATTCACCCTGTCGAATTTCTACACTAGCCTAGTGGTCTCCAGTACATCAATGTTTTACAACCTGAAAAAATTTTCGAGACCAAAAATTTTCAACAGAAAACTGTCGCTAGCAAAAATATAGATTTTGGAATTTTGGTCGATCGGAAATGCAAAACACATTAAACCAAGCTAGACTAAGTTAATGGCGAGGCTCTGATACCACTGTAAGTGCACGGCGGCGCCCCGGCCGTCAATCCGACGGCCAAATGCGGAAGCGGTGATAAACTTTAAATTTTACTTGAACTGGCAAACCGCCGCGCACTAATACCCGGATCGAACCATTAATTAGTCCTAGCTATCAACAAGAAGGGGAAGAGAGATATACCGACAGATCCGAGTCCTCCGATCTTCTCGTCGTCGTCCCGATCTCCTGCGGAATGTCCCGTCTCCTCCTCGTCGCCGGAAGTGCACCACATCGCCTACTTCTTTTACGGGCTCCCACCTCAACGCCGAGGCAACTCGGGCACGAAGCTGGCTAGTCGACGTGCCCAAGGTTTACAGTAGAATGTATAGTAGAACTAGTGTCTCATTTGGGGTTTGTGGAATTGCCTTTTGATGGAGGGATGATATAAGAACAATATGGAGGAACTTTGGGGATTTTGGGAACATGAAATGAGCAAAACCCCACACCCTAAAAATTGGGCAGCCCCCTCCCATATGGCCGGCCAAAAACAAATGAGGAAGAGAGGAGAGTGAGAGTGTGTGTATCAAAAAGATGGGAGCCATTCTCATATCATGCAAGAGAGAGAGAGGAATGGTTATCATATAGAATAATGACCACAAAGAAACACCAACACTCAATAACCAAATCATGCAAAGAAATGATCACCAAAAGAGAACCTCACTCCACCACAACCATCATGAAAACCATGTCATATGAAAGTCAAGCCATGATGGAGAAGTCAAGAAGTCAAGGTCAAGGAATGGGCTCCATCATGAAACCATCATGATACAAGTATAAGCAAAGAACCCCTCCACAAAATGCTTATTTGCAACAATGCAAATAAGCCCTCCTCCACCAAACTTCGGCCAATGAACGATACAAAGGAAATTGGCCGAAACGGAAAGCAAACTGGCAATTCCAGAAAACTGGTCCCGTAATAAATTACAGGAAAACCCCGATACTGTGCATACACACCCGCATTTGTATTTCGACCGAAATACAAATGCAATGAGACAAAATCTACACTGTACTATACTAGGATCCGGCTTAAACCAAAGCCGGCTAGTAATATCCGTTCGATCCTGATCCGTGCAATACCGCACGCATCTGATCGAACCCTGCCATATATCCATACGGCCTATAGTACAAACTGTCCGATCCTGATCCGTGCAATACCGCACGTATCTGATCGGACCTTACCATATCTCCATACGGCCTCTAAAGCTTTTCGTCCGAAAGCTGAGTAACAGAATGTGGGGGACTCTAAAGACTCGTCAACACCTTGGTTGTGGATTTAACCACTAGCACGTCAGAGGTATAAGCCAATACGTAACGGGCTACCAGGTATTGACTAAAAGGGACGTCTGTGAGCGAACTCAGCCTGACAACCCTACTGAGCCTGTCAGCGACAATATCCGTACAGTCCGGTCCGTTCGTCTATGAGCATCGCATGGCGGGCCTAGGGGGTTGGTAAAAGTCAGACCCCCAAAAGCGGTACAAGTCATGTCGGAGTGTAGCCCAGAACACCCTGAGATACTACTGGAATACCTACCAGTAAATCTCCTTGCCTTGGCCAAGGACTTCGTGTAATGGCTCTCCTAGACACAGCGCGACCTCACCCCCAATACCGGGAGAGACGAACCCCTGAAGATACGCTCACTGCCTCCATATGGCTCGGGACTGTACCCAACTAAAACCTGTTTGCACGACTCCTTTGAGCCGTGGTAGGGTAGTAATCAAAGTACAGTGGGAACTCACACGAGACAAATGACGATCCCCAGGTCGATGAACTAACCTGTACACATGTCACCAGGGAACTGCCATCTGACATCTGGTATATGACCAACTGGCATGTTCCCGGCGAGTCCTGTCCGGTGTACTCATAACCCAATGAGCACCTGTATACATCTTAGGTGATCCAACTGACACCAGTGGCTTGTGAGACCGGCCACCACCCCTCGTCGGGGTCTCGACTGTATACACTAGTCTACTCTGGAGTATCGATGCCCTGTCTCGAAACTCACATGACTAGGGACCATTTAAGGATATGCTTATAGACCCCAGCTCCCACTTATATGATCGCCCTCATACTGCTGGTGGTCAAGCAAGAATCCTAGGGGCTCTATCAACGTGTAATAGCAACTTGTCAGGTCACCTAAAACAGTACACGATGATAAAGGTAAACCAGATAGCATACTATCATCTCGAGTAAGACTGTCCTACCGGGATAGGTCCTCCATCAATCATTGCAATCACGTACCTGTGACCTAATAATTGACTCTGAGGGCACTATCTCCAACAGGTCGGTTGCCTCGCTTGGCAAGGCTGGAGCTTGCGCCGTTTCCCTCAGGCGGATCATCTTAGATGAAGGAAGATCGGCAACCAAATTCGATCAAGGAGCCTCTAGGAGCTTGGGATGATGGTTCAAGACCGAAGGACACGGATCAACTCGGTATAACCATCTAACTCCTAGTCTTACATATTGCTAGTATAGGGTTTAGGGTAGATCCGGGCATCGGGTCATGGTAGCACCAGTTTAGAAAATTTTTGTTCCGCATTTGGCCACGGTTTGATGGCCGGGGCGCTGCCGTAACCCAACAGTTGTAGACACCGTTGTATTATTTCATTTACTTTTTCTTGCACCTAGGATAGACCTAAGTTGGGGTGCACAAACTACCGCTTGAAGTGCCGAGTGGCCTACTCATTTCATTGAGGGAGGTTGCTTCACTTCGAGAATTTGGCGGGTAGTTTGCCGCACCCATAGGAGGCTAGGATGGGGTTCGTCTATTCATCATGACCGTGAAATCCGTTTTTCGTTCTAAGCTAAAACGAAACACGGAATTCCTAGTATAACCAATATATTCATCTGTGCTGTGACCTTTTATGTGGAATGCCTATTATTGCGTAAGACGAATAGCTATATATATGTATTGTATATAATAAACATTGCGTATGTTTTGCACCCGCCCTAGTCCAGCCCCCGCTCTGCCGTTAGTTAAGTAACCTAACGGTGCATGATGGGGCCCCATGGCGAATGCGGATGGCATAAGCGTACATTGTATTTTCGTTTCTTTTCTGCAATGATGGGGTTAAATGATGGGACCGCATTAATATTGATTAATGCAAGGAAAACAAACCAAAGTTTAAATCGTTGGAACAATTTCAAAACCACTCGGTTTTCTTAAAAAACAACTTTTAAATGGGAGCCTAAACCACTTCTTTTAAAAGCTATCATGGTTTTTCGACTATATCAAGTTCATTACGTTCACAGTTTCTCCAAAACTATCCGTAGCCTTCCGTCATTTCAGATGGGTATTTAGTAGTATTCAAGTTATATATTTTGACCTTCGCCAATTAAATTAGTGCCTTTGTTTCTATATTGGATATAGAATGAATTCATATCTTAACGATATTAAGGTATATGGAGTAGTCCGGCTTAAGCTTAAAACTAGAATCCGAATAAACTCAAGGAACGTTTCAGTAATAGCAGTTTGTGGGTTATCCCGGGCTTTGATGAGGGTTAACATTTTACCATTTAAAGGATCAATATTTATATTGTCCTTCACATGCCACCCATTTTAGTAAAATAAATTCTTTTCAAAAAATATTAAAGGGAGTATGGTAGAACTGGAAGTGATTCCAAAACCACAAACGGTTACTGAATATTTAGTAGAACCTAAGAATTCAATTGGATTGAAAAATCCACTAGCCACTCCGCAAATTTGGTGGGTAACCTCAGCCACCCGAGAGGTATTTCGGTCTCCTTAAAGACGGTGATAGGGAGGTTTTGATGATCCAAGCTGTTGGATATAGTGCCCTCAGAGTCAATTATTGGATCATAGGCATGTGATTGCAATGATTGAAGGAGGACCTATACCGGTAGGACAGTCTTACTCGAGAAGTTTGTATACTATCTGGTTTGTCTTTATCATCGTGTACATGCTTTAGGTGACATTGTAGTTCACTATTACACGTTGATAGAAAATAGTATGCTACCATGATTTGTCTTTATCATCGTGTACTGTTTTAGGTGACCTTACAAGTCGCTATTATACGTTGATAGAGCCCTTAGGATTCTTGCTTGACTGCCAGCAGTATGATGGCGATCATATACGTGGGAGCTGGGGTCTATAAGCATATCCTTAAAAGGTCCCTAGTCGTGGGAGTTTCGAGACTGGGCATCGATACTCCATTAGTAGACTAGTGTATACAGTCGAGACCCCGACGAGGGGTGGTGGCCGGTCTCACAAGCCATTGGTGTCAGTTGGTTCACCTAAGATGTATACAGGTGCTCATTAGGTTATGAGTACACCGGACAGGACTCGCCGGGAACATGCTAGTTAGTATTATACCTAGCGTCAGATAGCAGTTCCTTGGTGACATGTGTACAGGTTAGTTCATTGACCTGAGATCGTCATTTGTCTCGTGTGAGTTCCTACTGTACTTTGATTACTACCCTACCGCGGCTCAAAGGAGTCGTGCAAACAGGTTTTAGTTAGGTACAGTCCCGAGCCACATGGAGGCAGTGAGCGGATCAGTAGGGGTTTCGTCTCTCCCGGTATTGGGGGTGAGATCGCGCTGTGTCTAAGAGAGCTATTACACGAATTCCTTGGCTAAGGCAAGAGATTTACTGGTAGGTATTCTAGTAGTATCTCAGGGTGTTCTAGGCTACACTCCGACACGACTTGTACCGCTTTTGGGGGTCTGACTTTTACCAACCCCCTAGGTCCGACATGCGATGCTCATAGACGAACGGACCAGACTGTACGGATATTGTCACTGACAGGCTCAGTAGGGTGTCAGGATGAGTTCGCTCATCGACCTCCCTTTTGGTCAATACCTGGTAGCTCGTTACGTACAGCTAGTACCTCTGAAGTACTAGTGGTTAAATCCACAGCTAAAGTATTGACGAGTCTTTAGAGTCCCCCACAGACAGTTTTCAAGTTTCGGGCGAAACGTTGTAGAGGCTGTATGATATATGGCAGGGTTCGATCTTATACGTGCAGTAGTGCACGGATCATGATCGGGCGGATCATACTAGTGGGCTTTAGTTTAAGCCGGATCCTAGTATTAGACTTGTTGGATTACTTTAGTCTCATCGTATTCGCATTCAGTCGGAATGCGGATGCAGGTATGTATATACAGGTGAGGGGTATCCTTGTGATCCGTCACGAGTTTACTTTAGATGTTGCCATATCTTTTTATTGTTGCAAACATTTGGATTAATATTTGCATATGGAAATTGTGAGCTAGAAATCATCATTTTGTGCATTTAATGTGACATTGGACTTCATTAGTGACTCATGGTCTCTTTTTATGTGCATATGTCACATTATTGTTTGATTTGGGTGTTGATTTGACAAGAGGAGAGAGGGAGGGCAGCCATGAGTAGAGGTTAGCTCTTGTATTTTTCATAATCTTCTCACTCTCATTATCAACTCAACAAAAGAAAAAGAAAGCTTCTTCTTCTTCTTCCTCTAGCTCACAACCTCCATGGATGGCTTCATCTTCAACCTCCATCCATGCAATGGATACAAGAGACAAAGTTGTCACAACATTCTCTACTTCACCTTGGACACGTCGGCTAGCGAACTTCGTGCCCGAGTTGCTTCGGATGAAGCGGGAGCCCGTAAAAAGACTCGAAGATGTGATGCCCTTTCCGACGAGGAGATCGAGACCGGAGATGCCGCGAGGAGCTTGGGATGGTGGCCAAAGACCGAAGGACACGGATCGATCGGTATAGCTTTCCAACCCTTTCTCTAGTTGCTAGTTGTAGGTTAATGGTTCGATCCGGGTTTATAGTATACGATAGCGTCGGTTTCTAGTTTGAAAAAGTTTTCGTTTCCGAATTTTGGCCTCGGACAGACGGCCGGAGCGCTACCGTAGACTTATATGGTATCAGATCCACACCATTAACCTTTACTAGCTTGCTCTAACGTGTTTAGAATTTCGATCGGACAAAATTTCCAAAAACTGCATTTCCAAGTCACAGTTTCTGTCGAATTTTTCCTGTGGTCAAAAAATTATTTAGTGTGCTGCAGAAAAACAGGCAGGGTTTTTTAAGAACACTGCAGAAAATTGGTGTCATAACAGTACTGTAGCGCCGCGGAACCGCGGCCGTAACCCCGTTTTGGCCGCAGTTCCACCGCCGCACTGTAGTGCACTGCACCATTTTTTCTACAATGCTCTCTGACATGGAATTGGGGTTTCTGGTATTTCTATTTTTGGGCCCAGATTTGTTTGAGTACTGGGAATTGTGCTTGGGGCCCACTTCGGGAAATTTTGTCGATCGAAAATTTTAAACATGTTAGTTCACAATATTTACATTATATCTGCGACCGTGAATGTCATTTGATCGGTAAATCCTGTCTAATTGCTATAGCTCTTTTAGACAGATTTGCGAACGTGACATTCACGTTGATGTTCTGTGTTGTGCTGTGATGTTGCGGATTTGTCGTAGTGGATAGCCTGGATGCAATGGTAGTACAGTTTGATTGTATTTGTACATTTGATATTGCGGGGCGAGCGTCCGACATGTGGACTGTCGTCACTGCCTGTTTGTATATTATTCTTTTGGGGCACGACCGGGCTGAGGTCGATGTACCCATTGTATATTTTACTTTCTGTACTAGGATTACCCCGCGGAGGGGTGCACGGGTAGCCGGGTTCTAGAGGGCAACGGGCCCGCATCTCATGGCTTTGAGACGGAGGGGGCTTCACTCTAGAATTGGCGGGCTATTCGCCGCACTCGTAGGGGGTACAGGTTGACCCAAGGAGGGGTGCTCAAGTTATCGGATTCCGTGAAGTGCTGGGTGGTCCATTCACTTTGCTGAAGGGGGCTGCCTCGCTTCAGGTTTTGGCGGGTAACTTGCCGCGCCCGTAGGGGTCTAGGATTTCATTACACAGGCTATCCACACGACCAGGAGAACGTCGGGTTTCAGTAGCGGCTCTATAAAACCCGGGGATCCCAGATTATCTGTATTGTTCTGTTATGCTTATTACATTTCTGTGATGTTGAATTTTATCACGCCATGAGCGAATATTATATATTGATATATATATACTAGTAGATGTTGTATATGTTTTACTCCCGTGCTAGTCCAGTCCCCGCTCTGTCATTAGTTAAGTAACCTAACGGGTGATGACGGGACCCGGTGGCGAATGCGGATGGCATATACGTACATCATATTTTCGTTCTTTTATGGTGTGATTAATTGATGGGACTGCATTGATTCGGATCAATGCAAGCTAAACAAACCTATTCTGATGTTGTTTGAACATTTTTCAAAAAGCTGTTATTGTAAGGACGTTCTCTTTTATTTTGCACAGTGGTATTCGGTTATAAATATCCAGCACCTCAGTCGACGAGGCAAGGGCCGAGATCCCTTCACCGGGAGTGACCCCTTGGACAGAAGTTTGCGTCAGGCTAATAACTTCACTATAGTCGATTACTTTTTGCTTTGCATCGTGGTATTCAGTTGGAATATCCTGCACCTCATTCTACGGGGAAAGAGCCGAGATCCCTTCACCGGGAGTAACCTCTTTAGCAAAGGTTTTCGCCACTATATTTTTATAAAAAGCTATCCGGTTCCTTCAACAATATCAAGTTCATTACGTTAAAGGTTTTTCGCCAAAAACCATTCGTAGCCCTCCGTCATTTCAGAAAGGTAGCACTTAGTATTCATGCTATGTATGTTGGCCTTCGTCAAGGTATAGTGTATGGTAGCTATTTGTTACTTTTCTGTTGCATAGATAGATGCGTTAGTTTGGAACAGTCGTACTACTATTTTGGCCTTCGTCAAGGGTATGTACGGGTGGGTTCAAATTAACCTGGATAATGACAGGTAGAACTTGACATGTGACTTATGATATGTTGGCCTTCGTCAAGGTCATAAAAGCATGGGGTAAAAATCACATCGGGAGTTTCTAAAGAAACTGAAACTTGCTAGATATGCGCATACCTTCTGGAGTATGATAACGTGAGTGGATTCCATCACGTTATCATGCGATGATAGTTGGATCCCGATTCGCACTGATGAGTTGGTTTACTCTTCGGGTGATCCCGACTAATTCTTCTTTCAGGTTTGGAGGAGAATTTGAGGTAACAGTGGGAGGTTTCCTGATTGGATAAAGTGATAACCATTCTGATCTAGGTTAGAGTGCACGCTGAGTGTTTCTTTTCTCTCTCTCTTTGGCAGCAACCATGGCCCGACCCTTGACTATGACTAAGTGACCAAGATTAACCGAACCTTTTTAAACACTGGCTTTTGGATTGTCAGAGTTGCATACCTCATTGCCACTCCTACTTTTACCCTTTTCTCCAGAACACCCCGTATTACTACGAACTTCCACTTCCATTGAATAAAACCATCGTATGGTTATATACGAACTCAAAGGAACTTGTTCCAGATTCGAGGATGGTTTCTGGTTCTGGAGAAAACGAATAGGACTATTCAGTTGTCTTTTCCTTTTACCTTCTCTCAGGTTGCGAGTGTTCCTTGGATTAGGACGGTACACCTATTACGCTAATTGGATAGTCTTCTTCCAAACCATAGGCAGGTGCCGAACGGTGGGGAATGAAGAAAACCAATTAGCCTAACGATGGTGTACAGAAGGTAATAAGTTAAGACAAATAAAGGGATTAGAAAGAGGGCAAGGTAAATTGCGACTACTGTTCATGACCAAACCAAGTATTTCATCGCCACTCCTACTTCACCTTTGTATTTCTCCAGAACACTCCGTATCACTACGAAGATCCACAGTTATTTGGATACTCCATTGTATGGTTATATACGAACTCGAAGGAACTTGTTCCAGTTCGGGGATGGATTCTGGTTCAAGAGAAATAGGAATAAAGTTTTATTCAGTTGTCTTTTATCTTCACCTTCTCTCAGGTTACGAGTACTCCTAGGATTAGGAGAGTACACCCATTATGCTTATTGGATAGTCTTCTTCCAAACCATAGGCTGGTGCCGAACGGTAGGGAAGGAAGAAAACCATTTAGCCTAAAGGGGTGTACAGAAGGTAATGACTAAAGACATATAAAGGGATTTGGAGAGATGGCAAAGAAATATATGGTTACAGTTGTGAATCTGATAATGGAAGAGGCATTACTATGAATACCAGGATAACCCTTCGAAACATTTACATGTTTCAGTTTCACTGTGTATTGTTAAAAGAAAACTTATTTCCCAATTAGCCCTTGCTCTAGGGTATGTATTTACCAGGTTTGATTCTCACATCTGTATGGTTTTACAGATGATGAGTGGGAGTAAGTTATTGAGAATTGGGTGATCATCCTCATTATATCGGGATTCGTTGTAATTGGTGATATTTGAGAAAATCGCCTGGGTTGTTTGCCGGACGGCAAATATTTGGTTTTGAATATCCGTTCTTATGCACCAATTTTAAATTGATATATCTGTACGTTTATTTTTATAAAGTGAGATATAACTTTTTGAAATTATGTCTATGACATTTACCTATATCAGTGGATGGTTAGGTAAGGAGCATTTAACAGCGGTGTAATTCTTCTTAACCATAAGTACAGTTTTCAACCTACGACACACAAGGAATGAGTTATTAAACTCAGGGGACTTATACAGAGTATTTTATGTTGTCCAGTGTCCATGAGGACAGAGGGGTTGATACTCGTACTATATTCTGTTTACTTATGACTTCTCTAGCTCTTAGACATGTGTTTCGTAGAAATGCAAGGTCTAAGTTTTAAGAAGTTATAGGTATATGAATAAAGTAGAGAACCAGGTATTGTAAGTATCAGGATTCTTCAAGGTGATCGAAGATGTAGATACTTGTGTATGGTATTCAGATGATAGTAATGATTAAGAGAACTTGCTTCTCTTTCAGGTTACTCATAATTGGAAGCATTCCTAAATTGAGTAATGCTGATCGGCCTCTCTCCATTTAGTTGACATGCACTGGAGACAGCTGCATGATTTGAATCTGGTTCCAATAAAATCAGTGCCTCTGTTTCTATATTGGATATAGAATAGTTCATATCTTAACAATGTTAAGGTACGGGGAGTTGTCCGGCTTATGCTGAAAACCAGACTCTGGATAACTCAAGGCACGTTTCTGTAATGGCTGTTTGTGGGTTGACCCGGGCTATGACGAGGGTTGACTTTCTACCATCTGGAAGATCAATAGTGATATTGTTTTTGACTCGCCACAGTTTTAGTAAAATGGATTTTTTCAGAAAACAGTAGTGGGAGTATGGTAGAACTGGAAGTGATTCCAGAACCGCAAACGATTACTGAAAATTTGATAAGAACCTAAAGATTCAATCTGGTTTGACATTCCTTTGGCCACTCCGCAGATATGGTGGGTAACCTCAGGCACCCGAGAGGTACTCCGGTAGCCTCAAGGACGGTGACAGGGAGGTTCTTGTTTACCCAGATTTAACACTACTGTTGTTCCAGGCTATGAGACCCGGCAGGAGGATGAGTATAGAGTCGTTCTAAATTAGCTTTAGAAGTACACGTATATATGAATCTGCTAGAGGGTTGTCGTAGTCAGTGGGAGCAGCGGAAGCATAGTGGACAAGTAGCTTATGTCTATTTATGGACTAAAGCAGATATAGCAGAGATAGATCATCTATTTCTGATGTGACAATCATAGATTTGACTTTATCAGAATTGGGGATGGATTTGTTAAGAAGGTAGTAGGGTGTGATGTCCTGGTATTAGGATGACATACACAGAGTAGGAAGTGAAGTTCCTATACTACGATCGGTTATGCTTTGGTTGTCACACAGTGGTTTCTCCACATAAAGCTTGGATATTATATCAGACATTCTGGTCACTAGATCTATGGTTTTAGATCTAGATTTGGGTAGTTTCCTAATTTGGGGACTTAGACAGCATTCTAAAGGTGTTTTAGAATGGATGACTCCTGGCACTGTAGTGTACCTACAGGAGGTGGAGTCACCCTCTCTAAAGGTGTCTTACAGACTAAAGGGGGGAGGGATGTGCATGGTTGGCATATCACTTGCTTAGGCAATTGAGTCAATCATGAGATGTCAACTACCACACCAGATGTTGTTTTTGTACAAGATGCAATAAGTTGTGATATTGATCCAATCCTGGAGAAAAATTCGGAAGCAGTTTTAGAACATAAGTGGATGTTCTAGGGATATGATAACAACAGCCTCTTTTAGGAGACAGTTATCATTCCAAGCTTCCAAGGTGACCAGGATGACAGAGTGACTGTCAAAGTTATAGTTTTCCCTCTGACGAGGGGCAGTATTTTGGACAAGTGGTCCAAGCGAATACTGAGGGAGGTGTGTCGCAGGATACTGATTAATTTCAGTTCACGATACAGTCTAAGAAGTTTGGATTTGGAGTTCATTTATGAACTAGGTCCCATCAGATATCTAAACATATTCTAAAACAGGTATTGCTCATTTCGGGAGATGGCTTTCTCCGCGAACTTGAGATAAAGAGAGACATAGAAAGAAACATCAGGGCGGATCCACTCACTGAGGCTATTTCTCGAATGCAATAGTTTCACAAACGGGCTTTGTAAGACTGATCAGTAGAGGAGTTGGGTGTTTGGTATCACACGGGCTGTGAGTATGCGACATCGCAATAATTAGCCTTGAGTGCAAAAGGGAGATTGTTGGATATAGTGCCCTCAGAATCAATTATTGGATTACAGGCACGTGATTGCAATGATTGAGGGAGGACCTATACCGGTAGGACAGTCTTACTCGAGAAGTTTGTATACTATCTGGTTTGTCTTTATCATCGTGTACATGCTTTAGGTGACATTGTAGTTCACTATTACACGTTGATAGAGAATAGTATGCTACCATGGTTTGTCTTTATCATCGTGTACTGCTTTAGGTGACCTTACAGGTCGCTATTACACGTTGATAGAGCCCTTAGGATTCTTGCTTGAATACCAGCAGTATGAAGGCGATCATATATGTTGGAGCTGGGGTCTATAAGCACATCCTTAAAAGGTCCCTAGTCGTGGGAGTTTCGAGACTGGGCATCGATACTCCATTAGTAGACTAGTGTATACAGTCGAGACCCCGACGAGTGGCGGTGGCCGGTCTCACAAGCCATTGGTGTCAATTGGTTCACCTAAGATGTATACAGGTGCTCATTGGGTTATGAGTGTTGGAGATAGTGCCCTCAGAGTCAATTATTGGATCACAGGCACGTGATTATAATGATTGAGGGAGGACCTATCCCGGTAGGACAGTCTTACTCGAGATGATAGTATGCTATCTGGTTTATCTTTATCATCGTGTCCTGCTTTAGGTGACCTGACATGTCGCTATTACACGTTGATAGAGCCCCTAGGATTCTTGCTTGACCACCAGCAGTATGAGGGCGATCATATAAGTGGGAGCTGGGGTCTATAAGCACATCCTTAAAAGGTCCCTAGTCGTGGGAGTTTCGAGACAGGGCATCGATACTCCAGAGTAGACTAGTGTACACAGTCGAGACCCCGACGAAGGGCGGTGGCCGGTCTCACAAGCCATTGGTGTCAGTTAGATCACCTAAGATGTATACAGGTGCTCATTGGGTTATGAGTACACCGGACAGGACTCGCCGGGAACATGCTAGTTGGTCTTATACCTGACATCAGATAGCAGTTCCCTGGTGACATGTGTACAGGTTAGTTCATCGACCTGGGGATCGTCATTTGTCTCGTGTGAGTTCCCACTGTACTTTGATTACTTCCCTACCACGCTCAAAGGAGACGTGCAAACAGGTTTTAGTTGGGTACAGTCCCGAGCAACATGGAGGTAGTGAGTGGATCTTCAGGGGTTCGTCTCTCCCGGTATTGGGGGTGAGGTCGCGCTGTGTCTAGGAGAGCCATTACACGAAGCCCTCGGCCGAGCCAGGAGATTTACTGGTAGGTATTCCAGTAGTATCTCAGGGTGTTCTGGGCTACACTCCGACACGACTTGTACCGCTTTTGGGGGTCTGACTTTTACCAACCCCCTAGGCCCGCCATGCGATGCTCATAGACGAACGGACCGGACTGTACGGATATTGTCACTGACAGGCTCAGTAGGGTGTCAGGATGAGTTCGCTCATCGACATCTCTTTTGGTCAATACCTGGTAGCCCGTTACGTATTGGCTTATACCTCTGACGTGCTAGTGGTTAAATTCACAACCAAGGTGTTGACGAGTCTTTAGAGTCCCCCACATTCAGTTGCTCAAGTTTTCGGGCGAAACGCTGTAGAGGTCGTATGGAGATATGGCAGGGTTCGATCAGATACGTGCGGTATTGCACGAATCAGGATCGGAAGGATAATACTAGCCGGCTTTGGTTTAAGCCGGATCCTAGTATAGTACAGTGTAGATTTTGTCTCATTGCATTTGTATTTCGGTCGGAATACAAATGCGGGTGTGTATACACAGTAGTGGGGTTTTCCCGTAATTTATTACGGGACCTGTTTTCTGGAGTTGCCAGTTTGCTTTCCGTTTCGGCCATTTTCATTTATATCTTTCATTGGCCGAAGATTGGTGGAGGAGGGCTTATTTGCATTAGTGCAATTAAGCATTTATGGAGGGTGTTGTTTGCATATCCTTGTATCATGATAGTTCCACCATCACATTGACTTCTTAGGTCATGATGGTTCATGATGGCTTGACCTTTTGGTGTTATGATTGGTTGGTTGAGTGTTGGACTTTCCTTGTGATGATTTCTTCTCTTGATCTCATTTGACTCTCCCTTGCATTATGGTTCTTCTCTCTTGAATTTTCATTCACCCTACACCATGAGCATGGCCAGCCAAAGAGGAGAGAGGGGGCTGTCCCAAAATTTTGGGTGAGGTTTTTGGTTCATTTGTATTGCACAAAATCCATTTAGCTCCATCTCCAAAAACTCCATTCCTCCACCATCTCAAAAGGCAACTCCATACAAACCCCAAATGAGATATAGATCTCTTCACTATTCTACAGCAAATCTTGGGCACGTCGACTCGCCAGCTTCGTGCCCGAGTTGCCTCGGTATAGAGGTGGGAGCCCGTAAAAGAAGCAGGCGGCGTGGTGCCCTTCCGGCGACGAGGTGGAGACCGGAGCTTCCGCGGGAGATCGGGACGACGGCGAGAAGACCGGAGGACACGGATCGCTCGGTATATCTCTCTTCCCTCTCTAGATAGCTAGGACTAGTTAATGGCACGATCCGGGTTTTTAGTGCACGGTGGTGCCGATTCAAGAAAAATCAAAGTTAACCATCGCTTCCGCATTTGGCCTCGGGATGGAGGCCGGAGCGCCGCCGTGCACTTACAGTGGTATCAGAACCTCGCCATTAACATAGTCTAGCTTTGTCTAATGTGTTTTACATTTCCGATCGAACAATTTTCCAAAAACCGCATTTTTCTTCACATCAGTTTCTGTCGAAATTTTTTGAAGTCCAAAAATTTTTCAGGTTATTTCAGAATGATGTGTAGGAAATTCTAAGAGTTCTGGGAAAATTTGGTTTCGTGAACTGTCTATACCACCGCGGAACCGCGGCCAAACCTATGCTTGGGCCGCGGTTCCGCCGCTCTTTTAACTGTTCATGGCCCCAAAATTTTACAGAATGCTTATGAGTGGAAAATAGGTTTTCTGGAATGTTAGTTTTTGGGCCCAGATTTCTTGATGTGCTACAGCAGTGCTTTGGGGCCCACTTGTTAAAATTTGATCGATCGGATATTTTAAACACATTAGTTCACAGTATTTACATTATATCTGCGACCGTGAATGTCACTTGATCGGTAAATCCAGTCTAACTGCTATAACCCGGTTAGACGGATTTGCGAACGTGATTTTCACGTTGATGTTCTGTGATTTTGCTGTGATGTTGCGGATCGGTCGTGGGGGATAGCCTGGTTGCAGTGGTAGTACAGTTTTGTCGTATTATGTACATTTGATATTGCGGGGCGAGCGTCCGACATGTGGATTACCGTCACTGCCTGTTTGTATTATTCTTTTGGGGCATGACCAGGTTGCGGTCGATGTACCCGTTGTATGTATATTTTACTTTCTGTACTAGGATTGCCCCGCGGAGGGGTGCACGGATAGCCGGATTCTAGAGGGCAACGGGCCCGCATCTCATGGCATTGAGACGGAGGGGGCTTCACTCTAGAATTGGCGGGCTATTCGCCGCACTCGTAGGGGGTACAGGTTGACCCAGGAGGGGTGCCCAAGTTACCGGATTCCGTGAAGTGCTGGGTGGTCCATTCACGTTGCTGAAGGGGGCTGCCTCGCTTCAGGTTTTGGCGGGTAACTTGCCGCGCCCGTAGGGGTATAGGGTTTTCATTGCACAGGCTATCCACACGACCAGGGAAACGTCGGGTTTCAGCGGCTCTGTGAAACCCGGGGATCCCAGATATCTGTATTGTTCTGTGATGCTGTACATTTCTGTGATGTTGCATTTTATCACGCCTTAAGCGAATATAATATATTGGTATATATATTAGTAGATGTTGTATATGTTTTGCATCCGCGCTAGTCCATTCCCCGCTCTGTCGTTAGTTAGCTAACCTAACGGGTAATGACGGGACCCAGTGGCGAATGCGGATGGCATATACGTACGTCATATTATTTTCGTTCTTTTTGGTGTGATCAATTGATGGGACCGCGTTGATTCGGATCAATGCAAGTTAAAAAAAAACCTAATCTGATGTTGTTGGAACATTTTTCAAAAAGCTGTTATTGCAAGGACGTTCTCTTTTGTTTTGCATCGTGGTATTCAGCTAGAATATCCTGCTCCTCAGTCGACGAGGCAAGGGCCGAGATCCCTTCATCGGGAGTGACCCCTTGGACAAAAAGTTTGCGTCAGGGCATTAACTTCACTATAGCCCATTACTTTTGCTTTGCACCGTGGTATTCAGTTAGAATATCCTGCACCTCATTCTACGGGGAAAGAGCCGAGATCCCTTCACCGGGAGTGACCTCTTTAGCAAAGGTTTTCGTCACTATATTTTTCTAAAAAAGCTATCCGTTCCTTCAACGATATCAAGTTCATTACGTTAAAGGTTTTCGCCAGAAACCATTCGTTGCCCTCCGTCGTTTCATATGGATAGTCAATAGTATTCAAGCTGTGTTTTTTGGCCAAAGTCAAGGCACAGTGTTTGGTAGCTGTTGGTTATTCATATGCAGCATAGATAGATGCGTTGGTTTGGAACAGTCGTACTGCCTTGTTGGCCAAAGTCAAGGGTAGGTACGGGTGGATTCAAATTAACCTGGAGAATGACGGGTAGAACTTGACATGTGACTTATGATTTGTTGGCCAAAGTCAAGGTCATAAGAGCATGGGGTAAAAATCACATCGGGAGTTTCAAAAGAACTGAAACTTGCCAGATATGCGCATACCTTCTGGAGTGTGATAGCGTGAGCGGATTCCGTCACGTTATCATGTGATGATAGTTTGATCCCGATTCCCACTGATGAGTTGGTTTACTCCTCGGATGATCCCGACTAATTCTTCTTTTGGGTTTGGAGAAGAATTTGACGGTACAGTGGGAGGTTTTTAGATTAGATAAATTGGTAACCATTCTGATCTAGGTTAGAGTGCATGCTGAGTGTTTCTTTTCTCTCTCTCTCTTTGGCAGCGACCATTAACCCGACCCTAAGACTATGACTCAGAGACCAAAATTAACCGAACCTTCTTAAACACTGGCTTTTGGACTATCAGAGTTGCAAACCTCATTGCCACTCTTACTTTTACCCTTTTCTCCAGGACACCCCGTATTACTACGAATGTCCACTTCCATTGGACAAAACCATCGTATGGTTATATACGAACTCGAAGGAATTTATTCGAGGATGGTTTCCGGTTCTGGAGAAAACAGATAGGACTATTCAGTTGTTTTTTCCTTTTACCTTCTCTCAGATTGTGAGTACTCCTTGGTTTGGGAGTAGTACACCTATTACGCAAATTGGATAGTCTTCTTCCAAACCTTAGGCTGGTGCCAAACGGTGGGGAATGAAGAAAACCAATTAGCATAACGATGGTGTGCAGAAGGTATTAAGTTAAGACAAAGTAAGGGATTAGTAAGAGGGCAAAGTAAATTGCGACTGATATTCACGACCAAACCAAGTATTTCATTACCACTCCCACTTCACCTTTGTATTTCTCCAGGACACTCCATATCACTACAAAGATCCACAGTTTATTGGATACTCCATCGTATGGTTATATATGAACTCGAAAGGAACTTGTTCCAGTTCGGGGATGGATTCTAGTTCAGGAGAAATAGGAATAAGATTTATTCAGGTTGTCTTTTATCTTCACCTTCTCTCGCATTGCGAGTGTTCCTAGGATTGGGACAGTACACCCATTATGCTTATTGGATAGTCTTCTTCCAAACCATAGGCTGGTGTCGAACGGTAGGGAAGGAAGAAAACCATTTGGCCTAAGGGGTGTGCAGAAGGTAATGACTAAAGACATATAAAGGGATTTGCAGAGGTGGCAAAGAGTTATACGGTTACAGTCGTGAATCTGGAAGAGGCATTACTAGGAATACCGGGATACCCCATCGAAACATTTCAATGTTTCAGTGTCACTGTGTACTGTTAAAGGAAAAATGATTTCCCAATTAGTCCTTACTCCAGGGTATGTATTTACCAGGTATGATTCTCACATCTGTATGGTTTTACAGATAATGAGTGGGAGTAGATTAGTGGGAATTAAGTGATCATCCTCATTATATCGGGATTCGTTGTAATCGGTGATATTTGAGGAAGTCACCTGGGTTGTTTGCCGATCGGCAAATATTTGGTTTTGAATATCCGCTGTTGTGCACCAATTTCAAATTGATATATCTGTACGTCTATTTTCATAGAGTGAGATATACCTTTTTGAAATTATTTCTATGACATTTACCTATATCAGTGGATGGTTAGGTAAGGAGCATTAAACAACGGTGTAATTCTTCTTAACCATAAGTACAGTTTTCAACCTACGACACACAGTGAATGAGTTATCAGACTCAAGGGACTTATACAGAATATTGTATGTTGTCCAGGGTCCATCAGGACAGAGGGGTTGGTCCTCGTACTATATTCGGTTTACTTATGACTTCTCTAGTTTTTAGACAAGTGTTTCGTGGAAACACAGGGTCCGAATTTTGAGAAGTTATAGGTATATGGATAAAGTAGAGAACCAGGTACTACAAGTATCGGGATTCTTCAGAGTGATCGAAGATGTAGATACTTGTCTATGGTATTCAGTTGATAGTAGTGAATAAGGGAACTTGCTTCTCTTTCAGGTTACTCATAATTGGAAGCATTCCTAAGTTGAGTAACGTTGATAGGCCTCCTTCCATTTAGTAGACATGCACTGGGGATAGCTGCATGATTTGAATCTGGTTCAATTAAATCAGTGCCTCTGGTTCTATATTGGATATAGAACAGTTCATATCTTAACGATGTTAAGGTACGGGGAGTTGTCCGGTTTATGATTAAAACCAGACACTGGACAACTCAAGGCACGTTTCTGTAATGGCTGTTTGTGGGTTGACCCAGGCTATGACGAGGGTTGACTTTCTACCATCTGGATGAACAATAGCGATATTGTTCTAGACTCGCCACAGTTATTTTTTCAGAAAACAGTAGTGGGAGTATGGTAGAACTGGAAGTGATTCCAGAACCACAAACGATTACTGAAGATTTCATAGGAACCTAAAGATTCAATCTGGTTTGACATTCCATTGGCCACTCCGCAGATAAGGTGGGTAACTTCAGGCACCCGAGAGGTACTCCGGTAGCCTCAAGGACGGTGACAGGGAAGTTCTTGTTTACCCACACTTGCCATTGCTGTTGTTCCAGGTTGCGAGACCCGGCGGGAGGATGAGTATAGCGTCGTTCTAAACTAGTTTTAGAAGTGTACGCTGCCAGAGGGTTGTCGTAGTCAGTGGGAGCAGCGGAAGCATTGGTGGACAGGTAGCTTATGTCTATTTATAGACTAAAGCAGATATAGCGGAGATAGATCATCAATTTCTGATGTGACAGTCATAGGTTTGACTTCATCAGAATAGGGGATGGATCTGTTGAGAAGGTAGTAGGGTGTGATGTCCTGGTATTTGGATGACATACACAGAGTAGGAAGTGATATTCCTATACTACAATCGGTTATACTTTGGTCGTCACACAGTAGTTTCTCCACATGGGACTTGGACATTATATCAGACATACTGGTTACTAGATCTATGGTTTTGGATCTAGATTTGGGTGGTTTCCCAATCAGGGTACTTAGACAGCATTCTAAGAGTATTTAGAATGGACGACTCCTGGCACGGTAGTGTACCTGCAGGTGATGGAGTCACCCTCTCTAAAGGTGTCTTACAGACTAAATGGGAGAGGGATGTGCATGATTAGCAGATCACTTGCTCAGGCAATTGAGTCAATCATGAGATGTCAAGTACCACACCAGATGTTGTTCTTGCACTAGATTCAATAAGTTGACATTGATCCAATCCTGGAGAAGCGGTCGGAAGCAGTTTTAGAACATAAGTGAATGTTCTAGGGATATGATAACGACAGCCTCATTCGGGAGACAGTTATCATTCCAGGCTTCCAAGGTGACATGGACGACAGGGTGGTCGTCAGAGTTATAGTTTTCCTTCTGATGAGGGGCAGTATTTTGGACAGGTGGTCCAAGACAATACTGAGGGAGACATAGCGCAGGATACTGATTAAGTTCAGTTGACGATACAGTCTAAGAAGTTTGGATTTGGAGTTCATTTATGAGCTAGGTCCCATCAGACATCCAGACACATTCTTGGACACGTATTACTCATTTCGGGAGATGGGTTTCTCCGCGTACATGAGATATAGAGAGACATAGAAAGAGACATCTAAGCGGATCCACTCACTGAGGCTATTCCTCGAACGCAATAGTTTCGCAAACTAGTTTTGTGAGACTGACTAGTAGAGGAGTTGGGTGTTCGGTATCACACGAGCTGTGAGTGTGCGACATCGCAATAATTAGCCTTGAGTGCAAGTGGGAGATTGTTGGAGATAGTGCTCAGAGTCAATTATTGGATCACAGGCACGTGATTACAATGATTGAGGGAGGACCTATCCCGGTAGGACAGTCTTACTCGAGATGATAGTATGCTATCTGGTTTATCTTTATCATCGTGTACTGCTTTAGGTGACCTGACATGTCGCTATTACATGTTGATAGAGCCCCTAGGATTCTTGCTTGACCACCAGCAGTATGAGGGCGATCATATAAGTGGGAGCTGGGGTCTATAAGCACATCCTTAAAAGGTCCCTAGTCGTAGGAGTTTCGAGACAGGGCATCGATACTCCAGAATAGACTAGTGTATACAGTCGAGACCCCGACGAGGGGCGGTGGCCGGTCTCACAAGCCATTGGTGTCAGTTGGATCATCTAAGATGTATACAGGTGCTCATTGGGTTATGAGTACACCGGACAGGACTCGCCGGGAATATGCTAGTTGGTCTTATACCTGACGTCAGATAGCAGTTCCCTGGTGACATGTGTACAGGTTAGTTCATCGACCTGGGGATCGTCATTTGTCTCGTGTGAGTTCCCACTGTACTTTGATTACTTCCCTACCACGCTCAAAGGAGACGTGCAAACAGGTTTTAGTTGGGTACAGTCCCGAGCCACATGGAGGCAGTGAGCGGATCTTCAGGGGTTCGTCTCTCCCGGTATTGGGGGTGAGGTCGCGCTGTGTCTAGGAGAGCCATTACACGAAGCCCTCGGCCGAGGCAGGAGATTTACTGGTAGGTATTCCAGTAGTATCTCAGGGTGTTCTGGGCTACACTCCGACACGACTTGTACCGCTTTTGGGGGTCTGACTTTTACCAACCCCCTAGGCCCGCCATGCGATGCTCATAGACGAACGGACCGGACTATACGGATATTGTCACTGACAGGCTCAGTAGAGTGTCAGGATGAGTTCGCTCATCGACGTCCCTTTTGGTCAATACCTGGTAGCCCGTTACGTATTGGTTTATACCTCTGACGTGGTAGTGGTTAAATCCACAACGAAGGTGTTGACGAGTCTTTAGAGTCCCCCACATTCAGTTGCTCAAGTTTTCGGGCGAAACGCTGTAGAGGTCGTATGGAGATATGGCAGGGTTCGATCAGATACGTGGGGTATTGCACGGATCAGGATCGGACGGATAATACTAGCCGGCTTTGGTTTAAGCCGGATCCTAGTATAGTACAGTGTAGATTTTGTCTCATTGCATTTGTATTTCGGTCGGAATACAAATGCGGGTGTGTATACACAGTAGTGGGGTTTTCCCGTAATTTATTACAGGACCTGTTTTCCGGAGTTGCCAGTTTGCTTTCTGTTTCGGCCATTTTCATTTGTATCTTTCATTGGCCGAAGATTGGTGGAGGAGGGCTTATTTGCATTAGTGCAATTAAGCATTTGTGGAGGGTGTTGTTTGCATATCCTTGTATCATGATAGTTCCACCATCACATTGACTTCTTAGGTCATGATGGTTCATGATGGCTTGACCTTTTGGTGTTATGATTGGTTGGTTGAGTGTTGGACTTTCCTTGTGATGATTTCTTCTCTTGATCTCATTTGACTCTCCCTTGCATTATGGTTCTTCTCTCTTGAATTTTCATTCACCCTACACCATGAGCATAGCCGGCCAAAGAGGAGAGAGGGGGCTGTCCCAAAATTTTGGGTGGGGTTTTTGGTTTATTTGTATTGCACAAAATCCATTTAGCTCCATCTCCAAAAACTCCATTCCTCCACCATCTCAAAAGGCAACTCCATACAAACCCCAAATGAGATATAGATCTCTTCACTATTCTACAGCAAATCTTGGGCACGTCGACTCGCCAGCTTCATGCCCGAGTTGCCTCGGTATAGAGGTGGGAGCCCGTAAAAAAAGCAGGCGACGTGGTGCCCTTCCGGCGACGAGGTGGAGACCGGAGCTTCCGCGGGAGATCGGGACGACGGCGAGAAGACCGGAGGACACGGATCGCTCGGTATATCTCTCTTCCCTCTCTAGATAGCTAGGACTAGTTAATGGCACGATCCGGGTTTTTAGTGCACGGTGGTGCCGGTTCAAGAAAAATCAAAGTTAACCATCGCTTCCGCATTTGGCCTCGGGATGGAGGCCGGGGCGCCGCCGTGCACTTACAATGAGTACACCGGATACGACTCGCCCGGAACATGCTAGTTGGTATTATACCTAGCGTCAGATAGCAGTTCCCTGGTGACATATGTACAGGTTAGTTCATCGATCTGAGATCGTCATTTGTCTCGTGTGAGTTCCCACTGTACTTTGATTACTATCCTACCATGGCTCAAAAGAGTCGTGCAAACAGGTTTTAGTTGGATACAGTCCCGAGCCATATGGAGGCAGTGAGCGGATCAGCAGGGGTTTCGTCTCTCTAGGTATTGAGGGTGAGATCGCGCTGTGTCTAGGAGAGCCATTACACGAAGTCCTTGGCCAAGGCAGGAGATTTACTGGTAGGTATTCCAGTAGTATCTCAGGGTGTTATGGGCTACACTCCGACACGACTTGTACCGCTTTTGGGGGTTTGACTTTTACCAACCCCCTAGGCCCGACATGCGATGCTCATAGACGAACGGACCGGACTGTATGGATTTTGTTACTGACAGGCTCAGTAGGGTGTCAGGATGAGTTCGCTCATCGACCTCCCTTTTAGTCAATACCTGGTAGCTCGTTACATACAGCTTGTACCTCTGACGTGCTAGTGGTTAATGTAGGGTTCCTAGGCACACTAGTGAAGGTTCATAAAGCATCAAACATGCCTGAATAAAAATTTACATGTGCCGAACAACCCAAAGACGGGATCTTTGCTAGATTATTAGGGTTTAGCATGCAAGATATCATCTTTAAAACTAAGTGTGAGGGATTACAACCTTTGTAGTCCGCTCCTTCGCTTCACAAGCTCCGAGTAGAAGTCCCTTTGCCGCGATCCACGATCTCCCAGACTCAAGAGAGGCTCCACGACTCGAACGATCCATGCTAGCTTGAAGCGTTCCGATTCTCCGATGATCTACGTCGAAGTTGCTATAACCCAAGCTTTTTCACTCTAAAGAGATGAACACCCTAATCTAATGGGCTAGATTAGATGAGGATGATGGAGTAGTATTTATGCTATCTTTTTATATCACTTTCTCACAATATATCATCACAAAAGGAATAAGTAGTGAGCTTTCTCTCAAAAACCAAAGAGAGAAGAAGATGAAGAATGAAAGAATAATCCTTTTGTGATGAATAGTAGTCAAGTGTATATGATTGATTATCTAACCATGGTCAAGGATGATAGGATAAAAGTTGTAGAGAATAAACTAGAGTTAGGGTTTAGTTAGGTTAAGGATAAGTATCAACCATAATATCTTAACCAAGACAAAAGATAATCCTTCTAGAATGTGTAAGAAAGAGCTAACCCTAATCAAACCCTAATCCCTCATTATCATCCTTAAACATGTTTTATAATAAATCATATCATGTCACAATAATATATATCACATATATATTATATATTTGCAACAAAAGAAAATAATACAATTAATATATATCGCATATATATCAATGTATTAATCCGGTGAGAAAATGAAATAATAAAGTGAGCCAATATTAGATAATGTAATACAATATATCATATATATCATTATACATTAAATCATCGAATCAACACTTGATCCAACGATCCGGCTATATCGAATATAACCGACTAATATTTCATGTACCGATTCATCGAATCAACACTTGATCCGATGTCCCGATTCATATCTAAATATCGCGAGAATATAATACGGTATCTCATATCGCATTATCCTCGGTCCTGCACATATCACATATGTGCCTCTACTCCGTTTTGCCTGAGCCAAGAAACCTCTGTGTAGGACTCTAAAGAATCATCAATACGCTGGTAGCAGGTGATGATCATATCAAACACCCACAAGCTGCAAGCGGTCAGCTAAACATAACAGCCACCCAGGTATTGAGCGATCAGAAGATCAACAAGCTAGCCTGTCCGTTCTCCTCTGAAAACAATCAGTAACACTCCCGTACAGTCCGTTCTGTTCGTCTGATATGTCGCATATCAAGTCTAGGGGTGGTATACGTCAGACCCCAGTAACCGATAAGTCGTGTCGATCTAAGGCTCATAACAGGTCGAGATACTACTGGTAACACTTACCAGTATATCTCTATATCAGCCCTGGCCAGGGACTTCCAGTTATAGCCAATCGAACACAGCACGACATCAACTCCCTATACCGGGAGAGACGAATCCCCTCCTATCGCTCATTGCCTCCATGTGATTCGGGACTGTACCCAAAAGCCACCGTTTTGCACGCCCTCTTGGACGTGGTAAGGTGGAAATCAAAGCACAGTGGGAATCACACAAGACTCTATGACGATCTCGGGTCTACAGACTACCATGTACCAGTGTCACCGGAGAACTGCCATCTGACGTGTGGTATATCACTAACTGGGAGTTCTCGGCGTGTCCGTCCAGTGTACCCAGTCTCCACTGAGCACCCGTACACCATCCTTGATGTCAAACACCGATGGATATGGGATGATCCATCGCCCATCATATGGGTCAAGATGCGTATACGCTAGTCTACTCCGGTGTATCGATGCCCTGTCTCGATATACCCTCTACTAGGAACAGTTATAGGATGTACTCATCGACTACTATGGCCCCACTAGTATGATCTCATCATAGTCCCAGTAGTCGAGTACAGATCCTAAGGGCTTTATCAACATGTGAGAGTCAGACAGTAAACCAATACAAGTCAACATGTTAAGATAAAGTGAAACCAAATAGCATACTATCATGACGAGAAAGAAAGTCCTCTCTGTATATATCCAAGCATCCATCATAATATACATCATATGTACAACAATGGCCTCTAGGGCATATACATAACTAACAATCTCCCACTTGCACTAAGGCCAGCTGCTGTAGTATCTCATACCTAGCATCCCGAATAATCTCTCAAACTGTATCTGGGGAATGGCCTTCGTGAGTGGATCCGCAGTGTTGTCCTTCGTATCTACTCTCCTGACCTCGATCTCCCGGCGATTAACTATCTCCCTGATCAAGTGATACCGCCTCAGAATATGTCTAGATTTCTGATGGGATCTGGGTTCCTTGGCTAAAGCCACAGCTCCATTGTTATTGCAATACAGAGGTATTGGATGTTCAATAGATGGAACCATACCAAGTTCAGTGATGAACTTCTTCATCCAGACAGCCTCTTTAGCAGCATCGTTGGCAGCGATGTATTCAGCCTCCATCGTCGAGTCTGCAACGGTATCCTGTTTGGAACTTTTCCAACATACCGCCCCTCTATTGAGGGTAAAGACAAATCCCGAGTGCGACTTAGAGTCGTCCTTATCACTTTGGAAGCTGGAATCGGTAAAGGACTCCACCCGGAGTTCTCCATTACCATACACCAAGAACATGTCTCTAGTCCTTCGCAAGTACTTGAGAATGTTCTTCACAGCTGTCCAATGACTCTCTCCAGGATCTGCTTGATACCGACTCACTACACTTAATGAGTATGCAACATCGGGTCTGGTACATAGCATCGCATACATGATAGAGCCTACTGCCGAAGCATAGGGTATCCCTTGCATGCGAGCTCTCTCCAAATCAGTCTTGGGAGACATCTCTTTGGAGAGAGTGAGTCCAGAGATCATGGGTTGGTTCCCACGCTTGGATTCTTCCATACTAAACCTCTTTAGTATGGTGTCAATGTACCTGGATTTGGACAATCCCAGTATCCTTTTGGATCTATCTCTATAGATCCTAATCCCCAATATGCAGGAGGCATCACCTAGATCTTTCATTGAGAATCTTTGTGATAAGAAGAGCTTGACTGATTGCAGCATAGGAATATCATTTCCTATCAAGAGTATGTCATCCACGTACAATACGAGGAAGACAACCTTACTCTCTGCTACCTTCTTATAGATACAAGGTTCATCTATGTTTTTGATGAAGTCAAACTCTTTGACTACAACATCAAAACAGATGTTCCAACTCCGCGATGCTTGCTTTAACCCATAAATGGATTTAAGCAGTTTGCACACTTTTCCGTTGCTCCCACTATCTACAAAGCCCTCTGGCTAAGTCATGTACACGCACTCTTCTAAATCACCATTTAGAAAGGCGGTCTTAACATCCATTTGCCAGATTTCATAGTCATGGTATGCAGCAATGGCAAGTAAGATCCGGATGGACTTAAGCATAGCTACTGGAGAAAAGGTTTCGTCATAATCCACACCTGGTCGTTGACGAAATCCCTTTGCTACAAGTCTAGCTTTGAAAGTCTCAACTTTTCCATCTACACCAAATTTCCTTTTAAAAATCCACTTGCTCCCAATGGGTTTTACCCCTTCAGGAGTATTTTCTAAAATCCATACTTTATTGGTGTACATGGATTCCATCTCAGATCGCATTGCATCCAGCCATTTCACAGAGTCACCACTCGTGATGGCCTGCTCGAAACTAGTTGGGTCATCATCTTCCATGATGCAATCCTCGCTTCCACCATCAATGAGAAAACCGTAGTATCTCTCAGGTGGATGAGAAACCCTGCTAGATCGGCGGAGAGGCTGGGGTTCGTCGGGTACTATTGAATCCTCTGGTTCTACTAAATCTTTAGTTGCAATTTGTGTTTCTGGAACCTCTTCCAGCTCTACCTCTTTGCCACTAATTTCTTTTGTAAGAAATTCCTTTTCCAAAAAGGTGGCATGTTGAGCAACAAACACTTTTTGTTCCAGTGTGGTAGAAAAAATATCCTTGAGAATTCTTTGGATATCCCATAAATTTGCAAAGAACTGATCGTGCCTCGAGTTTGTCCGGATTTTGTCTTTTGACATAGGCCGGACAACCCCATATCTTAACTCGTTTAAAATATGATCTCTTCCCACTCCATATCTCATATGGTGTGGTAGGTACAGATTTAGACGGAACTAGATTCAATATGTATATGGCTGTCTCAAGCACATACCCCCAGAAGGAAATAGGTAACTCAGTTTCGCTCATCATAGATCGCACCATATCTAATAGGGTCCGATTCCTTCGTTCCGATACACCGTTGTGCTGTGGTGTATAAGGAGGAGTAAGCTGAGAGAGAATCCCATTCTCTTTTAGATAATCTAGGAACTCATTGCTTAAGTATTCTCCTCCTCGATCAGATCGAAGGATCTTAATACTTTTGCTCGTTTGTTTTTCTACTTCGTGCTTATATTCTCTGAATTTCTCAAAAGCTTCAGACTTGTGTTTCAACAGGAACACATGCCCGTATCTAGAGAGATCGTAAATGAATGTAATGAAGTAGGAAGAACCGTTCCTGGCATGCGTAGACATGGGACCGCATACATCACTATGTACCAGTCCTAAGAGTTCGGTAACTCTTTCTCCGTGTCCACTAAACGGAACTTTGGTCATTTTTCCTTTGAGACATGAATGGCAAGTATCATAAGATGAAAATTCGAATGAATTCAAATATCTATTTTTATGTAACTTAGCTAGCCGTGTCTCATTGATATGGCCAAGTCTACAATGCCACAAGAAGGATTCGTTCATTTCTGAACTTTTCCTCTTGTGTGTGTTTTGTATATTGAGGACTGTATTCTGATTTAGAATGAATATGCCATTATGTAACGAGCCTGATGCAATCAACATTTGATCTAGGAATATGTTCATAACATTATCCTGTACTACAAAATTATATCCTTCTTTACTTAATAAAGAAACTGATATAATGTTGCACATCATGTTCGGTATATAATAGCACTCATTTAGAATCAGTGTATTACGACTTGGCAATACAAGGTGATATTCGCCAACTGCTTTGGCTGCAATACTTGCACCGTTCCCTACTTGAACGGAATAATCACCTTTTCCCAGTTCTCTACCTTTACGTAGCCCATGTAACAATTTACATATGTGGGATCCTGATCCGGTATCCAATACCAAGGACGTAGGGTGAACTGAGAAACAGTTCTCAATAACTAACACACCTGAAGAAGATGCATCAACATGCATGTTCTTTTGGGCGGCGTGAGAATCCAGATATTCTCCTGTTTCCTGTTCAGTCTTATAACTCTTATAAGAAAGAACGGGTCCAACGTTCCCCTGCTCAGTATAATAAGTGGATTCAGTCAATACATCCATATTATTATCTTGATTATGGCCTGACATGGTCGCTACCTGGAGTAAGAGAGAAGAAAATACTTTAGCGTATGCTCTTGCAAGATTTAGATTAGTTATTATCTTATCTAATCAGGATGTCTCCCACTGTTTTTATCAAATCTACCTTCAAACCCTAAAAGGTAAGATTAGCCGGGATTAATTACACCCTACAATTTCGTCAATCTTTCAGCCAGATCAGTGTCGGTACTTTGAGGGAGGTTCCCCGTGCTTTCGCACGGACCTAATTAAAGTAAACTTCGATTTCCCAAAGGCGTAACCCCGTTAACACTTTTCTAGACACCTACTTGATCGACTAATTGTCCTGTGTAAAACTCTCCCAGGAGTAACTCTTACTCGCAGTAGGTATCGGGATCCAACTATCTCATAGAAGGTATGCAATCTCATTGCAAATTTCAACACTTGAAATTCCCGATAATATTTTGCCCCTAACGATCTATGACCTTGACTAAGTCAACAAACCATAAATCGCAAGTCAAGTTCAACCCGTACATTTCTCGATTGAATTAAACCCACCCGTACGACCCTTGACTGAGTCAACAAGGCCGTGCGAATACCCTAATCCAATCACATCTCATGTTTTAACAGATAAACACTACTTAGCTACCGTACACTACGCCTTGACTAAGTCAACAAACATAGCACGAATACTAAATAATATCTATCTGAAATGACGGAGGGCTACGCAGGTTTTTTCAGAAAAACCATGAGCGTAATGAACTTGATATCGTCGTAGAATCATGTGAAATTTTGAAATGGAGTGTTTTTTAGGCTTTCATTAGTTTTGCTAAAGAGGTCACTCCCGGTGAAAGGATCTTGGCTCTTTCCTCATCGAATAAGGTGCAGGACATATCATATATATCACTGTGCAAAGCAAAACTCTTGAAAGCAATCAAAAGACAAACCGAGTTTTGTAGCATCTGCCAGTTTCGCTAAAGAGGTCACTCCCGGTAAAGGGATATCGGCTCTTTCCTCATCGAATAAGGTGCAGGGTATATCATATATACCACTATGCAAAGAAAAACTGTAGCTACCCTTTTATAAAGTTTTGATTCTACAACATCTTTTAGATTTCTTTTCTTTTTATTAATCTCATTAATAAAAAATCCCATCAGCTTATGCTTCCTAAGCATCACAGATAAATACGACGTACACTTATGCCATCCGCATTCGCCTCGATGCCCCCTCGTGCACCGTTAGGTTAGGTAACTAACGACAGAGCAGGGCAGGGCTAGTGCGGGTGTAAAACATAAGTAACGTCTATATAATATATCATATATACTATATACTGTATCCATCACAACATATCAAATGATCACATCACAGATATCGCAGCAGAAACATAGATATAATGTGGGATATTCTAGGACGTCAGTATTTAGTATTTAGCCAACAATAGAAAATACGGATTCCACAGTCGCGATGAATAGCCAAGCCCACACCCTGGACCCCTACGAGAGCAGCAAGCGACCCTACCAATTCTGGAGTTTAGGAGACCCGGTCTCGACTCCTCGAGATGGCCTCCCACTGAACCCCAGAACCCGGTCACCTGTGCTCCCCTCCTTGGGTCCATCCTAATGCGGAAAAGTAAATAATATACAACACTGGTGGCATCAACCTCAACCTGGAAGTTCCCCAAAAAAAAGAATATTACATTACATTTGAATTTACATGAATGAAATATAAAACTCTCATCTCACATAAAACCCCCGGCTATTCAATCGCGACAATCCTACACATCATATCCCAGCAACACATAATATCTCATATCATCAACGTAAGTAAGTATGCATACACCGATCGTCGTCGATGTATAGCAACGAAAACCGGCAATACAACTACATACTACACTTACGGTCACAGAAAAGAAATTGAAAAACTACAATATTTGGAATCCATATTCTCTTTAGACATCATAAATGCGAAATATCACATACTTCGTATTTCATGCCTAACTCTATGAATTCCACATATTGTATCACATTCCAGATAAATAGACAGTATTAAACTTTTCGAACAGATAATCAAATACCCAAAATTTCCTAAAGTGCTCAACACTTGAGCAGAGTTCAAATAATCGCAGAATATGTCACAGTACCCGTGATCCAGCCGTAGAAGGGTCAAGCCAACGCCTCACATGTGGCACGCCGTACTGCCCCAAACCCGAAGGTTCAAAAGGCAGTTCAAGACGGTCACATAATCGAGTTAAGGTTTGTTGTCTTCTAGAGGGTCCACTGCTTAACTTGTACACATTTGCGAAATATTTAAACTCGAGAAAAGATTCAACACTTGAAAATTTTTTGTATCGGGAAAAATTGAGTTAATGATATCCGTTCGAACTTTTTAATAGTTTCTAAATATCCGGAAAAAAAATAACGAATTTAAAATTCCCGATCGAATCGTCGATTACAAAATAAACCCCAGAATACTCAACACTTGAGTCAGATTAAAAATACCCATAAAATAGTAAATACAGATACAAGAATTACTGTGCACAAAACCGTACCTAATGCTCTTATACTGCCGTGGAACCGCCGCCAATGGTGGGTCATTGCCGCGGTTCCGCAGCCAAGTTGTCGAATTGGAGGCACGAATTTCACCGTAATTCTTATATTTTCCTTCTGTATTTTTTAGGTATTTTTAATTCTGGAAAAACCCAGATTTTAAAAAATGTACAGAGAGGGGTTTGAAATTCCGTATTCGAGTTCGATCGGGGTTTTAACTTCGTTAACATATCGCCTAATGCTCTAGCTAGGCTCTGATACCACTGTAGGGTTCCTAGGCACACTAGTGAAGGTTCATAAAGTATCAAACATGCCCGAATAAAAATTTACATGTGCCGACCAACCCGAAGACGGGATCTTTGCTAGATTATTAGGGTTTAGCATGCAAGATAACATCTTTAAAGCTAAGTGTGAGGGATTACAACCTTTTTAGTCCGCTCCTTCGCTTCACAAGCTCCGAGTAGAAGTCCCTTTGCCGCGATCCACGATCTCCCGGACTCAAAAGAGGCTCCACGACTCGAACGATCCATGCTAGCTTGAAGCGTTCTGATTCTCCGATGATCTACGTCGAAGTTGCTATAACCCAAGCTTTTTCACTCTAAAGAGATGAACACCCTAATCTAATGGGCTAGATTAGATGAGGATGATGGAGTAGTATTTATGCTATCTTTTTATATCACTTTCTCACAATAAATCATCACAAAAGGAATAAGTAGTGAGCTTTCTCTCAAAAACCAAAGAGAGAAGAAGATGAAGAATGAAAGAATAATCCTTTTGTGATGAATAGTAGTCAAGTGTATATGATTGATTATCTAACCATGGTCAAGGATGATAGGATAAAAGTTGTAGAGAATAAACTAGAGTTAGGGTTTAGTTAGGTTAAGGATAAGTATCAACCATAATATCTTAACCAAGACAAAAGATAATCCTTCTAGAATGTGCAAGAAAGAGCTAACCCTAACCAAACCCTAATCCCTCATTATCATCCTTAAACATGTTTTATAATAAATCATATCATGTCACAATAATATATATCACATATATATTATATATTTGCAACAAAAGAAAATAATACAATTAACATATATCGTATATATATCAATGTATTAATCCGGTGAGAAAATGAAATAATAAAGTGAGCCAATATTAGATAATGTAATACAATATATCATATATATCATTATACATTAAATCATTAAATCAACTCTTGATCCAACGATCCGGCTATATCGAATATAACCGACTAATATTTCTTGTACCGATTCATCGAATCAACACTTGATCCGATGTCCCGATTCATATCTAAATATCGTGAGAATATAATACGGTATCTCATATCGCATTATCCTTGGTCCTGCACATATCACATATGTACCTCTACTCCGTTTTGCCTGAGCCAAGAAACCTCTGTGTAGGACTCTAAAGAATCGTCAATACGTCGGTAGCAGGTGATGATCATATCAAACACCCGCAAGCTGCAAGCGGTCAGCTAAACGTAACAGCCACCCAGGTATTGAGCGATCAGAAGATCAACAAGCTAGCCTGTCCGTTCTCCTGTGAATCCAATCAGTAACACTCCCGTACAGTCCGGTCTGTTCGTCTGATATGTCGCATATCAAGTCTAGGGGTGGTATACGTCAGACCCCAGTAACTGATAAGTCGTGTCGATGTGAGGCTCATAACAGGTCGAGATACTACTGGTAACACTTACCAGTATATCTCTATATCAGCCCTGGCCAGGGACTTCCAGTTATAGCCAATCGAACACAGCACGACATCAACTCCCTATACCGGGAGAGACGAATCCCCTCCTATCGCTCATTGCCTCCATGTGATTCGGGACTGTACCCAAAAGCCACCGTTTTGCACGCCCTCTTGGACGTGGTAAGGTGGAAATCAAAGCACAGTGGGAATCACACAAGACTCTATGACGATCTCGGGTCTACAGACTACCCTGTACCAGTGTCACCGGAGAACTGCCATCTGACGTATGGTATATCACCAACTGGGAGTTCTCGGCGAGTCCGTCCAGTGTACCCAGTCTCCACTGAGCACCCGTACACCATCCTTGATATCAAACACCGATGGATATGGGATCATCCATCGCCCATCATATGGGTCAAGATGCGTATACGCTAGTCTACTCCGGTGTATCGATGCCCTGTCTCGATATACCCTCGACTAGGAACAGTTATAGGATGTACTCATCGACTACTATGGCCCCACTAGTATGATCTCATCATAGTCCCAGTAGTCGAGTACAGATCCTAAGGGCTTTATCAACATGTGAGAGTCAGACAGTAAACCAATACAAATCAACATGTTAAGATAAAGTGAAACCAAATAGCATACTATCATGACGAGCAAGAAAGTCCTCTCTGTATATATCCAAGCATCCATTATAATATACATCATATGTACAACAATGGCCTCTAGGGCATATACATAACTAACAGTTAAATCCACAGCCAAAGTATTGACGAGTCTTTAGAGTCCCCCACAGACAGTTTTCAAGTTTCGGGCGAAACGTTGTAGAGGCCGTATGATATATGGCAGGGTTCGATCATATACGTGCAGTAGTGCATGGATCATGATCGGGTGGATCATACTAGTGGGCTTTGGTTTAAGCCGGATCCTAGTATTAGATTTGTTGGATTACTTTAGTCTCGTCGTATTCACGTTCAGTCAGAATGCGGATGCAGGTATGTATATACAGGTGAGGGGTATTCTTGTGATCCGTCACGAGTTTACTTTAGATGTTGCCGTATCTTTTTATTGTTGCAAACATTTGGATTAATGTTTGCATATGGAAATTGTGAGCTAGAAATCATCATTTTGTGCATTTAATGTGACATGGACTTCATTAGTGACTCATTGACTCTTTTTATGTGCATATGTCACATTATTGTTTGATTTGGGTGTTGATTTGATAAGAGGAGAGAGGGAGGGCAGCCATGAGTAGATGTTAGCTCTTGTATTTTTCATATTCTTCTCACTCTCATTATCAACACAACAAAAGAAAAAGAAAGCTTCTTCTTCTTCTTCTTCCTCTAGCTCACAACCTCCATTGATGGCTTCATCTTCAACGTCCATCCATACAATGGATGCAAGAGAAAAAGTTGTCACAACAATCTCTACTTCACCTTAGACACGTCGGCTAGCGAACTTCATGCCCGAGTTGCTTCGGATGAAGCGAGAGCCTGTAAACAGACTTGAAGATGTGGTGCCCTTTCCGACGAGGAGATCGAGACCGGAGATGCCGCGGGGAGCTTGGGATGGTGGCCAAAGACCGAAGGACACGGATCGATCGATATAGCTTTCCAACCCTTTCTCTAGTTGCGAGTTGTAGGTTAATGGTTCGATCCGGGTTTATAGTATACGATAGCGCCGGTTTCTAGTTTGAAAAAGTTTTCGTTTCCGCATTTTGGCCTCGGACAGACGGCCGGGGCTCTACCGTAGACTTACACAAGCTTACCACTACTGCTGTCCTAGATTATGAGAGCTGGCAGGTGGATGACTATAACGTCATTCTAATTTAGTTTTAGAAGTGCACGTGTATATGACTTTGCCAGAAGGTTGTTGTAGTCAGTGGGAGCAGCGGAAACATAGTAGGACAGTAGCTTATGTCTATTTATAGACTAAAGAAAGGATAGCGGAATTGATCATCTATTTTTGATGTGACAGTCATAGATTTTGACTTCATCAGAACAACAGATAGACTTGGTAAGAAGGTAGTATGGAGTGATGTCCTGATATTTAGATGACATGCTCTTGATAGGAAATGGTGTTTCTATACTACGATCAGTTATATTGTGGTTGTCACAATGTGTTTTCTCTATATAGGATCTGGACAAAATATCAGGGATTCTGATGACTAAATCTATATTTTAGGTCTAGATTTGGGAAGTGTCCTAATTCGGGTATTTTGACACTATTCTAAAGTGTTTTAGAATGGATAACTCATGGCGTAGTGGTATACCCGCAGGTTATGGAGTCACCCTCTCTAAAGAGATGTCTTTTAGACTGATGAGGAGAGAGATTTGCATGATAGACATATCACTTGCTTAAACAATTGAGTTAATCATGAGATGTCAAGTAATACACCAGATATTGCTTCTGCACTAGATACAATAAACAGATATTAATCCAATCTTGGAGAAACATTAGGAAGCAGTTATGAACATAAGAGGATGTTCTTGGTATATGGTAATGGTAGCCTCCTTCATGAGGCGGTTATCATTTCAGGCTTCGAAAGTGACCTGGATGACAGAGTGGCAGTCAGAGTTAGTAGTTTTCCCTCTTTTGAGCTGCAGTATATTGGATGGATTTCCAAGCAGGATACTGAGATGGTCATGGCGCTGGGTGCTGATTACATCGGCAATTGGATACAATCTAAAAAGTTTGTTGTATTTGTTGTTTATGTTATGAAAAAGGTCTCATCAGATATCCAGACAAATTCTAAGACAGGTATCACTCATTTCGAAAGATAGTCGTTCTCCGTGAAGTTGAGATATAAAGAGATAAAGATAGAAATATTGAAGCGGATCCACTCACTGAGGCTATTTCTCGAATACGAATGTCTCGCAAACATGATTTGCGAAACTGATTACAAGAGAAGTTGGGTGTTCGGCAGCACACGGGCTGTGAGTATGCGACACCGCAATAATTAGTCTTAAGTGCAAGTAATAGATTATTAGATATAGTGCCCTCAAGTCAATTATTGTAATCACAGGCAGGCGATTATGATGATTGAGAGAGGACCTATACGGATAGAAAAGTCTTATACGGGATGATAGTATGCTATCTGGTTTGACATTATCATCATGTACAAACATTATGTGGTATTACATTTTACTATTACATGTTGTTAGAGCCCATAGGATTCTTGCTTGACTACCAGCATTATGATGTCGATCATATACGTGGAAGCTGGGTAGCCCATAAGTACATCCTTAAATGTCCCTAGTCGAGGAAGTATCGAAACTGGGCATCGATACTCCGGAATAAACTAGTGTATACTTTTCGAGACCCCAACAAGGGGCAGTGGCCGATCTCACAAGCTATTAGTGTCAGTTGGTCACCTAAGATAGTATACATGTGCTCACTAGAGGTGAGTACAGTGGACGGACTCGCCGGGAACATACTAAATGGTATTATACCTATTGTCAGATAGCTGTTCTCAAGTGACATGAGTACAGATTAGTCTGTCGACCTGAGATCGTCATTTGTCTCATGTGAGTTCCCACTGTACTTTGATTACTACCCTACCACAACTCAAATGAGTCATGAAAACAGGTTTTAGTTGGGTACAGTCCCGAGCCACATAGAGGCAGTGAGCGGATCGTCGAAGATTCATCTCTCCTCATATTAGGGGTAGATGTTGCGTTGTGCACGGATGTCCATCATCAGAAATCCTTTTCCATGGTGAATGAGAATTACTGATTTGAATCAGTAGTTTCTTAGTGGGTGATGGGATTCATACCGACACGAAATAACGCGTTATTAAGGGTCTGATTTTATCCGCCCCCTAGATCCGATATGCAATACTCTTAGATGAACAAACCGAACTTTATGGAGATTGTCACAGACAGGCTCAGTAGAGGTACGGATGAGTTTGCTCGTCGGCCTTTCCTTTCGCTCAATACCTAGGTAGCCGTTACGTATAGCTAGTGCTGCCGACGTGCTTGTGGTTAAACCCACTGCCAGCGTATTGACGAGTCTTTAAAGTCCCAAACAGAGGTTTTTCCCGGTTCAGGCGATATGATATAGATGACGTATGTTGGTATATACAGGTGTCCGATTAAATATGTGTACAGGATACACGGACTTTAATTGGACGGTTGATAATACTAGCGGCTTAGGATTAAGCCGGATTAATAAATCAAATTTTGATTTAATAATTTATATATATATTTTTAATATATATATTCTAGTATTACTGTTCACTATTCATTTTCTCTCTTGGCTATTCATATTTTTATATGGATACTCGTATATGTATTTCGATACGTATACTGGGTTGTATTCCGTATTTATACGGAATTTGTTCTAGAAGATGGACACCTCATTTGTGAATATTCATTTATGAATATTCATAAAATGAGGTGGAGGGTAAGGTAGTATTGAGCATGGTTGAAGACATGTAGAGAGTAATGGACTTCATTATTTTATTACAAATTGTTATAAGATTTTTATTTGTATGGTTGCAAAAATAATATGATACCATTCCATTCTTTTCTATTCTTCATTCATGCTCTCTAGTTCTTCAAGACTTGCTCATGGCTATTTTTCCTCACCTCCTCCTCCTTTTTCTACACTTGCTCTCTTGAGCTTAGATTTGAGAGAAAAAGGTAGTGGAAAATTCTTACATCCCCACTCTCCATTCCTAGAGAATTTGGAGCGTCGGTTACTTCACTAGGTGAATTCGGAGTTTGAACTTGGTTCTCTCGGATGGATCATCTTCAGCGAAGGAGGACCAGCTTGCAAACTTGACCCGGAGCTCTTGAGAGCATATTAGAGTCCAACCCAATTGGAGTAAATGAAGACACTACAAAGATTGTGATTTCTATCTTGTTATGGTTCTAGTTTAGGTGTTTGGTTAGATTCTTCGGTTTTAGTTTCTAGTGCCACGGAAATTTTTGTTTTTGAATTCCGCATTGGCCGCGGGTTAGCGGCGAGGGCACTCAGAAATTTCAGTGATCCGATCCTAATTCCTTGAGATGACCACCCGCTGCAATCTAGAACGGGGTCACTTGTGCGCTTCTCTGCGGGGTAAACCTATAAACTGTATTATACAATGGCGACAACGATTGCAATCTGATCATGTCCCGATAAATAATAATACATAAAGCGGCGACTACGGTCACATATGAGCCGCTAAATCTCAAAATAAAGAATATACATAAAACGGAAACGGCGGCCCCAAGTTGGAGCTCATCCTGACCAAATGAATATACAAAATGGTTATAAGCATGAATGGAAATAATACTTATCGCAACATCACACTTCCGCACGGGGCTATTCATTTCGCGGCAATCCAACACATTCAAAACAAGCATCATAATATATCACAATATATACGTGCAACCCCGTCAAATTGATCACATCAAATTGACGACGTTAAGCACTGTGTATCGCATACGCCGACGAGTTATATCTATTAAACATTTTAATCTATTCAACTTATTGCAAATGGCTAATGAATCCCAAAAATTTCAAAGCCGAAACATTAATTTTCAACACTTGAAAAACATTATTCACCTCGACAAAAAAATCATCACTTTTTAATGACGAAACACACCCAAATCTTTTGTTAAGCCTCGAGGAAAAATTAGATCAGCATTTCGAAGGCTCGAGGGGGCACCATGGCCTAAACCCACCAAAAAGTGGGTCGAGTCATGGCTGACATAAGAGCACCATAATAGTGCTCTCAGGTGTTCACTTTCCCTCGAGAGCACCAATTGGTGTTCCCGGGTAGTGGTGGCCCCTCCCTAACTTTCGTAACACCTCTAATTTCATATTGAACCCTTCAATTAACTCTGGGTACGACAAAAAAAATAAAAAGAAATGGTTTTTGAAGCACACAAAAAACAATTTTTAATGTGCATCGTAAAATAGATTTAGGGATTCATTTCGCCATGGAAACACGTTGTAATCATTAGACCGGCTGTGATACCACCATGAGTTCGCTATGCTCTCTACAATAGAGTTTATAACATGGCGGAAGCGGTAATTTTAAAAATTTAGAGAGCAACTACAAGCAAATATAGGATCATGAACAACAACTACAACATGCAAAGAAAACTAGTGAGCTAATTCTACAAGTTTAAAGAAACTATAACCTTTGTAGCATCTTCAAGTGCTCCATATTTTTGTTGGACTCCTTGTAGGCTCTACAAAGTCCGGAACAAATTTGCTCGGTGATCTCCTTGCCGAAAATGATCCACCTTGAGATAACTCCATCACAAGCTTTAGCTTCAAATTAATCTCAGCAAAATGAAGCAACCCACTAATTAAAATTGCTAAGAATGATTAGTAGGAGATGTAGAATAATTAGCTCACTAAATTTTTCTCTTTTCTTTTTCACTTTCTCACTTGAACCATTACAAAAGAGATGACCACGGAGATGAAGTGATGAGAATGACATAGCTTCTCTACAAATATATCATTACTTATTTAAAATGAACAAAACAAAAATATGTCATCTAAAATCTACACATTTCTAATAAATGACTAATTGTTTCATTTAGTTAAATAAGCAAATATCATTTATCCTTATCTTTGAATCCTATGTGATTGTTATACACACATCTAATATGTATATACAATCTCGACAAATAATATATATATATATATATATATATATATATAGAGAGAGAGAGAGAGAGAGAGAATAATAGAGGAAAGAGGCCATAAGAGGGAATTTCCTCCTATAGCGTCGGAAAAAATACGCCCTCCATCGTGTTTTCCGACGATCAGAATCCATCATCTTCATCGTTATCATCTAAGATGTGGGTACGCCAAATTTCATGTGATTCTACAACTTTTTTACCGTTGATTTAGCAATGTAAAAAGTTCTATTGTCGGTAAACCGTTAATTTTGAACACACTAATTCAACAGTGAAAAAGTTGTAGAATCACATGAAATTTGGTGTACCCATATCTTAGATGATAACGATGAAGATGATAGGTGCCGATCGTCGAAAAACACGATGGAGATTGTATTTTTTCGACGCCATAGGAGGAAATTTCCTCCTATGGCATCTTTCCTCCATTATTCTCATATATATGTATGTATATGTATGTATGTATGTATATATGTTTGTATATGTATGCATATAGAGAATAATGGGAGGAAAGATGTCATAGGAGGGAATTTCCTCCTATGGCGTCGAAAAAAACACCCTCCATCGTATTTTCTGACGATTGGAATGCATCATTTTCATCGTTATCATCTAAGATATGGGTACACCAAATTTCATATGATTCTACAACTTTTTCACCATTGAATTAGTGGGTTCAAAATTAACGGTGTACCGACAATAGAACTTTTTACATTGCTAAATCAACGGAGAAAAAGTTGTAGAATCACATGAAATTTGGTGTACCCACATCTTAGATGATAACGAAGAAGAAGATGCATTCCGATCGTCGGAAAATACGATGGAGAGTGTTTTTTCAACGCCATAGGAGGAAATTTCCTCCTATTGCCTCTTTCCTCCATTATTCTCATATATGTATGTATATATAAATAATATATAAAGGACACTATAGCGATATCGGACACTATAGCGATATCAGGTCTAAAAGACTACCCTGTATTCATGTCACCAGAGAACTGCTATCTAACATTGGTATATTACTAATTAGGAGTTCTCGGTGTGTCCGTCGAATATAACTCATCCAATGAGCATCTGTATACAATTCTCGCTATCAAACACCAATAGTTATAAGATTAGCTATCGTTCTTCAACCGGGTGAGGAAACATACACAATAGTCTAACTGGAGTACCGATATCCAATCTCGATACATACTAATATGACTAGGGACATTTAAGGATGTTCTTATCGACTACCCAGACCCCAATAGTATGAGCTCCATCATCGTCCTGATAGTCAAGCAAAATCCTAAAGGCCTTATCTTATGTAATAGCGATACGTGATAACTAGTAAAGCATATTCACAAGACAGATAAAAACAAAGCAGATAGTATAGTATCATCTCGAGTAAAATTGTTCTTTCGTATAGAACCTCCAATTACAATAATTGGCTTGCGGGCACCTATATCCAACAGCGGGAACCTATCCCGCTCGGACATATGGCCATGCACGTGAGATTAGCTCCTCATGCGAGACCCACCCTTATTCCTTGGGTTTCTTGTTGGAGATAGTGCCCTCAGAGTCAATTATTAGGTCACAGGTACGTGATTGTAATGATTGAGGGAGGACCTATCCCGGTAGGACAGTCTTACTCGAGATGATAGTATGCTATCTGGTTTACCTTTATCATCGTGTACTGTTTTAGGTGACCTGACACGTCGCTATTACACGTTGATAGAGCCCCTAGGATTCTTTCTTGACCACCAGCAGTATGAGGGCGATCATATAAGTGGGAGCTGGGGGTCTATAAGATTATCCTTAAAAGGTCCCTAGTCGTGGGAGTTTCGAGACTGGGCATCGATACTCCATTAGTAGACTAGTGTATACAGTTGAGACCCCGACGAGGGGCGGTGGCCGGTCTCACAAGCCACTGGTGTCAGTTGGATCACCTAAGATGTATACAGGTGCTCATTGGGTTATGAGTACACCGGGCAGGACTCGCCGGGAACATGCTAGTTGGTCATATACCAGACGTCAGATGGCAGTTCCCTGGTGACATGTGTGCAGGTTAGTTCATCGACTTGGGGATCGTCATTTGTCTCGTGTGAGTTCCCAATGTACTTTGATTACTACCCTACCACGGCTCAAAGGAGTCGTGCAAACAGGTTTTAGTTGGGTACAGTCCCGAGCCACATGGAGGCAGTGAGCATATCTTCAGGGGTTCGTCTCTCCCGGTATTGGGGGTGAAGTCGTGCTGTGTCTAGGAGAGCCATTACACAAAGTCCTTGGCCAAGGCAAGGAGATTTACTGGTAGGTATTCCAGTAGTATCTCAGGGTGTTCTGGGCTACACTCCGACACGACTTGTACCGCTTTTGGGGGTCTGACTTTTACCAACCCCCTAGGCCCGCTATGCGATACTCATAGACGAACGGACCGGACTGCACGGATATTGTCACTGACAGGCTCAGTAGGGTTGTCAGGCTGAGTTCACTCACAGACGTCCCTTTTAGTCAATACTTGGTAGCCCGTTACGTATTGGCTTATACCTCTGACGTGCTAGTGGTTAAATCCACAACCGAGGTGTTGACGAGTCTTTAGAGTCCCCCACATTCAGTCACTCAAGCTTTCGGGCGAAAGGTTGTAGAGGCCGTATGGAGATATGGCAAGGTCCGATCAGATACGTGCGGTATTGCACGGATCAGGATCGGACAGTTTGTACTATAGGCCGTATGGTTATATGGCAGGGTTCGATCAGATACGTGCGGTATTGCACGGATCAGGATCGAACAGATATTACTAGCCGGTTTTGGTATAAGCCGGATCCTAGTATAGTACAGTGGAGATTTTGTCTCATTGCAGTTGTATTTCGGTCGGAATACAAATGCGGGTGTGTATGCACAGTATCGGGGTTTTCCTGTAATTTATTACGGGACTAGTTTTCTGGAGTTGCCAGTTTGTTTTCCGTTTCGGCCAATTTCCTTTGTATCGTTCATTGGCCGAAGTTTGGTGGAGGAGGGCTTATTTGCATTGTTGCAAATAAGCAATTGTGGAGGGGGTCTTTGCATTTTATCATGTCATGATTATAGCACCATCCTTTGACTTGATCACTTCATGATGGCTTGACTTTGTAAGCATCATGGTTGTTGATGATGAGGTTGGTGGAAGATGGTTGAGTGTGGGTTTTGATTTGGTGTGACATTATCATTATCTTTTCTTTTTCTCCATGAATTAATCATTTTCCAATTATTTCCCCACCCATTTTTGAGTGGGCCGGCCACTGTTGTTGGAAAGGAGGGTTTATTTTTGAGTGAAAATTTCTTCATGCTAATTGGTGGACCCCTCCCATTGTGTGTGCTGTGAAATGGTTGATTCCTTTTTGCATGAAGTTAATTTATGGATTCTTCATACATATTTCCAGTGAGCCTAAATGACTTTGGCCGAGCCATTTTTTTTTTGAAAAGCATGCTTGATTATCATTCCCAGCAAGCCTCCATGGATTTTTCTTTCACTTCAATCCCTCCACCAAAAGGCAATTCCTACAATCCCAAATGAGACTTCTTCACTACATATTCTACAGCGAACCTTGGGCACGTCGAGTAGCCGGCTTCGTGCCCGAGTTGCCTCGGCATTGAGGTGGGAGCCCGTAAAAGAAGTAGGCGATGTGGTGCACTTCCGGCGACGAGGAGGAGACGGGACATTCCGCAGGAGATCGGGACTATGACGAGAAGACCGGAGGACTTGGATCGTCGGTATATCTCTAACCCATTTTCTAGTTAGCTTAGACTTGTTAATGGTTACGATCCGGGTATTAGTGCGCGGCGGTTTGCCAGTTCAAGAAAATTTAAGTTATTCACCGCTTCCGCTTTTGGCCGTCGGATCGACGGCCGTGGCGCCGCCGTGCACTTACAGTGGTATCAGAGCCACGCCATTAACTTAGTCTAGCTTGGTTTAATGTGTTTGCATTTCCGATCGATCAAAAAGTTCCAAAACCGTGTTTTTCCTATCGACAGTTTTCTGTTGAAAATTTTTGGTCTCGAAAAATTTTTCAGGTTGTAAAATATTGATGTACTGGAAAATCTAAGAGCTCTGTAAAAATTCGACGAAGTAACTCCACAGTGGGAGCGCGGAACCGCCGCGAAAACCCCCTTCCCGCCGCCCTTCCGCCGCACACTGTGGAGATCACTTCACCAATTTTTTACAGAGGCCTTCTGGGCTTAAAATATGGGTTTTTGAATATTAAAATTGGGCCCAGGTTTTCTGTGAGTGCTACAGTTTTGATTGGGGGCCCACTTGTTAATTTTTGATCGATCGGATATTTTAAACACATTTTTCACAGTATTTACATTATATCTGCGACCGTGAATGTCACTCGATCGGTAAATCCGGTCTAACTGCTATAGCCCGGTTAGACGGATTTGCGAACGTGACTTTCACGTTGATATTTTGTTTTTGCTGTGATGTTGCGGATCGGTCGTGGGGATAGCCTGGATGCAATGCTAGTACAGTTTTGTTGTATTATGTACATTTGATATTGCGGGGCGAGCGTCCGACATGTGGACTGCCGTCACTGCCTGTTTGTATTATTATTTTGGGGCACGACCTGGTTGCGGTCGATGTACCCGGTGTATGTATATTTTACTTTCTGTACTAGGATTGCCCCGCGGTGGGGTGCACGGATAGCCGGGTTCTAGAGGGCAACAAGCCCGCATCTCATGGCATTGAGACGGAAGGGGCTTCACTCTGGGATTGGCGGGCTATTCGCCGCACTCGTAGGGGGTACAGGTTGACCCAGGAGGGGTGCCCAAGTTACCGGATTCCGTGAAGTGCTGGGTGGTCCATTCACGGTGCTGAAGGGGGCTGCCTCGCTTCAGGTTTTGGCGGGTGACTTGCCGCGCCCGTAGGGGTCTAGGATTTCATTGCGCAAGCTATCCACACGACCAGGGGAACGTCGGGTTTCAGTAGTGGCTCTGTGAAACCCGGGGATCCCAGATATCTGTATTGTTTCTGTGATGCTGTACATTTCTGTGATGTTGCATTTTATTCACGCCTTGAGCGAAATACTATATATTGGTATATATATTAGTAGATGTCGTATATGTTTTGCATCCGCGCTAGTCCAGTCCCCACTCTGTCGTTAGTTAGCTAACCTAACGGGTAATGACGGGACCCAGTGGCGAATGCGGATGGCATATACGTACATCAGTATATTTTCGTTCTTTTTGGTGTGATCAATTGATGGGACTGCATTGATTCAGATCAATGCAAGTTTAAAAACAAACCTAATCTGATGTTGTTGGAACACTTTTCAAAAAGCTGTTATTGCAAGGACGTTCACTTTTGTTTTGCATCGTGGTATTCAGTTGGAATATCCTGCTCCTTAGTCGACGAGGCAAGGGCCGAGATCCCTTCACCGGGAGTGACCCCTTGGACAAAAGTTTGCGTCAGGGCATTAACTTCACTATAGCCGATTACTTTTGCTTTGCATCGTGGTATTCATTTGGAATATCCTGCACCCCATTCTACGGGGAAAGAGCCGAGATCCCTTCACCGGGAGTGACCTCTTTAGCAATGGTTTTCGTCACTATATTTTTAAAAAGCTATCCGTTCCTTCGACGATATCAAGTTCATTACGTTAAAGGTTTTCGCCAGAAACCATTCGTAGCCCTCCGTCGTTTCATATGGGTGGTCAATAGTATTCAAGCTGTGTATGTTGGCCAAAGTCAAGGCACAGTGATTGGTAGCTATTGGGTATTCATATGCAGCATAGATAGATGCGTTGGTTTGGAACAGTCGTACTGCCATGTTGGCCAAAGTCAAGGGTATGTACGGGTGGATTCAAATTAACCTGGAGAATGACGGGTAGAACTTGACATGTGACTTATGATATGTTGGCCAAAGTCAAGGTCATAAGAGCATGGGGCAGAAATCACATCGGGAGTTTCAAAAGAACTGAAACTTGCCAGATATGCGCATACCTTCTGGAGTGTGATACCGTGAGCGGATTCCGTCACGTTGTCATGCGATGAGAGTTGGATCCCGATTCCCACTGATGAGTTAGTTTACTCCTCAGGTGACACCGACTAATTCTTCTTTCAGGTTTGGAGGAGAATTTGAGGTACAGTGGGAGGTTTCCAGATTAGATAAATTGGTGACCATTCTGATCTAGGTTAGAGTGCACGCTGAGTGTTTCTTTTCTCTCTCTCTTTGGCAGCGACCATTGACCCGACCCTAAGACTTTGACTCAGTGACCAAGTTGACCGAACCTTCTTTAACACCGGCTTTTGGATTGTCAGAGTTGCAAACCTCATTGCCACTCCTACTTTTACCCTTTTCTCCAGGACACCCCGTTTTACTACGAACGTCCACTTCCATTGGACAAAACCATCGTATGGTTAGATACGAACTCGAAAGAATTTATTCGAGGATGGTTTCCGGTTCTGGAGAAAACGGATAGGATTATTCAGTTGTCTTTTCCTTTTACCCTCTCTCAGGTTACGAGTACTCCTTGGTTTAGGGGTAGTACACCTATTACGCAAATTGGATTGTCTTCTTCCAAACCTTAGGCTGGTGCCGACCGGTAGGGAATGAAGAAAACCAATTAGCATAACGATGGTGTGCAGAAGGTATTAAGTTCAGACAAAGCAAGGGATTAGTAAGAGGGCAAAGTAAATTGCAACAGATATTCACGACCAAACCAAATATTTCGTTACCACTCCCACATCACCTTTGTATTTCTCCAGGACACTCCGTATCACTACGAAGATCCACAGTTTATTTGGATACTCCATCGTATGGTTATATACGAACTCGAATGGAACTTGTTCCAGTTCGGGGATGGATTCTGGTTCAGGAGAAATAGGAATAAGGTTTATTCGGTTGTCTTTTATCTTCACCCTCTCTCATTGCGAGTGTTCCTAGGATTGGGACAGTACACCCATTATGCTTATTGGATAGTCTTCTTCCAAACCATAGGCTGGTGCCGAACGGTAGGGAAGGAAGAAAACCATTTGGCCTAAAAGGGTGTGCAGAAGGTAAAGACTAAAGACATATGAAGGGATTTGGAGAGGTGGCAAAGAACTATACGGTTACAGTCGTGAATCTGGAAGAGGCATTACTAGGAATACCAGGATACCCCATCGAAACATTTCAATGTTTCAGTTTCACTGTGTACAGTTAAAGGAAAACTGATTTCCCGATTAGATACTTACTCCAGGGTATGTATTTACCAGGTACGATTCTCACATCTGTATGGTTTTACAGATGATGAGTGGGAGTAAGTTATTGGGAATTGGGTGATTATCCTCATTATATCGGGATTCGTTGTAATCAGTGATATTTGAGGAAATCACCTGGGCTGTTTGCCGGTCGGCAAATATTTGGTTTTGAATATCCGCTGTTATGCACCAATTTCAAATTGATATATCTGTACGTCTATTTTCATAGAGTGAGATATACCTTTCTGAAATTATGTCTACGACATTTACCTATATCAGTGGATGGTTAGGTAAGGAGAATTAAACAGCGGTGTAATTCTTCTTAACCATAAGTACAGTTTTCAACCTACGACACACAGTGAATGAGTTATCAGACTCAAGGGACTTATACAAAGGATTGTATGTTGTCCAGGGTCCATCAGGACAGAGGGCTTGGTCCTCGTACTATATTCGGTTTACTTATGACTTCTCTAGTTTTTAGACAGGTGTTTCGCGGAAACACAGGGTCCGAAATTTGAGAAGTTATAGGTATTTGAATAGAGTAGAGAACCAGGTGTAGCAAGTATCGGGATTCTTCAAAGAGATCGAAGATGTAGATACTTGTGTATGGTATTCAGTTGATAGTAATGATAAAGAGATCTTGCTTCTCTTTCAGATTACTCATAATTGGAAGTATTCCTAAGTTGAGTAACGCTGATCGGCCTCCTTCCATTTTGTTGACATGCGCTGAGGACAGCTGCATGATTTGAATCTGGTTCAATTAAATCAGTGCCTCTGTTTCTATATTGGATATAGAACAGTTCATATCTTAACGTTGTTAAGGTACGGGGAGTTGTCCGGTTTATGATTAAAACCAGACACTGGACAACTCAAGGCACGTTTCTGTAATGGCTGTTTGTGGGTTGACCCAGGCAATGACGAGGGTTGACTTTCTACCATCTGGATGAACAATAGCAATATTGTTCTAGACTCGCCACAGTTTTATTAAAAATGGATTTTTTCAGAAAAACAGTAGTGGGAGTATGGTAGAACTGGAAGTGATTCCAGAACCACAAACGATTACTGAAGATTTGATAAGGAACCTAAAGATTCAATCTGGATTGACATTCCATTGGCCACTCCGCAGATAAGGTGGGTAACTTCAGGCACCCGAGAGGTACTACGGTAGCCTCAAGGACGGTGACAGGGAAGTTCTTGTTTACCCATAATTGCCATTGTTGTTGTTCCAGGTTACGAGACCCGGCGGGAGGATAAGTATAGCGTCGTTCTAAACCAGTTTAGAAGTGTACGTCTATATGACTCTGCCAGAGGGTTGTCGTAGTCAGTGGGAGCAGCGGAAGCTTTGGTGGACAGGTTGCTTATGTCTATTTATAGACTAAAGCAGATATAGCGGAGATAGATCATCTATTTCTGATGTGACAGTCATAGGTTTGACTTCATCAGAGTAGGGGATGGATCTGTTGAGAAGGTAGTAGGGTGTGATATCCTGGTATTTGGATGACATACACAGAATAGGAAAAGAAACTCCTACACTACGATCGGTTATACTTTGGTCGTCACACAGTTGTTTTTCCACAAAGGAAATGGATTTTATATCAGACATACTGGTTACTAGATCTATGGTCTTAGATCTAGATTTGGGTGGTTTCCCAATCAGGGTACTTGACAGCATTCTAAGAGTATTTAGGATGGACGACTCCTGGCACGGTAGTGTACCTGCAGGTAATGGAGTCACCCTCTCCAAAGGTGTCTTACAGACTAAAGGGGAGAGGGACGGGCATGATTGGCAGATCACTTGCTCAGGCAATTGAGTCAATCGTGAGATGTCAAGTACCACACCAGATGTTGTTCTTGCACTAGATGCAATAAGTTGACATTAATCCAATCCTGGAGAAACAGTCGGAAGCAGTTTTAGAACATAAGTGGATGTTCTAGGGATATGATAACGACAGCCTCATTCAGGAGACAGTTATCATTCCAGGCTTCCAAGGTGACATGGACGACAAGGAGGTTGTCAGAGTTATAGTTTTCCTTCTGATGAGGGGCAGTATTTTGGACAGGTGGTCCAAGGCAATACTGAGGGAGGCATGGCGCGCAGGATACTGATTAAGTTCAGTTGACGATACAGTCTAAGAAGTTTGGATTTGGAGTTCATTTATGAGCTTAGTCCCATCAGACATCCAGACATATTCTGAGACAGGTATTGCTCTTTTCGGGAGATGGCTTTCTCCGCGAACTTGAGATATAGAGAGACATAGAAAGAAACAACTAAGCGGATCCACTCACTGAGGCTATTCCTCGAACGCAATAGTTCCGCAAACGAGCTTTGTGAGACTGACTAGTAGAGGAGTTGGATGTTCGGTATCACACGGGCTGTGAGTATGCGACATCGCAATAATTAGCCTTGAGTGCAAGTGGGAGATTGTTGGAGATAGTGCCCTCAGAGTCAATTATTAGGTCACAGGTACGTGATTGTAATGATTGAGGGAGGACCTATCCCGGTAGGACAGTCTTACTCGAGATGATAGTATGCTATCTGGTTTACCTTTATCATCGTGTACTGTTTTAGGTGACCTGACACGTCGCTATTACACGTTGATAGAGCCCCTAGGATTCTTTCTTGACCACCAGCAGTATGAGGGCGATCATATAAGTGGGAGCTGGGGGTCTATAAGCTTATCCTTAAAAGGTCCCTAGTCGTGGGAGTTTCGAGACTGGGCATCGATACTCCATTAGTAGACTAGTGTATACAGTCGAGACCCCGACGAGGGGCGGTGGCCGGTCTCACAAGCCACTGGTGTCAGTTGGATCACCTAAGATGTATACAGGTGCTCATTGGGTTATGAGTACACCGGGCAGGACTCGCCGGGAACATGCTAGTTGGTCATATACCAGACGTCAGATGGCAGTTCCCTGGTGACATGTGTGCAGGTTAGTTCATCGACTTGGGGATCGTCATTTGTCTCGTGTGAGTTCCCACTGTACTTTGATTACTACCCTACCACGGCTCAAAGGAGTCGTGCAAACAGGTTTTAGTTGGGTACAGTCCCGAGCCACATGGAGGCAGTGAGCGTATCTTCAGGGGTTCGTCTCTCCCGGTATTGGGGGTGAGGTCGTGCTGTGTCTAGGAGAGCCATTACACAAAGTCCTTGGCCAAGGCAAGGAGATTTACTGGTAGGTATTCCAGTAGTATCTCAGGGTGTTCTGGGCTACACTCCGACACGACTTGTACCGCTTTTGGGGGTCTGACTTTTACCAACCCCCTAGGCCCGCCATGCGATACTCATAGACGAACGGACCGGACTGCACGGATATTGTCACTGACAGGCTCAGTAGGGTTGTCAGGCTGAGTTCACTCACAGACGTCCCTTTTAGTCAATACTTGGTAGCCCGTTACGTATTGGCTTATACCTCTGACGTGCTAGTGGTTAAATCCACAACCGAGGTGTTGACGAGTCTTTAGAGTCCCCCACATTCAGTCACTCAAGCTTTCGGGCGAAAGGTTGTAGAGGCCGTATGGAGATATGGCAAGGTCCGATCAGATACGTGCGGTATTGCACGGATCAGGATCGGACAGTTTGTACTATAGGCCGTATGGTTATATGGCAGGGTTCGATCAGATACGTGCGGTATTGCACGGATCAGGATCGAACAGATATTACTAGCCGGTTTTGGTATAAGCCGGATCCTACTATAGTACAGTGGAGATTTTGTCTCATTGCAGTTGTATTTCGGTCGGAATACAAATGCGGGTGTGTATGCACAGTATCGGGGTTTTCCTGTAATTTATTACGGGACTAGTTTTCTGGAGTTGCCAGTTTATTTTCCGTTTCGGCCAATTTCCTTTGTATCGTTCATTGGCCGAAGTTTGGTGGAGGAGGGCTTATTTGCATTGTTGCAAATAAGCAATTGTGGAGGGGGTCTTTGCATTTTATCATGTCATGATTATAGCACCATCCTTTGACTTGATCACTTCATGATGGCTTGACTTTGTAAGCATCATGGTTGTTGATGATGAGGTTGGTGGAAGATGGTTGAGTGTGGGTTTTGATTTGGTGTGACATTATCATTATCTTTTCTTTTTCTCCATGAATTAATCATTTTCCAATTATTTCCCCACCCATTTTTGAGTGGGCCGGCCACTGTTGTTGGAAAGGAGGGTTTATTTTTGAGTGAAAATTTCTTCATGCTAATTGGTGGACCCCTCCCATTGTGTGTGCTGTGAAATGGTTGATTCCTTTTTGCATGAAGTTAATTTATGGATTCTTCATACATATTTCCAGTGAGCCTAAATGACTTTGGCCGAGCCATTTTTTTTTTGAAAAGCATGCTTGATTATCATTCCCAGCAAGCCTCCATGGATTTTTCTTTCACTTCAATCCCTCCACCAAAAGGCAATTCTTACAATCCCAAATGAGACTTCTTCACTACATATTCTACAGCGAACCTTGGGCACGTCGAGTAGCCGGCTTCGTGCCCGAGTTGCCTCGGCATTGAGGTGGGAGCCCGTAAAAGAAGTAGGTGATGTGGTGCACTTCCGGCGACGAGGAGGAGACGGGACATTCCGCAGGAGATCGGGACTATGACGAGAAGACCGGAGGACTTGGATCGTCGGTATATCTCTAACCCATCTTCTAGTTAGCTTAGACTTGTTAATGGTTACGATCCGGGTATTAGTGCGCGGCGGTTTGCCAGTTCAAGAAAATTTAAGTTATTCACCGCTTCCGCTTTTGGCCGTCGGATCGACGGCCGTGGCGCCGCCGTGCACTTACATTTCTTCCTTCCTTGCTTGAGTCACTGTCCATGGATCTACGTGATCGATACTCCATTGAAAACCGTCTGAAAATACATGCGTACGTTTACTCGCTAGAAAACTTCGCCGGAAATCAGCTAATCGCCGCCCTCCTTTTTTTCCGCCTCCCTATTTTTTATTTTGATCTAAAACATGTTAATACTCTTTAATAGCTAATTTTATAGCCATAATTCAGGGACAGGCCAATTCGGCCAAAACTTCAAACTTCAAACTTATTATATATGATCCAAGATGTTAAGGACAAAATTTCGTAAACTAGATACGTGCTTGGCACAAACCAGGCACATACCACAACTGGTTATTTTGGTGGGGGGGGGGGGGGGGGGACGGGGGGGAAGAAGACTAGGGACTCAAGAGACCTAACACTTGTTCTCCTTTATTTTGAATGGCATTGCTGATCTTTGTTCTTTTCCATTATATATCAGCAATATTGGGTCTCTGACCACTAATAAAGAAAATAAAATTAAAAAAAATTCTCATTAATACAATTTCCCAAATAATACAGTATAATGAACTGAGATATTCCCAAATAATCTTTTAAATACAAATTCCCCAATTGAATCAAAAAAATACTATCACACTTCAAATCAGTATACTAAATATCCCAAAGAAAATCAACAATGAGCCTGGAACCAACAATGCAGAAGAAGCAGAGTCAGAGTGACCTCCCATTGGTCTCGAGGGAGCAAGCCGATTCGAAGGATCAGGAGAACCTGAAGGAGCAGAAGAGTTGGTCACCGAGGTTGATGAATTGCTTGATATATTAGCGGCAACAAAAGGAACTATCTGAACCTTAAAAGTACAGCTTCCCTGCGAAGCATTCTTGGTCGTAATCATCGCAAGCCCTCCAAAACCACAACTACCATCAATCTGGTTCTGGTTTTGATAATACGAATTGAACGCGTAAGAAGCAGTTCCCTGTTCACCGAGATCTCCACACGACGACCCATTACCAAGCGAAGTACAATCTGCATGAGCACAAGCGTAATCTGCATTCTCCGAAAGCTTACTCAAATCCTTTGCCTGAGGATTCAAAACACACCATCTCTTTGGCAAGTACTCAAAATCCTTGGCCGCAACCGGCATTTTCTTCTCCCCTGTCCCCGCAAGATCCATCATGAGCTTCGGCTGACCGTCATACCTAAAAATCCCCCAATGCCGCTCAAAGCCACCTAGAAAAAACCCAAGGATAAGATGGTCGGTTAAGACGTGAAAATTGTGATAAGGATGTTGCTTCCCTTTGGCAATTTAGGAAAAGAAAATTTTACCTGGCAAAATACTCTTCGCATCCTCATCATACAAACTAAACATATAGACTTCAATCGTCGAATTTGGTCTTAGAGGAGTCCCCGTGTTCGCAGCAAGACGCTTCAACAACCCATCATAGAATCTCTGAGCTAAGACTGTATTCGCATTCACGTTTCCGTCTGTTGGCCAACCAACTTCACCAACAATGATAGGCAATTCACCTAATCCAACTTTATTAAGCGCGGAAACCAGGGTATCGAAATTGGCATCGAAAACATTGGTGTAATGTATGTCCTTATCAATAATCGGAGTGGCATTGCCTTCAAAGAAGGCATAATCAATGGGAAAGTTGGGGGAGCCGTAGAGGGAGAGGAAGGGGTAGATGTTGACCATGAAAGGGGCGCCGGTGTCGTTGAGGAAGCGGACGATGTTGGTCATGAGGTCAGAGATGTCGGTCCGGAAGGTGCCCGCGGAGGGGACAGGGTTGGATTTGGGTGAGTCGTAGACGTCTGCGTTTAGTGGGATGGTCACCTTGACGTTTTCGGCCAGGGCCGATTCATTGAGGGCGGCATGGATATTCTTGAGTGCTGGGAAGGTGATGTTTGTGTATGAATCATTGTAGAAACTCAAGAAAGGCTCATTGCCGACGGCAACTAGGCTGATCATTGAAGAAAAATGTAAGTATTCACATACAGTTAGAAGACAAGCAGAAATGGACATATTTGTTTTTTAACAGAACCCAAATTAGAAATCTAGCAAAGAGATAAAGAAAAAACAGGGCATTTGTCCACGAAATCACATTACATACTAAAGAAATAAATTAAAAGCAGTACAGATCATAAATTTTGTCAAGGAAAAAAGAAAATGGAAGGATAATTTATAAACATCGTTATTGAATGGGCAATCTAATTCCTCTTACAAAACAATTCAAATTCCATATGAAATTAGTTTATCTATAATTCATTGCTGAATACTGAATTAAATTTTAAGAACCATTTACTCTTACTGGAATTCTGAAGCCTTTTAGATGTGTAACCAACTATAAGATAAAGCCAATTCGAGATGCCGACTCTACTTTGTTTAGGTTTTTCAGGCTAGTCTGCTCTCATTATTCATCATCCTTAAGTATAAAATACACATTAATTAGTGGAGAAACATTCCTTTACAGTGAAGAAAACCGAAATGAAAATGTAATGAAAATGGGATGGATTGTAAAAGACATGGGTTAATAGGGAGTGGGTTGGAGAACATGAGTCTTATGCACACATCAATTCTTTCATCTCCAAATGACCTTGTCCTCAAGGATGAAACTGTTTCAACAGCATTTCAGCAACACCTTGAAGCCTCAGGTTAGAAGGATTGTTGTGAACCATCGCGGAGGATTGAAGAAGCTCTAACATGAAAAAACTCATGAGGATGAATGACATTTTGTAGCCTACGGTTAGGCGAATTGTTGTCTATCATCGCGGAGGATCGAAGAAGCTCTGACATGAAAAACTCGAGGAAATGAGCAACATCTCGTAGCCTCGATTTAAGAGGACGTGGAGGATAGGAGAAGCAATGACATGAAAAAACTCGAAAGAATGAGCAATGTCTCATAACCTCGAGTTAAGCGGATTGTTTTGACCATCGCGCAGTATCGGAGAAGCTTTGACAAGAAAAATCGAGGGAATGAGCAGCATTTTGGAGCCTGGGGTTAAGCGGATTATTGTCGGCCTTCGTGGATGATCAAAGAAGATCTAATACCGATGGATATGAAATTGATTATAAGATAATTAAAGCCAATTCAAGATGTAGAATCTCCTATAAATTAGGCCGATTCGAGATGGTGGGTCTACTCAAGCGCAAGTGCTAAAATATTGTTTGTGTTCTTAAAACTTATCTACTTTCATTAATCATCAATTTTGTATAGAAAATATGCACTAACTAATGGAGATATATCTTGCTACAATAGAAAATATTGTTTGTGCACATCACTTTTTCTGTAATCTTGCGCCAGAATAATTTGTTCTTTTTGCTAACTTTGTGGTTGATTGCAAATAAACTCTTCATGCATCACATTTCAATTACACATGAAACAACTCAAATAAAAAAGATTTAAATTAGGGGGAAAATGACAAAAAGTTCTAATAGATCTTACGTGATATTGACACCATCCTCAACGTATCGAGTGACATTATTTTTCACCCAATCCTTAGCATTGGCATAATCATTCATGGCAGAGAGCATATTGTTCTGGATCGCGATAATAACCTCGATACCCGACTTGCGCAACGAGCTCAGGATCAACGGATCGGCATCGAAAAGCTTCACCTTTTTTATCCCATTGTCTTGTAAGAGCTTTACGGTTGTGTTCGGAGGAAGCGGGTGTGATGCAAATGTTCCCCAATTCACTCCAAGGCCTTCGACCAAAGAACCGGAGATGCCAATGAACAAGACCCATACCATTAATTGTGAAATTCTCATCTTTTCCCCCTATAATAAATTCAGCAAAAATTCTAATGCAAATTGGTTTTGGTTTTATAGATTCAAGAGAAGGAGAAGACTTGGCAACAGTAATGAGAAAAATGGGTGAGATTATAGGACAGAAATTAACCACTTCACGGATCAACTGTTATAGCTTAAAATAGGAAACGTAGAATAGACACATCATAGAGAAACAAAAACACAAGAGAAAGAAAGAGGCAAAATTTGTAAAGCTATATTTGGAATGAGAGCTAAAGGTTGTGTAAACCGTAAACTGCAATAATTGGAAACAGGGAACAAAGAGAGAGGATTGAAGTAAGTTTGATTGGATTTAAAATGGAATCAAGCGGGCAGAGAGAAAAGTAAAAAAATTCTAAAATTTTTAGGTTAAACTCAAGAAATCCCTTTCAAGTTTTGCTGTTTGGCAAGAAATTCTCAAAACCCTTAGGGCCTATTTGGTTGCAGGATTTAGAAATTTGGATTCCAAAATAGTACGTTTGAAAATTTCTGGATTTGGTAATTTGTTGTTTAGTTGGTTTTGGATTCCTAATATTGGATTTGTAGATTCTTATAATCTCTGTTTGGTTGGTAAAAAAAATGAGATTTGGATTTGATAAGGATTTTAGAGAGAGGAAGAGAATTATTAAACAAATAAAATACACCGGTCACATCTAAAAGTACAATGAATAATGTCAAATCCTTGTAAATTCTTAAAAAAATTTAAGATTCAAGAATCCTTGTTTTGTGGTGGGCCCCCCATAAAATACAAAGAAATTCTAGAAATGCAAACTCTCCAACCAAACACAAAATTATAGAATGCTTGGATTCCACAATCCAAATCCATAATAATTCTGCAACCAAACAGACCCTTATGAACTCCAAGAAACTACAACGCCACGTCACCGCTAACGGTGACACGTCACCAATAATGATTCTGTAAGTATTTGCTCATGCTTGTGCCGCTAACTTGCGGCCAAAGCGGAATGCAAAACAAAAAATTTAAACAAGAGCATAAGCCACTACAGTTTAGAATCGATTCCAAACACTAAACTTGCTAACACCAAAGAAGCTAATCTACTCAGTTAGTAATAACAACCTTTGAAGTCTGTGTCCTTCGTTTACAAAACTTCCCTAGCTTGGCTCTTAGTCTACCGGGAACAAGTTTGCTTGTCGATTCTCCGTGCTGAAGATGATCCATCCTGTCACGACCCAATTTAGAAACGAGACCAGCACTTATATCACTCGACGTCAAAAGACGTAACGCAATTCAAGTAAGCTGAAAACCCAGAAATCTAAACCAAGAAAATAAGTAAAGAAAATTAACATTTGTTAAAAACATTTAAAAATCTCAAGTTATAAAATCTCAAAACTTAAATTTATTTTCTTAAAAATTTCGGCAGCATCTCTTTTTATAAAAACTTGCCCAAATGGGTACAAATATAGAATATTGTTGGGACTTTATCTACGCGCGCAAACGCATATGTTTTGAAAATAGAACCGGTTTTGGAAATGGATGCGCACGCGACCTCTGTCTCGTTTTAAAATTTATAAAAACCGTAAGTGCACGGCGTGTTGTAGCAAGCCGCCAACTACGGGTCGATCCGTAAGGAATTGTGTACTAGGTTTTGTTGCTTAAGATTCAACAAATAACGAATTGGTTTAGTTGTCACTAAAATATAAAATACGAAAACAAAGAAAACATGTTAAGAAAGAAATGGCCGCGGTTTTGACTCGGATGGTCGAATCGCGACGATTCCTTCGACGCTCCCTTACTCATGAGTTGTCCGTCCTTGTGTCGATCCCGGCGTGAAGCATGACTTGTCAAGACGGTGGCGAAGCACAAATCATCAAATTCCGATATTCGATGCAAAACACGAAACAAGTCCATTTTGTTCACTTACCGTTTGTATGTCCAAACTTGAGATATCAACACTAAGCACAAGGGTTAGCAAGTATACGACAACATCAAAAATACAAATTAGCGAGTGAGAGCAAATGATTTCAGTGTTAAGTGTGCTAAGTGTTTGTGATAGTATATGGTATATAAAACCAAGAGATTTGTCAAAGTCACTTAATCACAAAATGCCACATCCAAACATAGCAAACTTAACACCAAATTGATTTTAACTTAATCATTGTGAAATGGTGAAAGTGAGTGAATATGGAATATGAAGAGGTTATAAAATAACCACGGTTTCAAAATACCATATCGCATCAATACATGAAACAATTTTTAAGTTAGAATCACAAATATATGAACATTAAATATAAACAGGAGGAGGAGGAATGCAAAACCTTTCATCTCATTTCCGCACCATCACCACAACCAAAGAAATTAGTTACACATAAAAAAGAATTGAAAGCAAGAAACAAAAGAAGCAAGTAAACAAAGCAATAACAATATTATTTAATACTTGATGAAGTTGAGGTACAAGATATTGGTAACTTGTTCAACCTCCATAATGGAGCTCTCAAAAGAAAACTTCAAGAGGGAAGAAAAAGAAGAAACCAAGTTAAAACCCACACAATTCTCAAGCCTAAACCAAAAACTAAGAAAATGAAAAATGGTATATATTTCCCCTCTTCCTTGGCTCTAATCTGTTCTGGTACTTATAGGCCTCATCCAAGAATAAACAAACAATATAGATGGACTGATGTGACCCTAATAAATGACCAGAAGAAAAATGGGGATATTTGGAGCAAGGGGGACCGGTGTCGCCGGATTTTGGGGGGGTTTCGCCGGTCCAAGGGAAGCCAATGGGTTTCGTCTTGGTATAGTGTCCTTGTGTGCTCTCCACTATCACTCTGGTGCTATTTAATTTGTCTATACTAACTTGGTTTGCATTCAAGGATTTTGGAGGGAAATTTTATGCATTATATCACATCAAAACTTTTAGCATTAAACATTCACAAGCCCACTGGCATAAGTCATGATACCCACATGTGCCAAGCAGCCCCACCATGGTTGTCACGACCCAAAATTGGCACGTAACGGCCCTTAAACTACGCAACGTCTACAGACGTAACGCAATTTAAATAAGCCGAAAACCCAGCAATCTAAACCATCGAAAGTAGTAAGTGATAATAACAATTTTAAAACTTTTGAAATCTCAAACCAAATTCTTTAAAGTCCAACTTTATTTCCTTTAAAATTTTAGCAGCACCTCCTTTGTAAAACAAGCCCCCAAAAAGGGTACAACATAAATATATAAGTAAAGCATCCCAAACGGGAGCAAAAACACGCCTAAAGGCGGTAACCAACCACCACAACAGATATACGACGCCGTAGAGAAGAAAAAGACGATATAAATAAAACTGCATAAAAAACCTCCAAGTCATCGAAAAAAAATATATAATATCGTCCTCACATCAAGTCTCTAAGTCAATACATGATAGTGGTAGATGAAGAGTACGGGATACAACGAATATACAATAAGCAATATCGGATAACCGCAAAACCCACCTATAGCAAAACTGTACACAATCAGCCGTAGCGGTATCCGCTGCAAAAGATAATACGATAGATGAAAAGCCTTCCCTCGACTACTCTGAGGAATAACCTGCAAAACACTGTGGCACAACGGGGGTGAGTTGCCAACTCGTGAATAGTAAATAACATATGCAGGTAATCGCAAGCATGCACGTACATCGCGAATCTAGTATGTGCAAGCGGATAGCAATAATTGGCAATATGTATATGCAACAGTCATGAGAGGTACTCTATCAGGTACTACTAATACATGTAGCAATAAATGGCAATACGTATATGCAACAGTCATGAAAGGTACTCTATCAGGTACTACTAATATATGAAGCAATGCATATAAAATAAATGCGGACTATGGGATAAAACATGTCATCCCCATGGAATCCTGACCTTGTGGCAAGACCAAAGTCCATCAAGACAATCAAAATCCTAAATTTCCACAAATCGGCTTCCAAATTGGCTCTCATATCCTGTAAGTCTCATATATCCCGAGTGTCCAATATCAAGTAAATCTCATATATCATGTATCCAATATCAAGTAAATCTCATATATCCTGTATCCAATATCAAGTAAATCTCATATATCCTGTATCCAATATCGAGCAAGTCTCATGAAATGAATAAGTATATCTGCATGAATCATTACGATAATGTATATAAATTAGATATGTATACATATATATTAGCGTTTCATTCTACACACACACACACACACACACACACACACATATATATATATATATATATATATATATATATATATATAACAGCGTCCCATTCCACTGTTCTATATACTTAGGAGTAAAAATATCATGAAACCAAGTGTCAAGTATCGACACATAAATACTGATCTATCAGGTGCTGTCACCACGACTGGCCCCTGATAGGTACTATCATACGCTATCCCAAAAACCCGAGTGCCCAGGTTCGACCTTCGCCTTTCGACGTATCCATACGTATATGACTCCGGTCGATATCCCCACGATAACCGCCGAGTCATAGGTACTGTCACCGGTAGGTATGGTTCCCCTGTCAGGCTCATCGGCGTGGTCCATCGAAATACCTTTCTTACCCCGGGATACCACCGGGCCCCACCATGTACCCTCACACGGCCCACGACGCCTCCTCGCATGGGGTATATATATCAGAACCGATAAATCTCATGGTGGCTGCTGAAATATCATATCAAGAGACACCGAGTTTTTCAAATAATGCATAATTTCATGAAACTACCACGGTCCTCAAATCCAGAAAACATCATGAAAAATCCATATCTCAATGCGAATATCCATAAATATAATATATGCAACATAAAACTGTAATGTGAGCATATAAAGAAAAAGCCGCTATTTAACTGCAACAAGTTAATATATATATATATATATATATATATATATATATATATATGCGGATCCTAATTTCTCCAAGTCCATATAACATCAAATAAAAGTGAATATGTAGCTATAGCCAGATATATGTGTAAACATGTAGGTATAGCAAGGTATATGTATCTACCTATCAGTAATGATGTAATACCCTCCGGGTATAAGTGTAAGTATGTATGCAAGATGTACATATAGTTATGTCTCATATGTGTATATACCTATCACTAATGGTACAATACCATTTAGGTATATGGGTAACTAGCATGTAAGCATGTCAAAGCATATGGATAAGCATGTAGGTATATAGGTATACTATATGTCATATGCAAAAAGGAATATAAGAATCAAGTCTCAATGTCCCTAACCAGACAATATCATATATGTATTTGTGTTGTGCGTGTCATGGCAATTATTGACGGTGTGAGTGGCATTCAATCATTGCTCGTGCAATATGAGTCGTCAATAATAGTGCAGTGTCCTAAGGGTACAAGTCCAAGCACAATAAGTAATAATATGCAATGAGGTGTATGCGCCAACTCTATATATGCAATAGAATATGCGACTAATATCATATCATCTCTAGCCCAGACGCAAAACGCCATGTGGGCGTGTAACGTTTTGGATATCGTTTCGGTGAAATTTCGAAAAAACGGTAAAATAAGGGGGTTTTCTGTAAAAAGTCAAAATACAAATATCTTATTATAAAAATTAAATATACATATTCTAGCTATGTAATTGCTAGTATTTGGTGTTTATTGAGCCACTGGTGAAATTTCAAATTTTCTGGAATTTTTTTTTTATTTTATTATTATTTTAAGCCGTCACTAATACATTTAATTAGGAAAAATTACAAACTGGAATGGGTTGAAACGAATTTTTTGTATCATAACACATTAAACAAAATTTTAACATGTTGTTTTTGAAATAAATTGAAACTGTCAAACGGTGTTAGAAAATATTGAAGAAAAATTGCTTGTTTTGTGAAAATAAATTAGGTATTTGAGGTATGGGGGTATTTTCTTCACTTGGAACTTGCTACACACACACCCACACTCACACCCCTCATTTTTCCTCCCCTCTAGTGCTGAAATTCAGCAGCCCCTCCCCACTCTCCCCTCCAATTAAACAAATCAAATGAAAGAAAAATGATGAAATGGAAAATGAAAACATTAAAGAAATAAAGTATGGAACTAGATAATTAGAGTATGGTTTTGTGTTGACTTTGAGACCCCCCATCTCTCTCTCTCCCTCACCAAATCTGGCCGAGCCCCCCTTTTGTGCAGTCCCCCATTTTCCCCCTCTCATTTCATCACAAAATTCCATCAAAAATCCACAAACTTACTCACAAATTCAAAGCAAACTCCAAATCCAAGCTTTACCCATTATTCTTTAGCCAAATTAGTATGGATCTTGGGGGATGGAAGCAAGTTTGGGAGGCTAAGCTTCATGTTTGATCTCTTGATCATGAGGTATAAAGTTTCATTTGAATTTGTTAATTGTTAATTGTATGTTTGAATCTAGTTGTAACTAGATGTTTTATTATGGAATTAATTAAAATTTAACTTTCAAGAGAAGGGTTTGAAATTCAAGTTAGGTTTTTGTTTTGGAGTTGGGTTGTGATCAATTGTGCATGGTTGTGTGATATGGGCTAGCATCTTAAAACTTGTTAAAACTAATCTAATTGCTAGTTTGCAAATTGTTAGTTTAAAATTGTAATAATTGTACAAATATTGCAAACTAGATTTTTTAGAATTGATGGAAATGAGTGTTTTTAAAATCTAATTAATATTGGTATGACATAATTAAGATGTTTAATGAACATTATAGCCACTAGAATTGTTAAAATATTTAGATTGGTTAAAACACCGCGTTTTGAACTAAAAAGGTAACTTTTGCTAACTAGATTTTGGTTTAATATAATTTAGCAAGATTAAAAATCTAGTAAATGTTTATGTGGCCTAATTAAGATAATTAGTGAGTATTGTGACCACTAGTTTGCTAAAATATCAAGACTTGTAGTAAAACGGTTAACGACCCCTTTACTAGGCTTTTTGGAAATAAACCGATTTGATCAATTTATTGGTTTTGATGATTTGCATCCTATTTCATATATTTTTAGTGACTTATAAAACAACGATTGGTACGTTTGGTGTTTTTCTCGATCAATCGGCGTGTGTACACCGATGTCGAGGGTTTTGGGGTTGATTTGAGAAAGCAAACCATAGGTTTTGACCTATGTGGGATTCGTGAGTAGTTTTGGTCATGAGTCGGATTTTAATGCGATACGGTGCGTTATGATATGTAGGTACCCCATGTGGACTTCGAGAAGACAAGCAAGCGCGAGGCGACGTCGGCACCGGAGAGCGAGGACCAGATGAGTAGATTTATATCTACGGGGAGAAGTCGGGTGGATGGCGTATAGCACCCCCGCAGTTCGTGGTGATGTATACGAATACGTATACACACATATATATATTGTTTATATATTGTTTGAGTGTATTGATGATAATATGGATATTTGGTGTTCTTGGATATTTAGTGTCGCGAACCCCTAGAGTAGTGGTCGCACCACGTATGCACACACCCACCCATACTTGCATACTTTCTTCTTTCATTTGTGCTTATTCAGGAATACATAGTTATGTATTCACATAGGTATGGGACTATGTGTTCACATACGGATTTGAGGATGATACTTGGGTTTGAGATGAGTCGATGAGAATTGTATTGAGGTTGTGAATTCGGTGATATGGCAGGATTCGTATTTGAGATACGACATGACGTTGTAGCGGGTCCTTTGACGTAGTGTTTCATACACGTGCATGCATACGTAGGTGGTATCAGTATTGTACTAGACATAGATCCGTACGCGGATTATGATCTTTGATAAAGGGGATACTAGATGAATAGTGTGATGAATGTGATATTGACTCGTACCCAAATTTGGGGATGCCGTACGACGGATTTACGTACGAGCTATATATTGATGATAGATCCGCACTCTTGACTTGGGAATATATGATTATAGATATGGTATCGGATGTGATATTATCGAGGCGGGATCACCGACTAATATATATATATATATGTTTATATATATATCGACTCAGATGTTAGGCGGTTTCCTTACCTGTTAGTTCAGCCGTATAGTTTAGTGTAGTTGTTAGACTAGATTAGACTCCTACCTATTTCAAAACTAACGAATCGTGGGTATTTTAAAAGACAGGTCAAGGGATTCTACGGATATTTCAAAAGACGTGTCTTTTCTTAAAAACACCGTAGCCCTTATTTTCAAAACACCGCGATTCGTGTTATTTCAAAAGGCGCTATTGTAGGATTTATATTAGGGTAATGCAGTTTAGTTACCGTTGTGTCTAATATTCAGCTCCTGCATATTATTGTTGTTGCTTCGCATCGCATACTTATTGCAATTCATATTTCATTATTGATATCATGCTGTTAGGACACCAGCACCATTACCGATGACGCGTATGTACCACGTACACTTACTTGCCGGCTCACACACATATTCATCGGTAATTTCCATGTCATGAACACTTTAGAAAATATTATTTCATTTGACATAGGTTGTTAGCTAATAGTTTAGACATGATATTAGTGTACTTGCCTTATATGCTAGTTAGACATTGTAGTTATTGCCTACTACTTCATGCATGTTATTATTCACTGTTGTGTCGCATTCATGGATTCTCATGCCTATATTTACTGTTTACATGCTATTGATGACTTGGATTCGGATTTCATGAGATTTCTTGGATTTGGAGGAAAACCGCAAAAACATAAATAAACCTTTTTTCTCTTTTAAAATAAAAAGTGCGGTTTTCCCATGATGTATGAGTCGTCCACCATGAGTTTGCTGATGGATTTCGAGACCCGATTCGAGGAGTGGAGGAACCGTTTCGGGTACATGGTGGGCCCGGTGCGGTACCCCGGGGCAAGAGGAATGTGTTGTTGACGTTGAGCCCGGCAGGGGAGCACTACCGACCGATGATATTACCCGACGCGTCGGATATCCGGAGGATACCGTCGTGGTCTTGAAATGGATGGTAGGGGCCGGTCTGGATTGACGGCGCCCTAGATATTGTGATTTGAGATATTGAGATACAGCGATTGTGATACAGAGATATCGAGATATTTGGACACTTGTTTTGTGTCGATGCTGGGCACTGTTTTGTGCTGATTTCATTTATGGTACCTCACTTTTAAAATACAGAAATCTCCCTGATTTATGAAAGCAGTTTTCGTCAGTACATGCATTCTGTTCCATGCATTCATACCTCATTCATATGATATATTGCTACCTGAGGCACTGACACGGGCACATGAGATCACACTCGGGTTAGATATTACCCTAGCCATTGTTATAGGCTGCATGTCATATATATATAATTGAGGATATATTATGATCATTGACCTAGGTTGCGTTATTTATGCGATTTCTGTGCGTAGATGTTTTTCTACTCACGAGTTGGCAACTCACCCCCGTTGTGCCACAGTTCTTGCAGGTTTCGCCGTACAGATTTCATTACGGCTTGCTGGCACTCTTTCCATTTCCGGGTGACTTGCTAGTAGGTGGGTTTATTTGTATCGCACTCATCATTATATCTTGTATATCATTATTCTGTTGTATCTAGATGTTCCATCAACCAAACATGTATTTATTTTGAGATAGAGACCAGTAATGTTATTCCTTCGACCTTAGAGTCGCGCGTTATATTTCTGCGGATTTCTTGTGGTTTTGAGTTTCCTTTTGAGTTTTTGATCCTCGCCGTTGGCGTTGTATATTATATTGCTTGTGTGGTTGTGACCGTCGTTTGACGAAGAGCTAGCTCCCGTTTGGGGATGCCTTTTTATTGATTTCGTATACTATTCATGTTGTATCCCGTTTGGGAGCCAGTTTTTACAAAGGAGACTCTGCCGAAATTTTCAGGAAATTTTTGATGTTTTTTAAAAACCGCATAATTTCGGCTTATGCTATTGAAACTACTTGCTTTAAGTTGGTTTTTCCTGCACTCTACATCTTTTCTTGGTTTGGATTTCTGAGTTTTCGGTTTACTTAGATTACACACGCCTCGAGACGTTCGTAGTTTAAGTGCCGGTCATGTTCCATACTTCGGGTCGTGACAAAGTTGGTATCAAAGCATTAGGTTTTACCTTCGGAGCGTAGGATGACCCTTGGTTGATAGAATAGGTGACTAAAGTAGAGTGACGTACCGTGGGTATGTTCCGCGGCATACTTACGATACGCTACTCCACTTAAGAAGCCTTAGGATGTACATTTCTTTGTTCAGTATTATATTCATTCCTGATCTAGCTTCATCAGTACCAGTTATGGTTTTGCTGCCACGATTACGGGAAGGGAGAGCTACAGCTAGAGTTGCGGTCAGCACGAGCTCGTCACGAACGAGGACTGACCAGGGCGAAATTTCGGCAACACACGATTGTAGAGATGTGTCTTTTTACTGTGTTTCCGCGCCACGAGCATTTGGCGGATCGCCTTTATGAGGTTACTCGGATGTGCTGATCGACACTAGAGGATTGAGCCAATGATAGAGGCCAGCCAGATCTTGATGACCGTTGGTGTGTTGCTTATTCATGACGATCGAGGCACTGTTCAGCGTGCAGACGAGCGAGCCAGTTATTGCTGCGAACGACGAGATATTGCCCCAGATGCTGGAATTAGTGCAGGACGAGTTGTACTAAGAGATGATAGGAGGTCGCTAGTCATCGAGGATGAATGACTAGGACATGTGGATCGTTCTCCTACCCCAATGCGAGGTCATCAGATAGATTGATTCCAGCTAGAGACGACTTCACGCGGAGACGTTGGGAGTCGACAGAGACGATCGAATGTCAGAAACCTATTATTCCAAGTTTAAAGTAGTCGGAAAGACATGCAGGCAATTCTATGGTCCCTCTAGAAGAATGAAACCCTAACTCGACTTAATGACCGTGTGAAAGCCTTTGAACCTTCGGATTTGCGGCAATTCTACGGCGCCATTAGTGAGGCTTGGGTTTGCCCTTCTACGGCTGGACCACCGATGCTGTGGTATGTACTCGATACTATTAAACTGTGCCCAAGAGGTTGAGCTCTTGGGGGATTATGAGGTTTTGACGACTCGATCGGATGGCTCGACTTAATTCGGATGCTAGGTGGTGAGATGCATTTCTTGGGAGACTCCCGATACGAGGATAGCCGTTGGAGCTCAGTCCATGTAGCCACGATGAGACGAGTCCGAAGCAGTCGACATTTGAGAAAGTGGAGTAAAGAGGTCCGTACAAAATCTGGATAAGACGACGTTCCACTCCGCCGACATCAGAGATGCGATACGCATGCCGAGGCAGAGTACTGGATATACCTTCCAGAAGGAGTCGCGATGGGTATGCAGCCGTTCCGGAGCAAGATGCAGATATAGGAAAGGACGATGACTTCCGGACAGTTGGCAGAGACGAGACATGGAAGAGACCGTGAGCAGGATTCCTTCCAGGACACTGCTGCAATGATACTTGCACCCAGGATCAGATGTGTCACGTACATTCAGAGAGCCAGAGGCCGACGCCAGTGATATGCTGTCTTACGAGTGGTCGCGATGATTGACCGGGAGATGACAAGAGGCGTGCCAGAACGGGATCATCCCCGTTAGCACACCTGACAAGGCCGATGAGCCGATGGACCGAGAGATTGGTAATTCCCAATGAAGACCTTGACCCAGGAGTGGTCATTGTTACGCACACCAGCAGGCCAGAGTTCATGATCATCGACGAGACGTCCCATTAGTGACCGCGCCAGTTGGCCCGAGATTCTTAGAGGATGCGCTTGAGCGGTACTATGCCGCCATTATTGATTTCGATATTTTGGGTGATTTATTCGAATGATTTGATTTTGATGATTGAGGATTTATGATCTTTGCACAGTGTTGCACTTGATATCGTTTTCATGCTTGGGTTTCACATGTTTGTGATTTTACGGTTTTAGACATTTGAGTCGATTTTGTGCGTATGCACGCACACGATTTGGTTCCTGCACTCTGTATAGTTTATATATGCTTGCAGTGCAGTGATACGCCTTTTGTGCACTTAAATGCAATGGACTTTGATTTCGATGGTGTTGTTCGATATTTGTTTTGTGCACCTTGTGCCCCTGATTTGATTTTGCGCATGTTCGGCACTTGATATTGGATTTCATGATTTCATGCACGATGGATGCACCTGATTTGGATTTTCGCGCATGTTGGACGCATGTTTTGAAGTGTGATTTTGGTGCACACCAGATTCACTAAATCGAGATTTTTCGTGCATGTCAGATGCACCTGATTTTGCTGTCAGGCACACATGTTGCCTACGACAGATGTTTCGTGCACACCCGATGCACTTAGATGTTGTTTCTGTGCATATGTATGACACATATTTGGATTTTGATTTCCGTGCGCACAAGACGCACGTAGTATGCATACGCGTATTTTGGGATTGATTTTTCTTATAGAGCAGTACGTTTTTATGATATTGCTATGTGTTTTCCTACTGAGCAGGACTAGTCAGAGGACAGTACCTGAATATATTTTACATGTGTAGTTTCGAGTTATATCATATTGATTTTCATTTTGGATTTGGACATTGTGTCTTCACCATGACTCCGATGATTGCGGGATGCTGGATGGAGTTTTGATTCGAGTTATATGCTTATTTTTCTATGCGCATGCGCTGCGCTACGATTTGTTTTATATATTTATGATTTCGGAGCCCCGACGACTTAATGGTTTTGCTTAGATGTTTTAGTATTTGGGGGGAGTTTCAATTTAAATTCGGGGACCGAATTTCTTTAAGGGGGAAAGATTGTAACGTTTTGGAAATCGTTTCGGTGAAATTTCGAAAAAACGGTAAAATAAGGGGGTTTTCTGTAAAAAGTCAAAATACAAATATCTTATTATAAAAATTAAATATACATATTCTCGCTATGTAATTGCTAGTATTTGGTGTTTATTGAGCCACTGGTGAAATTTCAAATTTTCAGGAAAAAAAAATTATTTTATTATTATTTTAAGCCGTCACTAATACATTTAATTAGGAAAAATTACAAACTGGAATGGGTTGAAACAAATTTTGTGTATCATAACACATTAAACAAAATTTTAACATGTTATTTTTGAAATAAAATGAAACTGTCAAACGGTGTTAGAAAATATTGAAGAAAAATTGCTTGTTTTGTGAAAATAAATTAGGTATTTGAGCTATGGGGGTATTTTCTTCACTTGGAACTTGCTACACACACACCCACACTCACACCCCCTATTTTTCCTCCCCTCTAGTGCTGAAATTCAGCAGCCCCTCCCCACTCTCCCCTCCAATTAAACAAATCAAATGAAAGAAAAATGATGAAATGGAAAATGAAAACATTAAAGAAATAAAGTATGGAACTAGATAATTAGAGTATGGTTTTGTGTTGACTTTGAGACCCCCCATATCTCTCTCTCCCTCACCAAATCTGGCCGAGCCCCCCTTTTGTGCAGCCCCCCATTTTCCCCCTCTCATTTCATCACAAAATTCCATCAAAAATCCACAAACTTACTCACAAATTCAAAGCAAACTCCAAATCCAAGCTTTACCCATTATTCTTTAGCCAAATTAGTATGGATCTTAGGGGATGGAAGCAAGTTTGGGAGACTAAGCTTCATGTTTGATCTCTTGATCATGAGGTATAAAGTTTCATTTGAATTTGTTAATTGTTAATTGTATGTTTGAATCTAGTTGTAATTAGATGTTTTATTATGGAATTAATTAAAATTTAACTTTCAAGAGAAGGGTTTGAAATTCAAGTTAGGTTTCTGTTTTGGAGTTGGGTTGTGATCAATTGTGCATGGTTGTGTGATATGGGCTAGCATCTTAAAACTTGTTAAAACTAATCTAATTGCTAGTTTGCAAATTATTAGTTTAAAATTGTAATAATTGTACAAATATTGCAAACTAGGTTTTTTAGAATTGATGGAAATGAGTGTTTTTAAAATCTAATTAACATTGGTATGACATAATTAAGATGTTTAATGAACATTATAGCCACTAGAATTGTTAAAATATTTAGATTGGTTAAAACACCAAGTTTTGAACTAAAAAGGTAACTTTTGCTAACTAGATTTTGGTTTAATATAATTTAGCAAGATTAAAAATCTAGTAAATGTGTATGTGGCCTAATTAAGATAATTAGTGAGTATTGTGACCACTAGTTTGCTAAAACATTAAGACTTGTAGTAAAACGGTTAACGACCCCTTTACTAGGCTTTTTGGAAATAAACCGATTTGATCAATTTATTGGTTTTGATGATTTGCATCCTATTTCATATATTTTTAGTGACTTATAAAACAACGATTGGTATGTTTGGTTTTTTTCTCGATCAATCGGCGTGTGTACACCGATGTCGAGGGTTTTGGGGTTGATTTGAGAAAGCAAACCATAGGTTTTGACCTATGTGGGATTCGTGAGTAGTTTTGGTCATGAGTCGAATTTTAATGCGATACGGTGCGTTATGATATGTAGGTACCCCATGTGGACTTCGAGACGACAAGCAAGCGCGAGGCGACGTCGGCACCGGCGAGCGAGGACCAGGTGAGTAGATTTATATCTACGGGAAGAAGTCGGGTGGATGGCGTATAGCACCCCCGCAGTTCGTGGTGATGTATACGAATACGTATACACACATATATATATTGTTTATATATTGTTTGAGTGCATTGATGATAATATGGATATTTGGTGTTCTTGGATATTTAGTGTCGCGAACCCCTGGAGTAGTGGTCGCACCACGTATGCACACACCCACCCATACTTGCATACTTTCTTCTTTCATTTGTGTTTATTCAGGAATACATAGTTATGTGTTCACATGGGTATGAGACTATGTGTTCACATACGGATTTGAGGATGATACTTGGGTTTGAGATGAGTCGATGAGAATTGTATTGAGGTTGTGAATTCGGTGATATGGCAGGATTTGTATTTGAGATACGACATGACATTGTAGCGGGTCCTTTGACGTAGTGTTTCACACACGTGCATGCATACGTAGGTGGTATCAGTATTGTACTAGACATAGATCCGTACCCGGATTATGATCTTTGATAAAGGGGATACCAGATGAATAGTGTGATGAATGTGATATTGACCCGTACCCAGATGTGGGGATGCCGTACGACGGATTTACGTACGAGCTATATATTGATGATAGATCCGCACTCTTGACTTGGGAATATCTGATTATAGATATGGTATCGGATGTGATATTATCGAGGCGGGATCACCGACTAATATATATATATATATGTTTATATATATATCGACTCAGATGTTAGGCGGTTTCCTTACCTGTTAGTTCAGCCGTATAGTTTAGTGTAGTTGTTAGACTAGATTAGACTCCTACCTATTTCAAAACTAACGAATCGTGGGTATTTTAAAAGACAGGTCAAGGGAGTCTACGGATATTTCAAAAGACGTGTCTTTTCTTAAAAACACCGTAGCCCTTATTTTCAAAACACCACGATTCGTGTTATTTCAAAAGGCGCTATTGTAGGACTTATATTAGGGTAATGCAGTTTAGTTACCGTTGTGTCTAATATTCAGCTCCTGCATATTATTGTTGTTGCTTCGCATCGCATACTTATTGCAATTCATATTTCATTATTGATATCATGCTGTTAGGACACCAGCACCATTACCGATGACGCGTATGTACCACGTACACTTACTTGCCGGCTCACACACATCTTCATCGGTAATTGCCATGTCACGAACACTTTAGAAAATACTATTTCATTTGAAATAGGTTGTTAGCTAATAGTTTAGACATGATATTAGTGTACTTGCCTTATATGCTAGTTAGACATTGTAGTTATTGCCTACTACTTCATGCATGTTATTATTCACTGTTGTGTCGCATTTATGGATTCTCATGCCTATATTCACTGTTTACATGCTATTGATGACTTGGATTCGGATTTCATGAGATTTCTTGGATTTGGAGGAAAACCGCAAAAACATAATTAAACCTTTTCTCTCATTTAAAATAAAAAGTGCGGTTTTCCCATGATGTATGAGTCGTCCACCATGAGTTTGCTGATGGATTTCGAGACCCGATTCGAGGAGTGGAGGAACCGTTTCGGGTACATGGTGGGCCCGGTGCGGTATCCCGGGGCAAGAGGAATGTGTTGTTGACGTTGAGCCCGGCATGGGAGCACTACCGACCGGTGATATTACCCGACGCGTCGGATATCCGGAGGATACCGTCTTGGTCTTGAGATGGATGGTAGGGGCCGGTCTGGATTGACGGCGCCCTAGATATTGTTATTTGAGATATTGAGATACAGCGATTGTGATACAGAGATATCGAGATATTTGGACACTTGTTTTGTGTCGATGCTGGGCACTGTTTTATGCTGATTTCATTTATGGTACCTCACTTTTAAAATACAGAAATCTCACTGATTTATGAAAGCAGTTTTCGTCAGTACATGCATTCTATTCCATGCATTCATACCTCATTCATATGATATATTGCTACCTGAGGCACTGACACGGGCACATGAGATCACACTCGGGTTAGATATTACCCTAGCCATTGTTATAGGTTGCATGTCATATATATATAATTGAGGATATATTATGATCATTGACCTAGGTTGCGTTATTTATGCGATTTCTGTGCGTAGATGTTTTTCTACTCACGAGTTGGCAACTCACCCCCGTTGTGCCACAGTTCTTGCAGGTTTCGCCGTACAGGTTTCATTACGGCTTGCTGGCACTCTTTCCATTTCCGGGTGACTTTCTAGTAGGTGGGTTTATTTGTATCGCACCCATCATTATATCTTGTATATCATTATTCTGTTGTATCTAGATGTTCCATCAACCAAACATGTATTTATTTTCAGATAGAGACCAGTAATGTTATTCCTTCGACCTTAGAGTCGCGCGTTATATTTCTGCGGATTTCTTATGGTTTTGAGTTTCCTTTTGAGTTTTTGATCCTCGCCGTTGGCGTTGTATATTATATTGCTTGTGTGGTTGTGACCGTCGTTTGACGAAGAGCTAGCTCCCGCTTGGGGATGCCTTTTTATTGATTTCGTATACTATTCATGTTGTATCCCGTTTGGGAGCCAGTTTTTACAAAGGAGACTCTGCCGAAATTTTCAGGAAAATTTTGATGTTTTTTAAAAACCGCATAATTTCGGCTTATGCTATTGAAACTACTTGCTTTAAGTTGGTTTTTCCTGCACTCTACATCTTTTCTTGGTTTGGATTTCTGGGTTTTCGGTTTACTTAGATTACGCACGCCTCGAGACGTTCGTAGTTTAAGTGCCGGTCATGTTTCGTATTTCGGGTTGTGACAGGGCGATTCCCCTGTAGATGTTAAATCTACTCACCAACGCTCCTGGCTAAGTAAAGCCAACCACCTATTTTCCTTTCTCCACAGCGTCCGAAGTTCTCGCCTGCGATCCTACAAGCAATAAAACAGTAAAGCAAGTATATATTAGTAATCGACCAATAATACGTACCAACTACGTTTGACCAACGCGACAACTCCAAGCATACTCTCAAGTGTTCGTCTAGTGGCTAACCAGCATAGCGACACAACGAAACCAACTCAGAGAAACAGCTACATAGAACACGAACCGTATCGGATAATGTAACATGTGAAACAAACACAAGAAAACAAGCAAGTGATCACAGATTTTGGCTATACCAACAATTTGTAAAATTTGCAAGTACCACGAGACCACACATAACCCCAGAGACCCGTATACCAAAACTCACCACCAACCACCCCACTATGGCCGCAAATTGCGGCCAGAACCACTAAATTTGCGGGCCTGGTCATGAGGGGAATGGGTTCGTATTTTGAGGGTAGGTTCTAAGTGTAAGTCCATGCTACCTCTCCCGGTACTTTCGGACATGCGGAATTTGATGAAAAACAATTTTCTAGAGGCGGTAACATGGACTCAAAACCGGATCTTTGTTAAACATCTAACTAACAACTTAACTAAGAGTTGTTAACTACTCGGTTAGGGGGTTATACCTTTCTTTCTTGAACTCCTTCGTCTTCAAACCTCGATAGTGTACGGATCGGCTTCACCCCGTCGTCTCCTTGCGCCGAAGATCGATCCACCTGAAAGCTTCTACCTTTGGCTTCTTCTTCGAACTTTGAAGAAACTAGTTCACTCGGTTGCTAAACCTTGTGAACTAGAGTGGGTAGAGGAGAGTGTGTTGGGATTTTTCTCTATGGTTCTTGGTTCTCAACACATGAGACAAGTGAACCATAGACTAAAGAGAGGGAGAGCAAGAGGAAGAGGATGAGAGCTCAAGAACACAAGAGAGAGAAAGGAAAATGAAAGAATGAGCAAGACTTTTCTCTCTTGGCTCTCATAATCCAAAACCATCATAACCAATAATAGCAATCAAGTATTAGTGATGGTTTAAGCTACAATAGCCATATCATTTCATGCACTCATTTTGCACAAGAGAACAAGCAAGCAAAAGTCTTTGCCATGAAATGATAGCCATTGTCATCATGATGGTCAACTAGTCCAACCTAGTCAACCGGTCAACAAAGTCAACAAGTCAACAAAGTCAACCCCTCAACAACCATGTCACTATAATACTTAATTAATATTATTGTTAATTACATATCATATTCTCATTAGGGTTGAGCAAAAAGTCAATAGTCAACAGTCAACGGTCAACAACCCTAATGAGAATCCTCTGCCTCTGTCTCTCCGTCAACTGTGCATACACACCCGCATCCGCGTTTCGAGGAACACGAATACATACTGGATAAAACCAATCCCAAAACGTACACTAGGATCTGCTTAAACCAAAGCCCGCTAGTGTTAACTGTCCGGACACTGTACGTGCACAAGTGCACGGATGTGACCGGACCCTGTCGCAAAACCATGCGACCTCTACTCTTTTGCCTAAAGGCGAATAGCTTTCTGTGTGGGACTCTAAAGACTCCGACACTACGCTGGCAGTGGGTTTAACCACAGACCGCAAGCGGCACTAGCTGTGCGTAACGGTCCCCAGGTAGATGCCGACAAGAAGACTGACGAGGTGAAACCCATCTGAACTCCTACTGAGCCTGAATGTGACAGTCTACGTACAGTCCGTCTGTTCGTCTGATTTATCGCATGGCGGGCCTAGGGGGCGGTAAACGTCAGTCCCCTAATAGCGGTAAAAGTCGTGTCGGAGTGAAGCCCAAAACACCCTGAGATAACACTGGAAGCCTACCTGTATACCTCGCTTGCCCTGGCCAGGAACTACTCGTGTAATGGCTCTCCTAGACACAGCGCGATGTCAACCCCCAATACCGGGAGAGAACGAATCCTGTCTAACTGTCACTGCCTCCAAGTGCTTCGGGACTGCACCCAACTACTATCTGTTTGCATGACTCCTTTGAGCCGTGGTAGGGTAGTAATCAAAGTACAGTGGGAACACACTCGAGGCGAAGTGACAGTGTCAAGTCAGCGGACTAAGCTGTACTCATGTCACCTGGGAACTGATGACTGACGATAGGTATAATACCAACCAGTCAGTTCCCGACGAGTCCTGTCCAGTGTACTCGTAACCCAACGAGCACCCGCATACTATCTCCAGAACGACGTACTGATGGCTGTGGGACAGACCATCTCCCACTCTGGGATGAGAAGCGCATGCGCTAGTCTACTCCGGAGTATCGATGCCCTGTCTCCATAGTCCTGCGACTAGGGACCTGCATAAGGATGTGCTTATAGATTACCCAGCCCCCACTAGTGTGACTGCCATCACAAACGCTGGTAATCAAGCAAAGATCCTAAGGGCTCCACTAACGTGTATAGGTGATATACTAAAATAAACACATGTACACATTGAAGTAGAAACAAACCAAGTAGCATACTACTATTTTGAGCAAAATTGTATATACAAGGTGAATATCCCAAGCTTCCATTAAGTAATATACAAACTAGTATGATACAGTAATGGCCTCTAGGGCATATACACTAACAATCTCCCACTTGCACTAAGGCCATTTACTGGCGTATTGATGACCTATCATCTCGATCAGCCGCTCGAACTGAGTCTGGGGCAAGGCCTTGGTGAATGGATCTGCAGTGTTATCTTCCGAAGCAACCCTCCGAACCTCGATCTCCTGGCGATCCACGATCTCCCTGATCAGGTGATACCGCCTCAAGATGTGTCTGGATCTCTGATGGGACCATGGGTTCCTTTGCTAAAGCTATAGCCCCGTTGTTGTCGCAATACAGAGGTATTGGATCAACAATGGACAGAACCACCTGAAGTTCTTTCAAGAACTTCCTCATCCAGATAGCTTCTTTTGCGGCATCAGATGCAGCGATGTATTCCGCTTCCATCGTCGAGTCTGCAACGGTTTCCTGTTTGGAACTCTTCCAACACACCGCCCCTCCATTGAGGGTAAAGACAAAACCCGACATGGACTTGGAATCATCCTTGTCACTCTGGAAGCTGGAGTCAGCAAAGGCCTCGATCTGGAGGTCTTTTCCGCCACCATACACCAAGAACATCTCCTTAGTCCTCCTCAGGTACTTAAGAATGTTCTTTACCGCTATCCAGTGTTTCTCCCCAGGGTTTGACTGATACCGGCTTACTACACTCAGTGCATAAGCTACATCCGGTCGGGTACACAACATCGCATACATTATAGAGCCTACAGCAGACGCGTAGGGTATAATAGACATGCGATCCCTTTCCAAATCAGTCTTGGGAGACATCTCTTTAGAGGGGGTGATCCCATGACAAGCCGGTAGGTTACCGCGCTTGGAATCTTCCATACTGAATCTTTTCAGTATGGTGGTCGATGTACCTAGACTGTGAAAGTCCTAATATCCTCTTGGATCTATCACGATGGATCCGGATCCCCAGGATGTATGAGGCATCACCCAGGTCTTTCATGGAGAACCTGTATAACAAGAACCCCTTGACAGATTGTAGCATAGGAATGTCATTTCCTATTAAGAGAATGTCATCCACGTATAAAACGAGGAATACTACAGTTCTCGCTACAAATCTACTATAGATGCATGGTTCATCTGGATTTTTGATAAAGCCAAATTCCTTGACCGTCTCATCAAAACAGATGTTCCAACTCCGCGATGCCTGCTTTAGTCCATAGATGGACTTAAGCAACTTGCACACCTTTCCGCTGCTCCCACTCTGAATGAAACCCTCTGGCTGGTCCATATAGACACACTCCTCTAAATTTCCATTTAGAAAAGCGGTCTTTACGTCCATCTGCCAAATCTCATAATCGTGGAAGGCAGCAATGGCAAGAAGGATCCGAATGGATTTCAGCATAGCTACTGGAGAAAAGGTCTCGTCATAGTCCAAACCAGGTCTTTGACGAAAACCCTTTGCAACAAGTCTAGCTTTATAGGTCTCAACCTGTCCATCTACACCAATCTTCCTTTTGAAGATCCACTTGCATCCTACGGGTTTTACCCCGTCTGGAGCAACGTCCAACGTCCATACTTTATTGGTGTACATGGACTCCATTTCGGTCCGCATTGCATCCAGCCATTTTACCGAGTCAACGCTCTGAACGGCCTGCTGGAAGCTAGTAGGCTCATTATAATCTATGATGCAATCCTCTCTATCCCCGTCTATGAGAAAACCGTAGTATCTCTCGGGCGGATGAGACTGCCTACTACTCCTGCGGAGCGGCGTAGGAATGTCCTAATCTTTTGAACCCTCTGGTTCCACTAAGCTTTCAGTAATAGCTCGTGGTTCTCCGAATTTCTTCCAGTTCTACTGTGCTCCCACTTATCTGGTTTTCCAAAAACTCAGTTTCCAAGAAGTAGCATGACGAGAAACAAAAACCTTTTGTTCCTCATCGCAGTAGAAGAAATATCCCTTGGAGTTCTTTGGATATCCCACGAACTTGCACTGTACTGAGCGTGCCTCGAGCTTGTCCGCATGCTGCTTTTTAACAAAAGCTGGACATCCTCATGTCTTAATGTGCTTAAGATAGGGTTTCTTCCCACACCACATCTCATATGGTGTGGTAGGCACAGTCTTAGTGGGAACTCGGTTCAAAAGGTATGCAGCTGATTCTAGCGCATACCCCCAGAATGACCGCGGTAACTCAGCGTTACTCATCATGGACCGTACCATATCCAATAGGGTTCGGTTCCGTCTCTCCGATACACCGTTATGTTGCGGAGTGTATGGAGGAGTAAGCAGAGAGAGAATTCCGTTCTCTTTTAAATAGTCCAGGAACTCGGCACTCAAGTATTCTCCACCTCGATCCGATCTTAGAATCATAATACTTTTGCCGGTTTGCTACTTCATTCTTATATTCCTGAAATTTTCCAAAGGCTTCGGACTTATGTTTCATTAAGAAGACATAACCGTACCTTGAAAAGTCATCCGTAAAAGTAATGAAGTAAGAATAACCGCTTCGCGCATGTGTAGACATTGGACCACATATGTCGCTGTGTACGAGTCCCAAGAGCTCGCTCGCCCTTACTCCGTGTCCAGTGAACGGAGTCTTTGTCATCTTTCCTTTGAGACAGGATTGACAAGTGGCATACGATTGATATTCGAACGGATTCAAATATCCTTCTGTATGTAACTTCGTCAACCTTCTCTCATTGATGTGACCTAGTCTACAATGCCACAGAAAGTCTGATTGATTTCTGGAGACTTTCTTTTGTGTGTATTCTGGACATTGAAAATCTGTGGTTGGTTTAATACGTATATACCATTGCTCAATGTACCTGACCAATCATAACTTGATTAAGGTGAATGTTTACAACATTGCTTACAAACGCAAATTCATAACCTTCTTTAGAAACCAAAGATACAGAAATGATATTAGAAGTTGCGTTGGGTACAAAAAAGCAATTACGCAAAACCAAAACATGTCCATCTGACATTCCCAGGTGATAGTCCCCCACGGCCTTAGCATCCATGCTAGCTCCGTTTGCAACTTTGAGGGTCATGTCACCTGCCTTAAAAAACCTACGGTTTCTCAATGCCTGCAAAGAATTATTGATATGAGATCCTGATCCGGTATCCAATACCCAGGAAGTAGAGTTTTATTGAAAGACAGTTATCAATAACATACACACCTGAAGCTGAAGCCGCAACCTGCTTCAGTTCCTGTGTTCCGGCTTTCCAAGCCCTGCAAACATTCTTCCAGTGTCCCTTCTTATGACAATAGAAGCATTCTTCTTTATCCACAAGCTGCCCCACTTTCTTTGTTGCTTTTGCTTTTGCTTTTCCCTTCGTATCCACTTTACTAACACCGCCCCCTTGGTTTGGCGGGGGCTTTCTTCTTCTTTCCCTTGGCTTTCGCCTTGGACCTAGAAGAGAAGATCCTCCTACAAATAAAGTGGATGTTTCCCTACCTTTCTATAGGGTGCCCTCTGCGCTCCTCAGCATGTTGAGGAGTTCTGAAAGTTCAACTTCCTTTTCTTGTAAGTTGAAGTTCAGAATAAACTGGGCGTAAGTGGAAGGAAGGGACTGGAGAATCAAGTCCGTATAGAGCTCATTCTCCAACGTGGTCCCAAGGTCCGCGAGCTCTTCTATGTAGCCAATCATCTTAAGCACGTGTTCCGCTACCGATGATCCGACGGCCAACCTTGCCGAAAATAACTTCTTCGACACTTCGTATCTTGCGATACGAGACTGCTCTCCATACAGTTCTTTTGTATGGAGAAATATAGATTCAAGGTCCATATTCTCGTGCCTCCTCTGATGTTCGTTGTCCATAGAGGCAAGCACGAGGCACTTGGCCTTCGCGCAATCGATTTCCCAGGTCTTACGGATTTCCTTATCCGCGACGCTGGTTTTGGGACCTGGGACAGGGGGAGCTTTGGTGGTAAGAAGATACCCCAGCTTGTCGTAAGTGATTGCCATCTTGACATTCCTGAGCCAATCTTTGTAGTTTGGCCCTGTCAGTATGTTTTTATCTAGAAGTAACTTAAGTCCAGTCATGTCGATTGGTCGCTGCAATTAGGAGAGAGAAGAAACACTCAGCATGATGCTCTTGCAAGTTTAGAATGGTTTTTAGTTTGTCTAAACAGGATGGCTCCCACTGTTTCTCGAATCCCTCCTCAAACCCAAAAAGGAAGAATTAGTCAGGATCAATCTCACCGTACAATTCTTTCTTAACCGTTCAGCCAGGCCAGTGTCGGTACTTCGAGGGAGGTTTTCCAACGCTTTCGTGAAGTTCCTTAATTAAATAACCTCTTTTCCCTGTGGGCGTAGCCCCGCTAACACCTTTCTAGACACCTACTTAGTTTATAGCATTGATCGTTAAGTGAGAAATTTCCCGAGGAGTAGCATATACTCACAGTAGGATCGGGATCCAAATATCATCGCGTGACGAAACTGAAGGAATCCTACCAGAATCATCACACTCCAAATGGTATGCAACACTAGCAAGTTTCAGTTCTTTTGAAACTCCCGATGTGGATTTTTGCCCCATGCTCTTATGACCTTGACTTTGGACAACAAATCATAAGTCACATGTCAAGTTCTACCCGTCGTTCTCCAGGTTAATTTGAATCCACCCGCACCTACCCTTGACTTTGGCCAACAAGGCAGTATGACTGTTCCAAACCAACGCATCTATCTATGCTGCACATGAATACCCAACAGCTACCAATCACTATGCCTTGACTTTGGCCAACAAACATAGCTTGAATACTATTGACTATTCATGTGAAATGACGGAGGGCTACGAATGGTTTTGGCGAAACCGTGAACGTAGTGAACTTGATATAATCGATGGAACGAGATAGCTTTTAAAAGGAGTGGCTCAAGCTCCGCATTTAAAAGTTGGTTTTGAAAAGAACCGAGTGGTTTTTCGAAAGTGTTCCAACGACTTTTACTTGGTTTATTTTTCTTGCATTAGTTCTTTTAATGTGTGATATTCTTGCATTAGTTCTTTTAATGCGTCCCATCATTTAATCCTACCATTGCAGAAAACAACCAAAATATGACGTACGCTTATGCCATTCGCATTCGCCACGGGGCCCCGTCATTACCCGTTAGGTTACTTAACTAACGACAGATCGGGGGCTGGGCTAGCGCGTCTGTAAAACATAAGCAACGCCTAAATAATATCATATATAGATATATTGCAATGATAGCCATTTCAGATCACAGATGAACACATTGGATATACTAGGAACCCGCAATTCGTACGAGCCTGTAACGAAAAGCAGATTACACGGTCGCGGTGAATAGCCAATACCCCACCCAAGACCCCTACGGGTGCGGCAAACTACCCGCCAAGTACCCGAAGCGAAGCAACCTCCCTCAACTCCATGAGTAGGCCACTCGGCACTTCGGGATACCCGGTAGTTTGTGCACCCCCTCCATGGGTCTATCCTAGGAGCAAAAACAGTAAAAAGAAATTATACAATGACGGCTACAACCCCGACCCGGTTGTGCGGCCATACAAATAATTATTACATCAATTTACAAATTTACATGAATTGAAAGAAAAGAAAACTCTCGTCTCACAACCCTCCGGCTATTCACCCGTGACAATCCAATGAATTCATATACACATTCCAATGACATTACAGATCACAGATTTGTATAACCCCCACTAATCGACATATAGCGATTAGCAGACGTTCAATACAAATATCACATCACAGATAAAAACCCGTCAGCTTAAGTCTTTAGAAACTCGATCGAAATACGGTTTTTAAAGCCCCAAAAACAAAATTTTCTTTCTGGAAAATCTGGGCTGAAAAAACATATACCAAAATTCCCAAAATACCCCACTGAACAAACTGCAACCAAAATTTCCCACGGCCGAGTCAACTCGGCCGCGGAACCGCGACGGGAGCACACTCCCGCCGCGTTTCCGCGGCGCTTTGATCGGATCAGTGGATGAAATTTTTGCAGTTTGCTATAAAAACCCTGAGCCGAATTTTAAAGTATGATTTATCATTTTTGGAACAGAGTAAAAATTCGACAGCAAGCATGAATTCCGGGTTCATTTCGGGACTTTTTCACCGATCGAATTTCTAGCTACTATGCTAACATGTTAGATAGAGTTTAACTAGTCTCTGATACCACTGTAAGTCCATGCTACCTCTCCCGGTACTTTCGGGCATGCGGAATTTGATGAAAAACAATTTTCTAGAGACAGTAACATGGACTCAAAACCGGATATTTGTTAAACATCTAACTAACATCCTAACTAGGAGTTGTTAACTACTCGGTTAGGGGGTTATACCTTTCTTTCTTGAACTCCTTCGTCTTCAAACCTCGATGGTGTACAGATCGGCCTCACCCCGTCGTCTCCTTGCGCCGAAGATCGATCCACCTGAAAGCTTCTACCTTTGGCTTCTTCTTCGAACTTTGAAGAAACTAGTTCACTCGGTTTGCTAAACCTTGTGAACTAGAGTGAGTAGAGGAGAGTGTGTTGGGATTTTTCTCTATGGTTCTTGGTTCTCAACACATGAGACAAGTGAACCATAGATTAAAGAGATGGAGAGCAAGAGGAAGAGGATGAGAGCTTAAGAACACAAGAGAGAGAAAGGAAAATGAAAGAATGAGCAAGACTTTTCTCTCTTGGCTCTCATAATCCAAAACCATCATAACCAATAATAGCAATCAAGTATTAGTGATGGTTTAAGCTACAATAGCCATATCATTTCATGCACTCATTTTGCACAAGAGAACAAACAAGCAAAAGTCTTTGCCATGAAATGATAGCCATTGTCATCATGATGGTCAACTACTCCAACCTAGTCAACCGGTCAACAAAGTCAACAAGTCAACAAAGTCAACCCCTCAACAACCATGTCACTATAATACTTAATTAATATTATTGTTAATTACATATCATATTCTCATTAGGGTTGAGCAAAAAGTCAATAGTCAACAGTCAACGGTCAACAACCCTAATGAGAATCCTCTGCCTCTGTCTCTCCGTCAACCGTGCATACACACCTGCATCCACGTTCCAAGGAACACGAATACATACTGGATAAAACCAATCCCAAAACGTACACTAGGATCTGGCTTAAACCAAAGCCCGCTAGTGTTAACTGTCCGGACACTGTACGTGCACAAGTGCACGGATGTGACCGGACCCTGTCGCAAAACCATGCGACCTGTCGCAAAACCATGCGACCTCTACTCTTTTGCCTAAAGGCGAATAGCTTTCTGTGTGGGACTCTAAAGACTCGACACTACGCTGGCAGTGGGTTTAACCACAGACCACAAGCGGCACTAGCTGTGCGTAACGGTCCCCAGGTAGATGCCGACAAGAAGACTGACGAGGTGAAACCCATCTGAACTCCTACTGAGCCTGAATGTGACAGTCTCCGTACAGTCCGGTCTGTTCGTCTGATACATCGCATGGCGGGCCTAGGAGGGCGGTAAACGTCAGTCCCCTAATAGCGGTAGAAGTCATGTCGGAGTGAAGCCCAAAACGCCCTGAGATAACACTGGAAGCCTACCAGTATATCTCGCTTGCCCTGGCCAGGGACTACTCGTGTAATGGCTCTCCTAGACACAGCGCGATGTCAACCCCCAATACCGGGAGAGACGAATCCTGTCTAACCGTCACTGCCTCCAAGTGCTTCGGGACTGCACCCAACTACTACCTGTTTGCACGACTCCTTTGAGCCGTGGTAGGATAGTAATCAAAGTACAGTAGGAACACACTCGAGGCGAAGTGACAGTGTCAAGTCAGCGGACTAAGCTGTACTCATGTCACCTGGGAACTGATGACTGACGATAGGTATAATACCAACCAGTCAGTTCCCGACGAGTCCTGTCCAGTGTACTCGTAACCCAACGAGCACTCGCATACTATCTCCAGTACGACGTACTGATGGCTGTGGGACAGACCATTTCCCACTCTGGGATGAGAAGCGCATGCGCTAGTCTACTCCGGAGTATCGATGCCCTGTCTCGATAGTCCTGCGACTAGGGACCTGCATAAGGATGTGCTTATAGATTACCCAGCCCCCACTAGTGTGACTGCCATCACAACGCTGGTAATCAAGCAAAGATCCTAAGGGCTCCACTAATGTGTATAGATGATATACTAAAATAAACATATGTACACATTGAAGTAGAAACAAACCAAGTAGCATACTACTATTTTGAGCAAGATTGTATATACAAGGTGAATATCCCAAGCTTCCATTAAGTAATATACAAACTAGTATGATACAGTAATGGTTTCTAGGGCATATACACTAACACTAAGTCACTACACAAGGTCATTGTGATGGGAACTTTTCCAAAAAATATCTGGTTTGATAGCAGATCATCCGAGACCCAAAACAACACTAAAAATACGATATTTTCACGAAACGATATATAATGCGATCTAAACTGAAACTAACAAGCTACGAAACACTAAAAAGGCTAACTTAACAGAAAGAGATTATTACCTACTCCCACAAGCTCAAAGATCCTAGCTTTCCAAGCTCCAGGGCATCCAAGAGGCAAAACAAGTCTAAAGATGTGATTTTTGTGAGATTTTGTGAAGTTTAGTGATGGATTAATGAAGATTTATGAAGGAAAATATAAGTGTTCAGTTGAGGGTTGAGGGAATGAGAAAGAAATGATAAGAGAAAAAGTGAGAGAGAATGAGAGAGAGAGTGTGAAGAAAAGCGAGAGAGAGAGGTGAATGCAAGAGGGTGAATGCAAGAGGGTGAGTGCACCCTTGCATTAATTCCTCATTAATGCAACCTTAAGCTCGCCATGCCACCTCTCCCCAAAACAAAACCTAAAAGAAAAAAATCTTCTCTCTCTCAACAAATATCTAGATGTTTAGGTTAAGGTTAAACAAGGATTGGATTAGGGTTAAGTTGTCATGGTCACTAAAACTAGATTAGCACAAACCAACCCTCACATTAACGTGCACACGTGCGTGCAAGCCATAATAAATAATAATAAATTATTAATTAAATGTTATAAAATGTGAGGAACCCGAATTGGTAAACATTTTACCAAAACCCACACTATCGTCTAATTAACACTAACCGAAATTCTAAGGCGTTACAATGGTCCAAGGATAAAAAAGAGCTATGTGCACACTTGTATTGTGTCACGCCTCGCTTCCCAGTGTACGGCGAAAGGGACGCGACTAGGCCGCTATGTATTTGTAGAGTGTTTTTCGTCACCCCATTGAGATGGGAATATGCGCGCGCTTGTCAGGCGTACTACAGATTCCCCCTGCGTAGGATAGGCCAGGGTTTATTGATTGTGGGGATCCGAATCTCCGGCAGCCGCGGACTAAGCTGCCGTTAATTACCCCTCGCCTTTGGGGTGAGGGAACCTCCGATTAATGGGTTAAACTGGTCATGCGAACTCAATGTGCAGTGTACGTGTGTTTTGTTCTGGAGGGGGGATTGGATATATCGGGAGCCACGCAGAGTTTTTACGGGGGTCCCGCTACCCGGATAGCGGGCTGGGGCTCAAGAGGGCTAACAGCCCTCTTGCGGGGTGCGGGGCAGCGCCCCGGCCCAAAATTTTTTTTGGGTGGACAGTGTTGTGGAGTATGTGTGTGTGTCTGTACATATATATACATGTATAAGGGAAAAAGCGCCCAAAGGATGCGTGGGGTCAGCGCCTTGAGCGCTGTGCACTTAGGTGCTGTGTGCTTAGGCGCTAGCGCGCCACGTGTCGGCACGTGGGCGCTTTGCTCTTGAGCGCAGGACGCTGGAGCGCAAGCGTGCCACGTGTCGGCACGTGGGCGCTTTGCGCTTGAGCGCAGGGCGCTGGAGCGCAAGCGCGCCACGTGTCAGCACGTGGGCGCTTTGCGCTTGCGCCGGGCGCTTGAGCGCAAGCACGCCACGTGTCGGCACGTGGGCGCTTTGCGCTCAAGCGCCCGGCGCAAGAGCAAAGCGCCTACGTGCCGACACATGGCACGCTTGCGCTCCAGCACCCTGCGCTCTAGCGCAAAGCGCGCCACGTGGGCGGTTTGTGCTTGAGTGCAGGGCGCTGGTGTTAGTTATATGTATGCCCTAGAGGCCATTACTGTACATAGGATGTATATTATAGTGGATGCTGGGACATATATAGGTAGGACTTTCTTACTCGACATGATAGTACGCTATCTGGTTGCTCTTTATCTTAACACGTATACTTTCTGTCTCTCTCTTACATGTTGATAAAGCCCTTAGGATGTGTACTCGACTTCTAGGACTATGATGTAGATCATACTAGTGGGGCCTGGGTAGTCCATGAGTACATCCTTCAATGTTCCTAGTCGTGGGAATATCGAGACGGGGCATCGATATTCCAGAGTAGACTAGCGTATATCTTCTCGACCCATATGATGGGCGATGGATGATCCCATATCCATTGGTGTTTGACATCAGAGATGGTATGCGGGTGCTCAGTGGAGACTGGGTACACTGAACGGACTCGCCGAGAACTCCCAGATGGTATTATACCTCACGTCAGATGGCAGTTCTCTGGTGACACTGGTACAGCTTAGTCTGTTGACCCGAGATCGTCATAGAGTCTTGTGTGTCTCCCACTGTGCTTTGATTTCCACCCTACCACGGCTCTACTGAGTTGTGCAAACAGGTGGTTTTTGGGTACAGTCCCGATTCACATGGAGGCAATGAGCGATAGGAGGGGATTCGTCTCTCCCGATATTGGGGGTTGATGTTGCGCTATGCTCTGTTGGAGATAGTGCCCTCATAGTCAATTATTGGATCGCAGGTACGTGATTGCAATCATTGCGGAGGACCTATACCGGTAGGACAGTCTTACTCAAGATGATAGTATGCTATCTGGTTTGCCTTTATCAGTCGTGTACATGTTCAGGTGACTGATTACATGTTACACTTTGATAGAGCCCTTAGGATCTTGCTTTACCACCAACAGTATGATGGCGATCATATACGTGAGAGTTGGGTGGTTTATACGCATATCCTTAATTGTAGTCCCTAGTCGTGGGAGTTTCGAGACAGGGCATCGATATTCCGGAGTAGACTAGTGTGTACAGTCGAGACCCCGACAAGGGGCGGTGGCCGGTCTCACAAGCCACTGGTGTCAGTTGGATCACCTAAGATGTATACAGGTGCTCATTGGGTTATGAGTACACCGGACAGGACTCGCCGGGAATCTGCTAGTTAGTACTATACCTATCGTCAGATAGCAGTTCCCTGGTGACATGTGTACAGGTTAGTTCATCGACCTGAGGTCGTCATTTGTCTCTTGTGAGTTCCCACTGTGCTTTGATTTCTACCCTACCACGGCTCAAAGGAGTCGTGCAAACAGGTAGCTTTTGGGTACAGTCCCGAGCCATATGGAGGCACGTGAGCGGATCGGCAGGGGATTCGTCTCTCCTGGTATTGGGGGCGAGGTCCTGCAGTGTCTAGGAGAGCCATTACACAAAGTCCATGGCCATGGCAGGAGATTTACTGGTAGGTACTCCAGTAGTATCTCAGGGTGTTATTGGGCTACACTCCGACACGACTTATACTGCTATTGGGGGTCTGACGTTACTAGCCCCCTAGGAAGATATGCGATACTCATAGACGAACGGACCGGACCGTATATACATTGTCACTGTTAGGCTCAGTAGGGTTTCTGGATGAGTTCGCTCATCAGCCTCCCTTGAGGTCAGTCCTTGGGCAGCCGTTACGCATAGCTAGTGCCGCTGACGGTTTGTGGTTAAACCCACTGCCAGGGTACTGACGAGTCATTAGAGTCCCCCACAGACAGTTTCCCAAGTTCGGGCGAAACGTTGTAGAGGCCGTATGGTTTTATGGCAGGGTTCGGAAAATGCACGTGCGTTTACGCACGTGTTATTTTTCGGGCAGTTGATACTGGTCGGCTTTGGTTTAAGCCGGATCCGAGTATTATATTGAGTAGATATAATATCTTTGTCTCAGTTGCATTTGTATTCGGTCGTAATACAAATGCGGGTATATTTATACAGATACGGGGTTTTCCTGAAAGTCGTTTCAGGATCACTTTTGGAAGTTGCCAGTTTCCAGTTTCCAGTTTTCTATCAGCCGTCTTTTAACATTCGGTTAAAGACGGATTTATCTTTTCTTGGATGAGGTGAGTCATGCTTCTAGAAGTTTCTAGATATGGTGACTAGGTTGATGAGGTGGCTAACGACTCATCTTGACATTAATTGTTGCATTAATGGCTTGATGAGGTGTATTAGTGACTCATGCTTTCATTAATGTGTTTTGTTTTGCTTAAGGATATTTGTTGTTGATATTTATCCTTATGCTCACCCTCTTCTCTCCTACACTCACCCTCCCATCACTATATATGGCCGGCCCCTCCTCACACTCTCTCTCACTTGATGTTTTCATTTGGTTACAAAAGATATGATAGATTTTGGGGTGTATGGAATTTCACAGCTCATTTTATTCCATCACCCGATTCCCACGGCAACTTCATTAACCGTTCGTCCATGGTTTTGGACGAAGTGAGACAAAGTCATCTACTCATTCTCTACATCATTCTTAGTCGTCTCTTTTAGCAAACTTGACGACCGAGTTGCCTCGAGTCAGAGGCGGGAGCCCGTTTAAAGAATCGTCGACGTGGTGCCACCTCGACGAGCAGATCGGAGATCGATGAGATCGGAGCAGCCGCAACGGAGCGTGGGATGATGGTTAAAGAACGAAGGACTCGGATCGTTCGGTATAACCTTTCTACACTCTTTACAGTTTGTTAGTTTAGCAATAATGGCAGATCCGGGTTAAAGTATACGATAGCGCCAGTTAAAAAGTTTTTGTTCCGCATTTGGCGTCTGTAGACGGCCGGTGCGCTAGCGTAGACTTACAGTGGTATCAGAGCCTCACCATTTTGCTATACTAACTTGTGCTAACGCGTTTAAAATATCGATCGAACCGGAAATCAAAAACTGCAAAATCCAAGCTTGACAGTTTCTGTTGATTTTAAATGGTGTCCTACAAATATTCCACACATCTCAGAAAACTGTGCAGGGTTTTTTAAGAACGCCGTACAAATTTGAGCACGTGAATCGACAAGACAGCCGCGGAAACGCGGCCAAACCCATGGTTTGGCCGCGCATCCGCGGCTGTTCTGAGCGATCATGCCCCCAAATTTGCACAGTGTATTCTTCTCTGGAATTTGGGGTTTTTGGTATATATCTTTTGGGCCCAGATTTTATTACTGTTCACCAGTTGTTCGTGGGGCCCACTTTGTGATATTTTGTCGATCGAAATTTAAACATGTTAGTTTACAGTGCTTACATTATATCTCCGACCGGGAATGTCATTTGATCGGTAAACCGCGTCTGATTGCTATAGTTCTTTTAGACGGGTTTGCGAACGTGATATTCGCGTTGATGTTCTGTGTTGTGCTGTGATGTTGCGGATTTGTCGTGGTGGATAGCAGTATGCAATGGTAGTGCAGTTTGAGTTTATTTGTACATTTGATATTGCGGGGCGAGCGTCCAACTTGTGGACTGCCGTCACTGCCTGTTGTATAACATTCTTTTGGGGCACGACCAGGTTGCGGTCGATGTACCTGTTGTACTATTTTTCATTACTGTACTAGGTTTTGCCCCGAGACGGAGTGCACGGATAGCCGGGTTCTGGAGGGCAACGGGTCCGCATCTCATGGCTTTGAGAGGCAGAAGGGCCCCACTCTAGAATTGGCAGACTATTCGCCGCACTCGTAGGGGGTACAGGTTGACCCAAGGAGGGGTGCCCAAGATTACCGGATTCCGTGAAGTGCTGGGTGGTCCATTCACTTTGCTGTAGGGGGCTGCCTCGCTTCAGGTTTTGGCGGGTAACTTGCCGCACCCGTAGGGGTCTAGGTTTCATTGCACAGGCTATCCACACGACAGGGGAACGTCGGGTTTCAGCAGCGGCTCTGTGAAACTCGGGGATCCCAGATTATCTGTATTGTTCTGTGATGCTTATTACTTTTCTGTAATGTTGCATATTATCACGCCTGGAGCGATTATTGTATATTGGTTTATATACTATTAGATGTTGTATATGTTTTACACCCGCGCTAGTCCAGTCCCCGCTCTGTCGTTAGTTAAGTAACCTAACGGGTGATGACGGGACCCAATGACGAATGCGGATGGCATATACGTACATTTTATTTTTCGTTCTTTTCTGGTGTGATCGATTGATGGGACTGCGTAGATTCTGATCAATGCAAATTAAAACAAACCTGTTTTCAGTTGTTGGAACAAATTTAAAAAGGTGTTATTGCAAAGACGTTTCCTTTTGTTTTGCATAGAGATATTCGGTTGGAATATCATGCACCTCATTCGACGGGGCAAGGGCCGATATCCCTTCACCGGGACTGACCCCTTGGGCAGAAGTTTGCGTCAGGGTAATAACTTCACTATAGTCGATTACATGTTGCTTTGCATAGCGGTATTCAGTGGAATATCCTGCACCTCATTCCATGAGGAAAGAGCCGAGATCCCTTTACCGGGAGTGACCTCTTTAGCAAAAGGTTTTCGCCACTATATTTTAAAAAGCTATCAGGTTCCTTCAGCGATATCAAGTTCACTACGTTAAAGGTTTTTCGCCAAAAACCAGCCGTAGCCCTCCGTCACTTCTTTTGAGTATTCAGTAGTATTCAAGCTATGTATTTTAGCCAACGTTAAGGCATAGTGTTTGGTAGCTGCTGGGTATTCAATTGTTGCATAGATAGATGAGTTAGTTTGGGACAGTCGTTCTGCCGATTGGCCAAAGTCAGGGGCATGTGCGGGTGGGTTCAAATTGACAAGATAGTGACGGGTAGAACTTGGCATGTGACTTATGACATTTTGACCAAAGCCAAGGTTATAAGAGCATGGGGCAAAAATCCTATCGGGAGTTTCTAAAGAAACTGAAACTTGCCAAGTATGCGCATACCTTCTGGAGTATGAGTAACGTGGATGCATTCCATCACGTTATCATGCGATGAGAGTTGGATCCTGATTCCTACTGATGAGTTGGTTTACTCTTCGGGTGATCCCGATTGATTCTTCTTTCAGGTTTGGAGGAGAATTTGACAGGACAGTGGGAGGTTTCCGGATTAGATAAAGTGATAACCATTCTGATCTAGGTTAGAGTGCACGCAGAGTGTTTCTTTTCTCTCTCTCTTTGGCAGCGACCTTTGACCGACCCTAGACTTTGACTCAGTGACCAGCTTGACTGAACCTTCTTAAAATACTGGCTTTTGGATTGTCTATGTTGCATAAGTCATTGCCACTCGTTCTTCTACCCTTTGCATTTCTCAGAACACCCGTATTACTACGGACATCCACTTCCATTGGATAGATCCATCGTATGGTTATATACGAACTCGAAGGGATTTCTTCGAGGATGGATCAAGGTTCAGGAGAAATAGAATTGGTTTATTCAGTTGTCTTTTATTATCACCTTCTCTCAGGTTGCGAGAGCTTCTTGGTTTAGGAGAGTACACCTATTACGCTTATTGGATAGTCTTATTCCAAACCATAGACAGGTGCCGAAAGGTAGGGAATGAAGAAAACCAATTAGCCTAAGCAGGGTGTGCAGAAGGTAATATGTAAAGACAAAATAAAGGGATTAGAAAGAGGGCAAAGCAAATTGCGACTGATATCATTCACGACCAAAACCGCGTACTTCATCGCCACTCCTATTTCACCTTTAAAGGAATAAGGTATTATTCAGTTGTCTTTTATCGTCACCTTCTCTCAAGATACGAGTACTCCTTGGTTTAGGAGGGTACACCTATTATGCTTACTGGATAGTCTTTTTCCAAACCATAGGCTGGTGCCGAAAGGTAGGGAATGAAGAAAACCATTTAGCCTAACGATGGTGTACAGAAGGTAACGACTAAAGACAAATAAAGGGATTTGGAGAGATGGCAATAAAATATACGGTTGAAGTCATGAATTGGATTATGGAAGAGGCATTACTAGGAATACCAGGATACCCCTACGAAACATTTTCATGTTTCAGTGCATTGTTAAAAGAAAACTGTTTTCTCGATTAGATACTTACTCCAAGGGTATGTATTTACCACGTTTTATTCTCATATCTGTATGGTTTTACAGTTGATGAGTAGGAGTAAATTATTGGGAATTAGGTGATCATCCTTATTATATCGGAATTCGTTGAAATTGGTGATATTTGAGGAAATCGCCAGGGTACAGTTTTCAACCTACGACGCACAAGTTTTTGAGTTGCTTAAACTCAGCGGACTTATACAGAGTATTGTATGTTGTCCAGTATCCATCAGGACAAAGGGGTAGGTCCTCGTACTATGTTCTGTTTACTTATAACTTCTCTAGTATTTAGACAAGTGTTTCGTAGAAATACAAGGTCTAAGTTTGGAGAAGTTGTGGGTATAAGAATAAAGTAGAGAACCAGGTGTCACAAGTATCGGGATTCTTCAAAGAGATCGAAGATATAGATTCTTGTGATTGGTATTCAGATGATAGTGATGGTTTTGAGAAACGTGTTTTCTCTTTCGGGTTACTCATAATTGGATGGATTCCTAAGTTGAGTAATGCTGATTGGCCTCTTTCCATTAAGTTGATATGCACTGGAGACAGCTGCATGATTGAATATGGTTCCAATTAAATAAATGCCAAAGTTTCTATATTGGATATAGAATAGTTCGTACCTTAAAAGATGTTAAGGTACGGGGAGTTGTCCAGCTTATGCTTAAAACCAGACACTGGATAACTCAGGGCACGTTTCTGTAATGGCTGTTTGTGGGTTGACCCTGGCTATGACGAGGGTTGATATTCTACCATTTAGAAGATCAATAGTGATATTGTTCTTGACTCGCCACAGTTTTAGTAAAATGGATTTTTTTTTTCAGAAAACAGTAGTGGGAGTATGGTAGAACTGGAAGTGATTCCAGAACCGCAAACGATTACGGAAAATTTAATAGGACCTAAACATTCAATCAAAATTGACATTCCAATAGCCACTCCGCAGATATGGTGGGTAACCTCAGACACCCGAGAGGTACTTCGGTAGGCTCAAGGACGGTGACAGGGAGGTTCTTATCTACCCAGACTTGACACTACTGTTGTTCCAGGTTATGAGACCCGGTAGGAGGGTTGTCGTAGTCAGTGGGAGCAGCGGAAGCATAGGGGGCAAGACGCTTATATCTATTTATAGACTTGAGCAGTTATAGCGGAGATAGATCATCTAATTTTGATGTGACAGTCATGGGTTTGACTTCATCAGAATAGGGGATGGATCTGTTAAGAAGGTAGTAGGGTGTGATGTCATGGTATATGGATGACATACACAGAGTAGGAAGTAAAATTCCTATACTACGATCGGTTGTACTGTGGTCGTCACACAGTTGTTTCTCCAGACAGGATATGGATATAATATTTGACATTCTGGTTTCTGGATCTATGGTTTTAGATCTAGATTTGGGTAGTTTCCCAATGTGGGTACTTTGACAGATATTCTAATGGTTTTTAGAATAGTTGACTCCTAGCATGGTGGTGTACCTGCAGGTGATGGAGTCACCCTCTCTAAAGGTGTCGTATAGACTAAAGGGGAGAGGGCTGTGCATGATTGGCAGATCACTTGCTTAGGCAATTGAGTCAATCGTGAGGTGTCAAGTACCACACCAGATGTTGTTTTTGCACTAGATGCAATGAGTTTGTATTAATCCAATCCTGGAGAAACATAAGGAAGCAGTTTTAGAACATAAGTACATGTTCTACGGATTTGATGACGGCAGCCTCCTTCGGGAGACGATCATCATTCCAGGCTTCAAAGGTGACATGGATGACAGAGTGATTGTCAGAATTATAGTTTTTTCCTCTGACGAAGAGGGACAGTATTATGGACTGGTGGTTCAAGAGGATACTGTGGGTGGCATGGTGTCGGATACTGATTAGGTTCAGTGATCGATACAGTCTAAGAAGTTTGGATTTGGAGTTCATTTATGAACTAGGTCCCATCAGATGTCCAGACATATTCTAAGACAGGTATTACTCAATTCGGGAGATGGCTTTCTCCGCGAACTTGAGATTAAGAGAGATATAGAAAGAAACATCTAGGCGGATCCACTCACTGAGGCTATTTCTCGAACACAATAGTTTTACAAACGGGCTTTGTGAAACTGATTAGTAGAGGAGTTGGATGTTCGGTTTCACACGGGCTGTGAGTAGTCAACATTGCAATAATTAGCCTTGAGTGCAAGTGGGAGATTGTTGGAGATAGTGCCCTCATAGTCAATTATTGGATCGCAGGTACGTGATTGCAATGATTGCGGAGGACCTATACCGGTAGGACAGTCTTACTCGAGATGATAGTATGCTATTTGGTTTGCCTTTATCAGTCGTGTACATGTTCAGGTGACTGATTACATGTTACACTTTGATAGAGCCCTTAGGATCTTGCTTTACCACCAACAGTATGATGGCGATCATATACGTGAGAGTTGGGTGGTTTATACGCATATCCTTAATTGTAGTCCCTAGTCATGGGAGTTTCGAGACAGGGCATCGATACTCCGGAGTAGACTAGTGTGTACAGTCGAGACCCCGACGAGGGGCGGTGGCCGGTCTCACAAGCCACTGGTGTCAGTTGGATCACCTAAGATGTATACAGGTGCTCATTGGGTTATGAGTACACCGGACAGGACTCGCCGGGAATCTGCTAGTTAGTACTATACCTATCGTCAGATAGCAGTTCCCTGGTGACATGTGTACAGGTTAGTTCATCGACCTGAGGTCGTCATTTGTCTCGTGTAAGTTCCCACTGTGCTTTGATTTCTACCCTACCACGGCTCAAAGGAGTCGTGCAAACAGGTAGCTTTTGGGTACAGTCCCGAGCCATATGGAGGCACGTGAGCGGATCGGCAGGGGATTCGTCTCTCCCGGTATTGAAGGCGAGGTCGTGCAGTGTTTAGGAGAGCCATTACACAAAGTCCATGGCCATGGCTGGAGATTTGCTGGTAGGTACTCCAGTAGTATCTCAGGGTGTTATTGGGCTACACTCCGACACGACTTATACTGCTATTGGGGGTCTGACGTTACTAGCCCCCTAGGCAGATATGCGATACTCATAGACGAACGGACCGGACCGTATATACATTGTCACTGTTAGGCTCAGTAGGGTTTCTGGATGAGTTCGCTCATCAGCCTCCCTTGAGGTCAGTCCTTGGGCAGCCGTTACGCATAGCTAGTGCCGCTGACGGTTTGTGGTTAAACCCACTGCCAGGGTACTGACGAGTCATTAGAGTCCCCCACAGACAGTTTCCCAAGTTCGGGCGAAACGTTGTAGAGGCCGTATGGTTTTATGGCAGGGTTCGGAAAATGCACGTGCGTTTACGCACGTGTTATTTTTCGGGCAGTTGATACTGGTCGGCTTTGGTTTAAGCCGGATCCGAGTATTATATTGAGTAGATATAATATCTTTGTCTCAGTTGCATTTGTATTCGGTCGTAATACAAATGCGGGTATATTTATACAGATACGGGGTTTTCCTGAAAGTCGTTTCAGGATCACTTTTGGAAGTTGCCAGTTTCCAGTTTTCTATCAGCCGTCTTTTAACATTCGGTTAAAGACGGATTTATCTTTTCTTGGATGAGGTGAGTCATGCTTCTAGAAGTTTCTAGATATGGTGACTAGGTTGATGAGGTGGCTAATGACTCATCTTGACATTAATTGTTGCATTAATGACTTGATGAGGTGTATTAGTGACTCATGCTTTCATTAATGTGTTTTGTTTTGCTTAAGGATATTTGTTGTTGATATTTATCCTTATGCTCACCCTCTTCTCTCCTACACTCACCCCCCCATCACTATATATGGCCGGCCCCTCCTCACACTCTCTCTCACTTGATGTTTTCATTTGGTTACAAAAGATATGATAGATTTTGGGGTGTATGGAATTTCACAGCTCATTTCATTCCATCACCCGATTCCCACGGCAACTTCATTAACCGTTCGTCCATGGTTTTGGACGAAGTGAGACAAAGTCATCTACTCATTCTCTACATCATTCTTGGTCGTCTCTTTTAGCAAACTTGACGACCGAGTTGCCTCGAGTCAGAGGCGGGAGCCCGTTTAAAGAATCGTCGACGTGGTGCCACCTCGACGAGCAGATCGGAGATCGATGAGATCGGAGCAGCCGCAACGGAGCGTGGGATGATGGTTAAAGAACGAAGGACTCGGATCGTTCGGTATAACCTTTCTACACTCTTTACAGTTTGTTAGTTTAGCAATAATGGCAGATCCGGGTTAAAGTATACGATAGCGCCAGTTAAAAAGTTTTTGTTCCGCATTTGGCGTCTGTAGACGGCCGGGGCGCTAGTGTAGACTTACATGCTCGACTGGCCATAACTGGAAATCCCTGGCCAGGATTACTGTGATATACTGGTAAGAATTATCAATAGTTTCACACTTGTTATGGACCTTACATCGGCATGACTTATCAAGCTACTGGGGTCTGACGTTTTACCACCCCTAGGCGAGATATGCGACATATCAGACGAACAGACCGGACTGTGCGGTAAGTGTTACTGGTTGGATTCACAGGAGTGTGAGCGGGCTTGCTCGTTGATCTTCTGATCGTTCAATACCCGGGTGGCCGTTACGTTTAGCAGTCCGCTTGCGGCTTGTGGGTGTTTGATATGATCATCACCTGCTGCCGGCGTATTGACGAGTCTTTAGAGTCCTACACAGAGTTTTCCTGGCTCAAGCGAAACGAAATAGGAGTGCATATGAGATATGTGCGGGACCGAGAATAATACCAGTATGTGATACTGAATTCTATTCTCGTGATTAGTATCATCGGACGGTTATATAAGATATAGCCGGATTACCGAATCAAATGTTGATTCGATATATTGATACACTTGATATTAGTCGGTTATATGCAATATGATCGGATCATTAAATCAAGTGTTGATTTAATGATTTAATGTATAATTATATATTTGATATATTACTTTACATTAACTAGTATTGGTTCACTTAAGATTATTTTCTCACTTGATTTGCACAAGTTCTATATGTGATATATTTTTGTGCACTAGTTTGTATTATGTTTGATGATACATGCAAACTTGGGTGTGTGTATGCTTTAAACCATGTTTAGGTTAATGGTTAGGGTTTCATTTACTTTATTTATTTTGATTAAAAAACTAAATGGTTGTTTTTGCTAGAAGCATCATGATGCTTCAAGCATCTTTGAAAAAGTAACCATTTTGTTTTTATTCCTTAACCTAACCATTTCACCTAAACCTTAGTTTATTCTCTACATTAGTTACCTCACCCATGGTTGCTAAATGATAAGCATCACTTGATTTTCTATTTTGAGATTATTCATTTTATTCTTTTCTTTCTTCTTCTTCTTCTTCATGAAGAGAAGAAAACCTTGCTAGAAAATTCCAAGTGATGAATCCTAGTGAGAAATCGAAATCCAAAGTGAACCCACTTCCTATTTCTTCATCTTCTACCACTTGCCATATTGTATAGGGTGTTTTCTTTACAAGTTTCATGACCTAGTGAAGATGGAGCTTGAGTTTGAGTCGTCTCGACGTAGATCATCTTCCGCATCGAAGTCAACGACCTAGCCCGCCCATTTCTCCGATGAAACTGACGCTAGAGTCCGGGATTCCGATGATCGCAGCGGGGGGACGTCAACACGGAGCTAGAGAAGTGGAGGACCGGATCTACAAAGGTTGTAGTCTCTTTCATTTGTAGTTAAGCTGTTAACTTGCATTTGTTTTCGCCTATCCTCTAGTTAACGATCTATATTAGGGTTTCTCGGCACATAAAATTTGAATTGGACATGTTTGATGCCTTGTTGAAACTCATGGGTATGCCTAGGAACCCTTTAGTGGTATCAGAGCCTAGCTAGAGCTTTAGACGAAGTGTAGACGAAGTTAGAAGTCCGATCGAACCCGAAACCCTAATCAAATACCCCTCTCTGTACATTTTTTGAAATCGTGGATTTTTGTGAATTAAAAATATACAGAAAATTAAGCAGGGTTTTATAGGGATTACTGTGCAGCACGTGCGCATGACTCGACCAAGTGGCCGTGGAACCGCGGCATTATCATGGCACATGCGGCGCTTCCGCGGCCTTACAGTCACACTATTCTTTGAATTTTGCACAGTAATTTCTTTCTTTTATTCCTGTGTTTTCTGGGAATTTTTAATATGCACTCAAGAGTTGAGTATTCTGGGTTGTATTGGGAGTTCGTAGATTCGATCGGATTGTCAAACTTTGTCTATGTGTTTTTCCGGGTAATTTTAGAATATGTTAAAAAGTTCGACCGGATATAAATACCCACTTTTTCCCCCTGCCGAGAAATTTCCAATTGTTGGATTTTTCCGTAGTTTAATGACGTTCTAAGTAGTGCAAGTAACGCGATGGTCCCTCTAGAAGACAACAAACCTTAACTCGATTATGTGACCGTCTTGAATTGCCCTTTGAACCTTAGGGTTTGGGACAGTACGGCGTGCCACATGTGAGGCGTTAGCTTGACCCTTATACGGCTGGACCGTTGGTACTGTGGCATGAAGTGAATGTTTTTTAAACTTATTTCATGTGTTGAGCTGTTTCGGGAAAACTTGGGTGTTTGATTGTTCGATCGGAAAGTTTAACATTTTCTATTTATCTGGAATGTGGTACAATATTTGGAATCCACAAGTAGTTATGAGATAACTGAATGGATGTTATAAACATAGCAGTTTAGTCTTACTTGATCGGTTGCCACGGAATTTTGATGTGATCAAAAGTCCGTCGCAATCACGTAGCGTACGCGGATACTCGCCGGTAAACTTAATAGACAACTGCGCCCCATAGCCCCGACCAAGTGACTGTAGGAGAACCCCGTCGCCGAAAGCATCCGTTCGGGTGCTCGCGGTAGCGGTGTTCCGTCTTAGAACACTTCGTCGACGGTATCGGGGGTGCGACCGTCTACTAAAGTTTGCGACGAGCATTCGTTCAGGATGTCGGGAATCTTGCTGAATTGCCCGACTTGATATTGAAAAGAGTTTTCGATAATGAGACTAAAATGCGGGGTTTATAATTAGTTAGGCATGCGATGTCTAAAGAGGTTGCGGATTCCAACTGTTGTAGTTTTACACTTTCTTTTCTGTGACCGTAAGTGTAATATGTGATATTGCCGGTTTCGTTGCTATATGTCAACGACAATTGGGATAGGCATATTTACTTACGTTGATGACATGTGATGTTATGCGTAGCTGGATATGTTATATTGGATCGTCGTGTTTGAATAGCCGGGGGTTTTTATGTGAGATGAGTGTTTTTCATTTTCATTCATCTAAAAACTTGTATGTAATATTCTTTTATTGGGGCACTTCTAGGTTGCGGAAGATGTCACCGTTGATGTATATTATTTTCTTTTCCGCATTAGGATAGACCCAAGGAGGGGAGCACAAGTAACCGGGTTCTAGGGTCCAGTGGGAGACCATCTCGAGGAGTCGAGTCTGGGTCTCCTAACCCTAGAATTGGTAGGGTTGCTTGCCGCTCTCATAGGGGTCTAGGGGTGTGGGATTGGCTATTCATCACGACCGTGGAATCCGTGTTTTATACAGGCTCAAAATAAAACACGGACGTCCTAGTATTTCCAATATTTCATATGATATTTTCTGCTGCGTTATCTGTGATGTGATCATGTGATATGTTCAGATAGATATTGTATATAGTATATATGATATATTATATAGACATTGCTTATGTTTTACACCCGCGCTAGCTTTGCCTCGCTCTGGCGTTAGTAACCTAACCTAACGGTGCAGACGGGACATCGAGGCGAATGCGAATGGCATAAGCGTACGTTATATTTATCTGTGATGTTTAGGTGGACTTAAATGATGGGACATTCATTAATGAGATTAATGAAAGAAAATAAACCTAAAAGATGTTGTGGAATCGAATTTCTTAAAAACAGGTAGCTATAGTTCTTGCTTTGCATCGCGGTGTTCCTTGTAGAACATCCTGCACCTTATTCGATAAGGAAAGGGCCGAGATCCCTTCACCGGGAGTGACCCCTTTAGCAACAACTGGCAGATGCTACAACCCTCGGTTTGTCTTTTGACAGCTTCTATAGTTTTTGCTTTGCACAGCGGTATATAGGATATATCCTGCACCTTATTCGATGAGGAAAGGGCCGACAATCCCTTCACCGGGAGTGACCCCTTTAGCAAAACTAGAAAAGCCTCAAAAACACTCTATTTAAAAACCATTTGATTCCGCAACGAGATCAAGTTCAAAGCGTTAAAGGTTTTCTTAAAAACCATCCGCAACCCTCCGTCATTTTAGGAAGTAGAGTACTTAGTATTCGTGCTGTGTTTGTTGACCATAGTCAAGGCACAGTGTACGGTAGCTAAGTGATGTCTTCCTACACCGCATATGATGCGATTAGTTAGGACAGTCGCGTGACTTTGTTGACCTTAGTTAAGGGTCATGTGGGTGGGTCTAATTAATCACGAAATGACGGGTAGAACTTGACTAGTGCTTATGATTTGTTGACCATAGTTAAGGTCATAAGTGCTAGGGGTAAAAACCTTTATCGGGAGTTTCAAGTGTTGAAATTTGCAATGAGATTGCATACCTTCTATATGATAGTTGTATCCCGATACCCACTGCGAGTAATTGTTACTCCTGGGAGAGTTTTGCACTTCACAATTAGCCGATCAAGTAGGTGTCTAGAAAGGTGTCAACGGGGTTACGCTCCTGGGAAAACGGGGTTTACTTTAATTAGGTCCGTGCGAAAGCACGGGGAACCTCCCTCAAAGTACCGGCACTGGCCTGGTTGAAAGATTGGCGAACTTGTAGAGTGTAATTAATCCCGGCTAGTCTTTCCTTTTAAGGTTTGAAGGATGATTTGATAAAAACAGTGGGAGCCATCCTGATTAGATAAAATAAATAACCAATCTAATCTTGCAAGAGCGCACGCAGAGTGTTTTCTTCTCTCTCTCTCCAGGTAGCGACCATATCACTCCTTAATCAAGATAATAATATGGATGTTTTGACCGAACCCACTTGTTATACTGAACTGGGGAACGTTGGTCCCGCTCCAACTTATAATTGTTATAAGACCGAGCAGGAATTAGGGGAATACCAGGATTCCCATGCCGCCCAAACAAAGAAAGTGCATGATGATGCATCTTCTTCGGGTGTGTTCATTACAAAGAACTGATTCTTAATATCCTTTACATCCTGGGTATTCGATACAGGATCAGGATCCCAAAAATGTAATCTGTTACATGGGCTATAATAGGTAGAGAACTGAGAACGGGTGATAAGTTTCATGAGACAGAAAACGGTGCAAGTGTTGCAGCCAAGTCTGTTGGTCACTGTCACCCTGTATTACCAATACATTGATTCTGAACAAATGCTATTAGATACCGAATCTGATATACAAAATCATATCAGTCTCTTTATTAGTAAAGAAAGGATATAATTTTGTATTGTTGGATAATGTTCTGAACATTTCCTATTTCAAAATTTGATCGGTTTAGGCATGTTATCTAAAAGCATTGACGTTCTAAATCAAATTACAGTTCCTAGTATACAGAACACACACAAGAGGAAGAGTTCAGATATGAACGATTCCTTCTTGAGGTATTGTAGACTAGGTCATATCAATGCGACCCGACTAGCTTAAGTTACATTCTAAATGCATATTTAAATCAGTTTGAATTTACATCTTGTGAAACTTGCCAGTTGTTTAGTTGGAAGGGAAAAGATTCTTAGCGCGAAAAATCCTGCAGAAGATTTGACAAAAAGATATATAGGGATTTGCAGAGGGGAGAAAAAGGAAACAAACCGACAAAATTTCGCGCGCTGATGTCACAAGAGGGCCGCGGAAGGGCGGCGGGAGCACGCTTATGCCGCGGTTTAGCGGTGGGATGGAGAGATCAAGCCTCTGAAAAAATTCTGTAGCTCTCTACTTGCAATCCCTCTCTGTTTTGATATATCTTTTTCTGTTTCGCACTCTGGATTTTTCCAGATCCGTTAATCCTGCAAAGATTCACACGAGAAACCCTTCCAAAATAACAGATGATATATTTTTATATTTTTATTTTGATTTTTTCAGTTTTTATGATTTTTTTAATTTTGATTAACCCGAAATTGCAAAAAGAAAATAACACGCCATCCGCGGCAACGGCGCCATTTGATTTATCTCAAAAACTATCTATTACCGCAATCAAGAATGGCGTCGCTTTGCAGCTAGCCGGTGAGTACGGGTTGGTCCACAGGGATGTTGTGAATTTCCTATTCGCTCAAACGAGTTAATTCCGATGGGAGCCGGATTGATTATTAAATCTAAAAACTAAATTAATCTATATCTAAATCTTGCTAGGGTTAGGTCTAGATTAAGTTTGGAAAGTCAATAAATCTCACCGCTTTCTATACCCATATGAAGATCTAATTAGGTGTTATGGTAATTATTAATAAAAGAGATTAGAACCATTTGGAAAGATGTTTTCTTCCTCTAGTTTCTTGTCCTTCCTTTATCAATCCTTACCCTAACCTCCATGGAAAACATCACAACCGGGCCTTTATACTACTGTATCACCGCTACCTCGTGGGATAGTGTGCCGTAGGGAGCGGTATGTGCATGTATGCATAGAGTCCTATGAAAATATATGATGGGCAAGAAAGGGGGTATGCTTGGTACATCTTCTTTCTTTGCATTCATTTGTACATATTTTTTGCATTTGCATACTTATTTTAAAACCCATAAAAATTGAAAAAATTTCAAAAATTATAAAAATTAATGTATTTAATTTTGGCTAATTGACTTGAGTTTGACAAATAGGTTAACTGGTTAGGAACAACTAGATCTTAGACTTAGCAAATTAAAAACCCTAAAAATAACCTTCCTTAAAGTTTAACGGTAGAAAGTATCTGTTTTTGTAGTTTATTTAGAAATAGGCAAATTTTGAGTTCAGTTCTTGGGCTAAGTTGAAACAAAGAAAAAGTATTGATATCTTTATTAAAGTATAAGTTTGAAAAATAATTCCTAGCTTAAGTTTAGATTCTGAAAATATATACCCTGCAATTTGCACAATCACGCACCTTGAAACTTGGAATAGTAGAAGAGACCTTGAAATGCTCTTGTCTAAAATCCTTAGTACAATGAAAATGAAAAAGATATATAAGTGTGAATGAAGAATAAAAAATGGACACTGGTTTTTGTGATTACTTAAGGCTGCAAAAATAGAAAAAATATTTAGCGAGGGTGCTTCATCACCTATTGCCTTAGACCAACTGGTTTGGGAGTTAATGCTAAAAGCCTTGGGTGTTGCAAGACTAGGAATTACGCTTTAATGTGCAAACACATCTTGTAATCGGTTGTTGGTACCTCAAGAAGTATTAACGGTCGCATGAAGGATGTGTAAGCAAAATTCAATTAAAAATTCACCAATTAATAAGTGCTTTGGACAACGGACAAGGGTATGATTGCTTGATTTGAATTTCTAAGTGTAGGGGTGATTTATACACACACGTAGGGATATGTGATTGGAGTTTAGATGAGAGATAGGAATGAAGAATAAAACTTGTATCTTTAGTAGAGTTGATAGAAGTTCCTAAGTAGAGAAGGAACCCTAGAAGGAAAACTTAAGAAATGCCGAAAGCTAAGTAGGTCTGCAGAACATATATAATCTTAAGTTAAATGATGAGGAAGTGTGAAGAATACGGGTGGATAGTTTACGAGTCGACGATAATAGAATTCCTTGTTAGAAAACCTAATTGGAGAATTAAAGTTAATGAGCCAAATTGATAGGATTTTGTGGGTAGTATCCGCTGAAAACCCTCAGGAGACAACACTCCTCCTACTAGGGACACCTAGAGGTTTAACGGCTTGTTGCACGTGCTCAGTGCAATCGCGTTTTCCTGCGAAAGTGCGGTTAGGTTTTGTAGAGAATAAAAAATAAGATTGCTCGAGGAAGAGCAAAAGATAAGTTTGGGGGTATTTGTTCATACCATAATATTGCATTATTATATTCCCCATTCTTATTCATTTTATAAATAAACAGGTGCTTTTGATGCATGTCTGCTTTATATTACAGGTTATAGGTTCTTGGATCTAAAACAGTGAAAACGATGAAAAGATGATGCAAAAGTGGACTTTGACCAACAAACAGAAGACTCTTGATTAAGCCTACATCAATGATAAAATTCACAAAGTACAAGGCAAAGCAAGGTCCAAGATTATAAAGCGAACGGTTAAAAGTCCACCGCAATTATTCACTGGAGATCTGGAAGAAACATAGAAGCTATTTTAATAAAAAAACCAAATAATAAGGAAGCCCAAAGACAGAAGAGCCTACAAAGGAAATTTCAAGGCCCAATAATTTCAAGGCCCAATACTTCCTTTTAAAGAGACAGTGACATAAAATTTTACCAAAGCTTGAAGTCTACTTTGACTAGGTCTTCCTAAGGATATTTTGGTAAATGTAGACATGCGGATCAAAATGTAACCTAGGGTTTCTACTTCCTATAAATAGAACTCTAAATCATTGTAAACTTTATGCCTCCTTTTAATAATAAATTCCAGAATTCTTTATGGAGAGCATCGGTGCCTCTCTTCAATTCAGAAATTCAGATCTCTAGTCATGTCACAAAGATAAGATGACCATAGCTCTGTTTATCGGAAACAGAGAAAGAGTTAGTAGACTCTTAGGACCGATACATGATAATGTATGTAAGGTCCCCTATCTGCACATGCCAGGGCTGGTTCTTTGTACTGTTAGTGTATATGCCCTAGAGGCCATTACTGTATCATACTAGCTTGTATATTACTTGATAGAAGCTTGGGATATTCACAGTTGTATAGACAATCTTGCTCATAATGGTAGTATGCTACTTGGTTTGTCTCTACTTCAATATGTTCATGTGTTTCTTTTATCATATCGCTTATATACATATTAGTAGAGCCCTTAGGATTTTTGCTTGATTACCAGCGTTGTGATGGCGCTCACACTCGTGGGGCTGGGTAATCCATAAGCACATCCTTATACATGTCCCTAGTCGTAGGACTATCAAGACTGGGCATCGATACTCCGGAGTAGAATAGCGTATGCGCTTCTCATCCCAGCGGGGGAGACGGTCTATCCCACAGCCGTCAGTACGTCGTACTTGAGATAGTATGTGGGTGCTCGTTAGGTTACGAGCACACTGGACAGGACTCGTCGGGAACTGTTGGTTGGTATTATACCTATCGTCAGTTATCAGTTCCCAGGTGACATGAGTACAGTTTAGTCCGCCGACTTGACACTGTCAATTCGCCTCGAGTGTGTTCCCACTGTACTTAGATTACTACCCTACCACGGCTCAAAAGAGTCATGCAAACAGGTAGTAGTTGGGTGTAGTCCCGAAGCACTTAGAGGCAGTGACGGTTAGACAGGATTCGTCTCTCCCGGTATTGGTGGTTGACATCGCGCTGTGTCTAGAAGAGCCATTACACAAGTAGTCCCTGGCCAGGGCAAGCGAGATATACTGGTATGTTTCTAGTGTTATCTCAGGGTGTTCTGGGCTACACTCTGACACGACTTGTACCGCAATTAGGGGACTGACATTCACCGCCGCCTAGGCCTGCCATACGATGTATCAGACGAACAGACCGGACTGTACGGAGATTGTCACATACAGGCTCAGTAGGATTTCGGATGGGTTTACCTCATCGGCCTTCTTATCGACATCTACCTGGGGACCGTTACGTACAGCTAGTGCCGCTTGCGGTCTATGGTTAAACCCACTGCCAGCGTAGTGTCGAGTCTTTAGAGTCCCACACAGAGAGTTTCCCTGCATTGAGCGAAACGTGTAGAGGCCGTATGATTTTACGGCAGGGCTACGATCACTTACGTGCACTTGTGTGCGTATGCTGTTCGGGCAGGCAATAGTAGTGGGCTTTGGTTTAAGCCAGATCCTAGTATTGCACAGATGTATTTGATTTGTCTTCTGTGCATTCGGATTCTACGGAATGCGGATGCGGGTGTGTATGCACAGTTTTGAGGAGCGATAAAGGAGGAGGTGCCCCATTAGGGCTTTGGCAGTTGGTTCGGCAAAAACTGTAATGTGGCACACTCATTAGGGTTTTGACAATTCGTTTGGTCAAAACCGTTATGAGCCGGAGACATTGTTTACTAATCCTTTTAGTGATAGTTTAGTGATGGCTAATTGCATTGACCATTTGACCACTTAGACCTCTCTTGACTTTGTTGACCCGTTGACCGTGTTGACCATTAACCTTCAAGAGAGATCTACACTCTTCTTTGATTTTCTTTTTAATTCTTGAGTTATGAAAATGGTCAATTCAATGTAGCATCAACTTTATCATGATTGGATTAGTAATGATGGTTTTGGGTGTATTATTGCAACCATGGTTCATTTCTTGAGTTAATCTTTTCATTATTCTCTTCTCATTCTCTCTCTTGAAATGAGAAGAAAAGAAAAGCACCATGGTTGCTAAGTTTTCTCCTTCATCTTCCTCCTCTTGAAAATTCTTTTGATCTCATGTGTTGAGAGAAAAAGAATCCACATAGACAAACACTTCCATCTTTCTCTTCTACACAACCTAAGGCATTTAGATTAGCAATCTCTTTGCCCTAATTGCCTTGGCTTGAGGCGGAGCTTAGTGTACAACTCTCAGGTGGATCGTCTTCGACTCAAGAAGGCCGCGAAGGTGACCAAGATCCGGATCGACCCTCGGAGCGTGGATGGACGAGCCGGACAGCGGAAAGAAGACCCGAAGGACCGGTTCCGTGAGGTATATTTTCTACAGCATAGTAGTTAAAGCCTCTACTTGTTTGCTAGTTTCTAGTTTAGCCAAGATGCTTGCTTTTGAGTCCATGTTGCCTTGCGCCAAATTATTGTTCTTCGCCGTTTCCGCCTCCCCGTAAGAACCGGGGTGAGCAACGTGGACTTACAGTGGTATCAGAGCCTAGCTAAACATAAACTAGTAAGTTAGCAAAGTGTTTAGAATATCGATCGGAAAAAAGTCGCAAAACACGTCCGCAAAACCTCAAGTTTCTGTCGATTTTCATACTGCTCAAAAAGTGATTTAAAATATATGAAAAATCGACTCAGGGTTTTGTAAAAACACTGCAGAAAAACGATCCAGTGACTCGATCAAACGACCGCGTTTCCGCGGCAATAATATGCTTATTGCCGCGGTTCCGCGGCCGATTTAACTCGGCATTGGATCGGGTTTTGTGCAGTGTTTTAGTTTGGCTGTTTTAGGATTTTTAAGACATGTTTTTTTCTATCCAGATTTTCCAGAGAGCAAATTGACTTTTGGGGTGGTTAAAAATCCGTATTTTGATCGATATTCCGTAGACTTTGGCTAATGGATATTATCTGTGATGTGATATATGTATTGAACGTCTACTAATCGCTATAAATCGATTAGTGGGGGTTATACATATCTGTGATCTGTAATGTTGATGGTTTGTGTATATGAACTCGTTGGATTGTCGCGGATGAATAGCCGGGAATGGATGTGAGTTGAGAGTTTCTTTTTCTTTCATTCATTGTAAAATTTGTGAATTGATGTAATATTATTTTTATGGCCGCACAACCGGGTCGGGGTTGTAACCGTCATTGTATAATTTCTTTTTACTGTTTTTGCTCCTAGGATAGACCCAAGGAGGGGTGCACAAACTACCGGGTATCTCGAAGTGCCGAGTGGCCTACTCACAGGTTGAGGGAGGTTGCTTCACTTCGGGTACTTGGCGGGTAGTTTGCCGCATCCGTAGGGGTCTAGGGTGGGGTTTGGCTATTCATCGCGACCGTGTAATCCGCTTTTCGTTGCAGGCTAGAACGAATCGTGGATTCCTAGTATATCCAAAGTGTTCATCTGTGATCTGTAATGGCTATCATTGCTATATATCTATATATGATATCTATTTAGGCGCTGCTTATGTTTTTCAGCCACGCTAGCCCAGCCCCCGCTCTGTCGTTAGTTAAGTAACCTAACGGGTGATGATGGGGCCCCGTGGCGAATGCGAATGGCATAAGCGTACGTCATATTTTGGTTGTTTTCTGCAATGGTAGGATTAAATGATGGGACGCATTAAAAGAACTAATGCAAGAAAAATAAACCAAGTAAAAGTCATTGGAACACTTTCAAAACCACTCGGTTCTTTTCAAAAACCAGCATTTTAAACACGGAGCTTGAACCACTCCTTTTAAAAGCTATCTCGTTCCATCGATTATATCAAGTTCACTACGTTCACGATTTCGCCAAAACCATTCGTAGCCCTCCGTCATCTCGGTTAAATATTTAGTAGTATTTAAGCTATGTATTTTGACCTTCGCCAAGGCATAGTGATTGGTAGCTGCTGAATATTTATCTGTAGCATAGATAGATGCGTTGGTTTAGGACAGTCGTACTACTATTTTGGCCTTCGTCAAGGGTATGTACGGGTGGGTTCAAATTAACCTGGACGATGACGGGTAGAACTTGACATGTGACTTATGATATGTTGGCCTCCGTCATGGTCATAAGAGCATGGGGCAAAAATCCACATCGGGAGTTTCAAAAGTACTGAAACTTGCTAGCGCTGCATACCATTTGGAGTGTGATGATTCTGGTAGGATTCCTTCAGTTTTGTCACGCGATGATATTTGGATCCCGATCCTACTGTGAGTATATGCTACTCCTCGGGAACTTTTTCACTTAACGATCAATACTATAAACCAAGTAGGTGTCAAGAAAGGTGTTAGCGGGGCTATGCCCACAGGGAAAAGAGGTTACTTAATTAAGGAACTTCGCGAAAGCGTTGGAAAACCTCCCTCGAAGTACCGACACTGGCCTGGCTGAACGGTTAAGCAAGTATTGTACGATGAGATTGATCTTGACTAATTCTTCCTTTATGGTTTGAGAAGGGATTCGAGAGACAGTGGGAGCCATCCTGTTTAGATAAATTAAAAACCAATCTAAACTTGCAAGAGCATCATGCTGAGTGTTTTCTTCTCTCTCTCCTAATTGCAGCGACCCAGTGACCGCACCTAAGTTACATCTAGATAATAAAATGACTGAATCTGACTGTTATGACTGGCAAAGGTCTGTCCAGATATCCATTGCCCATGACAAGCTGGGACACCTCTTGACTGATCCAACTCCTGCCGTCTCAGGTCTAGTTTCCCCTGTCACGGATATTCATATCTGCGAGACATCGGAAAGGAACTCTGCGAAAGCCAAGTGCCTCGTGTTAGCCTCAGTTGATGGTGCATACCAGAGGCAACACGAAAAGATGGACTTAGTTTCTATCTTCCTCCATAACAAAGATTTATATGGAGAGCAATCTCGTATCGCAAGATATGAGACCTCGAACGAATTGCTTCCAGCAATGTTGGCTATCGGGTCATCTGTAGGGGCAACGTACTTACAGAGACCAGCTCTTTTGAGCTTACGGACCTGAAGACCACGTTGAAGAACGGGTCAGATGTTGACTTAGTTCAACAGTCTCTACCTACCACCCCGAAGGAAACCAGGGAAGTAGAAAGAAAGGGAAGGGCAGAAGTTTCGGGACTGGATGTAGTAAAAGAGGGATTTTCCTATTGTTACAGGAATGAACATTGGCAGAAGGTTTGCAGGGCTAGTATAGCCAGTAGCCAGAATTCGAAGCATGTTGTGGCTTCGGCTTCGGGTGTGTTTGTAATAGAGAACTGTATGTCAGTTAACCATACTTCCTGGGTATTGGATACCGGATCAGGATCTCATATCTGTAATTCGTTACAGGCTCTGAGAAACCGTAGAGTTATCAGGAAAGGTGATATGACTCTCAGGGTTGCTAACGGAATGAGCATGTATGCTGTATCCATAGGGGAATATCATCTAGGACTGACAACTGGGCAGATATTGATTCTGCGTGACTGTTTTTATGTACCAGGTGCGACTTGTAATATCATATCTGTATCCTTACTTTCTAAGGAAGGGTATGACTTTACTTTTGTAAGCGATGTAGTAAACATCCACCTAAATCAAGTTCTGATTGGGTCAGGTACATTGAAAAACGGTATATACGTTTTGAATCAAGCTCAAGTCTTCAATGTCCAGAACACACTTAAAAGAAAGTCTCCGGAATTAAATCAGGCTTTCTTATGGCATTGTAGACTAGGTCACATCAATAAGACACGGTTAACAAAGTTACATAAAGAAGGATACTTGGATCCGTTCGAGTACCAGTCTTATGCCACTTGTGAATCTTGTCTCATGGGAAAGATGACAAAGACTCCGTTCACTGGACACGGAGAAAGAGCGAGCGAGCTCTTGGGACTCATACACAGTGACGTGTGTGGTCCAATGCTTACACATGCGCGAAGTGGTTATTCATACTTCATTACTTTCACAGATGATTTCTCTAGGTATAGGCATGTCTTCTTGATGAAGCACAAATCCGAGGCCTTTGAGAAATTTCAGGAATATAAGAATGAAGTTGTAAAACAAACAGGCAAAAGTATCAAGACACTGAGATCTGATCGAGGTAGTGAATACTTGAGTGCCGAGTTTCTGGGCTACTTAAAAAAGAATGGAATTCTCTCTCAGCTTACTCCTCCATACACACCACAACACAACGGTGTATCAGAAAGGAGGAATCGAACCCTATTGGATATGGTTCGATCCATGATGAGTAAGGCTGAGTTGCCGCAATCCTTCTGGGGTTATACACTAGAATCAGCTGCATATCATTTGAACAAGGTTCCCTCCAAGACTGTGCCTACCACACCATATCAGATGTGGTGTGGGAAGAAACCCTGTCTTAAGTATCTGAAGATATGGGGATGTCCAGCTTTTGTAAAAAAGCAGTATGCGGACAAGCTCGAAGCACTCTCAGTACTGTGTAAGTTTATGGGATACCCAAAGAACTCCAGGGGGTATTTTTTCTATTACGCAAGGAACAAAAGGTTTTTGTTTCTCGTCATGCCCACTTTCTGGAACATCAGTTTTTAGAAAAAGAAGCAAGTGGGAGCGTAGTAGAACTGGAAGAAATTCCAGACGCACAAGCTATTACTGAAAGCTTGGAAGAACCAGAAGTTTCAAGAGAACTGGACATCCCTGTGCCACTCCGCAGGAGTAGTAAGCAGTCTCATCCGCCCGAGAGATACTACGGTTTTCTCATAGATGGGGATAGAGAGGATTGCACCATGGATTATGGTGAGCCTACTAGCTTCCAGCAAGCCATTCAGAGCGGCGACTCGGTAAAATGGCTGGATGCAATGCGAGCCGAGATGGAGTCCATGTACACCAACAAAGTTTGGACTTTGGACTTTGCTCCAGAAGGGGTAAAACCCATAGGCTGCAAATGGATCTTCAGAAAGAAGATTGGTGTAGATGGGCAGGTTGAGACCTATAAGGCTAGACTTGTTGCAAAGGGTTTTCGTCAAAGACCTAGTTTGGACTATGACGAGACCTTTTCTCCAGTGGTTATGCTGAAATCCATTCGGATCCTTCTTGCCATTGCTGCCTTCCACGATTATGAAATCTGGCAGATGGACGTAAAGACGGCTTTCCTAAATGGAAATTTGGAAGAGTGCGTCTATATGGATCAGCCAGAAGGATTCATTCAGAGTGGGAGCAGCGGTAAAGTGTGCAAGTGCTAAAGTCCATCTATGGACTTAAGCAGGCATCACGGAGTTGGAACATCTGATTTGATGATACTGTCAAAGAATTCGACTTTATCGAAAACCCAGATGAACCATGCATTTACAGTAAGATTGTAGGGAGAACTGTAGTATTCCTCGTCTTGTACGTGGATGACATTCTCCTAATAGGAAATGATATTCCTATGCTACAGTCAGTCAAAGGATTCTTGTCACAGAGGTTCTCCATGAAGGACCTGGGCGATGCCAACTACATTCTGGGGATCCAGATCTATCATGATAGATCTAAGAGGATGTTGGGACTTTCACAGTCAAGGTACATCGACACCATACTGAAAAGATTCGGTATGGAAGATTCTAAGCGCGGTAATTTACCGGATTGTCACGGGATCACCCTCTCCAAAGAGATGTCTCCCAAGACTGATTTGGAAAGGGATCGCATGTCTATTATACCCTACGCTTCTGCGGTAGGCTGTATAATGTATGCGATGTTGTATACCAGACCAGATGTAGCATACGCATTGAGCGTTGTAAGCCGGTATCAGTCAAACCCAGGGGAGAAACACTGGATAGCGGTAAAGAACATTCTCAAGTACCTGAGAAGGACTAAGGAGATGTTCTTGGTGTATGGCGGAAAAGACCTCCAGCTCGAGGCCTTTGCTGACTCTAGCTTCCAGAGTGACAAGGATGACTCCAAGTCCATGTCGGGTTATGTCTTTACCCTCAATGGAGGGGCGGTTTGCTGGAAGAGTTCCAAGCAAGAGACCGTTGCTGACTCAACTATGGAAGCGGAGTACATAGCTGCTTGCGATGCTGCAAAGGAAGCTGTCTGGATGAAGAAGTTCCTCACGGAGCTTCAGGTGGTTCCTACCATTGTTGATCCAATACCGCTGTATTGCGACAACAATGGTGCTATAGCTTTAGCGAAGGAACCCAGGTCCCATCAGAACTCCAGGCAAATTTGAGGCGGGACCACCTGATCAGGGAGATCGTAGATCGCCGGGCGATCGAGGTGAAGAGAGTAAATACGGAGAACAACACTGCAGATTCACTCACGAAGGCTCTACCCCAGACTCAGTTCGAGCGGCTGATTGAGATGATAGGTCTTCGATACGCCAGTACATGGCCTTAGTGCAAGTGGGAGATTGTTAGTGTATATGCCCTAGAGGCCATTACTGTATCATACTAGCTTGTATATTACTTGATGGAAGCTTGGGATATTCACAGTTGTATAGACAATCTTGCTCAAAATGGTAGTATGCTACTTGGTTTGTCTCTACTTCAATATGTGCATGTGTTTCTTTTAGCATATCGCTTATATACATATTAGTAGAGCCCTTAGGATTTTTGCTTGATTACCAGCGTTGTGATGGCGCTCACACTCATAGGGCTGGGTAATCCATAAGCACATCCTTATACAGGTCCCTAGTCGTAGGACTATCGAGACAGGGCATCGATACTCCGGAGTAGACTAGCGTATGCGCTTCTCATCCCAGCGGGGGAGACGGTCTGTCCCACAGCCGTCAGTACGCCGTACTTAAGATAGTATGCGGGTGCTCGTTAGGTTACGAGTACACTGGACATGACTCGTCGGGAACTGTTGGTTGGTATTATACCTATCGTCAGTTATCAGTTCCCAGGTGACATGAGTATAGCTTAGTCCCCCGACTTGACACTGTCACTTCGCCTCGAGTGTGTTCCCACTGTACTTAGATTATTACCCTACCACGGCTCAAAGGAGTCTTGCAAACAGGTAGTAGTTGGGTGCAGTCCCGAAGCACTTGGAGGCAGTGACGGTTAGACAGGATTCGTCTCTCCCGGTATTGGGGGTTGACATCGCGCTGTGTCTAGGAAAGCCATTACACAAGTAGTCCCTGGCCAGGGCAAGCGAGATATACTGGTAGGTTTCCAGTGTTATCTCAGGGTGTTCTGGGCTACACTCCGACACGACTTGTACCGCTATTAGGGGACTGACGTTCACCGCCCCCCTAGGCCCTCCATGCGATGTATCAGACGAACAGACCGGACTGTACGGAGATTGTCACATACCGGCTCAATAGGAGTTCGGATGGGTTTACCTCATCGGCCTTCTTATCGACATCTACCTGGAGACCGTTACGTATAGCTAGTGCCGCTTGCGGTCTGTGGTTAAACCCACTGCCAGCGTAGTGTCGAGTCTTTAGAGTCCCACACAGAGAGTTTCCCTGCATTGAGCGAAACGTATAGAGGCCGTATGGTTTTACGGTAGGGCTACGATCACTTGCGTGCACTTGTGTGCGTATGCTGTTCGGGCAGGCAATACTAGTGGGCTTTGGTTTAAGCCAGATCCTAGTATTGCACAGATGGATTTGATTTGTCTTCTGTGCATTCGCATTCTACGGAATGCGGATGCGGGTGTGTATGCACAGTTTTGAGGAGCGATAAAGGAGTAGGTGCCCCATTAGGGTTTTGGCAGTTGGTTCGGCCAAAACCGTAATATGGCACACTCATTAGGGTTTTGACAATTCCTTTGGTCAAAACCGTTATGAGCCGGAGACATTGTTTACTAATCCTTTTAGTGATAGTTTAGTGATGGCTAATTGCATTGACCATTTGACCACTTAGACCTCTCTTGACTTTGTTGACCCGTTGACCGTGTTGACCATTGACCTTCAAGAGAGATCTACACTCTTCCTTGATTTTCTTTTTAATTCTTGAGTTATGAAAATGGTCAATTCAATGTAGCATCAACTTTATCATGATAGGATTAGTAATGATGGTTTTGGGTGTATTATTGCAACCATGGTTCATTTCTTGAGTTAATCTTTTCATTGTTCTCTTCTCATTCTCTCTTTTGAAATGAGAAGAAAAGAAAAGCTCCATGGTTGCTAAGTTTTCTCCTTCATCTTCCTCCTCTTGAAAATTCTTTTGATCTCATATGTTGAGAGAAAAAGAATCCACATAGACAAACACTTCCATCTTTCTCTTCTACACAACCTAAGGCATTTAGATTAGCAATCTCTTTACCCTAGTTGCCTTGGCTTGAGGCGGAGCTTAGTGTACAACTCTCGGGTGGATCGTCTTCGACTCAAGAAGGCCGCGGAGGTGACCAAGATCTGGATCGACCCTCGGAGCGTGGATGGACGAGCCGGACAGCGGAAAGAAGACCCGAAGGACCGGTTCCGTGAGGTATATTTTCTACAGCATAGTATTTAAAGCCTCTACTTGTTTGCTAGTTTCTAGTTTAGCCAAGATGCATGCTTTTGAGTCCATGTTGCCTTGCGCCAAATTATTGTTTTTCGCCGTTTCTGCCTCCCCGTAAGAACCGGGGTGAGCAACGTGGACTTACATGTGCTTCCTTACATTCACTGATAATCTCATAAGATTCGGACACATGTTCCTGTTGAAACACATGTCTGAAGCTTTTGAGAAATTCAAAGAATATAAGTTAGAAGTAGAGAACCAATAAAGGTATAAGTATTATGTCCTGTGATAAGATCAGGGAGGAGAATACTTGTGCATGGAATTCTTGGACTATTCTAAAGGAGAATGAGATTCTCTCTCAGCATTACTCCTCTGACCACAGCACAACGGTGTATCGGGGCGGAGCAATCGCACCATATTAGATACGGTGCGCTCTATGATGAGTACTACTGAGTTGCCTATTTCCTTTTGGGGGTTATGCACTTGAAAAGCTACATACCTATTGAATTGGATTCGAATCAAATAAGTGCCTACCACTCCATATAAGATATGGTATGGGAAGAGCCTATCTCTTAAGTAAGTTAAGATTTGGGATTGTCCGGCCTATGTCAAAAGCAAAATACGGACAAGATTGAGGCAAGGTCAGTTCTGTAGAATTGGAAAGGTTCCATTTATACAAAACTGCAGCTGATGATTTGACAGAACCAAAGGATTCAATAGTCCCCGACGAACCTCAGCTTCTCCGCCGATCTGGTAGGGTTCCTCATCCGTCTGAGAGATACTTCGATTTCTCGATGACGGTGGGAGAGAGGAATGCATCATAAGATGATGACCCAACTAGTTTCGAGCAGGCCATCGAGAGTAGGGACTCTGTAAGAATGGCTGGATGCTTAGCGATCTGAGATGGAATCCATGTACACCAACAAAGTATGGACTTTGGATGCTATATCTGAAGGGTTAAATCCCAATCAGGAGCAAGTATATCTTGAGAAGATTACTTGGTGTAGATGGAAAAGTTGAGACTTTCAAAGCTAGACTTGTTAAAGGTTTTCGTCATCGACCAGGCGTGGAAAATGATGAAACCTTTTCCAGTAGCTATGCTTAAGTCCATCCGGATCCTACTTAACATTGCTGCATACCATGACTACGATATCTGGTGGTTGGGTGTCATGACTATTTTTCTAAATACTGATTTAGAAGAGAACGTCTATAAGTACACAGCCAGAGGGCTTCGTAAACAGTGGGAGCAGCGGAAACGTGTGCAAGTTGCTTTACAGAATAAAGCAGGCATCGCGGAGTTGGAACATCTGTTTTGATGTGGTAGTCAAAGAGTTTGACCTCATCAAAAATGGTAGATGAACCTTGTACATACAAAACGGTAGTATAGAGTAAGGTGGTCATCCTCATATTGTACGTGGACAATATACTCTTGATAGGAAAAGAGTTTCTTTTGCTATGCACGGTCAATCTCCACTTATCACATGAATTCTCCATATAGGATCAAAATGATACCTCCTAAATCCTGGGATTTGGATCTATGAGATAGATCTAAATGGATATTAGGCTTTTCACTAAGTTTAGTGAGATGGTATCAATCGATCCTAGGGAGAATCAATGGAAAGGTTCAAGGGTGATAAGGACGACTGAATGTCAGTCGCAGGCATTGTCTTTACCCTCAGTGGAGGGACGGTATGTTGGAAGAGTTCCAAGCTAGATACCGTGGCAAACTAGATGATAAAGGCTGGTAACATCGCTATTAAAGATACTACAAAAGAGGCAGTTTGGGTGTATATTGGTTCATGAGATGAACTAGGTTCCTACCATTGTGTGACAATGGAAGTGTGGCTTTGGCCCAGGAACCCTGGTCCCATCAGTGACCCAGACATATTCTGAGGCAGCATCACCTGATCATGGAGATAGTTGGACTCCAGGGTGGTCGAGGTTAGGAGAGTAGACTCTGAGGACAACACGGCGGATCCACTCACAAAGGCTTTTTCCCAAAGAGAGACTTTTATGGGATGGCTGAGTATTAGATACTGCAACCACTACTACAGATGGCCCTAGTGCAAGTGTGAGATTGTTAGTTATATGTATGCCCTAGAGGCCATTACTGTACATAGGATGTATATTGTAGTGGATGCTGGGACATATATTGGTAGGACTTTCTTGCTCGACATGAAAGTACGCTATCCGGTTGCTCTTTATCTTAACATGTATACTTTCTGTCTCTCTGTTACATATTGATAAAGCCCTTCGGATGTGTACTCGACTTCTAGGACTATGATGTAGATCATACTAGTAGGGCCTGGGTAGTCCATGAGTACATCCTTCAATGTTCCTAGTCGTGGGAATATCGAGACGGGGCATCGATATTCCAGAGTAGACTAGCGTATATCTTCTCGACCCATGTGATGGGCGATGGATGATCTATATCCATTGGTGTTTGACATCAGAGATGGTATGCGGGTGCTCAGTGGAGACTGGGTACACTGAACGGACTCGCCGAGAACTCCCAGATGGTATTATACCTCACGTCAGATGGCAGTTCTCTGGTGACACTGGTACAGCTTAGTCTGTTGACCCGAGACCATCATAGAGTCTTGTGTGTCTCCCATTGTGCTTTGATTTCCACCCTACCACGGCTCTACTGAGTTGTGCAAACAGGTGGTTTTTGGGCACAGTCCCGATTCACATGGAGGCAATGAGCGATAGGAGGGGATTCGTCTCTCCCGGTATTGGGGGTTGATGTTGCACTATGCTCGACTGGCCATAACTGGAAATCCCTGGCCAGGGTTGCTGTGATATACTGGTAAGAGTTTTCAGTAGTTTCACGCTTGTTATGGACCTTACATCGGCATGACTTATCAAGCTACTTGGGTCTGACGTTTTACCACCCCTAGGCGAGATATACGACATATCAGACGAACAGACCGGACTGTGCGGTAAGTGTTACTGGTTGGATTCACAGGAGTGTGAGCGGGCTTGCTCGTTGATCTTCAGATCGTTCAATACCCGGGTGGCCGTTACGTTTAGCAGACCGCTTGCGGCTTGTGGGTGTTTGATATGATCATCACCTGCTGCCGGCGTATTGACGAGTCTTTAGAGTCCTACATAGAGGTTTCCTGGCTCAAGCGAAACGAAATAGGAGTGCATATGAGATATGTACGGGACCGAGAATAATACCAGTATGTGATACTGAATTCTAGTCTCGTGATTAGTATCATCGGACGGTTATATAAGATATAGCCGGATTACCGAATCAAATGTTGATTCGATATATTGATACACTTGATATTAGTCGGTTATATGCAATATGACCGGATCATTAAATCAAGTGTTGATTTAATGATTTAATGTATAATTATATATTTGATATATTACTTTACATTAACTAGTATTGCTTCACTTAAGATTATTTTCTCACTTGATTTGCACAAGTTGTATATGTGATATATTTTTGTGCACTAGTTTGTATCATGTTTGATGATACATGCAAACTTGGGTGTGTGTATGCTTTAAACCATGTTTAGGTTAATGGTTAGGGTTTCATTTACTTTATTTATTTTGGTTAAAAAACTAAATGGTTGTTTTTGCTAGAAGCTTCATGATGCTTCAAGCATCTTTGAAAAAGCAACCATTTTGTTTTTATTATTTAACCTAACCATTTCACCTAAACCTTAGTTTATTCTCTACATTAGTTACCTCACCCATGGTTGCTAAATGATAAGCATCACTGGATTTTCTATTTTGAGATTATTCATTTTATTCTTTTCTTTCTTCTTCTTCTTCTTCATGAAGAGAAGAAAACCTTGCTAGAAAATTCCAAGTGATGAATCCAAGTGAGAAATCCAAATCCAAAGTGAACCCACTTCCTATTTCTTCATCCTCTACCACTTGCCATATTGTATAGGGTGTTTTCTTCATAAGTTTCATGACCTAGTGAAGATGGAGCTTGAGTTTGAGTCGCCTCGACGTAGATCATCTTCGGCATCGAAGTCAACGACCTAGCCCGCCCATTTCTCCGATGAAACCGACGCTAGAGTCCGGGATTCCGATGATCGCAGCGGGGAGACGTCAACACGGAGCTAGAGAACTGGAAGACCCGATCTACAAAGGTTGTAGTCTCTTTCATTTGTAGTTAAGCTGTTAACTTGCATTTGTTTTCGCCTATCCTCTAGTTAACGATCTATATTAGGGTTTCTCGGCACATAAAATTTGAATTGGACATGTTTGATGCCTTGTTGAACCTCATGGGTGTGCCTAGGAACCCGTCAGCTGGAGCGCAAGCACGCCACGTGTCGGCACATGGGCGCTTTGCGCTTGCGCCGGGTGCTTGAGCGCAAGCGTGCCACGTGTCGGTACGTGGGCGCTTTGCGCTTGAGCGTTGGGCGCTGGAACGCCATCGCGCCACGTGTTGGCACGTGGGCGCTCTGCGGTCGAGCGCCATCTCGCCACGTGTCGGCACGTGGGCGCTCTGCGCTCGAGCGCTTGGGCGCCGATGAGAAAAATGGGGCTTTTAGCCCCCGAACCAGAATCTATGCTTCAGAAAGAAAATATTATATATATATATATATATATATATATATATATATATATATATGGAGTTAAACTCTTAGGATGTTTTGAAGCTGATGAAAGGCTTCTCCCCTTTAGCCCTAGTTCTTCCCCAAAGTGGGGTTTCTGGAGATAGGTCTCCTTCTTCTTCCTTTGTTGGCCGGATCTTGAAGATCAAGAGATATGAGATTTTAAAAATCTCTCCTTTCTCAGTTCTGATGGCAGATCGGAGTTCCCCTTTGTGGGTTTTGTGGTGGAAAACTACTTAGTTTTAGAAAAGAAAAAGTAAAACTCTTGATTTAATTCAAAAGAAATGAGAAGGTTTAGAACCTTGGAGAAGGAGCAGGAGGCATAAAGAACCCTAGTTTTTGGGGGAACGCAAAAGTATTAATTTATTCATCATCATGTTGCCTTATATAGGCTTACATATTTACAAATAGCCCCCTGGGCTTTCCAAAATGGAATTTTGCCCATCCCATGGCTCATGTGCCATTTCATTTTTACACATAAGCCATGGGCTTACAAAATATTGGCTTTATGCCCATTTTGCATACATTCATGTATAAAAAATTACATAAAATTATTTATTACATGATTTTGTTGTTGGCATCGGGAGGCTGGCCGCTTCATGGTCGGGCTCGCTTCGGGCATTCGCCCACTTGGCTTGGGGTTGACTTTGATTTTGACTTGGTCAACCGAGGTGTAAATTTTTGCCCCAACAGTATTTACTATGAAGTAAATCATAGTAAATACGCTAAGCGTATCTAAGCAATATAAAAATAAATGCACAAGAGACAAGATATAATAAAACAACAACTTTATTTATTCACATTCTTTCTATACAATGCATGGAAAAGTAAATACAACTGAATGAAAGCAATGCCTAAACAATGGCATAACAGAAAAGGAAAAGTACTGAAATAAAAGTGTACAATGAACTAAAGCTCCGGGTCTTCAATGAAGTGGTCCAAGTCTTCACTAGTGGGCTCGATCTCCGGTGTGTCCAGATCACCTGACGACATTCGAAGAAGAAAGAAAGAGATTGTCATCAGCGAACAAATCGCTCGGTAAGTCCCAAAGATAAGGGAGAAATAGAATAGACAGAAAGAGAAGATAGCTTTTAAAGTTGTATTATATTATTATAATGTTGTATTTACTGTTAACGCTGTTATTTGTAGCTTGGTACAGAAGGATGCTAGTGTATACGAGAGGAGTCTCTATATGCCAGAGACTAGAGGCAAGTGTAGTATAAGGAACCATTTATGCCACGGTACAACAGCAACCGGATTCAGGTTAGGTGTATTAAATCTTACTGTCCCGTGCCACTTCTAACACCTTCCGTACAAATCTACCCCTTAAACCCCGCGATGTCTTGATTGTATTGTTTGTATTGTATTGTCTTGTATTGTAAACTGTATAGATTGTATAGTTGGATGACTTACCGAAACCATGATATCAGTAAATGGATGTAACTGTAGAGTCATGGATATAACTGGAGAATCATGTAAATGGAAGTATATCCATGGTTCGATTCAGTCAATATAGATTGAATAGATTGAATATATGTATTCATGGATTCATGTTGAATTATAGATTGTAGATTGTACTTGAATCATATTCAAGTTAGACTATTAATGAGAAGACCCAGTTTGAGTCAGACAATTAGAAAAGAAATTGAAGTCCTGATTATTTTGATGTTATCGGTAACCGCTGCACATGGGCGACAGGATTTGTGTCTTTTTCAAAGATGAATACCGTGTTGATAACACTGTTGTTAAGTTTTCTACCTTAAATAGGCAAGCACCCACTTCTCCGGCTCCCTGAGGCTCAAGAGATTGGTCCCGCTTAAACCTATGTTTACTAGGGTCCTTAGGGTAATTTATAGAACTTGAGTGGGTTTTATGTAAAAATACTTGTATATAATTTTCAAAATACACCCCAAGTGTTTAATTACCGTCTTTAGAGTTGTAATAATTTTAGATTTTATATATGTGATGTTTCTAGTGAAATTATCTTAATTTCATAATATAGGGTATTAAATTGTAATATTGTACTTGTATGGAATTCATGGTATTTTAATGTAAAGTGATTCTTGTGATTTTTAGAAAAAGTTAGAATATTTATATTATCACAAAATATATATTTTAATTATACTTATATTTATTTATATAAAAATATTTTTTAATATATATTATATTTATAGAAATGTCATTTTCTTAAGAATTTGTATTTTGTTAATCTTTCGAGACCGAATGCCCCTTGCGAGGGTTTGCATCTCGCAGTACTAAGCCGAGGATGTGCGATAATCCGCACCATCCCGATCGGGTCCCCCAAATGGGTTGCAGCAGCGCTTTGCAAAGATTTGTTTAAAAATACTATATCTTGTAAAAATGTTTTTATTAGTAAAGGGTATTTATATGTAAAGGTTCGTTTCCCGTATTCTATGTTCCTAAAAAGTATTTTTCTATGTTTCATATGAGTGTTGTGAGGAGGTAGGTTATTACCTCGTGATCTACTTATACGTATAGCAAGTTTGTGATGTTTAAATGTCGAAATGAAACTATATGGTCTTTTAGTCAAAAAGTACGGTCAAAGTTACAAAATGAATTAGATTGTCATGAAACTTGTTCAACATGTTTATTAATGTTTAATAGTCAACATGTAATGGTTTAACATGATTGTATTAAAGAAACGTGATAGTTTTAGGAAGAATTGAATCGGAAATCGGATTTTCTTCGATTCCGTCAGGTTTTAGAAATACGTATTTTAGAAAAGAGTAGAGAAAGGGGGAAGTGAGACTTATGGGTTTAGCTTAAAGAGGAGAGGGAGAGGGAGTGGACGTAGCTTCCGGTGTGTCGTTTCGTCGCCGGGATCTCCCAGGGTTGTCGTCGGAAAAATTCTCCGGAGCTTCACCTTTTGCTTCTTCCAAAGTACACTAGGGTTCTAGGAAATTTTCTTGAGAGTTTGCTCAGAATTTTGGAGTGAGGGGGTAGTGTGTAGGGGTTGTATTTATAGGGTTAGGTTAGGATTAGGATAGGTGAATGGTTAAAATTAAAAAATGTGATAAATGTAATAAAATGTATTAAAAGTGGAGTAATTGGGGTTTTATGGAGTCTCTGGAACCGATCCAAGAATGTTAAGTGTGCAGGAGTACAGGGGAAGTGAAAAGGCAGGACTTTGATGTTGATGACTCAGCGGTCCGGCCGAGTTCGGCCGGCGGCGGCGGCCCGAGTCGGCTGGTCCGCCGGCCGAGTCAGGTGGTCGGAAAATCCCTCATCGGTTCATACAGCCTCTGGTACTGTTAGGTTTTTGGGTGTAGTGGGGTTTTTGTGACATATGCACATGTAAACTCTTGGTATTCTAAAAATTCAAAATAAAACAATATTAAAAATAATGCGGGGTATGGAATTTGAACTCTGGTGGCTTGGTTCAGCAGTGCAAGATATTACCAATGAGCTACAAGCTCTTGCTTGTAATTTATCAGCAAAACAAATATTTAACTTGTGCTCAGGCAAAAGTACCCCTTTCTTTAAATTTTTAAAAAAATTCTACAGAAAGTTGTACAGAAAATTTAGGGTTGTTACATATTGTGTTGGACCAAAATTGTGTACATTTGTTTATTGCAAAAGAGCTCTCTGAATATCGGTCGGTTTTCTGTTTTGATTGCAGTATCAGCTCCCAAATGCTATATCCGTGATATTGAGTGTGTTTTCAGTGTTTTATCACGAATATCTGTAATATGTAATTACTGAGTAGACACTGGTTAATAGTACCGATATATAACAAAATTGATAATGAATGAGAGGAATTAAAATGCGATTTTCTATGATGAACAAATACCCCCAAACTTATCTTTTGCTCGTCCCGAGCAAAAGAAAAAATCCTAGCCTTATTTTCGCAGGAAACACGATTGCACTTAGCACGTGCAACAAGCCGTTAAACCTCTAGGTATCCCTACTAGGAGGAGTGTTATCTCCTGAGGGTTTTCAGCGGATTACACCCACAAAATCCAGTCAAATTAGCGTCATGGAGAAACTGTTGATTCTAATCTTAAGTTAGAGATCAAAGTTAGAAGTTCAATCACCCATGTTAGAAACGTCAAACCCTATTTTTCACTCCTCACAATTTGTTTAACATAAGCTTATACGCGTTTTTACGTGGTTGTGCGAGTAGTGTCGACAAATTTTTAAAACTTGATTATGATCATCATATCATAATTATGGACCAGGATAGACTTCCAAAGGATTAAACGAGTTCGAAAGGTCTTAAGATTTTCTCAAGTTTCGTTCTCCAGTTAGGTTTCAAGTCAGAATTTCTATCATTTTTAACAGAAAACCAAGTCTTATTCTTCACTCCTACCTTTCACCTGTTTTTGTTCATACACATTCTTCGTTATCGTGCAAAAACACTTTTATAAATATAAACCTTCATATCACCGCGAAAAAACTGTTTTAATAGAAAACTCGTTTCCTCTAAGATTATTCTTCCACAAAGAACCATGAGGACTTTTAACTCGGAGAGAACACTTGCTTAGCCTATTTTATTTGGCGATTGGAAACTTAGCGAGGTTTTGGTCAATGACTCCCAAACTAGATGGTTTTAGGACATAAGTTGTGGAGACACCCCAAGGACTTAATTATCCAAGTTATCAAGGCCACAAAACAAAAGACTCATTTTAAAATATTTTGAACGCAGCGAAAACGGAGATATAACCATCTTTTCTTTTTAATTGAAAGACGTTATCATGTGGATAAGGTGTGTAATCACTCCAACAAAGTTCCAGATGAGCTATTTTTCAGAATTTCAGCTTCTATTAAAACCTCAATAATATCCTTCATATTCACATCACTTTATGAACTATTCTTGATATTATTTAATTCAAAACAAACCTGCTTGATCCTAAAGATGTTTATCAGTTTTTAAAAGGTTAAAGACATGTCAGGCATTCATCTAATTCTCAAAAACATACGACACGTGTAAAATGTTACAAAAGACGTATATCAGCTACGGTTGACCTCAAAGGAGGGTTACCTTTCGGGTTTTCAATCTCTCAAAAAGGATTTAGTTGTTTCAATCTTATCATCCGAACCGTCAGACTTTGAATCTAAGTTCCCCCGCTAGCTAACATGGCGAACAAGGTTTTATGTTTTTGGAAAATTTTTTCAATTTTTATGGGTTATTCAATACAATATAAACACAGAATGCAATACAAAAGCAGATATGAAATGCAACTACATGCAAAAATAAAAAGAAAAATACATAATATAAAGTGCTGAAATGCAGGAAATATGCACATGCAAAACTATATGCTGATACAAGATGCACCCAAACTCAGGATTCACCCCCAAACTGAAGTTAACGATGTCCTCATCGTCGCTTGGCCTTGCCCTTCTCCTTGTTCTTACTGCTCCCGCTTGCTTCATCCTGGTTCGCTAAGATCTGGCTCAGTTGTTCTTTTATCTCTTTATTTTGCCGGATCAAAGTCTTGATACTACGGAACTCCATCCTGTATAGCTCGTATAGATCAGTCGGAACATCCACTCCTAAGTAAATCTCAAAGGAAGTCTGTGGTGCCGCATGCTCGCTGGGGTCAGTGGGTGACCAGATCTGCTGCTCACTCCTGCTGTCAGTATAACCCGGTGAGATCCTCTCAATCTCGACCGGGACGGTGTCGTACATCGTGATGCAGGCCGCAATATCTTCCTCCTCTATATAGTAGTGGCAAATCTGGGTGATTAGGACGGGAAGTAACGATTTGTGCGCCACGACACCCTCTTTGATTGTGGTAAATAGCATGCTTGCCATGCAAAACTGATAATCCTTGGTCATCAAACAGTGAACAATATGCCCCACAATCGCCGAAAATGAGGAAACTCGAATGATCCCCCTGACATTACGGTAAGCCCAGTGGCAAGCCGTATAGACGTTTCGGTAAATCTGCTGGGCATTTAGCCCAGCATCTCGTAACTCGTATCGTGACCCCATGATCGTCCTATACTGGGCAAGTTCTAACGGTATCTAGAAACCAGGTCAGATGGGGATGTTTGTGACATTTGAAATCGTCTCAGCAGAAAACACCCCCTTCTACCCCGAAAGTGAAAACGAATACGGTCCTGGAGTATTTCACCTTCTCTAATAGCTTCGTAGAACTCATCTACCAATTCCTCACAAGCACACAACTCCTCATCCCCATACAGAAAAAACTCCCAAACCAACTGTCGGATAGCGTCATGAAAATAACTCCCATACACCTCATGGGTGAACATATTGACAAAATTTTTCTATAATTCAAAAGGAGCCATGTTCTGTGGGTTGGTGAAGTTTTCTGAAAATTTAAACAACGCAAAAGAAGGGGGGGGGGAGAAAAATTCTTACAGAGTTGACGAAGGCAATCGACGATTGGAGGAGACAAGACCGGCGACGCCGGATTTTCTGAGAGTTTCGCCGTTCGGATCAAGTGGGGTAGATCCAGGGTTTGGGTGAATGTTTTGGGGAGAGCAGAGAAGAGAGATGAAGTTGTTTGAATAAATGGTAAAGGTCGGGTCTGATGTGTGCTGTTAATAAAGGAAATTTTACAAAAAAACCCCATCAAAAAAATAAACCCACTTTTTATATATTTACTCAAACCAGAAGTTTAATCAATTTGCTATCCTAAAAAATTCAGCACTCACCCCAAACGGGTGAGATCTTATTTTCAATTAAAAAAAACGAAAAAAAACTAAGATTGATTATAGTATTAACAATTTAAAAGACAGTGTTAGTTCATAAATTAATACCAGCCATTCAAATTTTTTATCGATATAATGCAAGGGCAGGTAAAAGAATACGTTTATAAAATAGAAAAAGAAAAAGAATGTGTTAGTTGTTAGTGAAGGACATGGGTGTGTGTAAGTAGGGATCGGAAGACGTTGATGAAGTTTTGAATAGGTAAAAGAATTGGTGCCGGAATGAATTGAATTTTCAAGAATCACGCGTTGAGTTTCGGAGTTAAGTTCGTTTAAAAACCGGAGTTCATTCGCAAAAAAATTAGAAAAGGAAAGGTTCATGGGATGTTCCTAAATTGATCTCGACTCAAACTCACCTAGAATATCAAGTTCATCCGTAAATAATTCCTCAAACTCTGCATGAAAGAATATTTATCAAGGCTGCCTTCCTCCTTATAATCCTGCACAATCCTATTCTCATCGTTATTGCCCCTAACTTTCCCAATACTATTTCTCCCTTATCACATTCACAAATGGGTAGGTACATGTCATCTAAAAAAGCAGGTTCCCACACTAATATTTCTTACGAAACAATATCAACTGGTGATACAAAAATTATGGGTTCTTGATAATTGATTTTCTCTAATAATTTATCCCAACCATACCCGTCAAAATCATAAGGTTGCTCCTCTAAAATTGGAATGCAAAAATCAGTCGGTTCATGAATTTCTTCTTCAAGTAATATTTCAGTTAAATCAACCTCAAAATCATAAGTGACAGGAGGTTCAGTGGGTATCTGAAGGTTAGTTGTGGACCGACATAAAGGGTTTTCCTGTGTGTCCTGATAACACGTAGTCAATTCATTCGCATCATCATCTATGAAATCATCAAAATTCATTTGATTGTCTATCTTACTTGGGTAACTTCCTAGATGACAGATATTGACACTATGTGGTTCTAATTGACTGTGTTCACTCTCTAGAATCCTTACAGCAAAATGGTTCACTTGTTCTTCTATTGTCACGACCCGAAGGTACGGAACGTGACTGGCACTTAAATTACGAAACGTCTCAAGGCGTAACGTAATCTAAGTAAGCCAAAGCTCAGAAATCAAAACCATTTAAAGAAATAGAGTGAAAGAAAATTTATTTAAAGAAAGCGATTTAAACCAAATAAGTCGCGTTAAATATTTTAAAAATATCAAAATTTCCCGAAAATTTCGGCAGAGTCTCCTTTATAAATACTGGCCCCGAAACGGATACAAAACAAGAAAATACATATAAATGAATAAAGGCATCGCCAAGCAGGAGCTAGTTCTTTGCCAATAGCAGAATCACAACCACATGCAATGAATATATCATAATAATGCGAAATAAGTATAAAAGCATAAAAGTATCACGTCGGCTCAAGTGAGCATCGACACCAAACCACAATTATAAGTCTCACCGTTTAGTCCAATATACAAAGGTAGATGGAGTGTACTAGATACAAAGTAATATACAAAGTGAAAACAAGATATCCTCGCAACCCACCATATGCAAGCCACAAGTCCAAGCAAACGAAGCAAAGGAAGAAGTACGCCCGCCGCTACTATGCTAACGGGTCGGACCTGCAAGATACTGTGGCACAACGGGGGTGAGTTTCCAACTCGTGAGTAGTAAGTAACATCTAATAAGGCTATCGTAATTATGCACGCAATGCGTCACAGCCTACATATACCGATATGATGCAATGCACTAGTATGCGTGCAACATGAATGCAAAATCACATGAAACCTGAATTACGAGAAAATCTGTATTCTTATCTTAGTTACACTTTTGTGAAATAACTGAAGTATCATCAATGAAATCAACTGAAATCCGTGTCAAGTATCGACACTAAATATGTATATCTCAATACCTCAATGTCTCGACATCTCAATGTCACAATATCTCAATATCTCGGGCTCCGTCAGTCCAGATCGGCTCATATCATTAAATCTCACGACAACGGTCCGTATCATCCGAATATCCGCCGTGCTAGACATCATCGGTAGGTAGTCTGCCCCTGCCAGGATCATCGTCTACAACTCGAGCTACTTTCCCCGGGGTACCATACCGGGACCACCACGTACCCGAGACGGTTCATCCACTCCTCGAATCGGGTCTCGAAAACCAACAAAAATCAGGAAAACTCATGGTGGATGACACATACATCACGAGAAAACCACAACTTGCATTTTTAAAAGATAATAAGTTTATAAATTCTTGCGGTTTTCCCCAAAATCCAGAAATTTCATGAATACTGAAATCCTCGAGGAGAATCACAATATATAACATGCCGGTGATGAAGGAAATCTAAGATACGGTAGTATATACCATGCGAAGTACGGCCAGAAAATAAGCATGAATCATGATGCAATGAGGTATGTATATATGACTAACGATCCTACGTATCCATTTTAAAGAAATGAATATACAAGTATAAATTCACGGATCATATATGATGCAAATGCACAACTACCGATTCTAATCCAGTTCTCAGTGTTCGTGACATAGCAATTACCAAAGGCGTGTGTGTTAGCATGAATAGTGCATGTGCAGTATGAACCAATGGTAATGGTGCAAGTGTCCTATGAAATGGTATCACACGTATATATATTCATCTATATAAGATGATGCGATGCAATGAGATGTATAACTATAAACTACATATATAATGCAAATACTACAAGTAATACTAAACCATTGGGCACCTCGCGCCATCCAGACGATCCCCCCATAGATGTATACATCTACTCACCGGAATGCCTCGGCTAATCTAATCCGATCTCAGCCATGTCTTTCCACGCCACATCCGATGCCTCTGCACCCGATCCTAGTATCGCACATAAGCAATTAAGAGGATAAATATACGATTAGTCGCGGACACAAATGACACAAGTCAATCCATGCGCACAACAAGACGCACGCACACTTGGTGCACAGAACGCGTTCGCGACAATGCCACAAACTACAACTAGGGTAGCTATACGTGACTACAACCATGTCTAAAACCCAATCACGCATTCACAACGCATTAAATATCTTAGTGAATAGGTTAGAGATCATCAAAATCACAAACTTAATTAAAATCGATTATTCCAAAAACATAGTAAGCATCCATATACCATTTTAGTTCAAATCTAAATGTTTTAGCAATTCTAGTGGCCACAATAATCACTTAATAACTTAATTAAGCCATACAAACCTTAACTAAAATTTTATCTCACCTATCAGCATTAATTATAAAAATCTAGTTTGCAAACTATATAATTTGGACAATTTTAAATGTAACAATTTAGCAACTAGATTAGGTTTTCCAAGTCTTAAGAGATTAAACTACACATTGTAATCTTAAACAAGTGATAAAAAAACCTAATTGAATTCAAACCCTATTCTTGAAATCTAAACCTTGCAATTAAAACCATAATTAAACACTTAAACAAGTTAGCTTTAAGCAATTAACCAATAAATTAAATATTGGGTTAAGATTTATACCTCACAAATCAAGAGATCAACCTTGCAAACTTGCCTCCAAAAATGGTTCTCTTGCTCTAAAATCCATACTTTTTTGGCCAATGAATAACGGGTAAAGATTTAATTAGGAATTAGTAGGATTTTGTATTGATTTTTGATGAAATTTTTGAGATTTTTGAAGTGGGAATGTGGTGAGAAAAGTTTGGGGGCTGCTCATGAGAGGCTCGACCATGATGAGAGGAAAGAGAGGGTAAGGTGTGTATGTGGGTGTGTGTGGAAGCATCTTCAATTATTACACTTATTAAGTTATTTCATTAATTATTTTAGTTTATATCATTTTCTAGTTTATCTTAGATTTTTCTAGAACTTTTGAGACAAAATAAGATAGAAGAAATATGTTACAAATCTTGGTTCTAAGTTGTCATGGTTCATTAAAATGTAATTAACCCATTCTCATTTGTAATTAGCACTAATTAAATGTATAAATGAAAGCTTAAAATATTATTTAAAATAATTAATTAAGGAAAAATATTTAAATAAACTAGAAATTTATAAATGACCAATTAAATACCAAATACTAGCAATTACATTGTTAAAATAGGTGTATTTAAGTACATATTGAAAATTAATTATATCTTGCTTTTTACGGAAAAACACGTATTATTTACCGATTATCGGAAAAGTTCTCCTAAACGATTTATTTATTTATTGATTAAAACGTTACATCTATTCTAGCCAAAGACTGAGCTTGAGCAAGAAACAATTGCTTAGATTGTTGTATGAACAGGGCTAGCATCGAAAATGATTGATTCTCGACCGCAGTAATCACTTCAATACTTTTCTCTAAAGCGGTCAACTTAGCATCCAATTCACTATCATTCCCTAATGATGGGTCAGTTGTTTTAGGAATGGAGGGTTGTGATGGTGGTGATGCTAAAGCTGTTACCCTGTCAACCGCTTTCTCTAAATTTTTAATCATTTGATCTAGGTTTGAAGTGGGACTGGGTTCGAGAGTGTTAGGTGGGTGACCGTTATCAAAACTCTGGGACGGTTGGTCACCCCGTAAGAAAGGACAGTTTTCATGAATGTGAGAAGAATTGTGGCAATTTGAACAAACGAATCAGGATTGAGTATAAACAAAAGAATAGGAATCGTGAAAAATAGAATTGAACCGTGTATCACCCATATCAACAAGAATTCACAAATATCACAAAAAATAAAGAATATCACACCCTAGCAGTCTATGTTATGCTAAGTCAACTAGAACTGCTCATGAACCTAATTGTCAAAGTAAAACTGTGTCGAGAAATGGGCTCAAGATATACAGATCACAAAGCCAGGTAAGTGCAAAGATAAGGGGAGGTTTTCCATCGCTTTCGCGAAGTTCCTTAATTAGATAATCCTTTCTCATGAACACTTGCCTAGACACCCCGTGAACGATATACAGTTAAGCGGTTATTCTAAACACAGTTAACTTCTCCTAATTAGCGCGAAGTCCTTAAAGTCAAAGTTCTAGTTGATTTTTAAATTACTATGGGTATGCAAGAATGCAATATTGCGATTTGTGGGCTATGGAGAAAGGTGATGAAATCGTTGACCGTATCTTTTTTGGTTTCGTGCCCTTAATATCCGTATTAAGATGCACATGCGCAAATCAATACAAGAATTCAAGAATTCAATCAATAAAGCAATTCTTTTTCCATTTAGGCGTAAGTGCTGCAATAAATACGGGTTAGTTCTCTATGCAATTGGTGGCAAGTTTGTGTGAAGAATCTTGCAGAAGATAAAGTATTTGAATGCGTCGGATTTGAGCGAAGGTGTTAGAAAATACGTACCGATGCGATTTTAGGTTAAGAAAACCCTTTGAAGTGATTATGAGTGTTTGAATGTTCGCTTGCGCTGGTCAAACTATCCGGATCTTTGGCACTGCACTTTTACTAACGTTTTGGAATCGAATTTGATCCTTGCTCCGCACGATCGCTGGTCGTAATTCCTTAAAAATCTGAAATGTCGGAAAATACGATATTTAGTGTCAAAAACCGATATATATGCCTCAATTCCTATACACACAAAATTAAAAAAATCAAACAATACCCATAGATTACTAAGCAGGCACTGGAGACCACCCAAAAGAAAAAATCTACAACACCCAAAAGGGGTCCGGCGACATCGGGAATTTCCTTGTTTTCGACGGTCAAATAACAAGCAAAGATGCTCAATTTTTGTGTGGAATCTCTAGGCTATATTAGTATTCTACTAGTATACTTTGATTTTTTAATTTAAGTTCAGGATGATAGCAAGTTATAACAACAGAGAGTAAAGTTAGAAAAATGTGTGTTTTGTTAGTTTTGAAAATATTGAGTTAAAAATTAGTGAGTTAGTACGAACCAGAAATAACAATTCCTAATGACTACCAACTCCCCGGCAACGGCGCCAAAAACTTGTTGGGACTTTACCCGCGCGTGTAAATGCGTATGTTTTGAAAATAGAATCGGTTTTGGAAATGGATATGCACGCGAGCTTGGTCTCGTTTTAAAATTTATAAAAACCGCAAGTGCACGGCGCGTTGTAGCGAGCCGGCAAGTACGGGTTGTTCCGCAGGGAATTATGTATTAGGTTTTGTTTCTTAAGGTTTAACAAATAACGAATTGGTTTGGTTGTCACTAAAATATAAAACACGAAAACAAAGAAAACAAGTTAAGAAAGAAATGGCCGTGGCTTTGACTCGGATGGTCGAATCGCGACGATTCCTTCGACGCTCCCTTGCTTATGAGTTGTCCGTCCTTGTGTCGATCCCGGCGTGAAGCATGACTTGTCAAGGCGGTGGCGAAGCATAAATCATCAAATTCTGATGTTCGACGCAAAACACAAAACGAGTCCGTTTTGTTCGCTTACCATTTGTACATCCAAGCTTGAGGTATCAACACTAAGCACAAGAGTTAGCAAGCATATGACAACATCAAAAACACAAATTAGCGAGTGAGAGCTATTGATTTCAGTGTTAAGTGTGCTAAGTGTTTGTGATAGTATATGGTATATGAAACCAAGAGATTTGTCAAGTCACTTAATCATAAAATACCACATCCAAACTTAGCAAACTTAACACCAAATTGATTTTAACTTAAACATTGTGAAATGGGGAAAGAGAGTGAATATGGTATATGAAGAGGTTACAAAGTAACAATGGTTTCAAAATACCATATCATATCAATACATGAAACAATTATTAAGTTAGAATCACAAATATAAGCACATTAAACATAAGCAGGAGGAGGAGGAAGGAAAAGCCTTTCATCTTATTTCCTCACCATCACCACAACCAAAGAAATTAGTTACACATAAAAAAGAATTGAAAGCAAGAAACAAAAGAAGTAAGTAAATAAAGTAATAACAATATTATTTAACACTTGATGAGGTTGAGATACAAGATATTGGTAACTTGTTCAACCTCTATAATGAAGCTCTCAAAAGAAAGCTTCAAGAGGGAAGAAGAAGAAGAAACCAAGTTAAAGCCCACACAATTCTCAAGCCTAAACCAAAAACTAAGAAAATGAAAAATGGTATATATTTCCCCTCTCCCTTGGCTCTAATCTGTTCTGGTATTTATAGGTCTCATCCCAGAATAAACAAACAATATAGATGGACTGATGTGACCCTAATAAATGACCAGAAGAAAAATAAGGATATTTAGAGCAAGGAGGACCGGTGTCGCCGGATTTTTTTGGGGGGGGGGGTTTCGCCGGTCCAAGTGAAGCCAATGGGTCTCGTCTTGGTATAGTGGCCTTGTGTGCTCTCTACTATCACTCTGGTACTGTTTGATTTTGCTGGATTCCTAGCACTACCACAGGGTTTCGGGAGGCATCGACCATGCCGTTTTCTAAAATTTGGCATGCTAAAGAACCCTAACCATAGAATATTAACTAGAGAACTAGACAAAACATGGATGTAAACAACTTTACATATAAAGTGAACAAGGAATACAACCTTTATAGACCGGTCCTTCACTTAAAAAGCTCCTTGTAGTAGTCCCTTAGCTCCAAGTAGTGATCTCCCGGACTCTAGTAAGGCTCCACAAGGTGAAATGAACAAACTTGCTTGAAGTCTTCGAGGCCGAAGATGATCTACGTCGAGGAGATACTAACTCAAGCTACCTCTTCACTAATTAGGAATTAGTGAAGCAAACAACCTAAACTAAATGGCTAATCTAATGTAGGTTGATGAAGTAGGAATTTTGCTCACTTTAGATTTATTTTTCTTACTAATTTTCTTCACCTCCTGAAAACCCTGAGAGCTCTCTCTTGGTGAAGAAGAAGATGAAGTCAATAATGTTATGGCAACCATGGGTGAGAAATATCTCATATAACTCATGTAGAGACTTAACCATGGCTTTAGATAATGGTTAGGTCAATAAATATCTAAGGTAAGACAAAATTAGTGGACTAAGTCAATGGTTCCTCAAGCTTCCACAAGTTTCACCCATGTGCTAATTTCTAACTAATTTTGATTTACTTTAAATAAATAAACCCCACATTATCATAAGCATGGTGTGAGTCTCATACACCCATGTAGCATGTAGTAACAAGTATGACACAATAATATATATCACACATATATTCAATGTGCTCAAGTGAGAAAAAGAAATGCTTAAGTGAGATAATATTAGTTAATGCATGTTAATATATCAAATATACTATTATACATTAAATTATTAAATCAACACTTGATTTAATAATCTGGCTATATAACATATAACCGACTAATATTATTTGTATCAACTTATCGAATCAACACTTGATTCAATAACCCGGCTATATCACATATAACCGACTGATATCACATATTGTGAGAATAGAATACGGTATCACATACACGTATTAATCTCAGTCCCGCACATATCACATATGTGCTCCTACTTCGTTTCGCCTGAGCTAGGAAACCTCTGTGTAGGACTCTAAAGACTTGTTAATAAGCCGGCAGTAGGTGATGATCATATCAGTCACCCACAATCAGTCAGCGGTACTAGCTAGAAGTAATGGCTACTCGTGTATTCAGCGATCAGAAGATAAAAAAGTAAGCTTGTCTATACTCCCGCAAAGCCTGTCAGTAACACTACCGTACAGTCCGGTCTCTTCGTCTAATATGTCGCATATTTAGTCTAGGGGTGGTAAACGTCAGACCCAGTAACTTGATAAGTTATGCCGATTTGAGGCTCATAACGGGTCAAGAAACTACTGATAACACTTACCAGTAAATCTCCATATCATCCCCGACCAGGGACTTCCTGTTATGGCCAATCGAGCACAGTGCAACATCAACCCCCAATTCCGGGAGAGACGAATCCCCTCCTATCGCTCATTGCTTCCATGTGACTCGGGACTGTACCCAAAAACCACCATTTTGCATGTTCTCTTGAACGTGGTAAGGTTGAAATCAAAGCACAGTAGGAATCACACAAGACTCTATGACGATCTCGGGTCTACAGACTAATCTGTACCAGTGTCATTAGAGAACTGTTATCTGATGATATGTATAATACCATCTAGGAGTTCTCGGCGAGTCCTGTTCAGTGTACCCAGTCTCTACTGAGCACCCGTATACCATCATTGATGTCAAACACCAATGGATATGGGATCATCCATCGCATACCATCATTGATGTCAAACACCAATGGATATGGGATCATCCATCGCCCATCATATGGGTCAAGAAGCGTATACACTATTCTACTCTGGAATATCGATGCCCTGTTTCGATACACCCACGACTAGCAACAATTAAAGGATGAACTTATGGACTACCCTGGGCCCACTAGTATGATCTCCATCATAGTCCTGGTAGTCAAGTACATATTCTAAGGGCTTTATCAACATGTGAGAGTAAGACAGTATTACAATACGAGTCTACATATTAAGACAAAGAGCAACCAGATGGCATACTATAATGTCGAGCAAGAAATTCCTCTCTATATATGTCCAAGCATCAACTATAATATACAATCATGTACAATAATGGCCTCTTGGGCATACATACAACTAACAATCTCCCACTTGCACTAAGGCCAGTTGTTGTAGTATCTCATACCCAACATCCCGAAGAGTCTCTCAAATTGTATCTGGGGTATGGCCTTCGTGAGTGGATCCACCGTGTTATTATTCATGTCAACTCTCATGACCTCGATTTCCCGGCGATCAACTATCTCCCGAATCAGGTGATACCGCCTCAGAATATGCATGGATCGCTGATGGGACCTGGGTTTCTTGGCCAAAGCCACGGCTCTATTGTTATCACAATACAAAGGTATTGGATGCTTGATGGACGGAACCACACCAAGTTCGGTTATAAACCTCTTCATCCAGACAACATCTTTGGCGGCATCGTAGGCAGCGATGTATTCAGCCTCCGTCGTCGAGTCTGCCACGGTTTCTTTCTTGGAACTCTTCCAACAATCCGTCCCTCCATTGAGGGTGAAGACAAAACCCGAGACCGACTTAGAGTCGTCCTTATCACTCAGGAAGCTCGAGTCGGTAAAGGACTCTGTTGGGGTAAAAATTTACACCCTGGTTGACCGAGTCAAAGTCAAGGTCAACCCCCAAGCTAGGTGGGCCCAAGCCCAGGTCAAGCGGGCCTATGCCCAAGTCGAGCCCACAGCCAGCCTCCCCATGCCAACAACAAAATCATGTAATAAATAATTTTTATGTAATTGTTTATGCATGAATGTAAACAAAATGGGCATAAAGCCAATATTTTGTAAGCCCATGGCTTATGTGGAAAAATGAAATGGCACATGAGCCATGGGATGGCTAAAATGCCATTTTTGTAAAGCCCAAGGGCCTATATGTAAATATGTAAGCCTATATAAGGCAAAATGATGATGAATAAAGAACAACTTTTCATTCTCTCAAAAACCTAGGGTTTGTATTTCTTTCCCTTTTCTGAAGGCCTCAAACCTTCTTCTTTCTTCTGAATTAAATCAAGAGTTTTACACTTCCTTTTCAAAAAAAAATAGTTTTTCACCACCAAACCCATAAAGGGGAACTTGGATCTGTTTTTAGATCCCAAAATAGAGAGATTTTGAGATCTCACATCTCTTGATCTTCAAGATCCAGCTAACAGAGGAGGAAGAAGAAGAACCCCTGCCATTAACCCCAAAAACACACTCAGGAGTCCAACTCCTCTCTGATTTCTCTTCCGAGAATCTTTTTAGGCTAAAAGCCTCTTTTCCTCACCGGCGCTCAAGCGCAGAGCGCCCACGTGCCGACACGTGGCATGTCAGCGCTCAAGCACTCAGCGCTCCAGCGCTCAGCGCCTATGTGCCGACACGTGGCGTGCTTGCACAACAGCGCACTGCGCTTAAGCGCATAGCGCCCACGTGCCGACACGTGGCGCGCTTGCGCTCAAGCGCAAGCGCTCGAGCGCAAGTCGTCCCAGTGCTGACACGTGGCGCACTTGCGCTTAAGCACACAACGCTCTGGCGCAAGTCGCCTCCGTGCCGACACGTGGCGCACTTGCGCTTGAGCATCAGGCGCTGAAGCGCAAACCGTCCACATGCCGACACGTGGCGTGCTTGCGCTACAGCGCCCAGCGCTCAAGCGCGGAGCGCCCACGTGCTGACACGTGGCACGCTAGTGCTTGAGCGCACAGCACCTGGGCGCACAGCGCCCAAGGCGCTGGCCCCACGCATCTCTTGGATGCCCTTTCCCCCTCTTTTTATGTACATACATATACATATACATATACATATGTATACATATTTGCGCACACACGTACTCCATGACACTATCCCTGTTAGAAAAAATTTCTAACAGGGCGCTGCCCTGCATCCCGCAAGGGAGCTGCTAGCCCCCTTGACCCCCAGCCCGCTATCCGGTTAGCGGGACCCCCGTAAAACTCTGCATGGCTCCCGACATATCCAAAAAGCCCTTCAAAACACATCGCACGCACACTGCACATTGAGTTCGTATGACCAGTTTAACCCGTTAATTGGAGGTTTCCTTGCCCCAAAGGCGAGGGGTAATTAACGGCAGCTTAGTCCGCGGCTGTCGGAGATTCGGATCCCCACAATCATTAAGCCTCAGCCTACCCTAGGCAGGGGGAATCTGTAGTATGCTTGACAAGCATGCGCGTATTCCCATCTCAATGGGGTGACGAAAAATACCCTACAGATTCTGGCACGCCCGGTGGGACTAATCTCTCCTCCCATATTTTGGGTTAAGCTTTCATGCGAACTCAATTAATATGCATATCAATTGCCTGTACTAAAATCATGTTTTTTTTGTGTGTGCAGGTTAACATTCTCCAATTGCAATCTTCGGACGCAGCAAAGATGTCTCCAAAGATGAACTCAACTCGCATCTTCTACACGATGAAGATGGACACCAGGACGGTCCTCCCGGCCAGTCTCGGGCGACAATGGGAGGAGCCGCCGCTACCATTCGGCTCCATCCTGTTCGTGTCAGCTAACGCCATCCCGGCTCCTCAAGCTCCGGTAACCGACAAACCGGCCTCGAAAGGCAAGAGGCCAAATGTGGTGGTCTCGAAGGCGTCCCAGCCCAAACGCAAATCGGTGTCTGGACGGCTTTCCATGGCCCCAACTCGGGGCAAAGCCATCAGAACGAAAGAAGTTGCCAGACGTCGTGGGCAAGCCCAGGCGATACATTCGACGAACACGCGGGCAGACCTCTTCTTAATCATCCCCATCACTCGGCCTATGGCGGCTTGCCGAAGAGCAGAAGCCTGCCGAGCTCTTAAGGCAGAGAAGCTGAGGCAGAAGCGGCTCAGATACAGAGCCAACAAAAGGGCCAGGGCTCTTGCCATGTTAAAATTTATGAATTTCCAAAGCCCGGACAGCTCCACGAAATCAGCCGCCAGAGATAAAGAGATGGATGGATATGTGGTCCGCATTGTCTATATGGTCGGACATGAAGAAACGAACCTGCCTATGCTTCACAGCCAGGGTGACGATATGGTGGACGCTACCCAACGTCAACTCGATCTAAATGACGAAGAGCCCGCTCAGGCCGATAAGCCAGAGGAGCCCGTGGTTCCTGCGGAATTGAGCTCAGGAAATAAAGATTACCCGGTTGTCATAGCCGGAACTACAGAACAAGCATTATTCCAATGGCTTCAAAGGCAATTTCAGGACAGGGATGAGAAGATGGCCGAGGTCTATTCCAAAATCGACGAGCTGGCAAACGTCGTGGCAGATCTCGCGACCTAAGTCACCCGATTGCAATAACAGAAGAATCAAATTTTGGTTCATGAGCCAGGGATTGATACCCGGAGGCAGCCAACTGATATCCCCTTCAACCTAACAGCGGAGCGCCTTCATGAAAAACGGCCGCAATCAGCCTCCAGTCCCTCCGATACGTACGCCGGGGGGGGGAATCATCTTTGAAAGAGAAGCTGGAAAAGGTTTATTCCTTTAAAAGGGAAAAAGTCCACAAGATATTCAGGGACGCCCTAAGAAACGGTCTACAACTGCCGGAATCAAAGAGACCGCAGGAAGCGAATATGACCGACGACCCAGAATATTGCCCCTATCACAGGGTGATAGGTCATGCCATTGAGGACTGCTTCGTCTTCAATGATTGGGTCGAAAGGCAATACAGGACGGGAGAGATAGAACTGTCCAAAGGCGCGTTAGCAAACAGTCAAGCTACGACCGCCGATTTCATGGAAATGGAGACCGAAGCCTTTCGGGAACCTAATCCTCCCAGACATGTGCCATCATCTGAAAAGGGCGAACCAAAGTCCGATCTTCTTCGAGGACCAGCATCAGTAAAGGCACCGACTCCAATGGAGAGAAAGAAGAAGGTATACTCCTTCAGGAGGGATGAAGTCCACAAAATATTCATGGACGCCTTGAACAATGGTATGCAACTTCCTGTTCCAAAGAGGCCACAGGAAATGAACATGACCGGCAATCTCATATACTGCCCATATCATAGAATGGTGGGTCATACCATCGAAGACTGCTATATTTTCAAAGATTGGGCAGAGGACCAATATAAGCTTGGAAAAACCTTACAATCCTCGGATGTATCGGCAAGCCACAGAGCTAGGTCATCAACGCAACTCTGCCAAGATCAAAGTTCAAGGAGCTGGGATAAGCAAAAAGGACCACCACGTCGTTAAACTGGGAACACCCGTAGACCACCAAGTCTTTAAACTGGAAATAATCGACCACCACGTCATTAAACTGGGAACAATCGACCTCTGAGTAGTTAAACTGGGAATGTAAAAATATATATATATGTGTAAATAAAAAAATGTGTGTAAATAAAAGAAAAATAAAGAAAAGCCGAAATGATGGGGCAACTCGCAATAAAAATCAGCTAGTAAAATAAAGATGAAAATAAAGCCGAAATGATGGGGCAACCGCGAATAAAAGCCGAAATGATAGGGCAATCGCGATCTTCGCGATAAGAAAAGCTGAAATGATAGAGCAATCGCAGTAAAACAAAAAAACATAAAAAAAACTAGCGAATGATGAGTCTCTCCTGGTACCATATTCCAGTGCAGCGATGCAGACGCCAACCAAAATCCAGTGTCCCAAACTTTTTCCGGCCCTACGGTTAGTCCCCAAATTGACTACCGTATACAATCCACGGGCTCAAATAATTCTCATCATACCCATGCCCCACCAAAATCACCAGCTACGCGGCTGGTCTCTGTTAGTCGATGTGCAACACCCCACGACTCGCGGGGAGGCGGAAATATGAAAAACGATCTTGTTCTTTGCTTAAACATTGACTAACCGCATGAATCGAAGCTAAACAATAACTAACATCAATCATAGAAGTTCTAAACTACTATGTGAAGTGATTATACCTAAAGAACCGTGTCCTTCGTTTTTACGAACTCCACCTCCTCCTCGGCCTTCTCCAAGTAGTAGACGATCCACCCGAGAGCTTTACTCCAAGCTTTGCCTCTAAACTTGAGGCAACTAGGTTTCTTTAGTTGCTAATCAAAGTACCTAGATGATATAGAGTGAGGGTTATGGTTTAATTAGTCTAACTAATCCTTGTACTCAACACATGAGAAGGAAGGATTAGGGTTTGAAGAGAGGGAGCTTGAGGAGAGAGAAGGTGAGTATAATAATTGATATGAGAAAATGAGTTATCATAATATATATGAAGCATAAAGATTTATCAATAAAAGAAAATAAAATGATGAATAATCATTCTTCATAAATATCTAATGGTGATTCATCTCCATGAGTCATTAAGCATTTATGATGCATTAATGACATGGATGAATCACCCTTATGACTCACTAATCTCATTCAATGTATATGCCACCTTAACCTCCTTAGTCACCATCTTCTAGAAGCTTCTCGCGCAATTACGAGAACGCCCCTCCTTTCCGTGAAAACACGGAAAAACTTTAGACTGTATTAATCCAATAACCGGATACTAGTAACTGGCTTAAACCAAAGCCGACTAGTAAAAACTGTCCGAACGTCGTACGTGCGTAAACGTACGTATGTGTTCGAACCCGTGTCGTAAAACCGTACGACCTCTATATCGTTTCGCCTGGAGCAGGAAAACTCTCTGTGTGGGACTCTAAAGACTCGACACTACGCTGGCAGTGGGTTTAACCACAGACCGCAAGCGGCACTAGCTGTACGCAACGGTCCCCAGGTAGATGTCGATAAGAAGGCCGATGAGGAAACTCATCCGAACTCCCACTGAGCCTGATGTGACAATCTCCGTACAGTCCGGTCTGTTCGTCTAAGACTATCGCATATCAAGCCTAGGGGGCAGCAAGCATCAGTCGCCTAATAGCTGTATAAGTCATGTCGGAGCGAAGCTCATTACACCCTGAGAATCTACTGGAACCCACCAGTATATCTCTCTTGCCCTGGCTAGGGACTTTGCGTAATGGCTCTCTGACACAGTGCGATATCATCTCCCAATACCGGGAGAGACGAATCTTATCTCACCGCCACTGCCTCCAAGTGCTCGGGACTGCACCCAACTGCTACCTGTTTGCACGACTCCTTTGAGCCGTGGTAGGGTAGCAATCTAAGAACAGTGGGATACACTCGAGGCGAAGTAGCAGTGTCAAGTCTGCGGACTATGCTGTACTCATATCACCTGGGAACTGTTAACTGATGATGGGTATAGTACCAACCAACAGTTCCCCTACGAGTCTTGTCCGGTGTACCCGTAACCTAACGAGCACCTGTGTACTATCTCCAGTACGACGTACTGATGGCAATGGGACAGACCATCTCCCCAACTGGGATGAGAAGCGTACACACTAGTCTACTCTGGAGTATCGATGCCCTGTCTCGATAATCCTACGACTAGGGACATGTATAGGATATTGCTTATAGACTACCCAGCCCCCACTAGTGTGACTGCCATCACAACGCTGGTAATCAAACAAAGAACCTATGGGCTCTACTAATATGTATAAGTGATACGTCACAAGAAACATATGCACATATTAAAGTAGACTCAAACCATGTAGCATACTACCATTTTTAGCAAGACTGTATATACAAATGTGAATATCCCAAGCTTCCATTAAGTAATATACAATCTAGTATGATACAATAATGGCCCATAGGGCATATACACTAACAATCTCCCACTTGCACTAGGGCCATGAGCTGGCATATCGAAGACCTATCATCTCGAATAGTCTCTCGAACTGCGTCTGAGGAAGGGCCTTAGTGAATGGATCAGCAATGTTATCCTCCGTCTTTACTCTCTTCACCTTGATCTCCCGGCGATCTATGATCTCCCTGATCAGATGATACCGCCTTATGATGTGTCTGGACTTCTGATGGGACCTGGGTTCCTTCGCTAAAGTTATAGCGCCTTTGTTGTCACAATACAGAGGTATTGGATCAACACTGGTAGGAACCACCTGAAGTTCTTTGAGGAACTTCTTCATCCAGACAGCTTCTTTTATGGCATCGCAAGCAGCTATGTACTCCTCTTCCATCGTTGAGTCAGCAACAGTCTCTTGTTTGGAACTCTTCCAACAGACCACCCCTCCATTGAGGGTAAAGACATAACCCGACATGGATTTGGAGTCATCTTTGTCACTTTGGAAGCCGGAGTCGGCAAAGGCCTCAATCTGGAGGTCTTTTCTGCCATACACCAAGAACATATCTTTAGTCCTCCTCAGGTACTTAAGAATGTTTTTTACTGCTATCCAATGATTCTCCCCTGGGTTTGCTTGATACCGGCTTACTACGCTCAATGCGTAAGCTACATCTGGTCTGGTACATAACATCGCATACATTATTGAGCCTACCGCTGAAGCGTAGGGTATAATCGACATGCGATCTCTTTCCAAATCAGTCTTGGGAGACATATCTTTGGAGAGGGTGATTCCGTGACAAGCCGGTAGGTTACCGCGCTTAGAATCTTCCATACTGAATCTTTTCAATATGGTGTCTATGTACCTGGACTGTGAAAGTCCCAACATCTTTTTTGATCTATCAAGATAGATCTGGATCCCCAAAATGTAGGTGGCATCACCCATGTCTTTCATGGAAAACTTATGTGACAATAATCTTTTGACTGACTGTAACATAGGAATATCATTTCCTATTAGGAGAATGTCATCCACATACAAGACGAGGAATACTACAGCTCTCCCTACAATCTTACTGTATATACATGGTTCATCTGGATTTTTGATAAAGTCAAATTCTTTGACAGCATCATCAAAACAGATGTTCCAACTCCGCGATTCCTGCTTTAGTCCATAAATGGACTTAAGCAGCTTGTATACTTTACCGCTGCTCCCACTCTGAATGAATCCCTCTGGTTGATCCATATAGACGCTCTCTTCCAAATTACCATTTAGAAAAGCCGTCTTTACGTCCATCTGCCAGATTTCATAATCGTGGAAGGCAGTAATAGCAAGAAGGACCCGAATAGATTTAAGCATAGCCACTGGAGAAAAGGTTTCGTCATAGTCCAAACCAGGTCTTTGACGGAAACCCTTTGCAACAAGTCTAGCCTTATAGGTTTCAACCTGTCTATCTACACCAATCTTCTTTTTGAAGATCCATTTGCATCCTACGGGTTTTACCCCATCTGGAGCAATGTCCAAAGTCCATACTTTGTTAGTGTACATGGACTCCATTTCAGTCCGCATTGCATCCAGCCATTTTACTGAGTCACCGCTCTGAATGGCTTGTTGGAAGCTAGTAGGCTCATCATAGTCTATAGTGCAATCCTCTCTATCCTCGTCTATGAGAAAACCGTAGTATCTCTCTGTAACGTTTTAAAATAATTAAATAAATAATTAAATAAATAAAATCGTTTAAGTGAATTTTATGATTTTCGGTAAAGTAAAACGTATTTTTCGTAAAACTAAACCGTAATTATTTTTCACTATAAATTTAAAAATACCTATTTTAATTATGTAATTACTAGTAAATAGTGTTTATTTAGCCACTTATAAATTTTTAGTTTAATTAAATATTTTTCCTAAATTAATTATTTTAAATATTAACGTAAGCTTTATTTACACACTAAATTAGTGTAAATTACAAATTTGAAGGGGTTTAATTTGCAAAAATGAATCATTGCATATTAGAATCTAGTGTGTATTATGCAAAATTTATTTGCAAATTTTTCCATGATTCTAGAAATTTCTTTAGTTTACTTAGAATAGAAATGAAAGAAATTAAATAAAATCATGAAAAGACATAAAGAGTTGATATTTTGGGTGAAGTTTCTACACTTTTCATCACTTTTCTCACTCTCCTCTCCCTCCTCCATGGTGTGGCCGGCCTCAACCCCCCATGGCAGCCCCCCATCTTCAAAATTTAATTTACCTCCAAAAATCATCAAAAATCCTACAAAAATCCAAATAAAAATCCACAAAATCCTAATTTATTTCTACCCTCTATTCTTTGGTCTTCTTTACATGGATTTTGGAGATGGAAAGCATTCATTTTGGAGGCTTATTTTCATGTTTGGAATTCTTGTGTGAAGGTATAAATCTTATTCTTTTGATTTATTGTTAGTAGATGTTTCATTTAAGCATGTTTAGATTTAAGAAATTAATTCTATTTACAATTTTTGAAATTCAAGTTAGGGTTTGTAAAATCAAATTATGGTTTTATTAATTAATTAGGGTTATAATAACTAGTTTGACACTTTTAGAAATGGAAAATCATGCATGGTTGATATATTGTAAATTGTTGATCCAAAATTGTTTAATTTAAACAATTTTGCAAACTAGATCTCTATATATTATATATATTGGTGAGATAAATTCCAATGAATGTTTGTAACATTAGATTGTTGTTTTAATGAGAATATTGACATGTTTATGGAATGAAAAACTTAGTTTGGTCACTAGTTTCTTTTGATAATTGAAAAATACTAATAAAAATGCCATTTTTGCTAACTAGTTTTTGGAAATTCTTAAATAAATGAAATTGAAAATATAATTTATGGTTTCATTATATCATTATCATCAATGAATTGTAGTTTTGTGAACCTGAGATCTTAGCAGGAAATAAATCATCCCAGAAACATCACTGTTAACACCTAGGAGTTACTGAATAAATTTGGGCCGACTCGGCCCCAACTCGGCCGCGGATCCGCCGCGGATCGCATGGATCCGCCGCGGTTCCGCGGTGAGATGGCCGAGTTAGGGGTCCAAATTTCTTCAGTAGCCCTAGTTTTTCCTGCTTGTTATTCTGAGGCACCCTGAAAAATTTTTAGAGCCAGTTTAAAAATCGACAGCAAGTGTGATAATCGACGATGTTTCCGGTTCCTTTTTGTGTTCGAAATTATTATGACTTTGCTAAGGAGTTATTTATTGTTTAGCGAGGCTCTGATACCACTGTAAGTCGATGTGCAGCGCCCCACGACTCTCGGGGAGGCGGAAATATGAAAAACGATCTTGTTCTTTGCTTAAACATCGACTAACAGCATGAATCGAAGCTAAACAATAACTAATATCAATCATAGAAGTTCTAAACTACTATGTGAAGTGATTATACCTAAAGAACCGTGTCCTTCGTCTTTACGAACTCCACCTCCTCCTCGGCCTTCTCCAAGTAGTAGACGATCCACCCGAGAGCTTTACTCCAAGCTTTGCCTCTAAACTTGAGGCAACTAGGTTTCTTTAGTTGCTAATCAAAGTACCTAGATGATATAGAGCGAGGGTTATGGTTTAATTAGTCTAACTAATCCTTGTACTCAACACATGAGAAGGTAGGATTAGGGTTTGAAGAGAGGGAGCTTGAGGAGAGAGAAGGTGAGTATAATAATTGATATGAGAAAATGAGTTATCATAATATATATGAAGCATAAAGATTTATCAATAAAAGAAAATAAAATGATGAATAATCATGCTTCATAAATATCTAATGGTGATTCATCTCCATGAGTCATTAAGCATTTATGATGCATTAATGACATGGATGAATCACCCTTATGACTCACTAATCTCATTCAATGTATATGCCACCTTAACCTCCTTAGTCACCATCTTCTAGAAGCTTCTCGCGCAATTACGAGAACGCCCCTCCTTTCCGTGAAAACACGGAAAAACTTTAGACTGTATTAATCCAATAATCGGATACTAGTAACTGGCTTAAACCAAAGCCGACTAGTAAAAACTGTCCGAACATCGTACGTGCGTAAACGTACGTATGTGTTCGAACCCGTGTTGTAAAACTGTACGACCTCTATATCGTTTCGCCTGGAGCAGGAAAACTCTCTGTGTGGGACTCTAAAGACTCGACACTACGCTGGCAGTGGGTTTAACCACAGACCGCAAGCGGCATTAGCTGTACGTAACGGTCCCCAGGTAGATGTCGATAAGAAGGCCGATGAGGAAACTCATCCGAACTCCCACTGAGCCTGATGTGACAATCTCCGTACAGTCCGGTCTGTTCGTCTAAGACTATTGCATATCAAGCTTAGGGGGCGGCAAGCATCATTCCCCTAATAGCTGTATAAGTCGTGTCGGAGCGAAGCTCATTACACCCTGAGAATCTACTGGAACCCACCAGTATATCTCGCTTGCCCTGGCCAGGGACTTTGCGTAATGGCTCTCTGACACAGTGCGATATCATCTCCCAATATCGGGAGAGACGAATCCTATCTCACCGCCACTGCCTCCAAGTGCTCGGGACTGCACCCAACTGCTACCTGTTTGCATGACTCCTTTGAGCCGTGGTAGGGTAGCAATCTAAGAACAGTGGGACACACTCGAGGCGCAGTAGCAGTGTCAAGTCTGCGGACTATGCTGTACTCATGTCACCTGGGAACTGTTAACTGATGATGGGTATAGTACCAACCAATAATTCCCCTACGAGTCTTGTCTGGTGTACCCGTAACCTAACGAGCACCTGTGTACTATCTCCAGTACGACGTACTGATGGCAATGGGACAGACCATCTCACCAACTGGGATGAGAAGCGTACACACTAGTCTACTCTGGAGTATCGATGCCCTGTCTCGATAATCCTACGACTAGGGACATGTATAGGATGTTGCTTATAGACTACCCAGCCCCCACTAGTGTGACTGCTATCACAACGCTGGTAATCAAGCAAAGAACCTATGGGCTCTACTAATATGTATAAGTGATACGCCACAAGAAACATATGCACATATTAAAGTAGACTCAAACCAAGTAGCATACTACCATTTTTAGCAAGACTGTATATACAAATGTAAATATCCCAAGCTTCCATTAAGTAATATACAATTTAGTATGATACAATAATGGCCCCTAGGGCATATACACTAACAGTCTCCGCTTTTGGAATTATGCTCCATTGAGAAGATCCACTCATGTGTCCTCACGATACATGAGGACAACAAACCTTTGTGGGATCCTTACGACTCACAAAGGAAAAACACACTTAGGAGTCCTCACGACTCCTAAGGAGAAAGTACACCTGCGGGATCCTCACGACTCGCAGGGAGAAAATGCTTTTATGGGACCCTCACGGACCATAAAATTGAAAAGCCTTAGGCGATAGGGACCTAAACCCGTCTCCTAAGCCATCGCTCCGCCAACAAGAGTAAGAAAATGATGAATTGCTCCTGGCACCTCTGCTTCAGTGTTAGCAACGCTAATGCCGGCCCCTACCCCAAAATTCCAAGCTCGCCATTGAAAGGTTTTCCTAGCACCCTATAATGAGTTTGGAAGCATCACATGTCACAAAGTTCAAGTTTTTATGGTGCTAGACAAGCATGCAATGTAATCGATCCTAGAAAATTAGGGTTACGAAACATTAAGCTAATAAAAATTAGGGTTTGAAGGCTACAACCTTTGTAGCTCCCCTTTGGCTTGACTCCTTGATCTCTAGGGTGTTGGAAGAAGGTCCACTTGTAGTCCTCTTTCGTCCACGACGATCCATCCGAAGTTTCCCGTCCAAACTTGCAACTTTGGAAAAGCAAAGAGAACACTCTAATCAAGGTGGCTAGACTTGAGTAGAATGATGTTGTGGCTAAGGATCTCACTTCAAAAACCTTTCTTTAATTGTGTTTAACTCACTAGAAAAAACTAGAGAGGAAAAGGTGAAGGAGGATGAAGATGGTGGCTACTTTTTAACAAGAGGTGAAAAAATAACCCTTAGTTGAAAAGGAAAATGAAATATATATCACTATATATATTTATTTCCTTCTTGCATTCAACCATGATTAAATGATGGAGAGTTAATTTAACTTGGGTTTTAAATGATAAAGAGAAGGATAACCCTAGGTTAGTGGTAGTTGAGCTTGGTTAGGTTAGAAGAAGAATGTAGAAGCTAGAATGATTATCCTTTCCTTTTCATTTTGTTTTAAAACCAAAATTAAATAATAATCCATAATTTAATCCATGGAGTGAGTCTTATATTGCCACCATTTCCATATGCTAACAACCATGATGGATGGGTGTATGTATGTATGCATGTATGCACATCCACATGTGCATGAAACTAGAGTGTAAGAAAGAAACACATGCATGCATGCATACATCCATCAAACCCTAGAAAGGTTTCAAGTGAGAAAACTAATGGTTAGATGATAAATCAACACTCAACTTATCAATCTGGTCATATCTCATATGACCCCACCAAAAGCAGGCCACCCGATCAATGTTCGGTATCATATACGCATATTTTAATCGGGTGCATGCGCATATCGCATACGCGCACCACAACGTTTCGCCTGGACTGGGTAACTCCTTTGTGGGACTCTAAGACTCGTCAATACGCCGGCAGAGGGTGATGATCATATCAGGTACCCTCAAACCGCAAGCGGTCAGCTAAACGTAACGGCCACCCGGGTATTGAGCGATCAGAAGAAAACAAGCGAACCTGCTACAACTCCCGTCGAGCCATCCGGCAACACTACCGTACAGTCCGGTCTCTTCGTCAGATATGCTGCATATCGAGCCTAGGGATGGTCACGTTGACCCTAATAACTCAATAAGTCGTGCCGGTGAATGGTCTATAACAGATCGAGAAACTACCGATAACACTTATCAGCAAATCTCAGCAGCCCTGGCCAGGGACTTACTGATATAACCAGTCAGGCACAGCACAGCATCAACCCCCAATACCGGGAGAGACGAAACCCCTCCTATCGCTCATTGCCTTCGTGTGTCTCGGGACTGTACCCAACGGCCACCTGTTTGCACGACTCAGTAGAGCCGTGGTAGGGTGGCAATCAAAGTACAGTGGGAGAGCACACAAGACTCCATGACGATCTCGGGTCTACAGACTAACCTGTACCAGTGTTACCTGAGAACTGCTATCCGACGATAGATATAATTCCATATAGGAGTTCTCGGCGAGTCCGTCCAGTGTACCCAGTCACCACTGAGCACCCGTATATGATCTTGATGTCAAACACCAATGGATATGGGATCATCCATCGCCCATCACATGGGTCTAGTATCATATACGCTAGTCTACTCTGGTATATCAATGCCCCGTCTCGATATACCTAAGACTAGGGACTTTCCAGGATATGCTTATAGACTACAGATGTCCCACTAGTATGATCTCCATCATAATCAGAGTAGTCAAGCCGATATCCTCAGGGCTTTATCAGCATGTATGAATGAATAAAAGCATGATCAAATCAACATGTAAGATAAAGAATAACCAGATAGCATACTATCATGTCGAGCAAGAATGCATACTGAATATATATATATATATATACATGTAAAGATACATCCACTATCATATAATGGCCTCTAGGGCATACATATATCCAACAATCTCCCACTTGCACTAAGGCCAGTTATTGGCGTATCTCATACCCAACATCTCAAAAAGTCGCTCATGCTGCGGCTGAGGGAGGGCCTTGGTGAATGGATCCGCGGCGTTATCCTTTGTGTCTACCCTCCTAATCTCGATCTCGCGGCGATCTACAATCTCCCGGATCAAATGAAAATGCCTCAGGATATGTCTAGACCGCTGATGGGATCTGGGCTCCTTGGCTAACGCCACAGCCCCATTATTGTCACAATACAAAGGTATTGGATCAATAATGGTTGGAACTACTCCTAGCTCCGAGAGGAACTTCTTCATCCAGTTGGCTTCCTTGGCGGCATCATTTGCAGCAATGTACTCAGCTTCCATCGTAGAGTCTGCAACGGTATCTTGTTTGGAACTCTTCCAACTTACCGCCCCTCCATTGAAGGTAAATACAAACCCAGAGATAGATTTGCTGTCGTCCTTATCACTCTGGAAGCTCGAATCGGTAAAGGACTCCATTTGGAGATCTCCATTACCATACACCAAGAACAATTCTTTAGTCCTTCGCAAGTACTTAAGAATGTTCTTCACAGCTGTCCAGTGATTCTCCCCTGGGTTGGATTGATACCTGCTTACTACACTAAGTGCATAAGCTACATCTGGGCGTGTACATAACATCGCATACATTATAGATCCTACTGCCGAAGCATAGGGTATAATACTCATGCGAGCTTTCTCTTCATCGGTCTTTGGACAAGAATCCTTAGAGAGAGTGACCCCATGGAAAGCGGGTAAGGCACCCCGCTTGGAGTCTTCCATACTAAACCTTTTTAGGATGGTGTCAATGTACCTGGTTTGGGACAATCCCAATAACCTTTTGGATCTATCCCTATAGATCCTTATGCCCAGAATGTACGTGGCATCACCCAGGTCCTTCATGGAGAACCTCAGTGATAAGAAAGATTTGACCGACTGTAGCATAGGAATATCATTTCCTATCAGAAGAATGTCGTCCACGTACAATACGATGTGACAGCTCTCCCTACAGCCTTCTTATAAACACAAGGTTCATCTGGATTTTTGATGAAATCAAACTCTTTGATGACATCATCGAAACAGATGTTCCAACTCCGTGATGCCTGCTTTAACCCATATATGGATTTAAGCAATTTACATTCTTTCTCGCTGCCCCCACTGTCAATGAAGCCCTCTGGCTGATCCATATAAACGCATTCTTCTAAATTTCCATTTAGAAATGCGGTTTTAACGTCCATCTGCCAGATTTCATAGTCGTAGTGAGCAGCAATAGCAAGTAGGATCCGAATGGATTTAAGCATGGCTACAGGAGAAAAAGTCTCGTCATAGTCCAAACCTGGTCTTTGACGAAAACCCTTCGCCACAAGTCTTGCCTTATAGGTCTCCACCTGCCCATCTACACCAATCTTTCTTTTAAAGATCCATTTGCACCCCACAGGTTTCACCCCAGGGGGTACAACGTCCAAAGTCCACACTTTGTTGGTGTACATAGACTCCATTTTGGATCTCATGGCATCCAGCCACTTCACAGAGTCTTTACTCGTGATAGCTTGCTGAAAACTGGTAGGATCATCATCATCCATGATGCAGTCTTCTCCGTTATCATCAATGAGGAAACCGTAGTACCTCTCCGGCGGGCGAGAAGTCCTACCAGACCTACGGAGTGGCCGAGGTTCTTCAGTTTCTACTGTAACAGCCGGTTCAACCAAATCGTCATTTGTAGTTTGTGTCTCTAGAACCACTGCTAGATCAACCACCTTGCCATCATCTTTGTCTGTGAAAAACTCTTTTTCCAAGAATGTGGCATGTTGAGAAACGAACACTTTTTGTTCCTCTTTGTGGTAGAATAGATATCCATAAGAATTCTTTGGATATCCCACAAAGTTACACATGACCGACCGTGTCTCGAGTTTGTCCGGATTCTGCTTTTTAACATAGGCCGGGCAACCCCAAATCTTAATTCTTTTAAGAGATGGTCTCTTCCCATGCCATATCTCATATGGCGTGGTAGACACGGTTTTGGTTGGAACCCTGTTTAGCTGAAATGCTACAGTCTCCAATGCATGCCCCCAAAACGAGACTGGTAACTCAACGTCACTCATCATGGACCGGACCATATCTAATATGGTCCTATTCCTTCGTTCTGACACACCGTTGTGCTGTGGTGTGTAAGGAGGAGTGAGCTGAGAGAGAATCCCATTCTCTTTCAAGAAGTTTACAAATTCTGTACTGAGATACTCACCACCTCGATCTGATCGAAGCATCTTGATACTCAAGCCGGTTTGTTTTTCTACTTCTTGTTTATATTCAATGAATTTCTCAAAAGCTTCGGACTTGTGTTTTAATAAAAATACATGACCGAATCTTGAGAAATCATCAGTGAATGTAATGAAGTATGAAAAACCGCCTCTAGCCTGTGTAGACATAGGCCCACATACATCACTATGTATGAGGCCCAGGAGCTGAGTAGCTCTTTCTCCGTGTCCGGTAAACGGAGTTTTGGTCATTTTGTTGCGCCACGGCAGCGCCCCGGCCGTCTATCCGAGGCCAAAATGCGGAATCAAAATTTTCTTGACTTTTAAACTGGCGCTACCGCGGACAATATATCCGGATTGTAACCATTAACCGATACTAGCTATCAAGAGAGAGGGTGAGAGATATACCGAGTGATCCGAGTCCTCCGGTCTTCTCGTCGTCATCCCCGATCTCCCGCGGAAACTCCGGTCGTCGCATCCTTGCCGGAAGGGCACCACATCGCCTTAATCTTTTACGGGCTCCCACCTCAATACCGAGGCAACTCGGGCATGAAGCTGGAAAGTCGACATGCCCAAGATTTGCTGTAGAATGTGTAGTGCTTTGTCTCTTTGGGGTTATATTGCCTTGAGGGAGGAATGAGGTTTTGAAATGAACTTGGGAATTTTTGGTAGCAATGGAAAAATGAGATGAATGAATAATTTTTCCCACACCCTCACCAAAAATCAAATGAACCATCCTTTTCTCCTCTAAAGTGGCCGGCCAATATGTTGTGGGAATTGGTGGGAGGAATCAACTAAGGGAGGTGAGTGTAGGATAAATCAAGAGGTGACCACAAACAAACATCAACCATGCTTATCACTCCATACCCTCTCAAATCTCATTAATGCAAAAATCATCATGAAAAAGCAAGGATGCTTATTCTATCATAATGAATACTTTTGCAAGAAAACCCCCTCCACAAATGTTATTTGCATAATTGCAAATAACCCCCTCCATCGGAAAAGTCCGGCCGGGAAAGAACAAAGGAAAACCGGCCGGAACGGAAAGCAAACTGGCAACTCCAGAAAACTGGTCCCGTAATAAATTACAGGAAAACCCCGATACTGTGCATACACACCCGCATCTGTATTCCGTCCGGATACAAATGCAAAGAGACAAAATCTACACTGTACTAAACTAGGATCCGGCTTAAACCAAAGCCGGCTAGTAATATCCGTTCGATCCTGATCCGTGCAATACCGCACGTATCTGATCGAACCCTGCCATATATCCATACGGCTACTAGTACAAACCGTCCGATCCTGATCCGTGCAATACCGCACGTATCTGATCGGACCCTGCCATATCTCCATACGGCCTCTACAGCGCTTCGCCCGAAAACTTGAGTAACTGAAAGTGTGGTGGACTCTAAAGACTCGTCAATACTATGGCTGCGGAGTTAACCACTAGCACGTCAGAGGTATAAGCCAATACATGACGGGCCACCAGCTATTGACCAAAAGGGACGTCGATGAGCGAACTCATCCTGACACCCTACTGAGCCTGTCAGTGACAATATCCGTATAGTCCGGTCCGTTCGTCTATGAGCATCGCATGGCGGGCCTAGGGGGTTGGTAAAAGTCAGACCCCCAAAAGCGGTACAAGTCGTGTCGGAGTGTAGCCCAGAACGCCCTGAGATACTACTGGAATACCTACCAGTAAATCTCCTGCCTCGGCCGAGGGCTTTGCGTAATGGCTCTCCTAGACACAGCGCGACCTCACCCCCAATACCGGGAGAGACGAACCCCTGAAGATCCGCTCACTGCTTCCATATGGCTCGGGACTGTACCCAACTAAAACCTGTTTGCACGACTCCTTTGAGCCGTGGTAGGGTAGTAATCAAAGTACAGTGGGAACTCACACGAGACAAATGACGATCCCCAGGTCAATGAACTAACCTGTACACATGTCACCAGGGAACTGCTATATGACGTCAGGTATAAGACCAACTAGCATGTTCCCGGCGAGTCCTGTCCGGTGTACTCATAACCCAATGAGCACCTGTATACATCTTAGGTGATCCAACTGACACCAGTGGCCTGTGAGACCGGCCACCGCCCCTCGTCGGGGTCTCGACTGTATACACTAGTCTACTCTGGAGTATCGATGCCCTGTCTCGAAACTCCCACGACTAGGGACCTTTTAAGGATGTGCTTATAGACTCCAGCTCTCACTTATATGATCGCCCTCATACTGCTGGCCGTCAAGCAAGAATCCTATGGGCTCTATCAACGTGTAATAGTGACATGTAAGGTCACCTGAAGCAATACACGATGATAAAGGTAAACCAGATAGCATACTATCATCTCGAGTAAGACTGTTCTACCGGGATAGGTCCTCCCTCAATCATTGCAATCACGTGCCTGTGATCCAATAATTGACTCTGAGGGCACTATCTCCAACAATCTCCCACTTGCACTCAAGGCTAATTATTGCGATGTCGCATACTCACATCCCGTATGATACCGAACACCCAACTCCTCTACTAGTCAGTCGCACAAAGCCTGTTTGCGAAACTATTGCGTTCGAGGAAAAGCCTCAGTGAGTGGATCCGCCTAGATGTTTCTTTCTATGTCTCTCTATATCTCAAGTTCGCGGAGAAAACCATCTCCCGAAATGAGCAATACCTGTCTTGGAATGTCTGGATATCTGATGGGACCTAGCTCATAAATGAACTCCAAATCCAAACTTCTTAGACTGTATCGATAACTGAACTTAATCAGTACCTAGCGCCATGCCTCCCTCAGTATTGCCTTAGACCACCTGTCCAAAATACTGCCCCTCGTCAGAAGGAGAAACTATAACTCTGACAGCCACTCTGCCCTCTATGTCACCTTGGAAGCCTGGAGTGATAACCGTCTCCTAAAGGAGGCAGCCGTTATCATATCCCTAGAACATTCACTTATGTTCTAAAACTGCTTCCGACTGTTCCTCCAAGATTGGATCAATATCAACTTATTGCATCTAGTGCAAGAACAACATCTGGTGTGGTACTTGACATCTCATGATTGACTCAATTGCCTAAGCAAGTGATCTGTCAATCATGCGTATCCCTCTCCCCTTTAGTCTGTAAGACACCTTTAGAGAGGGTGACTCCATCAACTGCAGGTACACTACCGTGCCAGGAGTCGTCCATTCTAAATACTCATAGAATGCTGTCAAGGTACCCAGATTGGGAAACTACCCAAATCTAGATCTAAAACCATAGATCTAGTAACCAGTATGTCTGATATAATGTTCAAGTCCCTTGTGGAGAAACCACTGTGTGACGACCAAAGTATAACCGATCGTAGTATAGGAATGTCATTTCCTACTGTGTGTATGTCATCCAAAACCCGGATATCACACCCTACTACCTTCTCAACAGATCCATCCCCTATTCTGATGACGTCAAACCTATGACTGTCACATCAGAAATAGATGATCTATCTCCGCTATATCTGCTTTAGTCTATAAATAGACATAAGCCTGATGTCCACCAATGCTTCCGCTGCTCCCACTGACTACGACAACCCTCTGGCAGAGTCATATAGACGTGCACTTCTAAAGCTAGTTTAGAACGACGCTATACTCATCCTCCTGCCGGGTCTCGCAGCCTGGAACAACAACAATGGCAAGTGTGGGTAAACAAGAACTTCCCGGTCACCGTCCTTGAGGCTACCGGAGTACCTCTCGGGTGCCTGAAGTTACCCACCGTATCTGCGGAGTGGCCAATGGAATGTCAAATCAGATTGAATCTTTAGGTTCCTTATCAAATCTTCAGTAATCGTTTGCGGTTCTGGAATCACTTCCAGTTCTACCATACTCCCACTACTGTTTTCTGAAAAATAACCATTTCTTTTTAAAATGTGGCGAGTTAAGAACAATATCACTATTGATCTTCCAGATGGTAGAAAGTCAACCCTCGTCATAGCCTGGGTCAACCCACAAACAGCCATTACAGAAACGTGCCTTGAGTTGTCCAGTGTCTGGTTTTAATCATAAGCCGGACAACTCCCCGTACCTTAACATCGTTAAGATATGAACTGTTCTATATCCAATATAGAACCAGAGGCACCGATTTAATTTAACCAGATCCAAATTATGCAGCTGTCTCCAGTGCATGTCAACTAAATGGAGAGAGGCCGATCATCGTTACTCAACTTAGGAATGCTTCCAATTATGAGTAACCTGAAAGAGAAGCAATATCTCTTTATCGTTACTATCAACTGAATACCATACACAAGTATTTACATCTTCGATCACCTTGAAGAATCCCGATACTTGCTACACCTGGTTCTCTACTCTATTCAAATACCTATAACTCCTCAAAACTTAGACCCTGTGTTTCTACGAAACACATGTCTAAGAACTAGAGAAGTTAAAAGTAAACAGAATATAGTATGAGGACCAACCCCTCTGTCCTAATGGACACTGGACAACATACAATACTCTGTATAAGTCCGCTGAGTCCAACAACTCTTTCACTGTGCGTCGTAGGTTGAAAACTGTGCTTATGGTTAAGAAGAATTACACCGCTGTTTGATGCTCCTTACCTAACCATCCACTGATATAGGTAAATGTCATCGACATAATATCAAAAGGTATATCTCACTCTATGAAAATAGACGTACAGATATATCAATTTGAAATTGGTGCACAACAGCGGATATTCAAAACCAAATATTTGCCGACCGGCAAACAGCCCAGGTGATCTCCTCAAATATCACCGATTACAACGAATCCCGATATAATGAGGATGATCACCCAATTCCCAATAACTTACTCCTACTCATCATCTGTAAAACCATACAGATGTGAGAATCAAACCTGGTAAATACATACCCTGGAGCAAGTGTCTAATCGGGAAATCAGTTTTCTTTTAACAGTACACAGTTGAAACTGAAACATTAAAATGTTTCGATAGGGTATCCTGGTATTCCTAGTAATGCCTCTACCATTATCCAGATTCACAACTGTAACCGTATATCTCTTTGCCATCTGTCCAAATCCCTTTATATGTCTTTAGTCATTACCGTCTGCACACCCCTTTAGGCCAAATGGTTTTCTTCCTTCCCTACCGTTCGGCACCAGCCTATGGTTTGGAAGAAGACTATCCAATAAGCATAATGGGTGTACTGTCCTAATCCTAGGAGCACTCGCAATGTGAGAGAAGGTGAAGATAAAAGATAACCGAATAAACCTTATTCCTATTTCTCCTGGACCATAATCCATCCCCGAACTGGAACAAGTTCCTTTCGAGTTCGTATATAACCATACGATGGAGTATCCAAATAAACTGTGGATCTTCGCAGTGATACAGAGTGTCCTGGAGAAATACAAAGGTGATTTAGGTTTGGCGAAGATATACTCGGTTTGGTCGTGAATAGCAGTCGCAATTTACTTTGCCCTCTTACTAATCCCTTGCTTTGTCTTAACTTAATACCTTCTGCACACCATCGTTATGCTAATTGGTTTTCTTCATTCCCCACCGTTCGGCACCAGCCTAAGGTTTGGAAGAAGACTATCCAATTTGCATAATAGGTGTACTATCTTCTAAACCAAGGAGTACTCGCAATGAGAGAAGGTGAAAAGAAAAGACAACTGAATAATCCTATTCGTTTTCTCCAGAACCAGAAACCATCCTCGAAGTCCTTCGAGTTCGTATATAACCATACGATGGTTTTGTCCAATGGAAGTGGACGTTCGTAGTAATACGGGGTGTCCTGGAGAAAAGGGTAAAAGTAGGAGTGGCAATGAGGTTTGCAACTAAGACAATCCAAAAGCCAGTGTTAAGAAGGTTCGGTCAACTTGGTCACTGAGTCATAGTCTAGGGTCGGGTCAATGGTCGCTGCCAAAGAGAGAGAGAAAAGAAACACTCAGCGTGCACTCTAACCTAGATCAGAATGGTTACCAATTTATCTAATCAGGAAACCTCCCACTGTACCGTCAAATTCTCCTCCAAACCTGAAAGAAGAACTAGTCGGGATCACCCGAGGAGTAAACCAACTCATCAGCAGGAATCGGGATCCAACTATCATCGCATGATAACTTGACGGAATCCACTCAAGTCACCACACTCCAGAAGGTATGTGCATATCTGGCAAGTTTCAGTTCTTTTGAAACTCCCGATGTGTGTTTTTACCCCTAGGACCCAAGTGACCTTGACACAGTCAACAAATCAAAGAGTCCTAGTCAAGTTCAGCCCGTCATTATCCTGGATTGCATTAAACCCACCCGTACGAGCCCTTGACACAGTCAACAAGGCCGCACGACTGTCCTAACCAATCCCATTAATATGCTGCAAACAAACACTACTTAGCTACCGCACACTACGCCTTGACACAGTCAACAAACGCAGCACGAATACTAAGTAATACTTGTAAGAAATGACGGAGGGCTACGACTGGTTTTTGGCGAAAAACCTTTAACGTAAAGAACTTGATATCGTTGAAGGAACTGCATAGCCTTTTATAAAAATATAGTGACGAAAACCTTTACTAAAGAGATCACTCCCGGTGAAGGGATCTCGGCTCTTTCCCCGTAGAATGAGGTGCAGGATATTCCAACTGAATACCACGATGCAAAGCAAAAGTAATCGGCTATAGTGAAGTTAACGCCCTGACGCAAACTTCTGTCCAAGGGGTCACTCCCGGTGAAGGGATCTCGGCCCTTGCCTCGTCGACTGAGGAGCAGGATATTCCAAATGAATACCACGATGCAAAACAAAAGTGAACGTCCTTGCAATAACAGCTTTTGAAAAATGTTCCAACAACATCAGAATAGGTTTGTTTAGCTTGCATTGATCTGAATCAACGCAGTCCCATCAATTGATCACACCACAAAGAACGAAAATATACTGATGTACGTATATGCCATCCGCATTCGCCACTGGGTCCCGTCATTACCCGTTAGGTTAGCTAACTAACGACAGAGCGGGGACTGGACTAGCGCGGATGTAAAACATATACAACATCTACTAATATATTTACCAATATATTATATTTCGCTCAAGGCGTGATAAAATGCAACATCACAGAAATGTACAACATCACAGAACAATACAGATATCTGGGATCCCCGGGTTTCACAGAGCCGCTGCTGAAACCCGACGTTCCCCTGGTCTTGTGGATAGCCTGTGCAATGAAATCCTAGACCCCTACGGGCGCGGAAAGTTACCCGCCAAAACCTGAAGCGAGGCAGCCCCCTTCAGCAACGTGAATGGACCACCCAGCACTTCACGGAATCCGGTAACTCGGGCACCCCTCCTGGGTCAACCTGTACGCCCTACGAGTGCGGCGAATAGACTGCCAATCCTGGAGTGAAGCCCCCTCCGTCCCAATGCCATGAGATGCGGGCTTGTTGCCCTCCAGAACCCGGCTATCCGTGCACCCCACCGCGGGGCAACCCTAGTACAGAAAGTAAAATATACATACAACGGGTACATCGACCGCAACCAGGTCGTGCCCCAAAAGAATAATACAAACAGGCAGTGACGGCAGTCCACATGTCGGACGCTCGCCCCGCAATATCAAATGTACATAATACAACAGAAACTGTACTAGTATTGCATCCAGGCTATCCCCACGACCGATCCGCAACATCACAGCAAAATCACAAAACATCAACGTGAAAGTCACGTTCGCAAATCCGTCTAACCGGGCTATAGCAGTTAGACCGGATTTACCGATCGAGTGACATTCACGGTCGCAGATATAATATAAATACTGTGAAATAATGTGTTTAAAATATCCGATCGATCAAACATTAACAAGTGGGCCCCCAAGCAATACTGTAGCACTCACAGAAAATCTGGGCCCAATATTAATATTCCAAAACCCCAAAAATTATCCCAGAAGCCCACTGGAAAAATATGATACAGTGAAGAGACCAATGCGCGGCGGAACCGCGGCCCAAGGGGGGGTTTGGCCGCGGTTCCGCGCTTCAGTCATCGATTGACTGTGTCGAATTTTCCCAGTAGTCTTATAATTTCATGTACATCAATTTTCTACAACCTGAAAAATTTTTAGAGCCCGGAAAAAATCGACAGAAAACTGATGCATGCAAAAACGCGGATTTTGGAATTTTGGTCGATCGGATAAGTAAAACGCATTAGAAAAAGCTAGGCTAGGTTAATGGCGTGGCTCTGATACCATGTTGAGCCACGGCAGCGCCCCGGCCGTCTATCCGAGGCCAAAATGCGGAATCAAAATTTTCTTAACTTTTAAACTGGCGCTACCGCGGACAATATACCCGGATCGTAACCATTAACCGATACTAGCTATCAAGAGAGAGGGTGAGAGATATACCGAGTGATCCGAGTTCTCCGGTCTTCTCGTCGTCATCCCCGATCTCCCGCGGAAACTCCGGTCGTCGCATCCTTGCCGGAAGGGCACCACATCGCCTGCATCTTTTACGGGCTCCCACCTCAATACCGTGGCAACTCGGGCATGAAGCTGGCAAGTCGACATGCCCAAGATTTGCTGTAGAATGTGTAGTGCTTTGTCTCTTTGTGGTTATGTTGCCTTGATGGAGGAATGAGGTTTTGAAATGAACTTGGGAATTTTTGGTAGCAATGGAAAAATGAGATGAATGAATAATTTTTCCCACACCCTCACCAAAAATCAAATGAACCATCCTTTTCTCCTCTAAAGTGGCCGGCCAATATGTTGTGGGAATTGGTGGGAGGAATCAACTAAGGGAGGTGAGTGTAGGATAAATCAAGAGGTGACCACAAACAAACATCAACCATGCTTATCACTCCATACCCTCTCAAATCTCATTAATGCAAAAATTATCATGAAAAAGCAAGGATGCTTATTCTATCATAATGAATACTTTTGCAAGAAAACCCCCTCCACAAATGTTATTTGCACAATTGCAAATAACCCCCTCCATCGGAAAAGTCCGGCCGGGAAAGAACAAAGGAAAACCGGCCGGAACGGAAAGCAAACTGGCAACTCCAGAAAACTGGTCCCGTAATAAATTACAGGAAAACCCCGATACTGTGCATACACACCCGCATCTGTATTCCGTCCGGATACAAATGCAAAGAGACAAAATCTACACTGTACTAAACTAGGATCCGGGTTAAACCAAAGCCGGCTAGTAATATCCGTTCGATCCTGATCCGTGCAATACCGCACGTATCTGATCGAACCCTGCCATATATCCATACGGCTACTAGTACAAACCGTCCAATCCTGATCCGTGCAATACCGCACGTATCTGATCGGACCCTGCCATATCTCCATACGGCCTCTACAGCGTTTCGCCCGAAAACTTGAGTAACTGAAAGTGTGGTGGACTCTAAAGACTCGTCATTACTATGGCTGTGGATTTAACCACTAGCACGTCAGAGGTATAAGCCAATACGTGACGGGCCACCAGCTATTGACCAAAAGGGACGTCGATGAGCGAACTCATCCTGACACCCTACCGAGCCTGTCAGTGACAATATCCGTACAGTCCGGTCCGTTCGTCTATGAGCATCGCATGGCGGGCCTAGGGGGTTGGTAAAAGTCAGACCCCCAAAAGCGGTACAAGTCGTGTCGGAGTGTAGCCCAGAACGCCCTGAGATACTACTGGAATACCTACCAGTAAATCTCCTGCCTCGGCCGAGGGCTTTGCGTAATGGCTCTCCTAGACACAGCGCGACCTCACCCCCAATACCGGGAGAGACGAACCCCTGAAGATCCGCTCACTGCCTCCATGTGGCTCGGGACTGTACCCAACTAAAACCTGTTTGCACGACTCCTTTGAGCCGTGGTAGGGTAGTAATCAAAGTACAGTGGGAACTCACACGAGACAAATGACGATCCCCAGGTCAATGAACTAACCTGTACACATGTCACCAGGGAACTGCTATCTGACGTTAGGTATAAGACCAACTAGCATGTTCCCGGCGAGTCCTGTCCGGTGTACTCATAACCCAATGAGCACCTGTATACATCTTAGGTGATCCAACTGACACCAGTGGCCTGTGAGACCGGCCACCGCCCCTCGTCGGGGTCTCGACTGTATACACTAGTCTACTCTGGAGTATCGATGCCCTGTCTCGAAACTCCCACGACTAGGGACCTTTTAAGGATGTGCTTATAGACTCCAGCTCTCACTTATATGATCGCCCTCATACTGCTGGCCGTCAAGCAAGAATCTTATGGGCTCTATCAACGTGTAATAGTGACATGTAAGGTCACCTGAAGCAATACACGATGATAAAGGTAAACCAGATAGCATACTATCAACTCGAGTAAGACTGTTCTACCGGGATAGGTCCTCCCTCAATCATTGCAATCACGTGCCTGTGATCCAATAATTGACTCTGAGGGCACTATCTCCAACACATTTTACCCTTGATACAAGACTGGCAAGTCGCATAAGATTTATATTCAAAAGAATTTAAATATCCATCTTTGTGTAACTTGTTTAGTCTTGTTTCGTTAATATGACCAAGTCTACAGTGCCAAAGAAAAGCTTCATTTAACTCTGAAAGTTTTCTTTTATTAGTGTGTTGTATACTGAAAACTGTGTGTTGATTTAGGACATACATTCCGTTGTTAAGCGTACCATACCCAACCAACATTTGATTCAGGTTAATGTTCATAACATTGTTCTGCAATACAAAATTATACCCTTCATTGTCCAACAAAGAAACGGATATTATATTACATAGCATACTTGGTACAAAATAACATGGATTTAAAACCAAAATACATCCAGATGGCAACCCCAAGTGATACTCTCCTACTGCGACTGTATGTACATTGGAACCATTTCCAACGCGGAGAGTATGGTCACCTGTCCTCAAAACCTTGCTATTTCTCAGCCCCTGCATAGAATTGCAAATGTGAGAACCTGAACCGGTATCCAATACCCAGGAAGCAGAGTTTATAGAAAAACAGTTTTCAGTCACAAACGCACCTGAAGCAGAAGCATCACCATGCTTCTTCTTGAGACTTAAGTACTCCGTGCAATTGCGCTTCCAATGTCCTGTCTTGTGGCAGTGAAAACATTCGCCCTTCCCCGAGTCTCCAGCCTTGGACTTTCCCTTTCCCTTCACCTTTTTAACTCCGCCCTTAGGATTAGTGGGTTTCTTCTTTTTCTTTCCCTTGGCCTTGGCTTTCGGGCGAGAAGAGGAAGACTGTCCAATAGTCATAACAGGAGTTTTTGCTAACTTCATAGTGCTCTCTGCACTCCTTAACATATTAAGGAGTTCAGGGAGGTCCTTCTCCATGCCATGCATGTTGAAGTTCACTATGAACTGAGCAAAGGTGGAGGGGAGGGACTGCAGAATAATATCTATATATTTTTCATTGTCCATCGTCCATCCAAGGTCCTCAAGCTCTTCTATAAGAGCTATCATCTTCAGAACATGGTCTCCTACTGGTGTGCCAGGGGCCATTCGCATCTGAAACAATTTCTTTGATGCTTCGTATCGTAATACGCGGGATTGCTTCCCATACAACTCCTTTGTATGGAGAAATATACCGTGAATGTCCATGTCCTCGTGCTGCTTTTGATGTGTGTTATCCATCGATGCAAGCGCGAGGCATGTGGCCGTGGCACAGTCAGCGTCCCATGTCTTGCGGACTTCAATGTCCGCAACTGAGGATTTTGGACCAGGGACGGGCGGGGCTGAAGCCATGAGGACATATGATACTTTATCATAAGTCAAGGCGATTTTCAGATTCCTCAGCCAGTCTTTATAGTTGGTCCCATTCAGTTTGTTTTTATCTAGTAAAAGCTTGAGTCCAGTCATGGGTATCTGCCATTAAGAGAGAGAAAAGAATACACTCAGTGAAAGCTCTTGCATAGATTAGATTGGTTATTATCTTGTCTAATCGATGTTTCCCACTGCTTTTTATCGAGTTTTTCTTTCAAACCTTAAAAAGAAAAACTAGCCAGGATTAATTACAGTCTACAACTTCGCTAACCGTTCAGCCAGGCCAGTGTTGGTACTTGAGGGAGGTTCCCCGTGCTTTCGCACGGACCTAATTAGAGTAAACCTCGTTTTCTCAGAGGCGGAGCCCCGTTAACACCTAATGAGTTAGCTAATTGTAAACTGTAAAACTCTCCTAGGAGCAACTATTGCCCACAGTGGGATCGGGATCCAACCATCACATGGAAGGTATGCAATCTCATTGCAAATTTCAACTATTGAAATTCCCGATGTGGTTTTTACCCCTAATACTCGTGACCTTGGCTAAGGTCAACAAATCACGAGTACTAGTCAAGCTCAACCCGTCATTTCTTGATTAATTAGACCCGTTCACATGACCCTTGGCTAAGGTCAACAAAGTCATATGCCCGTCCTAATTAATCTGCATCATATGCATTTGTAGGAAGACATCACTTAGCTACCGTACACTACGCCTTGGCTAAGCTCAACAAACGTAGCACGAATACTAAGTACTCTACTTCCTAAAATGACGGAGGGTTGTGGATGATTTTTAAGAAAATCTTTAACGCTTTGAACTTGATATCGTTGTAGAATCAAACGGTTTTCAAAAGGAGTGGCTTAAGCTCCGCAGTTTTGAAATATAGCTTTTTCATAAATAGCCGAGTGGTTTTCAAATCCGATTCTACAACATCTTTTAGGTTTATTTTCTTTACATTAATCACATTAATGTAATCCCATCATTTAAGTCCTTAAACCAATCACAGAAAAGAAACAAAAATAACACGTACGCTTATGCCATCCGCATTCGCCGCAATGTTCCGTTATGCACCGTTAGGTTACTTAACTAACGGCATACCGGGACGGGACTAGCGCGGGTGTAAAACATAAGCAACGTCTACTATATATCATATATATAATATGTTATTCGTCTCAGATATCACAGAACACATGCAGCAGAAACATATATATAATGTGGGATATACTAGGACGTCCGTATTTAGTATTTAGCCAATAATAGAAAATACGGATTCCACAGTCGCGATGAATAGCCAAGCCCACACCCCTAGACCCCTACGAGAGCGGCAAGTGACCCTACCAATCCTAGAGTTTAGGAGACCCGGTCTCGACTCCTCGAGATGGCCTCCCACTGAACCCCAGAACCCGGTCACTTGTGCTCCCCTCCTTGGGTCTATCCTAATGCGGAAAAGTAAATAATATACAACACTGGTGACACAACCTCAACCCGGAAGTGCCCCAAATAAAAGAATATTACATTACATTTGAATTTACATGAATGAAAATATAAAACTCTCATCTCACATAAAACCCCCCGGCTATTCAATCGCGACAATCCTGCACATCATATCTCAGCAACACATAATATCTCATATCATCAACGTAAGTAAGTATGCATACCCCAATTGTCGTTGACGTATAGCAACGAAACCGGCGATATCGAACATACTACACTTACGGTCACAGAAAAGAAAGTGTAAAACTACAATATTTGGAATCCAGATTCTCTTTAGACATCATAAATGCGAAATATCACATATTTCGTATTTCATGCCTAAACTATATGAATTCCACATATTGTATCACAATCCAGATAAACAGACAGTATTAAAGTTTTCGAACGAACGATCAAGTACCCAAGATTCACTAAAGCTCAACACTTGAGCAGGGTTCAAAAAATCCGAAGTGTGACACAGTAGTAGCGGTCCAGCCGTAGAAGGGTCAAGCCAACGCCTCACATGTGGCACGCCGTACTGCCCCAAACCCTAAGGTTCAAAGGGTAGTTCAAGACGGTCACATAATCGAGTTAAGGTTTGTTGTCTTCTAGAGGGACCACCACAAAAAGACTTGCACGTATCTCCAAAGTATTTAAACCCCGTGAATAATGAGCAAATGATACTCGTTCAAACACTTCAATACTTTCTAATTTACCCGGAAAAGCAACGAAATGAAAATACCGATCGAATCAATGCGTCCAAAACCATCTCCAGAAAATACAGTACTATATTCAGATTAAACATACCTAAAACAGTATACAAGCAGACCTAGGAATTATGGTGCAAATTTCATAGCATGATGTCACTGTACGGCCGCGGATCCGCGGCCTAAGCAAGGAATTGCCGCGGTTCCGCGGCCATATGAACAGTACACTTCATCGTTTTTCACCATTATTCTTAGTTTTCTCTGCTGTATTTTTTAAGTATTTTTAATTCTGAAAAATGTCAGGTTTTAAAATTTGTCAAGAGAGGGTCCAAAAAATCGTATTTTTTGTCCGATCGGGATTTTTACTTCGTAAAAGCGTCGCCTAATATTCTAGGTCGGCTCTGATACCAATGAAAGGTTTGCCTAGCACCCTATAATGAGTTTGGAAGCATCACATGTCACAAAGTTCAAGTTTTTATGGTGCTAGACAAGCATGCAATGGTATCGATCCTAGAAAATTAGGGTTACGAAACATTAAGCTAATAAAAATTAGGGTTTGAAGGCTACAACCTTTGTAGCTCCCCTTTGGCTTGACTCCTTGATCTCTAGGGTGTTGGAAGAAGGTCCACTTGTAGTCCTCTTTCATCCACGACGATCCACCCGAAGTTTCCCGTCCAAGCTTGCAACTTTGGAAAAGCAAAGAGAACACTCTAATCAAGTTGGCTAGACTTGAGTAGAATGATGTTGTGGCTAAGGATCTCACTTCAAAAACCTTTCTTTAATTGTGTTTAACTCACTAGAAAAAACTAGAGAGGAAAAGGTGAAGGAGGATGAAGATGGTGGCTACTTTTTAACAAGAGGTGAAAAAATAACCCTTAGTTGAAAAGGAAAATGAAATATATATCACTATATATATTTATTTCCTTCTTGCATTCAACCATGATTAAATGATGGAGAGTTAATTTAACTTGGGTTTTAAATGATAAAGAGAAGGATAACCCTAGGTTAGTGGTAGTTGAGCTTGGTTAGGTTAGAAGAAGAATGTAGAAGCTAGAATGATTATCCTTTCCTTTTCATTTTGTTTTAAAACCAAAATTAAATAATAATCCATAATTTAATCCATGGAGTGAGTCTTATATTGCCACCATTTCCATATGCTAACAACCATGATGGATGGGTGTATGCATGTATGCATGTATGCACATCCACATGTGCATGAAACTAGAGTGTAAGAAAGAAACACATGCATGCATGCATACATCCATCAAACCCTAGAAAGGTTTCAAGTGAGAAAACTAATAGTTAGATGATAAATCAACACTTAACTTATCAATCCGGTCATATCTCATATGACCCCACCAAAAGCAGGCCACCCGATCAATGTTCGGTATCATATACACACATTTTAATCGGGTGCATGCGCATATCGCATACGCGCACCACAACGTTTCGCCTGGACTGGGTAACTCCTTTGTGGGACTCTAAGACTCGTCAATACGCCGGCAGAGGGTGATGATCATATCAGGTACCCTCAAACCGCAAGCGGTCAGCTAAACGTAACGGCCACCCGGGTATTGAGCGATCAGAAGAAAACAAGCGAACCTGCTACAACTCCCGTCGAGCCATCCGGCAACACTACCGTACAGTCCGGTCTCTTTGTCAGATATGCTGCATATCGAGCCTAGGGATGGTCACGTCGACCCTAATAACTCAATAAGTCGTGCCGGTGAATGGTCTATAACAGATCGAGAAACTACCGATAACACTTATCAGCAAATCTCAGCAGCCCTGGCCAGGGACTTACTGATATAACCAGTCGGGCACAGCACGGCATCAACCCCCAATACCGGGAGAGACGAAACCCCTCCTATCGCTCATTGCCTTCGTGTGTCTCGGTACTGTACCCAACGGCCACCTGTTTGCACGACTCAGTAGAGCCGTGGTAGGGTGGCAATCAAAGTACAGTGGGAGAGCACACAAGACTCCATGACGATCTCGGGTCTACAGACTAACCTGTACCAGTGTTACCTGAGAACTGCTATCCGACGATAGATATAATTCCATATAGGAGTTCTCGGCGAGTCCGTCCAATGTACCCAGTCACCACTGAGCACCCGTATATGATCTTGATGTCAAACACCAATGGATATGGGATCATCCATCGCCCATCACATGGGTCTAGTATCATATACGCTAGTCTACTCTGGTATATCAATGCCCCGTCTCGATATACCTACGACTAGGGACTTTCCAGGATATGCTTATAGACTACAGATGTCCCACTAGTATGATCTCCATCATAATCAGAGTAGTCAAGCCGATATCCTCAGGGCTTTATCAGTATGTATGAATGAATAAAAGCATGATCAAATCAACATGTCAGATAAAGAATAACCAGATAGCATACTATCATGTCGAGCAAGAATGCATACTGAATATATATATATACATGTAAAGATACATCCACTATCATATAATGGCCTCTAGGGCACACATATATCCAACAGCCATCCATAGACCTCTAAGTCTTTAAACAGGAAACAAATGACCTCTAAGTCGTTAAACTAGAAATAGATGACCTCCAAGTCGTTAAACTGGAAACAGACGGCCTCTATGTCGTTAAACTGGAAACAGATGACCACCACGTCGTTAAACAGGAAATAGATGACCTCTACTTCGTTAAAATGGAAACGGATGACCACCAAGTCGTTAAACTGGAAACAGACGACCTCTACGTCGTTAAACTGGAAACAGATGACTACCAAGTCGTTAAACTGGAAACAGACGACCTCTACGTCGTTAAACTGGAAACAGATGACCACCAAGTCGTTAAACTCAAAACACCAAGTCGTTAAACTCGAAACAGACGACCTCTACGTCGTTAAACTGGAAACAGATGACCACCAAGTCGTTAAACTGGAAACATACGACCTCTACGTCGTTAAAATGGAAACAGATGACCACCAAGTCTTTAAAACTGGAAACAGATGACCTCTAAGTCGTTAAACTGGAAACAGATGACCTCCAAGTCGTTAAACTGGAAACAGATGACCTCCAAGTCGTTAAAGGGAAACAGATGACCTCCAAGTCGTTAAACTGGAAACAGATGATCTCTACGTCGTTAAACAGGAAACAGATGACCACCAAGTCTTTAAACTGGAAACAGATGACCTCGAAGTCGTTAAACTGGAAGCGTTAGACCTCTAAGTCTTTAAACTGGAGACGGATGACCTCTAAGTCATTAAACTGGGCATAATAGACCCCTAAGTTTTTAAACTGGAAACAGATGACCTCTAAGTCGTTAAAGTGGAAACAGTCGACCTCTAAGTCATTAAACTGGGAACGAGGGAAATCCACTCATGTGTCCTCACGATACATGAGGACAACAAACCTTTGTGGGATCCTTACTACTCACAAAGGAAAAACACACTTAGGAGTCCTCACGACTTCTAAGGAGAAAATACACCTGCGGGATCCTTATGACTCGCAGGGAGAAAATGCTTTTATGGGACCCTTACGGCCCATAAAATTGAAAAGCCTTAGGCGATAGGGATCTAAACCTGTCTCCTAAGCCATCGCTCCCCAATCCCCAAGTGGCGAATGATGAGTCGTTCCTGGTACCATATTCCAGTGTAGCGATGCAGACGCCAACCAAATTCCAAATCCCATACCCCAATGGTGAATGATGAGTCGCTCCTGGTACCATATTCCAATGTAGGGATGCAGACGCCAACCAAATTCCAAATCCCATACCCCAAGGGCGAGTGATGAGTCGCTCCTGGTACCATATTCCAGTGCGGCGATGCAGAAGCCAACAAAGTCCCAAAATTTTTATGGCCCTACGGTCTGGATCATACATCATGCAAAACCGTATACAATCCACGGGCGTAAAACGATCCCAATCTCTCCCAAGTCCTACTGGTGAGACCGCATTCAAAGTCCAAAAATAAATGGTATGTCCGCAAGCAAAATGGGCACGGATGAAAACCCGAAAGGGCTCCGTGAGTAAAAACAGCAGGACTGCCGGCGAGTTTGTGAAAACCCAAGAGGGCGCAAACTCATAAAAAAAAAGATGAAATGCACTCTCGACTTTGTGAGGAGAAAATTCCCGCGTGAGATCCTTACGACTCACAAAGGAGCAACACACTTAGGAGTCCCCACGACTCCTAAGGAGAAAATACGCCTACGAGATCCTTTCGACTCGTAGGGAGAAAATGCTTTTGTGGGACCCTTACGGTCCATAAAATTGAAAAGCCTTAGGTGATAGGGATCTAAACCTGTCTCCTAAGCCACCAAATTCCCAAATCCTCTCGGGGCAAATGATGAGTTGCTCCTGGCATTATTCCAATGCAGCAATGCAGATGCCAAACAAAAACCAATTCCCAAATCCTCCCGGGACAAGTGATGAGTTGCTCCTGGCATTATTCCAGTGCAGCAATGCAGATGCCAAACAAAAAAAACCAATTCTCAAATCCTCTCGGGGCAAATAATGAGTTGCTCCTGGCATTATTTTAGTGCAGCAATGCAGATGCCAAACAAAAAAAAACCAATTCCCAAATCCTCTCAAAGACGGATGATGATTCGCTCCTGGTACCATATTCCAGTGTAGCGATGCTGATGTCGACTCAAATCAAACAAATCAAACCAACCAATTCCAACATCGACCTCTGCGTCAACAAGCGACACTCCGCGCCGGAGAAAATTCGATCAGCGACACTCCGTGCCGGGAAAAAGTCAACCCGACACTCCGCGCCGGGGAAAAGTCGATCAGCGACACTCCGTGCTGGGGAAAAATCAACCCGACACTCCGTGCCAGGGAAAAGTCGATCAGCGACACTCCGTGCCGGGGAAAGTCAACCCGACACTCCGCGCCGGGAAAAAGTCGATCAGCGAAACTCCGTGCCGGGAAAAAGTCAACCTGACACTCCGCGTCGGGGAAAAGTCGATCAGCGACACTCCGTGCCGGGGAAAAGTCAGCCCGACACTCCGCGCCGGGGAAAAGTCAATCAGCGACACTCCGTGCCGGGAAAAAGTCAACCACGGACACTCCGCACCGGGGAAAAGTCGATCAGCGACACTCCGTGCCGGGGAAAAGTCAACCCGACACTCCGCGCCGGGGAAAAGTCGATTAGCGACACTCCGTGCCAGGAAAAGTCAACCCGACACTCCGCGTCGGGGAAAAGTCGATCAGCGACACTCCGTGCCGGGGAAAAGTCAACTCGACACTCCGCGCCGGGGAAAAGTCGATCAGTGACGCTCCGTGCCCGGGAAAAGTTAACCTGACACTCCGCGCCGGGGAAAAGTCGATCAGCGACACTCCGTGCCGGGGAAAAGTCAACCACCGACACTCCGCGCCGGGGAAAAGTCGATCAACGATACTCTGTGCCGGGGAAAATTCAACCACCGACACTCCGCACCGGGGAAAAGTCGATCAGCGACACTCCGTGCCGGGGAAAAGTCAACCACCGACACTCCGCGCCGGGGAAAAGTCGATCAGCGACACTCCGTGCCGGGGAAAAGTCAACCAGCGACACTTCGCGACGGGGAAAAGTCGATCAGCGACACTCCGTGCCGGGGAAAAGTCAACCCGACACTCCGCACCGGGGAAAAGTCGATCAGCGACACTCCGTGCCGGGGAAAGTCAACCAACAGCGACACTCCGTGCCGGGGGAAACATCAAGCTGACACTCCGTGCCGGGGACACGTCAGCAAGCGACAATCTGCATCGGGGAAACGTCCAACACAGACACTCCGCATCAGGGAAACGTCCAACAACAGACACTCCGCCTCGGGGAGACGTCGACCAGCGACACTCCATGCCGGGGACACGTCTACCAAATCGCTCCGGATCAGAGCGTCGACCGTCCATGTCGTAAAAAGGGCAATGCATCCCAAAAAGTGGGAACTAAAGCAAGTCGCCTCCATGTGAAAGAAGATCCATCAATTTCATGCACACGACCCACATATGCTGTGTGTATTTATTGATGGGGGGCAATTTGTCGGGGTAAAAATTTATACCCCGGTTGACCGAGTCAAAGTCAAGGTCAACCCCCAAGCTAGGTGGGCCCAAGCCCAGGTCAAGCGGGCCCATGCCCAAGTCGAGCCCGCAGCCAGCCTCCCCATGCCAACAACAAAATCATGTAATAAATAATTTTTATGTAATTATTTATGCATGGATGTAAAAAAAATGGGCATAAAGCCAATATTTGGTTAGCCCATGGCTTATGTGCAAAAATGAAATGGCACATGAGCCATGGGATGACTAAAATGCCATTTTTGTAAAGCCCAAGGGGCTATATGTAAATATGTAAGTCTATATAAGGCAAAATGATGATGAATATGTTAGTGTATATGCCCTAGAGGCCATTACTGTATCATACTAGTTTGTATATTACTTAATGGAAGCTTGGTATATGCCCTAGAGGCCATTACTGTATCATACTAGTTATTATATTACTTAATGGAAGCTTGGGATATTCACCTTGTATAGATAATCTTGCTCAAAATGGTAGTATGCTACTTGGTTTGTTTCTACTTTAATATGTGCATGTGTTTCTTTTAGCATATTGCTTATACATATTAGTAGAGCCCTTAGGATCTTTGCTTGATTACCAGCGTTGTGATGGCAGTTACACTCGTGGGGGCTGGGTAATCCACAAGCACATCCTTATGCAGGTCCCTAGTCGCAGGACTATCGAGACAGGGCATCGATACTTCGGAGTAGACTAGCGTATGCGCTTCTCATCCCAGCACGGGAGACGGTCTGTCCCACAGCCGTCAGTACGTCGTACTTAAGATAGTATGCGGGTGCTCGTTAGGTTATGAGTACACTGGACAGGACTCGTCGGGAACTGTTGGTTGGTATTATACCTATCGTCAGTTATCAGTTCCCAGGTGACATGAGTACAGCTTAGTCCGCTGAATTGACACTGTCACTTCGCCTCGAGTGTGTTCCCACTGTACTTTGATTACTACCCTACCACGGCTCAAAGGAGTCGTGTAAACAGGTAGTTTTTAGGTACAGTCCCGAAGCACTTAGAGGCAGTGACGGTTAGACTGGATTCGTCTCTCCCGGTATTGGGGGTTAACATCACGCTGTGTCTAGGAGAGCCATTACACGAGTAGTTCCTGGCCAGGGCAAGCGAGATATACTGGTAGGTTTCCAGTGTTATCTCAGGGTGTTCCGGGCTACACTCCGATACGACTTGTACCGCTATTAGGGGACTGACGTTTACCGCCCCCTAGGCCCGCCATGCGATGTATCAGACGAACAGACCGGACTGTGCGGAGACTGTCACATTCAGGCTCAGTAGGAGTTCAGATGGTTTTCACCTCGTCTGTCTTCTTATCGGCATCTACCTGGGGGGGCGTTGCGCACAGCTAGTGCCGCTTGCGGTCTGTGGTTAAACCCACTGCCAGCGTAGTGTCGAGTCTTTAGAGTCTCACACAGAGAGCTATCCGCCTTTAGGCAAAAGAGTAGAGGTCGCATGGTTTTGCGACAGGGTTCGGTCACATCCGTGCACTTGTGCACGTTTGGTGTCCGGACAGTTAACACTAGCGGGCTTTAGTTTAAGCCAGATCCTAGTGTACCTTTTGGGATTGGTTTTATCTCATTTGTATTCGTGTTCCTCGGAACGCGGATGCGGGTGTGTATGCACAGTTGACAGAGAGACAGAGGCAGAGGATTCTTATTGGGGCTGTTGACTGTTGACCATTGACTTTTTGATAAACCCTAATGAGAATAAGAAACATGATTAGCAATAATATTAATTAAGTATTATAGTGACATGGTTGTTGAGGGGTTGACTTTGTTGACTTTGTTGACCGGTTGACTAGGTTGGACTAGTTGACCATCATCATTACAATGGTTGTCATTTTCATGCAAAGACTTTTGCTTGCTTTTTATGGTTTACAAAATGAGTGCATGAAATGATATTGCCTTTTGTGAGATGATAACCATCACATAATACTTGATTATCATTATGGCTCATGATGCTTTTGGATTATGAGAGGGTAGATGAGAAAAGAGAGGCTCATTCTCTCATTTTGTTTTCTTTCTCTTGAGCTCTCTCATTCTCTAGCTCTCTCCTTCTTCCTCTTGCTCTCTCTAGCTAAAGCCAAACCATTCTCATGTGTTGAGACTCAATGCCTTAGAGATAAAAAGACACCAAAACAATTCTCTACTCATTCTAGTTCACAAGGCCTAGCAAGCCAAGTGTTCTAGTTTCTTCAAAGTTCGAAGAAGAAGCCAAAGGTAGAAGCTTTCGGGTGGATCCGTCTTCGGCGTGAGAAGACGACGAGGAGAGGCCGGTCCGTACACCACAAGAGTTGAAGACGAAGGAGTTCAAGAAAGGTATAACCCCCTAACCGAGTAGTTAAACAACTCCTAGTTAGGTTGTTAGATAGATTGTTTAACAAAGATCCGTATTTGTAGTCCATGTTACCACCTCTAGAAAAATTGTTTTTCATCATTTCCGCAAGCCCGTAAGTACCGGGAGAGGTAGCATGGACTTACAGTGGTATCAGAGCCTAGTTAAACACTATCTAACATATTAGCGAAGTAAGTAGAAGTTCGATCGAAAAAAAAGTCGCAAAATGAACCCGAAAAGCAAACTTTCTATCGAATTTTTCCTCTGTTCAAAAATTAATAAATCTTTTCTGAAAATTCGACTCAGGGTTTTTATAACAATCTGCAGAAAAATGGCCCAGTGAATCGATCAAAGCGCCGTGGATCCGCTGCTGGAGCACGCTCCCGACGCGGATCCGCGGCCGAGCTGACTCGGCCGTGGGGTATTTTTGGTGCAGTTTGTTTCTGGGGTTGTTTTGGGATTTTTAAAATATGTTTTTTCTGCCCAGATTTTACAGAAAGAAAAATTTGTGTTTGGGGCCTAAAAATCCGTATTTTGATCGAACTTCTAAAGCCTAAGGCTAACGGGTTTATATCTGTGATGTGATATTTGTATTGAACATCTGCTAATCGCTATATGTCGATTAGTGGGGGTTATACAAATCTGTGATCTGTAATGTTGATGGTATGTGTATATGAATTCATTGGATTGTCGCGGGTGAATAGCCGGGGGTTGTGAGATGAGAGTTTTCTTTTCTTTCAATTCATGTAAAAATGTAAATTGATGTAATATTATTTGAATGGCCGCACAACCGGGTCGGGGTTGTAGCCGTCATTGTATAATTTCTTGTTACTGTTTTTGCTCCTAGGATAGACCCAAGGTAGGGTGCACAAACTACCGGGTATCTCGAAGTGCCGAGTGACCTACTCACGAGTTGAGGGAGGTTGCTTCGCTTCGGGTACTTGGCGGGTAGTTTGCCGCACCCGTAGGGGTCTAGGGTGGGGTTTGGCTATTCACCGCGACCGTATAATCCGCTTTTCGTTACAGGCTCGTACGAATTGCGGATTCCTAGTATATCCAATGTGTTCATCTGTGATCTGAAATGGCTATCATTGCATTATATCTATATATGATATTATTTAGGCGTTGCTTATGTTTTTCAGCCGCGCTAGCCCAGCCCCCGCTCTGTCGTTAGTTAAGTAAACTAACGGGTAAGGACGGGGCCCCATGGCAAATGCGAATGGCATAAGCGTACGTCATATTTTGGTTGTTTTCTGCAATGGTAGGATTAAATGATGGGACGCATTAAAAGAACTAATGCAAGAAAATAAACCAAGTAAAAGTCGTTGGAACACTTTCAAAACCACTCGGTTCTTTTCTAAAACCAACTTTTAAATGCAGAGCTTGAGCCACTCCTTTTAAAAGCTATCTCGTTCCATCGATTATATCAAGTTCACTACGTTCACGGTTTTGCCAAAACCATTCGTAGCCCTCCGTCGTTTCACATGAATAGTCAATAGTATTCAAGCTATGTTTGTTGGCCAAAGTCAAGGCATAGTGATTGGTAGCTATTGGGTATTAATGTGCAGCATAGATAGATGCGTTGGTTTGGGACAGTCGTACTGCCTTGTTGTCCAAAGTCAAGGGTAGGTACGGGTGGGTTCAAATTAACCTGGAGAATGACGGGTAGAACTTGACATGTGACTTATGATTTGTTGGCCAAAGTCAAGGTCATAAGAGCATGGGGCAGAAATCCACATCAGGAGTTTCATAAGTACTGAAACTTGCTAGCGTTGCATACCATTTGGAGTGTGATGATTCTGGTAGGATTCCTTCAGTTTTGTCACGCGATGATATTTGGATCCCGATCCTACTGTGAGTATATGCTACTCCTCGGGAAATTTTTCACTAAACGATCAATGCTATAAACCTAGTAGGTGTCTAGAAAGGTGTTAGCGGGGCTACGCCCCCAGGGAAAAGAGGTTCTTAAATTAAGGATCTTCACGAAAGCGTTGGAAAACCTCCCTCGAAGTACCAACACTGGCCTGGCTGAACGGTTAAGCAAGTATTGTACGGTGAGATTGATCCTGACTAATTCTTCCTTTATGGTTTGAGGAGGGATTCGAGAGACAGTGGGAGCCATCCTATTTAGACAAACTAAAAACCACTCTAAACTTGCAAGAGCATCGTGCTAAAGTGTTTCTTCTCTCTCTCCTAATTGCAGTGACTAATCGACATGACCGGACTTAAGTTATTACTAGATAAAAACATACTGACAGGGCCAAACTACAAAGATTGGCTCAGGAATGTCAAAATGGAAATCACTTATGACAAGTTGGGGTATCTTCTTACCACCAAAGCTCTCCCTGTCCCAGGTCCCAAAACCAGCGTCGCGTATAGGGAAATCCGTAAAACCTGGGAAATCGACTGTGCGAAGGCCAAGTGCCTCGTGCTTGCCTCTATGGAAAACGAACATCAGAGGAGGCACGAGAATATGGACCTCGAATCCATATTTCTCCATACAAAAGAACTGTATGGAGAGTAATCTCGTATCGCCAGATACGAAGTGTCGAAGAAGTTGTTTTCGGCAAGATTGGCCGTCGGATCATCGGTAGCGGAACACGTGCTTAAGATGATTGGCTACATAGAGGAGCTCGCGGACCTTGGGACCACGTTGGATAATGAGCTCTATATGGACTTGATTCTCCAGTCCCTTCCTTCAACTTACGCCCAGTTTATCCTGAACTTCAACTTGCAAGAAAAGGAAGTTGAACTTTCAGAACTCCTCAACATGCTGAGGAGCGCAGAGGGCACCCTACAGAAAGGTAGGGAAACATCCACTTTGTTTGTAGGAGGATCTTCCTCTTCTAAGTCCAAGGCGAAAGCCAAGGTAAAGAAGAAGAAAGCCCCCGCCAAACCAAGGGGCGGTGTTAGTAAAGTGGATACGAAGGGAAAGGCAAAAGCAACAAAGAAAGTAGGGAAGCTTGTGGATAAGGCAGAATGCTTTTACTGTCATAAGAGTAGACACTGGAAGAAAGATTGCAGGGCTTGGAAGGCCAGAACACAGGATCTGAAGCAAGTTGCGGCTTCAGCTTCAGGTGTGTATGTTATTGAAAATTGTCTATCAATAAACTCTACTTCCTGGGTATTGGATACCGGATCAGGATCTCATATCTGTAATTCTTTGCAGGCGTTGAGAAACCGTAGGTTTTTGAAGGCAGGTGACATGACCCTCAAAGTTGCAAACGGAGCTAGCATGGATGCTAAGGCCGTGGGGGACTGTCACATGGGAATGTTAGATGGACATGTTTTGGTTTTACGTAATTGCTTTTTTGTACCCAACGCAACTTGTAATATCATTTCTGTATCTTTGATTTCTAAAGAAGGTTATGAATTTGCGTTTGTAAGTAATGTTGTAAATATTCACCTTAATCAAGTTCTGATTGGGTCAGGTACATTGAGCAATGGTATATACGTATTAAACCAACCACAGATTTTCAATGTCCAGAATACACACAAAAGAAAGTCTCTGGAAATAAATCAGACTTTCTTATGGCATTGTAGGCTAGGTCACATCAATGAGAGAAGGTTGACGAAGTTACATACAGAAGGATATTTGAATCCGTTCGAATAGCAATCGTATGCCACTTGTCAATCCTGTCTCAAAGGAAAGATGACAAAGACTCCGTCCACTGGACACGGAGTAAGAGCGAGCGAGCTCTTGGGACTCGTACACAGTGACGTGTGCGGTCTAATGTCTACGCATGCACAAAGCGGTTATTCTTACTTCATTACTTTTACGGATGACTTTTTAAGGTACGGTTATGTCTTCTTAATGAAACATAAATCCGAAGCCTTTGGAAAGTTCCAGGAATATAAGAATGAAGTCGAAAAACAAACCGGCAAAAGTATCAAGACACTGAAATCTGATCGAGGTGGTGAATACTTAAGTGCCGAGTTCCTGGATTACCTAAAAGAGAATGGAATTCTCTCTCAGCTTACTCCTCCATACACCCCGCAACATAACGGCGTATCGGAGAGACGGAACCGAACCCTATTGGATATGGTACGGTCCATGATGAGTAACGCCGAGTTACCGCGATCATTCTGGGGATATGCACTAGAATCAGCTGCATACCTTTTGAACCGAGTTCCCACTAAGACTATTCCTACTACACCATATCAGATTTGGTGTGGGAAGAAACCCTATCTTAAGCACATTATGACATGGGGATGTCCAGCTTTTGTCAAAAAGCAGCATGCGGACAAACTCGAGGCACGCTCAGTACAGTCCAAGTTCGTGGGATATCCAAAGAACTCCAAGGGATATTTCTTCTACTGCGAAGAGGAACAAAATGTTTTTGTTTCTCGTCATGCCTACTTCTTGGAAACTGAGTTTTTGGAAAACCAGATAAGTGGGAGCGCAGTAGAACTGGAAGAAATTCCAGAACCACGAGCTATTACCGAGAGCTTAGTAGAACCAGAGGGTTCAATAGAACAGGACATTCTTATGCCGCTCCGCAGGAGTAGTACGCAGTCTCATCCGCCCGAGAGATACTACGGTTTTCTCGTAGGCGGGGATAGAGAGGATTGCATCATTGAAAGTGATGAGCCTACTAGCTTCCAGCAGGCCATTCAGAGCGCTGACTCGGTAAAATGGCTGGATGCAATGCGGACCGAGATGGAGTCCATGTACACCAACAAAGTATGGACGTTGGACATTGCTCCAGATAGGGTAAAACCCGTAGGATGCAAGTGGATCTTCAAAAGGAAGATTGGTGTAGATGGACAGGTTGTGACCTATAATGCTAGACTTGTTGCAAAGGGTTTCCGTCAAAGACCTGGCTTGGACTATGACGAAACCTTTTCTCCAGTGGCTATGCTGAAATCCATTCGGATCCTTCTTGCCATTGCTGCCTTCCACGATTATGAGATCTGGAAAATGGACGTAAAGACCGCTTTTCTAAATGGAATTTAGAGGAGTGTGTCTATATGGACCAGCCAGAGGGTTTCATTCAGAGTGGGAGCAGCGGAAAGGTGTGCAAGTTGCTTAAGTCCATCTATGGACTAAAGCAGGCGTCGCGGAGTTGGAACATCTGTTTTGATGAGACGGTCAAAGAATTTGGCTTTATCAAAAATCCAGATGAACCATGCATCTATAGTAGATTTGTAGCAAGAACTGTCGTGTTCCTCGTTTTATACGTGGATGACATTCTTCTGATAGGAAATGACATTCCTATGCTACAATCTGTCAAAGGGTTCTTGTCATACAGGTTCTCCATGAAGGACCTGGGCGATGCCAACTACATTCTGGGGATCCAGATCTATCGTGATAGATCTAAAAGGATGTTGGGACTTACACAGTCAAGGTACATCGACAGCATACTGAAACGATTCAGTATGGAAGATTCCAAGCGCGGTAATCTACCGGCTTGTCACGGGATCACCTTCTCCAAAGAGATGTCTCCCAAGACTGATTTGGAAAGGGATCGCATGTCTATTATACGCTACGCTTCTGCGGTAGGCTCTATAATGTATGCGTTGTTGTGTACCAGACCGGATGTAGCTTATGCACTGAGTGTAGTAAGCCGGTATCAGTCAAACCCTGGGGAGAAACACTGGATAGCGGTAAAGAACATTCTCAAGTACCTGAGAAGGACAAAGGAGATGTTCTTGGTGTATGGCGGAAAAGACCTCCAGATCGAGGCCTTTGCTGACTCCAGCTTCCAGAGTGACAAGGATGATTCCAAGTCCATGTCGGGCTTTATCTTTACCTTCAACGGAGGGGCGGTGTGTTGGAAGAGTTCGAAACAGGAATCCGTTGTTGACTCGACTATGGAAGCGGAATATATCGCTGCATCTGATGCCGCAAAAGAAGCCGTCTGGATGAGGAAGTTCTTGAAAGAGCTTCAAGTGGTTCCGTCCATTGTTGACCCAATACTTCTGTATTGCGACAACAACGGGGCTATAGCTTTAGCAAAGGAACCCAGGTCCCATCATAAATCCAGACACATCTTGAGGCGGTATAACCTGATCAGGGAGATCGTGGATCGCTAGGAGATCGAGGTTCGGAGGGTTGCTTCAGAAGATAACACTGCAGATCCATTCACCAAGGCCTTGCCCCAGACTCAGTTCGAGCGGCTGATCGAGATGATAGGTCTTCGATACGCCAGTACATGGCCTTAGTGCAAGTGGGAGATTGTTAGTGTATATGCCCTAGAGGCCATTACTGCATCATACTAGTTTGTATATTACTTAATGGATGCTTGGGATATTCACCTTGTATAGACAATCTTGCTCAAAATGGTAGTATGCTACTTGGTTTGTTTCTACTTTAATATGTGCATGTGTTTCTTTTAGCATATTGCTTATACATATTAGTAGAGCCCTTATGATCTTTGCTTAATTACCAGCGTTGTGATGGCAGTTACACTCGTGGGGGCTGGGTAATCCACAAGCACATCCTTATGCAGGTCCCTAGTCGCAGGACTATCGAGACAGGGCATCGATACTCCGGAGTAGACTAGTGTATGCGCTTCTCATCCCAGCACGGGAGACGGTCTGTCCCACAGCCGTCAGTACGTCGTACTTGAGATAGTATGCGGGTGCTCGTTAGGTTACGAGTACACTGGACAGGACTCGTCGGGAACTGTTGGTTGGTATTATACCTATCGTCAGTTATCAGTTCCCAGGCGACATGAGTACAGCTTAGTCCGCTGACTTGACACTGTCACTTCGCCTCGAGTGTGTTCCCACTGTACTTTGATTACTACCCTACCACGGCTCAAAGGAGCCATGCAAACAGGTAGTTTTTGGGTGTAGTCCCGAAGCACTTAGAGGCAGTGACGGTTAGACATGATTCGTCTCTCCCAGTATTGGGGTTGACATCGCGCAGTGTCTAGGAGAGCCATTACACGAGTAGTCCCTGGCCAGGGCAAGCGAGATATACTGGTAGGTTTCCAGTGTTATCTCAGGGTGTTCTGGGCTACACGCCTACACGACTTGTATCGCTATTAGGGGACAGACGTTTACCGCCCGCTAGGCCCGCCATGCGATGTATCAGACGAACAGACCGGACTGTGCGTAGACTGTCACATTCAGGCTCACTAGGAGTTCAGATGGGTTTCACCTCGTCCGTCTTCTTATCGGTATCTACCTGGGGGCCGTTACGCACAGCTAGTGCCGCTTGCGGTCTGTGGTTAAACCCACTGCCAGCGTAGTGTCGAGTCTTTAGAGTCCCACACAGAGAGCTATTCGCCTTTAGGCAAAAGAGCATGGTTTTGCGACAGGGTTCGGTCACATCTGTGCACTTGTGCACGTTTGGTGTCCGGACAGTTAACACTAGCGGGCTTTGGTTTAAGGAAAATCCTAGTATACCTTTTGGGATTCGTTTTATCTCGTTTGTATTCGTGTTCCTCAGAACGCGGATGCGGGTGTGTATGCACAGTTGACAGAGAGACAGAGGCAGAGGATTCTCATTGGGGCTGTTGACTGTTGACCATTGACTTTTTGCTAAATCCTAATGAGAATAAGAAATATGATTAGAAATAATATTAATTAAGTATTATAGTGACATGGTTGTTGAAGGGTTGACTTTGTTGACTTTGTTGACCGGTTGACTAGGTTGGACTAGTTGACCATCATCATTACAATGGTTGTCATTTTCATGCAAAGACTTTTGCTTGCTTGTTGTGGTTTGCAAAATGAGCGCATGAAATGATATTGCCTTTTGTGAGATGATAATCATCACATAATACTTGATTATCATTATGGCTCATGATGCTTTTGGATTATGAGAGGGTGGATGAGAAAAGAGAGGCTCATTCTCTCATTTTGCTTTCTCTCTCTTGAGCTCTCTCATTCTCTAGCTCTTTCCCTCTTCCTCTTGCTCTCTCTAGCTCAAGGCAAACCATTCTCATGTGTTGAGACTCATTGCCTTAAAGATAAAAAGACACCAAAACAATCCTTTACTCATTCTAGTTCATAAGGCCTAGCAAGCCAAGTGTTCTAGTTTCTTCAAAGTTCGAAGAAGAAGCCAAAGGTAGAAGCTTTCGGGTGGATCCGTCTTCGGCGTGAGAAGACGGCGAGGAGAGGCCGGTCCGTACACCACAAGAGTTGAAGACGAAGGAGTTCAAGAAAGGTATAACCCCTTAACCGAGTAGTTAAACAACTCCTAGTTAGGTTGTTAGATAGATTGTTTAACAAAGATCCGTATTTGTAGTCCATGTTACCACCTCTAGAAAAATTGTTTTTCATCATTTCCGCAAGCCCGTAAGTACCGGGAGAGGTAGCATGGACTTACAGAATAAAGAACAACTTTTCATTCTCTCGAAAACCTTGGGTTTGTATTTCTTTCCTTTTTCTGAAGGTCTCAAACCTTCTTCTTTCTTCAGAATTAAATCAAGAGTTTTACTCTTCCTTTTCAAAAAAAAAATAGTTTTTCACCACAAAACCCATAAAGGGGAACTTGGATCTGTCTTTAGATCCCAAAAAGGAGAGATTTTGAGATCTCACATCTCTTGATCTTCAAGATCCAGCTAACAGAGGAGGAAGAAGAAGAACCCCTTCCATTAACCCCAAAAACACACTCAGGAGTCCAACTCCTCTCTGATTTCTCTTCCGAGAATCTTTTTAGGCTAAAACCCTCTTTTGCTCGCCGGCGCTCAAGCGTAGAGCGCCCACGTGGCGTGTCAGTGCTCAAGCGCTCAGCGCTCCAGCGCAAAGCGCCCATGTGCCGACACGTGGCGTGCTTGCACAACAACGCACTGCACTCAAGCGCAAAGCGCCTACGTGCCGACACGTGGCGCGCTTGCGCTCAAGCGCAAGCGCTCGAGCGCAAGTCGCCCCAGTGCCGACATGTGGCATGCTTATGCTCCAGCGCAAGCGCTCGAGCGCAATTCTCCCTAGTGCCAACACGTGGCGCACTTGCGCTCAAGCGCACAGCGCTCTGGCGCAAGTCGCCTCCATGCCGACACGTGGCGCACTTGCGCTGAAGCGCAAAGTGCCCACGTGCCGACACGTGGCGTGCTTGCGCTACAGCGCCCAGCGCTCAAGCGTGGAGCGCCCATGTGCCAACATGTGGCACGCTAGCGCCTGAGCGCACAGCACCTGGGTGCACAGTGCCCAAGGCGCTGGCCCCACGCATCCCTTGGATGCCCTTTCCCCCTCTTTTTATGTACATACATATACATATACATATGTAACATATTTTCACACACACGTACTCCACGACACTGTCCCTGTTAGAAAAAATTTCTAACGGGGCGCTGCCCCGCACCCCGTAAGGGGGCTGCTAGCCCCCTTGACCCCCAGCCAGCTATCCGGGTAGCGGGACCCCCGTAAAACTTTGCGTGGCTCCCATGATATCCAAAAACCCCTTCAAAACACATCGCACGCACACTGCACATTGAGTTCGCATGACCAGTTTAACCCGTTAATCGGAGGTTCCCTTGCTCCTAAGGTGAGGGGTAATTAACGACAGCTTAGTCCACGGCTGCCGGAGATTCGGATCCCCACAATCATTAAACCCCGGCCTACCCTAGGCAGGAGGAATATCTAGTACGCCTGAAGAGCGTGCGCGTATTCCCATCTCAATGGGGTGACGAAAAACACCCTACAGACTCCACTTGGAGTTCACCGTTACTATACACCAAGAACATTTCTTTAGTCCTTCTCAAGCACTTAAGAATGTTCTTTACAGCTGTCCAGTGATTCTCCCCAGGATCTGATTGATATCTACTCACTACACTTAGTGAGTATGCTACATCGGGTCTGGTACATAACATCGTGTACATGATAAAGCCTACTGCCGAAGCATAGGGTATCCCTTGCATTCGAGCTCTCTCCAAATCAGTCTTGGGAGACATCTCTTTGGAGAGAGTGATTCCTGAGATCATGGGTAAATTCCCACGCTTGAAATCCTCCATAATAAACCTCTGTAGTACGGTGTCGACGTACCTGGATTGGGAGAATCCCAGTATCCATTTAGATCTATCTCTATAGATCTTAATCCCTACGATTTATGAGGCATCACCCAGATCATTCATGGAGAATCTTTGTGATAAGAAGAGCTTGACCGAGTGCAGCATAGGAACATCATTTCCTATCAAGAGTATGTCATCCACGTACAATACAAGGAAGATGGCCTTACTCTCTGCTACCTTCTTGTATATATAAGGTTCATCTACGTTTTTGACGAAGTCAAACTCTTTGACTACCACATCAAAACAGATGTTCCAACTCCGCGATGCCTACTTCAACCCATAGATTGATTTAAGCAGCTTGCACACCTTTCCGCTGCTCCCACTGTCCACGAAGCCCTCTGGCTGAGTCATGTACACGCTCTCTTCTAAATCACCATTTAGAAAGGCGGTCTTAACATCCATTTGCCAGATTTTGTAGTCATGGTATACAGCAATGGAAAGTAGGATCCGGATAGACTTAAGCAAAGCCACTGGAGAAAAGGTTTCATCATAATACACACCTGGTCGTTGACGAAAACCTTTTGCAACAAGTCTAGCTTTGAAAGTCTCAACTTTTCCATCTACACCATGTTTCTTCTTAAAGATCTATTTGCTTCCAATGTGTTTTACCCCTTCGGGAGCAACTTCTAAAGTCCATACTTTGTTGGTGTACGCGGATTCTATCTCAGATCGCATTGCATCCAGCCATTTCACAGAGTCCCCACTCGTGATGGCCTACTTGAAGCTAGTTGGGTCATCATCTTCCATGATGCAATCCTCGCTCCCACCATCAATGAGAAAACCGTAGTATCTCTCAGGTAGATGAGGAACCCTAGTAGATCGGCGGAGAGGCTAAGGTTCTTTGGGAACTATCGAATCCTCTAGTTCTACTAAATCTTCAGTTGTAGTCTGTGTAGCTGGAACATCTTCCAGTTCTACCTCTTTACCACTAATTTCTTTTGCAAGAAATTCCTTTTCTAAAAAGGTAGCATGTTGAGCAAAAAACACCTTTTGTTCCTCGCTGTAGTAGAAAAAATATCCATATGAATTCTTTGGATATCCCACAAACTTGCAAAGAACTGATCGTGCCTCGAGTTTGTCCGGATTTTGCCTTTTGACATAAGCCGGACAACACCATATTTTAACTCGTTTAAGATATGGTCTCTTTCCACTCCATATCTCATATGGTCTTGTAGGCACTGATTTAGATTGCCACGTTTTAGAAATCGTTTAGGTGATTTTCCGTAAAAAAAACCTAAAGCGATCTTTTTGCAGTATAGAATGCACTGCACTTAGTTTAGCTAGGAATTTGCTAGTTTGCGGGTTTTTGTAAGCCACTTGTAATTTTTGTGCATTTTAATAATTTTCCTTAATTAAAATATTATTTTAAGTTGTTAAATATGCACTTAATTAGTGGTAATTAATTTTTTGCTTGGTTTAATTACTACTAAAGTAAATCTATGCTAAGTTAATCACTAGTTTAAGCTAGAAACTTCTCTTCCCAAAATATCTTCTTAATTGTGAATTAAATTGAATTATTAATGAAAATGAATAAGAGGTGGCATAAAGACAAGCTTTTTAATTAAGCATTAATATGTTTTAACCTAGGTTTTTTTCCACGACATTCTACACAATTCCCACTTCCTCATGCTTTGGCCGAAACTTCTCCTTGCTGCCCTCACTTTCATTTCACCCTATTTCAACTCTTTTTAGCTCACAAAATTCATAAAAAATCCTAAATAAATCCCATAAACTAAAAAAAAAATCATTACCCATTAATCGTTAGCCCTAAACATGCTTGGATCTTCATGAAAGTCTTGATTTTGGAGGCAAAATTTGGAGTTGTGTTTGCAAGTTTCAAAATCTATTTGAGGTATAAATCCTAACCCTAAACCTTATTTGTTGTTTTAATACATTAATTTAGCTTACTAGATGTTTATTTAAACCTTTTAATTAGATATTTAGAATTTCTAGTAAGAGTTTTTGTTAATCAAGTTAGGGTTTTGTTAGTTGTTATGATTAGTGTGAAGTTTAGACTTGGTGAAAACTTAATCTAGTGCAAGATTGTTATATGATATTTTCCCTAATTATGTAATTAGCTTAATTACAAACTAAACTTTTGCTAATCCTAAATAGGTAAGATTAAAATTCTAGTAAAGGTATGAGTGGTTTAATCATGCTTTATTATGATGTTTATGATTTCTAGTTTTGGTAAAACTTGTAGTTTTGAGCTAAAATGATATATGTTGCTTACTAGATTTCCGGATAATTTAGGCGTGTGTTGCTTTTGACGTTGCGACGTTATATATATTAGATTCCACGTTTATTATTGTGTTGTGAATGCGCGATCGGTACGATCAGGGTCTAGGCTTGATGGTTGTGTCGTTTAGCGTTCCTAGCTAGGGTTGTACCGATGCCGTTCGTGTTTTTGTGTAGCTTTTGCTCTCGAGTTGGTTTCGTAGTGTCGCTACGCGCGTTAGCCACTTGACGAACACTTGAGAGTATGTTTGGAGTTGGTGCGTCGGTCAAACGTATTTGGTACGTGTTATTGATCGATTGCTAATATATACTTGTTATATTGTTATATGCTTTCAGCATCACAGACGGGGACTTCGGGCGCTACGAAGAAGGGAAAGAAAGTTGTTGGCTTTACTTAGCCAGGATTGTGTGAGTAGATTTAACATCTACAGGGGAATTGCCCGCATGGCGTTATATGTCTGCGCTTGGTTAAAGGACATGACTATTAGTTATAAGTTTATGGACTTGATTGTGCATATGTACCTTTGTTGCATATCCCATTTACCTATCGTATTTGGACGTAGTATTATTGAGTCACAACACTATTATTGACGATTCATGCTGCATGAGCACTGACTGTATGCCACTCACACCGTCAATAATTGTCATGACACGCACAACACCTATACATACAGAATATTGTATTGACTAGGGAATTGAGACATGATCCTCATTTTCATTGTGCATATGACATATAGCATACCTGTATACCTACATGCTTACACATATGCCTTGACATGCTTACATGCTAGTTACCTATATACCTAATGGTATTGTACCATTATTGATAGGTATATACACATATGAGGCATAGCTACATGTACATCTTGCATACATACTTATACATATACCTGGGGGGTATTACATCATTATTGATAGGTATATACACATATGAGGGATAGCTACATGTACATCTTGCATACATACTTATATATATACCTGGGGGGTATTACATCATTATTGATAGGTAGATACGCATATCTTGTTATACCAACATGGTTACGCATACCTGGCTATAGCTACATGTACATCTTGCATAAATACTTATACATATACCTGGAGTGTATTACATCATTATTGATAGGTATGTACATATATGAGGCATAGCTACATGTACATCTTGCATACATACTTATATATATACCTGGGGGGTATTACATCAATATTGATAGGTAGATATACATATTTTGCTATGCCAACATGGTTACGCATACCTGGCTATAGCTACATGTATATCTTGCATACATACTTATACATATACCTGGGGGGTATTACATCATTATTGATAGATAGATACACATATTTGTTATACCTACAGGTTTACACATATATCTCGCTATAGCTACATGTTCACCTTTATTTGATGTTATATGGACTTGGAGAACTTAGGAACCACATGATATATATATATATATATATATATATATATATATATATATATATATTAACTTGTGCAGTTAAATAACGACTTTTTCTTTATATGCTCACATTACAGTTTTATGTTGCATATATTATACTCATGGATTTTCGTATTGAGATACGGATTTTTCAAGATGTTTTCTAGATTTGAGGACCATGGTAGTTTCATGAAATTATATATTATTTGAAAAACCCGGTTTCTCTTGATATGATATTTCAGCAGCCACCATTTATCGGTTCTGATATATATACCCTATGCGAGGAGGCATCATGGGTCGTGTGCGGGTACATGGTGGGGCCCGGAGGTACCCCGGGGCAAGAAAGGTATTTCGATGGACCACACCGATGAGCCTGACAGGGGAACCATACCTACCGGTGATAGTACCTATGACTCGGCTGTTATCGTGGGGATACCGACCGGAGTCATGTATATACAGATACGTCGAATTTCGTGTGTCGAAGCTGGGTCCTTGAGATTTCGGGATAGCGTATGATACGTACCTATCAGGAGGTCCAGTCGTAGTGACAGCGCCTGATAGATCAGTATTTATGTGTCGATATTAGACACTTGTTTTCATGATATTTTTACTCCTAAGTATATATAACAGTGGAATGAGCCGCTGTTATATATGTATATATATATATATATATATATATATATTAGTGGAATGGGACGCTAATATATATGTATACATATTTAATTTATATACATCATCATAAAAATCTTGCAAATATACTCACTCAGGATATATGAGATTCACTTGATATTGGATACATGATATATGAGATTCATTTGATATTGGACACTCAGGATGTATGAGATTTACTTGATATTGGACACTCAGGATATATGAGACTTACAGGATATGAGGGCCAATTTGGGGACTGATTTGTGGAAATTTAGTATTTTGATTGTCTTGATAGACTTTGGCCCTACCACGAGGTCATGATTCCGTGAGGATGACATGTTTTATCCCATACTCCGCATTTATTGTATATGCATTGTTTCATATATTAGTAGTAGCTGATAGAGTACCTTTCATGACCGTTGCATTTACATACTGTTATTTTATATGCATAGCTTCATGTATTAGTAGTACCTGATAGAGTACCTTACATGACTGTTGCATACATATGTCCATTTATTGCTTTTAGCTTGCATGTGATAGACTCACGCAGTACGTGCATACTTGCGATTACCTGCATATGTTATTTACTATTCACGAGTTGGCAACTCACCCCCGTTGTGTCGTAGTATTTTGCTGGTAGTTCCTCAGGGCAGTCGCGACAGGCTTTCCATCTTTTGTATCATATTTTGCAGCGGATACCGATTCGGCTGACTGTGCGCAGTTTTGCTTTAGGTGGGTTTTGCGGCTATCCAATGTTGTTTATTGTTATCTTTGTACCATGTACGCTCCATCTACCACTTTCATGTATGACTTAGAGACTTGACGTGTGGACGATATTGTTTGTTATTTTCTGACTTGGAGGTCTTTTATGCAGTTTTTATTGATATCGTCTTTTATTTTTTCGCTACGGCGTCGTATATCTGTTGTGGTGGTTGTTTCCTCCCTTGGGCGTAGATTTTTCTCCCGTTGGGGATGCTTTACTTACATTTATGTTGTACCCATTTTTGGGGTCAGTTTTTACAAAGAAGGTGCTGCCAAAATTTTTAAGAAACTAAAATTTGACTTTAAAGAATTTTTCCTCGAGATTTTTTTAAAAAGTTTTAAAAATGTTCTTATCACTTACTACTTTTGATGGTTTAGATTGCTGGGTTTTCGGCTTACTTAAATTGCGTTACGCCTGTAGACGTTGCGTAGTTTAAGGGCCGTCACGTGCCAAATTTCGGGTCGTGACAAAGTTGGTATCAGAGCGCTAGGTTTTACCTTTCAGAGTGTAGGACGACCTTGGTATGATGGAGTAGGTAGCTTAAGCAGAGTAACGTAATGTGTGTATGTCCGCGGCATACTCACGACACGGTACTCCGCCTAAAGTGACCTAAGTACTAATTGCTTGAAATTCCTTCCTTGATGATACATATCCTTGTGATTCAATTTCCTTGTTCATATCGAATCCTATTTCTTTTCATAGCCTTTGCCTCCGATGACCATGATGACTCAGAGTGATGCAGCGAGAGCCGAGGTCAGAGTTGACTCATGTGGGACGAGGACTGACCAGGATGGCACGTTTGTTGCACAGGAGCAGATTGTGTTGGGTTAGCCTAGCACCTCATGAAGGGATTGGAAGCATCACATGTACGAAAGATGGAAAATTTTAGGGTGCTAAGTTAACGATCATTGAATCGTTCCTAGAAAAATTAGGGTTTCAAATTTTGCACATCAACATAAGCAAGAAAAGCTAGGGTTTTGAAAGTACAACCTTTGTAGCTCCCTGCGCTAGACTCCTTGGCTACTTGGGGTTTGGAAACGGGTCCGCTTGAACTCCTCTAGGTCAACGATGATCCACCCGGAGTCCGCTTCGTCCAAGCTTGCAACTTCACCCGATCAAGAGAATGAAATGAAGCCAATACTCCAAACAAGTGGGCTAGACTTGTGTAGAATGGTGTTGTGGTTCTCTTTCTCACTTCAAAATCCTAACTTGATGAGTATATTGCTCACTACAAAAATCTAGAGAGTAAATGAGAGAGGAAGAAGAAGATGATGGCTATATCTTTTACAAGAGTGAAAAGAATAACCCTTGTTAAGAAAAATGAAAATATAGGTATATATATTTTCTTGTTCTCATCTCAAACCATGGTTAAACAATGAATATCTTATTGAACTTGAGTTAAAACACAAAAGGAAAGTTTACCCAAGGTTAAAAGGTGGGTGAGGATGGTTAGGTCAAAAGAAGAGTGTAGAAACAAATCAATGATAACCTTTTTCCTTTTTCCATTTTGTTTTAAATCAAATGCAATAAAATCCATACATAAAACCATGGTGTGAGTCTTATATTGCCACCATTTTCATGTATGTACAACCATGAAGGATGTATGTATGTATGTATGTGTGTATGTACATCCATATGTGCATGAATCTATAAAGAAGGCATACATGCATGCATACATCCATCAAACTCAAGAAAGGATTTCAAGTGAGAAACTAATGGTTAAATGATAAATCAACACTTGATTTATCAATCCGGCCATATCACATATGACCCCACCAAAAGCAAGCCGCCCGATCAATATTGTAGGGTTCCTAGGCACCCTAATGAGGTCTTACAAGGCATCAACCATGCCAATTTCAAATTTAAACGGTGCCGAGAAACCCTAGAACGGATCGTTGGCTAGATTTCTAGGCGAAACAATAAACTAGTTAACATTTAACTACAAGTAAACGGAAATACAACCTTTGTAGATCTGGTGCTCCACCTCCATAGCTCCGCAACGAAGTCCCCTCGCTGTCCAAATGAATTCCCGGGCTCTAGCGTCGGCTTCGTCGGAGAAATGGTGAGCTAGGTCGTCGATGTCCATGCCGAAGATGATCTACGTCGAGGCATCGCTAGATCAAGCTCCAACTTCGCCAAGTCAAGAAACTTGTGAAGGAAACACACTCTACTACTTGGCCAGAAGTAGAGGATGAAGAAATAGGAAGTGGGTAGACTTTAGAATTGGATTTCTCACTCATTTTCATCAATCACCATTGATGAAGTGAAGGTTTCTTCATTGAAAAAGATGAAGAAGAAGATAATGATCTATTATGATAAGTTAATTAAAAAGAAAAGAAAAAGGAAACTTATCATAATAATAACCATGATTAGGTGTAGAGAATAGACTAGGGTTAGTGAATGGTTAGGTTAAGGAGATGAAGACAAAATGGTCAAAGTTGAATGAAGCTTCAAGAAACTTCATGAAAGAATGCAACCATTTTGTTTTCTTCTCTCTCTTTATTAATCCAAAATAAATAGATAAAATAATGGATAAATAAATAAAAACCTAACCATATACTTAACCATAGGTTTAATTCTTTACACTTAACCAAAGCAAACATGTATCATCAAACATGATACAATCAAGTGCACAAAAAGTATATCACATATACAATGTGCACATCCGAGTGAGAAAATCCATTCAAAGTGAACCGATACTAGTTAATGCAAAGTAATATATCAAATATATATAATTATACATTAAATCATTAAATCAACACTTGATTCAATGATCCGGTCATGTCGCACATAACCGACTGGTATCAATAGTAACAACTTATCGAATCAACACTTGATCCGATAACCCGGCTATATCGCATATAACCGATCAATGTCACATCGCGAGAATCGAATACAGTATCACATACTGGTATTATTCTCGGTCCCGCACATATCTCATATGCGCTCCTATTTCGTTTCGCTTGAGCCAGGAAACCTCTGTGTAGGACTCTAAAGACTCGTCAATACGCCGGCAGCAGATGATGATCATATCAAACATCCACAAGCCGCAAGCGGTCTGCTAAACGTAACGGCCACCCGGGTATTGAGCGATCAGAAGATCGACGAGCAATCCCGCTCACACTCCTGTGAATCCAACCAGTAACACTACCGTACAGTCCGGTCTGATCGTCTGATATGTCGCATATCTCGCCTAGGGGTGGTAAACGTCAGACCCCAATAGCTCGATAAGTCGTGTCGATATGAGGTCTATAACAATTCGAGAAACTACTGGTAACACTTACCAGTAAATCTCAGCAACCCTGGCCAGGGATTTCCTGTTATAGCCAATCGAACACAGCGCAACATCAACTCCCTATACCGGGAGAGACGAATCCCCTCCTATCGCTCATTGCCTCCATGTGACTCGGGACTGTACCCAAAAACCACCGTTTTGCACGCCCTCTTGGACGTGGTAAGATGGAAATCAAAGCACAGTGGGAACCACACAAGACTCTATGACGATCTCGGGTCAACAGACTACTCTGTACCAGTGTCACCAGAGAACTGCCATCTGACGTGATGTATAATACCATCTGGGAGTTCTCGGCGAGTCCGTCCAGTGTACCCAGTCTCTACTGAGCACCCGTATATCATCTCCGATGTCAAACACCAATGGATATGGGATCATCCATCGCCCATCTGTATGGGTCGAGAAGGTATACGCTAGTCTACTCTGGTATATCGATGCCCCGTCTCGATACACCCACGACTAGGGACTTTGAAGGATGTACTTATGGACTATCATGTCCCCACTAGTATGATCCGCATCATAGTCCAGGTAGTCAAGTACACATCCTAAGGGCTTTACCAACATGTAATAGAGAGACAAACAGTATACACGTTAAGGTAAAGATCAACCAGATAGCATACTATCATGTCGAGCAAGAAAGTCCTCCCTATATATGTCCAAGCATCCACTACAATATACATCCTATGTATAGTAATGGCCTCTAGGGCATACATATAACTAACAATCTCCCACTTGCACTAGGGCCATCTGATAGCAGTGGTTGTAGTATCTCATACTCAACCATCCCATAAAAATCTCTCTCTGGGAACAGGCCTTTGTGAGTGGATCCGCTGTGTTGTCCTCTGAGTCTACTCTCCAAACCTAGATCACCCTGGAGATCATCCATCTCCATGATCAGGTGACACTGCCTTAGAATATGTCTAGATCACTGATGGGACCGGCGTTCCTCGGCATAAGCCACAACTCCATTGTCACACAATGGGAGGAACATAGTTCATCTCATGAACCAATATTCACCCAAACATCCTCCTTGGTAGCATCTTAAGTAGCGATGTATCCTGCCTTTATCGTCTAGTTTGCCACGGTATCTAGTTTGGAACTCTTCCAACATACCGTCCCTTTACTGAGGGTAAAGACAATGCCTGCGACTGACTTTCAGTCGTCTTTATCATCCTGGAACCCTTCCAGTGATTCTCCCCAGGATTGATTGATACCGTCTCACTACAACTAGTGAGAATCCTAACATCCAATTAAATCTATCTCATAGATCCAAAACTCAGGATTTAGGAGGTATCATTTTGATCCTATGTGGAGAATCATTGTGATAAGCGGAGATTGACCGAGCGTAGCATAAGAAACTCTTTTCTTATCAAGAGTATGTCATCCACGTACTCTACGAGAATCACTACCATACTCCCTACTACCTTTTTGTTTATACAAGGTTCATCTACCATTTTGATGATGTCAAACTCTTTGACTAATTCATCAAAACAGATGTTCCAACTCCGCGATGCCTGCCTTATCAAATAAAGCATCTTGCACACGTTTCCGCTGCTCCCACTGTCTACGAAGCCCTCTGGCTGTGTACTTATAGACGCTCTCTTCTAAATCATCATTTAGAAAAGCAGTCAAGACACCCAACCGCCAGATTTCGTAGTCATGGTATGTAGCCGTGGTAAGTAGGATCTGGATGGACTTAAGAATAGATACTTGAAAAGGTTTCATCATTATCCACACCTGGTCAATGATGCAAACCTTTAACAAGTCTAGCTTTGAATGTCTCAACTTTTCCATGTACACCAAGTAATCTTCTCAAGATATACTTGCTCCTGATGGGAATTTAACCCTTCAGATATAGCAACCAAAGTCCATACTTTGTTGGTGTATAAGGATTCCATCTCAGATAGATAAACATCCAGCCATTCTCACAGAGTCCTACTCCTGATGGCCAGGTCGAAACTAGTTGGGTCATCAACTCATGATGCAATCCTCGCTCTCACTGTCATAGAGAAATAGAAGTATCTCTCAGGTGGGTGAGGAACCCTACTAGATCGGCGGAGAGGCTGAGGTTCGTTGGAATCTACAGAATCCTTTGGTTCTATCAAATCATCAGCTGCAGTCTGTATAGCTGGAACATTTCCAGTTCTACATTACAGACTTTACCTCGAGCTTGTCCGGATTTTGCTTTCAGACATAGGCCGGTCAACCCCAAATCTTAACTAGCTTAAGACATGGGCTCTTCCCTTTCCATATCACATATGAAATGGTAGGCAACTGATTTGATTCGAACCTTATTCAATAGGTATGCAGCTTCTCAAGCGCATAACTCCCAAAAGGAAATAGGTAACTCAGTAGTACTCATCATAGAGCACACCTTATCACATAGGGTGTTATTGCTCCGCCCCGATATACCATCGTGCTATCGTGTATACGGAGGAGTAATGCCGAGAGAGAATCTCATTCTCCTTTAGAAAAGTCCAAGAATTTCGTGCTCAAGTATTCTCCTCCTTGATCACATCAAAGGACATAATACTTATACCCGTGTTTTGGTTCTCTACTTCTAAATCATATTCTGTGAATATCTCAAAAGGTTCGGACTCATGTTTCAACAGGAACATATGACTGAATCTTGAGAGATTATCAGAGAATGTAATGAAGTACAAAGAACCGGTCTTGGCATGTGTAGACAGGGGACCTACATACATCAACATGTATCATCCTAAGAGTTCACTAACTCTTTCTCTGTTTCCAATAAACAGAGCTAGTGTCATTATATCTTTGTGACATGACTGGCAAGTTTCACAAGATGTAGATTCAAACTGATTTAAATATGCATTTACATGTAACTTCAGCTAGTCGGGTCACATTGATCTGACCTAGTCTACAATACCTTAAGAAGGATCCGTTCATTTCTGAACTCTTCCTCTTATGTGTGTTCCATATACTAAGAACTGTAGTTTGATTTAGAACATCAACGCTTTTAGATAACGTGCCTGAACCGATCAACTTTTGATATAGGAAATGTACAAAACATTATCCAACAATACAAAATTATATCCTTTCTTTACTAATAAAGAGACTGATATGATTTTGTATATCAGGTTCGGTATCTAATAACATTCGTTCAGAATCAATGTATTGGTAATACAGGATGACAGTGACCAACAGACTTGGCTGCAACTCTTGCCCCGTTTTCTGCCTCATGAAACTTATCACCCGTTCTCAGTTCTCTACCTTTCTGTAGCCCTATGTAACATATTACATATCTGGAATCCTGATCTGGTATCACATACCCAGGACGTAAAGGATACTGAGAAACAGTTCTCTGTAATGAACACACCCGAAGATGATGCATCAGCATGCACTCTCTTCGTTTGGGCTGCACGGGAATTCTGGTAATCCCCAATTTCCTGCTCTGTCTTATAACAATTATAAGTTGGAGCGGGACCAACGTTCCCCAGCTCAGTATAACAAGCGGATTCGGTCAATATTCCGTATTATTATCTTGATTAAGGCATGATATGGTCGCTACCTGGAGAGAGAGAGAAGAAAACACTCAGCGTGCGCTCTTGCAAGAATATATTGGTTATTATTTTATCTAATCAGGATGGCTCCCACTGCTTTTTATCAAATCTTCCTTCAAACCCTAAAAGGAAAGACTAGCCGGGATTAATTACACACTACAAGTTCGCCAATCTTTCAGCCAGGCCAGTGTCGGTACTTTGAGGGAGGTCCCCCGTGCTTTCGCACGAACCTAATTAATGTAAACCTCGTTTTCCCAGAGGCGTAACCCCGTTGACACCTTCCTAGACACCTACTTGATCGGCTAATTGTAATGTATAAAACTCTCCCAGGAGTAACTCTTACTCGCAGCAGGTATCGGGATCCAACTATCTCATAGAAGGTATGCAATCTCATTGCAAATTTCAACACTTGAAATTCCCGATAATATTTTGCCCCTAGCTCGCTATGACCTTGACGCATGCCAAACAACCCATAGTCTGCTAGTCAAGTTCAACCCGTACATTTCTTGATTGAATTAAACCCACCCGCACGACCCTTGACGCATGCCAAACAACGCCGTACGAATACCCTAATCTAATCGCATCGTATGCTAGCAGATAAGCACTAGTTAGCTACCGTACACTACGCCTTGACGCATGCCAAACAACCGCAGCACGAATACTAACTAGTACTTATCTGAAATGACGGAGGGCTACGACAGGTTTTTCTGAAAACCTATTGCGTAATGAACTTGATATCGTTGTAGGATCGAATGAATTTTGAAATGGAGTGTTTTTGAGGCTTTTCTAGTTTTGCTAAAGGAGTCACTCCCGGTGAAGGGATCGTCGGTCCTTTCCTCGTCGAATGAGGTGCGGGATATATCACATATATCACTGTGCAAAGCAAAAACTCTTAAAAGCAATCAAAAGACAAACTGAGTGTGTAGCATCTGCCAGTTATTGCTAAAGGAGTCACTCCCGGTGAAGGGATCTCGGTCCTTTCCTTATCGAATAAGGTGCAGGATATATCATATATACCGCTGTGCAAAGCAAGAACTGTAGCTACCTGTTTTATTTTGAAATTCGATTCTACAACATCTTAGGTTTCTTTTATTTCATTAATCACATTAATGAATTCCCATCATTTAAGTACCTAAACATCACAGATAAATACGACGTACACTTATGCCATCCGCATTCGTCTCGATGTCTCCTCGTGCACCGTTAGGTTAGGTAACTAACGGCAGAGCGGGGCAGGGCTAGCGCGGGTGTAAAACATAAGTAATGCCTATATAATATATCATATATACTATATACTGTATCTATCACAGAACATCACATGAGCACATCACAGATATCGCAGCAGAAGAAACATATGAAATATTGGATATACTAGGACGTCCGTGTTTTCAATACGAGCCAGTATAAAACACGGATTCCACGGTCGTGATGAATAGCCAAACCCACACCCATAGACCCCTACGAGAGCGGCAAGCAACTCTACCAATTCTAGAGTTAGGAGACCCGGACTCGACTCCTCGAGTTGGTCTCCCACTGGACTCCAGAACCCGGTTACTTGTGCTCCCCTCCTTGGGTCTATCCTAGTGCGGAAAAGTAAATAATATACAAAGGGTGACATCTTCCGCAACCTGAAAGTGCCCCAATAAAAGAATATTACATACAAGTTTTTACATGAATGAAAATGAAAAACACTCATCTCACATAAAAACCCCCGGCTATTCAAACACGACGATCCAATATAACATATCCAGCAACACATAACATCACATGTCATCAACGTAAGTAAATATGCGCATCCCAATTGTCGTTGACATATAGCAACGAAACCGGCGATATCACATATTACACTTACGGTCACAGAAAAGAAAGTGTAAAACTACAACAGTTGGAATCCGCAACCACCTCAGACATCGCATGCCTGACCAAATGAATTCCTTAGACATCGCATGCCTAACAATTATAAACCCCGCATTTTAGTCTCAAAATCGAAAACTCTTTTCAATATCAAGTCGGGCAATTCAACAGGATTCCCGACATCCTGATCGAATGCTCGTCGCAAACTTCAGTAGGCGGCCGCACCCCTGATACCGTCGACGAAGTGCACCAAGGCGGAACACCGCTACCGCGAACCCCCGAACGGATGCTTTCGGCGACGGGGTTCTCCTACAGTCATTTGGTCGGGGCTATGGAGTGAGGCTGTCTATTAAGTTTACCCGGCGAGTATACGCGTACGCTACGTGATTGCGACGGACTTTTGATCGCATCAAAATTCCGTGGCAACCGATCAAGTGTGACTAAAGTGCTATGTTTATAACATTCATTCAGCTATCTCATAACTTCTTGTGAATTCCAATTATTGTATCACATTCCAGATAAATAGAAAATGTTAAACTTTTCGATTGAACATTCGAACACCCAAGTTTTCCCGATACAGATCAACACATGAAACAAGTCTAAAAACATTCAGTTCGTGCCTCAGTACCAACGGTCCAGCCGTAGAAGGGTCAAGCCAACGCCTCACATGTGGCACGCCGTACTGTCCCAAACCCGAAGGTTCAAAGGGCAGTTCAAGACGGTCACATAATCGAGTTAAGGTTTGTTGTCTTCTAGAGGGTCCATCGAGTTACTTGCACTACTTAGAACGTCTTTAAACTACGGAAAAATCCAACACTTGGAAATTTCCCGACAGGGGAAAAATTGGGTATTTATATCCGGTCGAACTTTTTAACATATTCTAAAATTTATCAGGAAAGCCACATAGACAAAATCTGATAATCCGATCGAACATTCGAATCCCCAAAACAACCCAGAAAATTCAACTCTTGAATTAATATTAAAAATTCCCAGAAAATCCAGCATAATTTAATAAGAGTTACTGTGCAAACAGTGGAGGATTACGTCATCAATAGGCCGCGGAACCGCCGCATAAGCCATGCTTATGCCGCGGTTCCCCCTCACATTATACTGTTCATTGGAAACTTTTTGCGTCGTAATTCTTATATTTCCCTGCTGAATTTTTTAGCAATTTTTAATTTGGAAAAATCCCAGTTTTTGAAAAAAGGACAGAGAGCTATTTTTGAGTTGGGTTTCGGGTTCGTTCGGGTTTCAAATTCCGTCTAGACTTCGCCTAAGGCTCTAGCTAGGCTCTGATACCACTGTAGGGTTCCTAGGCACCCTAATGAGGTCTTACAAGGCATCAACCATGCCAATTTCAAATTTAAACGGTGCTGAGAAACCCTAGAACGGATCGTTGGCTAGATTTCTAGGCGAAACAATAAACTAGTTAACACTTAACTACAAGTAAACGGAAATACAACCTTTGTAGATCCGGTGCTCCACCTCCATAGCTCCGCAACGAAGTCCCCTCGCTGTCCAAATGAATTCCCGGGCTCTAGCGTCGGTTTCGTCGGAGAAATGGTGAGCTAGGTCGTTGATGTCCATGCCGAAGATGATCTACGTCGAGGCATCGCTAGATCAAGCTCCAACTTCGCCAAGTCAAGAAACTTGTGAAGGAAACACACTCTACTACTTGGCAAGAGGTAGAGGATGAAGAAATAGGAAGTGGGTAGACTTTAGAATTGGATTTCTCACTCATTTTCATCAATCACCATTGAAGAAGTGAAGGTTTCTTCATTGAAGAAGATGAAGAAGAAGATAATGATCTATTATGATAAGTTAATTAAAAAGAAAAGAAAAAGGAAACTTATCATAATAATAACCATGATTAGGTGTAGAGAATAGACTAGGGTTAGTGAATGGTTAGGTTAAGGAGATGAAGACAAAATGGTCAAAGTTGAATGAAGCTTCAAGAAACTTCATGAAAGAATGCAACCATTTTGTTTTCTTCTCTCTCTTTATTAATCCAAAATAAATAGATAAAATAATGGATAAATAAATAAAAACCTAACCATATACTTAACCATAGGTTTAATTCTTTACACTTAACCAAAGCAAACATGTATCATCAAACATGATACAATCAAGTGCACAAAAAGTATATTACATATACAATGTGCACATCCGAGTGAGAAAATCCATTCAAAGTGAACCGATACTAGTTAATGCAAAGTAATATATCAAATATATATAATTATACATTAAATCATTAAATCAACACTTGATTCAATGATCCGGTCATGTCGCACATAACCGACTGGTATCAATAGTAACAACTTATCGAATCAACACTTGATCCGATAACCCGGCTATATCGCATATAACCGATCAATGTCACATCGCGAGAATCGAATACAGTATCACATACTGGTATTATTCTCGGTCCCGCACATATCTCATATGCGCTCCTATTTCGTTTCGCTTGAGTCAGGAAACCTCTATGTAGGACTCTAAAGACTCGTCAATACGCCGGCAGCAGATGATGATCATATCAAACATCCACAAGCCGCAAGCGGTCTGCTAAACGTAACGGCCACCCGGGTATTGAGCGATCAGAAGATCGACGAGCAAGCCCTCTCACACTCATGTGAATCCAACCAGTAACACTACCGTACAGTCCGGTCTGATCGTCTGATATGTCGCATATCTCGCCTAGGGGTGGTAAACGTCAGACCCCAATAGCTCGATAAGTTGTGTCGATATAAGGTCTATAACAATTCGAGAAACTACTGGTAACACTTACCAGTAAATCTCAGCAACCTTGGCCAGGGATTTCCTGTTATAGCCAATCGAACACAGCGCAACATCAACTCCCTATACGGGGAGAGACGAATCCCTTCCAATCGCTCATTGCCTCCATGTGACTCGGGACTGTACCCAAAAACCACCGTTTTGCATGCCCTCTTGGACGTGGTAAGATGGAAATCAAAGCACAGTGGGAACCACACAAGACTCTATGACGATCTCGGGTCAACAGACTACTCTGTACCAGTGTCACCAGAGAACTGCCATCTGACGTGAGGTATAATACCATCTGGGAGTCTCGGCGAGTCCGTCCAGTGTACCCAGTCTCTACTGAGCACCCGTATATCATCTCCGATGTCAAACATCAATGGATATGGGATCATCCATCGCCCATCTGTATGGGTCGAGAAGGTATACGCTAGTCTACTCTGGTATATCGATGCCCCGTCTCGATACACCCACGACTAGGGACTTTGAAGGATGTACTTATGGACTATCATGTCCCCACTAGTATGATCCGCATCATAGTCCAGGTAGTCAAGTACACATCCTAAGGGATTTACCAACATGTAACAGAGAGACAAACAGTATACACGTTAAGGTAAAGATCAACCAGATAGCATACTATCATGTCGAGCAAGAAAGTCCTCCCTATATATGTCCAAGCATCCACTACAATATACATCCTATGTATAGTAATGGCCTCTAGGGCATACATATAACTAACAAATATACGGTATCCTATACGCGCATTTTAATCGGGTCCATGCGCATATCGCATACGCGCACCACAACTTTTCGCCTGGACTAGGAAACTCCATTGTGGGACTCTAAGACTCGTCAATACGCCGGCAGTGGTTGATGATCATATCAAGCACACCCAAGCCGCAAGCGGTCAGCTAAACGTAACAGCCACCTGGGTATTGAGCGATCAGAAGAAAACAAGCGAACCTGCTACAACTCCCGTCGAGCCAATCGGCAACACTTCCCGTACAGTCCGGTCTCCTCGTCTGATATGTCGTATATCAAGTCTAGGGGTGGTAAACGTCAGACCCCAATAACTGATAAGTCGTGCCGATGTGAGGCTCATAACGGGTCGAGAAACTACTGGTAACACTTACCAGCAAATCTCTGAATCATTCCTGGCCAGGGACTTCCCTGTTACGGCCAATCGAGCACAGCGCAACATCAACCCCCAATACCGGGAGAGACGAAACCCCTCCTATCACTCATTGCCTCCATGTGACTCGGGACTGCACCCAAAAACCACCATTTCGCATACCCTCATGGACGTGGTAAGGTGGAAATCAAAGTACAGTGGGAATCACACAAGGCTCTATGACAATCTCGGGTCTACATACTAACCTGTACAAGTGTCACCAGAGAACTGCCATCTGACGTGAGGTATAATACCATCTTGGAGTTCTCGGCGAGTCCGTCCAGTGTACCCAGTCTCCACTGAGCACCCGTATACCATCTCTGATGTCAAACACCAATGGATATGGGATCATCCATCGCCCATCTCATGGGTCGAGAAGCTTATACGCTAGTCTACACAGGTATATCGATGCCCCATCTCGATACACCTACGACTAGGGACCTTTAAGTATGTACTTATGGACTACCATGTCCCTACTAGTATGATCCGTATCATAGTCCAGGTAGTCAAGTATACATCCTAAGGGTTTTACTAACATGTAACCATAAGATAGTATAAAGAGACAAGTATACATGTTAAGATAAAGAGCAACCAGATAGCATACTATCATATCGAGCAAGAAAGTCATCTCTATATATGTCCAAGCATCCAATATAATATACATCATCTGTACAATACTGGCCTCTAGGGCATACATATAACTAACAATCTCCCACTTGCACCAGGGCCAGCTGCTGTAGTATCGCATACCGAGCATCCCGAAGAGTCTCTCAAACTGTATCTGGGGAATGGCCTTCGTGAGTGGATCCGCTGTGTTATTCTTCGTGTCAACCCTCCTGACCTCGATCTCCCGGCGATCAACTATCTCCCGGATCAGGTGATACCGCCTCAGAATATGCCTGGATCGCTGATGGGACCTGGGTTCCTTGGCCAAAGACACTGCTCCATTGTTATCGCAATACAAAGGTATTGGATGCTCAATTGATGGAACCACTCCAAGTTCAGTAATGAGCTTCTTGATCCAGACAGCCTCTTTGGCAGCATCGTTGGCAGTGATGTATTCAGCCTCCATCGTCGAGTCTGCCACGGTTTCCTGCTTGGAACTCTTCCAGCTAACCTCCCCTCCGTAAAGGGTAAAGACAAATCCCGACTGCGACTTAGAGTCGTCCTTATCACTCTGGAAGCTCGAATCGGTAAAGGACTCTACTTGGAGTTCTCCATTACCATACACCAAGAGCATCTCTTTAGTCCTTCGTAAGTACTTGAGAATGCTCTTCACAGCTGTCCAGTGACTCTCTCCAGGATCAGCTTGATACCTGCTTACTACACTTAGTGAGTATGCTACATCGGGTCTGGTACATAGCATCGCATACATGATAGAGCCTACAGCCGAAGCATAGGGTATCCCTTGCATGCGAGCTCTCTCCAAATCAGTCTTGGGAGACATTTCTTTGGAGAGAGTGACTCCAGAGATCGTGGGTAAGTTCCCACGCTTGGATTCTGTTGGAGATAGTGCCCTCAGAATCAATTATTGGATCACAGGCACGTGATTGCAATGATTGAGGGAGGACCTATCCCGGTACGACAGTCTTACTCGAGATGATAGTTTGCTATCTGGTTTACCTTTATCATCGTGTATTGTTTCAGGTGACCTTACAGGTCGCTATTACACATTGATAGAGCCCCTAGGATTCTTGCTTGACCACCAGCAGTATGAGGGCGATCATATAAGTGGGAGCTGGTAGTCTATAAGCACATCCTTAAATGGTCCCTAGTCGTGGGAGTTTCGAGACAGGGCATCGATTCTCCAGAGTAGACTAGTGTATACAGTCGAGACCCCGACGAGGGGCGGTGGCCGGTCTCACAGGCCACTGGTGTCAGTTGGATCACCTAAGATGTATACAGGTGCTCATTGGGTTATGAGTACACCGGACAGGACTCGCCGGGAACATGCTAGTTGGTCTTATACCTGACGTCAGATAGCAGTTCCCAGGTGACATGTGTACAGGTTAGTTCATCGACCTGGGGATCGTCATTTGTCTCGTGTGAGTTCCCACTGTGCTTTGATTACTACCCTACCACGGCTCAAAGGAGTCGTGCAAACAGGTTTTAGTTGGGTACAGTCCCGAGCCACATGGAGGCAGTGAGCGGATCTTCGGGGGTTCGTCTCTCCCGGTATTGGGGGTGAGGTCGCGCTGTGTCTAGGAGAGCCATTACACAAAGTCCTTGGCCAAGGCAGGAGATTTACTGGTAGGTATTCCAGTAGTATCTCAGGGTGTTCTGGGCTACACTCCGACACGACTTGTACCGCTTTTGGGGGTCTGACTTTTACCAACCCCCTAGGCCCGACATGCGATGCTCATAGACGAACGGACCAGACTGTACGGATATTGTCACTGACAGGCTCAGTAGGGTGTCAGGATGAGTTCGCTCATCGACGTCCCTTTTGGTCAATAGCTGGTGGCCCGTTACGTATTGGCTTATACCTCTGACGTGCTAGTGGTTAAATCCACAGCCATAGTATTGACGAGTCTTTAGAGTCCACCACACATTCAGTTACTCAGCTTTCGGGCGAAACGCTGTAGAGGCCGTATGAAGATATGGCAGGGTCCGATCAGATACGTGCGGTATTGCACGGATCAGGATCGGACGGTTTGTACTAGAGGCCGTATAGATATATGGCAGGGTTCGATCAGATACGTGCGGTATTGCACGGATCAGGATCGGACGGATATTACTAGCCGGTTTTGGTTTAAGCCGGATCCTAGTATAGTACAGTGTAGATTTTGTCTCTTTGCATTTGTATCCGGACGGAATACAGATGCGGGTGTGTATGCACAGTATCGGGGTTTTCCTGTAATTTATTACGGGACCAGTTTTCTGGAGTTGCCAGTTTGCATTCCGTTCCGGCCGGTTTTCGTTTGTTCTTTCCCGGCCGGACTTTTCCGATGGAGGGGGTTATTTGCAAGTTTGCAAATAACATTTTGTGGAGGGGTTTATTGCCAAAGGATTTATTATGAGAGCATCTTTTCTTTTGCACCATTCTTGCATTTATTGTGAAGTGAATGGATTTGATTTGGGTATGGGTTTTGTTATGATGATGTTTGTATATGGACACCTCCTTACTTTATCCTACCATCACCTCCCTCTTATGTTTTGGTTTTTCCTCCACCATTTTCCTAATGAAAATTGGCCGGCCACTTGAGTGAGAAGAGAGAGGGAATTTCATTTTGTGAAGTGGGGAAAATTATCATCTCATTTTGATACATCAAAGTTCATCTCCATTTTGTTCATCAATTCCCTCCATCCAATGGCAACTTCATTACTCCAATGAGACATAGACTCTACACATCCTACAGCAAGTCTTGGGCATGTCGACTTGCCGGCTTCATGCCCGAGTTGCCTCGGTATAGAGGCGGGAGCCCGTAAAAGAAACAGGCGATGTGGTGCCCTTCCGGCGAGGAGGCGACGACCGGAGTTTCCGCGGGAGATCGGGACGATGACGAGAAGACCGGAGGACTCGGATCACTCGGTGTATCTCTTCCCATCTTCTAGTTAGCTTAGATTTGTTAATGGTTACGATCCGGAGTTTAGTGCGCGGTGGTGCCGGTTTGCAAAGTCCGCAAAATTAAAGTTTATCACCGTTTCCGCATTTTGCCGTCGGATTGACGGCCGCGGCGCCGCCGTGCACTTACAGTGGTATCAGAGCCTCGCCATTAACTTCGTCTAGCTTCGTTTGATGTGTTTTGCGTTTTCGATCGACCAAAATTCCAAAATCTACATTTTACCTCACATCAGTTTTCTGTTAAGATTTTTTGGTGTCTAAAAATTTTTCAGGTGGTCTCAGAATGATGTGCAGGGAATTATAAGCATACTGGAAAAATTCGACGCAGTGACTCGATCAATGGAGCGCGGAACCGCGGCCAAAACCCCACTTGGGCCGCGGTTCCGCCGCGCATTGATGTCCTCACTGAATCAAGTTTTTCCAGTGGGCTTCTGGGTTTAAATTGGGGGTTTTGGAATATTAAAATTGGGCCAATTATTTCTGTGAGTGCTGCAGTATTGGTTTGGGGCCCACTTGTTAATTTTTGGTCAATCGGAAAATTTTAAACACATTTTTTCACAGTATTTACATTATATTTGCGACCGTGAATGTCACTCGATCGGTAAATCCGGTCTAACTGCTATAGCCCGGTTAGACGGATTTGCGAACGTGATTTTCACGTTGATATTCTATGTATTTGCTGTGATGTTGCGGATCGGTCGTGGGGGATAGCCTGGATGCAATGCTAGTACAGTTGTGGTTGTAGTATGTACATTTGATATTGCGGGGCGAGCGTCCGACATGTGGACTGCCGTCACTGCCTGTTTGTATTATTATTTTGGGGCACGGCCAGGTTGCGGTCGATGTACCCGTTGTATGTATATTTTACTTTCTGTACTAGGGTTACCCCGCGGTGGGGTTCACGGATAGCCGGGTTCTAGAGGGCAACGGGCCCGCATCTCAGGGCATTGAGACGGAGGGGGCTTCAGTCTGGAATTGGCGAGCTATTCGCCGCACTCGTAGGGGGTACAGGTTGACCCAGGAGGGGTGCCCAAGTTACCGGATTCCGTGAAGTGCTGGGTGGTCCATTCACGGTGATGAAGGGGGCTGCCTCGCTTCAGGTTTTGGCGGGTGACTTGCCGCGCCCGTAGGGGTCTAGGATTTCATTGCACAGGCTATCCACACGACCAGGGGAACGTCGGGTTTCAGTAGTGGCTCTGTGAAACCCGGGGATCCCAGATATCTGTATTGTTCTGTGATTCTGTACATTTCTGTGATGTTGCATTTTATTCACGCCTTGAGCGAAATACTATATATTGGTATATATATTAGTAGATGTTGTATATGTTTTTCATCCACGCTAGTCCAGTCCCCGCTCTGCCGTTAGTTAGCTAACCTAACGGGTGATGACGGGACCCAGTGGCGAATGCGGATGGCATATACGTACGTCAGTATATTTTCGTTCTTTGTGGTGTGATCAATTGATGGGACTGCATTGATTCGGATCAATGCAAGTTAAACAAACCTAATCTGATGTTGTTGAAACACTTTTCAAAAGGCTGTTATTGCAAGGACGTTCACTTTTGTTTTGCATCGTGGTATTCATTTGGAATATCCTGCTCCTCAGTCGACGAGGCAAGGGCCGAGATCCCTTCACCGGGAGTGACCCCTCGGACAGAAGTTTGCGTCAGGGCACTAACTTCACTATAGCCGATTACTTTTGCTTTGCATCGTGGTATTCAGTTGGAATATCCTGCACCTCATTCTATGGGGAAAGAGCCGAGATCCCTTCACCGGGAGTGACCTCTTTAGTAAAGGTTTTCGTCACTATATTTTCTAAAAAGCTATCCGTTCCTTCAACGATATCAAGTTCATTACGTTAAAGGTTTTCGCCAGAAACCATTCGTAGCCCTCCGTCGTTTCATATGGGTAGTCAATAGTATTCAAGCTGTGTTTGTTGGCCAAAGTCAAGGCACAGTGTTTGGTAGCTGTTGGGTATTCATATGCAGCATAGATAGATGCGTTGGTTTGGAACAGTCGTATTGCCTTGTTGGCCAAAGTCAAGGGTATGTACGGGTGGATTCAAATTAACCTGGAGAATGACGGGTAGAACTTGACATGTGACTTATGATTTGTTGGCCAAAGTCAAGGTCATAAGAGCATGGGGTAAAAATCACATCGGGAGTTTCAAAAGAACTGAAACTTGCCAGATATGCGCATACCTTCTGGAGTGTTATACCGTGAGCGGATTCTGTCACGTTATCATGCGATGATAGTTGGATCCCGATTCCCACTGATGAGTTGGTTTACTCCTCGGGTGACCCCGACTAATTCTTCTTTCAGGTTTGGAGGAGAATTTGAGGTACAGTGGGAGGTTTCCAGATTAGATAAATTGGTAACCATTCTGATCTAGGGTAGAGTGCACGCTGAGTGTTTCTTTTCTCTCTCTCTTTGGCAGCGACCATTGGCCCGACCCTAAGACTATGACTCAGTGACCAAGTTGACCGAACCTTCTTAACACTGGCTTTTGGATTGTCAGAGTTGCAGACCTCATTGCCACTCCTACTTTTACCCTTTTCTCCAGGACACCCCGTATTACTGCGAACGTCCACTTCCATTGGACAAAACCATCGTATGGTTAGATACGAACTCGAAGGAATTCGAGGATGGTTTCCGGTTTTGGAGAAAATGAATAGGATTATTCAGTTGTTTTTTCTTTTCACATTCTCTCACTGCGAGTACTCCTTGGTTTAGGAGATAGTACACCTATTACGCAAATTGGATAGTCTTCTTCCAAACCATAGGCAGGTGCCGACCGGTAGGGAATGAAGAAAACTAATTAGCATAACGATGGTGTGCAGAAGGTATTAAGATTAAGACAAAGAAAGGGATTAGTAAGAGGGCAAAGTAAATTGCGACTGATATTCACGACCAAACCAAGTATTTCTTCGCCAATCCTAAATCACCTTTGTATTTCTCCAGGACACTCCGTATCACTACGAAGATCCACAGTTTATTGGATACTTTATCGTATGGTTATATACGAACTCGAAAGGAACTTGTTCCAGTTCGGGGATGGATTCTGGTTCAGGAGAAATAGGAATAAGGTTTATTCAGTTGTCTTTTATCTTCACCTTCTCTCGCATTGCGAGTGCTCCTAGGACTAGGACAGTACACCCATTATGCTTATTGGATAGTCTTCTTCCAAACCATAGGCTGGTGCCGAACGGTAGGGAAGGAAGAAAACCATTTGGCCTAAGGGGTGTACAGAAGGTTACGACTAAAGACATATAAAGGGATTTGGAGAGGTGGCAAAGAAACACACGGTTACAGTTGTGAATCTGGATAATGGAAGAGGCATTACTAGGAATACCAGGATACCCCATCGAAACATTTCAATGTTTCAGTTTCACTGTGTACAGTTAAAAGAAAACTGATTTCCCGATTAGACACTTACTCCAGGGTATGTATTTACCAGGCATGATTCTCACATCTGTATGGTTTTACAGATGATGAGTGGGAGTAAGTTATTGGGAATTAGGTGATCATCCTCATTATATCAGGATTCATTATAATCGGTGATATTTGAGGAAATCGCCTGGGTTGTTTGCCGGACGGCAAATATTTGGTTTTGAATATCCGTTGTTATGCACCAATTTCAAATCGATATATATGTACGTCTATTTTCATAGAGTGAGATATACTTTTTGAAATTATGTCAGTGACATTTACCTATATCAGTGGATGGTTAGGTAAGGAGCATTAAACAACGGTGTAATTCTTCTTAACCATGAGTACGGTTTTCAACCTACGACACACAGTGATTGAGTTATCAGACTCAAAGGGACTTATACGGAGTATTGTATGTTGTCCATGGTCCATCAGGACAGAGGGGCTGGTTCTCGCACTATATTCGGTTTACTTATGACTTCTCTAGTTTTTAGACAGGTGTTTCGTGGAAACACAGGGTCTATGTTTTGAGGAGTTATAGGTATTTGAATAGAGTAGAGAACCAGGTGTAGCAAGTATCGGGATTCTTCAAAGTGATCGAAGATGTAGATACTTGTGTATGGTATTCAGTTGATAGTAATGATAAAGAGAAATTGCTTCTCTTTCAGGTTACTCATAATTGGAAGCATTCCTAAGTTGAGTAACGCTGATCGGCCTGTTTCATTTAGTTAACATGCACTGGAGACAGCTGCATGATTTGAATCTGGTTCAATTAAATCAGTGCCTCTGGTTCTATATTGGATATAGAACAGTTCGTATCTTAACGTTGTTAAGGTACGGGGAGTTGTCCGGGTTATGCTTAAAACCAGACTCTGGATAACTCAAAGGCACGTTTCTGTAATGGCTGTTTGTGGGTTGACCCAGGCTATGACGAGGGTTGACTTTCTACCATCTGGATGAACAATAGCGATATTGTTCTAGACTCGCCACAGTTTTATTAAAAATGGATTTTTTCAGAAAACAGAAGTGGGAGTATGGTAGAACTGGAAGTGATTCCAGAACCACAGACGATTACTGAAGATTTGATAAGGAACCTAAAGATTCAATCTAGTTTGACATTCCATTGGCCACTCCGCAGATAAGGTGGGTAACTTCAGGCACCCGAGAGATACTCCGGTAGTCTCAAGGACGGTGACAGGGAAGTTCTTGTTTACCCACACTTGCCATTGCTGTTGTTCCAGACTGTGAGACCCGGCAGGAGGATGAGTATAGCGTCGTTCTAAACTTGTTTTAGAAGTGTACGTATATATGACTCTACCAGAGGGTTGTCGTAGTCAGTGGGAGCAGCGGAAGCATTGGTAGACAGGTAGCTTATGTCTGCTTGTAGACTAAAGCAGATGTAGCGGAGGAAGATCATCTATTTCTGATGTGACAGTCATAGGTTTGACGTCATCAGAATAGGGGATGGATCTGTTGAGAAGGTAGTAGGGTGTGATGTTCTGGTATTTGGATGACATACACAGAGCAGGAAAGGAAACTCCTATACTACGATCGGTTATACTTTGGTCGTCACACAGTGGTTTCTCCACAAGGGACTTGGACATTATATCAGACATACTGGTTACTGGATCTATGGTTCTAGATCTAGATTTGGGTGATTTCCCAATCAGGGTACTTTGACAGCATTCTAAGAGTATTTAGAATGAACGACTCCTGGCATGGTGGTGTACCTGCAGGTAATGGAGTCACCCTCTCTAAAGGTGTCTTATAGACTAAAGTAGAGAGGGATGTGCATGATTGGCAGATTACTTGCTTAGGCAATTGAGTCAATCATGAGATGTCAAGTACCACACCAGATGTTGTTCTTGCACTAGATGCAATAAGTTGATATTGATCCAATCCTCGAGGAACAGTCGGAAGCAGTTTTAGAACATAAGTGAATGTTCTAGGGATATGATAACGGCTGCCTCCTTTAGGAGACGGTTATTACTCCAGGCTTCCAAGGTGACATGGACGACAAGGAGGTTGTCAGAGTTATAGTTTTCCTTCTGACGAGGGGCAGTATTTTGGACAGGTGGTCCAAGGAAATACTGAGGGTGGCATGGCGCAGGATACTGATTAAGTTCAGTTGGCGATACAGTCTAAGAAGTTTGGATTTGGAGTTCATTTATGAGCTCGGTCCCATCAGACATCCAGACACTCTAAGACAGATATTGCTCATTTCGGGAGATGGCTTTCTCCGCGAACTTGAGATACAGAGAGAGACATAGAAAGAAACTTCAGAGCGGATCCACTCGCTGAGGCTATTCCTCGAACGCAATAGTCTCGCAAACGAGCTTTGTGAGATTGACTAGTAGAGGAGTTGGGTGTTCGGTATCACACGGGCTGTGAGTATGCGACATCGCAATAATTAGCCTTGAGTGCAAGTGGGAGATTGTTGGAGATAGTGCCCTCAGAGTCAATTATTGGATCACAGGCACGTGATTGCAATGACTGAGGGAGGACCTATCCCGGTACGACAGTCTTACTCGAGATGATAGTTTGCTATCTGGTTTACCTTTATCATCGTGTATTGTTTCAGGTGACCTTACAGGTCGCTATTACACATTGATAGAGCCCCTAGGATTCTTGCTTGACCACCAGCAGTATGAGGGCGATCATATAAGTGGGAGCTGGTAGTCTATAAGCACATCCTTAAATGGTCCCTAGTCGTGGGAGTTTCGAGACAGGGCATCGATTCTCCAGAGTAGACTAGTGTATACAGTCGAGACCCCGACGAGGGGCGGTGGCCGGTCTCACAGGCCACTGGTGTCAGTTGGATCACCTAAGATGTATACAGGTGCTCATTGGGTTATGAGTACACCGGACAGGACTCGCCGGGAACATGCTAGTTGGTCTTATACCTGACGTCAGATAGCAGTTCCCAGGTGACATGTGTACAGGTTAGTTCATCGACCTGGGGATCGTCATTTGTCTCGTGTGAGTTCCCACTGTGCTTTGATTACTACCCTACCACGGCTCAAAGGAGTCGTGCAAACAGGTTTTAGTTGGGTACAGTCCCGAGCCACATGGAGGCAGTGAGCGGATCTTCGGGGGTTCGTCTCTCCCGGTATTGGGGGTGAGGTCGCGCTGTGTCTAGGAGAGCCATTACACAAAGTCCTTGGCCAAGGCAGGAGATTTACTGGTAGGTATTCCAGTAGTATCTCAGGGTGTTCTGGGCTACACTCCGACACGACTTGTACCGCTTTTGGGGGTCTGACTTTTACCAACCCCCTAGGCCCGACATGCGATGCTCATAGACGAACGGACCAGACTGTACGGATATTGTCACTGACAGGCTCAGTAGGGTGTCAGGATGAGTTCGCTCATCGACGTCCCTTTTGGTCAATAGCTGGTGGCCCGTTACGTATTGGCTTATACCTCTGACGTGCTAGTGGTTAAATCCACAGCTATAGTATTGACGAGTCTTTAGAGTCCACCACACATTCAGTTACTCAGCTTTCGGGCGAAACGCTGTAGAGGCCGTATGGAGATATGGCAGGGTCCGATCAGATACGTGCGGTATTGCACGGATCAGGATCGGACGGTTTGTACTAGAGGCCGTATAGATATATGGCAGGGTTCGATCAGATACGTGCGGTATTGCACGGATCAGGATCGGACGGATATTACTAGCCGGTTTTGGTTTAAGCCGGATCCTAGTATAGTACAGTGTAGATTTTGTCTCTTTGCATTTGTATCCGGACGGAATACAGATGCGGGTGTGTATGCACAGTATCGGGGTTTTCCTGTAATTTATTACGGGACCAGTTTTCTGGAGTTGCCAGTTTGCATTCCGTTCCGGCCGGTTTTCGTTTGTTCTTTCCCGGCCGGACTTTTCCGATGGAGGGGGTTATTTGCAAGTTTGCAAATAACATTTTGTGGAGGGGTTTATTGCAAAAGGATTTATTATGAGAGCATCTTTTCTTTTGCACCATTCTTGCATTTATTGTGAAGTGAATGGATTTGATTTGGGTATGGGTTTTGTTATGATGATGTTTGTATATGGACACCTCCTTACTTTATCCTACCATCACCTCCCTCTTATGTTTTGGTTTTTCCTCCACCATTTTCCTAATGAAAATTGGCCGGCCACTTGAGTGAGAAGAGAGAGGGAATTTCATTTTGTGAAGTGGGGAAAATTATCATCTCATTTTGATACATCAAAGTTCATCTCCATTTTGTTCATCAATTCCCTCCATCCAATGGCAACTTCATTACTCCAATGAGACATAGACTCTACACATCCTACAGCAAGTCTTGGGCATGTCGACTTGCCGGCTTCATGCCCGAGTTGCCTCGGTATAGAGGCGGGAGCCCGTAAAAGAAACAGGCGATGTGGTGCCCTTCCGGCGAGGAGGCGACGACCGGAGTTTCCGCGGGAGATCGGGACGATGACGAGAAGACCGGAGGACTCAGATCACTCGGTATATCTTTTCCCATCTTGTAGTTAGCTAGAACTAGTTTAATGGCCCGATCCGGGGTTTAGTGCGCGGTGGTGCCGGTTTGCTAAGTTCGCAAAATTAAAGTTTATCACCGTTTCTGCATTTGGCCATCGGATTGACGGCCGGGGCGCCGCCGTGCACTTACAGATTCTTCCATACTAAACCTCTTTAGTATGGTGTCAATGTACCTGGATTGGGACAATCCCAATGTCCGTTTGGATCTATCTCTATAGATCCTGATTCCCAATATGCAGGAGGCATCACCTAGATCTTTCATTGAGAATCTTTGTGATAAGAAGAGCTTGACCGATTGCAGCATAGGAATGTCATTTCCTATCAAGAGTATGTCGTCTACGTACAGCACGAGGAAGACAACCTTACTCTCTGCTACCTTCTTGTAAATACAAGGTTAATCTACGTTTTTGATGAAATCAAACTCTTTGATAACAATGTCAAAGCAGATGTTCCAACTCCGCGATGCTTGCTTTAATCCATAAATTGATTTAAGCAGCTTGCACACCTTCCCGCTGCTCCCACTATCTACGAAGCCCTTTGGCTGAGTCATGTACACGCACTCTTCTAAATCACCGTTTAGAAAGGCGGTCTTAAGATCCATTTGCCAGATTTCGTAGTCATGATATGCAGCGATGGCAAGCATGATCCGGATGGATTTAAGCATAGCCACTGGAGGAAAGGTTTCGTCATAGTCCACACCTGGTCTTTGACGAAAACCCTTTGCAACAAGTCTAGCTTTGAAAGTATCCACTTTCCCATCTACACCAAGTTTTTTCTTGAAGATCCACTTGCTCCCAATGGGTTTTACCCCTTCAGGAGCATCTTCCAAAGTCCATACTTTGTTGGTGTATATGGATTCCATCTCAGACCGCATAGCATCCAGCCATTTCACTGAGTCCCCACTCGTGATGGCCTGCTCGAAGCTAGTTGGGTCATCATCCTCCATGATGCAATCCTTGCTCCAACCATCCATGAGAAAACCGTAGTATCTCTCAGGTTGGCGAGGAACCCTACTAGATCGGCGGAGAGGCTGAGGTTCGTTGGGAGCTACTGAATCTTCTGGTTCCACTAAATCTTCAGTTACGGTTTGTGTATCTGGAACCTCTTCCAGCTCCACCACTTTGCCACTAATTTCTTTTACAAGAAATTCCTTTTCTAAAAAGGTGGCATGTTGAGCAACAAACACTTTTTGTTCCTCACTGTGGTAGAAAAAATACCCATATGAGTTCTTTGGATATCCCACAAACTTGCAAAGAACTGACCGTGCTTCGAGCTTGTCCGGATTTTGTCTTTTGACATAGGCCGGACAACCCCATATCTTAACTCATTTAAGATATGGCCTCTTCCCACTCCATATCGCATATGGTGTGGTAGGTACAGATTTAGATGGAACTTGATTCAATAGGTATGCTGCTGTCTCCAGCGCATATCCCCAGAAGGAAATAGGTAACTCAGCTGTGCTCATCATAGAGCGCACCGTATCTAATAGGGTGCGGTTCCTCCGTTCCGATACACCATTGTGCTGTGGTGTATATGGAGGAGTTAGCTGAGAGAGAATCCCATTCTCTTTTAAGAAGTCCAGGAATTCATTGCTCAAGTATTCACCTCCTCGATCAGATCGAAGGATTTTAATACTTTTTCCGGTTTGGTTCTCGACTTTTTGTTTATATTCTCTAAATTTCTCAAAAGCTTCTGATTTGTGTTTCATCAGGAACACATATCCGAATCTACAGAGATCGTCGGTGAATGTAATGAAGTACGAAGAACCATCCCTGGCATGTGTAGACATGGGACCGCATACATCACTATGTATCAGTCCCAAGAGTTCGGTAACTCTTTCTCCGTGTCCCGTAAATAGAGTTTTGGTCATCTTGCCTTTGAGACATGACTGGCAAGTGTCATAAGATGAAAATTCGAATGGTTTCAAATATCCATCTTTATGCAACTTAGCAAGTCATGTCGCATTGATGTGACCTAGTCTACAATGCCACAAGAAGGATTCGTTCAGATCTGAACTCTTCCTCTTGTGTGTGTTTGTTATACTCAAAACTGTTGATTGATTTAGAACATAAATGACATTGCACTGTAAGTCGATGTTCAACACCCCAATACTTGTGGGGAGGCGGAAATATGAAAAACGATCTTGTTCTTTGATTAAACATCGAATAACCGTATGAATCGTTTGCTAAACAATACTTAACAAAACCTATAGAGTTCTAAACTACTATGTTAAGAGATTATACCAAACGGTTCTTGTCTTTCGTCTTTATGTTATCTACGGCCTCTTTGGATCTCCACGTCCTCCTCGGCTTCCTTCCGTGATAGACGATCCACCCGAGAACCCTAATCCAAGCTATAACCTCTAAACTTGAGATTACTTAGTTTCTCTAGTTGCTAAATAGAGTAGCTAAGGTGATGTAGAGATAGGTTATGGAGTAATTAGTCTTTCCTAATCCTCGTTCTCAACTCATGAGGGGTAGGATTAGGCTTTGGTGAAGGAGAGAGAACTTGAAGAGAGAGAGTGAGAAGATGATAATGATAATTCTAATAATAATGAAATAGCTTCTCACTTGATATATGAAACATAATGAATTAAAAAGAAATGAATAATATGAGATTATTCATCATGTTTCATAAATGCAAGTGGGTGATTCATTATGTGAGTCATTAAGCATTTAATAATGCATTAATGACATGATGAATCACTCACAATGAGTCACTAAATCATTAAATGAAAATGCCACCTCTCCCTCCAAGTCACATCCTTCTAGAAGCTTCTCGGAAAATTACGAGAACGCCCCTCTCATCTGTGAAAACACGGAAAAACTTTAGACTGTATAAATCCAATAACCTGATACTAGAAACTGGCTTAAACCAAAGCCGGCTAGTAAAAACTGTCCGAATGTCATACGTGCGTTTAAACACGTATGCGTCCGAACCTTTGTCGTAAAACCATAGGACCTCTATATGTTTTCGCCTGGGTTTGGGAAATCTCTGTGTAGGACTTTAAAGACTCGACTACTACGCTGGCAGTGGGTTTAACCACAGACTGCAAGCGGCACTAGCTGTACGTAACGGTCCCCAGGTAGTTGTCGATAAGAAAGCCGATGAGGTAACCCATCTGAAATCCTACTGAGCCTGTCCGTGACGATATCCGCGCAGTCCGGTCTGTTCGTCTCAGAGTATCGCATGTATGGTCTAGGGAGGTGGTGGACGTCAGACCCCTAATAACCGTACAAGTCGTGTCGGTATGGCTCTATCACCATCCGAGAATCTACTGATCAATCTATCAGTAATTCTCAATCAGCCCTGGCCAGGGACTTATGGTAATGACCAACCGATCACCGTGCGATATCAACTCCCTATACCGGGAGAGACGAATCCCTAACAGTCATTCACTGCCTCCACGTGGCTCGGGACTGTGCCCAACTAAAACCTGTTTGCACGACTCCTTTGAATCGTGGTAGGGTAATAATCAAAGCACAGTGGGAACTCACACGAGATAAATGATGACCTTAAGTCAACGGACTATCTGCACACATGTCGCCTGAGAACTGCTATCTGACGTTAGGTATAATACCATCCAGTCAGTTCTCGTCGAGTCCTGTCCGGTGTACTCACACCCAGTGAGCATCTGTATACAATCTTAGGTGTACTCCACCAATGGCTGCGGGACCAGTCCATCGCCCCTCCTCATGGTCTAGATATGTATACACTAGTCTACTCCGGAGTATCGATGCCCAATCTCGATACTCCTGCGACCAGGGACATCTAAGGATGTGCCTATTGACTATCCAGCTCCCATAAGGATGACTGCCATCACAACGCCGGTAGTCAGGCAAACACTCTATGGGCTTTATCAACATACATATATAAATACCAAGTAAAATATATCATATGTTAAGACAAAGACAAAACAAATAGCGTACTATCATATCAAGCAAGACTGTCATGTACATACATATCCCAAGCATCCTATACAATGTAGGCCTCTAGGGCATATATATCCAACAATCTCCCACTTGCACTAAGGCCTATAATTGGCGCAATGAGTACCCACCGTCTCTACCAGATCCAGTTGCTGGCGTACCGCATGCCCAACATCTCAAACAGCCTCTCGAACTGCACTTGAGGGATGGCCTTGGTGAATGGATCTGTCGTGTTGTCTTTTGTGTCCACTCTCCGTATCTCGATCTCCCGACGATCCACGATCTCCCTGATCAGGTGAAGCCGCCTTAAGATATGCCTGGATTTCTGATGGGACCTTGGTTCCTTCGCTAAAGCTACAGCGCCATTGTTATCGCAATACAAAGGTATTGGATTGGCAATGGACGGAACCACCTGAAGTTCAGAAATGAACTTCCTCATCCAGACAGGCTCTTTTGCGGCTTCACTAGCAGCTATATACTCAGCCTCCATAATTGAGTCTGCGACGGTATCTTGTTTGGAACTCTTCCAATATACCGCCCCTCCATTGTGGGTAAACACAAAACCCGAAATGGATTTAGAATCATCTTTGTCACTTTGGAAGCCAGAGTCGGTAAAAGCCTCTACCTGGAGGTCCCCATTACCGTAAATTAAGAACATCTCCTTAGTCCTTCTCAGGTACTTGAGAATGTTCTTTACCGCTATCCAATGTTTCTCACCTGGGTCAGACTGATACTTGCTTACCACACTAAGTGCGTAAGCTACATCCGGTCTGGTACATAACATCGCATACATTATTGATCCTACCGCCGAAGCGTAGGGTATAATGCTCATGCGAGCCCTCACTTCATCAGTCTTTGGAGAGGGTGATTCCGTGACAAGCGGGCATATTGCCACGCTTGGAATCTTCCATACTAAATCTCTTTAGTATGGTGTCAATATACCTGGACTGTGAAAGTCCCAACATTCTATTAGATCTATCACGATGGATCTTAATGCCCAGAATGTATGATGCATCTCCCAAGTCTTTCATAGAGAATTTCTATGACAAGAAGAGCTTTACTTATTGTAGCATAGGGATATCATTCCCTATTAGTAGTATATCGTCGACATATAAAATGAGGAAGACTACTGCTCTTTCTACAATCTTCCTATAAACACAAGGTTCATCTACATTTTTGATAAAGTCAAACTCTTTCACTGTCTCATCAAAGCAGATGTTCCAACTCCGCGATGCTTGCTTTAATCCATAAATGGATTTAAGCAACTTGCAGACTCTTCCGCTGCTCCCACTGTCTAAGAAACCTTCTGGTTGATCCATGTAAACACTCTCTTCTAAATGTCCATTTAAAAAAGCTGTTTTTACGTCCATCTGCCAGATTTCATAGTCATGGAAGGCAGCAATCGCAAGCAGGATCCGAATGGATTTAAGCATAGCTACAGGTGAAAAGGTTTCATCATAGTCCAATCCTGGTCTTTGACGAAAACCTTTTGCTACGAGTCTAGCTTTGTAGGTTTCCACTAATCCAAATGCACCAATCTTCTTTTTGAAGATCCATTTGCATCCAACTGGTTTTACTCCAGGAGGAGCAACTTCTCAAGTCCATACTTTATTGGTGTACATGGATTCCATTTCGGATCTTATAGCATCCAGCCATTTCATCGAGTCACTACTCGTAATAGCCTGCTGAAAACTAGTAGGCTCATCATCATCGATGATGCAATCCTCTCGATCCCCATCTAGAAGAAAACCATAGTATCTTTCAGGAGGATGAGAAAGCCTACTAGATCTGCGAAGTGGCGTTGGTTCGTCATGTTCTATTGAAATCTGAGGTTCTACTAAGTCCTCGGTAGCAGTTTGAGGTTTTGGAATTTCTTTCAGTTCTACCGCGCTCCCACTAATTTCTTTTGCAAGAAATTCGCTTTCTAAGAAGACAATGTGACGAGCGACAAACACCTTTTGTTCTTCAGTGTGGTAGACCATATATCCCCTTGAATGCGTGGGGTATCCTATGAACTTATATAAAACCGATCGTGCCTCGAGCTTGTCCGGATTATGCTTTTTAACATATACCGGGCACCCCCATATCTTGATATACTTGAGATATGGTCTTTTCCCGCTCCACATTTCATATGGAGTGGTAGGCACAGACTTAGTTGGAACTCTATTCAATAAGTATGCTGCTGATTCTAGAGCAAATCCCCAGAAGGAAAGTGGCAACTCAGCACTACTCATCATTGAACGCACCATATCTAATAGCGTGCGATTCCTCCTTTCTGATAGACCATTATGCTGAGGTGTATAAGGCGGAGTAAGCTGAGAGAGAATTCCATTCTCTTTTAAGTATTCAAGGAAACTGGTACTTAAGTATTCTCCACCTCGATCAGATCGAAGTGTCTTGATGCTTTTACCAGTTTGTTTCTCTACTTCATTTTTATACTCCTTAAACTTCTCAAAAGCCTCGGATTTATGCTTTATTAAGAACACATGTCCATACCTAGAGAAGTCATCAGTAAAAGTGATGAAGTAGGAGTGACCACTTCGTGCATGCGTAGACATTGGACCACATACATCACTGTGTACAAGTCCCAAGATTCAGTGGCTCTTTCTCCGTGTCCGGTGAACGGAGATTTGGTCATTTTTCCTTTGATACATGATTGACAAGTTGCATATGATGAATATTCAAACGGATCTAAATATCCATCTTTATGTAACTTAGTCAACCTTGTTTCATTTATATGACCAAGTCTATAATGCCATAGGAAGGCTTGATTCGAATCTGGAGCCTTTCTTTTACGCGTGTTTTGAATATAGAAAATTTGAGGTTGATTAAGTATGTATATGCCATTTTCCAGTGTGCCATACCCAATCAGTTCTTGATTTAGGTGAATGTTCATGACATTTCTTTCAAGCGCAAAACTATATCCTTCATTCGATAACAAAGATACTGATATAATATTACACAACATACTGGGAATACAAAAACAGCTGTACAACACCAAAATGTGTCCACTAGTCAACCCTAGGTGATATTCCCCTATTGCAATTGCATCTACATGCATTCCATTGCCCATCCGGAGAGTCATATCACCTGTCCCTAGCACTCTACTATTTCTTAGATCCTGCAATGAATTACAGATATGAGAACCAGAACCGATATCAAGTACCCATGATGTAGAGTTAACTGAAAGACAATTTTCGATTACAAACACACCTGAAGTTGAAGCAACTACTTGCTTCTTGTCCTTGGCTTTGAAGGCCTGACAATCCTTCTTCCAGTGCCCTTGCTTGTGACAATAGAAGCACTCGTTCTTTTCTGTCTTCACCCTTCCTGCCTTGTTCGTTCCCTGCATCTTCTTGACCCCACCTTTCGGTTTGGTGGCTTTCATCTTCTTCTTCCCTTTAGCTTTCGCTTTAGATTTAAAAGAAGATGATTGGCCAACATACAGAACAGGGGTCTTCTCCTTTTTCAAGGAGGTCTCTGCTGCCCTCAACATATTGAGGAGCTTTGGAAGATCCGCTTCCATTTCGTGCATGTTGAAGTTCAGCACGAACTGAGAGAAGGTGTGGGGAAGGGACTGCAAAATCAAGTCGATATACAAATCGTTCTCTAGCACGCATCCCAGGTTTGCGAGTTTCTCAATGAGGATGATCATTTTGAGGACGTGCTCTCCTACAGGCGATCCTGGAGCTAACCTCATCTGGAAGAGTTTCCTTGAGGTTTCGTACCTCGCGATACGTGAGTGCTCTCCATACAACTCTTTGACATGGAGAAAGATGGATACAATATCCATACTCTTGTGCTGTTTCTGGAGTTCATTGTTCATGGACACCAGCACGATACACTTAGCTCGCTCACAATCTAGATCCCAGGTTTTGCGGACTTCCCTGTCCACAACTGAGGAACCTGGTCCAGGGATAAGGGGAGGAACAGCGGTGGTAACATATGCTACTTTGTCATAAGTCAGTGCAATATTGACGTTCCTTAGCCAATCTTTATAGTTCTGCCCGGTCAGTATATTCTTTTCGAGTAATAGTTTTAATCCAGTCATGGTAGCTGCCAGAGAGAGAGAAAAGAAAACACTCAGCATATGCTCTTGCAAGTTTAGATTGGTTTATTAATTTATCTAAACAGGATAGCTCCCACTGTTTCCTCAAATCTTTCTTCAAAACCTTAAAAGAAGAACTAGTCAGGATTTAATCACACGTCACAATACTTGCTTTAACCTTTCATCCAGGCTGGTGTTGGTACTTCGAAGGAGGTTTTCCAATGCTTTCGCGAACTTCCTTAATTAAATAACCTCTTTTTCCTGGAGGCGTAGCCCCTCTAGCACCTTTCTAGTCACCTACTTGGTTTATAGCATTGATTGTTAAGTGAGAAAAATTCGCGAGAGTAATCCTACTCATCAGTGGGATCGGGATCCAACTATCATTGCATGATGCCCTAGATGGAAGCCACTCTAGTCACCACACTCCAGAAGGTATGCTTAATCTGCAAGTTTCCTTTATGTTTGAAACTCCCGATGTGATTTTTACCCCAAGCTTTTATAGACCTTGACGTAGGCCAACAAGTCATAAGACGCAAGTCAAGTTCTACCCGTCGTTGTCCTGATCAATTTAAGTACATCGTACAAGCCCTTGATGTAGGCCAACAAGGTGTACGTGTGTATTAAACTAATGCATCTATCTATGCAACAAATAGGCACACACACTGCTACCATACACTATGCCTTGACGTAGGCCAACAAGCATAGCATGAATACGATGTGCTGTCTATCTGAAACGACGGAGGGTTACGGCTGTTTTTTGGCAAAAAACCGTTAAACGTAATGAACTTGATATGATCGAAGGAACAGAGATAGCTTTTATTTAAAAGGAGTGGTTTAAGCTCCGCATTTAAAATTTGCTTTTTCAAGAAAACCGAGTGGTTTTTAGAAATTGTTCCAACGATTCAGTTTAGGTTTTATTTTCTTTGCATTAATAATAATGCATCCCATCATTAACCTATCATTACAGATAACAACGAAAATACAACGTCCTCTTATGCCATCCGCATTCGCCACGGGGTCCCGTCATCACCCGTTAGGTTACTTAACTAACGGCAGAGCGGGGGCTGGGCTAGCGCGGGTGTAAAACATAAGTGACGTCTAAATAGCTATCATATATAGATATTGTACATTCGTCAGACGCAATAATAGGCATTCCAGATCACAAATAAACAATATTGGATTTGCAAGCAATCCGCATTTCTTTTGAGCCTGCAATGAAAGACGGATTACACAGTTGTGATGAATAGCCATTTACCCCACCCCAGACCCTTACGGGTACGGCAAACTACCCGCCAAGTACCAGAAGTGAATCGGTCTACCTCAACACTTCAAAATACCCGGTAGTTTGTGTACCCCACCTTAGGTCTATTCTAGGAGAAAAACAGTAAAAAGAATAATACAACGGTGGCTACAACCGCAACCTGGATGTGCCCCGCAAAATAATATTACAACTTATTATAATTACATCGAATGAATTAATACAATAACCCATCACAAACCCGGCTAATCACCACAACAGTCCAATACAATTTATATGCACAAACAGATATATATCACATCACAGATATGTGCAACCCCCTGCCAACCGACATACTAGCAGTTAGGGGAGGTTTACGAACACATAATACATTTCACAGATATAATCAAACAAGCAAATACCGTATAATTTCGATCGATTAAACACATTTAATTTTGCTCCAATACTTCTTTGTAAATCTGAAACCTGAGCAAAAATAAAAATTACTATAAAATACCAAATATCACAGAGAATCAACACAAGAAACTTGGGCTGATGAGTCGTCCAAAGCGCGGCGGATCGGTGGGATCCGCCGCGGTTCCGCGGCGCTTTGGCCGATTCATGAGCCCAGTTTTCTTGGGTATTCTAATATATTCATTTACGTCATTCTGAAGGTCCCTGAAAATTTTTTGGACCTCATTTAAAATTCGACAGAAACTGCAAGATATCAGGGTTTTTACGGTTTGTTTTTCCGTTCGAAATTCATACAATTTTGCAAGTGTGTTAATTATTGTTTAGTGAGGCTCTAATACCACTGTAAGTCGATGTTCAACAGTCCAATACTTGTGGGGAGGCGGAAATATGGAAAACGATCTTGTTCTTTGATTAAATATCGAATAACCGTATGAATCGTTTGCTAAACAATACTTAACAAAACCTATAGAGTTCTTACCTACTATGTTAAGAGATTATACCAAACGGTTCTAGTCCTTCGTCTTTATGTTATCTACGGCCTCTTTGGATCTCCACGTCCTCCTCAGCTTCCTTCCGTGATAGACGATCCACCCGAGAACCCTAATCCAAGCTATAACCTCTAAACTTGAGGTTACTTAGTTTCTCTAGTTGCTAAATAGAGTAGCTAAGGTGATGTAGAGATAGGTTATGGAGTAATTAGTCTTTCCTAATCCTTGTTCTCAACTCATGAGGGGTAGGATTAGGCTTTGGTGAAGGAGAGAGAACTTGAAGAGAGAGAGTGAGAAGATGATATTGATAATTCTAATAATAATGAAATAGCTTCTCACTTGATATATGAAACATAATGAATTAAAAAGAAATGAATAATATGAGATTATTCATCATGTTTCATAAATGCAAGTGGGTGATTCATTATGTGAGTCATTAAGCATTTAATAATGCATGAATGACATGATGAATCACTCACAATGAGTCACTAAATCATTAAATGAAAATGCCACCTCTCCCTCCAAGTCACATCCTTCTAGAAGCTTCACGGAAAATTACGAGAACGCCCCTCTCATCCGTGAAAACACGGAAAAACTTTAGACTGTATAAATCCAATAACCTGATACTACAATCTGGCTTAAACTAAAGCCGGCTAGTAAAAACTGTCCGAATGTCATATGCGCGTTTAAACACGTATGCGTCCGAACCTTTGTCGTAAAACCATACGACCTCTATATGTTTTCTCCTGGGTTTGGGAAATCTCTGTGTGGGACTCTAAAGACTCGACTACTACGCTGGCAGTGGGTTTAACCACAGACCGCAAGCGGGTACGTAACGGTCCCCAGGTAGTTGTCGATAAGAAAGCCGATGAGGTAACCCATCTGAAATCCTACTGAGCTTGTCCGTGACAATATCCGCACAGTCCGGTCTGTTCGTCTAAGAGTATCGCATGTATGGTCTAGGGAGGTGGTGGACGTCAGACCCCTAATAACCGTACAACTCATGTCGGTATGGCTCTATCACCATCCGAGAATCTACTGATCAATCTATCAGTAATTCTCAATCAGCCCTGGCCAGGGACTTATGCTAATGACCAACCGATCACCGTGCGATATCAACTCCCTATACCGGGAGAGATGAATCCCTAACAGTCACTCACTGCCTCCACGTGGCTCGGGACTGTGCCCAACTAAAACCTGTTTGCACGACTCCTTTGAATCGTGGTATGGTAATAATCAAAGCACAGTGGGAACTCACACGAGACAAATGATGACCTTAAGTCAACGGACTATCTGCACACATGTCACCTGAGAACTACTATCTGACGTTAGGTATAATACCATCCAGTCAGTTCTCGTCGAGTCCTGTCCGGTGTACTCACACCCAGTGAGCATCTGTATACAATCTTAGGTGTACTCCACCAATGGCTGCAGGACCAGTCCATCGCCCCTCCTCAGGGTCTAGATATGTATACACTAGTCTACTCCGGAGTATCGATGCCCAATCTCGATACTCCTGCGACCAGGGACATCTAAGGATGTGCCTATTGACTATCCAGCTCCCACAAGTATGACTGCCATCACAACGCCGGTAGTCAGGCAAACACCCTATGGGCTTTATCAACATACATATATAAATACCAAGTAAAATATATCATACGTTAAGACAAAGACAAACCAAATAGCATACTATCATATCAAGCAAGACTGTCATGTACATACATATCCCAAGCATCCTATACAATGTAGGCCTCTAGGGCATATATATCCAACATGCACAACGTGCCTGATCCAACCAACTTTTGGTTACGGAAAATGTTCATAACATTATCCTGTAATACAAAATTATATCCCTCTTTACTCAACAAAGAAACCGATATAATGTTGCATATCAGGTTCGGCATATAATAGCATTCGTTCAGAATCAATGTATTACCAGTTGGTAATGCAAGGTGATATTCCCCGACAGTCTTAGCTGCAACAATTGCACCATTTCCAACTCTTATATCTTTATCACCTTCTCCAAGTTCTCTGCCTTTTCTAAGCCCATGTAGCTGATTACATATATGGGATCCTGACCCGGTATCTAATACCCAGGACGTAGGGCAAATGGAGAAACAGTTCTCTGTAACGAACACACCCGAAGAAAATGCATCAACATGTACTTTCTTCATTCGGGTGGTATGGGAATCCTGGTATTCCCCTATATCCTGTTCAGTCCTATAACTCTTATAAGAAAGAACGGAACCAACGTTCCCCAGCACAGTATAACATGCGGATTCGGTCAATACATCCATATTATTATCTTGATTAAGGCATGACATGGTCGCTACCTGGAGAGAGAGAGAAGAAAACACTTTAGCGTATGCTCTTGCAAGATCAGATTGGTTATTATCTTATCTAATCAGGATGGCTCCCACTGGTTTTTATCAAATCTTCCTTCAAACCCTAAAAGGAAAGACTAGCCGGGATTAATTACACCCTACAACTTCGCCGATCTTTCAGCCAGGCCAGTGTCGGTACTTTGAGTGAGGTTCTCCGTACTTTCGCACGGACCTAATTAAAGTAAACCTCGTTTTCCCAGAGGCGTAACCCCATCGACACCTTCCTAGACACCTACTTGATCGGCTAATTGTCCTGTATAAAACTCTCCCAGGAGTAACAATTACTCGCAGTGGGTATCGGGATCCAACTATCTCATAGAAGGTATGCAATCTCATTGCAAATTTCAACACTTGAAATTCCTGATAATATTTTGCCCCAAACGATCTATGACCTTGACAAGGTCAACAAACCATAGACCGTAAGTCAAGTTCAACCCGTCACTTCTTGATTGAATTAAACCCACCCGCACGACCCTTGACAAGGTCAACATGGCCGTACGACTACCCTAATCCAATCTGCATCATATGCATAAGCAGATAAATACTGGTCAGCTACCGCACACTGCGCCTTGACAAGGTCAACAAACGCAGCACGAATACTAAGCAGGACTTATCTGAAATGACGGAGGGCTACGACAGGTTTTTCTGAAAACCTATTGCGTAATGAACTTGATATCGTTGTAGAATCAAGTGAAGTTTTGAAATGGAGTGATTTTAAGGCTTTTATTAGTTTTGCTAAAGAGGTCACTCCCGGTGAAGGAATCTCGGCTCTTTCCTCATCGAATAAGGTGCGGGATATATCATATATATCACTGTGCAAAGCAAAACTCCAAAAGTAATCAAAAGAAAACCGAGTGTTGTAGCATCTGCCAGTTTCGCTAAAGAGGTCACTCCCGGTGAAAGGATCTCGGCTCTTTCCTCATCGAATAAGGTGCAGGGCATATCATATATACCGCTATGCAAAGCAAAACTGTAGCTGCCCTTTTATTTGAAAATTTGATTCTACAACATCTTTTAGGTTTCTTTTCTTTCATTAATCACATTAATGAAGTCCCATCATTTAATTCACCTAAACATCACAGATAAATACGACGTACACTTATGCCATCCGCATTCGCCTCGATGTCCCCTCGTGCACCGTTAGGTTAGGTAACTAACGGCAGAGCAGGGCAGGGCTAGCGCGGGTGTAAAACATAAGTAACGCCTATATAATATATCATATATACTATATACTGTATCCATCACAGAACATATCTAATGATCACATCACAGATATCGCAGCAGAAACATAGATATAATGTGGGATATACTAGGACGTCCGTATTTAGTATTTAGCCAACAATAGAAAATGCGGATTCCACAGTCGCGATGAATAGCCAAGCCCACACCCTGGAGCCCTACGAGAGCGGCAAGTGACTCTACCAATTCTGGAGTTTAGGAGACCTGGTCTCGACTCCTCGAGATGGCCTCCCACTGAACCCCAGAACCCGGTCACCTGTGCTCCCTTCCTTGGGTCCATCCTAATGCGGAAAAGTAAATAATATACAACACTGGTGGCATCAACCTCAACCCGGAAGTGCCCCAAATAAAAGAATATTACATTACATTTGAATTTACATGAATGAAAATATAAAACTCTCATCTCACATAAAAAACCCCCCGGCTATTCAATCGCGACAATCCTGCACATCATATCACAGCAACACATAATATCTCATATCATCAACGTAAGTAAGTATGCCTACCCTGATTGTCGTTGACGTATAGCAACGAAACCGGCGATATCGTCATAGTACACTTACGATCACAGAAAAGAAAGTGTAAAACTGCAATATCTGGAATCCACATTCTCTTTAGACATCATAAATGTGAAATATCACATACTTCGTATTTCATGTATAGTAATATGAATTCCACACATTGCATCACATTCCAGATAAATAGACAGTATTAAAGTTTTCGAACGAACGATCAAATACCCAAGATTGCCTAAAGCTCAACACTTGAGCGGAGTTCAAAAACCTGGGGTGTGACACAGTAGTAGCGGTCCAGCCGTAGAAGGGTCAAGCCAACGCCTCACATGTGGCACCCCGTACTGCTCCAAACCCTAAGGTTCAAAGGGCAGTTCAAGACGGTCACATAATCGAGTTAAGCTTTGTTGTCTTCTAGAGGGTCCACCACAAAACTTGCACGTATCTCCAAAATATTTTAACCCCGTGAAAATTGAGCAAATGATACTCGTTCAAACACTTCAATACTTTCTAATTTATCCGGAAAAGCAAAACAAAATTAAATTCTCCGATAGAATCGAAAATTACAAAATGAACCCCTGAATACTCAACACTTGAGTCAGTTTAAAAATACCCATAAAATAACAAATTAAGATACAAGAATTACTGTGCAAACCTAATGCAAAGATCTAACTGTACGGCCGCGGTTCCGCGGCAAAAGCAGGGTATTGCCGCGGAACCGCGGCGGTCCGTACAGATCATGTCATCATTTTTACTCCGTAATTCTTAAAATTCCCTGTTGTAATTTTTAAGTATTTTTAATTCACAAAAATCCCAGATTTTAAAAATTGTCCAGAGAGGGGTTGATTTCGTCGATATCGGGTTCGATCGGGGTTTTAACTTCGTTAAAGTGTCGCCTAATATTCTAAGTCGGCTCTGATACCAATGTTGGGTTAGCCTAGCACCTCATGAAGGGATTGGAATCATCACATGTACCAAAGATGGAAATTTTAGGGTGCTAAGTTAACGATCATTGAATCGTTCCTAGAAAAATTAGGGTTTCAAATTTTGCACATCAACATAAGCAAGAAAAGCTAGGGTTTTGAAAGTACAAACTTTGTAGCTCCCTATGCTAGACTCCTCGGCTACTTGGGGTTTGGAAACGGGTCCGCTTGAACTCCTCTAGGTCAACGATGATCCACCCGGAGTCCGCTTCATCCAAGCTTGCAATTTCACCCGATCAAGAGAATGAAATGAAGCTAACACTCCAAACAAGTGGGCTAGACTTATGTAGAATGGTGTCGTGGTTCCCTTTCTCACTTCAAAATCCTAACTTGATGAGTATATTGCTCACTACAAAAATCTGGAGAGCAAATGAGAGAGGAAGAAGAAGATGATGGCTATATCTTTTACAAGAGTGAAAAGAATAACCCTTGTTAAGAAAAATGAAAATATATGTATATATATTTTCTTGTTCTCATCTCAAACCATGGTTAAACAATGAATATCTTATTGAACTTGAGTTAAAACACAAAAGGAAAGTTTACCCAAGGTTAAAAGGTGGGTGAGGATGGTTAGGTCAAAAGAAGAGTGTAGAAACAAATCAATGATAACCTTTTTCCTTTTTCCATTTTGTTTTAAATCAAATGCAATAAAATCCATACATAAAACCATGGTGTGAGTCTTATATTGCCACCATTTTCATGTATGTACAACCATGAAGGATGTATGTATGTATGTATGTGTATATGTACATCCATATGTGCATGAATCTATAAAGAAGGCATACATGCATGCATACATCCATCAAACTCAAGAAAGGATTTCAAGTGAGAAACTAATGGTTAAATGATAAATCAACACTTGATTTATCAATCCGGCCATATCATATATGACGCCACCAAAAGCAAGCCGCCCGATCAATATACGGTATCCTATACGCGCATTTTAATCGGGTCTATGCGCATATCGCATACGCGCACCACAACTTTTCGCCTGGACTAGGAAACTCCATTGTGGGACTCTAAGACTCGTCAATACGCTGGTAGTGGGTGATGATCATATCAAGCACCCCCAAGCCGCAAGCGGTCAGCTAAACGTAACGGCCACCCGGGTATTGAGCGATCAGAAGAAAACAAGCGAAGCTGCTACAACTCCCCTCGAGCCAATCGACAACACTTCCCGTATAGTCCGGTCTCCTCGTTTGATATGTCGCATATCAAGTCTAGGGGTGGTAAACGTCAGACCCCAATAACTGATAAGTCGTGCCGATGTGAGGCTCATAACGGGTCGAGAAACTACTGGTAACACTTACCAGCAAATCTCTGAATCAGCCCTGGCCAGGGACTTCCCTGTTACGACCAATTGAGCACAACGCAACATCAACCCCGAATACCGGGAGAGACGAAACCCCTCCTATCGCTCATTGCCTCCATGTGACTCGGGACTGTACCCAAAAACCACCGTTTTGGACGCCCTCATGGACGCGGTAAGTGTTGGAGATAGCGTCCTCAGAGTCAATTATTGGATCACAGGCACGTGATTGCAATGATTGAGGGAGGACTTATCCCGGTAGGACAGTCTTACTCAAGATGATAGTATGCTATCTGTTTTATCTTTATCATCATGTACTGCTTTAGGTGACCTGACAGGTCACTATTGCACGTTGATAGAGCCCCTAGGATTCTTGCTTGACTGCCAGCAGTATGAGGGCGATCATATACGTGAGAGCTGGTAGTCAATAAGCACATCCTTAAAAGGTCCCTAGTCGTGGGAGTTTCGAGACAGGGCATCGATACTCTAGAGTAGACTAGTGTATACAGTCGAGACCCCGACGAGGGGCGGTGGCCGGTCTCACAAGCCACTGGTGTCAGTTGGATCACCTAAGATGTATACAGGTGCTCATTGGGTTATGAGTACACCGGACGGGACTCGCCGGGAACATGCTAGTTGGTCTTATACCTGACGTCAGATAGCAGTTCCCTGGTGACATGTGTACAGGTTATTTCATCGACCTGAGGATCGTCATTTATCTCGTATGAGTTCCCACTGTACTTTGATTACTACCCTACCACGCTCAAAGGAGACGTGCAAACAGGTTTTAGTTGGGTACAGTCCCGAGCCACATGGAGGCAGTGAGCGGATCTTCGGGGGTTCGTCTCTCCCGGTATTGGGGGTGAGGTCGCGCTGTGTCTAGGAGAGCCAGAACATGAAAAGTCCTTGGCCAAGGCAGGAGATTTACTGGTAGGTATTCCAGTAGTATCTCAGGGTGTTCTGGGCTGATCTCTGACACGACTTGTACCGCTTTTAGGGGTCTGACTTTTACCAACCCCCTAGGACCGCCATGCGATGCTCATAGACGAACGGACCGGACTGTACGGATATTGTCACTGACAGGCTCAGTAGGGTGTCAGGATGAGTTCGCTCATCGACGTCCCTTTTGGTCAATACCTGGTAGCCCGTCACGTATTGGTTTATACCTCTGACGTGCTAGTGGTTAAATCCACAACCAAGATGTTGACGAGTCTTTAGAGTCTCCCACATTCAGTTGCTCAAGTTTTTGGGCGAAACGCTGTAGAGGCCGTATGGAGATATGGCAGGGTTCGATCAGATACGTGCGGTATTGCACGGATCGTGATCGGACGGATTTTACTAGCCGGCTTTGGTTTAAGCCGGATCCTAGTATTAGATAGTGTAGATTTTGTCTCTTTGCATTTGTGTTCAGTGGGAATACAAATGCGGGCATGTATATGCAGTAGCGGGGTTTTCCTGTAATTTATTACGGGATCAGTTTTCTGAAGTTGCCAGTTTGCATTCCGTTCCGGCCGGTTTTTCTTTGTTCCTTCGCGGCCGGACTTTCCGATAGAAGGGGGGTTATTTGCAAGAGTGCAAATAACTTATTGTGGAGGGGATATCTTGCATTTGTAGCTATATTATGATATTCTTATCATCATGAGATTAGAAAGGATTTGATGTTGATTTAAATTGGATTTGACCTTGTTATCATTGCTTATGGATGTGGTCACCCTCTCCTTTTCCTACCATCACCTCCCTTCATATTTTGTATTTTCCTCCACCATTTGATGAAGAGGGGCCGGCCACTTGAAAAATAGAGAGGTTCATTTTTTATTTGGATGAGGGAAATTGATACATCCCAATTTTGGCTTACTCACAAAATCCTTAACACTTCTCCAAAGTTCATTCCTTCTCTCCAACATCACCAATGGCAACATAACCCCAAAGAAACAAAGCTTTCTACACGTATTCTACAGCAAATCTTGGGCACGTCGACTCGCCAACTTCATGCCCGAGTTTCCTCGGTCCAGAGGTGGGAGCCCGTAAAAGAAGCCGGCGACGTGGTGCCCTTCCGGCGAGGAGGTGGAGACCGGACACGCCGCGGGAGATCGGGACGACGACGAGAAGACCGGAGGACACGGATCGCATGGTATAGCATCTCTACCCGCTCTCTAGATTGCTAGGACTTTACTAATGGCACGATCCGGGTATTTAGTGCGCGGTGGTGCCGGTTGAAAAATTATTGTAAATCACCGCTTCCGCATTCCGGCGTCGGATTGACGGCCGGGGCGCCGCCGTGCACTTAAAGTGGTATCAGAGCCTCGACATTAACATAGTCTAGCTTTGTCTAATGTGTTTTACACTTCCGATCGAACAAAAATTCCAAAAACCCGCGTTTTCTTTGCATCAGTTTTCTGTCGATTTTTTTCTGGCTCGAATTTTTTTTCAGTATGTTGCAGAATGATGTACAGTCAATTTTAAGCATTCTAGGAAAATCTGGTCATGTGATGTCACCATATCACCGCGGAACCGCGGCCAAACCCACGCATTGGCCGCGGTTCCGCCGCAGTATAGACTGTTCACTGTGTCAAAATTTTCCAGAGAGCTTCTGAGTTCAAAATGGGGTTTTTGGAATGTTATTTTTTGGGCCCAGATTTCTGTGAGTGCTACAGTAGTGCTTTGGGGTCCACTTGGTAAATTTTGATCGATCGGAAAATTTTAAACATATTAGTTCACAGTATTTACATTATATCTGCGACCGTGAATGTCACTTGATCGGTAAATCCTGTCTAACTGCTATAGCCCGGTTAGACGGATTTGCGAACGTGACCTTCACGTTGATGTTTTGTGTATTGCTGTGATGTTGCGGATTGGTCGTGGGGGATAGCCTGGTTGTAGTGGTAGTACAGTTTTGTTGTATTATGTACATTTGATATTGCGGGGCGAGCGTCCGACATGTGGACTGCTGTCACTGCCTGTTTGTATTATTTTTTTGGGGCACGACCAGGTTGCGGTCGATGTACCCGTTGTATGTATATTTTACTTTCTGTACTAGGATTGCCCCGCGGAGGGGTGCACGGATGGCCGGGTTCTAGAGGGCAACGAGCCCGCATATCATGGCATTGAGACGGAGGGGGCTTCACTCTAGAATTGGCGGGCTATTCGCCGTACTCGTAGGGGGTACAGGTTGACCCAGGAGGGGTGCCCAAGTTACCGGATTCCGTGAAGTACTGGGTGGTCCATTCACGTTGCTGAAGGGGGCTGCCTCGCTTCAGGTTTTGGCGGGTAACTTGCCGCGCCCGTAGGGGTCTAGAATTTCATTGAACAGGCTATCCACACGACCAGGGGAATATCGGGTTTCAGTAGTGGCTCTGTGAAACCCGGGGATCCCAGATATCTGTATTGTTCTGTGATGCTGTACATTTCTGTGATGTTGCATTTTATCACGCCTTGAGCGAAATTTTATATATTGATATATATCTATACTAGTAGATGTTGTATATTTTTTGCATCCGCGCTAGTCCAGTCCCCGCTCTGTCGTTAGTTAGCTAACCTAACGGGTAATGACGGGACCCAGTAGCGAATGCGGATGGCATATACGCACATCAGTATATTTTCGTTCTTTTTGGTGTGATCAATTAATGGGACTGCGTTGATTCGGATCAATGCAAGTTAAAAACAAACCTAATCTGATGTTGTTGGAACATTTTTCAAAAGGCTGTTATTGCAAGGACGTTCACTTTTGTTTTGCATCGTGGTATTCAGTTGGAATATCCTGCTCCTCAGTCGATGAGGCAAGGGCCGAGATCCCTTCACCGGGAGTGACCCCTTGGACAAAAAGTTTGCGTCAGGACAATGACTTCACTATAGCCAATTACTTATGCTTTGCACCGTGGTATTCAGTTGGAATATCCTGCACCTCATTCTACGGGGAAAGAGCCGAGATCCCTTCACCGGGAGTGACCTCTTTAGCATAGGTTTTCGTCACTGTATTTTTATAAAGCTATCCGTTCCTTCAACGATATCAAGTTCATTACGTTAAAGGTTTTCGCCAGAAACCATTCGTAGCCCTCCATCATTTCAGTTAAATATTCGGTAGTATTCAAGCTATGTATTTTGACCTCACGCCAAGGCATAGTGTTTGGTAGCTGCCGGGTATTTATCTGTTGCATAGATAGATGCGTTGGTTTGGGACAGTCGTACTACTTTTTTGGCCTACGTCAAGGGTATGTACGGGTGGGTTCAAATTAACCGGGACAATGATGGGTAGAACTTGATATATGACTTATGATATTTTGACCTCACGCCAAGGTCATAAGAGCATGGGGCAAAAATCACATCGGGAGTTTCTAAAGAAACTGAAACTTGCCAGATATGCGCATACCTTCTGGAGTGCGATGACGTGAGCGGATTCCGTCACGTTATCATGCGATGATAGTTGGATCCCGATTCCCACTGATGAGTTAGTTTACTCCTCGGGTGATCCCGACTAATTCTTCTTTTAGGTTTGGAGGAGAATTTGACGGTACAGTGGGAGGTTTCCAGATTAGATAAATTGGTAAGCATTCTGATCTAGGTTAGAGTGCACGCTGAGTGTTTCTTTTCTCTCTCTCTTTGGCAGCGACCATTGACCCGACCCTAGACTATGACTCAGTGACCAAGTTGACCGAACCTTCTTAAACACTGGCTTTTGGATTGTCAGAGTTGCAAGCCTCTTTGCCACTCCTACTTTTACCCTTTTCTCCAGGACACCCCGTACTACTACGAACGTCCACTTCCATTAGACAAAACCATCGTATGGTTATATACGAACTCGAAGGGATTTATTCGAGGATGGTTTCCGGTTCTGGAGAAAACGAATAGGACTATTCAGTTGTCTTTTCCTTTTACCTTCTCTCAGGTTGCGAGTACTCCTTGGTTTAGGAGATAGTACACCTATTACGCAAATTGGATAGTCTTCTTCCAAACCTTAGGCTGGTGCCGACCTGTAGGGAATGAAGAAAACCAATTAGCCTAACGATGGTGTACAGAAGGTATTAAGTTAAGACAAATAAAGGGATTAGTAAGAGGGCAAAGTAAATTGCGACTGCTATTCACGACCAAACCAAGTATTTTTTCGCCAATCCTAAATCACCTTTGTATTTCTCCAGGACACTCCGTATCAGTACGAAGATCCACAGTTTATTGGATAATCCATCGTATGGTTATATACGAACTCAAAAGGAACTTGTTCCAGTTCGGGGATGGATTCTGGTTCAGGAGAAATAGGAATAAGGTTTATTCGGTTGTCTTTTATCTTCACCTTCTCTCATTGCGAGTGTTCCTAGGATTAGAACAGTACACCCATTATGCTTATTGGATAGTCTTCTTCCAAACCATAGGCTGGTGCCGAACGGTAGGGAAGGAAGAAAACCATTTGGCCTAAAGGGGTGTACAGAAGGTAATGACTAAAGACATAGAAAGGGATTTGGAAAGGTGGCAAAGAATTATACGGTTACAGTCGTGAATCTAAAAGAGGCATTACTAGGAATACCGGGATACCCCATCGAAACATTTCAATGTTTCAGTTTCACTGTGTACTGTTAAAAGAAAACTGATTTCCCAATTAGACACTTGCTCGAGGGTATGTATTTACCAGGTATGAGTCTCACATCTGCATGGTTTTACAGGTGATGAGTAGGAGTAGGTTATTGGGAATTAGGTGATCATCCTCATTATATCGGGATTCGTTGTAATCGGTGATATTTGAGGAAGTCACTTGGGTTGTTTGCCGGACGGCAAATATTTGGTTTTGAATATCCGTTGTTATGCACCAATTTCAAATTGATATATCTGTACGTCTATTTTCATAGAGTGAGATATACCTTTTTGAAATTATGTCTACGACATTTACCTATATCAGTGGATGGTTAGGTAAGGAGCATTAAACAGCGGTGTAATTCTTCTTAACCATAAGTACAGTTTTCAACCTACGACACACAGGGAGTGAGTTATTAGACTCAAGGGACTTATACAGAGTATTGTATGTTGTCCAGGGTCCATCAGGACAGCGGGGTTGGTCCTCATACTATATTCAGTTTACTTATTACTTCTCTAGTTCTTAGACAAGTGTTTCGTAGAAACACAGGGTCCAAGTTTTAAGAAGTTATAGGTATTTGAATAGAGTAGAGAACCAGGTGTTACAAGTATCGGGATTCTTCAAGGTGATCGAAGATGTAGATACTTGTGTATGGTATTCAGTTGATAGTAATGATTAAGAGAACTTGCTTCTCTTTCAGGTTACTCATAATTGGAAGCATTCCTAAGTTAAGTAACACTGATCGGCCTCCTTCCAATTAGTAGACATGCACTGGGGACAGCTGCATGATTTGAATCAGGTTCAATTAAATAAGTGCCTCTGGTTCTATATTGGATATAGAACAGTTCATATCTTAACGATGTTAAGGTACGGGGAGTTATCCGGCTTATGATTAAAACCAGACACTGGACAACTCAAGGCACGTTTCTATAATGGCTGTTTGTGGGTTGACCCAGGCTATGATGAGGGTTGACTTTCTACCATCTGGAAGATCAATAGTGATATTGTTCTAGACTCTCCACAGTTTTAATAAAAATGGATTTTTTCAGAAAACAGTAGTGGGAGTATGGTAGAACTGGAAGTGATTCCAGAACCACAAACGATTACTGAAGATTTGGTAGGAACCTAAAGATTCAATCTGGTTTGACATTCCATTGGCCACTCCGCAGATACGGTGGGTAACTTCAGGCACCCGAGAAGTACTCCGGTAGCCTCAAGGACGGTGACAGGGAAGTTCTTGTTTACCCACACTTGCCATTGCTGTTGTTCAAGGCTGCGAGACCCGGCAGGAGGATGAGTATAGCGTCGTTCTGAACTGGCTTCAGAAGTGTACGTGTATATGACTCTGCCAGAGGGTTGTCGTAGTCAGTGGGAGCTGCGGAAGCATTGGTGGACAGGTAGCTTTTGTTTATTTATAGACTAAAGCAGATATAGCGGAGATAGATCATCAATTTCTGATGTGACAGTCATAGGTTTGACTTCATCAGAATAGGGGATGGATCTGTTAAGAAGGTAGTAGGATGTGATGTCATGGTATTTGGATGACATACACAGAGTAGGAAGAAACTCCTATATTACGATCGGTTAAACTTTGGTCGTCACACAGTGGTTTCTCCACAAAGGAAATGGATTTTATATCAGACATACTGGTTACTAGATCTATGGTTTTAGATCTAGATTTGGGTGGTTTCCCAATCAAGGGTACTTAGACAGTATTCTAAGAGTATTTAGAATGGACGACTCCTGGCACGGTAGTATACCTGTAGGTGATGGAGTCACCCTCTCTAAAGGTGTCTTACAGACTAAAGGGGAGAGGGATGTGCATGGTTGGCAGATCACTTGCTTAGGCAATTGAGTCAATCATGAGATGTCAAGTACCACACAAGATGTTGTTCTTGCACTAGATGCAATAAGTTGATATTGATCCAATCCTGGAGAAGCAGTTGGAAGCAGTTTTAGAACATAAGTAGATGTTCTAGAGATATGATAACGACAGCTTCATTCGGGAGACAGTTATCATTCCAGGCTTCCAAGGTGACCTGGACGACAAGGAGGTTGTCAGAGTTATAGTTTTCCTTCTGACGAGGGGCAGTATTTTGGACAGGTGGTCCAAGGCGGTACTGAGGGAGGCATGGCGCAGGATACTGATTAAGTTCAGTTGACGATACAGTCTAAGAAGTTTGGATTTGGAGTTCATTTATGAGCTAGGTCCCATCAGACATCCAGACACATTCTAAGACAGGTATTGCTCATTTCGGGAGATGGCTTTCTCCGCGAACTTGAGATATAGAGAGACATAGAAATAAATATCAAAGCGGATCCACTCACTAAGGCTATTCCTCGAACGCAATAGTTTCGCAAACGAGCTTTGCGAGTCTGACAAGTAGAGGAGTTGGGTGTTCGGTATCACACGGGCTGTGAGTATGCGACATCGCAATAATTAGCCTTGAGTGCAAGTGGGAGATTGTTGGAGATAGTGCCCTCAGAGTCAATTATTAGATCACAGGCACGTGATTGCAATGATTGAGGGATGACTTATCCCTGTAGGACAGTCTTACTCAAGATGATAGTATGCTATCTGGTTTATCTTTATCATCATGTACTGCTTTAGGTGACCTTACAGGTCACTATTGCACGTTGATAGAGCCCCTAGGATTCTTGCTTGACTGCCAGCAGTATGAGGGTGATCATATACGTGAGAGCTGGTAGTCTATAAGCACATCCTTAAAAGGTCCCTAGTCGTGGGAGTTTCGAGACAGGGCATCGATACTCCAGAGTAGACTAGTGTATACAGTCGAGACCCCGACGAGGGACGGTGGCCGGTCTCACAAGCCACTGGTGTCAGTTGGATCACCTAAGATGTATACAGGTGCTCATTGGGTTATGAGTACACCGGACAGGACTCGCCGGGAACATGCTAGTTGGTCTTATACCTGACGTCAGATAGCAGTTCCCTGGTGACATGTGTACAGGTTAGTTCATCGACCTGAGGATCGTCATTTGTCTCATGTGAGTTCCCACTGTACTTTGATTACTACCCTACCATGCTCAAAGAAAACGTGCAAACAGGTTTTAGTTGGGTACAGTCCCGAGCCACATGGAGGCAGTGAGCGGATCTTCGGGGGTTCGTCTCTCCTGGTATTGGGGGTGAGGTCGCGCTGTGTCTAGGAGAGCCAGAACATGAAGTCCTTGGCCAAGGCAGGAGATTTACTGGTAGGTATTCCAGTAGTATCTCAGGGTGTTCTGGGCTGATCTCTGACACGACTTGTACCGCTTTTGGGGGTCTGACTTTTACCAACCCCCTAGGCCCGCCATGCGATGCTCATAGACGAACGGACCGAACTATACGGATATTGTCACTGATAGGCTCAGTAGGGTGTCAGGATGAGTTCGCTCATCGACGTCCCTTTTGGTTAATACCTGGTAGCCCGTCACGTATTGGCTTATACCTCTGACGTGCTAGTGGTTAAATCCACAACCAAGGTGTTGACGAGTCTTTAGAGTCCCCCACATTCAGTTGCTCAAGTTTTCGGGCGAAACGCTGTAGAGGCCGTATGGAGATATGGCAGGGTTCGATCAGATACGTGGGGTATTGCACGGATCGTGATCGGACGGATTTTACTAGTCGGCTTTGGTTTAAGCCGAATCTTAGTATTAGATAGTGTAGATTTTGTCTCTTTGCATTTGTGTTCAGTGGGAATACAAATGCGGGCATGTATATGCAGTAGCGGGGTTTTCCTATAATTTATTACGGGATCAGTTTTCTGAAGTTGCCAGTTTGCATTCCGTTCCGGCCGGTTTTCCTTTGTTCCTTCACGGCCGGACTTTCCGATAAAAGGGGGGTTATTTGCAAGAGTGCAAATAACTTATTCTGGAGGGGATTTCTTGTATTTGTAGCTTGATTATGATATTCTTATCATCATGAGATTAGAAAGGATTTGATGTTGATTTGAATTGGATTTGACCTTGTTATCATTGCTTATGGATGTGGTCACCCTCTCTTTTTCCTACCATCACCTCCCTTCATATTTTGTATTTTCCTGCACCATTTGATGAAGAGGGGCCGGCCACTTGAAAAAGAGAGAGGTTCATTTTTTATTTGGATGAGGGAAATTGATACATCCCAATTTTGGCTTACTAACAAAATCCTTAACACTTCTCCAAAGTTCATTCCTTCTCTCCTCCATCACCAATGGCAACATAACCCCAAAGAGTCAAAGCTTTCTACACGTATTCTACAGCAAATCTTAGGCACGTCGACTCGCCAACTTCGTGCCCGAGTTGCCTCGGTCCAGAGGTGGGAGCCCGTAAAAGAAGCCGGCGACGTGGTGCCCTTCCGGCGAGGAGGTGGAGACCGGACACGCCGTGGGAGATCGGGACGACGACGAGAAGATCGGAGGACACGGATCGCATGGTATAGCTTCTCTACCCGCTCTCTAGATTGCTAGGACTAGACTAATGGCACGATCCGGGTATTTAGTGCGCGGTGGTGCCGGTTGAAAAATTATTGTAAATCACCGCTTCTGCATTCCAGCGTCGGATTGACGGCCGGGTAGCCGCCGTGCACTTACAGTAAGGTAAAAATCAAAGTACAGTGGGAATCACACAAGACTCTATGATGATCTCGGGTCTACAGACTAACCTGTACAAGTGTCACCAGAGAACTGCTATCTGACGTGAGGTATAATACCATCTGGGAGTTCTCGGCGAGTCCGTCCAGTGTACCCAGTCTCCACTGAGCACCCGTATACCATCTCTGATGTCAAACACCAATGGATATTGGATCATCCATCGCCCATCTCATGGGTCGAGAAGCTTATACGCTAGTCTACACTGGTATATCGATGCCCCGTCTCGATACACCTATGACTAGGGACCTTGAAGGATGTACTTATGGACTACCATGTCCCTACTAGTATGATCCGTATCATAGTCCAGGTAGTCAAGTACACATCCTAAGGGCTTTACCAACATGTAACCATAAGACAGTATAAAAAGACAAGTATACATGTTAAGATAAAGAGCAACCAGATAGCATACTATCATATCGAGCAAGAAAGTCATCGCTATATATGTCCAAGCATCCAATATAATATACATCATCTGTACAATACTGGCCTCTAGGGCATACATATAACTAACAGATTGATCCTCCTTCGATAGATCATATCGCTAGGCTTGAGGCAGAGATGCAGGACTTGTGCCAGACGATGGGGTCGTTGGTTGAGACAAGTCGAGCACGGCGACAGGAGGTTGTCACCCATGTTACCCAGTTATTCCTTGCTATCAGCCCTATTTGACGAGGAGCGTCTTTCCGAGACTTTGGAGTTTGAGGACAGAGGAGGGCTCGTGCAGGTGTACCAGCCCAGAGATAGAGGTTCAGTCTCCATGACAGGTTTTGTGCACGTCGCGGGAGTAGCAGAGGCTTTGGACGAGAGACGTGTTAGCTAGATCAGTCGTTTGTTGTGTTAACTTCTGTCAGCGATTCTTTTGTTGCGCGATCCGTATTTCAGTCGTGTGCCAATCGGATAGGAGATAGAGATTCGTCCGTCATTTTGATCCTTCATGAGATGTTGGATTTGACGTTCTCCTGGGTACGGACTGGTTAGCTACGTGCTAGGCGTCTGTGGACTGCCGTGAGAAAACAATCCGGTTTTGTTTTCCCGGCGAGTCAGCCCTTGTTGTGCAGGAGGACAGTGGTGCCGCCCTCACAGCTTGAATTCATCCTTTTTCGCTAGTCGGCTTTTGAGGAGAGGATGTCGAGGATTCTTGGCTTTCATTCGTGATACTGGAGCCGCAGTGGGCTCGTTGAACCGGATTTCTGTTGGGCGTGATTTTCCGACGTTGTTCCAGATGAGCCGGTGGACCTTGGGGAGCTTAAGGATCAGCTGCAGAGTTGCTTGTTAGAGGGACTTGTACATCCTTGTGTTTCGCTTTGGGGAGCTCCTTTTCTGTTCGTCAAGAGAAAGATGGCAGTTTGATGTTGTGTGTTGATTGATCGTCAATTGAACCGAGTTACGGTGCGGATAGGTATCCTTTACCTCGCATTGACGAATTGTTCGACTTGCTCCAAAGTGCGAGACATTTTATAAGTTGTTTGGGATCAGGTCATCATTGGTTACGAGTTCAGAGTGATGACATTCTGAAGACTGCTTTTTGTGCGTGCTACGGGCAGTATGAGTTTTGGTGGTGTCGTTGGACTCACCAATTCCCTAGCAGCATTCATGGATGTGATGAACCAGATTTCCACAGGCCATTCATCGACCAGTTGATTGTTGTGTTATTAATGACATTCTGGTCTTTTCCAAGAGTTGTGAGGAACATGTGCAGCACCTGAGGATTTGCCTTGCAGACATTGGGAGAGCCCCATCGGTTTGCTAAATTCTCGGAGTGTTCCTTCAGGTTTGATTGTGTTGACTTCCTAAGGTCATGTGGTTATGGGAGACAGCCTTCATATGGACCCGAGGAAGATCGAGGTCGTACAACTTTAGCCCATATTTATATCCTGGACTGAGGTCCGCAGATTTTTGAGCTTAGCCGGTTTTTACCGCCGTTTCGTATAGGATTTATTGTGTATCGCTGCACCGTTGACTGGACTGACCGGGAAGGAGGTTCCTTTTTCTTGGACTGAGGCATGCGATTTGAGTTTTCAGCAGTTGAAGACTTGGTTGACGACTGCACCAGTTCTATCTTTGCTTCTGGATCAGGCGACTTTGGTTTACTATAATGTTTCGCGAGTGGGGCTCAATTGTGTACTGATGCGGCACTATTGAGTTATAGCTCATGCTTCCCGATAGTTGGAGGAAGTACGAGCAGGATATCCCACTCATGATCTGGAGATGGCCGCGGTGGTCGTGCGTTGGAGATTTGGAGACACTACTTGTGCGGAGAGTCGCATCAGATTTTCACGGACCACCAGAGCATAATGTATATCTTCCTGCAGCGGGTTTTGATTGTTGAGACAACACCGTTGGATGGAGCTTGTGAAGGATTGTGATTGTGAGATCCTTTGGTTCCCGTGGCAAGGCGATTGTGGTAGCTGATGTTTTGAGTCGTAGTCCCGGGGGTAGCTTGTTCCAGTTGTGCGCAGTTCAGAGACATTCTTCTGCAGATTTACAGTTCTTATGCGATCGTGGAGTACAGCTAGGTTCGCCTCTTCTATGTGGGGGAATAGCTTGGTCATGTCCGCGCCCGTCCACTTTTCCTTAATCGTTTCATGAGGCACAGCCCACCGATGCTCGTTTTTCAGAGATTCTTGAGCATGTTCGGCCAGGTAAAGATTCGGAGTCCTTGATTTATGACCGGGGTGTGCTACGTTTAGGGACGTGTTGTGTGTACCTATTACTGATGGGTAGAGATGCGAAATTCTAAAGCAGGCGCATCAGTCTGCTTTCAGTGTTTATCCAGGTGCCACCAAGATGTAAGTGACTTGAGAGTTATTTACGGGTGGGCAGGGATGAAGGGTGAAGTTTCGAATTTCGTTTCGAGGTGTCTGACTTGTTGGTGAGCTAAGGTTGAGCATTTGGAGACCGGCTAGAGAGTTGCAACCTTTAACCATTCCAGAGTGAGAATGGGAGCAGATCTCCATGAATTTCGTTGTGGTGTCTACCCAGGTCTAGACAGGGTATGACTCCATTTGGGTGTTTGTTGTCCGGTTATGCTCAGTTTTCTCAGTTGTTTTTTGTTAAGTTTGTGTGTTTGCATGGAGTTCCTTCATGCGTTGTATCCAATAGAGGCACCCCGTTCTCTTGCCGTCAGTGGCAGAAGGTTCAGGGAGCCTTGGGTACTGGTTGAGCTTTAGCTCCGCTTTCCATCCGATGGCTGATGGTTAGACAGAGCGGACTATACATACTCTGGAGGATATACTTGTGCGTACGTACTAATTGGTTGTTGGCAGTTGGGATCGTCACTTTCCATTGTTAGGGTTCTCCTTCGATAGCTGTTATCAGGAGACATTCCAATTGGTAACCTTTAGGTTTTGTTTGTTAGGTTGTGTCGATCGCCAGTCTGTTTTGCTGACTCTGTGTGAGTAGGATTTTGGACCCCAGCTAGTCCAGAAACATTGGAGAAGATCCAGTTGGTTCAGGTAAGGATGAGAGCATCCCAGTGCAGACAGAAGTCCTATGCCGACCGTAGTTGTCACTGACTTGAGTTCGCAGTGGGAGATCATGTATTCCTACCGATTTTTCCGACGAAATGGCGTGTTGAGTTTTAGGAAGCTTAGTCCCAGAATTGTAGGTCCTTTTGAGATTCTTGAAGCGAGTTAGTACCGTTGCCTATAATATGGCACTTCCGCCCAGATTTTTGAGTATTCACCCCGTATTCCTTGTGTCGATACTTCGCAATTACCTTCATGACCTTTCTCACATGATTCAGCATCAGACCATCTAGCTTGGACGTGATCTTTCATTCACCAGCATCCGATAGTTATAGTGGATCGGCAGGTGGAAGAACTTCGATCAAGGGTCTTGCCATCTATGAGGGTTCTTTGGCGTAGCCGTCTAGTGAGGTGATCACTTGAGTGGCTGCGAGCGAGATGCGGGAGACTTTCCCCCATCTCTTTGAAGGTACGCATAAATGAATTTTAAATTCAGGGACCGAATTTCTTTAAGGGGGAAGATTGTAACGTTTTAGAAATCGTTTAGGTGATTTTCCGTTTTAGGAAAAATAAATTGTATTAGCTGTAAAAAAAAAACTAGAAGCGATCTTTTTGCAGTATGGAATGCACGGCACCTAGTTTAGCTAGGAATTTGCTAGTTTACGGGTTTTTGTAAGCCACTTGTAATTTTTGTACATTTTAATAATTTTCCTTAATTAAAATATTATTTTAGGTTGTTAAATATGCACTTAATTAGTGGTAATTACTTTTTTGCTTGGGTTGATTACTACTAAAGTAAATCTATTCTAAGTTAATCACTAGTTTAAGCTAGAAACTTCTCTTCCCAAAATATCTTGTTAATTGTGAATTAAATTGAATTATTAATGAAAATGAATAAGAGGTGGCATAAAGACAAGCTTTTTAATTAAGCATTAATGTGTTTTAACCTAGATTTTTTTCCACAACATTCTACACAATTCCCACTTCCTCATGCTTTGGCCGAAACTTCTCCTTGCTGCCCTCACTTTCATTTCACCCCATTTAAACTCTTTTTAGCTCACAAAATTCATCAAAAATCCTAAATAAATCTCATAAACTCAAAAACAAATCATTACCCATTAATCGTTAGCCCTAAACATGCTTGGATCGTCATGAAAGTCTTGATTTTGGAGGCAAAATTTGGAGTAGTGTTTGCAAGTTTCAAAATCTATTTGAGGTATAAATCCTAACCCTAAACCTTATTTGTTGTTTTAATACATTAACTTAGCTTACTAGATGTTTATTTAAACCTTTTAATTAGATATTTAGAATTTCTAGTAAGAGTTTTTGTTAATCAAGTTAGGCTTTTTTTAGTTGTTATGATTAGTGCGAAGTTTAGACTTGGTAAAAACTTAATCTAGTGCAAGATTGTTATATGATATTTTCCCTAATTATGTAATTAGCTTAATTACAAACTAAACATTTGCTAATCCTAATTAGGTAAGATTAAAATTCTAGTAAAGGTATAAGTGGTTTAATCATGCTTTATTGTGATATTTGTGATTTCTAGTTTTGGTAAAATTTGTAGTTTTGAGCAAAAATGATATATGTTGCTTACTAGATTTCCGGATAATTTAGGCGTGAGTTTCTTTTGACGTTGCGACGTTATATATATTAGATTCCACGTTTATTATTGTGTTGTGAATGCGCGATCGGTACGATCAGGGTCTAGGCTTGATGGTTGTGTCGTTTAGCGTTCCTAGATAGGGTTGTGCCTATGTCGTTCATGTTTTTGTGTTGCTTTTGCTCTCGAGTTGATTTCGTAGTGTCGCTACACGCGTTAACCACTTGACGAACACTTGAGAGTATGATTGGAGTTGGTGCGTTGGTCAAACGTAGTTGGTACGTGTTATTGGTCGATTGCTAATATATACTTGTTATATTGTTATATGTTTTCAGGATCGCAGGCGGGGACTTCGGGCGGTGCGAAGAAGGGAAAGCGAATTGTTGGCTTTACTTAGCCAGGATTGTGTGAGTAGATTTAACATCTACAGGGGAATCGCTCGCATGGCGTTATGCGTCTGGGCTTGGTTAAAGGACATGACTATTAGTTATAAGTTAATGGACTTGATTGTGCATGCGTACCTTTGTTGCATATCTCATTTACCTATCGTATTTGGACATAGTATTAATGAGACACAATACTATTATTGATGGTTCATGTTGCACGAGCACTGATTGTATGCCACTCACACCGTCAATAATTGCCATGACACGCACATCACCTATACATACAGGATATTGTATTGACTAGGGACTTGAGACATGATCCTCATTTTCATTATGCATATGACATATAGCATACCTGTATACCTACATGCTTACACATATGCCTTGACATGCTTACATGCTATTTACTCATATACCTATATGGTATTGTACCATTATTGATATGTATATACACATATGAGACATAGGTATATGTACATCTTGCATACATATTTATACATATACCTGGGGGGTATTACATCATTATTGATAGGTATATACACATATGAGGCATAGCTACATGTACATCTTTCATACATACTTATACAAATACCTGGGGGGTATCACATCATTATTGATAGGTAAATACACATATCTTGCTATGCCAACATGGTTACGCATACCTGGCTATAGTTACATGTACATCTTGCATACATACTTATACATATACCTGGGGGGTATTACATTATTATTGATAGGTATATACACATATGAGGCATAGCTACATGTACATCTTGCATACATACTTATACATATACCTGGGGGGTATTACATCATTATTGATAGATAGATACACATATCTTGCTATGCCAACATAGTTACGCATACCTGGCTATAGCTACATGTACATCTTGCATACATACTTATACATATACCTGGGGGGTATTGCATCATTATTGATAGGTAGATACACATATTTGCTATACCTATAGGTTTACACATATATCTGGCTATATCTACATGTTCACCTTTATTTGATGTTATATGGACCTGGAGAACTTAGGAACCGCATGATATATATATATATTAACTTGTGAAGTTAAATAGCGGGTTTTCCTTTATATGCTCACATTACAGTTTTATGTTGCATATATTATATTCATGGATTTTCGCATTGAGATATGGATTTTTCATGATGATTTCTGGATTTGAGGACCGTGGTAGTTTCATGAAATTATGCGTTATTTGAAAAACCCGGTTTCTCTTGATATGATATTTCAGCAGCCACCATGAGATTTATCGGTTCTGATATATATACCCCATGTGAGGAGGCGTCGTGGGCCGTGTACTGGTATATGGTGGGGCCCGGAGGTACCCTGGGGCAAGAAAGGTATTTCGATACACCACGCCGATGAGCCTGACAGGAGAACCATACCTACCGGTGACAGTACCTATGACTCGGCGGTTATCGTGGGGATACCGACCGGAGTCATGTACGTATGCATACTTCGAATTTCGAGTGTCGAAGCTAGGCCCTCGTGATTTCGGGATAGCGTATGATACGTACCTATCAGGAGGGCTAGTCGTGTTGACAGCGCCTGATAGATCAGTATTTATGCGTCGATGTTAGACACTTGTTTTCATAATATTTTTACTCCTAAGTATATATAACAGTGGAATGGGACGCTGTTATATATGCATATATATATTGTAGGGTTCCTAGGCACACTAATGAGGTCTCACATGGCATCAACCATGCCAATTTCAAATTTTACAAGTGCCGAGAAACCCTAATACGGATCGTTAACTAGAGTTTAGGCGATAACAAATGCGAGCAAACAACTTTACTCTGAAAGTGAACGGAAATACAACCTTTGTAGATCCGGTCCTCCACCTCCATAGCTCCGCGATGACGCCCCTCCGCTGTACCCATCGGATCCCGGACTCTCGCGGTGGTTTCGTCGAAGAAATGATCGGGCTAGGTCTTCGACTTCGATGCCGAAGATGATCTACGTCGAGGCAACTCAAGATCAAACTCCAACTTCACCAAGTCATGAAACTTATGAAGAAAACACCCTATACTACTTGGCAAGTGGTAGAGGATGAAGAAATATGAAGTGGGTTCACTTTAGAATTGGATTTCTCACTCTTTTTCTAAAGTTGCCATTAATGGTAGCAAGCTTTTCTTCATTGTTGAAGAAGAAGAAGAAGAAGAAAAGAAATATGATAAGAATAAAAAGATTAAGTTAAAAAGAAAAACCCTACATTCTTATCATATTGCAACCTTAGTTAAGTGTAGAGAATGAACTAAGGTTAGTTGAATGGTTAGGTTTAGGAGATGAAGACAAAATGATCATTTTTAGTTAAAGATGCATGAAGCATCAAGAAAGTTCTAAAAGCAACCATTTTTTTTCCTTTTCTTTTAATCAAAAAAGAATAGATAAATAAAAGAAATGAAACCCTAACCATTCACTAAACATAGTGTATAGCATACACACACCCAAGGTTGCATGTATCATCAAACATGATACAAACAAGTGCACAAAACTATATCAAATATACAATGTGCACATCAAGTGAGAAAATCCATCATAAGTGAACTAATACTAGTTAATGTAAAGTAATATATCAAATACATAATTATACACTAAATCATTAAATCAACACTTGATTTAACGATCCGGTCATATCGCATATAACCGACTAATATCAAGTGTATCAATGTATCGAATCAACACTTGATTCGGTAACCCGGTTATATCATATATAACTGACCAATGATACAAATCGTGAGAATAGAATACAGTATCACATACTGGTATAATTCTCGGTCCCTCACATATCTCATATGCGCTCCTATTTCGTTTCGCTTGAGCCAGGAAACCTCTGTGTAGGACTCTAAAGACTCGTCAATACGCCGGCAGCAGGTGATGATCATATCAAACACCCACAAGTCGCAAGCGGTCTGCTAAACGTAACGGCCACCCGGGTATTGAGCGATCAGAAGATCGACGAGCAAGCCCGCTCACACTCCTGTGAATCCAACCAGTAACACTTACCGTGCAGTCCGGTCTGATCGTCTGATATGTCGCATATCTAGCCTAGGGGTGGAAAACGTCAGACCCCAGTAGCTCGATAAGTCATGTCGATATGAGGTCTATAACAGTTCAAGAAACTACAGGTAACACTTACCAGTAAATCTCAGCAACCCTGGCCAGGGATTTCTGGTTATAGCCAATCGAACACAGTGCAACATCAACTCCCTATACTGGGAGAGACGAATCCCCTCCTATCGCTCATTGCCTCCATGTGATTCGGGACTGTACCCAAAAACCACCGTTTTGCACTCCCTCTTGGATGTGGTAAGGTGGAAATCAAAGCACAGTGGGAACCACACAAGAATCTATGACGATCTCGGGTCAACAGACTACTCTGTACCAGTGTCACCAGAAAACTGCCATCTGACGTAAGGTATAATACCATCTGGGAGTTCTCGGCGAGTCCGTCCAGTGTACCCAGTCTCCACTGAGCACCCGTATATCATCTCTGATGTCAAACACCAATGGATATGGGATCATCCATTGTCCATCTGTATGGGTCGAGAAGGTATACGCTAGTCTACTCTGGTATATCGATGCCCCGTCTCGATACACCCACGACTAGGGACCTTGAAGGATGTACTTATGGACTACCATGTCCCCACTAGTATGATCCGCATCATAGTCCAGGTAGTCAAGTACACATCCTAAGGGCTTTACCAACATGTAACAGAGAGACAATCAGTATACACGTTAAGGTAAAAAGCAACCAGATAGCATACTATCATGTCGAGCGAGAAAGTCCTCCCTATATATGTCCAAGCATCCACTACAATATACATCCTATGTATAGTAATGGCCTCTAGGGCATACATATAACTAACAATCTCCCACTTGCACTAGGGCCATCTGTAGCAGTGGTTGCAGTATCTCATACTCAACCATCCCATAAAAGTCTCTCTCTGGGAAAAGGCCTTTGTGAGTGGATCCGCCGTGTTGTCCTCTGAGTCTACTCTCCTTACCTTGATCACCTTGGAGATCAGCTATCTCCATGATCAGGTGATACTCCCTTAGAATATGTCTGGATCACTGATGGGACGGACGTTCGTTGGCATAAGCCACAACTCCATTGTCACACAATGGGAGGAACTAAGTTCATCTCATGAACAAATATACATCCAGACTGCCTCTTTGGTAGCATCTTAAGTAGCGATGTATCCAGCCTTTATCGTCTAGTATGCCACGGTATCTAGCTTGGAACTCTTCCAACATACCGTCCCTTTACTGAGGGTAAAGACAATGCATGTGACTGACATTCAGTCGTTCTCATCACCCTGGAACACTTCCAGTGATTCTCCCCAGGATCATTTGATATCATCTCATTTCAACTAGTGAGAATCTTAACATCCATTTGGATCTATCTCATAGATCCAAAACCCAGGATTTAGTAGGTATCACTTTGATCCTATATGGAGAATCCTTGTGATAAGCGGAGATTGACCAAGCTTAGCATAGGAAACTCCTTCCCTATCAAGAGTATGTCATCCACGTACTCTACGAGGATCACCACCATACTCCCTACTACCTTTTTGTATAAACACGGTTCATCTACCATTTTGATGATGTCAAACTCTTTGACTAACACATCAAAACAGACATTCCAACACCGCGATGCCTGCTTTACATAAAACATCTTGCTTGCGTTTCCGCTGCTCCCACTGTCTACGAGGCCCTCTGGCTGTGTACTTATAGACGCACTCTTCTAAAATATCACTTAGAAAAGCAGTCATGGCACCCAACCGCCAGATATCGTAGTCATGGTATGTAGCCGTGGCAAGTAGGATCTGGATGGACTTAAGCATAGCTACTTAGAAAAGGTTTCAACAAAATCCATACCTGGTCAATGATGCAAACCTTTAACAAGTCTAGCTTTGAAAGTCTCAACTTTTCCAAGTACACCAAGTAATCTTCTCAAGATATACTTGCTCCTGATGGCGATTTAACCCTTCAGATATAGCAACCAAAGTCCATACTTTGTTGGTGTATAAGGATTCCATCTCAGATCGCTAAGCATCCAGCCATTCTTACAGAGTCCCACTCCTGATGGCCAGCTCGAAACTAGTTGGGTCATCATCTCATGATGCAATCCTCGCTCCCACTGTCATAGAGAAACAGAAGTATCTCTCCGGTGGGTGAGAAACCCTACTAGATCGGCGGAGAGGCTGAGGTTCGTTGGTATCTACTGAATCCTTTGGTTGTACCAAATCATCTGCTGTAGTTTGCATAGCTGGAACCTTTGCAGTTCTACATAACTGACCTTGCCTCGAGCTTGTCCGGATTTAGCTTTTAGACATAGGCCAGACAACCCCAAATCTTAACTAACTTAAGATATGGGCTCTTCCCTTTCCATATCACATATGAAGTGGTAGGCAACTGATTTGATTTGAACCCTATTGAATAGGTATGCAGCTTCTCAAGCGCATAACTCCCAAAAGGAAATAGGAAACTCAGTAGTACTCATCATAGAGCACACCATATCACATAGGGTGTGATTGCTCCGCCCCGATATACCAGCGTGCTATTGTGTATACGGAGGAGTAATGCTGAGAGAGAATCTCATTCTCCTTTAGAATAGTCCAGGAATTCCGTGCTCAAGTATTCTCCTCCCTGATCGCATCAAAGGACATAATACTTATACCCTCATTTTGGTTCTCTACTTCTAACTTATATTCTGTGAATATCTCAAAAGGTTCGGACTTGTGTTTCAACATGAACATATGTCTGAATCTTGAGAGATCATCAGAGAATGTAATGAAGTACAAAGAACCGGTTTTGGCATGTGTAGACAGTGGACCTTGTAGGGTTCCTAGGCACACTAATGAAGTCTCACAAGGCATCAAACATGGCTAATTCAAATTTTACAAGTGCCTACAAACCCGAATACGGATCGTTAACTAGATATATAGGCGATGCAAGCATGTAAACGAATTAAATGCTAAAGGAAAGTGACTACAACCTTTGTAGATCCGGTCCTCCACCTCCTAGGCTCCGTGATGACGTCCCTCTACTGTCCAAATTGAATCCATGACTCTAGCATCGGCTTCATCGGAGAAAAGGGCGGACTTGGTCGTCGGTTCGATGCCGAAGATGATCTACGTCGAGGCATCACAAGATCAAGCTCCAACTTCACCAAGCCATAAAAAATTGTGAAGGAAACACCCTATACTACTTGGCAAGAGGTAGAGGATGAAGAAATAGGAGGTGGGTTCACTTTAGAATTGGATTTCTCACTCATTTGCTCAAGTTGCCATTAATGCTATCAAGCTTTTTCTTCTTGAAGAAGAAGAAGAAGACGAAGATAATATATGATAAGTGTTGAATAATAGATAAATAAATCAATACTTATCATATATTAACCCTTAGTTAATTGTAGAGAATGGACCATGGTTAACTTGAATGGTTAGGGTTAAGTATAAGACAAGAATGGTGGACTAGTTCAAAGCTTCAAGAACCTTCAACTAGCAAACAAAGAAAATCCACCATTTGTCATTCTCTTTTCCAAAATGAAAAAGATAAATAAATAGATAAATAAGTAAATGAAAAAACAAAACCCTAATCATTAGTTTAACCATGGTTTAATTCTTTACACTTAACCAAGTAAGCATGTATCATCAAACATGATACAATCATGTGCACAAATGTATATCACATATACAACTTGCACAATTCAAGTGAGAAAATCCATTTAAAGTGAACCAATACTAGTTAATGCAAAGTAATATATCAAATATATAATTATACATTAAATCATTAAATCAACACTTGATTCAATGATCCGGTCATGTCGCATATAACCGGCTAGTATCCAATGTATCGGCTTATCGAGTCAATCCTTGATTCGATAACTAGGTTATATCGCATACAACCATTCAACACATTCATCGCGAGAATGAAATACGGTATCACATACACGCATTATTCTCGGTCCCGCACATATCTCATATTCGCTCCTATTTCGTTTCGCTTGAGCCAGGAAATCTCTGTGTAGGACTCTAAAGACTCGTCAATACGCCGGCAGCAGGTGATGATCATATCAAACACCCACAAGCCGCAAGCGGTCTGCTAAATGTAACGGCCACCCGGGTATTGAGCGATCAGAAGATCGACGAGCAAGCCTGCTCACACTCCTGTGAATCCAACCAGTAACACTTACCGTACAGTCCGGTCTGTTCGTCTGATATGCCACATATCTCGCCTAGGGGTGGTAAACGTCAGACCCCAGTAGCTCGATAAGTCATGCCGACGTGAAGTCCATGACATGTGTGAAACTACTGATAACACTTACCAGTAGGTCACTGCAACCCTGGCCAGGGATTTCTTGTTATGGCCAGTCAAGCATAGCGCAACATCAACCCCTAATACCGGGAGAGACGAATCCCCTCCTATCGCTCATTGCCTCCATGTGAATCGGGACTGTACCCAAAAACCACCTGTTTGCACGACTCAGTCGAGCCGTGGTAGGGTGGAAATCAAAGCACAGTGGGAGACACACAAGACTCTATGACGATCTCGGGTCAACAGACTAAGCTGTACCAGTGTCACCAGAGAACTACCATCTGACGTGAGGTATAATACCATCTGGGAGTTCTCGGCGAGTCCGTTCAGTGTACCCAGTCTCCACTGAGCACCCGCATACCATCTCCGATGTCAAACACCAATGGATATGGGATCATCCATCGCCCATCGCATGGGTCGAGAAGATATACGCTAGTCTACTCTGGAATATTGATACCCCGTCTCGATATTCTCTCGACTAGGAACATTTAAGGATGTACTCATGGACTATCCAGGCCCCACTAGTATGATCTGCATCACAGTCCTGGAAGTCGAGTACACATCCTAAGGGCTTTATCAACATGTAACAGAGAGACAGAAAGCATACATGTTAAGATAAAGATCAACCAGATAGCGTACTATCATGTCGAGCAAGAAAGTCCTACCTATATATGTCCCAGCATCCACTACAATATACATCCAATGTACTGTAATGGCCTCTAGGGCATACATATAACTAAAAATCTCCCACTTGCACTAGGGCCATCTGTAGCAGTGGTTCCAGTATCACATACTCAACCATTCCATATAAGTCTTTCTCTGGGAAAAAGCCTTCGTGAGTGGATCCGCCGTGTTGTCCTCTTAGTCTACTCTCCTAACCTCGATCACCCCGGAGATCATCTATCTCCATGATCAGGTGATGCTGCCTCAGAATATGTCCGGGTCACTGATGGGACCAGGGTTCCAGGGCAAAAGACTCACTTCCATTGTCACACAATGGTAGGAACCTCGTTCATCTTATGAACCAATATACACCCAAACTACCCCTTTGGTAGTATCTTTAAATAGCGATGTTACCATCCTTTATCGTCTAGTTTGCCACGGTATCTAGCTTGGAACTCTTCCAACATACCGTCCCTTTACTGAGGGTAAAGACAATGCCTGCGACTGACATTCAGTCGTCCTTATCACTCTGGAACTTTTCCAGCGATTCTCCCCAGGATCGAGAAGGTATCACCTTTATCCTATTTGGAGAATCCATGTGATAATAGGAGATTGACCGATCGTAGTATAGGAAACTCTTTTCCTATCTAGAGTATGTTGTCTACGTACAATACGGAGATCACCACCATACTCCCTACTGCCCCTTTTGTATATACAAGGTTCATCTACCATTTTGATGAAGTCAAACACTTTGACTATCACATCAAAACAGACGTTCCAACTCCGCAATGCCTGCTTCATTATCTAAAGCAACTTGCGCACGTTTCCGCTGCTCCTACTGTTTACGAAGCCCTCTGCCTGTGTTCTTATAGACGTTCTCTTCTAAATCAATATTTAGAAAAGTAGTCATGGCACCCAACCACCAGATATCGTAGTCATGGTATGTAGCAATGGCAAGTAGGATCTCGATGGACTTAAGCATAGTCCCTAGAAAAGGTTTCATCATTATCCACACCTGGTTGATGACTAAAACCTTTAACAAGTCTAGCTTTGAAAGTCTCAACTTTTCCATCTACACCAAGCAATCTTCTCAAGATATACTTGCTCCTGATGGGGATTTAACCCTTCAGATATAGCAACCAAAGTCCATACTTTGTTGGTGTATAAGGATTCCATCTCAGATCGCTAAGAATCCAGCCATTCTTACAGAGTCCCTACTCTCGATGGCCTGCTCGAAACTAGTTGGGTCATCATCTCATGATGCATTCCTCGCTCCCACTGTCATCGAGAAACCGAGGTATCTCTCAGGCAGATGAGGAACCCTACCAGATCGGCGGAGAGGCTGAGGTTCGTCGGAAACTATTGAATCCTTTGGTTCTGTCAAATCATTAGCAGTTTTGTACAGCTGGAACCTTTCCAGTTCTACAGAACTGATCTTGCCTCGATCTTGTCCGGATTTTGCTTTTGACATAGGCCGGACAATCCCAAATCTGAACTTACTTAAGAGATAGGCTCTTTCCATACCATATCTCATATGGAATGGTAGGCAGTGATCTGATTCGAACCTAATTCAATAGGTACGCAGCTTCTCAAGCGCATAACCCCAAAAGGAAATAGGTAACTCAGTAATACTCATCATAGAGCACACCATATCTAATATTGTGCGATTGCTCCGCCCTGATACACCGTTGTGCTGTGGTGTATTCAGAGGAGTAATACGGAGAGAGAATCTCATTTTCTTTTAGAATAGTCCAGGAATGCCATGCACAAGTATTCTCCTCCTTGATCTTATCATAGGACATAATACTTATACCCGGTTGTTGGTTCTCTACTTCTAACTTATATTCTGTGAACATCACAAAAGGTTCGGACTTGTGTTTCAACAGGAACATATGTCAGAATCTTGAGAGATCATCAGAGAACGTAATGAAGTATAAAGAACCAGTCCTGGCATGTGTAGACAGGAGACCTTACATACATCATAATGTATCAGTCCCAAGAGTTTACTAACTCTTTCTCTGTTTCCAACAAACAGAGCTATGGTCATCTTATCTTTGTGACATGACAGGCAAGTTTCACAAGATGTAAATTCAAACTGATTTAAATATGCATCTAAAATGTAACTTCAGCCAGTCGTCTCGCATTGATATGACCTAGTCTACAATGCCTCAAGAATGATTCGTTCATTTCTGAACTCTTCCTCTTGTGTGTGTTCCGTATACTAGGAACTGTAGTTTGATTTAGAACATCAATGCTTTTAGATAACGTGCCTGAACCGATCAACTTTTGATATAGGAAATGTTCAAAACATTATCCAACAATACAAAATTTTATCATTTCTTTACTTGTAAAGAGAGTGATATGATTTTGTATATCAGGTTCGGTATCTAATAACATTCATTCAGAATCAATGTATTGGTAATACAGGGTGACAGTGACCAACAGACTTGGCTGCAACACTTGCCCCGTTTTCTGTCTCATGAAACTTGTCACCCGTTCTCAGTTTTTCTACCCTTTTTGTAGCCCTATGTAACAGATTACATATCTGGGATCCAGATCCGGTATCATATACCCAGGATGCGGAGGATACTGAGAAACAGTTCTTTGTAATGAACACACCCGAAGATGATGCATCAGCATGCACTCTCTTCGTTTAGGCGGCACGGGAATTCTGGTAATCCCCAATTTCCTGCTCTGTCTTATAACAATTATAAGTTGGAGCGGGACCAACGTTCCCCAGCTCAGTATAACAAGTGGGTTCGGTCAATATCCATATTATTATCTTGATTAAGGCGTGATATGGTCGCTACCAGGAGAGAGAGAGAAGAAAACACTCTGCGTGCGCTCTGTCAAGATTAGATTGGTTATAATTTTATCTAATCAGGATGGCTCCCACTGTTTTTTATCAAATCTTCCTTCAAACCTTAAAAGGAAAGACTAGCCGGGATTAATTACACTCTACAAGTTCGCCAATCTTTCAGCCAGGCCAGTGTCGGTACTTTGAGGGAGGTTCCCTGTGCTTTCGCACGGACCTAATTACAGTAAACCTCGTTTTCCCAGAGGCGTAACCCCGTTGACACCTTTCTAGACACCTACTTGATCGGCTAATTGCAAAGTGCAAAACTCTCCCAGGAGTAACAATTACTCGCAGTGGGTATCGGGATCCGACTATCACATAGAAGGTATGCAATCTCATTGCAAATTTCAACACGTGAAACTCCCGATAATGGTTTTTACCCCTAGCACTTATGACCTTAACTAAGGTCAACAAATCATAAGTACTAGTCAAGTTCTACCCGTCATTTCGTGATTAATTAGTCCCAGCCACATGACCCTTAACTAAGGTCAACAAAGTCACGCGACTGTCCAAACTAATCGCATCATATGCGGTGTAGGAAGACATCACTTAGCTACCGTACACTGTGCCATGACTATGGTCAACAAACACAGCACGAAGACTAAGTACTCTACTTCCTAAAATGACGGAGGGTTGCGAATGGTTTTTGTGAAAACCTTTAACGCTTTGAACTTGATCTCGTTGCGGAATCAAATGGTTTTTTAAATGGAATGTTTTTGAGGCTTTTCTAGTTTTGCTAAAGGGGTCACTCCCGGTGAAGGGATCATCGGCCCTTTCCTCGTCGAATGAGGTGCGGGATATATCATATATATCACTGTGCAAAGCAGAAACTATAGAAGCAATCAAAAGACAAACCGAGTGTGTAGCATCTGCCAGTTATTGCTAAAGGAGTCACTCCCGGTGAAGGGATCTCGGTCCTTTCCTCATCGAATAAGGTGCAGGATGTTCTACAAGGAACACCGCGATGCAAAGCAAGAACTGTAGCTACCTGTTTTATTTTGAAATTCGATTCCACAACATCTTTTAGGTTTATTTTCTTTCATTAATCTCATTAATGAATATCCCATCATTTAAGTCCACCTAATCATCACAGATAAATATAACGTACGCTTATGCCATCCGCATTCGCCTCGATGTCCCGTCTGCACCGTTAGGTTAGGTAACTAACGGCAGAGCGAGGCAGGGCTAGCGCGGGTGTAAAACATAAGCAACGTCTATATAATATATCATATATCATATATACTATATCTATCACAGAACATCACATGATCACATCACAGATAAATCACAGCAGAAGATACATATGAAATATTGGATATACTAGGACGTCCGTGTTTTCAATACGAGCCAGTATAAAACACGGATTCCACGGTCGTGATGAATAGCCAATCCCACACCCCTAGACCCCTACGAGAGCGGCAAGTAACCCTACCAATTCTAGAGTTAGGAGACCCGGACTCGACTCCTCGAGTTGGTCTCCCACTGGACCCTAGAACCCGGTTACTTGTGCCCTCCTCCTTGGGTCTATCCTAGTGCAGAAAAGTAAATAATATACAAATGGTGACATCATCCGCAACCTGTAAGTGCCCCAATAAAAGAATATTACATACAAGTTTTTACATGAATGAAAATGAAAAACACTCCTCTCACATAAGAACCCCCGGCTATTCAAACACGACGATCCAATATAACATATCCAGCAACACATAACATCACATGTCATCAACGTAAGTAAACATGCGTATCCCAATTGTCGTTGGCATATAGCAACGAAACCGGCGATATCACATATTACACTTACGGTCACAGAAAAGAAAGTGTAAAACTACAACAGTTGGAATCCGCAACCTCCATAGACATCGCATGCCTAATCAAATGAATTACTTAGACATCGCAAGCCTAACAATTATAAACCCCGCATTTTAGTCTCAAAATTGAAAACACTTTTCAATATCAAGTCGGGCAATTCAACAAGATTCCCGACATCCTGATCGAATGCTCGTCGCAAACTTTAGTAAGCGGCCGCACCCCCGATGCCGTCGACGAAGTGCACCAAGGCGGAACAACGCTGCCGTGAGCAACCGAACGGATGCTTTCGGCGACGGGGTTCTCCTACAGTCACTTGGTCGGGGCTATGGAGCGAGGCTGTCTATTAAGTTTACCCGGCGAGTATCCGCGTACGCTACGTGATTGCGACGGACTTTTGATCACATCAAAATTCTGTGGCAACCGATCAAGTGAGACTAAACTGCTATGTTTATAACATTCATTCAGTTATCTCATAACTTATTGTGAATTCCAATTATTGTATCACATTCCAGATAAACAGAAAATGTTAAACTTTCTGATCGAACAGTCGAACACCCAAGTTTTCCCGAAACAGCTCAACTCATGAAATAAGTTCAAAGACATTCACTTCGTGCCTCAGTACCAACGGTCCAGCCGTAGAAGGGTCAAGCCAACGCCTCACATGTGGCACGCCGTACTGCCCCAAACCCGAAGGTTCAAAGGGCAGTTCAAGATGGTCACATAATCGAGTTAAGGTTTGTTGTCTTCTAGAGGGACCATCGCGTTACTTGCACTACATAGAACGTCTTTAAACCTCGGAAAAATCCAACACTTGGAAATTTTCCGGCAGGGTAAAAGTTGGGTATTTATATCCGGTCGAACTTTTTAACATATTCTAAAATTATCCGGAAAAGCACACAGACAAAATTAGACAATCCGATCGAAATACCGAGTCCCTAATACAACCCAGAAAAATCAACTCTTGAATTCAAATTAAAAATTCTCAGGAAAACCAGCACTAAAAACTAGGAGTTACTGTGAAAACTTAATTGATTGAATGCACTCTTTTGCCGCGGAACCGCCGCAATAGGCATGCTATTGCCGCGGTTCCGCCGCTCTTCTATCGACTTAGGTGCTCGAACTTCACAGTAATTCTTAGAAATACCTGCTGATTTTTCTGCATATTTTTAATTTACAAAAATCCACGAATTTCAAAAATGTACAGAGAGCAATATTAGGGTTAGGGTTTCGGTACGATCGCATTTCTAACTCCGTCTACGCATCGCCTAAGGCTCTAGCTAGGCTCTGATACCACTGTAGGGTTCCTAGGCACACTAATGAAGTCTCACAAGGCATCAAACATGGCTAATTCAAATTTTACAAGTGCCTACAAACCCTAATACGGATCGTTAACTAGATATATAGGCGATGCAAGCATGTAAACGAATTAATTGCTAAAGGAAAGTGACTACAACCTTTGTAGATCCGGTCCTCCACCTTCTAGGCTCCGTGATGATGTCCCTCCGCTGTCCAAATTGAATCCATGACTCTAGCATCGGCTTCATCGGAGAAAAGGGCGGACTTGGTCGTCGGTTCGATGCCGAAGATGATCTACGTCGAGGCATCACAAGATCAAGCTCCAACTTCACCAAGCCATAAAAACTTGTGAAGGAAACACCCTATACTACTTGGCAAGAGGTAGAGGATGAAGAAATAGGAGGTGGGTTCACTTTAGAATTGGATTTCTCACTCATTTGCTCAAGTTGCCATTGATGCTATCAAGCTTTTTCTTCTTGAAGAAGAAGAAGAAGAAGATAATATATGATAAGTGTTGAATAATAGATAAATAAATCAATACTTATCATATATTAACCCTTGGTTAATTGTAGAGAATGGACCATGGTTAACTTGAATGGTTAGGGTTAAGTATAAGACAAGAATGGTGGACTAGTTCAAAGCTTCAAGAACCTTCAACTAGCAAACAAAGAAAATCCACCATTTGTCATTCTCTTTTCCAAAATGAAAAAGATAAATAAATAGATAAATAAGTAAATGAAAAAAAAAAACCTAATCATTAGTTTAACCATGGTTTAATTCTTTACACTTAACCAAGTAAGCATGTATCATCAAACATGATACAATCATGTGCACAAATGTATATCACATATACAACTTGCACAATTCAAGTGAGAAAATCCATTTAAAGTGAACCAATACCAGTTAATGCAAAGTAATACATCAAATATATAATTATACATTAAATCATTAAATCAACACTTGATTCAATGATCCGGTCATGTCGCATATAACCGGCTAGTATCCAATGTATCGGCTTATCGAGTCAATCCTTGATTCGATAACTAGGTTATATCGCATACAACCATTCGACACATTCATCGCGAGAATGAAATACGGTATCACATACACGCATTATTCTTGGTCCCGCACATATCTCATATGCGCTCCTATTTCGTTTCGCTTGAGCCAGGAAACCTCTGTGTAGGACTCTAAAGACTCGTCAATACGCCGGCAGCAGGTGATGATCATATCAAACACCCACAAGCCGCAAGCGGTCTGCTAAATGTAACGGCCACCCGGGTATTGAGCGATCAGAAGATCGACGAGCAAGCCCGCTCACACTCCTGTGAATCCAACCAGTAACACTTACCGTACAGTCCGGTCTGTTCGTCTGATATGCCGCATATCTCGCTTAGGGGTGGTAAACGTCAGACCCCAGTAGCTCGATAAGTCATGCCGACGTGAAGTCCATGACATGTGTGAAACTACTGATAACACTTACCAGTAGGTCACTGCAACCCTTGTCAGGGATTTCCTGTTATGGCCAGTCGAGCATAGCGCAACATCAACCCCCAATACCGGGAGAGACGAATCCCCTCCTATCGCTCATTGCCTCCATGTGAATCGGGACTGTACCTAAAAACCACCTGTTTGCACGACTCAGTAGAGCCGTGGTAGGGTGGAAATCAGAGCACAGTGGGAGACACACAAGACTCTATGACGATCTCGGGTCAGCAGACTAAGCTGTACCAGTGTCACCAGAGAACTGCCATCTGACGTGAGGTATAATACCATCTGGGAGTTCTCCGCGAGTCCGTTCAGTGTACCCAGTCTCCACTGAGCACCCGCATACCATCTCCGATGTCAAACACCAATGGATATGGGATCATCCATCGCCCATCGCATGGGTCGAGAAGATATACGCTAGTCTACTCTGGAATATCGATGCCCCGTCTCGATATTCCCTCGACTAGGAACATTGAAGGATGTACTCATGGACTATCCAGGCCCCACTAGTATGATCTGCATCACAGTCCTGGAAGTCGAGTACACATCCTAAGGGCTTTATCAACATGTAACAGAGAGAAAGAAAGTATACATGTTAAGATAAAGATCAACCAGATAGCGTACTATCATGTCGAGCAAGAAAATCCTACCTATATATATCCCAGCATCCGCTACAATATATATCCAATGTACAGTAATGGCCTCTAGGGCATTCATATAACTAACAGACCTTTATACATCAACATGTATCATCCCAAGAGTTCACTAACTATTTCTCTGTTTCCAATAAACAGAGCTGGTGTCATTATATCTTTGTGACATGACTGGCAAGTTTCACAAGATGTAAATTCAAACTGATTTAAATATGCATCTATATGTAACTTTAGCTAGTCGGGTCGCATTGATATGACCTAGTATACAATGCCTCAAGAAGGATTCGTTCATTTCTGAACTCTTCCTCTTGTGTGTGTTCTGTATACTAAAAACTGTAGTTTGATTTAGAACATCAATGCTTTTAGATAACGTGCCTGAACCGATCAACTTTTGATATAGGAAATGTTCAAAACATTATCCAACAATACAAAATTTTATCATTTCTTTACTAATAAAGAGAGTGATATGATTTTGTATATCAGGTTCAGTATCTAATAACATTCATTCAGAATCAATGTATTGGTAATACAGGGTGACAGTGACCAACAGACTTGGCTGCAACACTTGCCCCGTTTTTTGTCTCATGAAACTTATCACCCGTTCTCAGTTCTTTACCTATCTATAGCCCATGTAACAAATTACATATGCGGGATCCTGATCCGGTATCTCATATCCAGGACGTAAAGAATACTGAGAAACAGTTCTGTATAATGAACACACCCGAAGATGATGCATCAGTATGCACTTTCTTCGTTTGGGCGGCATGGGAATTCTGGTAATCCCCAATTTCCTGCTCTGTCTTATAACAATTATAAGTTGGAGCGGGACCAACGTTCCCCAGCTCAGTATAACAAGCGGGTTCGGTCAATATATCCGTATTATTATCTTGATTAAGGCGTGATATGGTCGCTACCTGGAGAGAGAGAGAAGAAAACACTCAGCGTGCGCTCTTGCAAGATCAGATTGGTTATTATTTTATCTAATCAGGATGGCTCCCACTGTTTTTATCAAATCTTCCTTCAAACCCTAAAAGGAAAGACTAGCCGGGATTAATCACACACTACAAGTTCGCCACTCTTTCAGCCAGGCCAGTGTCGGTACTTTGAGGGAGATCCCCCGTGCTTTCGCACGAACCTAATTAATGTAAACCTCGTTTTCCCAGAGGCGTAACCCCGTTGACACCTTTCTAGACACCTACTTGATCGGCTAATTGTAATGTGTAAAACTCTCCCAGGACTAACTCTTACTCGCAGCGGGTATCGGGATCCAACTATCTCATAGAAGGTATGCAATCTCATTGCAAATTTCAACACTTGAAATTCCCGATAATATTTTGCCCCTAACGTGCTATGACCTTGACGAAAGCCAACAAACCATAGCCCGCTAGTCAAGTTCAACCCGTCATTTCTTGATTGAATTAAACCCACCCGCACGACCCTTGACGAAAGCCAACAAAGCCGCACGACTACCCTAATCCAATCGCATCGTATGCAACAGATAAGCAGCATATAGCTACCGCACACTGCACCTTGACGAAAGCCAACAAATGCAGCACGAATACTATATACAACTTATCTGAAATGACGGAGGGCTACGACAGGTTTTTCTGAAAACCTATTGCGTAATGAACTTGATATCGTTGTAGGATCGAATGAATTTTGAAATGGAGTGTTTTTGAGGCTTTTCTAGTTTTACTAAAGGAGTCACTCCCGGTGAAGGGATCGTCGGTCCTTTCCTCGTCGAATGAGGTGCGGGATATATCATATATATCGCTGTGCAAAGCAGAAACTATAGAAGCAATCAAAAGACAAACCGAGGGGTGTAGCATCTGCCAGTTATTGCTAAAGGAGTCACTCCCGGTGAAGGGATCTCGGTCCTTTCCTTATCGAATAAGGTGCAGGATGTTCTACAAGGAACACCGCGATGCAAAGCAAGAACTGTAGCTACCTGTTTTATTTAGAAATTCAATTCCACAACATCTTAGGTTTCTTTTCTTTCAATAATCACATTAATGAAGTCCCATCATTTCAAAACCTAAACATCACAGATAAATACGACGTACACTTAAGCCATCCGCATTCGCCTCGATGTCCTCTCCTGCACCGTTAGGTTAGGTAACTAACGGCAAAGCAGGGCAGGGCTAGCGCGGGTGTAAAACATAAGTAACGTCTATATAATATATCATATATACTATATGCAGTATTTATCACAGAACATATCAAATGATCACATTACAGATATCGCAGTAGAAGAAACATATGAAATATTGGATATACTAGGACGTCCGTGTTTTCAATACGAGCCAGTATAAAACACGGATTCCACGGTCGTGATGAATAGCCAAACCCACACCCCTAGACCCCTACGAGAGCGGCAAGCAACCCTACCAATTCTAGAGTTAGGAGACCCGGACTCGACTCCTCGAGTTGGTCTCCCACTGGACCCCAGAACCCGGTTACTTGTGCTCCCCTCCTTGGGTCTATCCTAGTGCGGAAAAGAAAATAATATACAAACAGTGACATCTTCCGCAACCTGAAAGTGCCCCAATAAAAGAATATTACATACAAGTTTTTACATGAATGAAAATGAAAAACACTCATCTCACATAAAAAAAACCCTGGCTATTCAAACACGACGATCCAATATAACATATCCAGCAACACATAACATCACATGTCATCAACGTAAGTAAACATGCGTATCCCAATTGTCGTTGACATATAGCAACGAAACCGGCGATATCACATATTACACTTACGGTCACAGAAAAGAAAGTGTAAAACTACAACAGTTGGAATCCGCAACCTGCATAGACATTGCATGCCTAATCAAATGAATTCCTTAGACATCGCATGCCTAACAATTATAAACCCCGCATTTTAGTCTCATTATCGAAAACTCTTTTCAATATTCAGTCGGGCAATTCAACAAGATTCCCGATATTCTGATCGAATGCTCGTCGCAAACTTCAGTAGACGGCCGCACCCCCGATGCCGTCGACGAAGTGCACCAAGGCGGAACACCGCTACCGTGAGCACCCGGATGGATGCTTTCGGCGACGGGGTTCTCCTACAGTCACTTGGTCGGGGCTAAGGGGTGTAGCTGTCTATTAAGTTTTTCCGGCGAGTATCCGCGTACGCTACGTGATTGCGACGGACTTTTGATCACATCAAAATTCCGTGGCAACCGATCAATTGAGACTAAACCGCTAGATTTATAACATTCATTCAGTTATCTCATAACTACTTGTGAATTCCAATTATTGTATCACATTCCAGATAAATAGAAAATGTTAAACTTTCCGATCGAACAACCAAACACCCAAGTTTTCCCGAAACAGCTCAACACATGAAACAAGTTTAAAAACATTCACTTCATGCCTCAGTACCAACGGTCCAGCCGTAGAAGGGTCAAGCCAATGCCTCACATGTGGCATGCCGTACTACCCCAAACCCTAAGGTTCAAAGGGCAGTTCAAGACGGTCACATAATCGAGTTAAGGTTTGTTGTCTTCTAGAGGGACCATCGCGTTACTTGCACTACTTAGAACGTCATTAAACTACGGAAAGATCCAACACTTGGAAATTTCCCGGCAGGGGAAAAAGTGGGTATTTATATCCGGTCGAACTTTTTAACATATTCTAAAATTATCCGGAAAACACATAGACAAGATTAGACAATCCGATCGAATGTACGAACTCCCAATACAACCCAAAATACTCAACTCTTGAGTAAACATTAAAAATTCCCAGAAAACTCAGCAATGAATGAAAGAAGTTACTGTGCAAAAACGACTGGCTGAAGACACTAAGTGGCCGCGGAACCGCCGCCTTAGCCAAGCTAATGCCGCGGTTCCGCCGCTCTTTGATCGAATCTCTTGGTCAATTTTGCAGAGTAATTCTTAGAATCTCCTGCTGAATTTTTAAAGAATTTTTAATATGGAAAAAATCCAGTTTTGTAAAAATGTACAGAGAGGGGTCATTTTTAGGGTTTCGGGGTTCGATCGGAATTCTAATATCGTTTACGCATCGCCTAAGGCTCTAGCTAGGCTCTGATACCACTGTAGGGTTCCTAGGCACACTAATGAGGTCTCACATGGCATCAACCATACCAATTTCAAATTTTACAAGTACCGAGAAACCCTAATACAGATCGTTAACTAGAGTTTAGGCGATAACAAATGCGAGCAAACAACTTTACTCTAAAAGTGAATGGAAATACAACCTTTGTAGATCCGGTCCTCCACCTCCATTGCTCCGCGATGACGCCCCTCCGCTGTACCCATCGGATCCCGGACTCTTGCGGTGGTTTCATCGAAGAAATGATCGGGCTAGGTCGTCGACTTCGATGCCGAAGATGATCTACGTCGAGGCAACTCAAGATCAAACTCCAACTTCACCAAGTCATGAAACTTGTGAATAAAACACCCTATACTACTTGGCAAGTGGTAGAGGATGAAGAAATAGAAAGTGGGTTCACTTTAGAATTGGATTTCTCACTCTTTTTCTCAAGTTGCCATTAATGGTAGCAAGCTTTTCTTCATTGTTGAAGAAGAAGAAGAAGAAGAAAAGAAATATGATAAGAATAAAAAGATTAAGTTAAAAAGAAAAACCCTACATTCTTATCATATTGCAACCTTAGTTAAGTGTAGAGAATGAACTAAGGTTAGTTGAATGGTTAGGTTTAGGAGATGAAGACAAAATGGTCATTTTTAGTCAAAGATGCATGAAGCATCAAGAAAGTTCTAAAAGCAACCATTTTGTTTTCCTTTTCTTTTAATAAAAAAGGAATAGATAAATAAAAGAAATGAAACCCTAACCATTCACTAAACATAGTGTATAGCATACACACACCCAAGGTTGCATGTATCATCAAACATGATACAAACAAGTGCACAAAACTATATCAAATATACAATGTGCACATCAAGTGAGAAAATCCATCTTAAGTTAACTAATACTAGTTAATGTAAAGTAATATATCAAATACATAATTATACACTAAATCATTAAATCAACACTTGATTTAACGATCCGGTCATATCGCATATAACCGACTAATATCAAGTGTATCAATGTATCGAATCAACACTTAATTCGGTAACCCGGCTATATCACATATAACTGACCAATGATACAAATCGCGAGAATAGAATACAGTATCACATACTGGTATAATTTTCGGTCCCGAACATATCTCATATGCGCTCCTATTTCGTTTCGCTTGAGCCAGGAAACCTCTGTGTAGGACTCTAAAGACTCGTCAATACGCCGGCAGCAGGTGATGATCATATCAAACACCCACAAGCCGCAAGCGGTCTGCGAAACGTAACGGCCACCCGGGTATTGAGCGATCAGAAGATCGACGAGCAAGCCCACTCACACTCCTGTGAATCCAACCAGTAACACTTACCGTGCAGTTCGGTCTGATCGTCTGATATGTCGCATATCTCGCCTAGGGGTGGAAAACGTCAGACCCCAGTAGCTCGATAAGTCATGTCGATATGAGGTCTATAACAGTTCGAGAAACTACAGGTAACACTTACCAGTAAATCTCAGCAACCCTGGCCAGGGATTTCCGGTTATAGCCAATCGAACACAGTGCAACATCAACTCCTTATACCAGGAGAGACGAATCCCCTCCTATCGCTCACTGCCTCCATGTGATTCGGGACTGTACCCAAAAACCACCGTTTTGCACGCCCTCTTGGACATGGTAAGGTGGAAATCAAAGCAAAGTGGGAACCACACAAGACTCTATGGCGATCTCGGGTCAACAGACTACTCTGTACCAGTGTCACCAGAGAACTGCCATCTGACGTAAGGTATAATACCATCTGGGCGTTCTCGGCGAGTTCATCCAGTGTACCCAGTCTCCACTGAGCACCCGTATATCATCTCTGATGTCAAACACCAATGGATATGGGATCATCCATCGCCCATCTGTATGGGTCGAGAAGGTATACGCTAGTCTACTCTGGTATATCGATGCTCCGTCTCGATACACCCACGACTAGGGACCTTGAAGGATGTACTTATGGACTACCATGTCCCCACTAGTATGATCCGCATCATAGTCCAGGTAGTCAAGTACACATCCTAAGGGCTTTACCAACATGTAACAGAGAGACAATCAGTGTACACGTTAAGATAAAGAGCAACCAGATAGCATACTATCATGTCGAGCGAGAAAGTCCTCCCTATATATGTCCAAGCATCCACTACAATATACATCCTATGTATAGTAATGGCCTCTAGGGCATACATATAACTAACATATATTATTGAAATGGGACGCTAATATATATGTATACATATCTAATTTATATACATCATCATAAAAATCTTGCAAATATACTCACCCTGGATATATGAGATTCACTTGATATTGGATACAGGATATATGAGATTCACTTGATATAGGACACTCAGGATATATCAGATTTACTTGATATTGGACACTCAGGATATATGAGATTCAATTGATATTGGACACTCCGGATATATGAGACTTACAGGATATGAGGGCCAATTTAGGGTCTGATTTATGGAAATTTGTGATTTAGATTGTCTTGATGGACTTTGGTCCTACCACGAGGTCAGGATTCCGTGAGGATGCATGTTTTATCCCATACTCCGCATTTATTGTATATGCATTACTTCATGTATTAGTGGTACCTGATATAGTACATTTCATGACTGTTGCATTTACATACTGTTATTTTATATATATTTCTTCATGTATTAGTACTACTTGATAGAGTACCTTACTTGACTATCGCATACATATGGCCATTTATTGCTTTTAGCTTGCATGTGATAGAATCGCGCAGTTCGTGCATACTTGCGATTACCTGCATATGTTATTTACTATTCATGAGTCGGCAACTCACACTCGTTGTGCCACAGTGTTTTGCATGTAGTCCCTCAGGGCAGTCACGGCAGGCTTTCCATCTTTCGTATCATCTTTTGCAGCGGATACCGTTTCGGCTGACTGTGCGCAGTTTTGCTATAGGTGGGTTTTGCGGCTATCCGATGTTGTTTATTGTTATCTTTGTACCATGTACTCTCCATCTACCACTTTCATGTATGACTTAGAGACTTAATGTGAGGACAATATTGTATGTTATTTTGTGACTTGGAGGTCTTTTATGCAGTTTTTATTTATATCGTCTTTTATTTCTTCGCTACGTCATCGTATATCTGTTGTGGTGGTTGTTTCCGCCCTTGGGCGTGGATTTTGCTCCAGTTGGGGATGCTTTACTTACATTTATGTTGTACCCATTTTGTGGTTAGTTTTTACAAAGGCGGTGCTGCCAAAATTTTTAAGAAACTAAAATTTGACTTTAAAGAATTTGTACTCGAGATTATTTTTAAAAGTTTTAACAATGTTGTTATCACTTACTACTTTTGATGTTTTAATTGCTGGGTTTTCGGCTTACTTAAATTGCGTTACGCCTGTAGACGTTGCGTAGTTTATGGGCCTTCACATGCCAAATTTCGGGTCGTGACATAGATGGAACTTGATGTTAGTTATATGTATGCCCTAGCGGCCATTACAGTACATGTGATGTATATTGTAGTGGATGCTTGGACATATATAGGGAGGCCTTTCTTGCTCGACATGATAGTATCTTATCTGGTTTCTCTTTATCTTAACATGTAGATTTGTATTATGATACTGTCTTGCTCTCACATGTTGATAAAGCCCTTAGGATATGTACTTGACTACCGGGACTATGATGGAGATTATACTAGTAGGGCCAAGGGTAGTCCACAAGTACACTCTATAATTGTTCCTAGTCGAGAGACTGGGCATCGATACTCCTGAGTAGACTAGCGTATACGCTTCTCAACCCATATGATGGGCGATGGATTATCCTATATCCATTAGTTTTTGACATCAGAGAAGGTATACGGGTGCTCAGTGGAGACTGGGTACACTGGACGGATTCGACGAGAACTCCCAGATGGTATTATACCTATCGTCGGATAGCAGTTCTCTGGTGACACCGGTACAGGTTAGTCTCTAGACCCGAGATCGTCATAGAGACTTGTGTGATTCCCACTGTGCTTTGATTTCCACCATACCACGGTCAAGAGATCGTGCAAAAAGTTGGTTTTTGGGTACAGTCCCGAGTCATATGGAGCCAATGAGCGACAGGAGGGGTTTCGTCTCTCTAGGTATTGGGAGTTGATGTTGCGCTATGCTCGATTGGCCATAACAGGAAATCCCTGGCCAGGGTTACTGAGATTTACTGGTAAGTGTTATCAGTAGTTTCTCGAACCGTTATGGACCTTGCATCTGCATGACTTATCAGGCTATTGGGGTCTGACGTTATACCACCCCCAGGCTGTTGATATGTGACATATTAGACGAAGAGACCGAACGGTACGGTAGTGTTACTGATTGGATTTGCAGGAGTGTGAGCAGGCTTGCTTGTTGATCTTCTGATCGCTCAATACCCGGGAGGCCATTGCGTTTAGCAGACCGCTTACGGCTTATGGGTGTTTGATATAATTATTACCTACTGCCGGCATATTGACGAGTCTTTAGAGTCCAGCACAGAGGTTTCCTGGTTCATGCGAAACGGAGTAGGTGCATATATGTGATATGTGCGGGACCGAGATTAATGCGTGTATGTAATACCGCATTCTATTCTCGCGATATGTTATATCGGCCGGTTATATGTGACATAGCCGGGTTATCGGATCAATTGTGGATTCGATGAAATGATATATATATATATATATATTATGTTCACTTAAGTATTTATTATTCTCACTTATGATACATTTAAGATATTTGTGATATATGTTTAATGTATTGTTTTCTTTATGCACAAAATATATATGTGATATATACTGTTGTGACATGCTAGGTTACACATGCAACATGGACGTATTTACACATGCAACATGGACGTATGAGACTCACACCATGTTAGGGTTAATGTCAGGGTTTATGTAACACCCGAGCCCAATACTACTAATTTCTCTTACTGTTTGAGCATTAGGTAGTACTCATTTCATTTATCTTGCTTGTTTGGGTCTTACTGTAAAATTTTATCTGGAAAAGTCATTTCTGCTTATAACAAATTTTAGCACCTAAAATAAAATTAAAAATATCTATCTTGGCCTACTCGACACCCCTAGCCGCGTGGCAGCGTCCGTGCATCGAGTTCCCGTCCCGTTCGGTGAAACGGGCGAGTTTGGACGGCTACGCGTGCGTACAGGTATCCGACTTGGGGGTATGCTTTTTAATCATAAAACACCTCATTTTAAAATTTGGAACCCGCTTAAAATCCTATTATTTAAATTTCAAAATTTTGGACCCAACCCGGACGCGATTTGGAAATGTTTCATTTAGCGCCAAAATCCCAAATTAATAAAATATTCAAAACCATAATATATTCATAATCTTACTATTAATTTGATATTTAAAAATGTATTAAATCTTTTTAATATTTCTTTTAAACTCTGAATGTTTTCCCTCAGCCAATCACGGGGTTCTTAACCCCGTGGGCCCCGTCCGTATCCCTCTCCCTCTCTCTCTAACATCTCTTTCTCTCTCTCCATCGTTCTCTATCTCTTTCTCTCTCTAGCTTTCTCTCTCCTATATATATATATTTATATTCTTCTCCCCATCATATTTTTTCCAGAGAACGCGAGAAAACCCAACAACCTAACCCTAGCCGCCTCGTCACCGTCGCCGCCGCAGCCCCGACGCCGGCGCCAACGTCACCGACGCCCTCGCCTCCGCCTCCTCGTCCCAACCTCAACATCTCCTTCCTTCTCCCCATGCGCACTGTGCAGCAGCAACCCCGGCTACCCCGTGCCTTCTCTGTGCTGCCTGAAACGTCGCCGGCGACCCCTGCGCCGCCCCTGGCCGTCGCCGACGAGCCCCAACCACCTCTAGACACCTTGTAAGTGTGCCCCTCCACCTTTCCTTTCCTCTTCTCTTTTTCAAGAACTGAAAACAGCCGCTGGGAGTTTTGCAGATCGCCGGAGACAACGTCCTCGCCGCCGTCGATCTCGCCGTCGTCGCAAATACCCTCTGGACCAGTGAGTATTTTCCCCATCATCTTCTTCTCTGGCCTTTTCCTTCTTTCCAAGTCTATACCCGCTTGAAACCCTATTTACTGTTTTGTGCTCGCCGGAATCCGGCCGTGCCGGTGACGTGTCCCGACGATCCAGCGAAGTACCCTGACCCGTGAGGTCCATTGGTTCGTTGTTTGGGTTCAATCCGTGAACCGTGCGTCCGTCGCGTGCTTCCCCGCCGACGTTACGTTCCGCTTTTCCCGATTCGCGACCCGTCGAGGCAAGTATCACTTGCTACATGCTATACTATACATTTATTTATGTTTGACACATTATACCTGTAAAACTTAACTTGGTATAGTCGTTTCTCATTTGGTTGCAATATGACATATATCATTTTACAGTTAACATAAAATTTACAGTTTGCCATTTAAATCTGATAACCAAGTTACTTGTTAATCACATTTTTTTTACCGTTAATAGATTGTAACACTTACCCATGTAGTTCTATTACGTTCGGACATTCGTATTCAAAGGCTTGATATAACTGTATTGCATCATCATTTAAACTATTGCACCGCTAAGGGTGCTCAAAACCTGTTAATATAATAAAACGGCTGCACTGTATTAATGCACTCTTGTGATTGAATGAAACTGCTTATTGTTGTTTAACTTATTGCTTATTTCCTGCTGTTAATCCCCTGTTCGATTATATATCTGTTTGTGAGCACACCCACGATATTGTTACATCTTGACTTGACTTTGTTACACATGGTATATATTGATACACCTGACATGGTACCATTTACTATTGACTTGACCTGATGTACCATGACCCGACCTGTTACCTGATCTCGTGCCTAATGCCAATAAACCTGACATGTAGTCCTCACGGACCGCTCCTGTTGTCTATCCAGACAAACCTGCTTTTACCTGATCCTGTGTTGGCATTAGTTCTTGATTACTGAATACCTGACCTGACATGTATAACTTGGGGGTATGGGGAAATCAAAGGTGAAACCTGACTTGTAACTCGACAGTTCACTACCTGTTCTGGGTGTACAAATTCTTGTTTTGTGCCTAGCGGCATGTCTCGGTCTCGGCCGAGAATATTGTGGCCGTGGTCCCCGGTATGTACGGGATACTATCGAGTGTACACATTCCTGTTTTGTGCCTAGCGGCATGTCTCGGCTGCTGCCGAGAATATTGTGGCCGTGGTCCCGGGTATGTATGGGATACTATTGAGTTACATCGATGATTCATCAATTGATTTCAAAGACTTTAGACTAGGAAACCTGATAGAACAGTTTAGTTACCCACTGCACATTACCCTGCACTGCTTGTTACACATTATTGCTTTATTCATGTTTATTTCTGCATTGCCTATTACACTGTTCATATTATATTACTTGTTTACATGACGCGCTGACGTCTGGGTTTTGCATGGCCCAGATTCTATACCACCGTCGCAGTCCGAGCAGGAGTACTTCAGCCAGCAGGCTGAGTTGTGAGTCCAGTAGTGGTTAGTTTTATTTCCTGCATTTATTTCCAGATGTGAGCCCGCATTATGGGACATACTTTTCAGTTATTGTATTGGATCATTTGCTTCCGCATTTATTTATCATTGACTCTTGTTATTCTGGATTGTGGACATGTTTTTAGATAGTTTTATCTTGTTCTTGATATCTCTACAGCCGTAATGTGACTGTGGATGGATACTTCCTACCCACAGGTAGCATGGTTGGCTATGTCACGTGCCCAATCTAGCGTACTCTGGGAAGCGGGGCGTGACATGGTTCTTTTGGTATCAGAGCGATATGTTAATTGGGTTGATTCTTTTGTAGTTGGGTATTGTACCCAATACACGAATCAGAATACCCGTGTTAGGAAACATGTCCTGCCACTTTGCTGGTTACCATTCTTGAATCCCATCCTTCCTGATTATATCTTTCACGACGTGCAAACTTACTTTGCAAGTCGACTCGAAAACCTGATTTCTTGTTATCTCTAGGACTTAGGCGACTTGGGTGGAGTTAAGTAATTGTGGCTATGATACCGCGGCATAGTTACAATGCGGTACTCTATTTAAGTATCTTGGAGTTCTAGCCTTGATCTATATATTGAATCTATCCTTATGCTAATGTTGGGTGTTTTGATTTCAGGGATATGGCAGATAAGAATTTCAAGACGTACCAGAGGCGTGTGGACAAAGCCGCCATGCTTGGAGTAATAAGAGGAATGCTGGAAAATCAGAAGAGGCATACTGAGCTGATCCAGCAGCAAGCAGATTCGTTTCAGGAAGGTTTGCAGATCGTTCGACAGTCTGTAAACAACGCTGGAGCTAAACCAGTTGACCGAGTAGGGACCGTGGCAGATTTCAGACGTTTGGGTCCGACTACCTTCACTGGATTGGAGGAGCCGTTGCCAGCCGAGCAGTGGCTGGTCGAAATGGAGAATTTGCTGATTGCGGCACAGATTCCTGAGGACAAAAGAGTTGATGTGGTGCGCATTCAGCTAGTGGATTACGCCCGAGAGTGGTGGCTTGTAGAAGAGACCCGCTTGCCCAAGCCGATCAGTTGGGCGGAGTTTTCTAAGAGTTTCCTGGAGAAGTTCTTCCCGCGGACTGCACGGGAGGAAATGGAAGAGAAATTTATTGGACTGAGGCAGAATGGAGCACCCGTGGACGTGCATGCAGCAGAGTGGACGAGACTCAGCCGTTTCGCTGGACCTTTAGTCGCCAACGAGGCAGACAGGGCACGAAGGTTCATGCGCAGTTTGGATGTGGACATCCAGAGGCAGATTGTCTCCCTGGGTTTGACCACATTCTCACAGGTTCTTACGGCAGCTCGGGAACAACAGAGTTTATCTGGGATGAAAAGGAGCTTGCAGCAGACAGCGGTTGCGGCCAGGAAGCCCGCATTTGTACCTAACCGAGATCATGGGCGCAAGGGCATTCCAGTGGATCGTCGTGGTGTAGCACCCATGAAGAAGCCTGTGGTCGTTGATCGAAGAAAGAGCATGAATTGTAACTACTGCAATTTACCTAGCCATATGCAAAAGGATTGTCGAAGAAGGTTAGGACTTTGTTTGGTTTGTGGAGCGGCTGATCACGCAGTTGGTGCCTGTCCGTCGAAGCTTCGCACGAGAGATGATATACAGAAGCCTCCGCAGAGACCGTTCCAAGGGCAGAAACAGCTGACTCAAGGACCTAATCAGGCTCGAGCTTTTACCTTGACAGCTGAGGAAGCTAAGGCATCAGGAGAAGTGGTTTCAGGTACTTTACTCGTTCATGGTTTTCCCGCATTAGCATTATTTGATTCTGGAGCATCCTACTGTTTTATGTCATCCAAATTTATAATTACACACTCGATCACCTGCACGACCCTGTCTAGTTTCTGGGACATACACATTGGGAATGGGAAAATCATAGCTAGTAGAGAGTGTAGAGATTGTACGGTTGTTGTATGCAGACGGGAACTCTTTGCAGATTTCTTGGTGATAGATACGGGCAGCTATGAATTTGTCTTGGGAATGGATTTTCTTGGCACTTTCCACGCCCACATTGACTGTAGGGCAAGGAAAGTAATTTTCCAGATTCCCGGACATCCTAAGTTTACCTTCAACGGAGGAAGCAGTTCTGTCGGGCCAGTCGAGTTTAGGGCTAGGCTGACAAACAATGTTCTTGCAGCAATGGAAGTTGATAGTAGTGAAGAGCCGGCGGTTGTTCGCGATTTTATGGACGTATTTGAAGATATATCGGGTTTACCGCCGAAGCGAGACGTGGAGTTCGCAATTGACCTTATTCCTGGTGCAGCGCCAGTATCTAAAGCGTATTATCCAATGGCACCAGTAGAATTGGAAGAAGTTAAGAAACATGTTGCTGAATTGCTTGAGAAGGGTTGGATTCGAAGCAGCAACTCGCCTTGGGGAGCTCCAGTTCTTCTAGTAAAGAAGAAAGATGGCACGAGAAGGATGTGCATCGACTATCGAGAATTAAACCGGGTGACTATTAAGAACAAGTACCCGATCCCTCGCATTGGAGAACTTTTTGAGCAGCTTAGTGGCGCGAGGGTATTCTCGAAGCTGGATTTGCGATCCGGATATCATCAGGTCCGAGTGAAAGCAGAAGATATTTGCAAGACGGCGTTTGGAACTCGGTATGGACATTACGAGTACCTAGTGATGCCCTTCGGAGTAACGAATGCGCCGGCAGTATTCATGGACTTGAGGAACCGAATCTTTTCACCGTTCTTGGAACAGTTTATCGTAGTATTCATTGACGATATTCTGGTTTACTCGAAGAGTTTTGAGGAGCATGCTGAGCATTTGAAGATCGCTCTGCAAACTTTGAGACAGGAGAAATTGTATGCGAAGATGAGTAAGTGCGAATTTTGGCTGGAGGAAGTGAAGTTTCTGGGGCATGTCATGTCGGGCGGTGGAATCGCCGTCGATCCCGAAAAGATTGCAGCATTTCGAGATTGGCCGATTCCAAAGAACGTAGCTGAGATAAGAAGTTTTCTTGGATTAGCCGGATACTACAGGAGATTTGTGGAGAACTTCGCTCGTCTGGCAGAACCGTTGACCAAGCTTACGCGCAAGGAGGTACCTTTTGTATGGACGGATAAGTGTGCGTTAGCTTTTGAGACGTTGAAGCAGAAGTTGATAAACGCCCCAATTCTGACCGTGCCAGACAATTCCGGAGGATTGGTGATTCACAGCGACGCATCTGGGAAAGGATTGGGATGTATTTTGATGCAGCATGGGAAGGTGGTAGCATACGCATCAAGACAACTGAAGACCCATGTGAAGAATTCTCCAACTCATGACTTGGAGCTTGCGGCTGTGATCTTCGCTTTGAAGATTTGGAGACACTACCTTTTGGGCGAGAGAGTCGAAATTTTTACAGATCACAAGAGTTTGAAGTATGTGTTCACTCAGAAGGAGTTGAATATGAGGCAGCGTAGATGGTTGGAGCTGATGGCCGACTACGATCTTGATCTTAAGTACCATCCGGGGAATGTTAACGTCGTGCCGGATGCGCTTAGTCGGTTACCAGCAATTCAGGTGTTAACTATGCAGAGGGAGATCATTGCAGATTTTCGAAGATTTGACTTGGAGGTTGTGCTACCGCGTTCTACGGGACAGTTGATGCAGTTGCAAGTACAGTCGTCCTTGGTTGAGAAGATTAAAGCTGCACAATCGCAGGATCCTAGACTGCAAAAGTTTCGAGAGCAGGTTGAAGCTGGAATACGAACAGATTTACTGGTCCACGAAGATGGTTCGTTGAGGTATGGTAGCAGTTTGTGTGTGCCAAAGGGAGATGTTCGTGAAGAGCTTATGAAAGAGGCACACAGTTCAGCTTATTCTGTACATCCAGGAGGCACAAAGATATACCGAGATATTCGACAGCATTTCTGGTGGGAAGGCATGAAACGGGAGATTGCTCGCTTTGTGGCTAAGTGCTTGGTGTGTCAGCAAGTTAAGGCTGAACACCAAAGGGTTGCTGGTTTATTGCAACCACTTCCGATTCCTCAGTGGAAGTGGGAACATATAACCATGGATTTCGTGACGGCTTTACCGCGGAGTCCAAAAGGCAACAATGCAGTATGGGTGATTGTTGATCGGTTGACCAAGGCAGCTCACTTTATCCCTTTCCGGATTGGTCAATCAACGGAGACTTTGGCAGGACGGTACATGCAGGAGATTGTAAGATTGCTTGGCGTACCGGTGAGCATCGTGTCCGATCGGGACACTCGGTTCTTACCACACTTCTGGAGGAGTTTACAGGAAAGTTTGGGGACTCGATTGATGTTTAGCACAGCTTATCATCCTCAAACTGATGGTCAGTCGGAGAGAACGATCCAAACTCTTGAAGACATGTTGAGAGCATGCATGTTGGACTTCAAGGGTTCGTGGGAGGATCATCTACACATGGTGGAGTTTTCTTACAACAATAGTTTCCAAGCAACTATCCAGATGGCTCCGTTTGAAGCTTTGTATGGTCGTAAGTGCCGTTCACCTGTTTGTTGGGATGATGTTGGTGAACGAAGATTATTGGGACCAGATTTGGTGGTGCAGACAGTTGAGAAGGTTAACACTATCAGAAAGCATATGAAGGCAGCTCAAGATAGACAGAAGAGTTGGGCCGACACGTTAAGAAGACCTCTAGAGTTCGCCGTGGGTGATTTGGTATTCTTGAAGATATCACCGACTAGAGGGGTGATTCGTTTTGGGAGTCGAGGGAAGCTTAGTCCTCAATTCGTTGGACCTTTTGAGATCTTGGAGCGTGTTGGAGAGGTAGCGTACCGTTTGGCGTTACCGCAGTCCTTGGCAGGTGTGCACGATGTGTTTCACGTATCTCAACTACGGAAGTATGTTCGAGATGAGACGCACGTCTTGGATTATTCGGAGTTAACAGTACGGGAAGATCTGACTTTTGAGGAGCGACCGGTTGAAATCGTGGATCGAAGGGAAAAGGTTCTTAAGAACAAGGTTATCCCCCTTGTGCTTATCTCTTGGGGAAATCGATCGCATGGAGAGTCCACTTGGGAGCGAGAAGATGAGATCCGGCAGAAGTTCCCTCACCTTTTCCTGTAGTTGTCCATCTTTGTATTCTTGGAATTTCGAGGACGAAATTCTTTTTATAGTTGGGTATAATGTAACACCAGAGCCCAATACTACTAATTTCTGTTACTGTTTGAGCATTAGGTAGTACTCATTTCATTTATCTTGCTTGTTTGGGTCTTACTGTAAAATTTTATCTGGAAAAGTCATTTCAGCTTATAACAAATTTTAGCACCTAAAATAAAATTAAAAATATCTATCTTGGCCTACTCGACACCCCTAGCCGCGTGGCAGCGTCCATGCATCGAGTTCTCGTCCCGTTCGGTGAAACGGGCGAGTTTGGACGGCTACGCGCGCGTACATGTGTCCGACTTGGGGGTATGCTTTTTAATCATAAAACACCTCATTTTAAAATTTGGAACCCGCTTAAAATCCTATTATTTAAATTTCAAATTTTTGGACCCAACCCGGGCGCGATTTGGAAATGTTTCATTTAGCGCCAAAATCTCAAATTAATAAAATATTCAAAACCATAATATATTCATAATCTTACTGTTAATTTGATATTTAAAAATCTATTAAATCTTTTTAATATTTATTTTAAACTCTGAATGTTTTCCCTCAGCCAATCACGGGGTTCTTAACCCCGTGGGCCACGTCCGTATCCCTCTCCCTCTCTCTCTAACATCTCTTTCTCTCTCTCCATCGTTCTCTCTCTCTCTCTCTCTAGCTTTCTCTCTCCTATATATATATATTTATATTCTTCTCCCCATCATATTTTTTCCAGAGAACGCGAGAAAACCCAGCAACCTAACCCTAGCCGCCTCGTCACCGTCGCCGCCGCAGCCCCGACGCCGGCGCCAACGTCACCGTCGCCCTCGCCCTCGCCTCCGCCTCCTCGTCCCAACCTCAACATCTCCTTCCTTCTCCCCGTGCGCACTGTGCAGCAGCAACCCCGGCTACCCCGTGCCTTCTCTGTGCTTCCTGAAACGTCGCCGGCGACCCCTGCGCCGCCCCTGGCCGTCGCCGACGAGCCCCAACCACCTCTAGACACCTTGTAAGTATGCCCCTCCACCTTTCCTTTCCTCTTCTCTTTTTCAAGAACTGAAAACAGCCGCTGGGAGTTTTGCAGATCGCCGGAGACGCCGTCCTCGCCGCCGTCGATCTCGCCGTCGTCGCAAATACCCTCTGGACCAGTGAGTATTTTCCCCATCAACTTCTTCTCTGGTCTTTTCCTTCTTTCTAAGTCTATACCCGCTTGAAACCCTATTTACTGTTTTGTGCTCGCCGGAATCCGGCCGTGCCGGTGACGTGTCCCGACGATCCAGCGAAGTACCCTGACCCGTGAGGTCCATTGGTTCGTTGTTTGGGTTCAATCCGTGAACCGTGCGTCCGTCGCGTGCTTCCCCGCCGACGTTACGTTCCGTTTTTCCCGGTTCGCGACCCGTCGAGGCAAGTATCACTTGCTACATGCTATACTATACATTTATTTATGTTTGACACTTTAAACCTGTAAAACTTAACTTGGTATAGTCGTTTCTCATTTGGTTGCAATATGACATATATCATTTTACAGTTAACATAAAATTTACAGTTTGCCAATTTAAACCTGATAACCAAGTTACCTGTTAATCACATTTTTTTTACCGTTAATAGATTGTAACACTTACCCATGTAGTTCTATTACGTTCGGACATTCGTATTCAAAGGCTTGATATAACTGTATTGCATCATCATTTAAACTATTGCACCGCTAAGGGTGCTCAAAACCTGTTAATATAATAAAACGGCTGCACTGTATTAATGCACTCTTGTGATTGAATGAAACTGCTTATTGTTGTTTAACTTATTGCTTATTTCCTGCTGTTAATCCCTTGTTCGATTATATATCTTTTTATGAGCACACCCACGATATTGTTACATCTTGACTTGAATTTGTTACACATGGTATATATTGATACACCTGACATGGTACCATTTACTATTGACTTGACCTGATGTACCATGACCCGACCTGTTACCTGATCTCGTGCCTAATGCCAACAAACCTGACATGTAGTCCTCACGGACCGTTCCTGTTGTCTATCCAGACAAACCTGCTTTTACCTGATCCTGTGTTGGCATTAGTTCTTGATTACTGAATACCTGACCTGACATGTATAACTTGGGGGTACGGGGAAATCAAAGGTGAAACCTGACTTGTAACTCGACAGTTCACTACCTGTTCTGGATGTACACATTCTTGTTTTGTGCCTAGCGGCATGTCTCGGTCTCGGCCGAGAATATTGTGGCCGTGGTCCCGGGTATGTACGGGATACTATCGAGTGTACACATTCCTGTTTTGTGCCTAGCGGCATGTCTCGGCTGCAGCCGAGAATATTGTGGCCGTGGTCCCGGGTATGTACGGGATACTATTGAGTTACATCGATGATTCATCAATTGATTTTAAAGACTTTAGACTAGGAAACTTGATAGAACAGTTTAGTTACCCACTGCACATTACCCTGCACTGCTTGTTACACATTATTGCTTTATTCATGTTTATTTCTGCATTGCCAATTACACTGTTCATATTATATTACTTGTTGATATGACGCGCTGACGTCTGGGTTTTGCATGGCCCAGATTCTATACCACTGTCGCAGTCCGAGCAGGAGTACTTCAGCCAGCAGGCTGAGTTGTGAGTCCAGTAGTGGTTAGTTTTATTTCCTGCATTTATTTCCAGATGTGAGCCCGCATTATGGGACATACTTTTCAGTTATTGTATTGGATCATTTGCTTTCGCATTTATTTATCATTGACTCTTATTATTCTGGATTGTGGACATGTTTTTAGATAGTTTTATCTTGTTCTTGATATCTCTACAGTCGTAATGTGACTGTGGATGGATACTTCCTACCCACAGGTAGCATGGTTGGCTATGTCATGTGCCCAATCTAGCGTACTCTGGGAAGCGGGGCGTGACAGTTTAATATTTATTCTTAAGTAATTACAAATTAGTGGAGATATTTTGATGGTTGGACGCTTGGAGAAGCTTGAAGATAACCATTGACTTAGTCCACTCTTATGTTTTTCTTAAGATATTTATCAACCCAACCATTAACCATACACAATGGTTAAATCTCTATATGAGTTAGTATATGGATGATATACTCACTCATGATTGCATTTTGAACTATATGATTTATTCTTTCATCGCTTGAGCTGCATCTTCTTCTTCCTCATTTTAAGCTTTCTAACTTTTGTGAAAGTGATGATAGATTGTGAGAAATTGAAATCTAAAGCGAGCCCACTTCCTATTGTAGGGTTAGCTTAGCACCTTAGCAAGTTTTTAGCAAGCATCAAACATGCTATATTAAAATTTTGGGGTGCTAAACAAACCAACCAAGTAATCGAACTAGAGAATTAGGGTTAAACAAGTATGTAATCAATTTTACAACTAAGTGATTAGGGATTACAACCTTTGTATTCTGCTCCTTCACTTCAAAAGCTCCAAGTAGTAGTCCCTTCGCTACGATCAACGAGCTTCTGAACTCTTGAGAGGCTCCACAAGATATACGATGCATCCTTGCTTGAAACTTCAAAGTCTGTGATGATCTACGTCGAGGAAACACGGACTCAAGCTCACTCATCACTAATTCGGAATTAGTGAAGCTAACACACTAATCTATATGGCTAGTATAGAAGAGGATGATGAAGTAGGAATTTAGCTCACTTTAGTATTTATTTTCTCACTATTTTTCTTCTTGATCTCAAAATCTAGAGAGCAAAAATAAGATGAGGAAGAAGAAGATGAATGAATGAGATAAGGTTAGAAATGCAACCATGGGCTAGTATATGTCAAAAGCTAACCCATGTAGAGAGTTAACCATGGCTATGTGTCATGGTTGGGTTAGAAAATATCTTAAGCAAAACAAAAAGGGTGGACTTTGTCAATGGTTATCAACAAGCTTCATGAAGCTTCCATTATGACTCATTTCCACATTTTTGAATTACTTAAAAATTTAAACCCAAACATTATATATAGCGTGGTATAATTCTCATACATCCTTGTTGCATGTATAACCTAGCATATCACAATATTATATATCACATATATAATATTTATGTAACAATAGAAAACAATACAATAAACATATATCACATATATGTTAAATGTATCATAAGTGAGAATAATAAATATTTAAGTGAGAATAATATATATATATATATATATATATATATATTATTTCATCGAATCAACACTTGATCCGATAACCCGGCTATATCACATATAACCGGCCGATATCACATATCGCGAGAATAAATTACGGCATCACATACGCGTATTAATCTCGTTCCCGCACATATCGCATATGTGCTCCTACTCCGTTTTTCCGGAGCCAGAAAACCTCTATGTAGTACTCTAAAGACTAGTCAATACGCCGGCAGTAGGTGATGATCACATCAAACACCAACAAGCCGCAAGCGGTCAGCTAAACGTAACGGCCACCCGGGTATTGAGCGATCATAAGATCAACAAGAAAGTCTGCTCTAACTCCTGTAAATCCAATCAGTAACACTACCGTACAGTCCAGTCTCTTCATCTGATATGTCGCATATCCAGTCTAGGGGTGGTAAACGTTAGACCCCAGTAACCGATAAGTCGTGTCGATGTGAGGCTCATAACAGGTAGAGAAACTACTGATAACACTTACCATTAGATCTCCATATCAGCCATGGCTAGGGACTTCCAGTTATAGCCAATCGAACACAGCGCAATATCAACCCCCAATACCGAGAAGGACGAAACCCCTCCTATCGCTCATTGCCTCCATGTGATTCGGGACTGTACTCAAAAGCCACCGTTTTGCACGTTCTCTTGAACGTGGTAAGGTAGAAATCAAAGAACAGTGGCAATCACAGAAGACTCTATGACGATCTCGGGTCTATAGACTAACCTGTACCAGTGTTACCAGAGAACTGCTATCTGACGATAGATATAATACCAACAAGGAGTTCTCGGCGAGTCTGTTCAGTGTACCCAGTCTCCACTGAGCACCCATATACCATCTTTGATGTCGAACAATAATGGATATGGGATCATCCATCGCCTATCATATGGGTCAAGATACGTATACGCTAGTCTACTCTGGAGTATCGATGCCCTATCTTGATACACCCTCGACTAGGAACAATTATAGGATGTACTTGTAGACTACCCTGGCCCCACTTGTATGATCTCCATCATAGTCCCAGTAGTCAAGTAGTCATCCTAAGGGCTTTATCAATATGTGATAATAAGGCAGTATTCTGATATATGTCAACATGTTAAGATAAAGTGCAACCAGATAGCATACTATCATGACGAGCAAGAAAGTTCTCTCTATATATATCCAAGCATCCACTATGATATACATCACATGCATAATATTGGCGTCTAGGGCATAAAAATAACTAACAATCTCCCACTTGCACTAAGGCCTGCAGTTGTAGTTTCTCATACCCAACATTCCGAAGAGTCTCTTAAATTGTATCTGAGGTTTGGCCATCGTGAATGGATCCGCAGTGTAATCCTTCGTGTTTACTCTCCTGACCTCGATCTCCCGGCGATCAACTATCTCCCGTATCAGGTGATACCGCCTCAGAATATGTCTGGATCTCTGATGGGATCTGGGTTCCTTGGCCAAAGCCATAGCTCCTTTGTTATCACAATACAAAGTTATTGGATGCTCAATGGACGGAACCACTCCAAGTTCGGTAATGAACTTCTTCATCCAGACAGCCTCTTTGGCAGCATCGTTGGCAGCGATATATCCAGCCTCCTTCGTCGAGTCTACCACGGTTTCTTGTTTGGAACTCTTCCAACACACCGCCCCTCCATTGAGGGTGAAGACAAAACCCGAGACCGACTTAGAGTCATCCTTATCACTTTGGAAGCTCGAATCGGTAAAGGACTCCACTTGGAGTTCTCCGTTACCATACACCAAGAACATCTCTTTAGCCTCTCAAGTAATTGAGAATGTTCTTCACAGCTATCCAGTGACTCTCTCCTGGATCTGCTTGATACCTACTCACTACACTTAGTGAGTATGCTACATCGGGTCTGGTACATAGCATCGCGTACATGATAGATCCTACTTCCAAAGAATAGAGTATCCCTTACTTGCGAGCTCTCTCCAAAACAGTCTTAGGAGACATCTCGTTGGAGAGAGTGAGTCCAGTGATCGTGGGTAAATTCCCACGCTTAGATTCTTCCATACTAAACTGTTAGTTGTATGTATGCCCTAGAGGCCAGTATTGAACATATGATGTATATTATATTGGATACTTGGACATATATAGAGATGACTTTCTTGCTCGATATGATAGTATGCTATCTGGTTGCTCTTTATCTTAACATGTATACTTGTCTCTTTATACTGCCTTATGGTTACATGTTGGTAAAGCCCTTAGGATGTGTACTTGACTACCCGGACTATGATGCGGATCATACTAGTGGGGACATGGTAGTCCATAAGTACATCCTTCAAGGTCCTTAGTCGTGGGTGTATCGAGAGAGGGCATCGATATACCAGTGTAGACTAGCGTATACGCTTCTCGACCAATGAGATGGGCGATGGATGATCCCATATCCATTGGTGTTTGACGTCAGAGATGGTATACATGTGCTCAGTGGAGACTGGGTACACTGGACGGACTCGCCGAGAACTCCCAGATGGTATTATACCTCACGTCAGATGGCAGTTCTCAGCTGACACTTTTGCAAGTTAGTCTGTAGACCCGAGATCGTCATAGAGTCTTGTGTGATTCCCACTGTGCTTTAATTTCCACCTTACCACGTCCATGAGGGCGTGCAAAACGGTGGTTTTTGGGTACAGTCCCGAGTCACATGGAGGCAATGAGCGATAGGAGGGGTTTCGTCTTTCCCGGTATTGGGGGTTGATGTTGCACTGTGCTCGATTGGCCGTAACAGGGAAGTCCCTGGCCAGGGCTGTTTTAGAGATTTGCTGGTAAGTGTTACCAGTAGTTTCTCGACCCGTTATGGGCCTCACATCGGCATGACTTATCGGTTATTGGGGTCTGACGTTTACCACCCCTAGACTTGATATGCGACATATCAGACGAGGAGACCGGACTGCATAGGTAGTGTTGCCGGTTGGCTCGACGGGAGTTGTAGCAGGTTCGCTTGTTCTCTTCTGATCGTTCAATACCCGGGTGGCCGTTACGTTTAGCTGACCGCTTGCGGCTTGGGGTGCTTGATATGATCATCACCCACTGCCGGCGTATTGATGAGTCTTAGAGTCCCACAAAGGAGTTACCTAATCCAGGAGAAACGTTGTGGTGCGCGTATGCGATATGCGCATGGACCCGGTTAAAATGCGCGTGTAGGATACCGTATATTGATCGGGCGACTTGTTATTGGTGGGGTCGTATGTAATATGACCGGATTGATAAATCAAGTGTTGATTTATCATTTAACCATTAGCTTCTCACTTGAAATCCTTTCTTGAGTTTGATGGATGTATGCATGCATGTATGCTTTCTTTATAGATTCATGCACATATGGATGTACATACACACACATACATACATCCTTCATGGTTGTACATACATGAAAATGGTGGCAATATAAGACTCACACCATGGTTTGATTTCTATATAAATTATTATTGCATTTGATTTAAAAACAAAAGAAAATAAAAGGATAATTCATAGATACTTTCTACACTCTTCTTGACCTAACCTTGCTCACCCACCATTTAACCATGGATTACTTTTCCTTTTGGTTTTTAACTCAAGTTCAATAACTGTTCAACCATGGTTTGAGATGAGAGATAAAAAATATATATAGATATATTTTCTATTTTCAAGAGTGAGGTTTTTCTTTTCTCTTGTTCAAAAAGGCCACCATCTTCTTCTTCCTTCATCTTTTGCTCTCTAGATTTTTCTAGTGAGCAAGTTATTCATCAAGATAGGATTTTGAAATGAGAAAAGACACCACAACATCACTCTATACAAGTCTTGCCCACTTGTTTAGAGTGTTAGCTTCAATTTTTCATTCTTGATCTTGCGAAGTTGCTAGCTTGGACAAAGAGGACTCCGGGTGGATCATCGGTGACCTAGAGGAGTTCAAGCGGAGTTTTTCCAAACCCCAAGTAGCCAAGGAGTCTAGCGTAGGGAGCTACAAAGGTTGTACTTTCAAAACCCTAGCTTTTCTTTCATGAGATGATATGCAAAATTTGAAACCTTAATTTTTCTAGGAACGATTCTATGTTTGTTAACTTAGCACCCTAAAAATTCAATCTTTAGTACATGTGATGCTTCCAAACCCTACAAGAGGTGCTAGGTTAACCCAACATTGGTATCAGAGCTACTAGGCATTAGATGTCACTTATGTGGGGTTCTCACTGTGTGACAGTGTGGCGAAGCATAGGCTCTTACCCCCAGGGTGTCCCGAGACCGGAAGGTGTTCCGGCGGGTTGTAGTCCTCGCGAGGGAGCATGCGTAAAAAGTAGCGGTTGAGGGACCCGTTGGTGCCACGGCGACCCCATTGGATGGGGTGGCTGCCTGCCCAACATTGGTATCAGAGCCGACCTAGAACATTAGGCGACACTTTTATGAAGTAAAAACTCCGATCGAACAGAAATACGACCTTTTAAAAACCCTCTCTGGACATTTTTCCGAACCTGGTTATTTTCTGAATTAAAAATATGTTAAAAATAGAGCTGGGAATTCTAAGAAATACTGTGAAAAATGAAACCCTAATTCGCCAATTCCACCGCGGAACCGCGGCCGTAGCTTGCTTAGGCCGCGGCTCCGCGGCCGTACAGAGCCTTTAAGGCTTCATTTTTGTACAGTGTGTTCTTGTCTGCTTATAGATAGTTTTGGGTATTTTTAATCTGAATTTAGTACTGTATATTCTGGAGATGGTTTTGGACTCGTCGATTCGATCGGAATTTTCATTTCGTGACTTTTCCGGATAAAATAGAAAGTATTGAAGTGTTTGAACGAGTATCATTTGATCACTTTTCACGGGGTTTAAATATTTTGGAGATACGTGCAAGTTTTGTAGCGGACCCTCTAGAAGACAACAAACCTTAACTCGATTATGTGACCGTCTTGAACTGCCCTTTGAACCTTAGGGTTTGGGGCAGTACGGCGTGTCACATGTGAGGCGTTGGCTTGACCTTTCTACGGCTGGACCGCTACTACTGTATCACACTCCGGGTTTTTGAACTCCGCTCAAGTGTTGAGCTTTAGGAATCTTAGGTATTTGATCGTTCGTTCGAAAACTTTAATGCTGTCTATTTATCTGGAATGTGATGCAATGTATGTAATTCATATTGCTAGACATGAAATACGAAGTATGTGATATTTCGCATTTACGATGTCTAAAGAGAATGTGGATTCCAAATATTGCAGTTTTACACTTTCTTTTCTGTGACCGTAAGTGTAGTATGTCGATATCTCCGGTTTCGTTGCTATACATCAACGACAATTGGGGTACGCATACTTACTTACGTTGATGATATGAGATATTATGTGTTGCTGAGATATGATGTGCAGGATTGTCGCGATTGAATGGTAGGGGGGTTTATGTGAGATGAGAGTTTTATATTTTCATTCATGTAAATTCAAATGTAATGTAATATTCTTTTATTTAGGGGCACTTTCGGGTTGAGGTTGATGCCACCAGTGTTGTATATTATTTACTTTTCCGCATTAGGATGGACCCAAGGAGGGGAGCACAGGTGACCAGGTTCTGGGGTTCAGTGGGAGGCCATCTCGAGGAGTCGAGACCGGGTCTCCTAGACTCCAGAATTTGTAGGGTCGCTTTCCTCTCTCGTAGGGGTCCAGGGTGTGGGCTTGGCTATTCATCGCGACTGTGGAATCCGTATTTTCTATTGTTGGCTAAATACTAAATACGGACGTCCTAGTATATCCCACATTATATTTATGTTTCTGCTGCGATATCTGTGATGTGATTATTTGATATGTTCTGATGGTTACAGTATATAGTATATATGATATATTATATAGACGTTAATTATGCTTTTCACCCGCACTAGCCCTGCCCTGCTCTGTCGTTAGTTACTTAACCTAACGGTGCACCAGGGGACATCGAGGCGAATGCGGATGGCATAAGTGTACGTCGTATTTATCTGTGATGTTTAGGTGACTTAAATGATGGGACTTCATTAATGTGATTAATGAAACAAAAGAAACCTAAAAGATGTTGTAGAATCAAATTTTAAATAAAAAGGGTAGCTACAGTTTTGCTTTGCATAGCGGTATATATGATATACCCTGCACCTTATTCGATAGGGAAAGAGCCGAGATCCCTTCACCGGGAGTGACCTCTTTAGTAAAACTGGCAGATGCTACAACACTCGGTTTGACTTTTGACTACTTTTGGAGTTTTTGCTTTGCATAGTGATATATATGATATGTCCTGCACCTTATTCGATGAGGAAAGAGCCGAGATCCCTTCACCGGGAGTGACCTCTTTAGCAAAACTAATAAAAGCCTTAAAATCACTCCATTTCAAAATTCATTCGATTCTACAACGATATCAAGTTCATTACGCTTATGTTTTTCTGAAAAACCTGCGTAGCCCTCCGTCATTTCAGATAGATACTATTTAGTATTCGTACTCTGTTTGTTGACTTAGTCAAGGCGTAGTGTATGGTAGCTAAATAGTGTTTATCTGTTAAAACATGAGATGTGATTGGATTAGGGTATTCGCACGGCCTTGTTGACTCAGTCAAGGGTCGTACGGGTGGGTTTAATTCAATCGAGAAATGTACGGGTTGAACTTGACTTGCGATTTATGGTTTGTTGACTTAGTCAAGGTCATAGATCGCTAGGGGTAAAATATTATCGGGAATTTCAAGTGTTGAAATTTGTAATGAGATTGCATACCTTCTATGAGATAGTTAGATCCCGATACCCACTGCGAGTAATTGTTACTCCTGGGAGAGTTTTACACAGGACAATTAGCCGATCAAGTAGGTGTCTAGAAAGGTGTCAACGGGGTTACGCCTCTGGGAAAACGAGGTTTACTTTAATTAGGTCCGTGCAAAAGCACGGGGAACCTCCCTCAAAGTACCGACACTGGCCTGTCTGAAAGATCGGCGAAGTTGTAAGGTGTAATTAATCCCGGCTAGTCTTTCCTTTTAGGGTTTGAAGGAAGATTTGATAAAAAACAGTGGGAACCATCCTGATTAGATAAGATAATAACCAATCTGATCTTGCAAGAGCATACGCTAAAGTGTTTTCTTCTCTTTCTCTCTCCAGGTAGCGACCATGTCATGCCTTAATCAAGATAATAATATGGATGTATTGACTGAACCCGCATGTTATACTGTGCAGGGGAATGTTGGACCCGTTCTTTCTTATAAGAGTTATAAGACTGAACAGGGAATAGGAGAATATCTGGATTCTCACGCCGCCCAAAAGAACATGCATGTTGATGCATCTTCTTCAGGTGTGTTAGTTATTGAGAACTGTTTCTCAGTTCACCCTACGTCTTGGGTATTAGATACCGGATCAGGATCCCACATATGTAAAATGTTACATGGGCTACGTAAAGGTAGAGAACTGGGAAAAGGTGATCATTCCGTTCAAGTAGGGAATGAGGCAAATGTTGCAGCTAAAGCAGTTGGCAAATATCACCTGGTATTACCAAGTGGTGATACGCTAATTCTGAATGAGTGCTATTATATACCGAACATGATGTGCAACGTTATATCAGTTTCTTTATTAAGTAAAGAAGGATATAATTTTGTAGTAAAGGATAATGTTATGAACATATTCCTAGATCAAAAGTTGATTGCATCAGGCTCGTTACATAATGGCATATTCATTCTCAATCAAAATACAGTCCTCAATATACAAAACACACACAAGAGGAAAAGCTCAGAAATGAACGTATCCTTCTTGTGGCACTGTAGACTTGGCCATATCAATGAGACACGGCTAGCTAAGTTACATAAGAATGGAAATTTGAATTCATTCAAATTATCATCTTATGACACTTGCCATTCATGTCTCAAAGGAAAAATGACCAAAACTCCGTTTAGTGGACATGGAGAAAGAGTTACTGAACTCTTAGGACTGGTACATAGTGATGTATGCGGTCCTATGTCTATACACGCCAGGAACGGTTCTTCCTACTTTATTACATTCACTGACGATCTCTCTAGATACGGGCATATGTTCCTGTTGAAACACAAGTCTGAAGCTTTTGAGAAATTCAGAGAATATAAGCACGAAGTAGAGAACCAAACGGGCAAAAGTATTAAGATTCTTCGATCTGATCGAGGAGGTGAATACTTAAGCATTGAATTCCTGGATTATCTAAAAGAGAATGGGATTCTCTCTCAGCTTACTCCTCCTTATACACCACAGCACAACGGTGTATCGGAACGAAGGAATCACACCCTATTAGATATGGTGCGCTCAATGATGAGCGATGCTGAGTTACCTATTTCCTTTTAGGGGTATGCGCTTGAGACAGCCATATACCTATTGAATCTGGTTCCGTCTAAATTTGTACCTACCACACCATATGAGATATGGAGTGGGAAGAGACCATATTTTAAACGAATTAAGATATGAGGTTGTCCGGCCTATGTCAAAAAGCAAAATCCGGACAAACTCGAGGCACGATCAGCTCTTTGCAAGTTTATGGGATATCCAAAGAATTCTCAAGGATATTTTTTCTACCAAGCTGAGGAACAAAAAGTGTTTGTTGCTCAACATGCCACCTTTTTGGAAAGGGAATTTCTTGCAAAAGAAATTAATGGCAAAGAGGTAGAGCTGGAAGAGAAGGTAGAGCTGGAAGAGGTTCCAGCACCACAAGCTACAACTGATGATTTAGTAGAGCCAGAGGATTCAGTAGTACCCGACGAACCCCAGCCTCTCCGCCGATCTAGTAGGGTTTCTCGTCCACATGAAAGATACTGCGGTTTTCTCATTGATGGTGGGAGCGAGGATTGCATCATGGAGGATGATGACCCGACTAGCTTTGAGCAGGCCATCACGAGTAGAGACTCAGTGAAATGGCTGGATGCAATGCGATTCGAGATGGAATCCATGTACACCAAAAAAGTATGGACTTTGGAAGTTGCTCCTGAAGGGGTAAAACCCATTAGGAGCAAGTGGATCTTCAAGAAAAAACTTGGTGTAGATGGGAAAGTGGAGACTTTCAAAGCTAGACTTGTTGCAAAGGGTTTTCGTCAAAGACCAGGTGTGGACTATGATGAAACCTTTTCTCCAGTGGCTATGCTTAAATCCATCCGGATCATGCTTGCCATCGCTGCATATCATGACTACGAAATCTGGAAAATGGATGTTAAGACCGCCTTTCTAAACGGTGATTTAGAAGAGTGCGTGTACATGACTCAGCTAGAGGGCTTCGTAGACAGTGGGAGCAGCGGGAAGGTGTGCAAGCTGCTTAAATCCATTTATGGATTAAAGCAAGCATCGCGGAGTTGGAACATCTGCTTTGACGTCGTTATCAAAGAGTTTGATTTCGTCAAAAACGTAGACGAACCTTGTATCTACAAGAAGGTGGCAGAGAGTAAGGTTGTCTTCCTCGTATTGTACGTAGACGTCATACTCTTGATAGGAAATGATATTCCTATGCTGCAATCGATCAAGCTCTTCTTATCACAAAGATTCTCAATGAAAGATCTTGGTGATGCCTCCTGCATATTGGGAATTAGGATATATAGAGATAGATCCAAACGGATATTGGGATTGTCCCGATCAGGTACATTGACACCATACTAAAGAGGTTTAGAATGGAAGAATCCAAGCGTGGGAACTTACCCACGATCTCTGTAGTCACTCTCTCCAAAGAGATGTCTCCCAAGACCGATTTGGAGAGAGCTCGCATGCAAGGGATACCCTATGCTTCTGCTGTAGGCTCTATCATGTATGCGATGCTATGTACCAGACCCGATGTAGCATACTCACTAAGTGTATTGAGTAGGTATCAAGCTGATCCTGGAGAGAGTCACTGGACAGCAGTGAAGAGCATTCTCAAGTACTTACGAAGGACTAAAGAGATGCTCTTGGTGTATGGTAACGGAGAACTCCAAGTGGAGTCCTTTACCGATTCAAGCTTCCAGAGTGATAAGGACGACTCTAAGTCGCAGTCGGGATTTGTCTTTACCCTTTACGGAGGGGCGGTTAGCTGGAAGAGATCCAAGCAGGAAACTGTGGCAGACTCGACGATGGAGGCTGAATACATCGCTGCCAACGATGCTGCCAAAGAGGCTGTCTGGATCAAGAAGTTCATCACTGAACTTGGAGTGGTTCCATCCATTGAGCATCCAATACCTTTGTATTGTGATAACAATGGAGCGGTGGCTTTGGCCAAGGAACCCAGGTCCCATCAGCGATCCAGGCATATTCTGAGGCGGTATCACCTGATCCAGGAGATAGTTGATCGCCGGGAGATCGAGGTCAGGAGGGTTGACACGAAGAATAACACAGCGGATCCACTCACGAAGGCCATTCCCCAGATACAGTTTGAGAGACTCTTCGGGATGCTCGGTATGCGATACTACAGCAGCTGGCCCTAGTGCATGTGGGAGATTGTAAGTTGTATGTATGCTCTAGAGGCCAATATTGTACAGATGATGTATATTATATTAGATGCTTGGACATATATAGAGATGACTTTCTTGCTCGATATGATAGTATGCTATCTGGTTGCTCTTTATCTTAACATGTATACTTGTCTCTTTATACTGTCTTATGTTTACATATTGGTAAAGCCCTTAGGATGTGTACTTGACTACCTGGACTATTATGCGGATCATACTAGTAGGGACATGGTAGTCCATAAGTACATCCTTCAAGGTCCCTAGTGTAAGTCCACGTTGCCTACCCCGGTACTTGCGGGGAGGCGGAAAACGGAATAAAAATCGGATTTTTATCGAACTAGGCAACATGGACTAACTTAAGGAGGATCTTTGCTAAACAAAAACTAACTACAAGCTAACTAGTTTTAGCTATATGGAAGAAAGGTTATACCTTAGGCTTTATGTCCTTCTCTCCTTGCTCCTTGGAGTGGAAGAAAGAGATCACCTTGTCGCCTTCTCTAGTCGAAGAAGGATTCACCCGAGAGCCTCAACCTTTGGCTTCAACTTCAAGCTAGAAGTAACTAAGGTGCTAGAAGTGCTAATCCTAGAACCTTAGATGAGAGTAGAGATTACTTTAGAGAGGTTTATCTCAAGCTCAAGTGTTTCTCAACACATGAGAGGGGAGAGCTTGAGAGAGAGGAAGAGGAGGAGAGAGAATCAATATGATAGAATGAGAGAAAATAATGAACCATTCTCTCTAATATGGGTGAATTACGAAATTAGATAATTAGCTACATAATTGTCATGGTTAATCAAGACTTGACCATTATCATTTCATATTTAATGAAAATTGCCAGGATCAAAGAGCATCTTTTTTATGGAATGATGATGGTCAAAGTGTCAACCTAGGTCAACAAGTCAAGTATGGTCAAAAGGTCAACAACCCTAACCATGCACAATTATATATAACTAATATCAATTATTCATAATACACACATAAGCATTAGGGTTAAGAAAATGACAATGGTCATTAACCCTAATCAAAGTCCTCTCCCTCTGTCTCAGTCAACTGTGCATACGCACCCGTATTCGTGATCTGAGGAACACGAATACAATGAGATAAAACCAATCCCAAATCATATACTAGGATCTGGCTTAAACCAAAGCCCGCTAGTATAAGCTGTCCGGACAGCAAACGTGCACAAGTGCGCGGATGTGAACGAACCTTGTCGCAAAACCATGCGACCTCTGCTCATTTTGCCTAAAGGCGAATAACTCTCTGTTTGGGACACTAAAGACTCGACACTACGCTGGCAGTGGGTTTAACCACAGACCGCAAGCGGCACTAGCTGTACGTAACGGTCCCCAGGTAGATGCCGATAAGAAGACTGACGAGGTGACCCCATCTGAACTTCTACTGAGCCTGTATGTGACAGTCTCCGTACAGTCTGGTCTGTTCTTCTGATACATCGCATGGCGGGCCTAGGGGCGGTAAACGTCAGTCTCCTAATAGCGGTACAAGTCGTGTCGGATTGTAGCCCAGAACACCCTGAGATAACACTGGAAACCTACCAGTATATTTCGCTTGCCCTGGCCAGGGACTACTTATGTAATGGCTCTCCTGGACACAGCGCGATGTCAACCCGCAATACCGGGAGAGACGAATCCTGTCTAACCGTCACTGCCTCCAAGTGCTTCGGGGCTGCACCCAACTACTACCTGTTTGCACGACTCCTTTGAGCCGTGGTAGGGTAGTAATCAAAGTACAGTGGGAACACACTCGAGGCGAAGTGACAGTGTCAAGTCAGCGGACTAAGTTGTACTCATGTCACCTGGGAACTGATAACTGACGATAGGTATAATACCAACCAACAGTTCCCGACGAGTCCTGTCCAGTGTACTCGTAACCTAACGAGCACCCGCATACTATCTCAAGTACGACGTACTGATGGCAGTGGGACAGACCATCTCCCACGCTGGGATGAGAAGCGCATACGCTAGTCTACTCCGGAGTATCGATGCCCTGTCTCGATAGTCCTACGACTAGGGACCTGTATAAGGATGTGCTTATGGATTACCCAGCCCCCACGAGTGTGAGCGCCATCACAACGCTGGTAATCAAGCAAAGATCCTAAGGTCTCTACTAATATGTATATAAGCGATATGCTAAAAGAAACACATGCACATATTGAAGTAGAGACAAACCAAGTAGCATACTACCATTTCGAGCAAGATTGTATACACAACTGTGAATATCCCAAGCTTCCATCAAGTAATATACATACTAGTATGATACAGTAATGGCCTCTAGGGCATAAACACTAACAATCTCCCACTTGCTCTAAGGCTATGTAGTGGCGTATCGAAGACCTAACATCTCGATCAGCCGCTAGAACTGAGTCTGGGGTAAGGCCTTCATGAATGGATCTGCAGTGTTATCTTCTGAAGCAACCCTCCAAACCTCGATCTCCCTGATCAGGTGATACCGCCTCAAGATGTGTCTGGATTTCTGATGGGACCTGGGTTCCTTCGCTAAAGCTATAGCCCCGTTGTTGTCGCAATACAGAGGTATTGGATCAACAATGGACGGAACCACAAGAAGTTCATGTAAGTCTACGGTAGTGCCCCGGCCGTCTACAGACGCCAAATGCGGAACAAAAACTTTTTAACTGGCGCTATCGTATACTATAACCCGGATCTGCCATTATTGCTAAACTAACATGCTGTAAAGAGTGTAGAAAGGTTATACCGAACGATCCGAGTCCTTCGTTCTTTAACCATCATCCCACGCTCCGTTGCGGCTGCTCCGATCTCGTCGATCTCCGATCTACTCTTCCAGGTGGCACCACGTCACTGATTCTTTAAACGGGCTCCCGCCTCTGACTTGAGGCAACTCGGTCGTCAAGTTTGCTAAAAGAGACGACCAAGATTGATGTAGAGAATGAGTGGAATACATTGTCTCGCTTCGTCCAAAATCATGGACGAACGGTTAATGAAGTTGCCGTGGGAATCGGGTGATGGAATGAAATGAGCTGTGAAATTCCATACACCGAAAACTATCATAATATTTTCTACAAAGTGAAAACCTCAAGTGAGTGAGTGAGGGGGGAGGGGCCGGCCATATATAGGAATGGCGGGGTGAGTGTAGGAGGGAAGAGGATGACCACAAGAGAAAATATCATGTGTGAACACAAACAAATATCTCAAGTGTGAACACAAAGTGTGAACACACCAAAAGCAACCAATGAAAACACAACACCATTTAACCTAGTAACCACATCTAGATGCTTCTAGAAACTTCAACACTCATCTCAAGAAAAGATAAATCCGTCTTTAACCGAATGTTAAAAGACGGCTGATAGAAAACTGAAAACTGGCAACTTCCAAAAGTGATCCTGAAACGAATTTCAGGACAACCCCGTAACTGTATAAATATACCCGCATTTGTATTACGACCGAATACAAATGCAACTGAGATAAAGATATTATATCTACTCAATATAATACTCGGATCCGGCTTAAACCAAAGCCGACCAGTATCATCTGCCCGAAAACCGACACGTGCGTAAACGCACGTGCATTTTCCGAACCCTGCCATAAAACCATACGGCCTCTACAACGTTTCGCCCGAACTTGGGAAACTGTCTGTGGGGGACTCTAATGACTCGTCAGTACCCTGGCAGTGGGTTTAACCACAAACCGTCAGCGGCACTAGCTATGCGTAACGGCTGCCCATGGACTGACCTCAAGGGATGCCGATGAGCGAACTCATCCGGAAACCCTACTGAGCCTAACAGTGATAATGTATATACAGTCCGGTCCGTTCGTCTATGTGTATCGCATATCTGCCTAGGAGGCTAATAACGTCGGACCCCCAATAGCAGTATAAGTCGTGTTGGAGTGTAGCCCAATAACACCCTGAGATACTACTGGAGTACCTACCAGTAAATCTCCTGCCACGGCCGTGGGCTTTGTGTAATGGCTCTCCTAGACACAGCACGATCTCGCCCCAATACCGGGAGAGACGAATCCGCTGCCGATCCACTCATGTGCCTCCATGTGGCTCGGGACTGTACCCAATAACTACCTGTTTGCACGACTCCTTTGAGCCGTGGTAGGGTAGAAATCAAAGCACAGTGGGAACTCACACGAGACAAATGACGACCTCAGGTCGATGAACTAACCTGTACACATGTCACCAGGGAACTGCTATCTGACGATATGTATAATACCAACTAGCAGGTTCCCGGCGAGTCCTGTCCGGTGTACTCATAACCCAATGAGCACCTGTTACATCTTAGGTGATCCAACTGACACCAGTGGCTTGTGAGACTGGCCACCGCCTCTCGTCGGGGTCTCGACTGTATACACTAGTCTACTCCGGAGTATCGATGCCCTGTCTCGAAACTCCCACGACTAGGGACCACAATTAAGGATATGCATATAAACCACCCAACTCTCATGTATATGATCGCCATCATACAGTTGGTGGTAAAGCAAGATCCTAAGGGCTCTATCAAGGTGTAACATGTAATCAGTCACTTGAACATGTACACGACTGATAAAGGCAAACCAGATAGCATACTATCATCTCGAGTAAGACTGTCCTACCGGTGTAGGTCCTCCGCAATCATTGCAATCACGTACCTGCGATCCAATAATTGACTCTGAGGGCACTATCTCCAACAATCTCCTACTTGCACTCAAGGCTAATTATTGCGATGTCGACTACTCACAGCCCGTGTGAAACCGAACATCCAACTCCTCTACTAATCAGTTTCACAAAGCCCGTTTGTAAAACTATTGTGTTCGAGAAATAGCCTCAGTGAGTGGATCCGCCTAGATGTTTCTTTCTATATCTCTCTTAATCTCAAATTCGCGGAGAAAGCCATCTCCCGAATTGAGTAATACCTGTCTAAGAATATGTCTGGATATCTGATGGGACCTAGTTCATAAATGAACTCCAAATCCAAACTTCTTAGACTGTATCGATTACTGAACCTAATCAGTATCTGGCACCATGCCACCCACAGTATCCTCTTGGACCACCTGTCCATAATACTGTCCCTCGTCAGAGGGAAAACTAAAACTCTGACAATCACTCTGTCATCCACGTCACCTTTGAAGCCTGGAATGATAATCGTCTCCCGAAGGAGGCTGCCGTCATCAAATCCGTAGAACATGTACTTATGTTCTAAAACTGCTTCCTTATGTTTCTCTAGGATTGGATTAATACAAACTTATTGCATCTAGTGCAAAAACAACATCTGGTGTGGTACTTGACATCTCATGATTGACTCAGTTGCCTAAGCAAGTGATCTGCCAATCATGCCCATCCCTCTCCCCTTTAGTCTGTAAGACACCTTTAGAGAGGGTGACTCCATTACCTGCAGGTACACCACCATGCCAGGAGTCATCTGTTCTAAAAACCATTAGAATACTGTCAAGGTACCCACATTGGGAAACTACCCAAATCCAGATCTAAAACCATAGATCTAGAAACCAGAATGTCAAATATTATATCCATATCCTATCTGGAGAAACAACTGTGTGACGACCACAGTACAACCGATCGTAGTATTGGAATTTTAGTTCCTACTCTGTGTATGTCATCCAGATACCATGACATCACACCCTACTACCTTCTTAACAGATCCATCCCCTATTCTGATTGAAGTCAAACCCATGACTGTCACATCAAAATTAGATGATCTATCTCCGCTATAACTGCTCAAGTCTATAAATAGATATAAGCATCTTGCCCATTATGCTTCCGCTGCTCTCACTAACTACGACAACCCTCCTACCGGGTCTCATAGCCTGGAACAACAGTAGTGTCAAGTCTGGGTAGATAAGAACATCCCTGACACCGTCCTTGAGGCTACCGAAGTACCTTTCGGGTGTCTGAGGTTACCCACCGTATCTGCGGAGTGGCTAATAGAATGTCAAACCTGATTGAATATATAGGTCCTATTTAATTTTCCGTAATCGTTTGCGGTTCTGGAATCACTTCCAGTTCTACCATACTGCCACTACTGTTTTCTGAAAAAGTCCATTTTACTAAAACTGTGGCGAGTCAAGAACAATATCACTGTTGATCTTCCAAATGGTAGAATATCAACCCTCGTCATAGCCAGGGTCAACCCACAAGCAGCCATTACAGAAACGTTCCCTGAGTTATCCAGAGTCTGGTTTTAAGCATAAGCTGGACAACTCCACGTACCTTAATATCTTATAAGGTATGATCCATTCTATATCCAATATAGAAACTTTGGCACTTAATTTAATTGGAACCAGATTCAAATCATGCAGCTGTCTCCAGTGCATATCACCTTAATGGAAAGAGGCTAATCAGCATTACTCAACTAAGGAATCCTTCCAACTATGAGTAACCTGAAAGAGAAATAAGTTTCTCAAAATCATTACTATCATCTGAATATCAATCACAAGAATCTAAATCTTCGATCTCTTTGAAGAATCTCGATACTTGTGATACCTGGTTCTCTACTTTATTCTTGTACCCACAACTTCTCAAAACTTAGACCATGTATTTCTACGAAACACTTGTCTAAAAACTAGAGAAGTTATAAGTAAACAGAACATAGTACGAGGACCTACCCCTTTGTCCTGAAGGACACTTGGACAACATACAATTCTCTGTATAAGTCCGCTGAGTTAAACAACTCATAACCTGTGCGTCGTAGGTTGAAAAACTGTACCCTGGCGATTTCCTCAAATATCACCAATTACAACGAATTCCGATATAATGAGGATGATCACCTAATTCCCAATAACTTACTCCCACTCATCATCTGTAAAACCGTACAGATATGAGAATGAAACCTGGTAAATACATACCCTTGGAGTAAGTATCTAATCGGGAAAACAGGTTTTCTTTAACAATGCACTGAAACATGAAAATGTTTCGTAGGGGTATCCTGGTATTCATAGCAATGCCTCTTCCATAATCCAATTCATGACTTCAACAGTATATTTTATTGCCTTCTCTCCAAATCCCTTTATTTGTCTTTAGTCGTTACCTTCTGTACACCATCGTTAGGCTAAATAGTTTTCTTCCTTCCCTACCGTTTGGCACCAGCCTATGGTTTGGAAGAAGACTATCCACTAAGCATAATAGGTGTACCCTCCTAAACCAAGGAGTACTCACATCTTGAGAGAAGGTGATGATAAAAGACATCTGAATAATACCTTATTCTTTTAAAGGTGAAATAGGAGTGGCGATGAAGTACGCGGTTTTGGTCGTGAATGATATCAGTCGTAATTTACTTTGCTCTCTTTCTAATCCCTTTATTTTGTCTTTACATATTACCTTCTGCACACCCTACTTAGGCTAATTGGTTTTCTTCATTCCCTACCTTTCGGCACCTGCCTATGGTTTGGAATAAGACTATCCAATAAGCGTAATAGGTGTACTCTCCTAAACCAAGGAGCCCTCGCAACCTGAGAGAAGGTGATAATAAAAGAAAACTGAATAAACCAATTCTATTTCTCCTGAACCTGGATCCATCCTCGAAGAAGTCCCTTCAAGTTCGTATATAACCATACGATGGATCTATCCAATGGAAGTGGATGTCCGTAGTAATACGGGTGTTCTGAGAAATACAAAGGGTAAAAGAAGGAGTGGAAATGACTTATGCAACTCGGACAATCCAAAAGCCAGTAATTCAAGAAGGTTCGGTCAACTTGGTCACTGAGTCATAGTCTAGGGTCGGTCAAAGGTCGCTGCCAAAGAGAGAGAGAAAAGAAACACTCTGCGTGCACTCTAACCTAGATCAGAATGGTTATCACTTTATCTAATCCGGAAACCTCCCACTGTCCTGTCAAATTGTCCTCCAAACCTTAAAGAAAAATCAATCGGGATTACCCGAAGAGTAAACCAACTCATCAGTGGGAATCGGGATCCAACTCTCATCGCATGATAACGTGATGGAATGCATCCACGTTACTCATACTCCAGAAGGTATGCGCATACTTGGCAAGTTTCAGTTTCTTTAGAAACTCCCGATATGATTTTTGCCCCATGCTCTTATAACCTTGGCGTTAGGTCAAAATGTCATAAGTCACATGCCAAGTTCTACCCGTCACTATCTTGTTAATTTGAACCCACCCGCACATGCCCTTGGCGTTAGGTCAAAATGGCAGAACGGCTGTCCCAAACCAACTCATCTATCTATGCAACAATTCAATACCCAGCAGCTACCAAACACTATGCCTTGGCGTTAGGTCAAAATACATAGCTTGAATACTACTGAATACCCAAAAGAAGTGACGGAGGGCTACGGCTGGTTTTTGGCGAAAAACCTTTAACGTAGTGAACTTGATATCGCTGAAGGAACCTGATAGCTTTTTTAAAATATAGTGGCGAAAACCTTTTGCTAAAGAGGTCACTCCCCGGTGAAGGGATCTCGGCTCTTTCCTCGTTGAATGAGGTGCAGGATATTCCACTGAATACCGCTATGCAAAGCAACATGTAATCGACTATAGTGAAGTTATTACCTTGACGCAAACTTCTGCCCAAGGGGTCAGTCCCGGTGAAGGGATATCGGCCCTTGCCCCGTCGAATGAGGTGCAGGATATTCTACTGAATACCGCTATGCATAACGAAAGGAAACGTCTTTGCAATAACACTTTTTAAATTGTTCCAACAACTGCCAAATAGGTTTGCTTTCCTTTGCATTGATCAGAATCAACGCAGTCCCATCAATTAATCACACCAGAAAAGAACGAAAATAAAATGTACGTATATGCCATCCGCATTCGTCACTGGGTCCCGTCATCATCCGTTAGGTTACTTAACTAACGACAGAGCGGGGACTGGACTAGCGCGGGTGTAAAACATATACAACATCTAATAGTATATAAACCAATATACAATAATCGCTCCAGGCGTGATAATATGAAACATTACAGAAAAGTAATAAGTATCACAGAACAATACAGATAATCTGGGATCCCCGAGTTTCACAGAGCCGCTGCTGAAACCCGACGTTCCCCTGTCATCTGGATAACCTGTGCAATGAAACCTAGACCCCTACGGGTGCGGCAAGTTACCCGCCAAAACCTGAAGCGAGGCAGCCCCCTACAGCAAAGTGAATGGACCACCCAACACTTCACGGAATCCGGTAATCTTGGGCACCCCTCCTTGGGTCAACCTGTACCCCCTACGAGTGCGGCGAATAGTCTGCCAATTCTAGAGTGAGGCCCCTCTGCCCCTCAAAGCCATGAGATGCGGACCCGTTGCCCTCCAGAACCCGGCTATCCGTGCACTCCGTCGCGGGGCAAAACCTAGTACAGTAATGAAAAATAGTACAACAGGTACATCGACCGCAACCTGGTCGTGCCCCAAAAGAATTTTATACAACAGGCAGTGACGGCAGTCCACAAGTTGGACGCTCGCCCCGCAATATCACAACACAACACAGAACATCAACGCGAATGTCATGTTCGCAAACCCGTCTAAAAGAACTATAGCAATCAGACGCGGTTTACCGATCAAATGTCATTCCCGGTCGGAGATATAATGCAAGTAATGTAAACTAACATGTTTAAATTTCGATCGACTAAATATCACAAAGTGGGCCCCACGAACAACTGGTGAACAGTAACAAAATCTGGGCCCAAAAGATATATACCAAAAACCCCAATTTCCAGAGAAGAATACACTGTGCAAGTTTAGGGGCATGATCATACAGAACGGCCGCGGATGCGCGGCCAAACCATGGGTTTGGCCGCGATTTCGCGGCAGTCGTGTCGATTCATGAGCCCAAATTTGTACGGTGTTCTTATAAAACCCTGCACAGTTTTCTGAGATATGTAGAATAATTTTAGGACATCATTTAAAATCGACAGAAACTGTGAAGTTGAATATTGCAGTTTTTGATTTCCGGTTCGATCGATATTTTAAACGCGTTAGCACAAGTTAGTAAAGCAAAATGGTGAGGCTCTGATACCACTGTAAGTCTACGGTAGCGCCCCGGCCGTCTACAGACGCCAAATGCGGAACAAAAACTTTTTAACTGGCGCTATCGTATACTATAACCCGGATCTGCCATTATTGCTAAACTAACATGCTGTAAAGAGTGTAGAAAGGTTATACCGAACGATCCGAGTCCTTCGTTCTTTAACCATCATCCCACGCTCCGTTGCGGCTGCTCCGATCTCGTCGATCTCCGATCTACTCGTCCAGGTGGCACCACGTCACTGATTCTTTAAACGGGCTCCCGCCTCTGACTTGAGGCAACTCGGTCGTCAAGTTTGCTAAAAGAGACGACCAAGATTGATGTAGAGAATGAGTGGAATACTTTGTCTCGCTTCATCCAAAATCATGGACGAACGGTTAATGAAGTTGCCGTGGGAATCGGGTGATGGAATGAAATGAGCTGTGAAATTCCATACACCGAAAACTATCATAATATTTTCTACAAAGTGAAAACCTCAAGTGAGTGAGTGAGGGGGGAGGGGCCGGCCATATATAGGAATGGGGGGGTGAGTGTAGGAGGGAAGAGGGTGACCACAAGAGAAAATATCATGTATGAACACAAACAAATATCTCAAGTGTGAACACAAAGTGTGAACACACCAAAAGCAACCAATGAAAACACAACACCATTTAACCTAGTCACCACATCTAGATGCTTCTAGAAACTTCCACACTCATCTCAAGAAAAGATAAATCCGTCTTTAACCGAATGTTAAAAGACGGCTGATAGAAAACTGAAAACTGGCAACTTCCAAAAGTGATCCTGAAACGAATTTCAGGACAACCCCGTAACTGTATAAATATACCCGCATTTGTATTACGACCGAATACAAATGCAACTGAGACAAAGATATTATATCTACTCAATATAATACTCGGATCCGGAGATGTCAACCCCCAATACCGGCTCTCCTAGACACAGCGCGATGTCAACCCCCAATACCGGGAGAGACGAATCCTGTCTAACCGTCACTGCCTCCAAGTGCTTCGGGACTGCACCCAACTACTACCTGTTTGCACGACTCCTTTGAGCCGTGGTAGGGTAGTAATCAAAGTACAGTGAGAACACACTCGAGGCGAAGTGACAGTGTCAAGTCAGCGGACTAAGCTGTACTCATGTCACCTGGGAACTGATAACTGACGATAGGTATAATACCAACCAACAGTTCCTGACGAGTCCTGTCCAGTGTACTCGTAACCTAACGAGCACCCGCATACTATCTCAAGTACGACGTACTGACGGCTGTGGGACATACCGTCTCCCACGCTGGGATGAGAAGCGCATACGCTAGTCTACTCCGGAGTATCGATGCCCTGTCTCGATAGTCCTACGACTAGGGACCTGTATAAGGATGTGCTTATGGATTACCCAGCCCCCACGAGTGTGAGCGCCATCACAACGCTGGTAATCAAGAAAAGATCCTAAGGGCTCTACTAATATGTATATAAGCGATATGCTAAAAGAAACACATGCACATATTGAAGTAGAGACAAACCAAGTAGCATACTACCATTTCGAGCAAGATTGTATACACAACTGTGAATATCCCAAGCTTCCATCAAGTAATATACATACTAGTATGATACAGTAATGGCCTCTAGGGCATATACACTAACACCTAGTCGTGGGTGTATCGAGACAGGGCATCGATATACCAGTGTAGACTAGCGTATACGGTTCTCGACCCATGAGATGGGTGATGGATGATCCCATATCCATTGGTGTTTGATGTCAGAGATCGTATACGGGTGCTCAGTGGAGACTGGGTACACTAGACGGACTCGCCGAGAACTCCCAGATGGTATTATACCTCATGTCAGATGGCAGTTCTCAGGTGACACTTGGGCAGGTTAGTCTGTAAACCCGAGATCGTCATAAAGTCTTGTGTGATTCCCACTGTGCTTTGATTTCCACCTTACCACGTCCATGAGGGCATGCAAAACGGTGGTTTTTGGGTACAGTCCCGAGTCATATGGAGGCAATGAGCGATAGGAGGGGTTTCGTCTCTCCCGGTATTGGGGGTTGATGTTGCACTGTGCTCGATTTTCCGTAACAGGGAAGTCCCTGGCCAGGACTGTTTTAGAGATTTGCTGGTAAGTGTTACCAGTAGTTTCTCGACCCGTTATGGGCCTCACATCAGCATGACTTATCGGTTATTGGGGTCTGACGTTTACCACCCCTAGACTTGATATGCGACATATCAGACGAGGAGACCGGACTGCACAGGTAGTGTTGCCGGTTGGCTCGACAGGAGTTGTAGCAGGTTCGCTTGTTCTCTTCTGATCGTTCAATACCCGGGTGGCCGTTACGTTTAGCTGACCGCTTGCGGCTTGGGGGTGCTTGATATGATCATCACCCACTGCCGGCGTATTGACGGGTCTTAGAGTCCCATAAAGGAGTTACATGTCCAGGCGAAACGTTGTGGTGCGCGTATGCGATATGCGCATGAACCCGGTTAAAATGCGCGTATAGGATACCGTATATTGATCGGGCGGCTTGTTATTGGTTGGGTCGTATGTGATATGACCGGATTGATAAATCAAGTGTTGATTTATCATTTAACCATTAGCTTCTCACTTGAAATCCTTTCTTGAGTTTGATGGATGTATGCATGCATGTATGCTTTCTTTATAGATTCATGCACATATGGATGTACATACACACACACACATACATACATACATCCTTCATGGTTGTACATACATGAAAATGGTGGCAATATAAGACTCACACCATGGTTTGATTTCTACATAAATTATTATTGCATTTGATTTAAAAACAAAAGAAAAGAAAAGGATAATTCATGGATACTTTCTACACTCTTCTTGACCTAACCATGATCACCCACCATTTAACCATGGATTACTTTTCCTTTTGGTTTTTAAATCAAGTTTAATAATTGTTCAACCATGGTTTGAGATGAGAGATAAAAAATATATATAGATATATTTTCTATTTTCAAGAGTGAGGTTTTTCTTTTCTCTTGTTCAAAAAGGCAACCATCTTCTTCCTCCTTCATCTTTTGCTCTCTAGATTTTTCTAGTGAGCAAGTTATTCATCAAGATAGGATTTTGAAGCGAGAAAAGCCACCACAACATCATTCTACACAAGTCTTGCCCACTTGTTTAGAGTGTTAGCTTCAATTTTTCATTCTTGATCTTGTGAAGTTGCTAGCTTGGACAAAGCGGACTCCGGGTGGATCATCGGTGACCTAGAGGAGTTCAAGCTGAGTTTTTCCAAACCCCAAGTAGCCAAGGAGTCTAGCGTAGGGAGCTACAAAGGTTGTACTCTCAAAACCTTAGCTTTTCTTTCATTAGATGATATGCAAAATTTGAAACCCTAATTTTTCTAGGAACGATTCTATGTTTGTTAACTTAGCACCCTAAAAATTCAATCTTTGGTACATGTGATGCTTCCAAACCCTACATGAGGTGCTAGGTTAACCCAACATAAACCTCTTTAGTATGGTGTCAATGTACCTGGATTGGGACAATCCCAGTATCCGTTTAGATTTATCTCTATAGATCTTAATCCCTAAAATGCAGGAGGCATCACCTAGATCTTTCATTGACAATCTTTGTGATAAGAAGAGCTTGACCGAGTGCAGCATAGGAATATCATTTCCTATCAAGAGTATGTCATCCACGTACAACACGAGGAAGAAAACCTTATTCTCTGCCACCCTCTTGTAAATACAAGGTTCATCTATGTTCTTGATGAAGTCAAACTCTTTGACTACAACATCAAAACAGATGTTTCAACTCCGCGATGCCTGCTTTAACCCGCAGATGGATTTAAGTAGCTTGCACACCTTTCCGCTGCTCCTACTGTCTACGAAGCTCTCTGGCTGAGTCATGTACACACACTCCTCTAAATCACCATTTGGAAAGGCGGTCTTAATATCCATCTGCCAGATTTCGTAGTCATGGTATGCAACAATGGCAAGTAGGATCCGGATTGTAACACCTTACAATGTGTTTAGTGGTTAATTAAGCGAAAATATGGTTTTTAGTAAAAATTTTACCAAAACGGTTTTCAAATATTTTATAAAAATTAATGAATATTTTAGTAGAATTTAATTGGGCTTGCACACAAAAGTGCATGTAAACTAGGGCTAATTTTGAGGTTAAACCATGCTTAATAGTCATGGTACTTTAACCATTTCTTTAGATAAAATAGGTTTTTAAATTAAATGTTTTAACTCAAAAAATAAAAACTTTTAATTTCCTTTTTGGGGTTGACTTGAGAAGGAGGAAAAGAGAGAGAGAGAGAGGAGACAAAGCATGCTTGGCATTAAATGAGGAGAGAGAATGAAACAAGCTTTGTCCCCTAACCCCCCTTTCACTCTCTCTCTATTTCTTTTTGAATCTATTTTCTTTCCCTCAAATTTTAGCTCCTCTCTCCCCAAAACTGAACACTTCAGCCCCCTCTTCAAACCTCACCCCAAATCTCCAAGATCCCCACCTCACCTCATCAAAACTCACCACTTCCTTCAATAAAATTGATCCTACACCCCAAGTTTACCCATGGAGATAGGAAAGCTTGGATTTTGGAGCAAGTTGGTTTTGGTATAACCCCTAACTGATAATTAGCTAGTTATAGTGTAGTGTTACATTGTAGTTTTTGTTCTAGAACCTTAAAGTTTCTGTTTTTCTCAAATATCGTATTTTTGTGTCGTGTTTTGGATGCTTGTAGTCCGCTATGACCCCGAGACCTTTTTCTTAACCCAAACAGTGTAGAAGTGTAGACCTAGCTACCCAGAGTGTGCACCTAGAGTTTGGGACCTACCTGGGCGGTTTTGGCCGGCGGCTATGGGGAGAAATCCAGCAAGCTCGGCCTGGGGATGGGCTGGGGACTTGAACTTTTTAGGGTAGCTATCTGCTATGGTTTAGGGGTTTTTGGTACCGTTAGATTTTGTAGTAATGACTGCGGGAAAAATCTAGAATGGTATAGCTAGTTTTAGTGTTTTGTGGGTGTTGTGATCATTGGTGGTTTGGGTGGAGTTTAAGTTAAGCTAGGGTTTTTATGCTTAGATTAACTATATTATGTATTGTTTGTGCCACTTAATCAAAGCCTTTTCACCTGATTACTCAATGTACCCTAATATACCAAATTAATGTTTTTAAAACGTTTTTAAGCCAAGTAATAGGATACTGTGTATCTGCTATATCTGTAGTGATTTTTTTGATGAGCAAACATATACATTAGACTATAATTTGTTCTAGATGTGTAGTGTAAAAACCTGGACCATTTTCACCTGAATTTGGCCGAGATCACCCCTATAGTGGCCGGCCCATTTTTGTTGGGTCATGTTGAAACTTTGTAGGTAGCTATCTGTAGGTATTATAAGAGGTTTGATCTTGTTTGTTTTTCTTGTTTTTGCTCCAGATAAAATCTGGGACCTTTTACCTTAAATTTGCGTAGCGGGACTTGCGCGACACGTACGTTACGAGATGGGTTTGGTGTTGCTGTGTGTCACAGCGTGTCGAGGAGTTTTTTTTTGACGTATGCACACACGTTTTGGTATTACGTATACATGCGTGTTTAGCTTGCAACGCTAGTTCTCGTATAATCTTGATATCGCGTTTTTGCAGGATTTTGCCTTATGTGTGTTGCTTGTGTAAATTCTAGGTTTGCAGGCGGGGACTTCGGACGCTGCGAAGAAGGGGAAGAAGGTGGTCGGATACACGTAGATCGAGATCACGGTGAGTAGATTTAACATCTACGGGGAAATCGCCCGTATGGCGCTATGCGTCGGGGCTTGATAGGATATTGTAACCGCATATTCATATTAGTATATCCATATTGGTGCACACATACATTGATACATCCATATTGCGTACATACACATTGTATATCCATATTGGTGCATACATACATTGATATATCTATATTGCGCACATACACATTGTATATCCATATTGGTGCACACATACATTGATATATCCATATTGCGCACATACACATTGTATATCCATATTGGTGCACACATACATTAATACATCCATATTGCGCATATACACATTGTATATCCATATTGGTGCATACATACATTGATACCTCCATATTGCGCACATACAAATTGTATATCCATATTGGTGCACACATACATTGATATATCTATACTTGCGCACATACACATTGTATATCCATATTGGTGCACATATACAATGATACGCTCATACTTGCGTATATATCCACTTGCACATCCATACCTATATACATACATATTTCACATACATGGATGCTCCTGGCTTTGATTTCTAGAAAAATGGGGACCGCATGAGATATTTTCAAAACTGGATCCATTTAAAAGAGCGGTTTTTCCTTTTTACTCTTCGTAAAATTTTATGTGCCATACGACACATTGCATGGATTTACGCATTGAGTTTTAGATTTTCTCTGATTTCTGGATTTGAGAACAGTGGTATTATTTTAAGGAAGTATGCACTATTTTGAAAACCCGGTTTCTCTTGATATGATATTTCAGTGCGTCCACCATGCGTTTTCTCGGTTCTGAGATGTGTGACATGTGAAACCCGATTCGAGGAGCTGGATGAGGCTGATTGTGGGTACATGGTAGACCCGGTACGGTACCGCGGGGCGAGAACGGATTGTTGTGATGTAGACGATGAGCCTGGTAGAGGGACTACTACCTACCGGTGATTGGTTGGGCCTGGCGGTTATCCGGAGGATACTGACCAGAGTCAAGAGATGGATACGGGCCAACCCATACTGCCGAGGCCGATGGCCGATTCCGCAGACGGAGCCCGTGGGCCGATCCGGACTGACGGAACCCGATATATGGGGATTTACGTGTCGATGCTGGACACGGGTATTTCATGATGTTTTCGGGTACCGATGTTGGGCAACGCATTTCTATGAGATTTACAGGATTGAGGGCCGGATAGAGTGACGGCGCCCGAGTTATCGGGATTTTGGGGTGTTTTTGGTAGACACCGGGGTTTTTCCACGATGATGATTCGTGTAGATGATATTTTATCCCATACTCAGCATTCATGCTTATGCATTGTATCATGTAGTTGTAGTACCTGATAGAGTACCTCGCATGATTATTGCATATCCAGATTATCATATTGATGTCATCAGTTGCACATGTTAGAGTATAGCATCACGTGCATACCTGCGATTACCTTTATATGTTACTTACTATTCACGAGTTGGCAACTCACCCCCGTAGTGCCACAGTGTTTGCAGGTCGGCCCTCAGAGTAGTTGCGGCAGGGCTACCCCTTTGTATCTTTTTGCTACGGATACCACTGCAGTTGGCGCGTGAGCCGTTTACTGATAGGTGGGTTTGCGGTATCCGTGTCTTTTCTATTTTGTACACTCTATTGTATCTAGTACTCTCTATCTACTATTCTTGTATTGACTTAGACACCAGTTGTGAGGATGATGCTGTATATTATTTTGTACTCTGGATGTCGAGCTCGTGCGAGCTGGCTTTATTTATGCAGTTTTATCTTTTATGTTGTTTTTCACTTATTGTTCATTTCGTCGCTTCGGCGTCGTATATTTGTTTCTTGTGGTGGTTGTTTCTGCTGTTGTGCGTGATTGCTCCCGTTTGGGGACGCTTTACCTTTATTCTATGCTTTTTACTTATATCATGTGTTGTACCCGTTTTCGGGGCTAGTTTTTACAAAGAATGTGCTGTCGAAATTTTTAAGAAAATAACTTAAACTTTAAATATTTTTACTCAAGGTTTTCTGAAATGTTTTAAACCAATGTTTTCAACACTCACTATATTTTTTGGTTTGATTTCTGGGTTTCGGTTTACTTAATCGCGTTACGCTTGTAGACGTTACGTGGTTAAGTGCCGGTCACGGGCCGAATTTTGGGTCATGACACGGATGGACTTAAGCATAGCCACTGGAGAAAAGGTTTCGTCATAATCCACACCTGGTCGTTGACGAAAACCGTTTGCAACAAGTCTAGCTTTGAAAGTCTCAACTTTTCCATCTACACCAAGTTTCTTCTTAATGATCCATTTGCTCCCAATAGGTATTACCCCTTCAGGAGCAATTTCCAAAGTCCATACTTTGTTGCGTACATGGATTCCATCACAGATCGTATTGCATCCAGCCATTTCACAGAGTCACCACTCGTGATGGCCTGCTCGAAGCTAGTTGGGTCATCATCTTCCATGATGCAATCCTCGCTCCCATCATCAATGAGAAAACTGTAGTATCTCTCAGTTGGATGAGGAACCCTACTAGATCGGCGGAGTGGCTGGGGATCGTCGGGAACTATCGAATCCTCTGGTTCGAATAAATCTTCAGTTGTAGTTTGTGGTGCTGGAACTTCTTCCAGCTCTACCTCATTGCCACTAATTTCTTTTGCATGAAATTCCTTTTCTAAAAAGGTGGCATGTCGAGAAATAAACACCTTTTGTTCCTCGCTGTGATAGAAAAGATATCAATGTTAATGTTTAGGATATCCCACAAACTTACATATAACTGACCGTGCCTCGAGTTTGTCCGGATTTTGCCTTTTGACATAGGCTGGACAACCCCGTATCTTAACACGTTTAAGACATGGTCTCTTCCCACTCCATATCTCATATGGTATGGTAGGTACAGATTTAGACGGAACCTGATTAAATAGGTATGCAGCTTTCTCAAGCGCATAACTCCAAAAGGAAATATGTAACTCAGCAGTGCTTATCACAGAGCGCACCATATCTAATAGGGTGCGATTCCTCCGTTCCGATACACCGTTGTGCTGTGGTGTAAATGGAGGAGTAACCAGAGAAACAATCCCATTCACTTTTAGATAGTCTAGGAACTCATTGCTCAAGTATTCTCCTCCTCGATCAGATCGAAGGATCTTAATATTTTTACCCATTTGGTTCTCGACTTCGTGCTTGTATTCTTTGAATTTCTCAAAAGCTTCAGACTTGTGTTTCAACAGGAACACATGTCCGTATCTTGAGAGATCGTCAGTGAATGTAATGAAGTATGAGAAACCATTCCTGGCATGTGTAGACATGTGACCACATACATCACTATGTATCAGTACCAAGAGTTCCGTAACTCTTTATTCGTGTCCACTAAACGGAGTTTTGATCATCTTTTCTTTGAGACATGACTGGCAAGTATCATAAGATGAAAATTGGAACGGATTCAAATATCCATCCTTATGTAACTTAGCTAGTCGTGTCGCATTGATATGATCTAGTCTACAATGCCAAAAGAAGGATTGGTTCATTTCTGAACTCTTCCTCTTGTGTGTGTTTTGTACATTAAGAACTGTGGTTTGGTTTAGAACGTATATGCCATTATTTAACGAGCCTGATCCTATCAACTTTTGATTCAGGAAGATGTTCATAAAATTATCCTGTACTACAAAATTATATCCTTCTTTACTAAATAAAGAAACTGATATAATGTTGCATATAATGTTCGGTATGTAATAGCATTCGTTCAGAATCAATGTATTACCACTTGGTAATACAAGGTGATATTCGCCAACTGCTTTGGCTGCAACATTTGCACCATTCCCTACTTTTATGTAATGATCACCCATTCCCAGTTCTCTACCTCTCTTTAGCCCATACAACATATTACATATGTGGGATCCTGATCCGGTATGTAATACCCAGGACGCAGAGTGAACTGAGAAACAGTTCTCGATAACAAACACACCCGAAGAAGATGCATCATCATGCTTGTTCTTCGTTTGGGCGGCGCGGGAATCTGGATATTCTGTTATTTCCTGCTCAGTCTTATAACAATTATAAGAAATAATGAAACCAACGTTCCCCTACTCAGTATTATAAGCGGGTTCGGTCGATATATCAATGTTATTTTCTTGATTAAGACGTGACATGGTCGCTACCTGGAGAGAGAGAGAGAAGAAAACACTTTAGCGTACGCTCTTGCAAGATTAGATTAGTTATTATCTTTATCTAATCAGGATGGCTCCCACTGTTTTATCAAATCATCCTTCAAAAAAACACCCTAAAAAGGAAAGACTAGCCGTGATTAATTATAGTCTACAACTTTGCTAACCGTTCAGCCAGGCCAGTGCCGGTATTTCGAGGGAGGTTCCCCGTGCTTTTGCACGAGCCTAATTAAGATAAACCTCGTTTTCCCTTAGGGATAGCCCCATTAACACCTTTCTAGACACCTAATGGGTTAGCTAATTGTAAAGTGTAAAACTCTCCCAGCAGCAACTCTTGCTCGAAGCGGGTATCTGGATCCAACTATCTTATATAAGGTATGCAATCTTATTGCAAATTTCAACACTTGAAATCCCCGATAATACTTTTTCCCCTAACCCACTATGACCTTGACAAATGCCAACAAACCATAGGATTCTAGTCAAGTTCAACCCGTCATTTCCCGATTTGAATTAAACCCACCCGTACGACCCTTGACAAAGGCCAACAAGGTCGTACGACAAGCTTAATCCAATCTCATCACATGCTTAAACAGGCACGTACTAGTCAGCTACCGTATACTACGCCTTGACAAAAGGCCAACAAACTCAGCACAAATACTAAATAGTCTTTATCTGAAATGACGGAGGGCTACGAAAGGTTTTTATGAAAACCTTTTGCGTAATGAACTTGATATCGTTGTAGAAACTAGTGATTTTGAAAAGGAGTGTTTTTGAGGCTTTTACTAGTTTTGCTAAAGAGGCCACTCCCGGTGAAGGGATCTCGGCTCTTTCGTTATCGAATAAGGTGCTGGATGTTCTACAAGGAATAACGCTATGCAAAGCAAGAACTATAGAAGCAATAAAAAACAAAACCGAGTGAGGTAGCATCTGCTAGTTTCACTAAAGGGGTCACTCCCGGTTAAGGGATCCCGCCTCTTTCCTTATCGAATAAGGTGCTGGATATTCTATAAGGAATACCGCTATGCAAAGCAAAAAACTAGAGCTACCCTTTTTGAAAAATTGATTCTGCAACATCTTTTAGGTTTCTTTTTCTTTCCATTAATCTCATTAATGAAATCCCATCAATTATACTTCCTAAGCATCACAGAAGAAACGAAAGCAGTAATATTTATATATCATATATATATAGTATAAGCATTCGTCTCATGCATATAAAATGATCACATCACAGAATATCAGCAGCAGAAGAATCACATATGAAATATTGGATATACTAGGAATTCCGTGTTTTATTTATGCCAGTAAAAACGTGGATTCCATGGTCGTGATGAATAGCCAAACCCAGATCCCTAGACCCTTACGAGAGCGGCAAGCAACCCTACCAATTCTTGAGTTAGGAGACGCAGACTCGACTACTTGAGTTGGTCTCCTACTGGACTCTAGAACCCGGTTACTTGTGCTCCCCGCCTTGGGTCTTTTCTAATGCGGAAAAGTAAATAATATACAACAATGGTGACATCATCTTCAACCCGGAAGCGCCCCAATAAAAGAATATTACAAACAATGAATTTTACATGAATGAAAATAAAAACCCTCATCTCAAATAAAACCCCGGCTATTTAAATCACGACGATCCAATATAACATATCACAGCAACACATAACATCACATGTCATCAACGTAAGAAATATGCGTATCCCAATTGTCGTTGATGTATAGCAACGAAACCGGTGATACACCACATATTACACTTATGGTTATAGAAAAGAAAATGAAAAACTACAACATTTGGAATCCATAATTACCTTAGACATCATAAACAAAAATATCACATATTACGGATTTCATGCCTAACTATATGAATTCCACATATTGTATCACAATCACAGATAGCTAGGAAAAGTTAGACAATTCGATCGATTCAACGAATTCCTAAAATTTCCCAAAGAGCTCAACACTTGGGCACTGTTAAAGTTAACCAGAGACATACCACAGTTCTTACGGACCTACAGCTGAAGGGCCCGACCCAAGCCTCTTAAGTGGCGCTGCGGATCTACCACCAAAACCATGTTTTGGCCGCGGATCAGCGGTCACATAGACGAGTTAGGGTTTCGTTCTTCAGGTGTGTCCATAGAATTCCCTGCATGATTTTCTGAGTATTTTTAACATGGAAAAATCCAACTTTTTGAAAAATTTCCAAAGAGGGGGTCCAAAATGGGTTTTCGGGGTTCGATCTGAATTCTAATTTCGTCTAGACAACCTCTAATACTCTAGGTTGGCTCTGATACCACTGTAGGGTTAGCTTAGCACCTTAGCAAGGTTTTGGCAAGTATCAAACATGCTATATTAAAATTTTGGTGTGCTAAACAAACCAACCAAGTAATCGAACTAGAGAATTGAGGTTAAACAAGCATGTAAACAATTTTACAACTAAGTGATTAGGGATTTCAACCTTTGTAGTCCTCTCCTTTCCTTCACAAGCTCTAAGTAGTGGTCCCTTCGCTGCGATCAACGAGCTTCTGAACTCTTGAGAGGCTCCACAAGATGTACGATACATCCTTGCTTGAAGTCTTCAAAGTCTGTGATGATCTTCGTCGAGGAAATACGTACTCAAGCTCACTCTTCACTAATCTGGAATTAGTGAAGTTAACACACTAATCTATATGGCTAGTATAGAAGAGGATGATGAAGTAGGAATTTAGCTCACTTTAGTATTTATTTTCTCACTATTTTTCTTTTTGATCTCAAAATCTAGAGAGCAAAAATGAGATGAGGAAGAAGAAGATGAATGAATGAGATAAGGTTAGAAATGCTACCCTGGGTTAGTATATGTCAAAACCTAACCCATGTAGAGAGTTAACCATGGCTATGTGTTATGGTTGGGTTAGAAAATATTTTAAGCAAAACAAAAAGGGTGGACTTTGTCAATGGTTATCAACAAGCTTCATGAAGCTTCCACCATGACTCATTTACACATTTTTGAATTACTTAAGAATTTAAACCCAAACATTATATGTAGTATGGTATAATTCTCATACATCCTTGTTGCAAGTATAACCTAGCATGTCACAATATTATATATCACATATATAATATTTTTGTAACAATAAAAACCAATACAATAAACATATATCACATATATGTTAAATGTATCATAAGTGAGAATAATAAATATTTAAGTGAGCATAATATATATATATATATATATATATATATTATTTCATCGAATCAACACTTTGATCCGATAACCCGGCTATATTACATATAACCGGCCGATATCACATATCGCGGGAATAGAATACGGCATCACATACGCGTATCAATCTCGTTCCAGCACATATCACACATATACTCCTACTCCATTTTGCCTGAGCCAGGAAACCTTTATGTAGGACGCTAAAGACTCGTCAATACGCCGGCAGTAGGTGATGATCACATCAAATACCAACAAGACGCAAGCGGTCAGCTAAACGTAACGGCCACCCGGGTATTGAGTGATCAGAAGATCAACAAGCAAGTCTGCTCTAACTCCTGTAAATCCAATCAGTAACACTACCGTACAGTCCGGTCTCTTCGTCTAATATGTCGCATATCAAGTCTAGGGGTGGAAAACGTCAGACCCCAGTAACCGATAAGTCGTGTCGATGTGAGGCTCATAACAGGTCGAGAAACTACTGATAACACTTACCAGTAGATCTCCGTATCAGCCCTTGCCAGTGACTTCCAGTTATAGCCAATCGAACACAGCGCAACATCAACCATCAATATCGGGAGAGACGAAACACCTCCTATCGCTCATTACCTCCATGTTATTCGGGACTGTACCCAAAATCCACCGTTTTGCACGTCCTCTTGAACGTGGTAAGGTGGAAATCAAAGCACAGTGGGAATCACACAAGAATCTATGACGATCTTAGGTCTACAGACTAACTTGTACCGGTGTCACCAGAGAACTGCTATCTGACGATAGGTATAATACCAACAAGGAGTTCTCGGCGAGTCCGTTCAGTGTACCCAGTCTCCACTGAGCACCCGTATACCATTTTTGATGTCAAACACCAATGGATGTGGGATAATCTATCGCCCATCATATTTGTCAAGATACGTATACGCTAGTCTACTCTGGAGTATCGATGCCCTGTCTTGATACACCCTCGACTTGGAACAATTATAGGATGTACTTGTAGACTACCCTGGCCCCACTAGTATGATCTCCATCATAGTCCCGGTAGTCAAGTAGTCATCCTAAGGGATTTATCAACATGTGATAATAAGACAGTATTCTGATATATGTCAACATGTTAAGATAAAATGCAACCAGATAGTATACTATCATGACGAGAAAGAAAGCGCTCTCTATATATATCCAAGCATCCACTATGATATACATCACATGTACAAAAATGGCCTCTAGGGCATACTTATAACTAACACCTACTTCATCATCCTCTACCATTAGCCATTTAGTTTAGGGTGTTTGCTTCACTAATTTCACACTTTAGTGAAGAGGTAGCATGAGCTTGAATCTCCTCGACTTAGATCATCTTCGGCCTCGAAGACTTCGAGCAAGTTTGTATCTTTCACCTTGTGGAGCCTCTCAAGAGTTCGGGAGATTCTTACTCGCAGTGAAGGGACTTCTACACGGAGCATTTGAAGTGAAGGACCGGTCTACAAAGGTTGTTTTCCGCATTCACTTAGTTTTCAAAGTTGTTTGCATGTTGTTTTGTTTAAAACTCTAGTTAAGATTCTAGGTTAGGGTTCTTTAGAAAGGCAAAAATTTGAAAACGGCATGACGATACCTCCCGAAACCTTGCTGTCTTGCTAAGTAACCCAACAGTGGTATCCGAGCCAAGCTAGAGATTTAAGCGATGTTTGTTAGATTACGAAATTGAAACAACTTCGAAACTTGAAACAAAATCACCTAGTTTCTGTCGAATTTAAAAGGGTGTGAAAAAATTATTTAAACAACTGCAGAATGTTGTATGAGATATGACATGAACGCCAAGAAAATTTGAGGGGGTTTTGTGGAAAACTGGACGGCCACATAGGCTATATTTCCGAGCTCGCCGGCCCAATGTTAGAGTTTTGACTTCAAATTTTTTGGGTGTTCCAGTATCTGGGATTTGGTGTTTTAGGTGTTGTTTGTTTTTTTCTAAATTTGCATGTGATGTTAACTTTCTACAAAGGCAACTTGGAGTTTTTCGTAGTCGTAATCCAAACATGTATTCGTGTTATTTAGACGATGTTAAAAAGTTTGAACGGATATCAATAATTCACTTTTTCCCTTACTGGAAATTTTCCAAGTGTTGGATTTTCCTTAGTTCAAAACTTTCAGAAAATCATGCAAGCGATTCTGTGAACGCTCTAGAAGGACGAAACCTTAACTCAATTATATGACCGTTAGAACCGCCACTAAACCTTAGGGTTTGTGTTAGTTCACCGGTGCCACATGTGAGGCATTGGTTGACCCTTCTACGGCTGGTTCATAGGAGCTGTGGCATGTTCTGGGCACTTTTTGAACTCTGCTCAAGTGTTGAGCTTGTAGGGAAATTTTGGGTGCTTGCTTATTCGATCGAAAAGTTTAATTTCGTCTAGCTATCTGTGATTATGATACAATATTTGGAATCCACAATTAGTTATAAGATAATTAGTTTGAATTTTATAAATCAAGCAGTTTAGTCTCATTTGATCAGTTGCCACGGGATTTTGATGTTGATCAAAAGTCCGTCGCAATTACGTAGTTTACGCGGATACTCGCCGGGTAACCTTATTAGATAGCCACGCCCCATAGCCCCGAGAAAGTGACTGTAGGAGAACCTCGTTGCCAAAAGCATCCGTTTGGGTGCTCGCGGCAGCAGTGTTCCGCCTTAGTGCGCTTCGTCGACGGCATCGAGGGTGCGGGAATCGGGGGTGCGGCCGTCTAATAAAGTTTTCGACGAGCATTCGATGAGGTTATCGGGAATCTTGTTGAATTACCTGACAGGTTATTGGAAAGTGTTTTAAATATCGATACTAAAATGCGTGGTTTATAATTGTTAGGCATGTGATGTCTAAGAAATTTATTTGGTTAGGCATGAAATCCAATATATGTGATGCATTGGGTTTATGATGTCTAAGGGAGTTGCGGATTCCAACTGTTGTAGTTTTTCACTTTCTTTTCTGCGACCCTAAGTATAATATGTGGTGTATCGGCAGTTTCGGTGCTATATGTCAACGACAATTGGGATACGCATATTTACTTACGTTGATGACATGTGATGTTATGTGTTGCTGTGATATGTTATATTGGATCATCGTGTTTTGAATAGCCGGGTTTTTTTTATGTGAGATGAGAGTTTTTCTTTTTCATTCATGTAAAAACTTGTATGTAATATTCTTTTATTGGGGCACTTCTGGGTTGAGGATGATGTCACCATTGATTTATATTATTTACTTTTCCGCATTAGGATATACCCAAGGCGGGGAGCACAAGTAACCATGTTCTAGGGTCCAGTGGGAGACCATCTCGAGGAGTCGAAACCGGGTCTCCTAACTCTAGAATTGGTAAGGTTGCTTACCACTCTCGTAGGTGTCTAGGGATGTGGGTTTTGCTATTCATCGCGACCGTGGAATCCGTGTTTTATACAGGCTTAATTTAAAACACGGAATTCCTAGTATATCCAATATTTCATATATGTTCTTCTGTTGCTGATATTCTGTGATGTGATCACTTGATATGTTCTAAGATGAATGCCTATATTATATATATGAGATATAATTAATATTGTTGCTTTCGTTTCTTCTTTGATTCTTAGGAAGCATAATTGATGGGAATTCATTAATGAGATTAATGAAATAAAAAAAACCTAAAGATGATGTAGAAACTTGTATAAAAACTGGTAGCTCTAGTTCTTGTTTTGCATAGCGGTATTCCTTATAGAATATCCAGCACCTTATTCGATAAGGAAAGAGCCGAGATCCCTTCACCGGGAGTGACCACTTTAGCGAAACTAGCAGATGCTACAACCTACTCGGTTTTTCTTTTGATTGTTTCTATAGCTTTTGTTTTGCATAGTGGTATTTTTGAAATATCCTGCACCTTATTCGATAAGGAAAGAGCCGAGATCCTTTCACCGGGAATGACCACTTTAGCGAAACTATTAAAAGCCTCAAAAACACTCCTTTTTAAAATCATTTGTTTCTACAACGATATCGAGTTCATTACGCAAAAGGTTTTCTGAAAAACCTGACGTAGCCCTCCGTCATTTCAGATAAGTAATATTTAGTATTCGTGTTATGGTAGTTTGGCATGCGTCAAGGCGTAGGGTACGGTAGTTGATTAGTACTTATCTATAGAATGAGATGCGATTGGATTAGGGTATTCGTACGACGTTGTTTGGCATGCGTCAAGGGTTGTACGGGTGGGTTTAATTCAATCAGGAAATGACGGGTTGAACTTGACTAGCGCACAATGGGTTATTTGTTATGCGTCAAGGTCATAGGACGCAAGGGGTAGAAAGTATTATCAGGAATTTCAAGTGTTGAAATTTGCAATGAGATTGCATACCATTTATGAGATAGTTGGATCGCGATACCCACTACGAGTAAGAGTTACTCCTTGGAGAGTTTTACACATTACATTTAGCCGATCAAGTAGGTGTCTAAGAAAGGTATTAACGGGGTTACGCCCCTAAGGAAAACGAGGTTTATTTTAATTATGTCCGTGCGAAAGCACGGGGAACCTCCCTCAAAGTACCGACACTGGCCTGGCCGAACGATTGGCGAACTTGTACGGTGTAATTAATCCCGGCTAGTCGTACTTTTTAGGGTTTGAAGGAAGATTTGACTAAAAAAGTGGGAGCCATCCTGATTAGATTAACTAATAACCAATCTAATCCTGCAAGAGCGCACGCAGAGTGTTTGTAAGTCGACGTTAGACACCCCACATGATGCGGGGAGGCGGAATAGGTAAAACAATCATTTTGTTTAAATTAACATCGACTAATTTTACGGATCTTTGCTAAACCCTAACTAACAACTATATAGAAGTGACTAGCTACTATGATAGATGATTATACCAAATGATTTAAGTCCTTCTTGTTCTTGTAGTTCACTTCCTCGTCGGCCTCCTCGATGTGATAGAAGATCCACCCGAGAGCTCCTTCTCCAAGCTTTAACCTCCCTCTTGAGGTAACTAGGTAGCTATGATTGCTAATCAAAGTAACCTAGAGGATATAGAAGAGAATTAGGGATCTATTAGTCTTGCTAACCCTTGGATCTCAACACATGAGAGGATTAGGGTTAGTTCTTTGAAGAGAGAGAGAGCTTGAGGAGAGAGAATGTGAAAGTTAGAATGATAATGAATTCTAACTCATTTGTGAATATATGAAGCATGATAATTATCTAAATGAATAATTTATGATAATATCAACCATGCTTCATTAACTCACTTTGGGTGAATCATCTCATGAGTCATTAAGCAATAAATACTTCATTAACTCATTTGGATGAATCACTCCATGAGTCACTAATCCATTTAATGCAAATTCCACCTAAGCTCTCCACCTCATCAATCTTCTAGAAGCTTCTTGACTAATTACAAGAATGCCCCTCCTATCCGTGAAAACACGAAAATACTGAGACTGTATAAATCCAATAATCCAATACTAGAATCTGGCTTAAACAAAAGCCCGATAGTAAAAACTGTCCGAACATCGTACGTGCATAAATACACGTATGTGTCCGAACCCTGTCGTAAAACCATACGACCTCTATATCGTTTCTCCTGAAGCATGGAAACTCTATGTGTGGGACTCTAAATACTCGACTACTACGCTGGCAGTGGGTTTAACCACAGGCCGCAAGCGGTACTAGCTGTATGTAACGGTCCCCAGGTAGATATCGATAAGAAGGCCGATGAGGAAACCCATCCAAACTCCTATTGAGCCTGATGCGACAGTCTCCGTACAGTCCGGTCTGTTCGTCTAGGACTATCGCATATCGGGCCTAGCGGGGCGGCAAGCGTCAGTCCCCTAAAAGCGGTATAAGTCGTGTCGGAGTGAAGCCCATTACACCTTGAGAAGCTACTGGAAATCCTACCAGTAAATCTCGTTTGCCCTGGCCAGGGACTTTGCGTAATGACTCTCCAAACACAACGCGATATCAACTCCTAATACCGGGAGAGACAAATCCAATCTAACCACCACTGCCTCCAAGTGCTTCGGGACTGCACGCAACTGCTACCTGTTTGCATGACTCATTTGAGCCGTGGTAGGGCAGCAATCTAAGAACAGTGGGAACACACTCGAGACGAAGTAGCAGTGTCAAGTCTGCGGACTATGCTGTACTCATGTCACCTGGGAACTGTTAACCGGCGATGGGTATAATGCCAACCAACAGTTCCCTGCGAGTCCTGTCCAGTGTACCCGTAACCCAACGAGCACCTGTATACTATCTCCAGTACAACGTACTAATGGCTGTGGAAAAGACCATTTCCCCAACTGGGATGAGAAGCGTACACACTAGTCTACTTCGGAGTATCGATGCCCTGTCTCGATAATCCTACGACTAGGGACTTGAAAAAGAATGTGCTTGTAGACTACCCAGCCTCCACTAGTGTGACTGCCATCATAACGCTGGTAGTCAAGCAAGATCCTAAGGGCTCTATCAATATGTATTCGCGATATGCTAACATATACACATATTAAGATAGACATAAACCAAGTAGCATACTACTATGTTGAGCGAAACTGTTAATATAACTGTGAATATCCCAAGCTTCCATTAAATAATATACAAACTAGTATGATACAATAATGGCCCCTAGGACATATACACTAACAATCTCCTACATGCACTAGGGCCATGTACTGGCATATCGAAGACCTATCATCTCGAGTAGCCTCTCGAACTGAATCTGAGGTAAGGCCTTTGTGAATGGACCTGCAGTGTTCTCCTCGGTAGCAACTCTCTGGACCTGCAGTGTTCTCCTCGGTAGCAACTCTTTGGACCTCGATCTTCCGGCGATCAATGATCTCCCTGATCAGGTGATACCGCCTTAAGATGTGTCTGGACTTCTGATGGGAACTGGGTTCCTTTGCTAAAGCTATAACCCCGTTGTTGTCACAATACAGAGGTATTGGATCAACAATGGATGGAACCACCTGAAGTTCTGTGAGGAACTTCTTCATCCAGACTGCTTCTTTTGCGGCATCGCAAGCAGCTATATACTCCGCTTCCATCGTCGAGTCAGCAATGGTGTCTTGCTTGGAACTCTTCCAGCATACCGCCCTCCATTGAGGGTAAAGACATAACCTGACATCGACTTGGAGTCATCCTTGTCACTCTGGAAGCTGGAGTCAGCAAAAGCCTCGATCTTGAGGTCCTTTCCGCCGTAAACGAAGAACATATCCTTAGTCCTTCTCAGGTACTTTAGAATGTTCTTTACTGCTATCCAGTGCTTCTCCCCTGGGTCTGACTGATACCGGCTTACCACGCTCAGTGCATAAGCTACATCTGGTCTGGTGCACAACATCGCATACATTATAGAGCTCACCGCAGAAGCGTAGGGTATAACTGACATTCGTTCCCTTTCCAAATCAGTCTTAGGAGACATTTCGTTGGATAGGGTGATTCCGTGACAAGCCGGTAAACTACCGCGCTTAGAATCTTCCATACTGAATCTTTTCAGTATAGTGTTGATATTCCTGAACTGTGAAAGTCCCAACATCCTCTTGGATCTATCACGATAGATCCGGATCCCCAGAATGTAAGAGGCATCACCCAGGTCTTTCATGGAGAACCTGTATGACAAGAATCCTTTGACAGATTGCAACATAGGAATGTCATTTCCTATCAAGAGAATGTCATCCATGTACAAGACGAGGAATACGACAGTTCGTGGTACAATTTTACTATATATACATGGTTCATCTGGATTTTCGATAAAGTCATATTCCTTGACCGTTTCATCAAAACAGATGTTCCAACTCCGCGATGCCTGCTTTAGTCCATAAATGGACTTAAGCAACTTGCAAACTTTCCTGCTGCTCCCACTCTGATTGAAACCTTCTGGCTGATCCATATAGACGCACTCTTCTAAATTACCATTTAGAAAAGCCGTCTTTATATCCATCTGCCAGATCTCATAATCATGGAAGGCGGCAATGGCAAGAAGGATCCGAATGAATTTGAGCATAGCCACTGGAGAAAAAGTTTCGTCATAATCCAAACCAGGTCTTTGACGAAAAACCTTTGCAACAGGTCTAGCCTTATAGGTTTCCACCTGTCCATCTACACCAATCTTTTTCTTGAAGATCCACTTGCATCCTATGAGTTTTACCCCATCTGGAGCAAAGTCCAAAGTCCATAGTTTGTTGGTGTACATGGACTCCATCTCGGTCCGCATTACATCCAGCCATCGTAATGAGTCGCCGCTCTGGATGGCCTGCTGGAAGCTAGTAGGTTCATCATTATCAATGATGCAATCTTCTCTATCCCCGTCTATGAGAAAACTGAAAGGTTCCTAGGCACACTATAGAGGTCTCACAAGGCATCAACCATGCCAATATAAAAATTTATGGGTGCCGAGAAACCCTAATACGGATCATAGACTAGAATTCTAGGCGAAAAACGATTCAAGTTAACAACTTAACTAAAGTTCGGAAGTTACAACCTTTGTAGATCCGGATATCCACTTCCTCAGCTCCACGTAGACGTCCTCTCGCTGTCCTTTTCGAATCCTAGACTCATTCGTCGGCTTCATCGGGAAAACGAGCGGAATAGGTCGTCGGCTTCGTGCCGAAGATGATCTACGTCGAGGTTGCACAAGTTCAAGCTCCAACTTCACCAAGTTGTGAAACTTGTGAAGAAAACACCCAAAACAACTTGGTAAGAGGTAGAGGGTGAAGAAATAGGAGGTGGGTTCACTTTAGAATTGGATTTCTCACTTTGGATCTCAAGTTGCCATTGATGGCATCATAGTTTCTTTCTTGAAGATGAAGAAGAAGAAGTAGATAGAATATGATAAGTAGTGTGAAAAAGAATAATAAAATCAAATACTTATCATGTTCTAACCTAGGTTAAGTGTAGAGAATAAACCATGGTCACTTGGATGGGTTAGGGTTAAGCATGATGACAAGAATGGTTACAAAAGTCAAAGCTTCATGAAGCTTCAACTTAAAACAAAAATGGCCACCATTCTTATCTTAATCCTTTTCAAATAAATAAATAAATGAAAATGCAAAACCCTAATCAACACTTAACCATGGTTTAATTCTTTATACTTAACAACAAGATTATGTATCATCAAACATGATACAAATATGTGCACAAAAGTATATCACATATACTTCTTGCACATCAAGTGAGAAAATCCATATAAAGTGAACCAATACTAGTTAATGCAATGTAGTATATCAAATATATAATTATACATTAAATCATTAAATCAACACTTGATTTAACGATCCGGTCATATCGCATATAACCGACTAGTATCCAATGTATCGGCTTATCGAATCAATGATTCGATAACTAGGTCATATCGAATATAACCAATCGAAATATTTATCGCGAGAATGAAATGCGGTATCACATACACGCATTATTCTTGGTCCCGCACATATCTCATATGCGCTCCTATTTCGTTTCGCTTGAGCCAGGAAACCTCTGTGTAGGACTCTAAAGACTCGTCAATACGCCGGTAGCAGATGATGATCATATCAAGCACCCACAAGCCGCAAGCGGTCTGCTAAACGTAACGGCCATCCGGGTATTGAGCGATCAGAAGATCGACGAGCTAGCCCGCTCACACTCCTGTGAATCCAACTAGTAAGACTTACCGTACAGTCCGGTCTGTTCGTCTGATACGTCGCATATCAAGTCTAGCGGTGGTAAACGTCAGACCCCAATAACCGATAAGTCTGTAGGGTTTCTAGGCACTCTAGTTAGGTTTCGCAAGTGATCAAACATGCACAAATAAAATTTTACGGGTGCCTACAAACCCGACTACGGATCGTTTACTAGATATTTAGGCGAAACATGCAAGTAAACGGAAATATATCTAAAGGGAATGGGCTACAACCTTTGTAGATCCGGTCCACCACCTCCTAGGTTCCGTGAAGAAGTCTTTCCGCTGTCCAAAACGGACCCATGACTCTTGCATCGGTATCATCGAAGAATGGGCGAGCTTGATCGTCGGTTCAATGCCGAAGATGATCTACGTCGAGATATCGCAAGAACAAGCTCCAACTTCATCAAGCTTGGAAAACTTGTGAAGGAAACACCCTATACTACTTGGCAAGAGGTAGAGGATGAAGAAATAGGAGTTGGGTTCACTTTAGATTTGGATTTCTCACACTTTTTTAACACTTGCCATTGGAGTAGCAAGCTACATCCATGGAAGAAGAAGATGAAGAAGAAGAAGATGATATGATAACTTAAACTTAAAATAGAAAATAAAATACAATACTTATCATATCATTGACCATGGTTTAGTGTAGAGACTTAACTTAGGTTAGATAGTGGTTAGGGTTAGATAAAAGACAAGAATGGTGGACTAAGTTCAAAGCTTCAAGAAGCTTTCAAATAAAACAAAACTAGCAACCATTCTTATCTCTTTATCTTTTCTTTTTCCAAAATAAATAAAAGGAATAAATAAATGATTAAGTAAATGAAAAAGAAACCCTAATCACTAATTAACCATGGTTTAACACTTTACACAAAACCAAGCAAGAATGTATCATCAAACATGATACAATCATGTGCACAAAACTATATCGAATATACAATGTGCACATCCGCGCGAGAAAATCCATTTAAAGTGAACCGATACTAGTTAATGCAAAGCAATATATCAAATATATAATTATGTATTAAATCATTAAATCAACACTTGATTTAACGATCCGGTCATATCGCATATAACCGGCTAGTATCCAATGTGTCGGCTTATCGAATCAATCCTTGATTCGATAACTAGGTTATATCGCATATAACCATTCGATACATTGATCGCGAGAATCAAATACGGTATCACATACACGCATTATTCTCGGTCCCGTACATATCTCATATGCACTCCTATTTCGTTTCGCTTGAACCAGGAAACCTCTGTGTAGGACTCTAAAGACTCATCAATACGCCGGTAGCAGATGATGATCATATCATGTACCCACAAGCCGCAAGCGGTCTGCTAAACGTAACGGCCACCCGGGTATTGAGCGATCAGAAGATCGACGAGCTAGCCCGCTCACACTCCTGCGAATCCGACCAGTAACACTACCGTATAGTCCGGTCTGTTCGTCTGATATGTCGCATATCTCGCCTAGGGGTGGTAAACGTCAGACCCCAATAGCTCGATAAGTTATGCCGACTTGAGGTCCATAACATTCGTGAAACTACTGATAACTCTTACCAGTATATCACTGCAACCCTGGCCAGGGATTTCCTGTTATGGCCAGTCGAGCATAGCACAACATCAACCCCCAATACCGGGAGAAACGAATCCCCTCCTATCGCTCATTGCCTCCATGTGAATCGGGATTGTACCCAAAAACCACCTGTTTGCACAACTCAGTAGAGCCGTGGTAGGGTGGAAATCAAAGCACAGTGGGAGACACACAAGACTCTATGACGATCTCGGGTCAACAGACTATGCTGTACCAGTGTCACCAGAGAACTGCCATCTGACGTGAGGTATAATACCATCTGGGAGTTCTCGGCGAGTCCGTTCAGTGTACCCAGTCTCCACTGAGCACCCGCATACCATCTTCGATGTCAAACACCAATGGATATGGGATCATCCATCGCCCATCGCATGGGTCGAGAAGATATGCGCTAGTCTACTCTGGAATATCGATGCCCCGTCTCGATATTCCCTCGACTAGGAACTTTTCAAGGATGTGCTCATGGACTACTCAGGCCCCATTAGTATGATCTACATCATAGCCCTGGAAGTCGAGCACACATCCTAAGGGCTTTATCAACATGTAATCAGAGAGACAGAAAGTATACATGTTAAGATAAAGAGAAACCAGATAGCATACTATCATGTCGAGCAAGAAAGTCCTCCCTATGTATGTCCAAGCATCCACTACAATATACATCCAATGTACAGTAATGGCCTCTAGGGCATACATATAACTAACAATCTCCCACTTGCACTAGGGCCATCTTTAGCAGTGGTTGCAGTATCACATACTCAACCATCCCCTAAAAGTCTCTCTTTGGGAACAGGCCTTTGTGAGTGGATCCGCCGTGTTGTCCTCTGAGTCTTCTCTCCTAACCTCGATCACCCTGGAGATCAACTATCTCCATGATCAGGTGATGCTGCCTCAGAATTTGTCTGGGTCACTGATGGGACCGGGGTTCCAGGGTCGAAGCCACGCTTCCATTGTCATACAATGGCAGGAACCTAGTTCATCTTATGAACCAATATACACCCAAACAGCCTCTTTGGTAGTATCTTTAATAGCGATGTTACCAGCCTTTATCATCTAGTTTGCCACGGTATCGAGCTTGGAACTCTTCCAACATACCGTCCCTTTACTGAGGGTAAAGACAGTGCCTGTGACTGACATTCAGTCGTCTTTATCACCCTGGAACTCTTCCAGTGATTCTCCCCAGGATCGATTGATACCAGCTCACTACAGCTAGTGAGTATTCTAACATCCATTTAGATCTATCTCATAGATCCAAAATCCAGGATTTAGTAGGTATCACTTTGATCCTATTTGGGGAATCATAGTGATAATAGGAGATTGATCGATCGTAGTATAGGAAACTCTTTTCCTATCAAGAGTATGTTGTCTACGTACAATACGAAGATGACCACCTTACTCTCTACTACCCTTTTGTATATACAAGGTTCGTCTACCATTTTGATGAAGTCAAACACTTTGACTATCACATCAAAACAGACGTTCCAACTCCGCGATGCCTGCTTCATTATGTAAAGCAACTTGCACACGTTTCCGCTGCTCCCACTGTTTACGAAGACTTCTGGCTGTGTTCTTATAGACGTTCTCTTCTAAATCAGTATTTAGAAAAGTAGTCATGGCACCCAACCGCCAGATATCGTAGTTATGGTATGTAGCCGTGGTAAGTAGGATCTGGATAGACTTAAGCATAGCTACTGGAAAAAGGTTTCATCATTATCCACGCCTGGTCGATGACGAAAACCTTTAACAAGTCTAGCTTTGAAAGTCTCAACTTTTCCATGTACACCAAGTAATCTTCTCAAGATATACTTGCTCCTGATGGGGATTTAACCCTTCAGATATAGCAACCAAAGTCCATACTTTGTTGGTGTATATGGATTCCATCTCAGACCGCTAAGCATCCAGCCATTCTTACAGAGTCCCTACTCTCGATGGCCTGCTCGAAACTAGTTGGGTCATCATCTCATGATGCAATCCTTGCTCCCACTGTCATCGAGAAAACGAGGTATCTCTCAGGCGGATGAGGAACCCTACTAGATCGGCGGAAAGGCTGAGGTTCGTCGGGAACTATAGAATCTTATGGTTCAGTCAAATCATTAATTGCAGTTTTGTATAGCTGGAACCTTTCCAGTTCTACAGAACTGATCCTGCCTCGATCTTGTCCGGATTTTGCTTTAAACATAGGCCGGACAACCCCAAATCTTAACTCACTTAAGAGATAGGCTCTTCCCATACCATATCTCATATGGAATGGTAGGCAGTGGTTTGATTCGAACCAAATTCAATAGGTATGCAGCTTCTCAAGCGCATAACACCCAAAAGGAAATAGGTAACTCAGTAATACTCATCATAGAGCACACGATATCTAATATTGTGTAATTGCTCCGCCCCGATATACCATCGTGCTATGGTTTATACGGAGGAGTAATGCTGAGAGAGAATCTCATTCTCCTTTAGAATAGTCCAGGAATTCTATACACAAGTATTCTCCTCCCTGATCTCATCATAGGACATAATACTTATACCCGTATTTTGGTTCTCTACTTCTAACTTATATTCTGTGAATACCTCAAAAGGTTCGGACTTATATTTCAACAGGAATATATGACTGAATCTTGAGAGATCATCAGAGAATATAATGAAGTATAAAGAACCAGTCCTGGCATGTGTAGACAGGAGACCTTACATACATCATCATGCATCAGTCCCAAGAGTTTACTAACTCTTTCTCTGTTTCTAATAAACAGAGCTATGGTCATCTAATCTTTGTGACATGATTGGCAAGTTTCACAAGATGTAAATTCAAACTGATTTAAATATGCATCTAAAATGTAACTTCAGCCGGTCGGGTCGCATCGATGTGACCTAGTCTATAATGCCTCAAGAATGATTCGTTCATTTCTGAACTCTTCCTCTTATGTATGTTCTGTATACAAGGAACTGTAGTTTGATTTAGAACGTCAATGCTTTTAGATAACGTGCCTGAACCGATCAACTTTTGATATAGGAAATGTTCAAAACATTATCTAACAATACAAAATTATATCATTTCTTTACTAATAAAGAGACTGATATGATTTTGTATATCAGGTTCGGTATCTAATAGCATTTGTTCAGAATCAATGTATTCATAATACAGGGTGACAGTGACCAACAGACTTGGCTGCAACACTTGCCCCGGTTTCTGTCTCATGAAACTTATCACCCGTTCTCAGTTTTTCTACCCTTTTTGTAGCCCTATGTAACAGATTACATATCTGGGATCCTGATCCGGTATCATATACCCAGGATGCAGAGGATACTGAGAAACAGTTCTTTGTAATGAACACACCCGAAGGAGATGCATTATATGCACTTTCTTCGTTTGGGCGGCATAGGAAATCTGGTATTCCCCTGTTTCCTGCTCGGTCTTATAACAATTATAAGTTGGAGCGGGACCAACGTTCCCCAGCTCAGTATAACAAGCGGGTTCGGTCAATACATCTATTTTATTATCTTGATTAAGGCGTGATATGGTCGCTACCAGGAGAGAGAGAGAAGAAAACACTCTGCGTGCGCTCTTACAAGATCAGATTGGTTATAAATTTTATCTAATCGTGATGGCTCCCACTGTTTTTATCAAATCTTCCTTCAAACCCTAAAAGGAAAGACTAGCCGGGATTAATTACTCACTACAAGTTCGCCAATCTTTCAGCCAGGCCAGTGTCGGTACTTTGAGGGAGGTCCCCCGTGCTTTCGCACGAACCTAATTAATATAAACCTCGTTTTCCCAGAGGCGTAACCCCGTTGACACCTTTCTAGACACCTACTTGATCGGCTAATTGTAATGTATAAAACTCTCCCAGGAGTAACATTTACTCGCAGTGGGTATCGGGATCCAACTATCACATAGAAGGTATGCAATCTCATTGCAAGTTTCAACACTTGAAACTCCCGATAATGGTTTCTACCCCTAGCACCTATGACCTTAACTATGGTCAACAAATCATAAGTACTAGTCAAGTTCTACCCGTCATTTCGTGATTAATTAGACCCACCCACATGACCCTTAACTAAGGTCAACAAAGTCACACGACTGTCCTAACTAATCGCATCATATGCGGTGTAGGAAGACATCACTTAGCTACCGTACACTGTGCCTTGACTATGGTCAACAAACACAGCACGAATACTAAGTACTCTACTTCCTAAAATGACGGAGGGTTGCGGCTGGTTTTTGTGAAAACCTTTAATGCTTTGAACTTGATCTCGTTGCGGAATCAAATGGTTTTTAAATGGAATGGTTTCGAGGCTTTTCTAGTTTTGCTAAAGGGGTCACTCCCGGTGAAGGGATCGTCGGCCCTTTCCTCGTCGAATGAGGTGCGGGATATATCATATATATCACTGTGCAAAGCGGAAACTATAGAAGCGATCAAAGACAAACCGAGGGTTGTAGCATCTGCCAGTTATTGCTAAAGGAGTCACTCCCGGTGAAGGGATCTCGGTCCTTTCCTCATCGAATAAGGTGCTGGATGTTCTATAATGAACACCGCGATGCAAAGCAAGAACTGTAGCTACCTGTTTTTATTTTGAAATTCGATTCCACAACATCAATTAGGTTTATTTTTCTTTCATTAATCTTATTAATGAATATCCCATCATTTAATTCCACCTAACCGTCACAGATAAATATAACGTACGCTTATGCCATCCGCATTCGCCTCGATGTCCCGTCTGCACCGTTAGGTTAGGTAACTAACGCCAGAGCGAGGCAGGGCTAGCGCGGGTGTAAAACATAAGCAACGTCTATATAATATATCATATATACTATAATATCTGTCACAGAGCACAGAACATCGCATGATCACAGATAAAACACAGCAGAAGAAACATATGAAATATTGGATATACTAGGAAGTCCGTGTTTTCAATACGAGCCAGTATAAAACACGGATTCCACGGTCGTGATGAATAGCCAATCCCACACCCCTAGACCCCTACGAGAGCGGCAAGCAACCCTGCCAATTCTAGGGTTAGGAAACCCGGACTCGACTCCTCGAGTTGGTCTCCCACTGGACCCCAGAACCCGGTTACTTATGCTCCCCTCCTTGGGTCTATCCTAGTGCAAAAAAGTAAATAATATACAAACGGTGACTACTTCCGCAACCTGGAAGTGCCCCAAATAAAAGAATATTACATACAAGTTTTTACATGAATGAAAATGAAAAACACTCATCTCACATAAAAAACCCCGGCTATTCAAATACGACGATCCAATATAACATATCCAGCAACATATAACATCACATGTCATCAACGTAAGTAAATATGTCCATCCCAATTGTCGTTGACATATAGCAACGAAACCGGCGATATCACATATTACACTTACGGTCACAGCAAAGAAAGTGTAAAACTACAACAGTTGGAATCCACAATCACCTCAGACATCACATGCCTGACCAAATGAATTCCTTAGACATCGCATGCCTAACAATTATAAACCCCGCATTTTAGTCTCATTATCGAAAACTCTTTTCAATATCAAGTCGGGTAATTCAACAAGATTCCCGACATCCTGATCGAATGCTCGTCGCAAACTTCAGTAGGCGGCCGCACCCCCGATACCGTCGACGAAGTGCACCAAGGCGGAACACCGCCACCGCGAGCACCCGAACGGATGCTTTCGGCGACGGGGTTCTCCTACAGTCACTTGGTCGGGGCTATGGAGTGAGGCTGTCTATTAAGTTTACCCGGCGAGTATTCGCGTACGCTACGTGATTGCGACGGACTTTTGATCGCATCAAAATTCCGTGGCAACCGATCAAGTGAGACTAAACTGCTATGTTTATAACATTCATTCAGTTATCTCATAACTATTTGTGAATTCCAATTATTGTATCACATTCCAGATAAACAGAAAATGTTAAACTTTCCGATCGAACAATCGAACACCCAAGTTTTCCCGATACAGCTAAACATATGAAATAAGTCTAACAACATTCCGTTCGTACCTCAGTACCAACGGTCCAGCCGTAGAAGGGTCAAGCCAACGCCTCACATGTGGCACGCCGTACTGCCCCAATCCCGAAGGTTCAAAGGGCAGTTCAAGACGGTCACATAATCGAGTTAAGGTTTGTTGTCTTCTAGAGGGACCATCGCGTTACTTGCACTACTTAGAACGTCGTTAAACTACGGAAAAATCCAACACTTGGAAATTTCGCGACAGGGGAAAAATTGGGTATTTAAATCCGGTCGAACTTTTTAACATATTCTAAGATTTATCCGGAAAACCACACAGACAAAATTTGATAATCCGATTGAACATTCGAATCCCCAAAACAACTCAGAAAAATCAACTCTGTAAAAATTATTAAAAATTCCCAGAGAAATCACCACAGGAAACTAAAAGTTACTGTGCAAAAAGATTTAAAAAATGTGGCCGTACGGCCGTTGAACCGCCGCCTGAGCTATTGCTCAGGCCACGGTTCCGCGCTTAGAAAAATGAATTGGGCCTCCAAATTTTACAGTAACTCTTAGATATTTGTGATATGTTCTCTGCATATTTTTAATTCTGAAAAAGACCAGATTTCACAAATCGTCCAGAGAGCAATTTTGTTTCGGGGTTTCGAGTTCGTTCGGACTTCAATTTCCGTCTGGACTTCGCCTAAGGCTCTAACTAGGCTCTGATACCACTGTAGGGTTTCTAGGCACTCTAGTTAGGTTTCACAAGTGATCAAACATGCACAAATAAAATTTTACGGGTTCCTACAAACCCGACTACGGATCGTTTACTAGATATTTAGGCGAAACATGCAAGTAAACGGAAATATATCTAAAGGGAATGGGCTACAACCTTTGTAGATCCGGTCCACCACCTCCTAGGTTCCGTGAAGAAGTCTTTCCGCTGTCCAAAATGGACCCATGACTCTTGCATCGGTATCATCGAAGAATGGGCGAGCTTGATCGTCGGTTCAATGCCGAAGATGATCTACGTCGAGATATCGCAAGAACAAGCTCCAACTTCATCAAGCTTGGAAAACTTGTGAAGGAAACACCCTATACTACTTGGCAAGAGGTAGAGGATGAAGAAATAGGAGTTGGGTTCACTTTAGATTTGGATTTCTCACACTTTTTTAACACTTGCCATTGGAGTAGCAAGCTACATCCATGGAAGAAGAAGATGAAGAAGAAGAAGATGATATGATAACTTAAACTTAAAATAGAAAATAAAATACAATACTTATCATATCATTGACCATGGTTTAGTGTAGAGACTTAACTTAGGTTAGATAGTGGTTAGGGTTAGATAAAAGACAAGAATGGTGGACTAAGTTCAAAGCTTCAAGAAGCTTTCAAATAAAACAAAACTAGCAACCATTCTTATCTCTTTATCTTTTCTTTTTCCAAAATAAATAAAAGGAATAAATAAATGATTAAGTAAATGAAAAAGAAACCCTAATCACTAATTAACCATGGTTTAACACTTTACACAAAACCAAGCAAGAATGTATCATCAAACATGATACAATCATGTGCACAAAACTATATCGAATATACAATGTGCACATCCGCGCGAGAAAATCCATTTAAAGTGAACCGATACTAGTTAATGCAAAGCAATATATCAAATATATAATTATGTATTAAATCATTAAATCAACACTTGATTTAACGATCCGGTCATATCGCATATAACCGGCTAGTATCCAATGTGTCGGCTTATCGAATCAATCCTTGATTCGATAACTAGGTTATATCGCATATAACCATTCGATACATTGATCGCGAGAATCAAATACGGTATCACATACACGCATTATTCTCGGTCCCGTACATATCTCATATGCACTCCTATTTCGTTTCGCTTGAACCAGGAAACCTCTGTGTAGGACTCTAAAGACTCATCAATACGCCGGTAGCAGATGATGATCATATCATGTACCCACAAGCCGCAAGCGGTCTGCTAAACGTAACGGCCACCCGGGTATTGAGCGATCAGAAGATCGACGAGCTAGCCCGCTCACACTCCTGCGAATCCGACCAGTAACACTACCGTATAGTCCGGTCTGTTCGTCTGATATGTCGCATATCTCGCCTAGGGGTGGTAAACGTCAGACCCCAATAGCTCGATAAGTTATGCCGACTTGAGGTCCATAACATTCGTGAAACTACTGATAACTCTTACCAGTATATCACTGCAACCCTGGCCAGGGATTTCCTGTTATGGCCAGTCGAGCATAGCACAACATCAACCCCCAATACCGGGAGAGACGAATCCCCTCCTATCGCTCATTGCCTCCATGTGAATCGGGATTGTACCCAAAAACCACCTGTTTGCACAACTCAGTAGAGCCGTGGTAGGGTGGAAATCAAAGCACAGTGGGAGACACACAAGACTCTATGACGATCTCGGGTCAACAGACTATGCTGTACCAGTGTCACCAGAGAACTGCCATCTGACGTGAGGTATAATACCATCTGGGAGTTCTCGGCGAGTCCGTTCAGTGTACCCAGTCTCCACTGAGCACCCGCATACCATCTTCGATGTCAAACACCAATGGATATGGGATCATCCATCGCCCATCGCATGGGTCGAGAAGATATGCGCTAGTCTACTCTGGAATATCGATGCCCCGTCTCGATATTCCCTCGACTAGGAACTTTTCAAGGATGTACTCATGGACTACTCAGGCCCCATTAGTATGATCTACATCATAGCCCTGGAAGTTGAGCACACATCCTAAGGGCTTTATCAACATGTAATCAGAGAGACAGAAAGTATTCATGTTAAGATAAAGAGCAACCAGATAGCATACTATCATGTCGAGCAAGAAAGTCCTCCCTATGTATGTCCAAGCATCCACTACAATATACATCCAATGTACAGTAATGGCCTCTAGGGCATACATATAACTAACAAAGTCGTGCCGATGTGAGGCTCATAACGGGTCGAGAAACTACTGGTAACACTTACCAGCAAATCTCTGATCATCCCTGGCCAGGGACTTCCCTGTTACGGCGAATCGAGCACAGCGCAACATCAACCCCCGATACCGGGAGAGACGAAACCCCTCCTATCGCTCTTTGCCTCCATGTGACTCGGGACTGTACCCAAAGACCACCGTTTTGCACGCCCTCATGGACGTGGTTAGGTGGAGATCAAAGCACAGTGGGAATCACACAAGACTCTATGACGATCTCGGGTCTACAGACTAACCTGTACAAGTGTCACCTGAGAACTACCATCTGACGTGAGGTATAATACCATCTGGGAGTTCTCGGCGAGTCCGTCCAGTGTACCCAGTCTCCACTGAGCACCCGTACACCATCTCTGATGTCAAACACCAATGGATATGGGATCATCCATCGCCTATCTCATGGGTCGAGAAGCGTATACGCTAGTCTACTCTGGTATATCGATGCCCCGTCTCGATACACCCACGACTAGGGACCTTGAAGGATGTACCTATGGACTACCATGTCCCCACTAGTATGATCTGCATCATAGTCCAGGTAGTCAAGTACACATCCTAAGGGCTTTACCAACATGTAACTATAAGACAGTTTAAAGAGACAAGTGTACATGTTAAGATAAAGAGCAACCAGATAGCATACTATCATATCGAGCAAGAAAGTCATCTTTATATATGTCCAAGCATCCAATATAATATACATCATCTGTACAATACTGGCCTCTAGGGCATACATACAACTAACACTCTCCCACTTGCACTAAGGCCAGCTGCTGTAGTATCGCATACCGAGCATCCCGAAGAGTCTCTCAAACTGTATCTGGGGAATGGCCTTCGTGAGTGGATCCGCCGTGTTGTTCTTCGTGTCAACCCTCCTGACCTCGATCTCCCGGCGATCAACTATCTCCCGGATCAGGTGATACCGCCTCAGAATATGCCTGGACCGCTGATGGGACCTGGGTTCCTTGGCCAAAGCCACCGCTCCATTGTTATCACAATACAAAGGTATTGGATGCTCAATGGATGGAACCACTCCAAGTTCAGTAATGAACTTTTTGATCCAGACAGCCTCTTTGGCAGCATCGTTGGCAGCGATGTATTCAGCCTCCATCGTCGAGTCTGCCACGGTTTCCTGCTTGGAACTCTTCCAGCTAACCGCCCCTCCGTAAAGGGTAAAGACAAAGCCCGACTGCGACTTAGAGTCGTCCTTATCACTCTGGAAGCTCGAATCGGTAAAGGACTCCACTTGGAGTTCTCCGTTACCATACACCAAGAACATATCTCTAGTCCTTCGCAAGTACTTGAGAATGCTCTTCACAGCTGTCCAGTGACTCTCTCCAGGATCAGCTTGATACCTGCTCACTACACTTAGTGAGTATGCTACATCGGGTCTGTTACATAGCATCGCATACATGATAGAGCCTACTGCCGAAGCATAGGGTATCCCTTGCATGCGAGCTCTCTCCAAATCAGTCTTAGGAGACATCTCTTTGGAGAGAGTGACTCCAGAGATCGTGGGCAAGTTCCCATGCTTGGACTCTTCCATACTAAACCTCTTTAGTATGGTGTCAATGTACCTAGATTGGGACAATCCCAAAATCCTTTTGGATCTATCTCTATAGATCCTAATTCCTAATATGCAGGAGGCATCGCCAAGATCTTTCATTGAGAATCTTTGTGATAAGAAGAGCTTGACCGATTGCAGCATAGGAATATCATTTCCTATCAAGAGTATGTCGTCCACGTACAATACGAGGAAGACAACCTTACTCTCTGCCACCTTCTTGTAGATACAAGGTTCATCTGGGTTTTTGACGAAATCAAACTCTTTGATAACGACGTCAAAGCAGATGTTCCAACTCCGCGATGCTTGCTTTAATCCATAAATGGATTTAAGCAGCTTGCACACCTTCCCGCTGCTCCCACTGTCTACGAAGCCCTCTGGCTGAGTCATGTACACGCACTCTTCTAAATCACCATTTAGAAAGGCGGTCTTAACATCCATTTGCCAGATTTCGTAATCATGATATGCAGCAATGGCAAGCATGATCCGGATGGATTTAAGCATAGCCACTGGAGAAAAGGTCTCGTCATAGTCCACACCTGGTCTTTGACGAAAACCCTTTGCTACAAGTCTAGCTTTGAAAGTCTCCACTTTCCCATCTACACCAAGTTTCTTCTTGAAGATCCACTTGCTCCCGATGGGTTTTACCCCTTCAGGAGCAACTTCCAAAGTCCATACTTTGTTGGTGTACATGGATTCCATCTCGGACCGCATAGCATCCAGCCATTTCACTGAGTCCCTACTCGTGATGGCCTGCTCGAAGCTAGTTGGGTCATCATCCTCCATGATGCAATCCTCGCTCCCACCATCCATGAGAAAACCGTAGTATCTCTCAGGTGGGCGAGGAACCCTACTAGATCGGCGGAGAGGCTGAGGTTCGTCGGAAGCTACTGAATGCTCTGGTTCCACTAAATCTTCTGTTGTGTTTTGTTCAGCTGGAACCTCTTCCAGTTCTACCTCAGAGCCACTAATTTCTTTTGCAAGAAATTCCTTTTCTAAAAAGGTGGCATGTTGAGAAACAAATACTCTTTGTTCCTCACTGTGGTAGAAGATATACCCTCGCGAATGTTTGGGATATCCAACAAACTTACACAAAACAGATCTTGCCTCGAGTTTGTCCGGTTTTTGTCTTTTGACATAGGCCGGGCAACCCCATATCTTTATAAAATTAAGATATGGTCTCTTCCCTTCCCATATCTCATATGGTGTGGTAGGCACAGATTTGGTGGGAACCCTGTTCAGTAGGTATGCTGCCGTTTCCAGTGCATATCCCCAGAAGGAAACAGGTAACTCAGCTACACTCATCATAGAGCGCACCATATCTAATAGGGTGCGGTTTCTCTGCTCCGATACACCATTGTGCTGTGGTGTATATGGAGGAGTTAGCTGAGAGAGAATCCCATTCTCTTTTAGGAAGTCCAGGAATTCAATGCTCAAGTATTCTCCTCCTCGATCAGATCGTAGGATTTTAATACTTTTTCCGGTTTGGTTCTCAACTTCTTGTTTATATTCTCTAAATTTCTCAAAAGCTTCTGATTTTTGTTTCATCAGGAACACATATCTGAATCTAGAGAGATCGTCAGTGAATGTAATGAAGTACGAAGAACCATCCCTGGCATGTGTAGACATGGGACCGCATACATCACTATGTATAAGTCCCAAGAGTTCGGTAACTCTTTCTCCGTGTCCCGTAAACGGAGTTTTGGTCATCTTGCCTTTGAGACATGACTGGCAAGTGTCATAAGATGAAAATTCAAACGGATTTAAATATCCATCCTTATGCAACTTAGCCAGTCGTGTCGCATTGATGTGACCCAGTCTACAATGCCACAAGAAGGATTCGTTGAGTTCAGAACTCTTCTTCTTGTGTGTGTTTGTTATGCTCAGAACTGTTGATTGATTTAGAACATAAATGCCATTGCATAACGTGCCTGATCCAACCAACTTTTGGTTACGGAAAATGTTCATAACATAATCCTGTAATACAAAATTATATCCCTCTTTACTTAATAAAGAAACCGATATAATGTTGCATATCAGGTTCGGCATGTAATAGCATTCGTTCAGAACCAATGTATTACCAGTTGGTAATACAAGGTGATATTCCCCGACAGTCTTAGCTGCAACAATTGCACCATTTCCAACTCTAATGTCTTTATCACCTTCTCCAAGTTCTCTACCTTTCCTAAGCCCATGTAACTGATTACATATATAGGATCCTGACCCGGTATCTAATACCCAGGACGTGGAGCAAATGGAGAAACAGTTCTCTGTAACGAACACACCCGAAGAAAATGCATCAACATGTACTTTCTTCATTCGGGTGGCATGGGAATCCTGGTATTCCCCTATTTCCTGTTCATTCCTATAACTCTTATAAGATAGAACGGAACCAACGTTCCCCAGCACAGTATAACATGCGGGTTTGGTCAATACATCCATATTATTATCTTCATTAGGGCATGAAATGGTCGCTACCTGGAGAGAGAGAGAAGAAAACACTTTAGCGTATGCTCGTGCAAGATCAGATTGGTTATTATCTTATCTAATCAGGATGGCTCCCACTGCTTTTTATCAAATCTTCCTTCAAACCCTAAAAGGAAAGACTAGCCGGGATTAATTACACACTACAAGTTCGCCAATCTTTCAGCCAGGCCAGTGTCGGTACTTTGAGGGAGGTCCCCCGTGCTTTCGCACGAACCTAATTAATGTAAACCTCGTTTTCCCAGAGGCGTAACCCCATTGACACCTTTCTAGTCACCTACTTGATCAGCTAATTGCAACGTGTAAAACTCTCCCAGGAGTAACTCTTACTCGCAGTGGGTATCGGGATCCAACTATCTCATAGAAGGTATGCAATCTCATTGCAAATTTCAACACTTGAAATTCCCGATAATATTTTTCCCCAAGCATCCTATGACCTTGACGGAGGTCAACAAACCACAGGGTGCAAGTCAAGTTCAACCCGTCATTTCTTGATTGAATCAAACCCACCCGCACGACCCTTGACGGAGGTCAACAAGGTCGTACGACTACCCTAATCCAATCTGCATCACATGCATAAGCAGACAAATACTAGTTAGCTACCGCACACTACGCCTTGACGGAGGTCAACAAACGTAGCACGAATACTAAGTAGGATTTATCTGAAATGACGGAGGGCTACGTCAGGTTTTTCTGAAAACCTATTGCGTAATGAACTTGATATCGTTGTAGAATCAAATGAAGTTTTAAAAATGGAGTGATTTTGAGGCTTTTCTAGTTTTGCTAAAGGGGTCACTCCCGGTGAAGGGATCGTCGGCCCTTTCCTCGTCGAATGAGGTACGGGATATATCATATATATCACTGTGCAAAGCATAAACTATAGAAGCAATCAAAAGCAAACCGAGTGTGTAGCATCTGCCAGTTATTGCTAAAGGAGTCACTCCCGGTGAAGGGATCTCGGTCCTTTCCTCATCGAATAAGGTGCAGGATATATCACATATACCGCTGTGCAAAGCAAGAACTGTAGCTACCTGTTTTATTTAAAATTTGATTCTACAACATCTTAGGTTTCTTTTCTTTCATTAATCACATTAATGAAGTCCCATCATTTAAATACCTAAACATCACAGATAGATATGACGTACACTTATGCCATCCGCATTCGCCTCGATGTCCCCTCGTGCACCGTTAGGTTAGGTAACTAACGACAGAGCAGGGCAGGGCTAGCGCGGGTGTAAAACATAAGTAACGTCTATATAATATATCATATATACTATATACTATATCCATCACAGAATCATAACACAGATATCGCAGCAGAAGAAACATATGAAATATTGGATATACTAGGACGTCCGTGTTTTCAATACGAGCCAGTATAAAACACGGATTCCACGGTCGTGATGAATAGCCAATCCCACACCCCTAGACCCCTACGAGAGCGGCAAGCAACCCTGCCAATTCTAGGGTTAGGAGACCCGGACTCGACTCCTCGAGTTGGTCTCCCACTGGACCCCAGAACCCGGTTACTTGTGCTCCCCTCCTTGGGTCTATCCTAATGCGGAAAAGTAAATAATATACAAAGGGTGACAACTTCCGCTACCTGGAAGTGTCCCAAATAAAAGAATATTACATACAAGTTTTTACATGAATGAAAATGAAAAACACTCATCTCACATAAAAAACCCCGGCTATTCAAACACGACGATCCAATATAACATATCCAGTAACACATAACATCACATGTCATCAACGTAAGTAAGTATGCATACCCCAATTGTCGTTGACGTATAGCAACGAAACCGGCGATATGAACATACTACACTTACGGTCACAGAAAAGAAAGTGTAAAACTACAACAGTTGGAATCCGCAACCTCTTTAGACATCGCATGCCTAATTAAATGAAATACTTAGACATCAAATTCCTAACAGTTATAAACCCCGCATTTTAGTCTCATTATCGAAAACTCTTTTCAATATCAAGTGAAACTAAACCGCTAGATTTATAACATTCATTCAGTTATCTCATAACTGTTTGTGAATTCCAATTATTGTATCACATTCCAGATAAACAGAAAATGTTAAATTTTCCGATCGAACAGTCGAATACCCAAGTTTTCCGATACAGCTCAACACATGAAATGAGTCTAACTACATTCAATTCGTGCCTCAGTACCAACGGTCCAGCCGTAGAAGGGTCAAGCCAACACCTCACATGTGGCACGCCGTACTGCCCCAAACCCGAAGGTTCAAAGGGCAGTTCAAGACGGTCACATAATCGAGTTAAGGTTTGTTGTCTTCTGGAGGGTCCATCGCGTTACTTGCACTACTTAGAACGTCGTTAAACTACGGAAAAATCCAACACTTGGAAATTTCCCGACAGGGGAAAAGTTGGGTATTTATATCCGGTCGAACTTTTTAACATATTCTAAAATTATCCGGAAATACACAAAGACGAAATTTGATAATCCGGTCGAAACACCGAGTCCCCAAAACAACCCAGAAAATTCAACTCTTGAAAAAATATTAAAAATTCCCAGGAAAATCACCACTGGAAACTAAGAGTTACTATGCAAAAAACTTTACATACTGTAGCCGTACGACCGCGGAACCGCCGCATGAGCCTTGCTCATGCCGCGGAACCGCGGTGATAAAGTGGAATTAGGCTCACGAATTTCACAGTAAACCTTATAATTTCCTGCTGATTTTTCTGCATATTTTTAATATCGAAAAACTCCAGATTTTGGAAAAAGTCCAGAGAGCATGTTTGGTTTAGGGTTTCGGGTTCGTTCGGGCTTCAAATTGCGTCTAGACTTCGCCTAAGGCTCTAGCTAGGCTCTGATACCAGTGAAAGGTTCCTAGGCACACTATAGAGGTCTCACAAGGCATCAACCATGCCAATATAAAAATTTATGGGTGCCGAGAAACCCTAATACGGATCTTAGACTAGAATTCTAGGCGAAAAACGATTCAAGTTAACAACTTAACTAAAGTTCGGAAGTTACTGTAAGTCCATGCTACCTCTCCCGGTACTTTCGGGAATACGGAATTTGGTAAAAAACGATTTTCTTAAAGATGGTAACATGGACCTATAACCCGGATCTTGGTTAAACATCTATCTAACATCCTAACTAAGAGATTCTAGCTACTCGGTTAGGGGGTTATACCTAGCTTGTCTTGAACTCCTTCTCTTCAAGCTCCGATGGTGGTCCGATGGCTCCTTCTCGTCGTCTCCGTACGCCGAAGATAGATCCACTTGAAAGCTCCAACCTTTAGCTCCTTCTTCGTTCTTTGAAGAAACTAGTTCACTTGGTTTGCTAAACCTAGTGAACTAGAATGAGTAGAGAGGAAATAGAATGGGATTTTATCTATGGTTCTTGATTCTCAACTCATGAGACAAGAGAACCATAGATCAAGAGAGGGAGCAAGAGGTTGAGGGTGAGAGCAAGAGGAGAGCTCAAGAACAAGAGAGAGAATGAGCAAGAAAGAATGTGGCTCTCTTTTGTCTTTCACCCTCTCATAATCCAAAGTGATCATAACTCATCATATCAAAAAAAGTCTTATGTGATGGTTTGAAGCAACCACAACCATATCATTTCATGCACTCATTTTACACAAATGAGCAAGTAAACAAAAGTCTTTGCCATGAAATGATGGCTATGGTTATCATGATGGTCAACTAGTCAAGCCTAGTCAACCGGTCAACAAGTCAACAAAAGTCAACAAGTCAACAAAGTCAACAAGTCAACAAAAGTCAACAAGTCAACAACCATATCACCATAATACTTAATTAATATAATAGTTAATCACATATCATATTCTCATTAGGGTTGAGCATAAAGTCAAATAGTCAACGGTCAACTGTCAACAACCCTAATGAGAATCCGCTGCCTCTGCCTCCCTGTCAACTGTGCATACACACCCGCATCCGCGTTCCGAGGAACACGAATGCAAACTGGATAAATCCAATCCCATAAGGTACACTAGGATCTGGCTTAAACCAAAGCCCGCTAGTGTAAACTGTCCGGACACTGTACGCGCACAAGTGCACGGATGTGACCGAACCCTGTCGCAAAACCATACGACCTGTCGCAATACCATGCGACCTCTACTCTTTTGCCTAAAGGCGAAAAGCTTTCTGTGTGGGACTCTAAAGACTCGACACTACGCTGGCAGTGGGTTTAACCACAGACCGCAAGCGGCACTAGCTGTGCGTAACGGTCCCCAGGTAATGCCGACAAGAAGATCGACGAGGCGAAACCCATCTGAACTCCTACTGAGCCTGAGTATGACATTCTCCGTACAGTCCGGTCTGTTTGTCTGATACATCGCATGGCGGGCCTAGGGGGTGGTAAACGTCAGTCCCCCAATAGCGGTACAAGTCGTGCCGGAGCGAAGCCCAAAACACCCTGAGATAACACTGGAAACCTACCAGTATATCTCGATTGCCCTGGCCAGGGACTACTCGTGTAATGGCTCTCCTAGACACAGCGCGATGTCAACCCCCAATACCGGGAGAGACGAATCCTATCTAACCGTCACTGCCTCCAAGTGCTTCGGGACTGCACCCAACCACTACCTGTTTGCACGACTCCTTTGAGCCGTGGTAGGGTAGTGATCAAAGTACAGTGGGAACACACTCGAGGCGGAGTGACAGTGTCAAGTCGGCGGGCTAAGCTGTACTCATGTCACCTGGGAACTGATAACTGACGATAGGTATAATACCAACTAGTCAGTTCCCGACGAGTCCTGTCCAGTGTACCCGTAACCTAACGAGCACCCGGATACTATCTCAAGTACGACGTACTGACGGCTGTGGGACAGACCGTCTCCCACACTGGGATGAGAAGCACATGCGCTGGTCTACTCCGGAGTATCGATGCCCTGTCTCGATAGTCCTGCGACCAGGGACCTGCATAAGGATGTGCTTATAGATTACCCAGCCCCACTAGTGTGACGGCCATCACATCGCTGGTAATCAAGCAAAGATCCTAAGGGCTCTACTAATGTGTATAGGCGATATACAAAAATAAACACATGTACACATTGAAGTAGAAACAAACCAAGTAGCATACTACTATTTTGAGCAAGATTGTATATACAAGGTGAATATCCCAAGCATCCATTAAGTAATATACAAACCAGTATGATACAGTAATGGCCTCTAGGGCATATACACTAACAGTTACAACCTTTGTAGATCCGGATATCCACTTCCTCAGCTCCACGTAGTCATCCTCTCGCTGTCCTTTTCGAATCCTAGACTCATTCGTCGGCTTCATCGGGAAAACGAGCGGAATAGGTCGTCGGCTTCGTGCCGAAGATGATCTACGTCGAGGTTGCACAAGTTCAAGCTCCAACTTCACCAAGTTGTGAAACTTGTGAAGAAAACACCCAAAACAACTTGGCAAGATGTGGAGGGTGAAGAAATAGGAGGTGGGTTCACTTTAGAATTGGATTTCTCACTTTGGATCTCAAGTTGCCCTTGATGGCATCATAGTTTCTTTCTTGAAGATGAAGAAGAAGAAGTAGATAGAATATGATAAGTAGTGTGAAAAAGAATAATAAAATCAAATACTTATCATGTTCTAACCTAGGTTAAGTGTAGAGAATAAACCATGGTCACTTGGATGGGTTAGGGTTAAGCATGATGACAAGAATGGTTACAAAAGTCAAAGCTTCATGAAGCTTCCACTTAAAACAAAAAAGGCCACCATTCTTATCTTAATCCTTTTCAAATAAATAAATGAAAATGCAAAACCCTAATCAACACTTAACCATGGTTTAATTCTTTATACTTAACAACAAGATTATGTATCATCAAACATGATACAAATATGTGCACAAAAGTATATCACATATACTTCTTGCACATCAAGTGAGAAAATCCATATAAAGTGAACCAATACTAGTTAATGCAATGTAGTATATCAAATATATAATTATACATTAAATCATTAAATCAACACTTGATTTAACGATCCGGTCATATCGCATATAACCGACTAGTATCTAATGTATCGGCTTATCGAATCAATGATTCGATAACTAGGTCATATCGAATATAACCAATCGAAACATTTATCGCGAGAATGAAATGCGGTATCACATACATGCATTATTCTCGGTCCCGCACATATCTCATATGCGCTCCTATTTCGTTTCGCTTGAGCCAGGAAACCTCTGTGTAGGACTCTAAAGACTCGTCAATACGCCGGTAGCAGATGATGATCATATCAAGCACCCACAAGCCGCAAGCGGTCTGCTAAACGTAACGGCCATCCGGGTATTGAGCGATCAGAAGATCGACGAGCTAGCCCGCTCACGCTCCTGTGAATCCAACTAGTAAGACTTACCGTACAGTCCGGTCTGTTCGTCTGATACGTCGCATATCAAGTCTAGGGGTGGTAAACGTCAGACCTCAATAACCGATAAGTCGTGCCGATGTGAGGCTCATAACGGGTCGAGAAACTACTGGTAACACTTACCAGCAAATCTCTGATCAGCCTTGGCCAGGGACTTCCCTGTTACGGCCAATCGAGCACAGCACAACATCAACCCCCAATACCGGGAGAGACGAAACCCCTCCTATCGCTCATTGCCTCCATATGACTCGGGACTGTACCCAAAGACCACCGTTTTGCATACCCTCATGGACGTGGTAAGGTGGAGATCAAAGCACAGTGGGAATCACACAAGACTCTATGACGATCTCGGGTCTACAGACTAACCTGTACAAGTGTCACCTGAGAACTGCCATCTGACGTGGGGTATAATACCATCTGGGAGTTCTCGGCGAGTCCGTCCAGTGTACCCTGTCTCCACTGAGCACCCGTACACCATCTCTGATGTCAAACACCAATGGATATGGGATCATCCATCGCCCATCTCATGGGTCGAGAAGCGTATACGCTAGTCTACTCTGGTATATCGATGCCCCGTCTCGATACACCCACGACTAGGGACCTTGAAGGATGTACCTATGGACTACCATGTCCCCACTAGTATGATCTGCATCATAGTCCAGGTAGTCAAGTACACATCCTAAGGGCTTTACCAACATGTAACTATAAGACAGTTTAAAGAGACAAGTGTACATGTTAAGATAAAGAGCAACCAGATAGCATACTATCATATCGAGCAAGAAAGTCATCTCTATATATGTCCAAGCATCCAATATAATATACATCATCTGTACAATACTGGCCTCTAGGGCATACATACAACTAACAAAAACCGTAGTATCTCTCAGGCGGATGAGACGGCCTACTACTCCTGCAGAGGGGTGCGAGAATGTCCTGTTTTTCTAGAACTTCTGGTTCTACCAAACTTTCAGTAGTAGTTTGTGGTTCTGGAATTTCTTTCAGTTCTATTGCGCTCCCACTTGTTTCCTTTTCTAAAAACTGCTGTTCTAGAAAATGGGCATTACGAGAAACAAAAACCTTTTGTACCTCTGCGTAATAGAAAAAACATCTCTTGGAGTTCTTTGGATATCCCACAAACATACACTGTACTGATCGTGCCTCGAGTTTGTCCGCATGCCGCTTTTTAACAAAAGCTGGACATCCCCATATCTTCAGATATTGAAGATAGGGTTTCTTCCCACTCCACATCTGATATGGTGTGGTAGGCACAGTCTTGGTAGGAACCCTGTTCAAAAGATATGCAGCTGATTCTAGCGCATAACCCCAGAAAGATCGCGGTAACTCAGCATTACTCATCATGGAACGTACCATATCTAATAGGGTTCGGTTTCGTCTTTCTGATACATCGTTATGCTGTGGAGTGTATGGAAGAGTAAGCTGAGATAGAATTCCTTTCTCTTTTAGGTAACTCAAGAACTCGGCACTTAAGTATTCACCACCTCGATCAGATCTCAGTGTCTTGATACTTTTGCCGGTTTGGTTTTCTGATTCATTCTTATATTCTTGGAATTTCTCAAAGGCCTCGGATTTATGTTTCATTAAGAAAATGAATCCATTTCTAGAGTAATCATCCGTAAAAGTAATGAAATATGAAAAACTGCCTCTTGCATGTGTAGACATTGGACCACATACATCGCTGTGTATGAGTCCTAAGAGCTCGCTCGCTCTTACTCTATGTCCAGTGAATGGAGTCTTTGTCATCTTTCCTTTGAGAAATGATTGACAAGTGGCATAAGATTGATATTCGAACGGATCCAAATATCTTTCACTATGGAACTCAGTTAACCTTGTCTCATTGATGTGACTTAGTCTACAATGCCATAAGAAAGCCTTATTTATATCTGGAGACTTTCTTTTTAGTGTGTTCTGGACATTGAAAATCTGCAATTGGTTTAATACGTATATGCCGTTATCTAGTGTACCGGACCCAATCAAACCATGATTAAGGTGGATGTTAACAACATCGCTTACAAACGTGAAATCATAACCTTCTTTTGATAACAACGAAACTGATATGATATTACACGTTAAACTCGGTACACAAAAACAGTTGCGTAAAACCAAAATATGTCCACTCGTCAATCCAAGGTGATAATCCCCTATGGACACAGCACCCACGCTAGCTCCGTTAGCAACCTGGAGAGTTGTATCACCAACCTTCAGCACTCTACGGTTTCTCAGTGCCTGCAATGAATTGCATATATGAGATCCTAATCCGGTATCCAATACCCAGGAAGTAGAGTTGATTGACAGACAATTTTCAATTATTAACACACCTGAAGTTTTAGCCACAGCTTGTTTCGGGTCCTGGTTCTTGGCAATCCAAGCTTTGCAATCTTTCTTCCAATGGCCTTTCCTACGACAGTGGAAGCACTCGTCCTTTGCCACTACTGGCACCGCAACTTTTGCCTTTCCCTTAACTCCCACCTTGCCAACACCACCTCTTGGTTTGGTAGCGGCCTTTTTCTTCCTTCCTATGGCCCTTGCCTTGGACCTGGAAGAGGAAGCATTGTGAACAAACATAGTGGGTGTTTCCCTTGCTTTCTGCAAGGTGCCCTCTGCACTCCTCAACATGTTAAGGAGTTCTGGAAGTTCAACTTCTTTTCCTTGAATGTTGAAATTCAGAATAAACTTGGCGTAGGTGGAAGGAAGGGACTGAAGAACCAAGTCTGTATATAGCTCGTTCTCTAATGTTGTCCCGAGGTCCGCGAGCTCTTCTATATAGCTAATCATCTTAAGGACATGTTCTCCTACAGATGATCCGACGACCATCCTCGACTGAAACAAGTTCTTCGAGGTCTCGTATCTAGCTATACGAGATTGCTCTCCATACAGTTCCTTGGTGTGGAGAAATATGGATTCAAGATCCATATTCTCGTGCCTCCTCTGATGTTAATTATTCATAGAGGCAAGCACGATGCATTTGGCCTTCGCGCAGTCAATCTCCCAGGTCTTGCGGATTTCCTTATCCGCGACACTGGATTCTGGACCAGGGAAAGCAGGTGCCTTATTAGTAAGGACATACCCCAATTTGTCATAAGTAATTGCCATTCTGACATTCCGGAACCAGTCTTTATAATTTGGCCCTGTCAAAATATTTTTATCTAATAGTAACTTAAGGCCTGTCATGTTCTGGGTCGCTGCAATTAGGAGAGAGAGAGAGGAAACACTTTAGCATGATGCTCTTGCAAGTTTAGAGTGGTTTTTAGTTTATCTAAACAGGATGGCTCCCACTGTTTCTCGAATCCCTCCTCAAACCAAAAAGGAAGAACTTGTCAGGACTATTCTCACTGTACAATACTTGCTTAACCGTTCAGCCAGGCCGGTGTCGGTACTTCGAGGGAGGTTTTACGATGCTTTCGTGAAGTTCCTTAATTAAATAACCTCTTTTCTCTAGGGCGTAACCCCGCTGACACCTTTCTCGACACCTACTTGGTTTATAGCATTGATCATTAACTGACGAATCTCCTGATGAGTAGCGGATACTCACAGTAGGATCGGGATCCAAATATCATCGTGTGATAAAGCTGAAGGAATCCTACCAAAATTACCACACTCCAAATAGTATGCAACACTTAGCAAATTTCAGTTTCTTTAGAAATTGCCGATGTGGATTTCTGCCCCATGCTCTTATGACCTTGGCGTTGGTCAAAATGTTATAAGTCACATGTCAAGTTCTACCCATCATTATCTTGCTAATTTGAACCCATTCGTACATACCCCTGACGTTGGCCAAATGATAGTACGACTGTCCCAAACCAACTCATCTATCTATGCAACAATACCCACCAGCTACCAAACACTATGCCTTGGCGTTGGACAAAATACATAGCTTGAATACTACTGAATACCCAAATGAAATGACGGAGGGCTACGAATGGTTTTGGCGAAACCATGAACGTCGTGAACTTGATATGATCGAAGGAACCTGATAGCTTTTAAAAGGAGTGGTTAAGCTCCGTAATTAAAAAAATATCTTTTGTTTTAAAATAACCGAGTGGTTTCTTTTAAACTGTCCCAACGATTCAACTTTGGTTTATTTTCTTTGCATTAATATAATGCATCCCATCAATTAACCTATCATTGCAGAAAACAACGAAAATACAACGTCCTCTTATGCCATCCGCATTCGCCACTGGGCCTCGTCATTCACCCGTTAGGTTACTTAACTAACGACAGAGCGGGGGCTGGGCTAGCGCGGGTGTAAAACATAAGTGACGCCTAATAGATATCATATATAGATATTGTACATTCGTCTGACGCAATAATAGCCATTCCAGATCACAGATGAACATATTGGATTTTCTACGAATCCGCATTCCTTTTGAACCTGCAAAGAAAGACGGATTACACAGTCACGATGAATAGCCAAAACCCTACCGTAGACCCCTACGGGTACGGCAAACTACTTGCCAAGTACCCGAAGTGAAGCGGTCTCCCTCAACAAAGTGAGTAGGCCACTAAACACATCAAAGTACCCGGTAGTTCGTGCACCCCACCTTGGGTCTATCCTAGGAGTAGAAAACAGTAAATGAAATAATACAACGGTGGCTACAACCTCAACCCGGATGTGCCCCGCAAAAGAATATTACAACAAATTACAAATTTACATTTGATGAAAGAAACACTTGTCTCACATCCCCGGCTATCCATTCACGACAATCCAACAAGTCCATAATCACAAAATAGTAAAAACCATTACAGAAATGTGCAACCCCCTGCTAACCGACATACTAGCAGTTAGGGGAGGTTTACGAACAAATTAAACACAACACAGATATAGTCAAGTTAGCCAAACATCTTAGAATTTCGATCAAGCAACACGAATGAATCAGCTCCAAACAATTCTCTGTGCACAAAAAAGCTGAGCAGAAACAAATCATCCCAGAAAACACAACATCAACAAAGAAGAATAACTGAGTAAATTTGGGTTTACTCGGAGTCAACTCGGCCGCGGATCCACCGCAGATCACTTGGATAGGCGGCGGTTCCGCTGCGGTATGGCTGATTCACAGTCCCAAATTTCTTCACAATTCTTAAAAAACCCTGCTTGTATTTTTAAGGGTCCCTGAAAAATTTTTAGACCCCGTTTTAAAATCGGCAGAAACATGGTGAAAATGATGTTTTTTCGGGTTCGTTTTGCGATCGAATTTCTAACGACTTTGCTAACATGTTAGTTATGGTTTAGCTAGGCTCTGATACCACTGTAAGTCGACGTTAGACACCCCACATGATGCGGGGAGGCGGAATAGGTAAAACAATCATTTTGTTTAAATTAACATCGACTAAGTTTACGGATCTTTGCTAAAACCTAACTAACAACTATATAAAAGTGACTAGCTACTAAGATAGATGATTATACCTAATGATTTAAGTCCTTCTTGTTCTTGTAGTTCACTTCCTCGTCGGCCTCTTCGATGTGATAGAAGATCCACCCGAGAGCTCCTTCTCCAAGTTTTAACCTCTCTCTTGAGGTAACTAGGTGGCTATAATTGCTAATAAAAGTGACTTAGAGGATATAGAAGAGGATTAGGGATCTATTAGTCTTGCTAACCCTTGGATCTCAACACATGTGAGGATTAGGGTTAGTTCTTTAAAGAGAGAGAGCTTGAGGAGAGAGAATGTGAAAGTGAGAATGATAATGAATTCTAACTCATTTGTGAATATATGAAGCATGATAATTATCTAAATGAATAATTTATGATAATATCAACCATGCTTCATTAATTCACTTTGGGTGAATCATCTCATGATTCATTAAGCAATAAATACTTCATTAACTTATTTGGATGAGTCACTCCATGAGTCACTAATCCATTTAAAGCAAATTCCACCTAAGCTCTCCACCTCATCAATCTTCTCGAAGCTTCTCGACTAATTACGAGAATGCCCCTCATATCCATGAAAACACGAAAATACTGAGACTGTATAAATCCAATAATCCAATACTAGAATCTGGCTTAAACTAAAGCCCGCTAGTAAAAACTGGCCGAACATCGTACGTGCATAAATACACGTATGTGTCCGAAGCCTGTCGTAAAACCATACGACCTCTATATCATTTCGCCTGAAGTAGGGAAACTCTCTGTGTGGTACTCTAAAGACTCGACTACTACGCTGGCAGTGGGTTTAACCACAGGCCGCAAGCGATACTAGTTGTACGTAACGGTCCCCAGGTAGATGTCGATAAGAAGGCCGATGAGGAAACCCATCCGAACTCCTACTGAGCCTGATGTGACAATCTCCGTACAGTCCGGTCTGTTCGTCTAGGACTATCGCATATCGGGCCTAGGGGCAGCAAGCGTCAGTCCCCTAAAAGCGGTATAAGTCCTGTCGAAGTGAAGCCCATTACACCTTGAGAAGCTACTGGAAATCCAACCAGTAAATCACGTTTGCCCTGGCCAGGGACTTTGCATAATGGCTCTCCAAACGCAGCGCGATATCAACTCCCAATACCGGGAGAGATGAATCCTATCTAACCGCCACTGCCTCCAAGTACTTTGGGACTGCACCCAACTGCTACCTGTTTGCATGACTCTTTTGAGCCGTGGTAGGGTAGCAATCTAAGAACAGTGGGAACACACTCGAGACGAAGCAGCAGTGTCAAGTCTGCGGACTATGCTGTACTCATGTCACTTGGGAACTGTTAACTGACGATGGGTATAATATCAACTGACAGTTCCCTGCGAGTTCTTTCCGGTGTACCCGTAACCTAACGAGCACCTGTATACTATCTCCAGTATAACATACTAATGGCTGTGGGACAGACCATTTCCCCAACTGGGTTGGGAAGCGTACACACTAGTCTACTCCGGAGTATCGATGCCCTGTCTCGATAATCCTACGACTAGGGACTTGAAAAAGGATGTGATTGTAGACTACCCAGCGCCCACTAGTGTGACTGCCACCACAACGCTGGTAGTCAATCAAGATCCTAAGGGTTCTATCAATATGTATTCGCGATATGCTAACATATACACATATTAAGATAGACATAAACCAAGTAGCATACTACTATGTTGAGCGAGACTGTTAATATAACTGTGAATATCCCAAGCTTCCATTAAGTAATATACAAACTAGTATGATACAATAATGGCCCCTAGGGCATATACACTAACAGTGTTTTCTTCTCTCTCTCTCTCTCCTGGTAGCGACTATGCCACGCCTTAATCAAGATAATAATATGGATGCATTGACCGAACCTGCTTATTATACTATGCTAGGGAACGTTGGTTCCTTTCTTTCTTATAATTGTTATAAGACTGAGCAGGAAATAGGGGAATATCCGGATTCCCATGCCACCCAATCGAAGAAAGTGCATGTTGATGCATCTTCTTCGGGTGTGTTCATTACCGAGAACTATTTCTCAGTATCCTCTGCGTCCTGGGTATGTGATACTCGATCAGGATCCCGTAAATGTAATATGTTACATGGGCTACAGAAAGGTAAAGAACTGGGAATGGGTGATATATCACTAAGTGTAGAGAATGATGCAAGTGTTGCAACCAAGTTAGTTGGCAAATATCACCTTATATTGATACATTGATTCTGAACGAATGTTATTACATACCGAACCTGATATAAAACATTACATCAGTTTCTTTATTAAGTTAAAGAAGGATATAATTCTGTATTGAAGGATAATGTTGTGAACATTTTTCTGAATCAAGAGTTGATTCGATCAGGCACGTTATATAATAGCTTATGCGTTCTAAATCAAAGCACAGTTCAAAGTAAATAGAACACAAAAAAGAGGAGTAGTTCAAAAATGAACGAATCCTTCTTATGGCATTGTAGACTAGGTTATATCAATGCGACACGACCAGCAAAGTTACATAAGGATGAATATGAGAATCTGTTCAAATTTTCATCTTATTCTACTTGCCAGTCTTGTCTCAAAGTTACAATGACCAATACTCCGTTTATATGAAACAGAGAAAGAGTTAGTGAACTCTTAGGACAGATACATGATGATGTATACGGTCCTATGTCTACAAATTCCAAGGTTGATTTTTTGTACTTCATTATATTCATTGATCATCTCTCAAGATTCGAACATATGTTCCTGTTGAAACACGAGTCTGAAACTTTTAAGAAATTCAAGGAATATAAGCTTGAAGTTAAAGAACCAGACGGGTAGAAGTATTATAATCCTTCAATGTGATTGAGGAGGAGAAATACTTAGGCATGGAGTTCCTGGATTTTCCAAATAGATAATTTGATTCTCTCTCAGCTTACTCCTTCGAGTACACTACATCACTACGGTGTATCGGGGCGGAGGCATCGCACCCTATGAGATATGGTGCGCTCTATAATGAGTATTGCTGAGTTACTTGTTTCCTTTTGGTGTTATGCACTTGAGAAGTTGCATACCTATTGAATGGGTTCCATCCAAATGAGGGCCTACCACTACATATGAGATATGGAATGGGAAGAGACCATGTCTTAAACGAGTTAATATATGGGGTTGTTCGGCCTATGTCGAAAGGCAGAATCCGGACATGCTCGAGGCAAGGTCAGTTCTGTAAGTTTGGTAGGATATCCTAAAACATTTTGAAGGAATATCTTCTACCACTCTGAGGAGCAAAAGGTGTTTTGTTTCTCAGCATGCCACCTTTTTAGAAATGGGATTTCCTGTGAAGAAATATGTGGACATGAGATAGAACTGGAAGTTATTCCAGCTGGACAAACTAACAGCTGATGATTTGCTAAAACCAAAGGATTCAATAATCTCGAATGAACCTCAGCCTCTCCGTGAATCTGGTAGGGTTCCTCATCCACTTAAGAGATACTACGGTCTTCTCGGTGACAGTGGGAGTGAGGATTGCATCATGGTTGATGATGGCCCAACTAGGTTCAGGCAGGCCATCATGAATAGGACTCTGTGAGAAGGCTGGATGCTATACGATCAAAGATGGAATTCATGTATACCAACAAAGTATGACTTTGCATGTTGCATCTTAAGGGGTAAAACCTATTGGAAGCAAATGGATCTTGAGAAGATCATTAGTGTAAATGGAAAAGTTGAGACTTTCAAAGCTATAATTAAGTCCATCAGGATCAATGCGCGCATCGCGGAGTTGGAACATCTGTTTTGATGTAGTAGTCAAAGAGTTTGACTTCATTAAAATGGTAGATGAATCTTGTATATACAAGAAGCTTGTAGAGAGTAAGCTTATCTTCCACGTATTGTATGTAGATGACATACTCTTGATGGGAAAGGGTTTCCTATGCTATACTTGGTCAAGCTCCTCTTATCACGACGATTCTCAATCTAAGATCTGGATGATACCTACTACTTCTTGTGGATTATGATCTATGATGATAGATCTAAGTGGATGTTGGGAGTGACCTAAATCCAGGTACATTAACACCATACTAAAGGGATTTAGTATGGAGGATTCTAAGCGTGGTGGTTCTCCTACATGTTGAAGACTCACTCACTCCAAAAAGATATCTTCCAAGACTGATTTGGAGAGAGCTCGCGTGCAAGGGATATCCTATGCTTCGGAAGTAGGCTCTATCAGAGTATGCGATGTTATATACCAGACCAGATATAGATGACTCACTAAGTGTAGTGATTAGGAATCAATCGGATCTTGGGAGAATCACTGGAAAGCTGTGGAGGACATTCTTAAGTACTTGAGAAGCACTAAAAGAAATTTCTTGGTTCCAGCATCAAGAGTGATAAGTTCGACTGAGAGTCATTCACAAGCATTTTCTTTACCCTCAGTGGAGAGACGGTATGTTGGAAGAGTTCCAAGCTAGATACCGTGACATACTAGACGATAAAGGCTGAATATATTGCTACCAACGATACTACCAAAGTGGCCGTCTGGGCATTTCTTGTTCATGAGATGAACAAGGTTCCTACCATTGAGTGTCCAATAACTGTTATTGTGACAACAATTGAGTTGTGGATTTGGCCTAGGAGCACCGGTCCCATCAGCGATCCAGACATATTCTGAGGCAAGTATCACCTGATCAGGGAGATGGCTGATCTCCAAGGGATCTAGGATAGAAGAGTAGACTTTGAGGTTAACACGGCGGATCCACCCACCGAGGCCTGCTTCCCTAAATACTATTTGAGAGATTTTGGGATGGTTGAGTATGGGATACTACAACCACTTCTATATCGTTGAGTATGAGATACCGCAACAAATATCCTTTGTGCAAGTGGGAGATTGTTAGTTATGTGTATGACCTAGAGGCCATTACTATACATGTGATGTATATTGTAGTGGATGCTTGGACATATATAGGGAGGACTTTCTTGCTCGACATGATAGTATCCTATCAGGTTGCTTTTTATCTTAACATCTAGATTTGTATTGTGATACTGTCTTGCTCTCACATGTTGATAAAGCCCTTAGGATGTGTACCTGACTACCAGGACTATGATGGAGATTATACTAGTGGGGCCAAGGGTAGTCCATAAGTACACCCTATAATTGTTCCTAGTCGAGGGAGTATCAAGACATGGCATCGATACTCCAGAGTAGACTAGTGTATACGCTTCTCGACCGATATGATGGGCGATGGATGATCCCATATCCATTGGTGTTTGACATCAGAGAAGGTATACGGGTGCTCAGTGGAGACTTGGTAAACTGGACGGAATCGCCGAGAACTCCTAGATGGTATTATACTTATCCTCGGATAGCAGTTCTCTGGTGACACTGGTACAGGTTAGTCTATAGACCCGAGATCGTCATAGAGTCTTGTGTGATTCCTACCGTGCTTTGATTTCCACCATACTACGGTCAAGAGATCGTGCAAAAAGGTGGTTTTTGGGTACAGTCCCGAGTCATATGGAGGCAATGAGCGATAGGAGGGGTTTCGTCTCTCCCGGTATTGGGAGTTGATGTTGCGCTATGCTCGATTGGCTATAATAGGAAATCCCTGGCCAGGGTTGCTGAGATTTACTGGTAAGTGTTATCAGTAGTTTCTCGAACCGTTATGGACCTTGCATCAGCATGACTTATCAGGATATTGGGGTCTGACGTTATACCACCCCCAGGCTGTTGATATGTGACATATCAGACGAAGAGACTGGACATTACGGTAGTGTTACTGATTGGATTTGCAGGAGTGTGAGCAGGCTTGCTTGTTGATCTTCTAATCGCTTAATACCCGGGTGGCCGTTACGTTTAGCAGACCGCTTGCGAATTGTGCGTGTTTGATATGATCATCACCTACTACCTGCGTATTGACGAGTCTTTAGAGTCCAACACAGAGGTTTCCTGGTTCATGCGAAACGGAGTAGGTGCACATATGTGATATGTGCGGGACCGAGATTAATGCGTGTATGTGTTACCGCATGCTATTCTCGCGATATGTGATATCAGCCGGTTATATGTGATATTGCCGGGTTATCGGATCAAGTATTGATTCGATGAAATGATATATATATATATATATAATTTTATATATATATATTTATTATATGCTCACTTAAGTATTTATTATTCTCACTTATGATACATTTAACATATATGTGATATATGTTTAATGTATTGTTTTCTTTATGCACATTATATGCTCACTTAAGTATTTATTATTCTCACTTATGATACATCTAACATATATGTGATATATGTTTAATGTATTGTTTTCTTTATGCACAAAATATATATGTGATATATATTGTTGTGACATGCTAGGTTACACATGCAACGTGGATGTATGAGACTCACACCATGCTAGGGTTAATGTTAGGGCTTAATATTTATTCTTAAGTAATTACAAATTAGTGGAGATATTTTGATGGTTGGAAGCTTGGAGAAGCTTGAAGATAACCATTGACTTAGTCCACTCTTTTGTTTTTCTTAAGATATTTATCAACCCAACTATTAACCATACACAATGGTTAACTCTCTACATAAGTTAGTATATGGATGATATACCCACTCATGGTTGCATTTTGAACCATATGATTTATTCTTTCATCACTTGAGATTCTTCTTCTTCTTCCTCATTTTAAGCTTTCTAGCTTTTGTGAAAGTGATGATAGATTGTGAGAAATTGAAATCTAAAGTGAGCCCACATCCTACTTCATCATCCTCTACTATTAACCATTTAGTTTAGGGTGTTTGCTTCACTAATTTCATACATTAGTGAATAGGTAGCATGAGCTTGAGTCTTCTCGACGTAGATCATCTTCGGCCTCGAAGACTTCGAGCAAGTTTTCATCTTTCACTTTGTGGAGCCTCTCAAGAGTTCGGGAGATTCATACTCGCAACGAAAGGATTTCTACACGTAGCATTTGAAGTGAAGGACCGGTCTATAAAGGTTGTTTTCCGCATTCACTTAGTTTGCAAAGTTGTTTGCATGTTGTTTTGTTTAAAACTCTAGTTAAGATTCTAGGTTAGGGTTCTTTAGAAAGGCAAAAATTTGAAAATGGTATCGACGATGCCTCCCGAAACCTTGTTGCCTTGCTAAGTAACCCAACACTTGATTCAATAGGCAATCTGCTGTCTCAAGCGCATAACCCCAAAAGGAAATAGGTAACTCAGCGGTGCTCATCATAGAGCGCACCATATCCAATAGGGTGCGATTCCTCCGCTCTGATACACCGTTATGCTGTGGTGTATACGGAGGAGTAAGATGAGAGAGAATCCCATTCTCTTTTAGATAGTCATGGATTTCCATGCTCAAGTATTCTCCTCCCCGATCAGATCGTAGGATTTTAATACATTTACTCGTCTGGTTCTCGACTTCAAGCTTTTATTCTTTGAATTTCTCAAAAGCTTCAGACTTGTGTTTCAACAGGAACACATGTCCGTATCTTGAGAGATCGTCAGTGAATGTAATGAAGTAATGAAGTATGAGAAACCATTCATGGCATGTGTAGACATGGGACCGCATACATCACTATGTATCAGTCCCAAGAGTTTCGTAACTCTTTCTCCCTGTCCAGTAAATGGAGTTTTGGTCATCTTGCCATTGAGACATGACTGGTAAGTTTCACAAGATGAAAATTTGAACGGATTCAAATATCCATCCTTATGTAACTTAGCTAGTCGTGTCGCATTGATATGACCTAGTCTACAATGCCACAAGAAGGATTCGTTCATTTCTGAACTCTTCTTCTTGTATGTGTTTTATATGTTAAGAACTGTGGTTTGATTTAGAACATATATGCCATTGTTTAACGAGTCTAATCCAATCAACTTTTGATTCAGAAAAATGTTCAGAACATTATCCTGCAATAAAAAATTAAATCCTTCTTTACTTGATAAAAAAACTGATATAATATTGCATATCAGGTTCGGTATGTAATAACATTCGTTCAGAATCAATATATTACCATTTGGTAATACATGTAGGGTTCCTAGGCACTCTCAAGAGGTCTCACAAGGCATCAACCATGCCAATTTTAAATTTTACAAGTGCCGAGAAACTCTAATACGGATCGTTAACTAGAATTTTAGGCGAAAGAGCAACTAGTTAACTACTTTAACTAAGAGTACGGAAATACAACCTTTGTAGATCCGGTCCTCCACCTCCATAGCTCCGCAATGAAGTCTCCTCACTGTCCAAATCGAATCCCAGGCTCTAGCGTCGGCTTCATCGGAAAAATGGGCGGGCTAGGTCATCGACTTCGATGCCGAAGATGATCTACGTCGAGGCATCACAAGATCAAGCTCCCACTTCACCAAGTCATGAAACTTGTGAAGAAAACACCCTATACTACTTGGCAAGAGGTAGAGGATGAAGAAATAGGAAGTGGGTTCACTTTAGAATTGGATTTCTCACTCATTTCATCAAATCACCATTGATGGAATCAAGCTTCTTCTTAAAGAAGAAGAAGAAGAAGATGATAATAATATCATGAGTTCTTTTGAAAAAGAAAATAATGAGAATACTTATCATAATCCAACCATGGTCAAGTGTAGAGAATAGACTAGGGTTAAGTGGAATGGTTAGGGTTAAGCATGAGACAAAATGGTCACTAAGTCAAAGCTTCAAGAAGCTTCAACAACAAACAAAGTTAGCCACCATTTTCTCTTTATGCTTATCATTTTCCAAAATGAATAAACAAATAAATAAATGAATAAGAAAATGAAAAACAAAACCCTAACTATTTAAATAACCATGGTTTAATCTTTACACAAACTCAAGTAAGCATGTATCATCAAACATGATACAATCAAGTGCACAAAAGTATATCACATATACAACTTGTGAACTTCAGGTGAGAAAATCCATTTAAAGTGAACCAATACTAGTTAATGCAAAGTAATATATCAAATATATAATTATGCATTAAATCATTAAATCAACACTTGATTCAATGATCTGGTCATGTCGCACACAACCGACTAGTATACAATGTATCGATTTATCGAATCAATCCTTGATTCGATAACTAGGTTATATCGCATACAACCATTCGACACATTCATTGCGAGAATGAAATACGGTATTACATACACGCATTATTCTCGGTCCTGTACATATCTCATATGCGCTCCTATTTCGTTTCGCTTGAGCCAGGAAACCTCTGTGTAGGACTCTAAAGACTCGTCAATACGCCGGCAGTAGGTGATGATCATATCAAACACCCACAAGCCGCAAGCGGTCTGCTAAACGTAACGGCCACCCGGGTATTGAGCGATCAGAAGATCGACGAGCAAGCCCGCTCACACTCCTGTGAATCCAACCAATACCGTACAGTCCGGTCTGATCGTCTGATATGTCGCATATCTCGCCTAGGGGTGGTAAACGTCAGACCCCAATAGCTCGATAAGTCGTGTCGATATGAGGTCTATAACAATTCGAGAAACTACTGGTAACACTTACCAGTAAATCTCAGCAACCCTGGCCAGGGATTTCCGGTTATAGCCAATCGAACACAGCGCAACATCAACCCCCTATACCGGGAGAGACGAATCCCCTCCTATCGCTCATTGCCTCCATGTGATTCGGGACTGTACCCAAAAGCCACCGTTTTGCACGCCCTCTTGGACGTGGTAAGGTGGAAATCAAAGCACAGTGGGAACCACACAAGACTCTATGACGATCTCGGGTCAACAGACTACTCTATACCAGTGTCACCTGAGAACTGCCATCTGACGTAAGGTATAATACCATCTGGGAGTTCTTGGCGAGTCCGTCCAGTGTACCCAGTCTCCACTGAGCACCCGTATATCATCTCTGATGTCAAACACCAATGGATATGGGATCGTCCATCGCCCATCTGTATGGGTCGAGAAGGTATACGCTAGTCTACTCTGGTATATCGATGCCCCGTCTCGATACACCCACGACTAGGGACTTTGAAGGATGTACTTATGGACTACCATGTCCCCACTAGTATGATCCGCATCACAGTCCAGATAGTCAAGTACACATCCTAAGGGCTTTACCAACATGTAACAGAGAGACACCCAGTATACACGTTAAGGTAATGTTCAACCAGATAGCATACTATCATGTCGAGCAAGAAAGTCCTCCCTATATAAGTCCCAGCATCCACTACAATTACATCCTATGTACAGTAATGGCCTCTAGGGCATACATATAACTAACAATCTCCCACTTGCACTAGGGCCATCTGATAGCAGTGGTTGTAGTATCTCATACTCAACCATCCCATAAAAATCTCTCTCTGGGATAAGGCCTTTGTGAGTGGATCCGCCGTGTTGTCCTCTGAGTCTGCTCTCCTAACCTCGATCACCCTGGAGATCAACTATCTCCATGATCAGGTGATACTGCCTTAGAATATGTCTGGATCACTGGTGGGACGGACGTTCCTTGGCATAAGCCACAACTCCATTGTCACACAATGGGAGGAACTAAGTTCATCTCATGAACTAATATACACCCAGACAGCCTCTTTGGTAGCATCTTAAGTAGCGATGTATTCAGCCTTAATCGTCTAGTATGTCACGGTATCTAGCTTGGAACTCTTCCAACATACCGTCCATTTACTGAGGGTAAAGACAATGCCTGCGACTGACATTCAGTCGTCTTTATCACCCTGGAACCCTTCCAGTGATTCTCCCCAGGATCGATTGATACTATCTCACTACAACTAGTGAAGCTCATAACATCCATTTAGATCTATCTCATAGATCTAGAACCCAGGATTTAGTAGGTATCACTTTGATCCTATATGGAGAATTATTGTGATAAGCGGAGATTGATCGAGCGTAGTATAGGAAACTCCTTCCCTATCAAGAGTATGTCATCCACGTACTCTACGAGGATCATCACCATACTCCCTACTACCTTTTTGTATATACAAGGTTCATCTACCATTTTGATGATGTCAAACTGTTTGACTAACACATCAAAACAGATGTTCCAACTCCGCGATGTCTGCTTTATCCTATAAAGCATCTTGCACACGTTTCCGCTGCTCCCACTGTCTACGAAGCCCTCTGGCTGTGTACTTATAGACGTCCTCTTCTAAAACATCATTTAGAAAAGCAGTCATGGCACCCAACCGCCAGATATCGTAGTCATGGTATGTAGCCGTGGCAAGTAGGATCTGGATGGACTTAAGCATAGCCTCTTGAAAAGGTTTCATCATTGTCCACGCCTGGTCGATGACGAAAACCTTTAACAAGTCTAGCTTTGAAAGTCTCAACTTTTCCATCTACACCAAGTAATCTTCTCAAGATATACTTGCTCCTGATGGGGATTTAACCCTTCAGATATAACACCCAAAGTCCATACTTTGTTGGTGTATAAGGATTCCATCTCAGATCTCTAAGCATCCAGCCATTCTTACAGAGTCCCACTCCTGATGGCCAGCTCGAAACTAGTTGGGTCATCATCTCATGATGCAATCCTCGCTCCCACTGTCATAGAGAAACCGAAATATCTCTCAGGTGGGTGAGGAACCCTACTAGATCGGCAGAGAGGCCGAGGTTCGTTGGTAACTATTGAATCCTTTGGTTCTTTCAAATCATCAGCTGCAGTTTGTATAGCTGGAACATTTCCAGTTCTACATAACAGACCTTGCCTCGAGCTTGTCCGGATTTTGCTTTTAGACATAGCCCGGACAATCCTAAATCTTAAAATATGGGCTCTACCCTTTCCATATCACATATGAAGTGGTAGGCAACTGATTTGAATTTGAACCCTATTCAATAGGTATGCAACTTCTCAAGTGCATAACTCCCAAAAAGGAAATAGGTAACTCAGTAGTACTCATCATAGAGCACACCTTATCATATAGGGTGAGATTGCTCCACCCGATATACCATCGTGCTATGGTGTATACGGAGGAGTAATGCTGAGAGAGAATCTCATTTTCTTTTAGAAAAGTCCAGGAATTCCATGCACAAGTATTCTCCTCCTTGATCTCATCATAGGACATAATACTTATACCCGTATTTTGATTCTCTACTTCTAACTTATATTCTGTGAATATCTCAAAAGGTTCGGACTTGTGTTTCAACAGGAACATATGTCTGAATCTTGAGAGATCATCAGAGAATGTAATGAAGTACAAAGAATCAGTCCTGGCATGTGTAGACAGGGGACCTTACATAGATCAGCATGTATCATCCCAAGAGTTTACTAACTCTTTCTCTGTTTCCAATAAACAGAGCTGTGGTCATTTTATCTCTGTGACATGACTGGCAAGTTTCACAAGATGTAAATTCAAACTCATTTAAATATGTATCTATATGTAACTTCAGCTAGTCGGGTTGCATTGATATGACCTAATCTACAATACCTCAAGAAGGATTCGTTCATTTCTGAACTCTTCCTCTTGTGTGTGTTCTGTATACTAAAGAACTGTAGTTTGATTTAGAACATCAACGCTTTTAGATAACATGCCTGAACCGATCAACTTTTGATATAGGAAATGTTCAAAACATTATCCAACAATACAAAATTTTACCGTTTCTTTACTAATAAAGAGACAGATATGATTTTGTATATCAGGTTCGGTATCTAATAACATTCGTTCAGAATCAATGTATTGGTAATACAGTGTGACAGTGACCAACAGACTTGGCTGCAACTCTTGCTCCATTTTCTGCCTCATGAAACTTATCACCCGTTCTCAGTTCTCTACCTTTCTCTAGCCCTATGTAACAGATTACATATCTGGGATCCTGATCTGGTATCACATACCCAGGACGTAAAGGATACTGAGAAACAGTTCTCTGTAATGAATACACCCGAAGATGATACATCAGCATGCACTCTCTTCGTTTGGGCGGCACGGGAATTCTGGTAATCCCCAATTTCCTGCTCTGTCTTATAACAATTATAAGTTGGAGCGGGACCAACGTTCCCCAGCTCAGTATAACAAGCGGGTTCGGTCAATAATCCGTATTATTATCTTGATTAAGGCGTGATATGGTCGCTACCTGGAGAGAGAGAGAAGAAAACACTCAGCGTGCGCTCTTGCAAGAATAGATTGGTTATTATTTTATCTAATCAGGATGGCTCCCACTGCTTTTTATCAAATCTTCCTTCAAACCCTAAAAGGAAAGACTAGCCGGGATTAATTACACACTACAAATTCGCCAATCTTTCAGCCAGGCCAGTGTCGGTACTTTGAGGGAGGTCCCCCGTGCTTTCGCACGAACCTAATTAATGTAAACCTCGTTTTCCCAGAGGCGTAACCTCGTTGACACCTTTCTAGACACCTACTTGATCGGCTAATTGTAATGTATAAAACTCTCCCAGGAGTAACTCTTACTCGCAGCGGGTATCGGGATCCAACTATCTCATAGAAGGTATGCAATCTCATTGCAAATTTCAACACTTGAAATTCCCGATAATATTTTGCCCCTAGCACCCTATGACCTTGACGGAGGTCAACAAACCATAGGCTACTAGTCAAGTTCAACCCGTCATTTCTTGATCGAATTAAACCCACCCGCACGACCCTTGACGGAGGTCAACAAGGCCGCACGACTACCCTAATCCAATCTGCATCATATGCATAAGCAGATAAATACTAGTTAGCTACCGCACACTACGCCTTGACGGAGGTCAACAAACGTAGCACGAATACTAAATAGGACTTATCTGAAATGACGGAAGGCTACGACAGGTTTTTCTGAAAACCTTTTGCGCAATGAACTTGATATCGTTGTAGAATCAAATGATTTTAAAAATGGAATGTTTTTTATGCTTTTCTAGTTTTGCTAAAGGAGTCACTCCCGGTGAAGGGATCGTCGGTCCTTTCCTCGTCGAATGAGGTGCGGGATATATCATATATATCACTGTGCAAAGCAAAAACTCTTAAAAGCAATCAAAAGACAAACCGAGTGTGTAGCATCTGCCAGTTATTGCTAAAGGAGTCACTCCCGGTGAAGGGATCTCGGTCCTTTCCTCATCGAATAAGGTGCAGGATATATCATATATATCACTGTGCAAAGAAAGAACTGTTGCTACCTATTTTAATTTTGAAATTCGATTCTACAACATCTTAGGTTTCTTTTACTTTCAATAATCACATTAATGAAGTCCCATCATTTAAGATACCTAAACATCACAGATAAATACGACGTACACTTATGCCATCCGCATTCGCCTCGATGTCCCCTCGTGCACCGTTAGGTTAGGTAACTAACGGCAGAGCGGGGCAGGGCTAGCGCGGGTGTAAAACATAAGTAACGTCTATATAATATATCATATATACTATATAAAATATCCATCACAGAACATATCACATGATCACATCACAGATATCGCAGCAGAAGAATCATATGAAACATTGGATATACTAGGACGTCCGTGTTTTCAATACGAGCCAGTATAAAACACGGATTCCACGGTCGCGATGAATAGCCAAACCCACACCCCTAGACCCCTACGAGAGCGGCAAGCAACCCTACCAATTCTAGAGTTAGGAGACCCTGACTCGACTCCTCGAGTTGGTCTCCCAATGGACCCTAGAACCCGGTTACTTGTGCTCCCCTCCTTGGGTCTATCCTAGTGCGGAAAAGTAAATAATATACAAACGGTGACATCTTCCGCAACCTGGAAGTGCCCCAATAAAAGAATATTACATACAAGTTTTTACATGAATGAAAATGAAAAACACTCATCTCACATAAAAAAACCCCGGCTATTCAAACACGACGATCTAATATAACATATCCAGCAACACATAACATCACATGTCATCAACGTAAGTAAACATGCGCATCCCAATTGTCGTTGACATATAGCAACGAAACCGGCGATATCACATATTACACTTACGGTCACAGAAAAGAAAGTGTAAAACTACAACAGTTGGAATCTGCAACCTCTTTAGACATCGCATGCCTAATCAATGAATTCCTTAGACATCACATGCCTAACAATTATAAACCCTGCATTTTAGTCTCAAAATCGAAAACTCTTTTCAATATCAAGTCGGGCAATTCAACAAGATTCCCGACATCCTGATCGAATACTCGTCGCAAACTTTAGTAGACGGCCGCACCCCCGACACCGTCGACGAAGTGCACCAAGGCAGAACACCGCTGCCGCGAGCACCCGAACGGATGCTTTCGGCGACGGGGTTCTCCTACAGTCACATGGTCGGGGCTATGGAGTGAGGCTGTCTATTAAGTTTACCCGGCGAGTATCCCCGTACGCTACGTGATTGCGACGGACTTTTGATCACATCAAAATTCCATGGCAACCGATCAAGTGAGACTAAACTACTAGATCTATAACATTCATTCAGTTATCTCATAACTTATTGTGAATTCCAATTATTGTAACACATTCCGAATAAGATAGAAAATGTTAAACTTTCCGATCGAACAATCGAACACCCAAGTTTTCCCGATATAGATCAACACATGAAATAGGTCTAACAACATTCAGTTCGTGCCTCAGTACCAACGGTCCAGCCGTAGAAGGGTCAAGCCAACGCCTCACATGTGGCATGCCGTACTGCCCTAAACCCGAAGGTTCAAAGGGCAGTTCAAGACGGTCACATAATCGAGTTAAGGTTTGTTGTCTTCTAGAGGGACCATCGCGTTACTTGCACTACTTAGAACGTCGTTAAACTACGGAAAAATCCAACACTTGGAAATTTCCCGACAGGAGAAAAATTGGGTATTTATATCCGGTCGAACTTTTTAACATATTCAAAAATATCCGGAAAGCCACACAGACAAAATTTGATAATCCGATCGAACATACGAATCCCCAAAACAACCCAGAAAATTCAACTCTTGAATAAATATTAAAACTTTCCAGAAAATCCAACACCAGAAAAGAGGAATTACTGTGCAAAAATGGGAAGCTGACGTCATCATACGGCCGTGGAACCGCCGTGGAAGCCAGGCTTCTGCCGCGGTTCCGCCGCACTTTGGTGGATTCATGGGTACGGGCTTCACAGTAATTCTTACAATTCCCTGCTGATTTTTCTGCATATTTTTAATATCGAAAAACTCCAGATTTTGGAAAAAGACCAGAGAGCTATTTTGGGGTTAGGGTTTTGGTTCGATCGGGCTTCAAACGTCGTCTACACATCGCCTAAGGCTCTAGCTAGTCTCTGATACCACTGTAGGGTTCCTAGGCACTCTCAAGAGGTCTCACAAGGCATCAACCATGCCAATTTTAAATTTTACAAGTGCCGAGAAACTCTAATACGGATCGTTAACTAGAATTTTAGGCGAAAGAGCAACTAGTTAACTACTTTAACTAAGAGTACGGAAATACAACCTTTGTAGATCCGGTCCTCCACCTCCATAGCTCCGCAATGAAGTCTCCTCGCTGTCCAAATCGAATCCCGGGCTCTAGCGTAGGCTTCATCGGAAAAATAGGCGGGCTAGGTCGTCGACTTCGATGCCGAAGATGATCTACGTCGAGGCATCACAAGATCAAGCTCCCACTTCACCAAGTCATGAAACTTGTGAAGAAAACACCCTATACTACTTGGCAAGAGGTAGAGGATGAAGAAATAGGAAGTGGGTTCACTTTAGAATTGGATTTCTCACTCATTTCATCAAATCACCATTGATGGAATCAAGCTTCTTCTTAAAGAAGAAGAAGAAGATGATGATAATAATATCATGAGTTCTTTTGAAAAAGAAAATAATGAGAATACTTATCATAATCCAACCATGGTCAAGTGTAGAGAATAGACTAGGGTTAAGTGGAATGGTTAGGGTTAAGCATGAGACAAAATGGTCACTAAGTCAAAGCTTCAAGAAGCTTCAACAACAAACAAAGTTAGCCACCATTTTCTCTTTATGCTTATCATTTTCCAAAATGAATAAACAAATAAATAAATGAATAAGAAAATGAAAAACAAAACCCTAACCATTTAAATAACCATGGTTTAATCTTTACACAAACTCAAGTAAGCATGTATCATCAAACATGATACAATCAAGTGCACAAAAGTATATCACATATACAACTTGTGAACTTCAAGTGAGAAAATCCATTTAAAGTGAACCAATACTAGTTAATGCAAAGTAATATATCAAATATATAATTATGCATTAAATCATTAAATCAACACTTGATTCAATGATCTGGTCATGTCGCACACAACCGACTAGTATACAATGTATCGATTTATCGAATCAATCCTTGATTCGATAACTAGGTTATATCGCATACAACCATTCGACACACTCATTGCGAGAATGAAACACGGTATCACATACACGCATTATTCTCGGTCCTGCACATATCTCATATGCGCTCCTATTTCGTTTCGCTTGAGCCAGGAAACCTCTGTATAGGACTCTAAAGACTCGTCAATACGCCGGCAGCAGGTGATGATCATATCAAACACCCACAAGCCGCAAGCGGTCTGCTAAACGTAACGGCCACCCGGGTATTGAGCAATCAGAAGATCGACGAGCAAGCCCGCTCACACTCCTGTGAATCCAACCAGTAACACTTACCGTACAGTCCGGTCTGATCGTCTGATATGTCGCATATCTCGCCTAGGGGTGGTAAACGTCAGACCCCAATAGCTCGATAAGTCGTGTCGATATGAGGTCTATAACAATTCGAGAAACTACTGGTAACACTTACCAGTAAATCTCAGCAACCCTGGCCAGGGATTTCCGGTTATAGCCAATCGAACACAGCGCAACATCAACCCCCTATACCGGGAGAGACGAATCCCCTCCTATCGCTCATTGCCTCCATGTGATTCGGGACTGTACCCAAAAGCCACCGTTTTTCACGCCCTCTTGGACGTGGTAAGGTGGAAATCAAAGCACAGTGGGAACCACACAAGACTCTATGACGATCTCGGGTCAACAGACTACTCTGTACCAGTGTCACCTGAGAACTGCCATCTGACGTAAGGTATAATACCATCTGGGAGTTCTCGGCGAGTCCGTCCAGTGTACCCAGTCTCCACTGAGCACTCGTATATCATCTCTGATGTCAAACACCAATGGATATGGGATCATCCATCGCCCATCTGTATGGGTCGAGAAGGTATACGCTAGTCTACTCTGGTATATCGATGCCCCGTCTCGATACACCCACGACTAGGGACTTTGAAGGATGTAGTTATGGACTACCATGTCCCCACTAGTATGATCCGCATCACAGTCCAGATAGTCAAGTACACATCCTAAGGGCTTTACCAACATGTAACAGAGAGACACCCAGTATACACGTTAAGGTAAAGTTCAACCAGATAGCATACTATCATGTCGAGCAAGAAAGTCCTCCCTATATATGTCCCGGCATCCACTACAATATACATCCTATGTACAGTAATGGACTCTAGGGCATACATATAACTAACAATACTAGGTGATATTCGCCAACTGATTTGGTTGCAACATTTGCACCATTCCCTACTCTTACAGAATGGTCACCTATTTCCAGTTCTCTACCTTTCCTTAGCCCATGCAACATATTACATATGTGGGATCCCGATCTGGTATCTAATACCCAGGACGTAGAGTGTACTGAGAAACAGTTCTCGGTAACTAATACACCCGAAGAAGATGCATCAGCTGAAGGGTTGCCTAGCACGGCAGCAAGTTTTCGGGAGGCATCTTCCATGCCATATTAATAATTTACCGTTCTAGGTAACCCTAACCCTAGAATCATATACTAGAAATCGACGGAATGTAAATGCAAACACTTTGCAATTAATAGTGAACAAGGAATACAACCTTTGTAGATCGGTCCTTCACTTCAATAGCTCCATGTAGTAGTCTCTTCGCTGTGATCGTGAACTCCGGACTCTAGAGAGGCTCCCTTGAAGAAACGAACATGCTTGCTTCGAAGTCTTCGAGGCCGAAGAGGATCTACGTCGAGGAGACACTAACCCAACCTATCTCTTCACTAATCATGGAATTAGTGAAGTAAACACCCTATACTAAATGGAAAGTAGTAGAGGATGATGAAGTAGGAAGTGGGCTCACTTTAGAATTGATTTTCTGACACTAATTCTTCACATAGGAAAAACCTACCAAGCTTTTTTTCCTTTTGTTGAAGAAGAAGAAGAATGAACTCATATGAAATTATTCAAGTGAGAATGACAACCTTAGGTGGGTTAATATCATATGTTATCATTTGTAGAGAGTTAACCATGGCTAGGTTTAATTGGTTGGGTTTATAAATATCTTAAGGCAAAACAAAAGTTATGGACTTTAGTCAATGCAAATCCAAGCTTCTCAAAAATTCTTGCCATGACAAAAGACTTTATTTTTGAATTACTTAATCCATTAAAAACCCGAGGATTAAACCAAGCATGGTGTAAGTCACACACACACCCAGGTTGCATGTATCATCAAACATGACACAAAACATATACACAAAAATATATCACATATATTCAATATGCACAAAATGAGAAAAAGAAATCATAAGTGAGCTTAATATTTGTTAATGTAATGTAATATATCAAATATATAATTATACATTAAATTATTAAATCAACTCTTGATTTAATAATACGGCTATATCACATATAACCGACTAATATCAAATTAATCAACACTTGATCCGATAAACCGGCTATATCATATATAACCGACCGATATCTCAAATCGCGAGAATAGAATACAGTATCACATATCGTATTAATCTCGGTCCCGCACATATCACATATGCGCTCCTACTCCGTTTCGCTTGAGCCAGGAAACCTCTGTGTAGGACTCTAGAGACTCGTCAATACGCCGGCAGTAGGTGATGATCATATCAAACACACACAAGCCGCAAGCGGTCTGCTAAACGTAACGGCCACCCGGGTATTGAGCGATCAGAAGATCAACAAGCAAGCCTGCTCATACTCCTGCGAATCCAATCAGTAACACTATCGTACAGTCTGGTCTCTTCGTCTGATATGTCGCATATCTCATCTAGGGGTGGTAAACGTCAGACTCCAGTAACTCGATAAGTCGTGCCGATGTGAGGCTAATAACAGGTCGAGAAACTACTGATAACACTTACCAGTATATCTCTGAAGTAGCTCTGGCCAGGGACTTCCTGTTATAGCCATTCGAGCACAACGCAACATCAACTCCCAATACCGGGAGAGACGAAACCCCTCCTATCGCTCATTGCCTCCATGTGATTAGGGACTGTACCCAAAAGCCACCGTTTTGCACATTCTTTTGAACGTGGTAAGGTGGAAATCAAAGCACAGTAGGAATCACACAAGACTCTATAAAGATCTCGGGTCTACAGATTAACTGTACCAGTGTCACCAGAGAACTGCCATCTGACGTGAGGTATTTACCATCTGGGTGTTCTCGGCGAGTCCGTCCAGTGTACCCAGTCTCCACTGAGCACCCGTATACTGTCTCTGATGTCAAACACCAATGGATATGGGATCATCCATCGCCCATCAACATGGGTCAAGAAGCTATACACTAGTCTACTCTGGTATATCGATGCCCTATCTCGATACACCCACGACTAGGAACATTTGAAGGATGTACTTAGCGACTACACTATCCCCACTAGTATGATCTGCATCATAGTCCTGGTAGTCAAGTACTAATCCTAAGGGCTTTATCAACATGTAACATAGAGACAATCAGAGTACATGTTAAGATAAAGAGCAACCAGATAGCATACTAACATGTCGAGCAATAAAGTCCTCCATGTATATGTCCAAGCATCCACTACAATATACATCATATGTATAGTAATAGCCTCTAGGGCACACATATAACTAACATCAGCATGCTCATTCCTTGTTTGGGTGGCGTGGGAATCCGAATATTCCCCTATTCCTTGCTCGGACTTATAACAATTATAAGATGGAGCGGAACCAACATTCCCCAACTCAGTATAACAAGCGGGTTTGGTCAATACATCCATATTTTTATATGGATTAAGGCCTGACATGGTCGCTACCTGGAGAGAGAGAGAAGAAAACAATTAGCGTATGCTCTTGCAAGATTAGATTGGTTATTATCTTATCTAATCAGGATGGCTCCCATTATTTTTATCAAATCTTTCTTCAAAGCCTAAAAGGTAAGACTAGCCGGGATTAATTACACCCTACAAGTTCACCAATCTTTCAGCCAGGCCAGTGTCGGTACTTTGAGAGAGGTTCCCCATGCTTTCGTACGGACCTAATTAAAACAAATCTCGTTTTCCCATAGGCGTAACCCCGTTAACCCCTTTCTAGACACCTACTTGATCGGCTAATTATGATGTGTAAAACTCTCTCAGGAGTAACTCTTACTCACAGTGGGTATCGGGATCCAACCATCTCATATAAGGTAGGCAATCTCATTGTAAATTTCAACACTTGAAATTCCCGATAATATTTTGCCCCAAGCGATCTATGACTTTAACAACGTCAACAAAGTATAAATCGCAAGTCAAGTTCAACCCATACATTTCATGATTGAATTAAATCCACCTGCCCGACCCTTGACAAGGTCAACAAGGCTGCACGACTACCCTAATCCAATTGCATCTCATGCTTTAGCAGATAAGCACTAATCAGCTACCGTACACAACGTCTTGCCAAGGTCAATAAACGCAACACGAATACTAAATAGTCCTTATCTGAAATGACGGAGGGCTACGACATGTTTTTAAGAAAACCTTTTGCGTAATGAACTTGATATCGTCATGGAATCGAGTGATTTTGTAAAGGAGTGTTTTTAGGCTTTTACTAGTTTCTCTAAAGAGGTCACTCTCGGTGAAGAGATCTTGGCCTTTTCCTCATCGAATGAGGTGCTGGATATTCTACAAGGAATACCACTATGCAAAGCAATAACTAAAAAAGCAATCAAAAACAAAACCGAGAGTGTTGTAGCATCTGCTAGCTTCTGCTAAAGAGGTCACTCCCGGTGAAGGGATCTCGGCTCTTTCCTCATCGAATGAGGTGTTGGATATTCTACAAGGAATACCACTATGTAAAGCAAGAACTAGAGCTACCTTTTTTGAAAATTTAATTCCACAACATCGTTAGGTTTCATTCTTTTCATTAATCTCATTAATGAAGTCCCATTATTTATGCTTCCTAACCATCACAGAAGAAAAGAAAATACAACATACGCTTATACCATCCACATTCGCCACAGTGTCCCGTTAAGCACCGTTAGGTTACTTAACTAACGACATAGCGGGGCGGGACTAGCGCGGGTGCTAAACATAAGCAACGTTTATTATATATCATATACATAATAACAAAGCATTCGTCTTAACATATAAAGTGATCACATCACAGAATATACTAGGATTTCCGTGTTTTAAATTAAGCTAGTAAAAAAATACGGATTCCACGGTCGTGATGAATAGCCAAACCCACATCTCTAGACCCGTACGAGAGCGGCAAGCAACCCTACCAATTCTAGAGTCAGGAGACCCGGTCTTGGCTCCTCGAGATGGTGTCCTACTGGACTCTAGAACCCGGTTACTTATGCTCCCCGCTTTGGGTCTATCCTAATACGGAAAAGTAAATAATATAGAACAATGGTGACATCATCCTCAACCTGGAAGTGCCCCAATAAAAGAATATTACATACAAGTTTTTACATGAATAAAAATGAAAAACTCTCATCTCATGGAAAAACCCCCGGCTATTCAAACATGAAGATCCAATATAACATATCATAGCAACACATAACATCACATGTCATCAACGTATGTAAATATGCGTATCCCAATTGTCGTTGACATATAGCAACGAAACCAGCGATACACCACATATTACACATATGGACGCAGGAAAAGAAAATTTCAAACTACAACATTTGGAATCGACGCATCCCTTAGATATCATAAACCCGGAATATCTTATATTTCGGATTTCATGCCTAACATTGTAAATCTGACATTTGGGTCTCACTCATGAAAACATCTTTCAAAAGAAATCGGGTAATTCAACAAGATTCGCGATTCCTTCCGAGACCGAAATGTTAAATTTACAAGCAACTAATCAATTTTCATAAAACTAATTAGTGTAGATTCTATAAGTCGATATCGCGCACCCCACGTGTTCGCGGGGAGGAGGAAATTGCAAAAAATGATTTTTACGTGCTTCGCAACACCGACTAGAACCAAGAATCGAATATAAACCATAGCTAGCAAACTACTTGAGGTTTAACAACTCGGAAAGAAGTTATACCTCACGATACCAAGTCCTTCGGTTCTCCATCGATGTCCTCCTCGTCATCATAGGCTCCGAGGATCGAAACGGATCGAAGCTTCCTCGTCGGCTTCATCAAGTCAAAGACGATCCACCCGAAAGTCTATAGTCCAAGCTCCAATCTCAAATACGAGGTAACTAGGGCAACTAGCTTGCTAAACTAGATTGCCTATTTGATGTAGAGAATGAAGATGAGTTAGTTTGTCTCTTGGAACCCTAGGTTTCTCAACTCATGAGACTTAAAGGTTGAGAGGAGGAAAAAGGAGATGGCTTAAGGAAAGAGAAAATGTTTTTCATTATGATAATTGAGATGGATTTTTTGATATCACTACAAGCATGGCAAGAAAAATATCTCACCCAAAATATCTAGTGCCACAAAATATCTGACAAAATATCTAAGTCAAATAGTCAAACCAAGTAGCCATGGCACAATTATCATTTATAACAAATAATTTCCTCCACTTCATAATTGTTTTAATGAAGTCAATGATCAAAATCCTAATGAGGCGTCTCCTTCTAAAAAACAATCTTGAGTAATTACAAGAATGCCCCTCTCATCCGTATATACATACCCGTATCCGTGTTTCGAGAAACACGAATACAATGAGACGAAACTGATCCATCAATATAATACTAGGATCCGGCTTAAACCAAAGCCCACTAGTATTATCCGCCTGATCATCATACATGCACGAGTACATGTAAGTGATCGAAGCCCTGCCGTAAAACCATACGGCCTCTACACCTTTTTCCCGTTATAGGGAAACTCTCTATGTGGGACTCTAAAGACTCGACACTACGCTGGGAATGGGTTTAGCCACAAGCCACAAGCGGTACTAGCTGCATGTAACGACTACCCAGGTATGTGTCGATAAGAAGGACGATGAGCAAACCCATCCGAACTCCTACTGATCCCGAATGTGACAATCTCTGTACAGTCCGGTCTGTTCATCTAAGAGTATCGCATATCGGGCCTAGGGGGCGGTAATCGTCAGACCCCTAGTAGCGCAATAAGTCGTGTCGGAGAATAGCACAAAACACCCTGAGAAACTACTGGAGTACCTACCAGTAAATCTTGCTTGCCTTGGCCAAGGACTTTGTGCAATGGCCATCCGAACACAGTGCGATATAAACCCCCAATACCGAGGGAGACGAATCCTATCTAACTGCCACTGCCTCCAAGTGCTTCGGGACTGCACCCAACTACTACCTGTTTGCACAACTCTTTTGAGCCATAGTAGGGTAGTAATCAATGTACAATGGGAACACACTCGAGGCGGAGTAACAGTGTCAAGTCAATGGTCTAAGCTGTACTCATGTCACTTGGGAACTGCTACCCGACAATAGGTATAATACCCACCAGCAGTTCCTGACGAGTCCTGACCAGTGTACTGATAACCTAATGAGCACCTGCATACTATCTCCAGTACGACGTACTAATGGCTATGGGACAGACCATCTCCCCTGCTAGGTTGAGAAGCATATACACTATTCTACTTGGATTATCGATGCCCCGTCTCGATAATCCTACGAATAGGGACCTGTATATGATGTGCTTATAGACTACCCTGCCCCCACTAGTGTGATTGCCATCACAACGCTGGTAATCAAGCAAAAATCCTAAGGGCTCTACCAATATGTATAAGCGATATGCTAAAATAAACACATGCATATATTGAGGTAGAAACAAACCAGTTAGCATACTACCATTTCGAGCAAGACTGTTACTATATCAGTGTATATCCCAAGATTCCATTAAGTAATATACAATCCAGTATGATACAATAATGACCTCTAGGGCATATATCACTAACAGATTCCAAATATTGTATCACATCACAGATAGCTAGACGATGTTAGACATTTTACTCGAATCAACAAACACCCATAATTTCTCAGAGAGCTCAACATTTGAGCACAGTTTAAAAATACCCAAAATATGCCACAGTGCTTATGGACCAACCGTAGAAGGGTCGACCCATGCCTCACTCATAGCGCCGCGGAACTGCCGCAAACTCTAAGGTTTAGCCGCGGTTCCGCGGTCAAAGAGTCGAGTTTGAGTATCGTTCTTCTAGAGGGTCCATAGAATTACCTGCATGATTTTTCGAATATTTTTAACATGGAAAACTCCAACTTTTGGAAAATTTCCAGCAAGGGAGAAAATGAGTTATTGATATTCGTACGAACTTTTTAACGTTGTCTAAATTACCCGAAACGATATTAGAATTACGACTAAGAAACACTCCGAATTGCCGTTACATAAAGATAACATCACATGCAATCTCAGTAAAAACAAGCAACACCCAAAACCCCAAAACCCAGAGACTGGAACACAAAACAAAAACGAAGAAAAACCACCATAGGAAAACCTGTGGGGCCGGTCTTATGGAGCATGTCGCCGGGTCAAATCCGGCGGATGGGGTTCGTTTTTGTATGGTGTTCATGTTACATCTCATGTGACATTCTGCAATTACTTAAAAAAAATTTAGAGGCTTTAAAAATTTCGACAGAAACTTGGTTTTTTGTTATGAGGTTTCGGAGTTGTTTCGGTTTCTTAATTCTACAAACATCATCTAATTCTTTAGGTTGGCTCTGATACCACTGCTGGGTTCCTTAGCACTACCACAGGGTTTCGGGAGGCATCGACCATGCCGTTTTCTAAATTTTGGTATGCTAAAGAACCATATCCATAGAATCTTAACTAGAGAACTAGACGAAACATGCATGTAAACAACTTAACATACAAAGTGAACAAGGAATACAACCTTTGTAGACCGGTCCTTCACTTCAAAAGCTCCGTGTAGGAGTCCCTTCGCTCCAAGTTGTCACGACCCGAAGGTACGGAACATGACTGGAACTTAAATTACCAAACGTCTTAAGGCGTACGTAATCTATGTAAGCCAAAGCCCAGAAATCTAAAGCATTTAAAGAAATAGAGTGAAGGAAAAATTATTTAAAGAAAGCGATTTTAACCAAATAAGTCGCATTAAACATTTTTAGAACATCAAAATTTCCCGAAAATTTCGGCAGAGTCTCCTTTGTAAATACTGACCCCCAAATGGGTACAACACATGTAAATACATACAAATACTGAATAAGAGCATCCCCAAGCAGGAGCTAGCTCTTCGCCAAAGGCAGAATCACAACCACATGCGGTATGTATATCAAAAGTGCGAAATAAGCATCTGAAAGAAAGAAATACGAAAATACCACGTCGGCTCAAGTGAGCATCGACACCAAACACCACAAATACAAGTCTCACGAGTCTTATTGTCTAGTCCAATATACAACTGGTAGAAAATGGTAGATAAGATAGAGTATACTAGATACAATAATAATACACAAGTGGAAACAAAACATCCTCGTAACCCACCTACGAGCAAGCTGCAAGTCAAAGCAAAAGAAGCAAAATGAGGAAGTGCGTCCGCCGCTACCGTGCTGATGGTACGAACCTGCAAGATACTGTGGCGCAACGGGGTGAGTTGCCAACTCGTGAGTATTAAGTAACATCTAATACAGATATCGTAAGAATGCACGCAAATGCATCACAACCTACATATATCAATATGATACGATGTACTAGCATGAATGCATAATCAAGCATGAAACCTGAACATGTCTGGTATGAGAAAATATTTATTTTTAGCTTAGAAAACCCTTTTGTATAATAAAACCTGGAATATCATCAGTGAAATCAACAGAAAATCCGTGTCAAGCATCGACACAAAATCCTCAATATCCCGGACTACGTCAGTCCGGATTGGCCCATATCATCATATCACGACCACGGTCGGTATCCTACAGATATCCGCCGCACCAAACTATCTTGGGCTCCGTCAGTCCGGATCGGCCCATATCATCATATCATGACCACGGTCGTGTAGGGTTAGCTTAGCACCTTGGCAAGGTTTAGGCAATCATCAATCATACTATTTTAAAATTTTGGAGTGCTAAACAAACCCTAACCAAGATCTTAACTAGAGACTTAGGGTTAAACATAATATGTAAACAACTTTACATCTAAGTGAATGCGGAATACAACCTTTGTAGACCGTCCTTCACTTCTAAAGCTCCGTTTAGTAGTCCCTTCGTGCCTAGTAGCGAACATCCAAACTCTAGTAAGGATCACATGAAGAAATGAACAAGCTTGCTCAATGCCTTCGAAGCCGAAGATGATCTATGTCGAGGAGACTCATGCTCATGCCACCTCTTCACTAATGGTGAGATTATTGAAGCAAACACTCTAAACTAAATGGCTAATAGTAGAGGATGATGAAGTAGGAATATTGATCACTTTAGAATTGATTTTCTCATTTTATTTCATCACTTTGTCAAAAGCAAGAAAGCCTCAAGAGGAAGAAGAAGATGAAGTGATGAAAGAATCATTCTCCTTGTTTCAAATGCAACCATGGGTGAGTATATCACATATACTAACCTATGTAGAGAGTTAACCATGGTGTATGGTTAATGGTTAGGTCAGCAAATATCTTAAGTAAAAACAAAGAAGTGGATTTTGGTCAAAGCTTATCCACAAGCTTCTCCAAGCTTCTAGCAATGAGTCATTTAACTAATTTGTAATTACTTAATGATAAATAAAACCATAACATTAACCTAGCATGGTGTGAGTCTTATACATACATGTTGCATGTGTAACCTAGCACGACACGCTAAAATATATCACATATATATATTAATGTATCATAAATGAGAAAAATGAATACTTAAGTGAGCCAATATTAATTAATGTAATTTAATATATCAAATATATATAATTATACATTAAAATATTAAATCAACACTTGATTTAATAATCCGGTCATATTTCATATAACCGACTGATACACAAATCGCGAGAATAGAATGCGGTATTACATACACGCATTAATCTCGGTCCCGCGCATATCACATATGCGCTCGTACTCTGTTTCGCATGAACCAGGAAACCTCTATGTAGGACTCTAAAGACTCATCAATACGCCGGCAGTAGGTGATGATCATATCAAATACCCACAAGCCGCAATCGGTCTGCTAAACGTAATGGCCACCCGGATATTGAGCAATCAGAAGATCAATAACCAAGCCTGCTATAACTCCTACGAATACAATCAGTAACACTACCGTACTGTCTGGTCTCTTCGTCAAATATGTCGAATATCAGAGCCTGGGGGTGGTATTGCATCAGACCCCAATAGCCCGATAAGTTATGCCGATGCAAGGTCCATAACGGTTCGAGAAACTACTGATAACACTTACCAGTAAATCTCAGCAACCCTGGACAGGGATTTCAAGTTATGGACAATCGAGCATAGCGCAACATCAACTCCCAATACCGGGAGAGATGAAACCCCTCCTATCGCTCATTTCCTCCATGTGACTCGGGACTGTACCCAAAAACCACCTTTTTGCATGATCTCTTGACCGTGGTATGGTGGAAATCAATGCACAGTGAGATCTTCTATTGAGAATCCTCGTGATAAAAGGAGCCTGACCGAGTGTATCATAGGAAACTATTTCCTATCAAGAGTATGTCATCTACATACAATACGTAGAAGACAACCTTACACCCTACAACCTTTTTGTATATACAAGGTTCATCTACCATTTTTATGAAGTCAAACTCTTTGACTTTCATATCAAAACAGATGTTCCAACTCTGTGTTGCTTGCATTGATCCTGATGGACTTAAGCATAGCTTTGAAAGTCTTAACTTTTCCATCTACACCAAGAATCTTCTCAAGATCCATTTGCTCCCAATGGGTTTTACCCCTTCAGGTGTAACATGCAAAGTCATACTTTGTTGGTGTACATGGATTCCATCTTTGATCACATAGCATCCAGCCATTTCACAGAGTCACCACTCGTGATGGCCTGCCTGAACCTAGTTGGGCCATCATCAACTATGACGCAATCCTCGCTCCCACTGTCACCGAGAAGACGGTAGTATCTCTCAAGTTGATGAGGAACCCTACCAGATTCGCGGAGAGGCTGAGGTTCGTTGGAGACTAATGAATCTTTTGGTTTCACCAAATTATCAGCTGTTAGTTTGTCTAGCTGGAACACCTTCCAGTTCTACCTCATGACCACAAATTTCTTCACAAGAAATACCTTTTCTCAAAAAGTGGCATGCTGAGAAACAAAATACCTTTTGCTCCTCAGTTTGGTATAAGATATGCTCTCGCAAATATTTGGGATATCCTAACAAACTTATACAGAACTGACCTTGCCTCGAGCTTGTCCGGATTCTGCCTTTCAACATAGGCCGGACAACCCCATATCTTAACTCGTTTAAGACATGGTCTCTTCCCATTCCATATCTCATATTCAGTGGTAGGCACTGATTTGGGTGGAACCCCATTAAATAGGTATGCAGCTTCTCAAGTGCATAACACCCAAAAGAAAACAGGTAACTCAGCAGTACTCATCATAGAGCACACCATATCTCATAGGGTGCGATACCTCCGTCCCGATACACCGTTGTGCTGTGGTGTACTCGAAGGAGCAATCTGAGAGCGAATCACATTTTCTTTTTAAATAATCCTGGAACTCCATGCCTAAGTATTCTCCTCTTCGATCACATCAAAGAACTTAATACTTCTACCTGTCTGGTTCTTTAACTTTAAGCTTATATTCCTTGAATTTCTCAAAAGTTTCAGACTTGTGTTTCAACAGGAACATATGTTCGAATCTTGAGAGATTATTAGTGAATATAATGAATTAAAAAGAACCATACTTGGCATTTGTAGACTATGGACCGTATACATCATCATATATCCGTCCCAAGGGTTCAGTAACTCTTTCTCTGTTTCCAGTAAACAGAGTGTTGGTCATTTTACATTTAAGATAAGACTGGTAAGTAGCATAAGATGAAAGCTCAAACGAATTCTCATATTCATTCTTATGTAACTTAGCTGGTCGTGTCGCAATGATATGACCTAGTCTACAATGTCTCAAGAAGGATTTGTTTATTTATGAACTGATCCTCTTGTGTGTGTTTTAGATACTTTGAACTGTGGTTTGATTTAGAACGTATATGCTATTATATAACGTGCCTGATTGAATCAACTCTTGATTCAGGAAAATGTTCACAACATTATCCTCTAATACAAAATTATATCCTTATTTAATTTAATGAAGAATCAGATGTAATGTTGTATATCAGGTTCAGTATGTAAAAACATTTGTTCAGAATCAATGTATTAATACAAGGTGATATTTGGCAACTGACTTGGCTGCAACAATTGCACCATTCTCTAACACTTAGAGATATATCACCCATTCTCAGTTCTCTACCTCACTATAGCACATGTAATATATTACATATACGGGATCTTGATCCGGTATCACATACCCAGAACGTAGAGGATACTGAGAAACAACTCTCGGTAATGAACACACCCGAAGAAGATGCATCAACATGTACTTTCTTCGATTGGGTGGCATGAGAATCCGGATATTCCCCTATTTCCTGCTCGGATTTATAACAATTATAAGATAGAGCAGAACTGATGTTCCCTAGTTCAGTATAATAAGCTGGTTCGGTCAGTGCATCCATATTATTATCTTGATTAAGGCGTAACATGTTTGCCACCTGGAGAGGGAGAAGAAAACACTCTGCGTGCGCTTTTGCAAAATTAGATTTGGTTATTATTTTATCTAATCAGGATGGCTCCCACTGTTTTTATCAAATCTTCCTTCAAACCCTAAAAGGTAAGACTAGCCGGGATTAATTACACCCTACAAATTCACCAATTTTTCGGCTAGGCCAGTGTCGGTACTTTGAGGGAGGTTCCCCGTGTTTTCGAACGGACCTAATTAAAATAAACCTCGTTTTCCCAGGGGATTAACTCCGTTAACATCTATTTAGACACCTACTTGATCGGCTAATTGTAATGTGTAAAACTCTCTCAGGGGTAACTCTTACTCGCAGTGAGTATCGGGATCCAACTATCTCATAGAAGGTATGCAATCTCATTGCAAATTTCAACACTTGAAATTCCCGATAATGGTTTTTACCCCTAGTACTTATGACCTTGGCTATGGCCAACATATCATAAGTCCTAGTCAAGTTCTACCCGTCATTTTGTGATTAATTAGACCCACCCACATGACCCTCGGCTATGGTCGACATAATCATGTGACTGTCCTAACCAATTGCATCATATGCTGTATAGGAAGACATCACTTGGCTACCGTACACTAAACCTCGGCTATGGTCGACATACGCAGTACGAATACTAAGTACTCTGCTTCCTAAAATGACGGAGGGTTGCGACAGGTTTTTAAGAAAACCTTTTGCGTAATGAACTTGATATCGTTGTAGAATCGAGTGATTTTGAAAAAAGAGTGTTTTTGAGGCTTTTACTAGTTTTGCTAAAGAGGTCACTCCTGGTGAAGGGATCTCGGCTCTTTCCTTATCGAATAAGGTGCTGGATATTCTACAAGGAATACCGCTATGCAAAGCAAAAAAACTATAGAAGCAATCAAAAGACAAACCGAGTGGGTTGTAGCATCTGCTAGTTTCGCTAAAGAGGTCACTCCCGGTGAAGGGATCTCGGCTCTTTCCTTATCGAATAAGGTGCTGAATATTCTACAAGGAATACCGCTATGCAAAGCAAGAACTAGAGCTACCAGTTTTTAAACAAGTTTCTACTGTTAGTTATATGTATGCCCTAGAGGCCATTACTATACATGAGATGTATATTGTAGTGGATACTTGGACATATATAGGGAGGACTTTCTTGCTCGACATGATAGTATGCTATTTGGTTACTCTTTACCTTAACATGTACACTGCTTGTCTCTCTGTTACATGTTGGTAAAGCCCTTAGGATGTGTACTTGACTACCAGGACTATGATGCAGATCGTACTAGTGGGGCCATGGTAGTCCATAAGTACATCCTTTAAGGTCCCTAGTCGTAGGTGTATCGAGACGGGGCATCGATATACCAGAGTTGACTAGCGTATACCTTCTCGACCCATATTGATGGGCGATGGATGATCCCATATCCATTGGTGTTTGAAATCAGAGATGATATACGGGTGCTCAGTGGAGACTGGGTACACTGGACGGACTCGCCGAGAACTCCCAGATGGTTTCATCCCTCACGTCAGATGGCAGTTCTCTGGTGACACCGGTACAGGTTAGTCTGTAGACCCGAGATCGTCATAGAGTCTTGTGTGATTCCCACTGTGCTTTGATTTCCACCTTACCACGTCCAAGATGGCGTGCAAAACGGTGGTTTTTGGGTACAGTCCCGATTCATAAGGAGGCAATGAGCGATAGGAGGGGTTTCGTCTCTCCCGGTATTGGGGGTTGATGTTGCGCTGTGCTCGATTGGCCATAACAGGGAAGTCCCTGGCCCGGGCTGGTTTAGAGATTTACTAGTAAGTGTTACCAGTAGTTTCTCGACCCGTTATGAGCCTCATATCGGCATGAGTTATCGGTTATTGGGGTTTAATATTTACCACCCCTAGACTAGATATGCGACATATCAGACGAGGAGACCGGACTGTACGGTAGTGTCATTGTCAGGCTTTTGCAGGAGTTGGAGTGAGCTTGCTTGCTGATCTTCTGATCGCTCAATACCCGGGTAGCCGTTACGTCCAGCTAGTACCGTTGAAGGCTTGTGGGTTCTTGATATGATCATCACCTACTGCCGGCGTATTGACGAGTCTTTAGAGTCCTACATAGAGGTTTTACTGGCTCAGGCAAAACGAAATAGGAGCGCATATGTGATATGTGCGGGACTGAGAATAATGCGAGTATGTGATGTCGTATTCTATTCTCGCGATGTTTGTATCAATTGGTTATATGGGATATAACCAGGTTATCAAATCACGTGTTGATTCGATATGTGGTACATTTAATATTAGCCGGTTATATGTGATATAGCCGGATTATTAAATCAAGAGTTGATTTGATAATTTAATGTATAACTGTATATGTGATATACTAATTTACATTAACTAATATTAGCTCACTTAAGCATTTATTTATTCTCACAAGTGCACACTTATTATATATGAGATATATATTAATTGTGTTCATTTTGTATCATGGTTGTTGATACAACTTACATGGGTGTATAAGACTTTTACGATACTAATTATAGTGATAGGTTTTATATTTAAAGTAATTCTAAAATTAGTGGATGATGAGCTCACATGCATGAAGCTTCATGAAGCTTATGGTTGCATTGACTTAGTCGACTAGTTTTGTTTATTTAAGATATTAATTAACCTAACCATTATAATGTAGCCATGGTTATGTCTCTACATGAATTAGTATATGATACAAAATCACCCATGGTTCACTCTCTCTTGATTAGTTTTCATTCTCAATTTTTTTAGCTCATCTTCTTCCTCTTTGAAAAAGCTTGCTAGGGTTTGATAAAGAGAGAGAAATATTGTGAGAAAAATAAAACTAAAGAGAGCCCACTTCCTATTTCACCATCCTCTACTAGATTAACACTTTAGTATAGGGTGTTTTCTTCATTTTAGTGAAGTGGTAGATTGAGTTAGTAATCCCTCGACGTAGATCATCTTCGGCCTCGAAGAATTCAAGCAAGACCGTTGCATTCTTCTCATGGAGCCGTCCAAGAGTCCGGGAGCAACATGATCGCAGCGAAGGTACTACTTCAAGGAGCTTATGAAGTGAAGGACCGATCTACAATGGTTGTATTTCCTTTTTTCACATAGATAGTAAATGGTTTACTATGTTTCTGTATTAATTTCTAGTTTTCGATTCTTGTTTAGAGTTCCTTGAAACGATAATTTTTTAAAAATGGCATGGACGATGTCTTCCGAAACCTTGCTGCCATCGATAAGAACCCTACAGTGGTATCACAGCCTAGCTAGGAAATTATACGGATATTGTTAGATTACGAACATAAAACAAACTCCGAACTTGAAACCCTAAAATCCATGTTTCTGTCGATTTTTAAACGAGCCATAAATTTTTTTAAACATGTACAGAGTCATATATATGTGACAACATGAACACTGGTGAAATTTGGTGCCATTTGGGCACTTTTGGGCCGGCGACACCCCCCTCAACGGCCAAATCCGAGCCCCCCCCCCATTTGGGCACTTTTGTGCTTCAGGTGTTGTTTATTTTTGCTAAATTGTCATGTGATGTTAATTTACTATAATAACAACTCGGATTGTTTCGTAGTCGTATTTTAACCGTTTTCGGGTTATTCACGTATTGTCTAAGCGAAGTTAAAAAGTTTGATCGAATGTCAAAAACCCATTTTTCCAAGTTTAACGTATTCGGAAAAATATGTAAGTAATTCTTTGGACCCTCTAGAAGAACGTAAACCTTAATTCGATTATGTGGCCGTCAAAACCGTCACTTGAACCCTAGGGTTTGTGGTAGTTTAGCGTTTCACATGTGAGGTGTTGGTTTGACCCTTCTACGGCAGGTTCATAGGTACTGTGGTATCTTCTGGGTATTATTAAAACTGTGCTCAAGTGTTGGGCTGTCGGGAAATTGTGGGACTTTGATGAATCGATCGAAAAGTTTAACTTCGTCCGGATATTATGTGATGGCATACAAAATTTGGAATCCACAAGTAGTTATGAGATAACTAGAATGAATGTTATAAATCTAGCAGTTTAGTCTCATTTGATCGGTTGCCACGGTATTTTGAAGCGATCAAAAGTCCGTCGCAATCACGTAGCGTACGCGGATACTCGCCGGATAAACTTAATAGATAGCAATGCCCCATATCCCCGACTAAGTGAATGTAGGAGAACCCGGTCGCCAAAAAAATCCGTTCGGGTGCTCGCGGCAGCGGTGTTCCGCCTTAGTGCACGTCGTCGACGGTATCGGGGGTGCGGCCGTCTACTATAGTTTCCGACGAGCATTCGATCAGGTTGTCAGGAATCTTGTTGAATTGCCCGACTTGTTATTGAAAAGTGTTTTCGATATTGAGACTAAAAGGCGGGGTTCATAATTGTTAGGCATGTGATGTCTAAGGAATTCATTTGGTTAGGCATGCGATGTCTAAAATGGTTGCGGATTCCAACTGTTGTAGTTTTTCACTTTCTTCTCTGCAACCGTAAGTGTAATATGTGATATCGCCGGTTTCGTTGCTATATGTCAACGACAATTGGGATGCGCATATTTACTTACGTTGATGACATGTGATGTTATGTGTTGTTGTATATGTTATATTGGATTGTCGTGTTTTGAATAGCCGGGGGATTTATGTGAGATGAGAGTTTTTATTTTCATTCATGTAAAATTAAATGTATGTAATATTCTTTTATTGGGGCACTTCCGGGTTGAGGTTGATGTCACCATTGATGTATATTATTTACTTTTCCGCATTAGGATAGACCCAAGGAGGGGAGCTCAAGTAACCGGGTTTAGGATCCAGTGGGAGACCATCTCAAGGAGTCGAGACCGGGTCTCCTAACTCTAGAATTGGTAGGGTTGCTTGCCACTCTCGTAGGGGTCTAGGGATGTGGGTTTGGCTATTCATCGCGACCGTGGAATCCGTGTTTTATGGAGGCTCAAAATAAAACACGGACCTCCAACTATATCCAATATTTCATATGTTTCTTCTTCTGCGATATCTGTGATGTGATCATTTGATATGTTCAGATGGATACTGTATATAGTATATATGATATATTATATAGACATTGCTTATGTTTTACACCCGCGCTAGCACTGCCCCGCTCTGCCGTTAGTTACCTAACCTAACGGTGCACGAGGGTCATCGAGGCGAATGCGGATGGCATAAGTGTACGTCATATTTATCTGTGATGTTTAGGAGACTTAAATGATGGGACTTCATTAATGTGATTAATGAAAGAAAAGAAACCTAATAGATGTTGTGGAATAGAATTTTCAAAAATTGGTAGCTACAGTTCTTGCTTTGCATAGCGGTGTTCCTTGTAGAATATCCTGCACCTTATTCGATAAGGAAAGGGCCGAGATCCCTTCATCGGGAATGACCCCTTTAGCAATAACTGGCAGATGCTACAACCCTCGGTTTCATATTTTGATTGTTTTTCTAGTTCTTGCTTTGCATAGTGATATTGTGAATATCCTGCACGTCATTCGACGAGAAAAGAGCCGAGATCCCTTTACCGGGAGTGTTAGTTATATGTATGCCCTAGAGGTCATTACTGTACATACGATGTATATTGTAGTGGATGCTTGGACAAATATGAGGAGGACTTTCTTGCTCGACATGATAGTATGCTATCTAGTTGCCCTTTATCTTAACATGTACATTGATTATCTCTATATTACATGTTGATAAAGCCCTTAGGTTAAGTACTTGACTACCAGGATTATGATGCAGATCATACTAGTGGGAACAGGGTAGTCGATAAGTACATCCTTCAAATGTTCCTACTCGTGGGAGTATCGAGACAGGGCATCGGTACTCCAGAGTAGACTAGCGTATGTGCTTCTTGACCCATATGATGGGCGATGGATGATCCCATATCCATTGGTGTTTGACATCAGAGATGGTATACGGGTGCTCAGTGGAGACTGGGTACACTGGACGGACTCGCCGAGAACTGCCAGATGGTATTATACCTCACGTCAGATGGCAGTTCTCTGGTGACACTGGTACAGGTTAGTCTGTAGACCCGAGATCGTCATAGAGTTTTGTGTGATTCCTACTGTGCTTTGATTTCCATCATACCACGTCCAAGAGGGCGTGCAAAATGGTGGCTTTTGGGTACAGCCCCGAATCACATGGAGGCAATGAGCGATAGGAGGGGTTTCGTCTCTCCCGGTATAGGGAGTTGATGTTGCGCTGTGTTCGATTGGCTATAATTGGAAATCCCTGGTCAGGATTGCTGAGATTTACTGGTAAGTGTTGTCAGTAGTTTCTCGAACTTTTATGGACCTCATATCGACACGACTTATCAAGCTACTAGGGTCTGACGTTTACCACCCCTAGGCGAGATATGGGACATATCAGATGAAGAGACCGGACTGTATGGGAGTGTTACTGATTGGATTCGCAGGAGAATGTACAGACTTGCTTGTTGATCTTCTGATTGCTTAATACCTGGGTAGCTGTTACGTTTAGCTGACCGCTTGCAGCTTGTGGGTGTTTGATATGATCATCACCTACTGCCGGCGTATTGACGATTCTTTAGAGTCCTACACGGATGTTTCTGGTTCAGGCTAAACGGAGTAGGAGCACATATGTGATATGTGCGGGACCGAGAACAATACGAGTATGTGATACCGTATTAGATTCTCGCAATATGTGATATCAGCCAGGTATATGTGATATAGCCGGGTCATCGGATCAAGTGTTGATTCAATGAACTGATACAGATTATATTAGTCGGCTATTTGTGAAATAGCCGGATTATCGGATCAAGTGTTGATTCGATAATTTAATATATAATTATATAGTTGATATATTATATTACATTAACTAATATTAGCTCACTTAAAGATTCTTTTTCTCACTTGGATAATACATTGATATATATGTGATATATGTTAATTGTATTATTTTATTTTGTTTCAATAAATATTGTATATGTGATATATAATATTGTAACAAGTTAGGGTTACAAATGCAACATGTTTTGTGGAGTTTAAATATGGTTAGGGTTTGGATTAGGGTTAAGCTTGGATGGAGCTTTCATGAAGCTTTGACTTTGACCTTTGATATTTTGAGTAGATATTTCTTTAACCCAATCCAAACCCTTTACCCTAGTTAATTCTCTACAAGGGTTAAGCCTTCATTCTTAACCCAGGGTTGATTTGTAACCATAACAATGATTTTTCATTATTCATCACAAAAGGATTTGCTTCATCTTCTTCCTTCTTTTTGCATGAAAACCTTGACTAGGTTTTTGACAAGTGATGGTAATGAGTGAGAAATTGAAAACAAAAGAGAGATAAATTCCTACTTCATCATCCTCATCTATTCTAGCCACTTAGATTAGGGTGTTTGCTTTGCTAATACTTGATTAGTGAAGCAAGAGCTTAGGTTTGAGTTTTTTCAAGGTAGATCATCTTCGAAAAGGAAGACTTCTTGCAAGCATGGATCATTCGACATTTGGAGCCTCTCTAGACTCCGGGAGTTCATGGATCGCGGCGAAGGGACTACTACCCGGAGCTTATGAAGCGAAGGAACGTACTACAAAGGTTGTAATCCCTTTCTCTCATATGTAAAGTTGTTTACATGCTCATTGTTTTTCCTAATCTCTAGTTTAAGATCTTGCTTGGGTTGTTCGGCACTTGAAATATTTGATTTTGGCATGGTTGATGCCTTGTAGAACCTTGTTCTAGTGCCTAATAACCCTACAGGGAGTGACCTCTTTAGCAAAACTAGCAAAGGCCTCATAAACACTCCATTTCAAATCATTGATTCTACAACGATATCAAGTTCATTACGCAATAGGTTTTCATAAAAACCTGTCGTAGCCCTCCGTCATTTCAGATAAGTCTTACTTAGTATTCGTGCTGCGTTTGTTGACCTTGTCAAGGCGTAGTGTGCGGTAGCTGACTACTATTTATCTGCTTATACATATGATGCAGATTGGATTAGGTAGTCGTGCGGCCTTGTTGACCTTGTCAAGGGTCGTGCGGGTGGGTTTAATTCAATCAAGAAATGACGGGTTGAACTTGACTTACGGTCTATGGTTTGTTGACCTTGTCAAGGTCATAGATCGTTTGGGGCAAAATATTATCGGGAATTTCAAGTGTTGAAATTTTCAATGAGATTGCATACCTTCTATGAGATAGTTAGATCCCGATACCCACTGCGAGTAATTGTTACTCCTGGGAGAGTTTTACACATTACAATTAGACGATCAAGTAGGTGTCTAAAAAGGTGTCAACGGGGTTACGCCCTGGGAAAATGAGATTTATTTTAATTAGGTCCGTGCGAAAGCACGGGGAACCTCCCTCAAAGTACCGGCACTGGCCTGGCTGAAAGATTGGCGAACTTGTATGGTGTAATTAATCCCGGCTGGTCTTTTCCTTTTAGGGTTTGAAGGAAGATTTGATAAAAATAGTGGGAGACATCCTGATTAGATAAAATAATAACCAATCTGATCTTGCACGAGCGCACGCAGAGTGTTTTCTTCTCTCTCTCTCCAGGTAGCGACCATGTCACGCCTTAATCAAGATATTAATATGGATGTATCGACCGAACCCGCTTGTTATACTGTGCTGGGGAACGTTGGGCCCGCTCTAAATTATAATTGTTATAAGACCGAGTAGGAAATAGAGGATTACCAGGATTTCCGTGCCGCCCAAACGAAGAAAGTGCATAATGATGCATCTTCTTCGGGTGTGTTCAATACCGAAAACCGTTTCTCAGTATCTTCTACGTCCTTGGTATGAGATACCGGATTAGAATCCCACATACGTAATCTGTTACATGGGCTACAGATAGGTAGAGAACTAAGAACGGGTGATAAAATTTCAAGAGTTGGAAATGGTGCAATTGTTGCAGCCAAGATGTTGGCAGTTATCACCCTGTATTACCAAATACATTGATTCTGAACGAATGTTATTAGATACCGAACCTGATATACAACATCATATCAGTCTCTTTATTTAAGTAAAGAAGGATATTATATTGTATTGTTGGATAATATTTTGAACATTTCCTATATCAAGAGATGATCGGTTCAGGCACGTTATCTAAAAGCATATACGTTCTAAATCAAACCACGGTTCTTAACGTATAAAACACACACAAGAGGAAGAGTTCAGAAATGAGCGAATCCTTCTTGAGGCATTGTAGACTAGGTCATATCAATGCGACCCGACTAGCTAAGTTACATTTAGATGCATATTTAAATCAGTTTGAATTTACATCTTGTGAAACTTGCCAGTCATGTCACAAAGATAAAATGACCATAGCTCCATTTATTGGAAACAGAGAAAGAGTTAGTGAACTCTTGGGATTGATACATAATGATGTATATAGGTCCCCTGTCTACATATGCCAGGACCGGTTCTTTGTACTTCATTACATTCACTGATGATCTCTCAAGATTCGGACATATGTTCCTGTTGAAACACAAGTCTGAAACTTTTGAGAAATTCAATGAATATAAGTAAATAGTAAAAAACCAAAACGGGTATAAGTATTATGTCCTTTGATGTGATCAGGGAGGGGAATACTTGATCATGGAATTCTTGGACTATTCTTAAAGAGAATGAGATTCTCTCTCAGCATTACTCCTCCGTATACATCACGGCACAACGGTGTATTGGGGTGGAGCAATTGCACCCTATGAGATATGGTGCGCTCTATGATGAGTATTATTGAGTAGCCTATTTCCTTTTGTGGGTTATGCACTTGTGAAGCTGCATACCTATTGAATGGCGTTCCAACCAAATCAGGTGCCTACCACTCCATATGCGATATGGAATGGGAGAGCCCATCTCTTAAGCAAGATATGATTTTGGGTTGTCCGAGCTATGTCAAAAGCAAAATCCGGACAAGCTCGAGTCAAGGTCAGTTCTGTGGAAGTTTGTTGGATATCCCAAGCATCTGTAAGGGAAAATCTTCTACCGCACCAAGGAACAAAAGATGTTTTATTTCTCGGCATGACCACCTTTTTAGAAAAGGAATTTATTTTGGAAGAACTTAGTGGTCATGAGATAGAACTGGAAGGAGTTCCAGCTACACAAACTACAGCTAATGATTTGGAGAACCGGAGGATTCAATAGCTCCCAACGAATCTCAGCCTCCCCGCCGATCTGGTAGGGTTCCTTACCCACCTGAGAGATACTTTGGTTTCTCTATGACAATGGGAGCGAGGATTGCATCATGTGATGATGACCCAACTAGTTTCGAGCAGGCCATCAAGAGTGATGACTCTGTAAGAATGGCTGGATGCTAAGCGATCTGAGATAGAATCTATGTACACCAACGAAGTATGGACTTTGGTTGCTATATCTAAAGAGTTAAATCCCCATTAGGAGCAAGTATATCTTGAGAATATTACTTGGTGTACATGGAAAAGTTTAGACTTCAAAGCTAAGACTTGTTGTAAAAGGTTCTCGTCATCAACCAAGTTTAGATAATGATGAAACCTTTTCTGGGGCCTATGCTTAAGTCCATCCGGATCCTACTTGCTACTGCTACATACCATGACTACGATATCTGGCGGTTGGGTGTCATGACTGCTGTTCTAAATAGTGATTTAGAAGAGAGCGTCTATAAGTACACAACCAGAGGGCTTCGTGGACATTGGGAGCAGCGGAAACGTATGCAAGTTGCTTTATGGGATGAAGCAGGCATCACGGAGTTGGAACATCTATTTTGATGTGATAGTCAAAGAGTTTGACTTCATCAAAATGGTAGATGAACCTTGTATAAACAAAAAGGTTGAAGAGAGTATGGCGGTCATCCTCGTACAGTACATAGATGACATACTCTTGATAGGAAAGGAGTTTCCCATGCAACGCTCGGTCAATCTCCTCTAATTATCACAAGGATTCTCCATATAGGATCAAGGTGATGTTAGTGTATATGCCCTAGAGGCCATTACTGTATCATACTAGTTTGTATATTACTTAATGGAAGCTTGGGATATTCACCTTGTATATACAATCTTGCTCAAAATAGTAGTATGCTACTTGGTTTGTTTCTACTTCAATGTGTACATGTGTTTATTTTTGTATATCGCCTATACACATTAGTGGAGCCCTTAGGATCTTTGCTTGATTACCAGCGATGTGATGGCCGTCACACTAGTGGGGCTGGGTAATCTATAAGAACATCCTTATGCAGGTCCCTGGTCGCAGGACTATCGAGACAGGGCATCGATACTCCGGAGTAGACTAGCGCATACGCTTCTCATCCCAGTGTGGGAGACGGTCTGTCCCACAGCCGTCAGTACGTCGTACTTGAGATAGTATGCGGGTGCTCGTTAGGTTACGGGTACACTGGACAGGACTCGTCGGGAACTGACTAGTTGGTATTATGCCTATCGTCAGTTATCAGTTCCCAGGTGACATGAGTACAGCTTAGTCCGCTGACTTGACACTGTCACTTCGCCTCGAGTGTGTTTCCACTGTACTTTGATTACTACCCTACCACGGCTCAAAGGAGCCGTGCAAACAGGTAGTAGTTGGGTGCAGTCCCGAAGCATTTGGAGGCAGTGACGGTTAGACAGGATTCGTCTCTCCCGGTATTGGGGGTTGACATCGCGCTGTGTCTAGGAGAGCCATTACACGAGTAGTCCCTGGCCAGGGCAATCGAGATATACTGGTAGGCTTCCAGTGTTATCTCAGGGTGTTTTGGGCTTCGCTCCGGCACGACTTGTACCGCTATTGGGGGACTAACGTTTACCGCCCCCTAGGCCCGCCATGCGATGTATCAGACGAACAGACCGGACTGTACGGAGAATGTCACATTCAGGCTCAGTAGGAGTTCAGATGGGTTTCGCCTCGTCAGTCTTCTTGTCGGCATTACCTGGGGACCGTTATACACAGCTAGTGCCGCTTGCGGTCTGTGGTTAAACCCATTGCCAGCGTAGTGTCGAGTCTTTATAGTCCCACACAGAAAGCTTTTCTCCTTTAGGAAAAAGAGTAGAGGTCGCATGGTTTTGCGACAGGTCGCATGGTTTTGCGACAGGGTTCGGTCACATCCGTGCACTTGTGCACGTGCAGTGTCCGGACAGTTTACACTAGCGGGCTTTGGTTTAAGCCAGATCCTAGTGTACCTTTTGGGATTGGAATTATCCAGTATGCATTCGTGTTCCTCGGAACGCGGATGCGGGTGTGTATGCACAGTTGACGGGGAGACAGAGGCAGCGGATTCTCATTAGGGTTGTTGACAGTTGACCGTTGACTATTTGACTTTTTGCTCAACCCTAATGAGAATATGATATGTGATTAACTATTATATTAATTAAGTATTATGGTGACATGGTTGTTGACTTTTGTTGACTTTGTTGACTTGTTGACTTTTGTTGACTTGTTGACTTTGTTGACCGGTTGACTAGGCTTGACTAGTTGACCATCATAATAACCATAGCCATCATTTCATGGCAAAGACTTTTGCTTGCTTGCTCATTTGTGCAAAATGAGTGCATGAAATGATATGGTTATGGTTGCTTCAACCATCACATAACACTTGATTTGGTATAATGAGTTATGATGGTTTTGGATTATGAGAGGGTGAAAGACAAAAGACTTGCTCATTCTTTCTTGCTCATTCTCTCTCTTGTTCTTGAGCTCTCTTGCTCTTGCTTTCACCCTCTTCCTCTTGGTCCCTCTCTTGACTCTATGGTTCACATATCTCATGAGTTGAGAATCAAGAACCATAGATAAAATCCCATACAAACTCTTCTCTACTCACTCTAGTTCATAAGGTTTAGCAAACCGAGTGAACTAGTTTCTTCAAAGTTCGAAGAAGGAGCCAAAGGTTGGAGCTTTCAGGTGGATCTATCTTCGGCGTACGGAGACGACGGGAAGAAGCCAATCCGGGCCACCATCGGAGCTTGAAGACGAAGGAGTTCAAGACAAGCAAGGTATAACCCCCTAACCGAGTAGCTAGAAACTCGTAGTTAGGTTGTTAGTTAGATGTTTAACCAAGATCCGGGTTATAGGTCCATGTTACCACCTCTATAAAAATCGTTTTTTACCAAATTCCGCATTCCCGAAAGTACCGGGAGAGGTAGCATGGACTTACAGGTGATACCTCCTAAATCCTGAGTTTTGGATCTATGAGATAGATCTAAGTGGATATTAGGATTCTCACTAGGTGTAGTGAGATGGTATCAATAGACCCTGGGGAGAATCACTGGATACATTCCATAGTGATAAGGTCGACTGAATGTCAGTCACAGGCATTGTCTTAACCCTCTGTGGAGGGACGGTATGTTGGAAGAGTTCCAAGCTAGATACCATGGCTTACTCGAAGTTAAAGGTTGGATACATCGCTACCAAAGATGCTACCAAAGAGGCAGTCTGGGTGTATATTAGTTCATGAGATGAACTTCGTTCCTACCATTATGTGACAATGGTGTTGTGGCTTATGCCTAGGAACGCCCATCCCATCAGTGATCCAGACATATTCTAAGGCAGTATCACCTGATCATGGAGATGGATGATCTCCAGGGGCTCGAGGTAAGGAGAGTAGACTCAGAGGAAAACACGGCGGGTCCACTCACAAAGGCATTTTCCCAGAGAGAGACTTTTATGGGATGGTTCAATATGAGATACTACAACCACTGTTGTCAGATGGTCCTAGTGCAAGTGGGAGATTGTTAGTTATATGTATGCCCGAGAGGCCATTACTATACATGAGATGTATATTGTAATGAATGCTTGGGCATATATAGGTTGGACTTTCTTGCTCGACATGATAGTATGCTATCTGGTTACTCTTTACGTTAACATGTACACTGATTGTCTCTCTATTATATGTTGGTAAAGCCCTTAGGATGTGTACTTGACTACCAGGACTGTGATGCAGATCGTACTAGTAGGGCCATGGTAGTCCATAAGTACATCCTTTAAGGTCCCTAGTCGTAGGTGTATCGAGACGGGGCATCGATATACTAGAGTTGACTAGCGTATACCTTCTCGACCAATATCGATGGGCGATGTATGATCCCATATCCATTGGTGATTGACATCAGAGATGATATACGGCAGCTCAGTGGAGACTGGGTACACTGGACGGACTCACCGAGAACTCCCAGATGGTAATATACCTCATGTCAGATGGCAGTTCTCTGGTGACACTGGTACAGGTTAGTCTGGAGACCTGAGATCGTCATAGAGTCTTGTGTGATTCCCACTGTGCTTTGATTTTCACCTTACCACGTCCAAGAGGGCGTGCAAAACGGTGGTTTTTGGGTACAGTCCCGAGTCACATGGAGGCAATGAGCGATAGGAGGGGTTTCGTCTCTCCCGGTATTAGGGGTTGATGTTGCACTGTGCTCGATTGGCCACAAAAGGGAAGTCCCTGGCCAGGGCTGGTTTAGAGATTTACTGGTAAGTGTTACCAGTAGTTTCTCAACCCTTTATGAGCCTCATATCGGCATGACTTATTGGTTATTGGGGTCTGACGTTTACCACCCCTAGACTAGATATGCGATATATCAGACGAGGAGACCAGACTGTACGGTAGTGTCACTGTCAGGCTTTTGCAGGAGTTGGAGCGGGCTTGCTTGTTGATCTTCTAATCGCTCAATACCCGGGTAGCCGTTAAGTCCAGCTAGTACCGCTGACGGCCTGTGAGTGCTTGATGTGATCATCATCTACTGCCGGCGTATTGACGAGTCTTTAGAGTCCTATATAGGGGTTTTACTGGCTCAGGCAAAACGAAATAGGAGCGCATATGTGATATGTGCGTGACCGAGAATAATGGGAATTTGTGTTACCGTATTCTATTCTCGCGATGTTTGTATCAATTGGTTATATGTGATATAACCAGGTTATCGAATCAAGTTTTGATTCGATATGTTGGTACATTTAATATTAGTCGGTTATATGTGATATAGCCGGATTATTAAATCAAGAGTTGATTTGGTAATTTAATATATAATTGTATGTGTGATATACTAATTTACATTAACTAATATTAGCTCACTTAAGCATTTATTTATTCTCACAAGTGCACACTTATTATATATGAGATATATATTAATTGTGTTCATTTTTTATCATGGTTGTTGATACAACTTACATGGGTGTATAAGACTTATACGATACTAATTATAGTGTTAGGTTTTTATATTTAAAGTAATTCTAAAATTAGTGGATGATGAGCTCACATGCATGAAGTTTCATGAAGCTTATGGTTGCATTTACGTAGTCAACTAGTTTTGTTTTACTTAAGATATTAATTAACCTAACCATTATAATGTAGCCATAGTATGTCTCTACATGAGTTAGTATATGATACAAAATCACCCATGGTTCTCTCTCTATCTCTTGATTAGTTTTCATTCTCATTTTTCTTGAGCTCATCTTCTTCCTCCTTGAAAAAGTTTGCTAGGGTTTGATAAAGAGAGAGAAATATTGTGAGAAAAATAAAACTAAAGAGAGCCCACTTCCTATTTCACCATCCTCTACTAGATTAACACTTTAGTATAGGGTGTTTGCTTCACTTTAGTGAAGTGGTAGCTTGAGTTAGTAATCCTTCGACATAGATCATCTTCGGCCTCGAAGACTTCAAGCAAGATCGTTGCATTCTTCTCATGGAGCCGTCCAAGAGTCTGAGAGCAACATGATCGCAGCGAAGAGACTACTACAAGGAGCTTATGAAGTGAAGGACCGATCTACAAAGGTTGTATTTCCTTTTTTCACTTAGATAGTAAATGGTTTACTATGTTTCCGTATTAATTTCTAGTTATCGATTCTTGTTTAGAGTTCCTTGAAATTGAAATTTTTTTAAAATGGCATGGACGATACCTCCCGAAACCTTGCTGCCGTCGATAAGAACCCTATATCTACAACATATTTAGGTTTCTTTTTATTTCATTAATCTCATTAATGAAGTCCCATTATTTATGCTTCACAAGCATCACAGAAGAAACGAAAGCAATAATATTAATTATATCTCATATATATATAATATATGCATTCGTCTCAGAACATATCAAGTAATCACATCACAGAATATCAGTAACGGAAGAATCACATATGAAATATTGGATATACTAGGAATTCCGTGTTTTATTTAAGCCAGTAAAAACGCGGATTCCACGGTCGTGATGAATAGCCAAACCCACATCCCTAGACCCCTACGAGAGCGGCAAGCAACCCTCCAATTCTAGAGTTAGAAGACCCGGTCTCGACTCCTCGAGATGGTCTCCCACTTGACCCTAGAACCCAGTTACTTATGCTCCCCCCCTTGGGTTTATCCTAATGCAAAAAAGTAAATAATATACATCAATAGTGACATCATCCTTAACCCGGAAGTGCCCCAATAAAAGAATATTACATACAATGAATTTTACATGAATGAAAATGAAAAAAACTCATATCTCACATAAAAACCCTGGCTATTCAAAACACGACGATCTAATATAACATATCAGAGCAACACATAACATCACATATCATCAACGTAAGTAAATATGCCTATCCCAATTGTCGTTGACATATAACACCGAAACCGGCGATACACCACATATTACACTTACGGTCGCATAAAAGAAATTGTCAAACTACAAAATTTTGGAATCCACAATCACCTTAGACATCATAAACCAAAAATATCACATACTTCGGATTTCATGCCTAATAATATGAATTCCAAATATTGTATCACAATCACAGAAAGCTAGGCGAAGTTTAAACAATTAGATCGAATCAACGAATTCCCAAATTTCCTAGAAGGCACAACACTTGAACACTGTTAATGTTAATAAAAGACATACCACAGTACCTATGGACCTACAGCTGAAGGCCCGACCCATGCCTCTTAAGTGGCGTCGCGGATCCGCCGCCAAAACTATGTATTCGCCGTGGATCTGCGGTCACTTAAACGAGTTAGGGTTTCTTTCTTTAGGTGTGTCCATAGAATTCCCTGCATGTTTTTCTAAATATTTTTAACTTGGAAAAATCCAAATTTTGGAAAAATTTCCAGAGAGGGGGTTGTTTAGGGCTTTCGGGGTTCGATCGGAATTCTAACTTCGTCTAGACAACGCCTAATACTCTAGCTTGGCTCTGATATCACTGTAAGGTTAGCTTAGCACCTTGGCAAGGTTTACGAAAGCATCAATCATGCAAATTTAAAATTTTGGGGCACTAAACATACCCTAACCAAGATCTTAACTAGAGACTTAGGGTTAAACATAATATGTAAACAACTTTACATCTAAATGAATAGGGAATACAACCTTTGTAGACTGGTCCTTCACTTCTAAAGCTCCGTGTAGTAGTCCCTTCACACCTAGTAGCGAACATCCAAACACTATTAAGGATCACATGAAGAAATGAACAACCTTGCTCAATGCCTTCGAAGCCGAAGATGATCTACGTCGAGGAGACTCAAGCTCATGCTACCTTTTCACTAATGGTGAGATTAGTGAAGCAAACACCCTAAACTAAATGGCTAATAGTAGAGGATGATGAAGCAGGAATATTGCTCACTTTAGATTTGATTTTCTCATTTTATTTCATCACTTTGTCAAAAGCTAGAAAGCTTCAAGAGGAAGAAGAAGATGAAGTGATGAAAGAATCATTCTCCTTGTTTCAAATGCAACCATGGGTGAGTATATCACATATACTAACCCACGTAGAGAGTTAACCATGGTGTATGGTTAATAGTTAGGTCAACAAATATTTTAAGTAAAAACAAAAAAGTGGACTTTGGTCAAAGCTTCTCCACAAGCTTCTACAAGCTTCTAGCAATGAGTCGTTTCCACTAATTTGTAATTACTTAATGATAAATAAAACCATAACATTAACCTAGCATGGTGTGAGTCGCATACATACATGTTGCATGTGTAACCTAGCATGACACACTAAAATATATCGCATATATTCATGTGTGCAAAAACAATACAATTAACATATATCACATATATATTAATGTATAATAAATGAGAAAAATGAATACTTAAGTGAGCCAGTATTAGTTAATGTAATTTAATATATCAAATATATATAATTATACATTAAATTATTAAATCAACACTTGATTTAATAATCCAGTCATATTTCATATAACCGACCGATACACAAATTGCGAGAATAGAATGCGGTATTACATAGACGCATTAATTTCGGTCCCGCACATATCACATATGTGCTCCTACCCCGTTTCGCATGAACCAGGAAACCTCTGTGTAGGACTCTAAAGACTAGTCAATACACCGGCAGTAGGTGATGATCATATCAAACACCCATAAGCCGCAAGCAGTCTGCTAAACGTAACGGCTACCCGGGTATTAATCCATTCTTTTGTTGAGGGTCTGGACTCCTGCGAATCCAATCAGTAACACTACCGTACAGTCTGGTCTCTTTATCAAATATGTCGTATATCAGAGCCTGGGGGTGGTATAACGTCAGACCCCAATAGCCTGATAAGTCATGCCGATGCAAGGTCCATAACGGTTCGAGAAACTAATGATAACACTTACCAGTAAATCTCAGCAACGCTGGCCAAGAATTTCAAGCTATGGCCAATCGAGCATGGCGCAACATCAACTCCCAATACAGGGAGAGATGAAACCCCTCCTATCGCTCATTGCCTCCATGTGACTCGGGACTGTACCCAAAAACCACCTTTTTGCACGATCTCTTGACCGTGGTATGGTGGAAATCAAAGCACAGTGGGAATCATACAAGACGCTATGATGATCTTGGGTCTACAGACTAACCTGTACTATTGTCACCAGAGAACTGCTATCCGACGATAGGTATAATACCATCTAGGAGTTCTCGGCGAGTCCGTTCAGTATACACAGTCTCCACTGAGCACCCGTATACCTTTTCTGATGTCAAACACCAATGGATATGAGATCATCCATCGCCCATCATATGGGTCGAGAAACGCATACGCTAGTCTACTCAGGAATATTGATGCCCTGTCTTGATACTCCTTCGACTAGGAACTATTATAGGGTGTACTTGTAGACTACCCTTGGCTCCACTAATATGATCTCCATCATAGTCCTGGTAGTCTAGTACACATCTTAAGGGCTTTGTCAACATGTGAGAGCAAGACATCATTACCTATACAAGTCAACATGTTAAGACAAAGAGCAACCTGATAGTATACTATCATATCGAGCAAGAAAGTCCTCCCTATATATGTCCAATCATCCACTACAATATACATCCCATGTACAGTAATGGCCTCTAGGGCATACATATAAATAACAGGTCGGCATCCTACAGATATCCGCCGCACCAAACTATCTCGGGCTCCGTCAGTCCGGATCGGCCCATATCATTATATCACGACCACGGTCGGTATCCTAAAGATATTCTCCGCGCCAAACTATCTCTGGTTCCGTCAGTCCGGATTGGCCCATATCATCATACTACGACCATGGTTGGTATCCTACAGATATCCATCGTGACAAACTGTCTCGGGCTCCGTCAGTCCGAATCGACCCATGTCATCATATCATGAGAAAAACCGCAACTTGTAATTTGAAAGATAATGAGTTTATAAAATTCTTGCGGTTTCCCCCAAAATCCAGAAATCTCATAAATACTGAAATCCCTAAGAAGAATCATAATATATAAATGTGGTTGTAATAATGGATGTCCAAAATATCAATAACATGCAATGCGATGTATGGCTAGAAAACTATGTATGAATGATGATGCGATGAGGTAGATGATTAACAATCTACATATAATACATGATGCAATGCACCGATATTGATTTTACGTAAGTTCTATAGTGTTCGTGACATGGCAATTACCAAAGGCGTGTGTGTTCGCATGAATAGTGCACGTGCAGCATGAACCAATGGTAATGGTGCAAGTGTCCTAATGAATAACATCGTAATTAAGAATATGAATATGCCATGATATGGATGATTTGAGACTATACATATAGATGCAAGAACTACTCATCATTCTTAATTATCAGGCGTCTCGCGCCATCCAGACGATCCTCCATAGATATGTTCATCTACTCACAGGGACGCCTCGGCTAATCTGATCCGATCTCAGCCTTGTCTTTTTCGCGCCACATCCGACGCCTCTGCACCCGATACTAGAATCACACACAAGTAAATAAGATGGTAGATATATAAATAGTCGCGGACACAAACGATACAAGTCAACCACGCGTACTAACTAGACGCGCACGCACTTAGTGCACAAAACGCGCTTGCGACAATGCCACAAACCACAACTAGGGTCACCATACGTGGCAAACCCTAAACCAAAAATCCAATCGTACCAATCGCGCATTCACAACACACTAAATTTTATATGAAATAGGTTGTAAACCATCAAAACCTCAAACTTAACTCAAATCGATTTATACCAAAAACCCTGTAAGCAACCATTAACCGTTTTACTACAAATCTAGTTGTTTTAGCAAGTCTAACGGCCACAAAGCTCAGTTAATATCTTAATTAGTCCACACAATTACTAACTATATTTTAATTTCACCTATTTACACACTAATTGAAAACTTAGTTTGCAAAATTATATATTAAGACAATTTAAAAATAACAATTAGCAACTTAACAACTAGATTAGATTTTTCATGTCTTAAAATGTTAAATTACACATTGTAACCATAAACAAATGATAAAAACCCTAACTTGATCTCAAACCCTTTTCTTGAAAACTAAACCTTGCAATTAAAACCATATTTAAACACCTAATTAGCTTAGATTGAAGTAATTATTCAACAAGTAACCATTGGGTTAGGGTTTATACCTCACAATTTTTTGAGATCTAGCTTGCAACTTGACCTTCCAAAATGGTTCTCTTGCTCCAAGATCCATGCTAGATTTGAACGAAGAATGTTTGTGAAATTTTTTAATGTGAATTGGAGTTAATTTTATGGATTTTTGATAAAGAAATAAGGTTTTAGAGATAAAAAGAAGAAGAAGACTTGAAGGGGGAGGGCTGCTGTGAAATGGCCGAGCACAAGGAGGGGAAATAGAGAGTGTAGGAGGTAACCTTACCTCCACAACACACACACCATTACACAAGTTAACATGCACCATAATTTTATTTCTAATTATTTTCATTTTCTATTATTTATATATAGGTTTAATATAAATCTATAACCATGGTCAAACCTTGTTTAAAACAACATGTTACAATTTTGTTTAATTGTGTCATGGTGCACAAAAATGAATTAACCTATTCTAATCTATAATTATCACTAATTTGGAGTATAAGTGAAAGCTTATAATAATATTTAAATTAATTAATTAAGAAAAATATTTAAGTAAACTAACAATTTATAAGTGACTAATTAAATACCGATACTAGCAATTTATATAGCTAAAATAGGTATAATCAAGTTTATGTGGAAAAATAATTATAATTAAATTTTACGGAAAGCACAAGTTATATTACCGATTATTGGACAATTAACTGAAACGCTTTTTAAAACGTTACAATCTTCCCCCTTAAAGAAATTCGGTCCCCGAATTTAAAATCCAACTACGCGTACCCTCAAAGAGATAGGAATATTTTCTTCCGCGTCTCATCCTCGGCTTCCCACGTGACCTTTTTCGCCGTTCGGGCAACGTCAAAGAACCTATACGGACGGTATGACCTCAGACCTCAGTTTCTTCACCCGCTGATCTAGAATAACTATTGGCCGCTCGGTGAAAGAAATATCACGCTCCAGCTGAATCGTCTGGTACTGAATCGCGCGAGAGGGGTCATGAAGGTACTTGCAGATCATTGATACATAGAACACGGGGTGAACATCTGGGAACCTGGGCGGAAGAGCCAAACGATAAGCAACTGTACCGACACGCTCGAGAATCTCTGAGGGACCTACATATCTGGGACTAAGCTTCCCTTTCTTTCCGAATCTCAACACGCCCTTCATCGAAGAAACCCCCAAGAAAACATGATCGCCTACTATAAACTCAAGTCTTCTCTAACGTTAGTCTATATAAGATTTCTGCCTGATCTGGGCCGCTCTCATCCTATTCCGAATTAACTAGATCTCCTCGGTCATTTCCTACACAAGCTGTGGTCTCAAAACACTGCTCCCACTGAACTCTGTCCAACAAACTGGTGATCGACATTTCCTCCTATATAATATCTCGAAGGGTGCCATCTAAATCGTCTCTTGGAAGCTATCATTGTAAGAGAACTCTATCAAGCGCAAGTGGTGATCCCAACTGCCACAAAATCTAGAACGCAAGCTCGGAGCATGTTCTCAAGAATCTGAATGGTCCGCTCTGATTGACCGGCGGTCTGCGGATAGAAAACTACACTGAAACTTAATCTGGTGCCCAAAATCTCCTGAAGTTTCTACAATAGTCGGCTGGTGAACTGGGTGTCTCTTTCAGACACAAAACAAGTCGAAACTCCAAGTAGTCGCACAATATCATCAACATATGTCTGAGCATACTGAATGAATCTGAAAATGGTCTTTATTGGCAGAAAGTGAGCTACTTCCGTCAATCGGTCTACGATCACTCAAATAGAGTCATACTCTCGACTGGTCCTTGGTAGACCCACAATAAAATCCATAAAGATCTGCTCCCATTTCCACTCCAGAATGGGCAAAGGTTGTAATTCTCCTGCTTGCCTCTGATGCTCAGCCTTGACTTACAGACAAGTCAGCATCCCGCAACAACATCTGTGACATCTCTCTTCATCCCTTCACACTAGTAGACATTTCTCAAGTCATGATACGTCTTGGTGGAAACCGTATAAACACTGTATGCTGACTGATGTGCCTCTTCTAAGATCTCGCGTCTCAGTCCCTCGGAATCTGACACACACAGTCGAGTCACAAATCATAGTACTCCCTGATCATCGATCATGAACTCTAAATCTCCGCCCTGTCGAACTTGCTCCATGATCGCTAGCAAACGAACGTCATCGGACTATGCCGCACTGATACGGTCAAATATTGTGGACGTGCACGGACACAGGGAAGTTGCCCCCCCGGTCGACGTAACTTGAACTGTACTCACAAAGAATCTGCTAATCTGCCTCGACAGTCTCTGAACTGTGCTCAAACAAGAAAAGCTATCTCTGGGCCTCCGACTCAAAGCATCTACGACAACATTCGCCTCGCCCGGATGATAAAGAATCTCGCAGTCAAAGTCTTTCATTAGCACCATCCAACGACGCTGTCTCAATTTCAATTCTCGCTGCTGAAAGTTGTAGTGTCTCCAGATCTTTAAGTGTAAAAACCACCGTAGCCATCTCTAAGTCATGCGTGGAATAGTTCTGCTCGCGCTTCTTTAACTGCCGAGAGGCATCGTAATAACCAACAAAATCGCCTGATCCTAAAGGCAAAGATAATACTGGCGTCGTAATCAAACGAGTCTTCAACTGCTGAAAGCTTTGGTCGCATACCTCGGTCCAAAGAAAAAGGAATTCCCTTCTGGGTCAACCCGGTCAACTGTGCAGTTATACGAGAAAAATCCTGTACGAAACGTCGATAGAATCCGGCCAAACCCAAAAAGCTGCGAACCTCCGTCACTAATATGGGTCTGGGCCAGTGCTGAACGGCCTCGATATTCTTCGGTTCTACATGTACCATCTCTCGTAACTACGTGGCTTAAGAAGTCAACACCATCCAACCAAAAAACACACTTGGATAATTTAGCGAATAGCTGGCGCTCCTTCAAAGTCTGCAATGAAATCCTCAATTACTGCCCAGGCTTCACTCGGCTCCGGAATTATATTACGGTGTCATCAATAAATACGATGAAAAACTGATCAAGAAATGACCTGAATATGCGGTTCATCAAATTCATAAATGATGCTGGGGCATTGGTGAGTCCGAACGACATCACCAAGAACTCATAACGCCCGTAGATCATGCGAAAAAGTAGTCTTCGAAATATCATCCTCTCGAACTCGTAACTGATGGTAACCTGAGCGCAAGTCAATTTTCGAGAAATGTCCCGCACCGTAGAACTAATCAAACAAATCGTCAATGCGAGGTAGGCGAAACCTGTTCTGCACAGTCACTCAATTCAACTGACGATAATCGATGTATAAATGCAAACCGCCGTCTATCTTCTTGACGAACAGGATAGGAGTTCCCCAAGTGACGCACTCGGACGAACAAGCCCTTTATCCAAAAAATCTAGAAACTGGTCCTTCAGTTCTCTAAGCTCCGCCGAGTCCACTCGATATAGCGGTATAAAAAAAGCTCTGTGCCGGGAATCAAGTCAAAGCATAACTCGATATCACGCTCTGGCGACAAACCAAGCAACTTGTCAGGAAAGACATCTGAAAACTGTCTCATAATCGTGACCTGGTCCAATGGGACCTTTGCGGCTTTAACATCACAAACATATGCCAAGAATTCCTGACATCTTTTTCTCAAAAGCTAACTAGCGTGAAGAGAAGAAATCAAATAGGAAAAGGGTGGCACTATGGTCTCCCTGAAAAAAAGAACTGGCTTACCCGGAAAATTGTCAAGACCTGAAATATTAGCTCGTGAGCAGCACTTAAATCACGCAACGTCTAAATGGGTAACTTAATTCATGTAAGCTGAAACCCAGAAATCTAAACCTTTTTAAGAAAATAAAAGAGGTGAAGTTTTGAAATAAAGGTATAAGGAAATCAAGTTTTCTTAATGCATAGAAAATGGACATAAAATGCAAGTGAAAATTTCTAGTTTGAAAACATGTTTCGTCTTTTAAAATATGGGCAGCACCTCCTTTGTATTTTTTTGATCCAAAACCACAATATAATGATAATAAAGGCATCCCCAAGTGGGAGCCAGCTCTTCTCCAAATAGCGGATCACAACAACGCATGACAGTATATATAAGTATACGACGCCCAAAGACGAAGTTCACCACAAAAGATAAAAAAAATAAGCAAGACATCAAAACCACAAGTAGCGGAAAACCCCTCGCTCTAAGTCTCGCAACCACAAGTCTCAATAAGTCTCATTACATATACAAATACTAATTTTGATTGATGGAGTTGACTAGACACATTATGAATAAAGAATGCAATAGTGGTACGATCCAGCATGTACAACCTACCAAAACAAGTCGACCGAATGCAAACCGGGTGCCAACGAAGCCGCTACCGATCCATGCGGCCAACCTGCAAGAACTGTGGCACAACGGGGGTGAGTTGCCAACTCGTGAGTTGAAAAACATCAACAAGTAGAAATCGAAAAAACAACGACTCCTAGGTCAACTATATCATGAAGGTAATACTATGATATCTAGGGTGACCGTATCTGTATATGTGCCAGCAATGTAAACAACACCTATATGTATGCGGATATCATCTAACTATGTGATCAATGTCTGTATGCATATGGGTCTCGTCCAACCATATCATCCGTGTATGTATGCATGTGGATCCCATCCACGTGTCAACGAATGACACAATAACATCATGCATGTAAATATCATAAAAGAAGATGCATGAAAGTATGAGGATATAAATCAACGTGTGTCCCGCCCGAAACATCAAAATCATAGAACCTGAGTGCCCTGCGTTGACACTCGAAACATCATGAAACCCGTGTCCAGCATCGACATGTAAATCCCCATATCTCGGGCTCTGTCAGTCCGGATCGGCCCTTGGGCTGCGTCTGCAGGATCGGCCCGCGGGCTCTGGCAGACGGGTTAGCCCAATATCCATCTCTCGACCCGTTCAGTATCCTCCGGATAACCGCCAGGCCCTACCAATCACCGGTAGGTAGTAGTCCCTCTGCCACGCTCATCGTCATCCCCACGATCTTCTCGTCCCGGGGTACCGTACCGGGTCCACCATGAACCCGCTAACGGATCATCCAACTCCTCGAATAGGGTTTCACATATCACACGTCTCAGAACCGAGAAAACGCATGGTGGACGCACTGAAATATCATATCAAGAGAAACCGGGGTTTTAAAACAATACATACGTTCTTTTAAAATGACCGCGGTTCTCAAATACAGAAATCTCATGAAAAGAACATATCTCAATGCGTATAAGTGTAAAGCATGATGTATACGACATATAACAGAAATGTAAGCATATCCGTATATCATGCAACATGGAACAGTAATATGCACATATCGAGGGAAAACCGCTCTTTTAAACGAATCTAGTTTTAAAAATATATCATGCGGTTCCCAAATCTCCAAAATCGAATGCAATATCGTATAGAGGTGCATATGTGTATGTACGAAAGTATGGATGTACAATATGTATGTACGCAAGTATATCATGCAAGGAGTCATATCTTGATGCAGCAGTTCTACCGTGTAGTGACATAGTAATTATCGATGATGAAGTGTGTGAGCCGGCCAATCTACGAAAGTGTAACATACGCATCATCGATAATGGTGTAAGTGTACTAGCACAGGTATATGCAATGCATTGAGAATAACATGAATGCAGCATAAGGTAAATCATATGCAAAAGCTGACGGGTATACGTATCTAACATGACCGAGTCGGTAAATCTAACCATCGGCATCTAGCCTCATGACATCAAGTATGGTATAATCCATCGTACGGCATCCTCTAGTCAAGGGTATGGATTAATCATCAAGTCAAACTCATCGCGTACGGAAAATCCTCGTACGGCGGCATTAAACCAATAGGGATCTTATCAACTTATATGACAATGAGGGTACGACCTAATGTCACGTACAGCCTATCATTCATGATTCACAACTTGTATACACATATATATCCATATACCTATGTCCTAAGTCACATCCATAAAAATCTCATATCAGGGGACCGGCAATGTATCAATCCTCTCAATCGACTCGCATCCGTATACCAACATATCATCATATCACATGCCAAATTGTATTCTCTTTTCATCTCATTTATATCTCACATATGGTCAATTTACAATTACATTCTACCCTTACTATAAGCATACGTATCTAATCTAACATACACACCCGAACCATACAATCAGTTTTTAAAAGATGCGAATCGTACTTTTGAAAGTCGGGGCTACGGTGTTTTAAGGAAAAGATATCATTTGAAAATCTTTAACGTCCCTCAAGGTATCTTTTTAAAAGATGCATACGATTCTTCAGTTTGGAAATAGGTAAGGTTCGGATGACACATTTACGTCGGCTATCTAGTCTTATAGTACCCTAAACGGCAATATCGTCAAACATCATTCTCAAATTCCGTCATCACATATTAGCCGTATTATATCACTTCTAACTATCCTTTAGTCTTTAATATGGTTTCACTAACTATCTTTTAACTCTATCTATAGTTTTCTATTAAAGGTTCCCTTAACCATATTCTATATATATAAATCGGTTTCCATCAAAGTTTGCGGGGGTGCTATACGCCATCAACCGGGCTTCCCCCGTAGATATAGATCTACTCACCTTGCTACTTTTTTGCCGAAGTCAATGATGCCACGCTCCTTCGTCTCGGAATCCATGTGAAGGTAACTACAATAACACACAATCGTAATTGCTATTAAAATCGAATCCGGAAAACCAAAACGGCACACGGATCGCCTATAGGTTAGAACCTATAGCCCACACATGCGAAACCAACCAATTATCCCTAGTCGTTGATGTACAAACATCCAACAACCAAATACAAATCCAAATATCCAAACTTATCATTCAAAAATATGGAAACCACGAAAACAACAACGTAGGAAAACCACTTCCAGATTTGACTCAAGGCCAAACAAGCACATTTTGCATATTAGGTTGCTCTAGACATCAGATAAGGAAGCTACAGAACAAAATTCACCATTTTCCATACAGGTGTGGCCTCTATTTGCGGCCACAGGGGATATATTTGCGGCCAGAAAATGGGGGGAGGGGCTAAGGTTTTGAGGGATGATTCATGGTTTCCTGCACGTTTCATGGTCAAGGGAACTTCTTTTACAATAGTCTCGGGTCATCCCAGATCTCTAAATACCATCGCTAAATCGATAAAAACCCGATATTGACGAATCTAAAGTTTGTATTTTGGGGTTTTGGTCACTATTCCAGGTCAAGAGTTCGTCTCTAGGGTCTTGTAACAGCCACTAGGCATCACCCAATCCATACAACACTCAAACCCCTCTCTTGCAATTTCCAAGTTCACAAATCCACATCTTAACCCCGGTTCTAAACTAACTAGAATGATAGGAAAACATAACTAACTAAGTGAAGGGAAATATACCTCATGAATGCCACCAAGCAAAACCCTAGAAGTCCAAAGTCCTCAAAATCCAATATTGATGGGTCCAAAGTGTAGAGGGTGTAGAGGGGATTAACTTTTTTGAAGGGGGTTTAGGATTTTGGTGAACATTTGGAGATGATTCCTTGGGGTAGAAGTGGAGGAAGATGAGGTTGAGGGAGATGAAGAAAGAAAAGTAATGGGGGAAATGAAATGGTGTGGCTGCCCTCTCTCTCTTCCCTCTCTTATTCTCACCCACTCTCACTCTTTTACCCTTTTACCCTTTCTCTTTTTCTTATCTCTTTATTTTTGAAACCAAAACACATAATAACCCATAAAACAACACAAATGCAACAACATGTAACCAAATGGAACATGACATGGTGCACTAGCCACGGAAAACTGTAGAAACACGGATTTGGCATAATCGCGATTAGCAGTGCACTAATCGATTTTTATCCAAATCGCATATAATAAATTTTAAAAATGCCAAATCCCATAAATATCTTTTGAAAAGAATAAATCATTTTAATTTTCATTTATCTCACAAATAGTGGTATATATTATACCCTTTTTCGAAATCCCCAATTTCGTAAATCGGGCAGTTTTCGGAAAAAATATTCTTTTAATATTAAATTCCAAAAATAATATTTTATATTTTTATGAAATGTTACAATATTCCCCCCTTAAATAAATTCGGTCCCCGAATTTAAATTTAAACCGCCAAATAATAAAACATTTAAATACTCAACTCGAATCAACGGGACTCCGAAATCACGGAAGATACAGAATAACATAGCGCGTCAAGTGCGTATGAAAACGAGTACAAAACTAAATAAACAACTGAACTCCGTCAAGCATCACGCAAATCATTGGATTTTCACACATATTCTCGAAGTTACAATGGAGATACAGATCTCGAAATCCACTACTGAAATCCAATATGCACTAGTCCTATAACACATATATAGTACTCATCCTTGAAAAAATCGCCGAAACTGAATAACACACTTGCAAAATCCGTTCTGAATCGCCGCGTGATGCGTAAATCACGGCACAAGTGACGGACGCTCATTTGTAAAGTAATAATATATGTTCATATAGGTTTTGCTAAAATATACGCTCCGCCCTTTTTAAGATATCCCCAAAAGGTCTTCCTTTGTAAACGTTTGTGTCGCTCACCGACACGTAGGAAATAGCGAGACTATAGCTCCTTTTTGAAAACCTCTTGTTAAACTTTTTAATGCATGCAAGATACTCAGGTACTGTCCTCATATCAGTCTTGTTTGGCTATTACATAATATAGTGCTCACCATGAAAACAAAGTGCTCAAGAACAAAATCAGCCTCAAAAGGCGTATCCAAAAATCACATGCGTCCGGTGCGCATGGAAATCAAATCCAAATACAGGTGCCACAATATGCACAAAAGTAAAACTAAGTGCAACAGGTGTGCACGAAAGCATCTGTCCAGTGCAACGGGTGTGCACGACAACAATGTCAAGTGCATCTAGAGTGCACGAAAATCTCAATCTAGTGTAACTAACCTGCACGAGCGAAAATCCCAATCGAGTGCATCCGGTGTGCACAAAATCACATCTCATATCATGCGCCCAACATGCGCGAAAATCCAAATCAAGTGCACCCGTCATGCACGAATGAAATCGAAATCAAGGGCATCCAACATGCACGAGTAAAATCTCACTCAAGTGCATCCGATGCGCACAAAATCCAATATCAGGCGCCTAATATGCGCAAAAATCCAACCCAAGCTCGTCAGGTACGTATGAAACAGATAGTGCAGTAGTATCCACGAAAACAAACATCAAGTACAAACGTGCATGAAAATACAAATCTGGTCAAACGAATGCTCAAGGACATAAATCGGGTGCAACCCATGTACGGAGAATAAATCTAGTGCAACTAATGCACGAATACCCGTCCGGTGCAACAAATGCACGGAAACACATCAATAACTCAAATGCGTATAAAAGCAACACCGAGTGTACCAAGGTGTATAAAACAAAAAACATGTGCAACTACGTGCAAAAAACATGTATCAATTCATCGCAAGCATATATGAGCTATACCGAGTGCAAAAATCAAATCAAGTGCGTACCACTCGCACAATATCAATCAACTGTATGAAGTCCATGAAATCATAAACACGTGCTACCAAGGCACAAAATCGACATCAAGTGCAATAGATATGCACAAATCACAAATCAACACAACGGTGTATAAAATATATAACAAGTGCAATAACTATGCACAAAAATGTAAATATCTATTAGGTGCAGCCATGGTGCACGAAAACCAATATCATGAAACTCAATCATCAAAACTCAAATCCAAGCGATATTAGAGTGATACTCGGATCATAAACGCAGATCGCACAAATGACATTGAGATACACCTCCTACAATATCGAAAAATATCGGTGCGCCCAAAACTGGCAAAGCAAGAACATCTGCTTGCCTCCTGCTCACGGTCTGGTGTCTTGTATCTCTGGGTCCTCATTTCTATTGTGGATTACCAATCTCGCAATCCATCGCCTCGTCGGCCCGGTCCGGTGTGCTAACGAAAATGATTCTGCTCTGGCATTTATCTGGTCGTCTCTCGGCCAATCATCACGACCACTCGTAAAACAGCATGCCACTGGTGTCGGCCTCTGGCCCTCTGAATACACATGACACAACTGATCCTCGGTGCAAATCTGATTGCGGTAGTGTCCTCGAGGGAACCTGCTCAGGGTTTCTTCCAATCTGGCCTATGCCGAACTATACGGAGGCTGGTACTTTTGCATAATCTTTTCTCGTCTTCTGGAAATCTTCGTTCTCCGCACAATATTTTCTCGGGAACTGGTCGTATCCCAACGCCTCTGTATACATGTCAGATCTCTAATCTCGTCAGGGAGTAATACCAGCTCAACGGCATCTCGCATGAACCTCCTGTTCTCGACTTTATTATCGTCCACTTCAACGTCACGTCGTTCTATCCACGTACTGCTATGTCCTCGGCTATAGTCAATCCGGAGTCTCTCACACGGACTCAAAATCATGAACTCGTTATCTTCCGCACTCTGTAGAAGATATCTGGCCGAACACGTCCTTAGGAACTCGTCTCATCCTTCGGAGGAATACTCAATACTCGGCCGTCCTCGATCAACTCACAACGCATCTGGGTGAGGTCCTCTATCTGAAGCTGTTCAGCTTACTGGTCTCCTATCACATGATATCCGGACAACGTCAAACTTTTCGATCGAGTCATCGAGATCCTAAAATTTCCTGAAAGCTCAAGACCTGAGCACAGTCTAAAAATATCCGATACATACCACAGTACCTCTGGACCAGCCGTAGAAGGGCAAACCCAAGCCTCACCAATGGCACCGCTAAACTGCCGCAAACCCTAAGGTTCAAAAGCGGTTCCATGGTCATCATGTCGAGCTAGGGTTTCATTCTTCTAAAAGGTCCACAGAATCACATGCATGTTCCTCCGAATACTTAAACTTAGGAAAATAGGTTTTCTGACATTCTTTAGAACTTTTAACTCCGCTTAGATGACATGTGAATACCCTTCGTCTCTCAACTCGAGGTAGTCTAGCTATCATCTGTCGCATCTCTGCTTGGAAGCTCCAGCGATCTCAGCTTGTAAGCCCTGGGAGCGACATCCCATCAATCTCAGCAACAACTGGGTCATCTGTCGGCACGGTAGACGACATCACAATCTCTGAAGTATGTTGTACATCTACAGTCCTCTCCCAACTGACAGCTCTATCAATGGCCCGATCATCCGGTACAAAACCAAACACTCGCCTCTATAAGGGGTCATAACACAACACTACATCGAGACGTTCTCATGTCACCAGAAAACACAGTGGTCAGTCCTCGTCCATGACGAGCTCACCCTGACTGCAACTCTAGCAGCAGCTCAATCTGCGCTCAAACATGGTGATAGGAACCTCAATCGTGTATCGAAGAAAACAGATCAAGGGCATGAAAGGAAACGACTGATCCATAATGGATACAAGATCATAAGGAGGAAACGGAATCAGTGAGAGTATGATCATGGAAATGAATAGAATCAAGTATCTCAAATGGATGTATAATCATGGGTACGAAGAGAATCATAGATCTCAAAATTTGTACATCCTAAGGTTTCTTAAGTGGAGTATCGTATCATAAATATACCGCGGAACATACGTACGGTACGTCACTCTACTCAAGCTACCCATTCCATCAATCAGGGTCAGCCTATGAAATGAAAGGTCGGGTCTAATACCCCCCGTTCAAGTCTAAGTTCTGTAAGGTCAAGCCTAGGTTCCGAAATATACATACGCCCAAGACTCCACATAGTCAAACATAGACTCGAACAAAGGTTAAACCTAGTTCTCTGATACCAACTTTGTCACGACCCGAAATATTAGCTAGTGACCATCACTTAAATCACGCAATGTCTAAAGGCGTAACGTAATTCAAGTAAGCTGAAATCCAGAAATCTAAACCTTTTTAAGAAAATAAAAGAGGTGAAGTTTTGAAATCAAGTTTTCTTAATGCATAGAAAAGGGACATAAAATGCAAATGAAAATTTCGAGTTTGAAAACATGTTTCGTCTTTTAAAAATTTGGACAGCACCTTCTTTGTATTTTTTGATCTAAAACCACAATATAATGGTAATAAAGGCATCCCCAAGTGGGAGCTAGCTCTTCGCCAAACGGCGGATCACAACTACGCAAGATAGTATATATAAATATACGACGCCCAACGGCGAAGTTCACCACAAAAGATAAAAAAAATAAGCAAGACATCGAAACCAAAAGTTGCGGAAAACCCCTCGCTTTAAGTCTCGCAACCACAAGTCTCACTAAGTCTCATTACTTATACAAATACTAATTTTGATTGATGGAGTTGACTAGACACATTACGAATAAAAAATGCAATAGTGGTACGATCCAGCATGTACCACCTACCAAAACAAGTCGACCGAATGCAAACTGGATGCCAACGAAGCCGTTACCGATCCATGCGGCCAACCTGCAAGAACTGTGGCACAACGGGGGTGAGTTTCCAACTCGTGAGTAGAAAAACATCAACAAGTAGAAATCGAAAAAACAACGACTCCTAGGTCAACTATATCATGAAAGTAATACTATGATATCTAGGGTGACCGTATCTGTATATGTGCCAACAATGTAAACAACACCTATATGTATGCGGATATCATCCAATTATGTGATCAATGTCTGTATGCATGTGGGTCTCGTCCAACCATATCACCCGTGTATGTATGCATGTGGATCCCGTCCACGTGTCAACCAATGACACAACAACATCATGCATGTAAATATCATAAAAGAAGATGCATGAAAGTATGAGGATATAAATCAATGTGTGTCCCGCCCGACACATCAAAATCAAGGAACCTGAGTGCTCAACATCGACACTCGAAACATAATGAAACCCATGTCCAACATCGATACGTAAATCCTCATATTTCGGGCTCCCTCAGTCCGGATCGGCCTTCGGGCTCCGTCTGCGAGATCGACCCACGGGCTCTGGCAGACGGGTCGGCCCAATATCCATCTCTCGACCAGGTCGGTATCCTCCGGATAACCGCCACGCTCAACCAATCACCGGTAGGTAGTAGTCCCTTTGCCACGCTCATCATCATCCCCACGATCTTCTCACCCCGGGGTACCGTACCGGGTCCACCATGGACCCGCTAACGGATCATCCAACTCCTCGAATAGGGTTTCACATATCATACGTCTCAGAAACGAGAAAACGTATGGTGGACGCACTGAAATATCATATCAAGAGAAACCGGGGTTTTAAAACAATACATACTTTCTTTTAAAATGACCGCGATTCTCAAATACAGAAATCTCTTGAAAATAACATATCTCAATGCGTATAAGCGTAAAGCATGATGTATACGACATATAACAGAAATATAAGCATATCCGTATATCATTCAACATGGAACAGTAATATGCACATATCGAGGGAAAACCGCCCTTTTAAATGAATCCAGTTTTAAAAATATATCATGCGGTTCCCAAATCTCCAAAATCGAATGCAATATCGTATAAAGGTGCATATGTGTATGTACGCAAGTATGGATGTACAATATATATGTACGCAAGTATGGATATACAATATGTATGTACGCAAGTATATCATGCAAGGAGTCATATCCTGATGCAGCAGTTCTACCGTGTAGTGACATAGTAATTATCGATGATGAAGTGTGTGAGCCGGACAATCTATATAAGTGTAACATACGCATCATCGATAATGGTGTAAGTGTACTAGCATAGGTATATGCAATGCAATGAGAATAACATGAATGCTGCATAAGGTAAATTATATGCAAATGCTGACGGGTATACGTATTTAACATGACCGAGTCGGTGAATCTAACCATCGGCATCTAGCCTCACGACATCAAGTACGGTATAATCCATCGTACGGCATTCTCTAGTCAAGGGTAGGGATTAATTATCAAGTCAAACTCATCACGTACGGAAAATCATCGTACGACGACATTAAACCAATAGGGATTCTATCAACCTATATGACAATGAGGGTACGGCCTAATATCACGTACAGCCTATCATTCATGATTCACAACTTGTATACACATATATATACATATACCTATGTCCCAAGTCACATCCATAAAAATCTCATATCAGGGGACCGATAAGGTATCAATCCTCTCAATCGACTCGCATCCGTATACCAACATATCATCATATCACATTCCAAATTGTATTCTCTTTTCATCTCATCTATATCTCACATAAGGTCAATTAATAATTATATTCTACCTTTACTATAAGCATAAGTATCTAATCTAACATACACACCCGAACCATACAATCAGTTTTTAAAAGATGCAAATCGTAGTTTTGAAAGTTGGGGCTACGGTGTTTTAAGGAAAAGATATCATTTGAAAATCCGTAACGTCCCTCAAGGTATCTTTTTAAAAGATACATACGATTCTTTAGTTTGGAAATAGGTATGGTTCGGATGACACATTTACGTCGGCTATCTAGTCTTATAGTACCCTATACGGCAATATCGTCAAACATCATCCACAAATTCCGTCATCACATATTAGCCGTATCATATCACTTCTAACTTTCCTTTAGTTTCTAATAAGGTTTCACCAACTATATTTTAACTCTATCTATAGTTTTCTATTAAAGGTTTCCATAACCATATTCTATATATATAAATCGGTTTCCATCAAAGTTTGCGGGGGTGCTATACGCCATCCACCCGACTTCTCCCGTAGATATAGATCTACTCACCTTGCTACTTTATTGCCGAAGTCGATGACGCCACGCTCCTTCGTCTCAGAATCCATGTGAAGGTAACTACAATAAGACATAATCGCAATTTCTATTAAAATCGAATCCGGAAAACCAAAACGGCACACGGATCGCCTATAGGTTAGAACCTATAGCCTACGCATGCAAAACCAACCAATTATCACTATTCATTGATGTACAAACATCCAACAACCAAATACAAATCCAAATATCAAAACTTATCCTTAAAAAATATGGAAACCACGAAAACAACAACGTAGGAAAACCACTCCCAGATTTGACCCAAAGCGAAACCAGCACATTTTGCATATTGGGTTGCTCTGGACATCAGATAAGGAAGCTACAGAACAAAATTCACCATGTTCCATACAGGTGTGGCCGCAATTTGCGACCACAGGGGATATATATGCGGCCAGAAAATGGGAGGAGGGGCTCAGGTTTTGAGGGATGATTCATGGTTGCCTGCACGTCTCATGGTCAAGAGAACTTCTTTTATAATGGTCTCGGGTCATCCCAGATCTCTTAATACCATCGCTAAATCAACAAAAACCCGATATCGATGAATCTAAAGTTCATATTTTGGGGTTTTGGTCACTATTCCAGGTCAAGAGTTGGTCTCTAGGGTGTTGTAACAGCCACTAGGTATCATCCAATCCACACAACACTCAAACCCCTCTCTAGCAATTTCCAAGTTCATAAATCCACATCTTAACCCCATTTCTAAACTAACTAGAATGATAGGAAAACATAACTAACTAAGTGAAGGGAAATATACCTCATGAATGCCACCAAGCAAAACCCTAGAAGTCCAAACTCCTCAAAATCCAACATTGATGGGTCCAAAGTGTAAAGGGTGAAGAGGGGATCAACTTTTGTGAAGGGTTTTTAGGGTTTTGGTGAACATTTGGAGATGATTCCTTATGTTGGAAGTGGAGGGAGATGAGCTTGAGGGAGATGAAGAAAGAAAAGTAATGGGGGAAATGAAATGGTGTGGCTGCCCTCTCTCTCTTCCCTCTCTTATTCTCACCCACTCTCACACTCTTTTACCCTTTTACCCTTTCTCCTTTTCTTATCTCTTTATTTTTAAAACCAAAACACATAATACCCATAAAATAACGCAAATGCAACAACATGTAACCAAATACAACATGAGATGGTGCACTAGCCACGGAAAACTGTAGAAACACGGATTTGGCTTAATCGCGATTAGCAGTGCACTAATCGATTTTTATCCAAATCGCATATAATAAATTTTAAAAATGCCAAATCCAATAAATATTTTTTTAAATGAATAAATCATTTTAATTTCCATTTATTTCATAAATAGTGGTATATATTTATACCCTTTTTCGAAAACCCCAATTTCGTAAATCGGCCAGTTTTCGGGAAAAATATTATTTTAATATTAAATTCCAAAAATAATATTTTATATTTTTCTGAAATGTTACAAAAACTAAATCTGACTGCCTTCTCACGGCAGTCCATGGATGCATAACACGTGGTTAGCCAATCCCTGCTCAGAATAACGTCAAGGTCTAACATATTGAGAAAAATACAATTGACAGAAGAATCCCTATCTCCAATGCAAACAAAACAAACACGAATGAGAAACATATCGAGCGACAAATGATTAGCCTACGGAAGAAATCACAACAAGCGGCTGATTTAGCCGAGAGTACTATCGGCTAGACTTCGATACAAATTATGTGGATACCATTTCAAAAGACACCAGAAAGAAATACACATCGAAAGAAAATACCGAAAGAATACTTGTCACTACGGCGTCTATCTAACCGCCTCTGAGCTGACATACCGGTACGAATCCGCTTCGGTCTAGAAATGACTGAAGTCTCAGAAATGCGCTCCTCCAACAGTAAGGATGCGTTCATTGTAGCGGCGTAAGCGTCAAAATGCTGAGCACCAATAACATGAAATAACTGCATGTCAAATCTCTACATGAACCTCTTTACTCGTTTCTCTTCGGTGTCCACCAAGTAAGGAGCATATCGGACCACTAAGTAAACTGAATGTCGTACTCGGACCTACTTCCTATGACTTGTGTAAAGACTCAAAACTACAAGTTCGGACATCCCGAACGCTCTTCGGAAGGAAATGAGCAAGAAATATAGCTGTGAACTCATCCCAAGTCATAAGAAGTAGGTATGCAGCTCAGCCTCTCTCAATTGACTCGCACCACGTCTGAGCAAGACATCTCTAGACGAAAACTTGCAAGCTCAATCCATATCTCGTCAGAACATCTCTGTGGACGTAAAACCCTAGCCATCCTGTCAAGGATTGCCTATGGATCCTCCGCTGCATCTGTGCCGGTACAAACTGCAGGATTCAGCCTCAAAAACTCCTGTAAGGATACGGAAATATTCTTGGTAACAACAGAAACAGCTGCCTGAGCAGTAGGTACAATCACAATCCCTGCAATAGGAGAGACATCATCATCTCTCGGAGCTCGACTAACTTCAACTAACAATCCAACCATCTGTCACAAGTCCTGAATACTCGACTCCATCCTAGATATCCAGCCTGGAAAAAGAGGACCACTCAGTCCTTGAGGGTTAGGCGTACCGCCCTGATCGATCCTCGTCTAAAATGAGACTGCTCTAATCTCATCCCTAGCGGCAGCCTTCTGGCCCTCGTAGTCTCTGGCGGCCTAGTGGCTGGAATAAGAAACATGATTGATAGGAACATTGCGATCGAATCAAAGGGTTTTCGGAATCAAGGAAGGTAGTACAAGAAAATATATATCCTAAGTTCACTTAGGCGGAGTATCGTATCGTAAGTATGCCGCGGAACATACCCACGCTACGCCGCTCTGCTTAAGTCACCTACTCTATCTACCAAAGGTCATTCTATACTCAGAAAGGTAAAACTTATCGCTTTGATACCAACTTTTTCATGACCCGAAGGTACGGAACGTGACTGGCACTTAAATTACGAAATGTCTCAAGACGTACATAATCTAAATAAGCCAAAGCTCAGAAATTTAAACCATTTAAAGAAATTGAGTGAAGGAAAAATTATTTAAAGAAAGCGATTTTAACCAAATAAGTCGCTTTAAACATTTTAAAAACATCAAAATTTCCCGAAAATTTCGGCTGAGTCTCCTTTGTAAATACTGGCCCCCAATTGGGTACAACATATGTAAATACGTACAAATACTGAATAAGAGCATCCCCAAGCGGGAGCTAGCTCTTTGCCAACGGCGGAATCACAATCACATGCAGTATGTATATTAAAAGTGCGAAATAAGCATCTGAAAGCAAAAAATAAGAAAATACCACGTTGGCTCAAGTGAGCATCGTCACCGAACACCGTAAATACAAGTCTCACGAGTCTCATTGTCTAGTCCAATATACAACTGGTGGAATACGGTAGATAAGGTAGATGGAGAATACTAGATACAATAATAATACACAAGTTGAAACAAAATATCCTCGCAACCCACCTACGAGCAAGCCGTAAGTCAAAGCAAAATAAGCAAATTGAGGAAGTGCACCCGCGGCTACTGTGCTGACGGGTCGGACCTGCAAGATACTGTGGCACAAAGGGGTGAGTTGCCAACTCGTGAGTAGTAAGTAACATCTAATACGTCTATCGTAAGCATCCACGCGAATGCGTCACAACCTACATATATCAATATGATATGATGTACTAGCATGAATGCAACATGAATGCATAATCAAACACGAAAACTGAACATGTCTGGTATGAGAAAATCTTTATTTTTAGCTTAGAAAAACCTTTTGTATAATAAAAACAGGAATATCATCAGTGAAATCAACAGAAAATCCGTGTCAAGCATCGACACAAAATCCTTAATATCCCGGGCTCCGTCAGTCCGGATCGGCCCATATCATCATATCACGACCACGGTCGGTATCCTACAGATATCCGCCGTGCCAAACTATCTCGGGCTCCATCAGTCCAGATCGGCCCATATCATCATACCACGGCCACGGTCGGTATCCTACAGATATCCGCCGTGCCAAACTATCTCGGGCTTCTATAACATCTTAGTATGCGATTAGGGATTAATTAAGCGATAGTATGGATTTTAGTAAAAAGTTTACCAAAATGGTTTTCAAATATTTTATAAAAATTAATGAATATTTTATTAGTATTTAATTTTGGCTTGCACACATCTGTGCATGTTAACCTAGGCTGATTTGGGGTTAAAGCATGTTTATGTAGCCACGGTGTGTTAACCCATTTCATTAGGATAATATGAAGTTAATTAAGTTATTAGTTTTCAAAATTTTAAAATAAATGATTTTCTTTTGGTGTTGACTTGAGGAGAGAGGAAGAGAAGGAGAGGGAATGATGAGGTTAAGCATGGGAGGCAAAAAGCATGGCTAGCATTTATGGATGAGAGAGAGGGGGGCATGGTTGACTCTCACACAATCATCTCACTCTCTCAATTGTTTTTTTTCTAAAATCCTCTTTATCTCACCTCACACACTTTCTCCCTCTCTCATTTTCTGCAGCAGCAGCAGCAGCCCCCCTCTCCCTCATTATTCTCCTTCTTCTTCCTTTCACTCAAGCTCCAAACCTCCATTAAAATTCCCTCTTCACTTCACTAAACCTCTTACTTAGCACTTTCTTGTTGGTTTTAGTGGCAAATCTTTGCCTTTGAAGTCAAGGTTAGCAAATTGAGCCATCACTAAACCACTTTGAGGTATAAGATTTACCTTAATCCTTTTCTTTGCTAAAATTTTAGTTATTTAACTTAATTTAGGGTTTAAGTTGTGTATTAGTGCTAATTAGGTGATTTAAGTGGAGCTTCGGTCAAGTAATGGTTTTTATGTCTTAATTAACTTAACTAAGTGTTGTTAGTGCTGTTAAATCCAAGTTTTTGCCTTAGGTTACACAAAACCCCGTATTGTATTAATTTAGTGTTAATTAGTGTTTTAGTTAAGAATTTAGCCGTTTTGGGATTTGCTTTCACTCCCGACGCTTCAGAGAAAAGTTGAGTTTACTGGAGCATATTCACTAGACCTAGACCACACATACAGAGCATGGGACCCCCATTCCCTTTACTGGCCGCAAATAAATTAGTTCTGACTGCAATTTGCGGCCAGAGGGTTGAGTTTGGTTTCGGGGTTTGAGCTATGGGTTTCTGCTACATATTTAAGGTGTTTGGTATATGCAACTTTTCTTAATTCTGCTCGTATCAAAATCTGGGACCTAATTCCTTGTTTTTGTGCTTTTAAACTTACGCGACACGTACGTTTTGTGAGTGGGTTTGGTGGTTGCTGTGTGTCTTGCGTGTCTGGGTAGTTTCAGACATTTGTACACACGTTTTGGTGTATCGGATGCGCACGCGTTTAGCTTGCGTCGCGAGTTTCTCGTTTGGTTTTGATATCGCGTTTTTGCATAATTTTAGCTTATGTGTATTACTTTGTGTAAATTCTAGGGTCGCACGTGGGGACTTCGGACGCCGCGAAGAAGGGGAAGCAAGTGGTCGGATACATGTAGATCGAGATAACAGTGAGTAGATTTAACATCTACGGGGAAATCGCCCGTATGGCGTTATGCGTCAGGGCTTGATAGGGTATTGTAGTTGCGTGTTATATTATATATATATTGGTCGTCCGTATGTACCATTATAGTATACCCCCTCTTTTGTTGCATACAGACATAATATTTATGAGACACCGCACTGCTACCAACGGTTCATGATGTACGAGCACTAATTGCATGCTAGACACACACCGTTAGTAATTGCCATAACACTCGCACTATAGAATTGCTATGAACCATACACCGTTTAGCTTACCTCACCATCGATGATTAGACATGATTCTGTTCCTTTGCGTATACCCCTACTTATACATCCATATTGGCACATATACATATTGTACACTCATTCTTGCGTATATACCCACTTGTACATCCATATTGGCACATATACATATTGTACACTCATGCTTGCGTATATACCACTTATACATCCATATTGGCACATATACATATTGTATACTCATTCTTGCGTATATACCCACTTGTACATCCATATTGGCACATATACATATTGTACACTCATTCTTGCGTATATACCTACTTCTATATCCATATTGGCACATATATATATTGTACACTCATACTTGTGTATATACCACTTGTACATCCATATTGGCACATATACATATTGTACACTCATTCTTGCGTATATACCCACTTGTACATCCATATTGGCACATATAGATATTATACACTCATGCTTGCGTATATACCCACTTGTACATCCATATTGGCACATATACATATTGTACACTCATTCTTGCGTATATATCCACTTGTACATCAATATTAGTGCACATGCATATTGTACACTCAATCTTGCTTATGTATATCTTGTGCATTCATACATACATATTTCACATACATAGATGATGCTGACATTGATTTCTAGAGAAATGGGGACCGCTTGAAATATTTTCAAAACTGGATCCATTTAAAAGAGCGGTTTTCCCTTTTTAATTCTAGTACAATTTTATGCGGCATACGACACACTGTATGGATTCACGCATTGAGTTTCGGATTTCGTGTGATTTCTGGATTTGAGAACCGTGGTATTATTTTAATAAAGTATGAACTATTTTGAAAACCCGGTTTCTCTTGATATGATATTTCAGTGCATCCACCATGTATTTTTTTGGTTCTGAGATGTGTGACATGTGAAACACGATTCGAGGAGCTGGATGATGCCGATTGCGGGTACATGTTGGACCCGGTATGGTACCTCGGTGCAAGAAAGGGATGCTGTGTAGTAGACGGTGAGCCTGGCAGAGAGACTACTACCTACCGGTGATTGCTTGGACCTGGCGGTTATCCGGAGGATACCGACCAGAGTCGAGAGATGGATATGGGCCGACCCGTACTGCCGGAGCCCGAGGGCTCATTTCGCAGACGGAGCCTATGGGCTGATCCGGACTGACGGAGCCCGATATATGAGGATTTGCATGTTGATGCTAGACACAAGTATTTCAAGATATTTCTGAGTGCCGATGTTGGGCACTCATGTTTCCATGAGATTTATAGGATTTGAGGGCTGATTAGATTGGCGGCGCCTGAGTAGTTATTGGGATATGGGGGTGTATTGGAGGACACCGGGTATTTTTTCCACGATGATGATTCGTGTAGATGATATTTTATCCCATGCTCAGCATTCGTTGTTATGCATTGCATCATGTAGTCGTAGTACCTGGCAGAGTACCTTGCATGATTATTGCATACCCAGTTCATTATATAGATGTTATCAGATTGCACATGTTAGAGTATCGCGGTACATGCATACCTGCAATTACCTTTATATGTTATTTATTATTCACGAGTTGGTAACTCACTCCCGTTGTGCCACAGTGTTTGCAGGTTGACTCTCAGAGTACTCGCGGCAGGGCTATCTCATTGTATCTTTTTGTTGCGGATCCCGCTACTGTTGGTGTGTGGACATTTTGCTTATCGGTGGGTTGCGGGTATCCATTTATTTTCATTGTACTCTCTCTTGTATCTAGTACTCTCCATCTACCATTTCATATTTTGACTTATAGACCAGTTGTGAGGATGATGTTGTATATTATTTGTACTCTGGATGTCGAGCTCGTGTGAGCCGACTTTATTTATGCAGTTTTATCTATTATGTTGTTTTTCACTTATATTGTTCATTCTTCGCTACGACGTCATATACTGTTATTGTGGTGGTTGTTTCCGTCGTTGGGAGAAATTGCTCCCGTTTGTGGATGCTTTATTCTTATTGTATGTCATTTTACTTATATCATGTCTTGTACCCGATTTTGGGGCTAGTTTTTACAAAGGAGATGCTGCCGAAATTTTTAAGAAAATAACTTAAACTTTAAAGATTTTTACTCGAATTTTCTAAATGTTTTAAACTAATGTTTTCAACACTCACTACTTTTAATAGTTTTTATTTCTGGGTTTCAGCTTACTTAATCGCGTTACACTTGTAGACGTTACGTGGTTAAGTGTCGGTCACGGGTCGAAATTGGGTCGTGACAAAGTTGGTATCAGAACGTAGGTTTTACCTTTCGGAGTGTACGATAACCTTGGTATGATGGAGTAGGTAGCTGAAGCAGAGTGGCGTAGTGTGTGTATGTTCCGCGACATACTCACGACACGGTACTCCGCCTAAGTGACCTTAGGACTTATCGGTTGAAATGCCTTCATGATTATATACATTTTTGCGATTCGATTTCCGTATTCTTATAGAATCTTGTTTTCATTTCCAGCCATTATGCCGCCGAAGATTACGAGGGCACAGAGAGCGGCCGTGAGAGCCGAGATTAGAGTTGACTCATCTGAGATGAGGACTAACCCGAGCGGTATGCCAGTTGTACCGGAGCAGACGGATCCCTCTTCGACAGACCATATTGCTATGCTAGTGGCCGGTATGCAGGAGTTGCGCCAGATGATGGGGTCGTTAGTTCAGGCCATTCGAGCGTAGAGACAGGAGGTTGTCCCAACTGCTACGGGGACCATGATGGTACCTACAGTTCAGGCAATTGCACCTGCAGCTACAGAGGTGATCGCAGTGTCGTTATCTGAGTTCATGAGGCTGAAGCCTCCGGTCTTCACAGGCACCGATGTAGCCGAGGACCCGCAGTCATTTATCGATAGGATGGCCCGGATATGTCGTTCACTTAGATGCTCCAACGCGAGATGTGTTGAGTTCGCGAGCTTTTGCTTTGAAGGTCTTGCGCGAAAGTGGTGCGAGTCGATAGAGAAGGGAAGAGCAGCAGGTCTTCCTCCCATGACCTGGGCCGAGTTTGTGACGGTATTTCTTGCCCGCTTCCTTCCACAGAGTGTCCGGGATGCTCGAGCATGCAATTTTGAGTCGTTACGCCAAACTCCGGAGATGACAGTGGCAGAGTACGACGTACTGTTTACCGAGCTATCGACGTATGCCCCGAATTTGGTAGCTACTGAGGAGATGATGATCAAGAGGTTTATTCGAGGATTTCGTACCCCGTTATTTCTCGCCATCAGCACACAGCATTGTGATACCTATGCAGCAGCAGTAGATGCAACCCTATTAGTTGAGGAGCGTATTGCCGAGACTTTGGTAGTTCCGGAACCGAAGAGAGTTCGCACTGGTGTATTAGCACAGAGACAGCCATTTAGACGCCGCGACAGGTTCCGTTCATGTACGAGGGGTAGCAGAGGCTCGGGACGAGGTCAGCTATTCAGCTCTAATCCCCAAGAGGGTCAGCAGGCACCGTCTAGATGTTTCCGGTGCGGGAGTACTTATCATCGTATTCGAGATTGTCCGGAGCCATATGAGGGCAAGACGGCCGTACCATATATTACCCTACCATCTTCTCCACCTCAGAGGGCTTTGCCTCTTGCACCTGCTATTGTTCCGTGTCAGACTTACGCACAGAGAGGTTGTGGTCGCGGAGGGTTTGTTCAGAGAGGACGAGGTGGCTGAGGCAGAGGATAGCCAGTTGCCGGCAGAGGATAGCCAGTTGCCAGTAGGGGCCTCCAGTCGCAGGTAGAGGGCAGGCACGGGTCTTTGCTTTGACACACCAGGACGCGCAGGCGTCCAATGCAGTAGTCTCAGGTACTCTTTCAGTATGCTCTTTTGACGCACACGTATGTTCGATCCGGGGTGTACACACTCGTACGTTTCCACACACTTCGTGCCGAGTTTGGGCAGAGAGTCTTGTTTGCTTGATCAGCCGCTTGTTGTGACCACTCCTATGGGCGAGTCGTTTATTGCTAAACACGTGTTTTTGTCATGTGTTGTCCGTATTGGTGAGAGAGAGTTGTCCGTCGACTTGATCCTTCTTAAGATGTTGGACTTCGACATTCTCCTGGGCATGGACTGGTTAGCTACGCGCTATGCATCTGTGGACTGCCGCGAGAAGACAGTTAGGTTTTGTTTTCCCAACGAGTCGGCTTTTTTTGTGCAGGGGGACCGTGGTGCCGCCCCTCACAGTTTGATTTCAGCCCTTCACGCTAGTCGGCTTTTGAGGAGGGGATGTCTGGGATTCTTAGCTTCTATTCGTGATACCGGAGTTACAGTAGATTCGTTGGACTGGGTTCCTATCGTACGAGAGTTTTCTAACGTCTTTCCCGATGAATTGCCTCGATTGCCGCCGGAGCGTGAGATAGAGTTTTGCATTGATCTAATTCCCAGCATGGGGCCGATTTCTATACCGCCTTACCGGATAGCCCCGGCGGAGCTTAGGGAGCTGAAGGATCAGTTGTAGGAGTTGTTAGATAGGGGACTTGTGTGTCCGAGTGTGTCTCCTTGGGGTGCTCCGGTCCTGTTCGTCAAGAAGAAGGACGGCAGTTTATGTTTGTGCATTGATTACCGTCAGCTGAATCGGGTTACTGTGCGGAATAGATATCCCTTGCCTCGTATCGATGATTTGTTTGACCAGCTTCAGGGTGTGGGGCACTTCTCGAAGATTGAATTGCGATCAGGCTACCATCAGTTGCGAGTTCGGCAGGAGGATATTCCGAGGACGGCTTTTCGCACGCGTTACGGCCACTATGAGTTCTTGGTGATGTCGTTCGGACTCACCAATGCCCCAGCAGCATTTATGGACTTGATGAACCGCATCTTCAGGCCATATCTTGATCAGTTCATCATCATATTCATCGACGACATCTTAGTGTACTCCCGGAGCCGAGAAGAGCACAAGCAGCACTTGCGTATTTCGTTGCAGACCTTGAAGGAGCATCAGCTGTTCGCTAAATTCTCCAAGTGCGCATTCTGGCTCGACAATGTAGACTTCTTAGGTAACGTAGTGACGAGAGATGGCATATATGTGGACCCGAAGAAGAACGAGGTCGTTCAGCATTGGCCCAGACCAGCCTCAGTTACGGAGATCCTCAGCTTTCTAGGACTGGTCGGTTACTACCGACGATTCGTTCAGGAATTCTCCCGTATTGCTGCACCATTGACCGGGTTGACCCAGAAGGGAGTTCCTTTTGTTTGGACGGAGGCATGCAAGCATAGCTTTCAGCAGTTGCAGACTCGTTTGACTACGGCGCCGGTATTATCATTGCCTTCGGGATCGGGCGGATTTGTGGTTTATTGTGACGCTTCTCGAGTAGGGCTAGGGTGTGTATTGATGCGGCACGACAGGGTTATCACGTATGATTCTCGTCAGCTGAAAAAATACGAACAGAACTACCCCACTCACATTTTAGAGATGGCTGCAGTGGTGTTTGCACTTAAGATCCGGAGACATTACCTGTACGTCGAGGCATGCCAGATATTCATTGACCACAAGAGCTTAAAGTACATATTTCAGCAGCGAGACCTGAATCTGAGACAGCGCCGTTGGATGGAGCTAGTGAAGGACTACGATTGCGAGATCCTTTATCATCCGGGCAAGACGAATGTAATGGCGGATGCTTTAAGTCGGAGGCCCGAAAGTAGTCTATCTTGTTTGAGCGCAGTGCAGAGGTAGTCATCGGCAGATTGGCAGACTCTATGCGACTGCCAAGTACAGTTCGAGTTTACTCCGACCGGAGGACAGCTTGCACATATTTGTGCACGTCCACAGTTGCTTGACCGTATCCGTGAGGCGCAGCCCAGTGATGACCGTCTTTCAGAGATCAGGGAGCAGGTTAGGCAGGGCAGAGACTCCGAGTTCATGATCGATGATCAGGGGATACTGCAATTTGGGACTCGACTGTGCGTACCAGATTCTGAGGGACCGAGGTGAGAGATTCTCGAGGAGGCCTATTGAATGTTATACAGTGTTCATCCAGATTCCACCAAGATGTACCATGATCTGAGAGATGTTTAATGGTGGGAAGGGATGAAGATGGACGTCACAGACTTCGTTTCGAGATGCCTGACTTGTCAGCAAGTCAAGGACGAGCACCAGAGGCCCGCGGGAGAGCTACAGCTGTTGCCCATTCCGGAGTGGAAATGGGACCATATTTCTATGGACTTCATCCTGGGTGTACCCAGGACCAGTTGAGGGTGCGACTCCATTTGGGTGATAGTGGATCGATTGACGAAAGCGGCTCACTTTCTTCCGGTGAAAACCACGTTTGGATTCAGTCAGTATGCCCAGATTTACATCGACGAGATTATGCAATTTCATGGCGTCCCGACTTGTATCGTGTCCGACCGAGGCACCCTGTTCACCAGCCGACTATGGCAGAGTCTTCAGGAGGCTTTGGGCACCCGCTTGAGTTTCAGCACAGCGTTCCATTCGCAGACCGACGGCCAGTCAGAGCGAACTATTCAGACTCTTGAGGACATGCTCCGAGCGTGCGTTTTAGATTTTGGTGGTAGCTGGGATCATCATTTGCCCTTAGTGGAGTTCTCCTACAATAATAACTTCCAGGATACGATTCAGATGGCACCTTTCGAGGCTTTATATGGGAGGAGATGTCGATCGCCTGTCTGTTGGACATAGCTCAGCGAGAGCAGTATTTTAGGGCCGCAGATCATACAGGAGACGACCGAGAAGATACAGTTTATTCGAGATAGGATGAGGACAGCTCAGAGCAGGCAGAAATCGTATGCTGACAGACGCCGTCGCAGACTCGAGTTCGCAGTTGGCGATCATGTTTTTCTGAAGGTCTCTCCGATGAAGGGTATGATGAGATTTGGGTGGAAAGGGAAGCTTACCCCCAGATTTATAGGTCCCTTCGAGATCCTCGAGCTGTGGGCTCAGTTGCATATCGTTTGGCTCTTCCACCTGACTTCCCAAATGTTCACCCCGTATTCCGTGTGTCGATGCTTCGCAGATACCTTCATGACCCTTCTCACATGATTCAGCATCACACCGTTCAGCTTGAGCGCGATCTTTCGTTCACCGAGCAGCCCGTAGTGATATTGGACCGGCAGGTGAAGAAACTTCGATCAAAGGTCTTTCCATCTGTGAAGGTTCTTTGGCGTAGCCCAAATGGCGAAGAGATCACTTGGGAGGTCGAGGTCGAGATGCGGAAGAAATTCTCTCATCTCTTTGAAGGTACGCGTAGCTATATTTTAAATTCGGGGATGAATTTCTATAAGGGGGGAAGATTGTGACACCTTAGGATGCGATTAGGGATTAATTAAGCGATATAATGGTTTGTAGTAAAACGTTAACCAAAATGGTTTTCAAATATTTTATAAAAATTAATGAATATTTTATTAGTATTTAATTTGGGCTTGCACACATATGTGCATGTTAACGTAGGGCTAATTTGGGGTTAAACCATGTTTATGTAGCCATGGTGTGTTAACCCATTTCATTAGGATAATATGAAGTTAATTAAGTTATTAGTTTTCAAAATTTTAAAATAAATGATTTTCTTTGGGGTTGACTTGAGGAGAGAGGAAGAGAAGGAGAGGGAATGATGAGGTTAAGCATGGGGGGCACAAAGCATGTCTAGCATTTATGGAGGAGAGAGAGGGGCATGGTTGACTCTCACACAATCATCTCACTCTCTCTCAATTGTATTTTTTTCGTCTAAAACCCTCATTATCTCACCTCACACACTCTCTCCCTCTCTCATTTTATGCAGTAGCAGCAGCAGCCCCCCTCTCCATCATTATTCTCCTTCTTCTTCCTTTCACTCAAGCTCCAAACCTCCATTAAAATTCCCTCCTCACTTCACTAAACCTCTTGCTTAGCACTTTCTTTTTGGTTTTAGAGGCAAATCATTGCCTTTGAAGACAAGGTTAGCAAGTTGAGCCACCACTTTGAGGTATAAGCTTTACCCTGATCCTTTTCTTAGCTAAACTTTTAGTTATTTAACTTAATTTAGGGTTTAAGTGGTGTATTAGTGCTAATTAGGTGATTTAAGTGGAGCTTAGGTCAAGTAATGGTTTTTATGTCTTAATTAGCTTAACTAAGTGTTGTTAGTGCTGTTAAATCCAAGTTTTTGCTTCATGTTACACAAAACCCCCGTATTGTATTAATTTAGTGTTAATTAGTGTTTTAGTTAAGAATTTAGCCGTTTTGGGATCTGCTTTCACTCCCGACGCTTCAGAGAAAAGTTGAGTTTACTGGAGCATGTTCACTAGACCTAGACCACACACACAGAGCACGGGACCCCCATTCCCTTTACTGGCCGCAAATAAATTAGTTCTGGCTGCAATTTGCGGCCAAAGGGTTGAGTTTGGTGTCGGGGTTTGGGCTATGGGTGTCTGCTACATATTTAAGGTGTTTGGTATATGCAACTTTTCTTAATTCTGCTCGTATCAAAATCTGGGACCTAATTCCTTGTTTTAGTGCTTTTAAACTTACGCGACACGTACGTTTTGTGAGTGGGTTTAGTGGTTGCTGTGTGTCGCTGCGTGTCAGGGTAGTTTCAGACGTTTGTACACACGTTTTGGTGTATCGGATGTGCACGTGTTTAGCTTGCGACGCGAGTTTCTCGTTTGGTTTTGATATCGCGTTTTTGCTGGATTTTTGCTTATGTGAATTACTTTGTGTAAATTCTAGGGTCGCAGGATGGGACTTCGGACGCCACGAAGAAGGGGAAGCAGGTGGTCGGATACACGTAGATCGAGATCACAGTGAGTAGATTTAACATCTACGTGGAAATCGTCCGTATTGCGTTATGCGTCAGGGCTTGATAGGGTATTGTAGTTACGTGTTATATTATATATATATTGTTCGTGCATTTTTACCATTGTAGTATACCCCCTTCTTTTTTTGCATATAGACATTGTATTTATGAGACACTGCACCGCCACCAACGGTTCATGCTGCACGAGCACTAATTGCATCCTACACACACCGTTAGTAATTGCCATGACACTCGTACGATAGAATTGCTATGAACCATACGCTGTTTAGCTTATCTCATCATCGATGATTAGACATGATTCTGTTCCTTTGCGTATATACCCACTTGTACATCCATATTGGCACATATACATATTGTACACTCATTCTTGCGTATATACCCACTTGTACATCCATATTGGCGCACATGCATAATGTACACTCATTCTTGCGTATGTATATCTTGTGCATTCATACAAACATATTTCACATACATAGATGATGTTGGATTTGATTTCTAGAGAAATGGGGACCGCATGAAATATTTTCAAAACTGGATCCATTTAAAAGAGCGGTTTTCCCTTTTTTACTTGTAGTACGATTTTATGCGGCATACGACACATTGCGTGGATTCACGCATTGAGTTTCGGATTTCGTGTGATTTTTGGATTTGAGAACTGTGGTATTATTTTAAGAAAGTATGCACTGTTTTGAAAACCCGGTTTTTCTTGATATGATATTTCAGTGCGTTCACCATGCGTTTTCTCGGTTCTGAGACGTGTGACATGTGAAACCCGATTCGAGGAGCTGGATGAGGCCAATTGCGGGTACATAGTGGACCCGATATGGTACCCCGGGGCAAGAAAGGGATGCCGTGCAGTAGACGGTGAGCCTTGCAGAGGGACTACTACCTACCGGTGATTGGTTGGACCTGGCGGTTATCCGTAGGATACCGACCAGAGTCGAGAGATGGATATGAGCCGACCCGTACTGCCGGAGCCCAAGGGCCGATCCAGCAGACGGAGCCCGTGGGCCGATCCGGACTGACGGAGCCCGATATATGAGGATTTGCGTATCGATGCTGGACACGAGTATTTCAGGATATTCTGAGTGCCGATGTTGGGCACTCATGTTTCCATAAGATTTACATGATTTGAAGGCTGATTAGATTGGCGGCGGCTGAGTAGTTATTGGGATTTGGGGGTGTATTGGTAGACACCGGGTATTTATTCCACGATGATGATTCGTGTAGATGATATTTAATCCCATGCTCGGCATTCAATGTTATGCATTGCATCATGTAGTCGTAGTACCTGATAGAGTACCTTGCATGATTATTGCATACCCAGTTCATCATATAGATGTTATCAGATTGCACATGTTTGAGTATCGTAGTACGTGCATACCTGCGATTACTTTTATATGTTATTTACTATTCACGAGTTGGCAACTCACCCCCGTTGTGCCACAGTGTTTGCTGGTTGACCCTCAGAGTACTCGCGGCAGGGCTACCTCATTGTATCTTTTTGTTGCGGATCCCGCTACTGTAGGCGTGTGGCCATTTTGCTTATATGTGGGTTGCGGGTATCTATTTATTTTCATTGTACTCTCTATTGTATCTAGTACTCTCCATCTACCATTTCATGTTTTGACTTAGAGACCAGTTGTGAGGACGATGTTGTATATTATTTTTACTTTGGACGTCGAGCTCGTGTGAGCCGACTTTATTTATGTAGTTTTATCTTTTATGTTGTTTTTTACTTATATTGTTCATTCTTCGCTACGGCGTCGTATACTATTATTGTGGTGGTTATTTCCGCCGTTGGGCGTGATTGCTCCTGTTTGGGGATGCTTTATTCTTATTGTATGTTATTTTACTAATATCATGTCTTGTACCCGATTTTGGGGCTAGTTTTTACAAAGGAGGTGCTGCCGAAATTTTTAAGAAAATAACTTAAACTTCAAAGATTTTTTCTCGAATTTTGTAAATGTTTTAAACCAATGTTTTCAACACTCACTACATTCAATGGTTTTGATTTCTGGGTTTCGGCATACTTAATCGCATTATGCCTATAGACGTTACGTGGTTAAGTGCCGGTTATGGGCCGAACTTTGCGTCATGACAGCTTCGTTAGTCCGGATCAGCCGATATCATTATATCACGACCACGGTCGGTATCCTACAGATATCCACCGTGCCAAAATAAAGGGTTCTTTTCAGCGGCAGCAAGGTTTCGGGAGGCATCGTCCATGCCATTTTCAAAAATTTGCCGTGAAAAGGAACTCTAAAGATGATCGTTAACTAGAATACAATACGGAAACAAAGTTAACCATTTACTATCTAAGTGAAAAAGGAAATACAACCATTGTAGATCGGTCCTTCACTTCATAAGCTCCTTGTAGTAGTCCCTTCGCTGCGATCATGGTTCTCCCGGACTCTTGCATGGCTTCACGAGGTAAAAGGAGCGTCCTTGCTTGAAGTCTTCGAGGCCAAAGATGATCTACATCAAGAGAATGCTAGCTCAAGCTTCTACTTCACTAACTTGAGAATTAGTGAAGCAAACACCCTAAACTAAAGTGCTAGTCTAGTAGAGGATGAAGAAATAGGAAGTGGGTTTACTTTAGAATTTTTTTCTCACAATATTTCACACTTTTGATCAAACCCTAGAAAGCTTTTAGCTTTGAGGAAGAAGATGAACAAACAGATGAGAATGAAAATGATCAAGTGAGCGAGCTAACCATGGGTGAGTGGGTATCATATAATAACTCATGTAGAGACATAACGATTGCTAATTATAGTGGTTAGTTTAATAAATATCCTAAGTAAAACAAAATGGGTGGACTTTGTCAAAGCACTCACAAGCTTCTACAAGCTTCATGCTTTAAACAATTATCCACTAATTTTGTATTTACTTTGAATATTAAAACCCAACATGATAATTAGCATGGTGTAAGTCTTGTACACCCATGAAAGTTGTATCAACAACCATGATACAAAAAGAAAAACACAATTTAATATATATCACATATATATTAAAGTTGTGCACATGTGAGAAAAACAAATGCTTAAGTGAACCAATGTTAGTTAATGCAAATTAGTATATCACATATACAATTATACACTAAATTATCAAATCAACACTTGACTTAATAATCCGGCTAATTAGTATATCACATATAACCAACTAGCATCCAATGTATCGACTTATCGAATCAACCCTTGATTCGATGACTGATTGAAAGAATTAAAGTTAACCGCAATCAAGACGGTGTCGCTATGCAGCTAGCCGGTTGAGCACGGGTCGATCCACACGGAGATGCTTGTATGTCCTTTCTTGTTTTAGACGAGTCAATAAAGAATGAGTATAAGTTTGTTCAGTCTAACCTATGTGTATTATTTGCAAGTATAAAGTTGTTAAGAAAAGATACGAAAATGTAAGCTAAAGAAATCCGTACTCAAAACCTTTGAACCGAGTCTTGACCAATTGAAGCTAGAGCAATCGGCAACAACGTGGATTAGGGGATTTAAGCGCGGTATTCGTGGAATACGGCTTATTTACCCTTGTCCTTCCGTTCTTGTCTCTTGCTTTCGCCTCCGGCCAAACCGAACGCAATCGGTCGCGGTTAGGAATCACCGTTACCTTGTTAGGGTAGGGTGCCTAACGGAGCGCTTGCGTATCGTTTGGGCGGAGTTCAATGGAAAATAACGGGAAAAGGAAATGAGCAAAGAAACGCTAACTTACAATATCGTATTGATTCTTAACAACGACAATAATTACAACCATTCACAAAATGAGCAAAAAAGAGGGAACAAAAAGAACAAAGAAAAGAAAAGATTACAAGTAAGTAAGTGCATGAATTTAAATTGCAAATAAGTAAAGCAAGGTAATAAAAAGCAAGTAATAAATAAGCAAGAAAGAAAACTAGAAACTAGAACTCAAGACACGCATGGGATCAATAGCCAACCCTTAAACTTGCAAGCTCAATCAAGAGGTTGCAAGATCAAGAGAAGGGTAAAGAACTCATGTGAAATGAAGCACTAATTCCATAAGAAGATACAACCCTTGAGATTAATAACAAACCCTTAAACTTTCAAGCTCAATGAAGAGGTTGAAAGATCAAGAGAAAGCAAGAATCTCAAGGGGAAGTTAAACTAACAAGAAAGATACAGAAACCCTCATCTTCATTAACATCCACTCAATGCTCTCACTACATTTTCATGGAGGAAGAATGAAGAAGAAGAAGAAAAAGACTAAATCCTAACAAAAAGAGGCTTAAGAATTTAACACCTTGGCTTGGAAAATTCTGGGGTATTTATAGGCAGGGAACTGGAAACCTAGGGCAAGAATCGGGCTCCATTTGAAAGTACCAAACTGCCCCCAAAAAACGACAAGGCAAGGAGACCAAATGGCCGCGGTTCCGCGGCTTAAGCCTCCTTAGGCCGCGGTTCCGCGGCCATATAGGGGAGTTGGGTGATGAGCTTTTGTCGTATCCCCTGGTTTCATGCTGTTTGTTGTTTGGTATATGACTTTTCTCAGAAACTCTTCACAATTATTCCAGAATTTTAGTAGAACAAAAGGTGATGTGATGTGGATCTTTTGCCATGATTTCCTCGAGCTCCGCGTAGATTTCTTGGATCTTGTGTTGACATTGAGCTTTGTGCATGACATGACAATCGATTTGCCATTTTGTTTCTTAAACTGGTATGTGGCAACACACGGATAGAGAGCGGAGACCCATGCTTTATCTGTTGTTGGCAGTAATCCGGAATTTGTCGTACTTTTCCATGGATTTCACTGTTTAGAGTTGAGAACCAGTATTCTGCAAATATGTAGCAAACACTGATCAAAAGCACCGGCCTATAAATAAACGAGCGTAAGAATGGACGGTATAAAATGCAATATTCTGGTATGAACAAATACCCCCAAACTTAACTTTTGCTCGTCCCGAGCAAAACCAATTATTCACAAAAAAGTCCTAACCGCACTTTCGCAGGGAACGCGATTGCACTGAGCACGTGCAACAAGCCGTTAAACCTCTAGGTGTCCCTAGTAGGAGGAGTGTTGTCTCCTGAGGGTTTTCAGCGGATTACACCCACAAAATTCCGTCAAGCTAGTGTTATAAGTTAACATCGATTCTACTACTATAATTTAGTATTTACGTTAGAAATTCTATCATCCTAAGTTAGAAATATCCAATCCTTATGTTTCACACCTCCTATCTGTTTTAACTTTAGATCCTATACGTTCCAAAAAAGTTTAGAAAGATGTTGGTTCTCCTGAGTTTTCCTTCTAAAGTGCGGCCTCAAATAAGGAATTTTTATCAACTTTACAGAAAACACAAGTCTTATTCTTTATTTCTATCTCTTATCCAAACATCAATTGTATACCCCTACGTGTGTGTATATTTGCACCCCTACACTCAGGAATTCAATTCAAGCTATAATACCCTTGCCCTAATACCTAATACTACTTCTTTTCATTGAATGATGGACGATGTTGCTCACACACTTTTCATGCGACTATTAATGCTTCTTGAGGCACTAACGGCCGATTACTGAATGTGTGAGCTTAAAGCGTAAATAGCAGTTTCCAGGTCTTGACTTTATTCTATTTTTCTTTTTCTTTTTCTTTTTCTTTTTCAAGACCGGATATATTTTTCAACATGCTCTTTTGGTGTTTAGCTTTAAATACCGTTTTTTCTTTCATACTAGGCTTTTAGGCAAGAGTATTTCAAGGTATCCTCTACTATCCCAAGTTTCAAGATGTGTGTAAGTGCAGTTTGTAAGGTATATACTTTCTAAATTTGAACTCAAGAAAAGAAACTATTTTTCAGACTTATCCTCCAGTAAAGCTTCAATACTTTCCCTTCATCTTGACTTGACTCAAGAACTGAACTCAAGATTATCTATTTCTAAAAAAAACTGTAAGGACGTATACTTACCAAAGTTAGACAGAATGAGGGTTATTTTTAGGGTTTTCAATTTCTAAGCCTAGAATTTAGTTATTTCTATCATATCAACTAAACTTTCGGAATAAAGATCTAAGTTACCCTATTAGCTAACTTGACGACAAAGTTTTTATATTTTTTTGGAAAATTTTCGATTTTTGTGGGTTTTTACTAAAGTATGCACATGCAAAATATACAAATGAATGCGAAGGAAGAAAGCTTACCGAGCACACCCCCAAACTTAAACTTGACAGTGCCCTCACTGTCAGGCTACACCAAGAGGGTCAAAATTGTCGGCGCTCCCTAAAAACAAATTATATACAGAACAAAAAGGAAAACAAAAAATATATACAAAAAAGGAGTCCTCCCAAACTTAAGTAAAACAGTGTTTCCACTGTTAAGCGTTGAAGTTCAGGATTAGGGGGGAAAAAGAATAGTATCAAGCTATACAAGGCCTTACAAAGGCCAAAAGTAAACACCAACCATTCAAAAATTCTATCTCTGTAATGTGCTGGTTGGTGAAAGAACGCGGAGAGGTAAGAAATGGAGAATACGCGAGACCGTATGGAGATAGAAGCGGGATACGGTCTCGGTATATGAGGAGAAGAATGGCGGAAGGGAGAGAGAAGTGGAATACGAACTTGAGGGTGGAAATGGATTGAATAAATTAGTACAATCTGTAATGATCGATGTGAAAAGATGGATTGTACTAATCTATCAATATGGCGAGAAATTGGGTCAAATCCCACAAGATTCGTGAGAAACCATGGGTACGCCGAACTTGGTAAACCAGACATATGAAATGAAAGTGAGACGGTTTCTTGCAAGGTCGGAACGATGGAAAGGATGGAGGTAGGTGATTGAGGAAGGTTATCGGTTAAAGGTTGAGGAGGGTGTACACAGTCAATGAAAGGAACAGGATGAATTGGAAAATCCGACTCATCAAGCAAAACTGGTTCGTCCTCAATACTATCCTCAAAATTTTCCTCAAAGTTCAGCTTATCCATGCATATTTCATCAAAATCAAGACGCATATGAAGTTCGGGAAAAACAGTTAAAGACTCGGGATGATGAATTGGAGAGAAAAACTCATCCAAAACTGCGGGTTCATCATCCGAAATATTCCCAGCGTCAATATCCTCAATCAAGTGAAAATCAATTTTCTCAGACACCTCATCAAAAGCATGGATTTCAATCGATTCTAGTTCCAAGATGGAGGTGTAGAGGTCAAAAGGATTGGGTGTGTTTTCACTCAAAAGGGTCCCTTCACAATCTGGCAAATCAAATACTACAAAGTCGCACAACTCATTAAACATTCTATCTTCAACCGATAATTCATTTGGGACACTTGATAGATGTTCAACACAGGAGTTGTGGGATTCAATTTGAGACGGGTAGGTTTGATTTGGAAGGGTATATAGCTCACTTTCTCCACTCAAATTCTCAGCCTGTCCTACCGCCTCATCATACATTGGAAAATTTGAAGCTAGCTGGAAACTAGCTACCGGGTCAGTAGGTTGTATGAGAGCGGCCATGGACGCATTCAAATCCATCAACTGTTGGCTTGACGCTACCCTAAAGTCTTCCAATGACTGTTCCAGACTAGACATGGGTTGTGAATGGGTTTCAGTAAAAGATTCAAAGTTGTTTGGATACTGAAAACTCCCAAATGGCGGTTCTGAAGCAATGTCTAGGGAAGGTGAAAAAGTAGGGTAGGATTGGGAGGAATTGAATGGCTGGACAGGAGCAGGATCAACATTTGGATAGGAAGATGAATGGAATTGTTGATCCCAAGAATTTGAAGTGGTGAAAGGAGTGAAAGATCGGCTATGGGATTGTTCAATACGTTCAGCGATGGACAAAGGACGACTTGCAAAAGGGGTATCAACATAAGCGGGTGTGGGAGGTTGAAAAGTTTGATACAGAGTGGAATGAGGAGTGCAAGTGTTTGTCCTAGACGCGTCTATACGATCTTTCAATGACATTTTGGGCATAGAGGGGTCGTTCGATGTTCGGCCAAAGCAAGAACCGTAAGAAGTAATGTCTGGTTGTGGGTACCAAAGTTCGGCAAGAGTTTTGCGAGGTGGGGTACCCATGATATGAAGAGAGAGAGAAAGAAAGGCAGAGAAAAAGAGGAGGAAAAATGTGATTTTTTTTTAAAAAAATTTTTTAGATATTAACAAAAGAATGAAATATACACACAAAAAGAATCTGGACAAAAACAATCACGACACAAAAATACCACACACCTAATCGTTCTAGGGTTCACCTTGGTCAACTAGACCTGCTCTAGAACTTGATTGTCGAAGTAAAACTGTGTCGAGAAACGGGCTTAAGATACACTGATCACGAGGCCAGGTAAGTGCAGAGATAAGGGGAGGTTTTCCAACGCTTTCGCGAAGTTCCTTAATTAAATAACCCTTTCTCTTTTGGCGGTTTCGCCGTTAACACTTTCCTAGACACCCCGTAAACAATATACCGTTAAGCGAGGTTCTAAGCACAGTTAACTTCTCCTAGTGAGCGCGAAGTCCTTAAGGCTTAAAGTCTAGTTTCTTTTAAATTTTGTGCGGGTAAAGTTATGCTCAAGTTCGTGATTTGTGGGCCACGGAAAAGGTGATGAAATCCTTTACCGTATGTTGTGGGGTTCGCTTGCAATATCGTATTGATTCTTAACAACGACAATAATTACAACCATTCACAAAATGAGCAAAAAAGAGAGAACAAAAAGAACAAAGAAAAGAAAAGATTACAAGTAAGTAAGTGCATGAATTTAAATTGTAAATAAGTAAAGCAAGGTAATAAAAAGCAAGTAATAAATAAGCAAGAAAGAAAACTAGAAACTAGAACTCAAGACAAGTATGGGATCAATAGCCAACCCTTAAACTTGCAAACTCAATCAAGAGGTTGCAAGATCAAGAGAAGGTTAAAGAACTCATGTGAAATGAAGCACTAATTCCATAAGAAGATACAACCCTTGAGATTAATAACAAACCCTTAAACTTTCAAGCTCAATGAAGAGGTTGAAAGATCAAGAGAAAGCAAGAATCTCAAGGGGAAGTTAAACTAACAAGAAAGATACAGAAACCCTCATCTTCATTAACATCCACTCAATGCTCTCACTACATTTTCATGGAGGAAGAATGAAGAAGAAGAAGAAAAAGACTAAATCCTAACAAAAAGAGGCTTAAGAATTTAACACCTTGGCTTGGCAAATTCTGGGGTATTTATAGGCAGGGAACTGGAAACCTAGGGCAAGAATCGGGCTCCATTTGAATGTACCAAACTGCCCCCAAAAAACGACAAGGCAAGGAGACCAAATGGCCGCAGTTCCGCGGCTTAAGCCTGCTTAGGCCGCGGTTCCGCGGCCATATAGGGGAGTTGGGTGATGAGCTTTTGTCGTATCCCCTGGTTTCATGTTGTTTGCTGTTTAGTATATGACTTTTCTCAGAAACTCTTCACAATTATTCCAGAATTTTAGTAGAATAAAAGGTGATGTGATGTAGATCTTTTGCCATGATTTCCTCAAGCTCCGCGTAGATTTCTTGGATCTTGTGTTGACATTGAGCTTTGTGCATGACATGACAATCGATTTGCCATTTTGTCTCTTAAACTGGTATGTGGCAACACACGGATAGAGAGCGGTATCACATACACGCATTATTCTCGGTCCCGCAAATATCACATATGCGCTACTGTATCGTTTTTCCTGAGCCAGTAAAACCTCTATGTAGGACTCTAAAGACTCGTCAATACGCCGGCAGTAGGTGATGAACACATCAAGCACCCACAAGCCGTCAGCGGTACTAGCTGGACGTAACGGCTACCCAGGTATTGAGCGATCAGAAGATCAGCAAGCAAGCAAGCTCCAACTCTTGCAAAACCCTGACGGTAACACTTCCCGTACAGTCCGGTCTCCTTATCTGATATGTCGCATATCAAGTCTATGGTTGGTAAATGTCATACCCCAATAACCGATAAGTCATGCCGATGTGAGGCTCATTACGGGTCGAGAAACTACCGGTAACACTTACCAGTAAATCTCTAAATCTGCCCTGGCCAGGGACTTCCCAGTTATGGCCAATCGAGCAGAGCGCAACATTAACTCCCAATACCGGGAGAGACGAAACCCCTCCTATCGCTCATTGCCTCCATGTGACTCGGGACTGTATCCAAAAACCACCGTTTGCACGCCCTCTTGGACGTGGTAAGGTGGAAATCAAAGCACAGTGGGAATCACACAAGACACTATGACGATCTCGGGTCTTCAAACTATCCTGTACCAGTGTCACCAGATAACTACCATCTGACGTGAGGTATAATACCATCTGGGAGTTCTCGTCGAGTCCGTCCAGTGTACCCAGTCTCCACTGAGCACCCGTATACCATCTCTGATGTCAAACACCAATGGATATGGGATCATCCATCGCCCATCTGATGGGTCGAGAAGCGTATACGCTAGTCTACTCTGGTATATCGATGCCCTGTCTCGATACACCCACAACGAGGAACATTAAAGGATGAACTTATGGACTACCATGGCCCCACTAGTATGATCTGCATCATAGTCCTGGTAGTCAAGTACATATCCTAAGGGCTTTACCAATATGTAACTATAAGACAGTATCAAAAGACAAGTATACATGTTAAGGTAAAGAGTAACCAGATAGCATACTATCATATCGAGCAAGAAAGTCCTCTCTATATATGTCCAATCATCCAATATAATATACATCATATGTACAATACTGGCCTCTAGAGCATACATACAACTAACAATCTCCCACTTGCACTAAGGCCAGCTGCTGTAATATCGCATACCGAGCATCCCGAATAGTCTCTCGAACTGTATCTGGGGAATGGCCTTCGTGAGTGGATCCGCTGTGTTGTTCTTCGTGTCAACTCTCCTGACCTCGATCTCCCGGCGATCAACTATCTCCCGGATCAGGTGATACCGCCTCAGAATATGCCTGGATCGCTGATGAGACCTGGGTTCCTTGGCCAAAGCCACCGCTCCATTGTTATCACAATACAAAGGTATTAGATCCTTAATGGATAGAACCACTCCAAGTTCAGTTATGAATTTCTTGATCCAGACAGCCTCTTTGGCAGCGATGTATTTAGCCTCCATCATCGATTCTGCCACGGTTTCCTGCTTGGAACTCTTCCAGCATACCGCCTATCCATAGAGGGTAAAGAAAAATCCTGAGTGCGACTTAGAGTCATCCTTATCACTCTGGAAGCTCGAATCGGTAAAGGACTGCACTTGGAGTTCTCCGTTACCATACTCCAAGAGCATATCTTTAGTCCTTCATAAGTACTTGAGAATGCTCTTCACAGCTGTCCAGTGACTCTCTCCAGGATTAGCTTGATACCTACTCACTACCCTTAGTAAGTGTTCTACATCGGGTCTGGTACACAGCATCACGTACATGATAGAGCCTACTGCCGAAGCATAGGGTATCCCTTGCATGCGAGCTCTCTCCAAATCAGTCTTGGGAGACAACTCTTTGGAGAGAGTGAGCCCTGAGATTGTGGGTAAAAGCCCACGCTTGGACTCTTCCATACTAAACCTCTTTAGTATGGTGTCAATGTACCTACATTAGGACAATCCCAGTATCCTTTTAGATCTATCTCTATAGATCTTAATCCCCAAGATGTAGGAGGAATCCCCTAGATCTTTCATTGAGAATCTTTTTGATAAGAAGAGCTTGACCGATTGCAGCATAGAATGTCATTTCCTATCAAGAGTATGTCGTCCATGTACAATACGAGGAAGACAACCTTACTCTCTGCCACCTTCTTGTATATACAAGGTTCATCTACGTTTTTGACGAAATCAAACTCTTTGATAACGACGTCAAAGAAGATGTTCCAACTCCGCGATGCTTGCTTTAACCCATAGATGGATTTAAGCAGCTTGCACACCTTTCCGCTGCTCCCACTGTCTACGAAGCCCTCTGGCTGAGTCATGTACACGCACTCTTCCAAATCACCATTTAGAAAGGCGATCTTAACATCCATTTGCTAGATTTCATAGTCATGATATGCAGCGACGGCAAGCATGATCCGGATGGATTTAAGCATAGCCACTGGAGAAAAGGTTTCATCATAATCGACACCTGGTCATTGACAAAAACCCTTTGCAACAAGTCTAGCTTTGAAAGTCTCCACTTTTCCATCTACACCATGTTTTTTCTTGAAGATCCACTTGCTCCCAATGGGTTTTACCCCTTCAGGAGCAACTTCCAAAGTCCATACTTTGTTGTTGTACATGGATTCCATCTCGGACCGCATTTCATCCAGCCATTTCACTGAGTCCCCACTCGTGATGGCCTGCTCGAAGCTAGTTGGGTCATCATCCTCCATGATGCAATCCTCGCTCCCACCATCCATGAGAAAACCGTAGTATCTCTCAGGTGGGTGAGGAACCCTACTAAATCGGCGGAGTGGCTGGGGTTCATCGGGAACTACCGAATCTTCCGGTTCCACCAAATCTTCTGTCGTAGTCTGTATTGCTGGAAGCTCTTCCAGTTCTACCTCCTTGCCACTAATCTCTTTTTCAGGAAATTACTTTTCTAAAAAGGTAGCATGTCAAGAAACAAACACCTTTTGTTCCTCGGTGTGGTAGAAGATATACCCGCGCGAAAGTTTGGGATATCCAATAAACTTACACAGAATTGACCTTGCCCCGAGTTTGTCCGGATTTTGCATTTTCACATATGCCGGACAACCCCATATCTTAACATAATTAAGATATGGTCTCTTTCCTTTCCATATCTCATACGGAGTGGTTGGCATAGATTTGGTGGGAACCATATTCAATAGGTCTGCAACTGTTTCCAGAGCATACCCCCAGGAGGAAATAGGTAACTCAGCTGTGCTCATCATAGAGCGCACCATATCTAATAGGGTGCGGTTCCTCCATTCCGATACACCGTTGTGCTGTAGTGTATATGGAGGAGTTAGCTGAGAGAGAATCCCATTCTCTTTTAGGAAGTCTAGGAATTCATTGCTTAAGTATTCACCTCCTCGATCAGATCGAAGGATTTTAATATTTTTCCCGGTTTGGTTCTCGACTTATTGTTTATATTCTCTAAATTTCTCAAAAGCTTCTGATTTGTGTTTCATTACGAATACATATCCGAATCTAGAGAGATCGTCAGTGAATGTAATAAAGTACGAAGAACCATTCTTGGCATGTGTAGACATGGGACCGCATACATCACTATGTACCAGTCCCAAAAGTTCCGTAACTCTTTCTCCGTGTCCCGTAAATGGAGTTTTGGTCATCTTGCCTTTGAGACATGACTGGCAAGTGTCATAAGATGAAAGTTCGAAAGAATTCAAATATCCATCCTTATGCAACTTAGCTAGCCGTGTCGCATTGATGTGACCAAGTCTACAATGCCACAAGAAGAATTCGTTCATTTCTGAACTCTTCCTCTTGTGTGTGTTTGTTATGCTCAGAACTGTTGATTGATTTAGAACATAAATGCCATTGCACAACGTGCCTGATCCAACCAACTTTTGGTTCAGGAAAATGTTCATAACATTATCCTGTAATACAAAATTATATCCCTTTTTACTTAATAAAGAAACCGATATAATGTTGCATATCTGGTTCGGCATGTAATAGAATTCGTTCAGAATCAATGTATTACCAGTTGGTAATACAAGATGATATTCCCCGACGGTTTTAGGTGCAACAATTGCACCATTTCCAACCCCTATGTCTTTATCACCTTCTCTAAATTCTCTACCTTTTCTAAGCTCATGTAACTGATTATATATATGGGATCCTGACCCGGTATCTAATACCCGGGACGTAGAGCAAATGGAGAAACAGTTCTCTGTAATGAACACACCCGAAGAAAATGCATCAACATTTACTTTCTTCATTCGGGTGGCATGGGAATCCTGGTATTCCCCTATATCCTGTTCAGTCTTATAAATTTTATAAGAAAGAACGGAACCAACGTTCCCCAGTACAGTATAACATGCGGGTTCGGTCAATACATCCATATTATTATCTTGATTAAGGCATGATATGGTCGCTACCTGGAGAGAGAGAGAAGAAAACACTTTAGCGTATGCTCTTGCAAGATCAGATTAGTTATTATTTTATCTAATCAGGATGGCTCCCACTGTTTTTGTCAAATCTTCCTTTAAACCCTAAAATGAAAGACTAACCGGGATTAATTACACCCTACAATTTCGCCAATCTTTCAGCCAGGCCAGTGTCGATACTTTGAGGGAGGTTCCCCGTGCTTTCGCACAGACCTAATTAAAATAAACCTCGTTTTCCCAGAGGCGTAACCCTGTTGACACCTTTCTAGACACCTACTTGATCGGCTAATTGTCCTGTGTAAAACTCTCCCAGGAGTAACAATTACTCGCAGTGGGTATCGGGATCCAACTATCTCATAGAAAGTATGCAATCTCATTGCAAATTTCAACACTTGAAATTCCCGATAACATTTTGCCTCTAGCGTCCTATGACCTTGACGCAGGCCAACAAACCATAGACCGCTAGTCAAGTTGAACCCGTCATTTCTTGATTGAATTAAACCCACCCGCACGAACTTTGACGCAGTCCAACAAAGTCGTACGACTACCCTAATCCAATCGGCATCATATGCATAAGCAGATAAATACTAGTCAGCTACCGTACACTACGCCTTGATGCAGGCCAACAAACATAGCACGAATACTAAGTAGGACTTATCTGAAATGACAGAGGGCTACGACGGGTTTTTCAGAAAATCTATTGCTTAATGAACTTGATATCGTTGTAGAAATAAGTGAATTTTGAAAAGGAGTGTTTTTTAGGCTTTTCCTAGTTTCGCTAAAAAGGTCACTCCCGGTGAAGGGATCTCGGCTCTTTCCTCATCGAATAAGGTGCGGGATATATCACAAATATCACTATGCAAAGCGAAAACTCCAAAAGCAATCAAAAGAAAAATCGAGTGCTGTAGCATCTGCCAGTTTTGCTAACGAGGTCACTCCCGGTGAAGGGATCTCGGCTCTTTCCTCATCGAATAAGGTGCAGGATATATCATATATATCGCTATGCAAAGCAAAAACTGTAGCTACCTTTTTTGAAAATTTGATTCTATAACATCTTTTAAGTTTCTTTTCTTTCATTAATCATATTAATAAAGTCCCATCATTTAAGTCACCTAAACATCACAGATAAATGCGACGTACACTTATGCCATCCGCATTCGCCTCGATGTCCCCTCGTGCACCGTTAGGTTAGGTAACTAACGGCAGAGCGGGGCAGGGCTAGCGCGGGTGTAAAACTTAAGTAACGTCTATATAATATATCATATATACTATATACAATATCCATCTCAACATATCAAATGATCACATCACAGATATCGCAGCAAAAGAAACATATGAAACATTGGATATACTAGGACGTCCGTGTTTTATTTTAAGCCTTTATAAAACACGGATTCTACGGTTGCGATCAATAGCCCAACCCACACCCCTACACCCCTACGAGAGCGGAAAGCAATCCTACCAATTGTAGAGTTAGGGGACCCAGACTCGACTCCTCGAGTTGGTCTCCTACTGGACCCTAGAACCCGGTTACTTGTGCTCTCCTCTTTGGGTCTATCCTAATGAGGAAAAGTAAATAATATACATCAATGGTGACATCAACCTCAACTCGGAAATGCCCCAATAAAAGAATATTACATACAATTTAATTTACTTGAATGAAAATAAAAACTCTCATCTCAGATAAAATACGTGGCTATTCAAAACGCAACGATCCAATATAACATATCCAGCAGCACATAACATCACATGTTATCACTTCATAGAAAAACTAGACGATGTTAAACATTCCAATCGAATCATTAAACACCCAAAAAAAACTCAACACTTGAGCGTATTTTAAAGTAATTCAGCACATGCCTCAGCACCAATGAACCAGCCGTAAAAGGGCCAAACCAACGCCTCACATGTGGCACCGCTGAACCACCACAAACCTGAGGATTCAGTAGCGGTTCTGACGGTCACATAATCGAGTTAAGGTTTTGTTCTTCTTGAAGGTCCATCGAATAACTTGCATGATCTTTGAAAGCTTTTTAACTACGGGAAAAAATCCAACGCTTGGAAATTTTCCCGGCAAGGGTTAAAGTGGGTATTTGACATCCGATTGAACTTTTTAACAACATCTAAAGTTACCCGAAAACAGTTAAAATTATGACTACAAAACACTCCGATTTGTCATTACAGTAAATTAACATCACATGACAATTTAGCAAAAATAAACAACACCTGAAGCACCAAAAACCATGTAACAGAACACTAGAAAATTTTTGGGGGGGATCGGAATTGGCCGGTGGGGGGGGTGTCGCCGGCCCATTCTGCACAGAATGCCTCCAAATTTCATCAGTGTTCATGTTATCACACAATTATGATTCTGTACTTGTTGAAAAAAAATTTTGGGCTCGTTTTAAATTCGACAAAAACATGATTTTTAAGGTTTCAAGTTCGGAGCTTGTTTCGTGTTCGTAATCTAACAATATCCGTATTATTTCCTAGCTAGGCTCTGATACCACTGAAGGTTCCTTTCAGCGCCAGCAAGGTTTCGGGAGGCATCGTCCATGCCATTTTCAAAAATTTGCCGTGAAAAGGAACTCTAAACATAATCGTTAACTAGAATACGATACGGAAACAAAGTAAACCATTTACTATCTAAGTGAAAAAAGAAATACAACCTTTTTAGATCGTTCCTTCACTTCATAAGCTCCTTGTAGTAGTGCCTTCGCTGCGATCATGGTTCTCCCGGACTCTTGCATGGCTTCACGAGGCAAAAGAAGCGTCCTTGCTTGAAGTCTTCGAGGTCGAAGATGATCTACGTCGAGGGAATGCTAGCTAAATCTTCTACTTCACTAACTTGAGAATTATTGAAGCAGACACCCTAAACTAAAGTGCTAGTCTAGTAGAGGATGAAGAAATACGAAGTGGGTTCACTTTAGAATTTCTTTTCTCACAATATTTCTCACTTTTGATCAAACCATAGAAAGCTTTTGGCTTTGAGGAAGAAGATGAACAAATAGATGAGAATGAAAATGATCAAGTGAGTGAGCTAACCATGGGTGAGTGGGTATCATATACTAACTCATGTAGAGATATAACCATGGCTAATTATAATGGTTAGGTTAATAAATATCCTAGGTAAAACAAAATGGGTGGACTTTGTCAAAGCACTCACATGCTTCTACAAGCTTCATGCTTTAAACAATTATCCACTAGTTTTGTATTTACTTTGAATATTAAAACCCAACATGATAATCAGCATTGTGTAAGTCTTGTACACCTATGAAAGTTGTATCAACAACCATGATACAAAAAGAAAAACACAATTTAATATATATCACATATATATTAAAGTTGTGCACATGTGAGAAAAACAAATGCTTAACTGAACCAATGTTAGTTGATGTAAATTAGTATATCACATATACAATTATACACTAAATTATCAAATCAACACTTTACTTAATAATCTGGCTATGTCACATATAACCAACTAACATCCAATATATCGACTTATCGAATCAACCCTTGATTCGATGACCCGGCTATATCACATATAACCGACCGATACAAAAAGTTGCAAGAATAGAATATGGTATTACATACACGCATTATTCTCGGTCCCGCACATATCACATATGCGCTCCTATTTCGTTTTGCCTGAGCCAGTAAAACCTTTATGTAGGACTCTAAAGACTCGTCAATACGCCGGCAGTAGGTGATGATCACATCAAACACCCACAAGTCGTCAGCGGTACTAGCTGGACGTAACGGATACCCAGGTATTGAGCGATCAGAAGATCAGCAAGCAATCCCGCTCCATCTCCTGCAAAAGCCTGACGGTAACACTTCCCGTACAGTCCGGTCTCCTCGTCTGATATGTCGCATATCAAGTATAGGGGTGGTAAACGTTAGACCCCAATAACCGATAAGTCATGCCGATGTGAGGCTCATAACGGGTCGAGAAACTACCGGTAACACTTACCAGTAAATCTCTAAATCAGCCCTGGCTAGGGACTTCCCTGTTATGGCCAATCGAGCACAGCGCAACATCAACTCCCAATACCGGGAGAGACGAAACCCCTCCTATCGCTCATTGCCTCCATGTAACTCGGGATTGTACCCAAAAACCACCATTTTGCATGCCCTCTTGTACATGGTAAGGTGGAAATCAAAGCACAGTAGGAATCACACAAGACTCTATGACGATCTCGGGTCTATAGACTAACATGTACCAGTGTCACCAGAGAACTGCCATCTGACGTGAGGTATAATACCATCTGGGAGTTCTCGGCGAATCCGTCCAGTGTACCCAATCTCCACTGAGCACCCGTATACCATCTCTGATGTCAAAGACCAATGGATATGGGTTCATCCATCGCCAATCTCATGGGTTGAGAAGCGTATACGGTAGTCTACTCTGGTATATCGATGCCCTGTCTCGATACACCCACGACTAGGAACATTAAAGGATGAACTTATGGACTACCATAGCCCCAATAGTATGATCTGCATCATAGTCCGGTAGTCAAGTACACATCCTAAAGGCTTTACTAACATGTAACCATAAGAGAGTATCAAGAGACAAGTATACATGTTAAGATAATGAGCAACGAGATAGCATACTATCATATCGAGCAAGAAAGTCCTCTCTATATATGTCCAAGCATCCAATATAATATACATCATATGTACAATACTGGCTTCTAGGGCATACATACAACTAACACAAACTATCTCTGTAATATTTCAAAAAATATAAAATATTATTTTTGGAATTTAATATTAAAATAATATATTTCCTGAAAACTACCCGATTTGCGAAATTGGGGTTTTCGAAAAAGGGTAAAAATATATACCGATAATTGTGAAATAAATGGAAAATAAAATGATTTATTCATTTAAAAATATATTTAAAGATTTTGGCATTTTTAAAATTTATTATATGCAGTTTGGATAAAAACCCGATTAGTGCACTCCTAATCGCAATTAAGCCAAATCCGTGTTTCTGCTGTTTTCTATGGCTAGTGCACCATGTCATGTTACATTTCGTTACATGTTATTGCATTTGTGTTATTTTATGGGTATTATGTGATTTGGTTTTTGAAATTTAAAAGAGAAAAGAAAAAGAAATGAAAAAGGGTTAAAAAGGTGAATGATTGGAGAGAGAGAGAGTGTGAGAATAAGTGAGAGAGAGGGGGGGCTGTTGCCATAACCTTTCCGCCCCATCATTTTCATTTCCTTCTTCATCTCCACAAGCTCACTTCCCTCCACTTCTACCCATAGAACCATCTCCAAATAATCCCCAAAACTTTATACTCCCTACTTAAAAATTAATCCCCATCTCTTCCTTTACACATTGGACCAAGACAAGTTGGATCTTGATGACTTTGGACTTCTAGGGTTTGCTTAAGTGACATCCATGAGGTATAATTTCTACCATTTAGTTAGTTTTAAGTTACTTTATATTCTAGTTTAGTTTAGAAGTTGTTTTAGCGTGAAATTGTGGTATTGGAAAATTCTAGTAAAGGGTTTGGGTGTTTGTGTAGTTTTGAGGTGTGTAGTGGCTATTACAAACCTTAGGGATCGAATTCAAGATCTAGAATTGAGTATAGTAGCTAAAATACGGATTTAGGATTGTGTCCATTTCGGTTTTGTGTTGAATTGTGAGCTTACTGTGAATCTGGAGCAACCCGGGGAACTTTTGAGGAAAGCAAAGAACTCCAGGGACCAAATTAGGGTACTAGGAGACCACCCCGACCACACGAACCCAAACAGAGGCCATGGGGCCGAGGAGGCCAGAATTTTAGGCCAAGTGGCCGACCACATTGGTGGGTTTTAGGTCTAGGTTGGTCTAGTAGCTCACATATACTATGTAGAGCACAATAGACTTGTTTGTGCAACTCCTTTTGGCCTGAGTCAAAATCTGGGAGCACGTTAGTGTGATTTTTGGATATGTTTTCTGTATTTTGAATGATGAGTTTTGATATTTGGATTTGTATTTGGTTGTTGAATGTTTGTACATCAACGACTAGGGGTAATTTGTTGGTTTTGCATACGTGAGCTATAAGTTCTAACCTATAGGCGATCCGTGTGGTGTTTTGGTTTCCGGACTTGATTTTAATAGCGATTGTGATTGTTTATTATTGTAGGTACTCTCGCATGGATTTCGAGGCGACGGAGCATGGCGTCATCGACTTCGACAAGCAAGAGGTGATTAGATCTATATCTATGGGGGAAGTCGGGTGGATGGCGTATAGCATCCCCGCACACTTTGATGGAAAACGATTTATATATTGATTATGGTTAATGAAACCTTCAATAGAAAACTATAGATCGAGTAAAGAGGTAGTTAGAGAACCATATTAGAAACTAAGGATAGTTAGAAGCGATATGATACGACTAGTATGTGATGACGGGACTTGAGAATGATATTTAATGATATTGCCGTTTAGGGTACTATAGGAAAAGATAGTCGACGTAGATGTGTCATCCGAACCATACCAATTTCCAAACTGAAGAATCGTATGCATCTTTTAAACAGATACCTTATCGGACGTTACAGATTTTCAAATGATATCTTTTTCTCAAAAACACTGTAGGCTCAACTTTCAAAACTACGATTAGCATCTTTCAAAAACTGGTTGTATGGTTCGGGTGTGTATGTTAGATTAGATACTTATGCTTATAGTAAGATTGTAACGTTTTGAAAATCGTTTTGGTGAAATTTCAGCAAATATACATATTCTAGCTATGTAATTGCTAGTATTTGGTGTTTATTGAGCCACTGGTGAAATTTCAAATTTTCTGAAAATTTTCCGAAATTAATTATTTTAATATTATTTTAAGCCGTCACTAATACATTTAATTAGGGAAAATTACAAACTGAAATGAGTTGAAACAAATTTTGTGCATCATAACACATTAAACAAAATTTTAACATGTGGTTTTGAATTGAAATGAAGTTGCTAAACGGTGTTAGAAAATATCGAAGAAAAAGGCTTAAATAGTGATTTTAGTGTAAATGGATGTTTGGGGTATAGTATTTATCATTTTCCATCACCCCACATCCATACCCACACTCACACACCCCCATTTATCTTTTCTCTTGGCTGAATTCAGCAGCCCCTCCCTCAATCTTTTCCCCACTTGTGTTGAAAAAGAAAAGAAAAGAAAAGAAAAGAAAAGAAAAGAAAAGGAAATGTAGAGATGCGAGTGGACTTTGACTAGGTTGACTAGGTATCGTTTTCCCCACCTCCCACTCTCTCCTCTTTTTCCCCACCTACAGCCGAGCCCTCCCCTTCCTGCTGTCCAGAAATTTCCCTCAAAACCCCACCTCATTTTCCCTAAAAAAAATGTCCAAATTCTATGTAAAATCAAGCTAAAATCCAAATCCGACTACTATCCATTTTCCCTCATCTTCTTTAGCATGGATCTTTGTGCAAGGATTTCAAATTGGAGTTCTAGATTTCAAGTTTGATTCATGGTTGTGAGGTATAACTTTTGACCCATTGTTCAATTGTTGGTTTAATTCCTTAATGAGGCTTATTAGGTGCTAATTTATGGTTTAATTGAAAGATGTGGGTTTTCAAGAGAATGTTTAGATTAGGGTTTGTGAAAATCTAGTTAGGGTTTTGTGTTGTAAGACTATGGTTGTGGGATGTATTTGCCATATCATGGTTATGCTAAATCAAATTAAGTTGCTAATTTGCTTTTTTGTTGATTTAAATTGTGATATTTATATAAAATTGCAAACTAGGTTTTTAAAAACATTTATATTTTGGTGATATAAAATTCTAATTAAGGTTACATGTCATTATAAATATTATATTGAGTGATTTAATGCTTTTGGTTCATGAAAACCCAAGCTAAATTGTTGTTTGTGCATTTTTGCTATAAAATTGTTAAAATTTGGGTATATTGTAAACTAGAATATTGGGCTTAATGAAATTTATTGGTATTAAATTATGGAAATTGTTTTTATGACTTATTTAAGATATTTAATAAATATTATGGCCGCTAGATTTGTTTAAACGTCGATTTTTGTACTAAAACGGGTAATTTTTGCTTGCTAGATTTTCGGAAAAATGGCTTTTAAGGTGAATTTGGGGTTTTTGTGAAAACCTATTTTATATTATAATTAGTGTTCGTGAATGCGCAAATGAGAGTGTTTGGGTTTTTCTCGATGGTTCAACGTTTTTACATCGACATCGAGGGTTGGTTTGGCTACTCTTGCATGCGTAGGCGATAGGTTTTGACCTATGTGTGATACACGTGCCGGTTTGATTTTCGTATGCCGTTTCGATTTCGAATTTGGTTTTAATGCGATACAGTGCGTTATGATATGTAGGTACCCCATGTGGACTTGGAGACGACAAGCAAGCGAGTGGCGACGTCGGCACCGACGAGCAAGGACTAGGTGAGTAGATGTATATCTACGGGGGAAGTCGGGTGGATGGCGTTTAGCACCCCCGCAAACGTAGAATAGGATTATTTCTTATTGTCATTAGGAAGCCAGACGTGACCTTAGATTCTTGGTGAGTAGGACCCTAGTAATGACCTTATGTTGGACTAGACTGATTTAGGAAGACCTTACCAGAGGATGAATGACTTGGAGGAAATTCGTAGGTTTCAGGTAGACACACACACGCACACACAGAAACTGGACTTGGTATATATGTGTATGTGTATATATATGTAGGAACGTGTGTAGGTATATATATACAGAACATGTATATGTGAGATAAGGATGTTATATGATACATGGGGATGGGACAACATAACAGGGCTTAATGCCGTGATCTCTTGGCTACAGTAGTATTATGATCTTAGCAGATCGTTGGAAAATGAAAGAATGGATATGTATACATATACGATAATAGGTGATGATGACATTGAGATATACGAGACTCTAGAATAGAACACGGACTGTAACCTGTGACTTGAATATGATATGATATATGCGTGACTTGGTTACGATATGATATATGTATGACCTGATTACGATATGATATATATATTTGACATGATATCTCTGAGGAACATTTGACGATGTATATGTACATAGACAATAATATATGATGATGATATTATACAAATGATGATGTACGTAAGTGATACTTGACCCGTACCCCGATATTGAGATGTCGTACGATGGATTTTACCGTACGAGGCATAAATGTGATGATTGATCCACACTCTTGATTCGAGGAAGCCGTACTACGTACGTGGCGCTATTGAGGCTGGATCACCAACTATTAGAGATATGAACTCAGACCTTAGGTGGACTCTTATTTCTTATCGACTAGTTTCTTAGGTTTAGTTCCTTAGGGGGTTAGATAGATACTCGTTTAGGCTCGAGTCATATAGTTGTAGTTAGACTTGTATATTACAATGAGTGGTTATACACATCTGTCTTTACATTCAGACCGTAATCATCATTTTGCATGTTCATACATATGTTTCTTTAATCAGTATGAAACTCTGCCTGTTAGGACACCAGCACCATTACCGATGATGCGTATATTGCACACACACTTATTGCCGGCTCACACACATCATCATCGGTAATTGCTATGTCACGTACACTTTAGAACATATTACCTTTTATTGATATAATCAGTTAGAGCCTAGATCAATATAATATTATGATTACTCTCAGGTGTTAGTCTAGACATTACATTTATTACTTAGTCATTTCTTGCATTCACATTTTCATGTTATCATTCAGTTTTGTGGGGTTTATGCCGACACTTATCATTTGCTTACACATGATATTGGGATTTTGGATTTCTATAAGATTTCTGGATTTTTGGGGAAATCCGCAAGAATATATAAAAAAAACTTCTTTCTCTCCTCCTCTCTTTTTAAAATATAAGTTGCGCTTTTCTCATGATGTATGTGTCGTCCACCATGAGATTTCATATTTTCTGTTGGATTTCGAGATCCGAATCGAGGAGTGGATGAATCGTCTCGGGTACATGGTAGGCCCGGTATGGTACCCCGGGGCAAGAAGATCGAGTTGTAGACGATGAGCCTGGCAGGGGCAGACTACCTACCGGTGATGTCTGGCGCGGTGGATATCCGGAGGATACCGACCGTTGTCATGAGATTTGATGATATGGGCCGATCCGGACTGACGGAGCCCAAGATATTGAGACTATGAGGTATTGAGACTTGAGTTTTACATGTTTTGTGTCGATGCTTGACACGGATTTTCATGGATTTCATTGATGATACTTCAGATTTCTATACCCATTTACCATGATAAAAGTTAAAGATTTCTTATACAGACATATCTAGATTCCAGGATTGGTTGTTTTATATACATGGTGCATGCATACCCATTCATATGACATATTACTACTGAAGCACTGACATGGGCTCGGAGTTTTTGCACTTACACGTAGTTTATTACCCTGCCATTACTAGATGATTAGTAATATATTAGTATATTATTATGACCTAGGATAGCGTCGTGCATTCGATTTCTTTTCGCAGATATCTTCTACTCACCAGTTGGCAACTCACCCCCGTTGTGCCAAATTTTATTACAGGTTCGATGTACAGGTTTCATTGGCAGCATGCTGGCACATCTTTTCATTCAGGGTGATTTGCACGGTAGGTTGGTTCACTTGTATTAGGACCGCCGTTGTACTTTTATTATTTCACTTGTATCTAGTAAGCTCCATCAATCAAACTTATATTACTTGATAAGTTTAAAGGACCAGTTATTTATTTCGACCTTAGAGTCGCGCATGTATTATTATATTTCGGTATATTTTTTTTCTTTTGAGTTTTGAGCCTCGCCCTTTGGCGTTGTATATTATTGTGTTTGGTGTGGTTGTTTCCGCCTGTTTGCGTAGAGCTAGCTCCCTCTTGGGGATGCCATTTTATCGTTTGTATATATTTTACTTGTTTGTAACCGTTTGGGGCTAGTTTTTATAAAGGAGACTCTGCCGGAATTTTTGATAAAATTTGATCTTGTTTTTTTAACTTATTTTCTTATATGTTTTCCTTTACTTCTTCTTTTTATATGATTTAGATTTCTGGGCTTCGGCTTACTTAGATTACGTTGCGTCTCTAGACGCTTCGTAATTTAAGTGTCGGTCACGTTCCGTACTTTCGGGTCGTGACAAAGTTGGTATCAGAGCGCTAGGTTTAACCTTGTATAAGTCTAGGGTAACCCTTGGTTGATGGAGTAGGTGACTTAGGTAGAGTGACGTACTGCGGGTATGATCCGCGGCATACTTACGATACGCTACTCTGCTTAAAGAGCCTTAGGATGTACATTTCTTTACACCGCATTTCATTCGTTCTTTTGATCTATCTTAGTCAATATCGGATGATGGTTTCTGTTACCACGGTCGCACGGGCAGAGGGAGCTGCGGCTCGAATGCGATAACCATTAGGGTATCGGTTATTCTTGAGGATTGAAGCATTGTTTAGCGTGCGGAAGAAGGGTATTCACATGCCGTCCAGACGAAGTTAAAGGATTCGAACGATTGTCAGAAACGCATTTTCCCAAGTTTAATGTATTCGGAAGAACATGCAGGTATTTCTATGGACCCTCTAGAAGAATGAAACCCTAACTTGACATAAAGACCACGAGAACGCCCTTGAACCTTAAGGTTTACGGCAGTTCTGCGGTGCCATTAGTGAGGCTTGGGTTTGCCCTTCTACGGCTGGACCATCGATGCTGGGGTATGAACTGGATATTTTTAAACTATTCTTGTGTGTTGAGCTCTCGGGGAATTATGGGATTTTGATGAATCGATCGAAAAGTTTAATGTAGTCCGGATATCAGGTGAAGGGATAGATTACGTGGGAGACTCTAGATATGAGTATTACCGTCGGTAGCGCAGTCAGCACAGCTACGAAGAGACGAGTTTGAAGCAGTCGACATCAGAGGAAAGATGCGCACATTGACGATAGTGTTTACGGTTGTGATTTGGTGATTTGAATTTCATATTTCCGTTTTTTGGATTTTGGTATTTTTAGGATTTTGTTCTACGATTGGTATTTCTTATGTGTACATTCATTATATTGTATGTGTGTTTCATATATCGGTTGTATTGATGTTGTTTTGTACATACCCAGTGCACTCGATTTGGTTTTATACATTTTGAGATATTGATTGATTTCGTGCATATGGGTTGCACCTAATTTTGACGTATGCTTCGACATAGTTTTCATGCATTTTTCGTAGCGTGATTTCGATTTTGATATTCGCTGTATGTTTTTCATACGCCATGTGCACTTGATTGAGATTCTTGCGCACACTTGACGCATTTGATGCGATTTTGTGCACACCAGATGCACTAAATCGAGATTCTTCGTGCGTGTCAGACGCACCTGTCCTTGCTGTTAGGCACACACGTTGCCTTTGACAGATGTTGTGTGCACACCCGATGCACTTAGATGTGGTTTCTGTGCGCATGTATGGCATACATATAGATTTTGATTTCCGTGCGCACCAGACGCACGTAGTATTCATATGCGTATTTTGGGATTGATTTCTTATAGAGCAGTACGTTTTTATGATATTTGCTATGTGTTTTCATACTGAGCAGGACTAGTCAGAGGATAGTACCTGAATGTATTTTGCATGCATTGGTAGCTATCGAAGGGAATTCCAAAAAATGAGCTATAGTCTCAGTATTTATCTACGTGTCTGATATGACACGAAACGTTTAAAACAAGGAAACCCATCTAAATTGTTTCCCAAAATGGTGGAACGTACATTTTAAACAAAAGGTATATATGTATATGGTTATTTTCTTATGATAGACGCCTGCCACTGTGCAGTGTTATGCGCATTGCACAGTGACTTTAAAAGATTTGGCATGCATTTCCTTCGGATATTTACATATATAGATTTGATGTTTACGTGTATAGTTTCGATTTATATCATATTGGTTTTGGTATTGGATTTGACATTGTGTCTTCACCAAGATTCTGATGATTGCGGGATGCTTGACGGAGTTTTGATTTGGAGTTATATGCTCATTTTTCATGCGCATGCGCTGCCCTACTATTTGTTTTATGTATTTATGATTTCGGAGCCCCGACGACTTGATGGTTTTGCTTGGATGTTTTAGTGTTTGGGGGGAGTTTTAATTTAAATTCGGAGACCGAATTTCTTTAAGAGCGGAAGATTGTAACGTTTTGAAAATCGTTTTAATGAAATTTCGGAAAATCGGTAAAATAACGGAGTTTCCTGTAAGAAGTCAAAATACAAATATCTTTATTATAAAATTAAATATACATATACTAGCTATGTAATTGCTTGTATTTGGTGTTTATTGAGAAACTGGTGAAATTTCAAATTTTCTGAAAATTTTTCCGAAATTAATTATTTTAATATTATTTTAAGCCGTCACTAATACATTTAATTAGGGAAAATTACAAACTGAAATGAGTTGAAACAAATTTTTTGCATCATAACACATTAAACAAAATTTTAACATGTGGTTTTTGAATTTAAATGAAGTTGCTAAACGGTGTTAGAAAATATCGAAGGAAAAGGTTTAAATAGTGATTTTAGTGTAAATGGATGTTTGGGGTATAGTATTTATCATTTTCCATCACCCCACACCCATACCCACACTCACAGACCCCCATTTATCTTTTCTCTTGGCTGAATTCAGCAGCCCCTCCCTCAATCTATTCCCCACTTGTGTTGCAAAAGAAAAGAAAAGAAAAGGAAATGTAGAAATGAGAGTGGACTTTGACTAGGTTGACTAAGTATCATTTTCTCCACCTCCCTCTCTCTCCTCTTTTTCCCCACCTGCAGTCGAGCCCTCCCCTTCCTGCTGTCCAGAAATTTCCTCAAAACCCCACCTCATTTTCCCTAAAAAAAATGTCCAAATTCCATCAAAAATCAAGATAAAATCCAAATCCGACTCCTACCCATTTTCCCTCATCTTCTTTAGCATGGATCTTGGAGCAAGGATTTCAAATTGGAGTTCTAGATTTCAAGTTTGATTCATGGTTGTGAGGTATAACTTTTGACCCATTGTTCAATTGTTGGTTTAATTCCTTAATGAGGCTTATTAGGTGCTAATTTATGGTTTAATTGAAAGATGTTGGTTTTCAAGAGAAGGTTTAGATTAGGGTTTGTGAAAATCTATTTAGGGTTTTGTGTTGTGAGACTATGGTTGTGGGATGTATTTGCTATATCAAGGTTATGCTCAATCAAATTAAGTTGCTAATTTTCTTTTTTGTTGATTTAAATTGTGATATTTATATAAAATTGCAAACTGGGTTTTTAAAAACATTTATATTTTGGTGATATAAAATTCTAATTAAGGTTACATGTCATTATAAATATTATATTGAGTGATTTAATGCCTTTGGTTCATGAAAATCCAAGCTAAATTGTTGTTTGTGCATTTTTGCTATAAAATTGTTAAAATTTGGGTATATTGTAAACTAGAATTTTTGGGTTAATGAAATTTACTGGGATTAAATTGTGGAAATTGTTTTTATGACTTATTTAAGATATTTAATAAGTATTATGGCCGCTTGATTTGTTTAAACGTCGAGTTTTGTACTAAAACGGGTAATTTTTGCTTGCTAGATATTCGGAAAAATGTCTTTTAAGGTGAATTTGGGGGTTTTGTGAATTTTAACCTGTTATATATTATAATTAGTGCTCGTGAATGCAAAAATGAGAGTGTTTGTGTTTTTCTCGATGGTTCGACGTTTGTACATCGACATCGAGGGTTGGTTTGGCTATTCTCGCAAGCGTAGGCGATAGGTTTTGACCTATGCGTGATACGCGTGCCGATTTGATCTTCGTATGCCGTTTCGATTCGAATTTAGTTTTAATACGATACGGTGCGTTATGATATGTAGGTACCCCATGTGGACTTGGAGACGACAAGCAAGCGCGTGGTGACGTCGGCACCGGCGAGCAAGGACCAGGTGAGTAGATATATCACTAGTAAAATAGGGGGTTGCCCCAACGGATATTGAAATCCGTAGGGGCAGATTTAACTAGGCCCTACGGATTAGTCCGTAGGGCTAAAAGGTTGCCCCTACGGGCCCTGACGTCCAAGAATAAAAATATTAATTCTTAATTTGGTATTTGCCCCTACGGAGCCGCAAACCAAGGGCCTACGGACAAATCCATAAGGGCAACTAAATATCGATTTAATAAAGGCACAGATCGATTGCTTACGCTCACTTTCTTCCTCTCTCTCTCGATCGCGCGCGAAAAAAATCCCCAAATCGCCACGCCGTTCTCGTCATCGCCACCGCTGTTCTCCTCGTCGCCACCGCCGTTCTCATCGCCACCACCGTTCTCGTCGTCGCCACCGCCGTTCAGGTCGTCGCCACCGCCGTTCAGGTGAGTAAATCTTCAGGTAAATTAAAGAATTTTTTGATTATTTTGGGCGTAGGTTTCATGGCTGGGTCTGGGGTTGCGCGCACGAGTTGGGGTTCGGCAGGGGTCGCGGTCGGGGTCGGGGTTGGGGTTAGGGTTAGGGTTGGGGTTCGGCTGGGGCTGGGGTTAGGGTTTGCCTTAGGGTTGGTGTTGGGGTTTAGCTGGCCGCGCTGGGGTTAGGTTTAGGTTGGGGCGGGCTGGGCTTGGGCTTGGGCTGGGGCTGGGGCTTCGGCTGGGGCTAGGGTTAGGTTGGGGTTGGGGCTTGCGGAGCTCCAAAGGCCCAGTAAGGTCTTAAACTAAATCAAAAAATGGCTTCTACTTGTATGATTATAAGTATAATTGCAGGGTTTCTCAAGCAGACACACTGAGGGCTCCAACTACATGGAAATCTAAAAGTTGGTGTCTGGTTGCTAGTAGTTGTTCCAACACGTAGTTGGAACAACAATTTGAATTTAAAAAATATGTAGTTGCAACTATTCTCGGCCTAAAATTGAGTGCTTTTACAGCTACCGGCTTTAGGATAAACAAACAAAGGGAAATTTTGCTATTTCGTTGCAATTACACCCAACCATACACAAATTTCGCAAAATATGTTGTTAGAACTACATTTAACCAAACAAAGGAATGATGTTGCAACATCTGTAGTTGGATTTACTTGTACTTTTAAATACTTCTTTTTTGGCAGCTACAACCAACCAGACACGCCCTAAGAGGCTAAGACATGGAAAGAATGTGCCTAAAAAAGTTAAAAAAATCATCCCCAGCTTGAAGTCATGCTAGAAATACCATTTTTTGTTATTGTCACTTTAACGTGGAGGATATTCTATTTACAACTCGAAGTATTGGCTTAGGTGTTTACCAAGAAATCTTATTTTGTGGATTGATGACAACAAAATACCATAATTTATAACTATATTACTCATCTAATGTGTATGGCATGTGAAAGCTAGATGAAGGTCGAGGCAAGCACAACAAATTTGTTGGATGGGACAATGTCAATAGGAGCTCAATGCTATTTGGAAAAATAATAATTCAAAGACATAGTAGAGTTTCCGATTGGTGGTATGAACTAGTTTGATGTATGTAGTTGGTTTGATTTATGAAAAAATGGGGAGACAACATGCATGTATGCATATAGGTAACATCTGCCAATATGCCATATCCAGACCGCAATCTATTTTTGCCCATTGGCTAATATGAAAATATTGGCCCGCGTATATGACATAATCAAAGTTGTTAAATCTTGATACGGTTTGTGTTTCGTTTTTTTATTTATCAGTTCTATCAATGTTGCGTATAACGCTTTATGATATCAGTATCCAACATTTGTAGTTTTAATTGTTGATTGTTATAGATGAATACCATTGCAATAATAGTTTTTGGTTGATGAATGCTATTGCAATGTAGGATGATCAGTTCTATCAATCTTGATCTCAATGGTTTAAAATCATGTTACACATACAACACGAATGCACAACAAACGCATAATTAGAGAGCGATTCGAGATATTCAGGTTAAAACCAATATATGATACTCGATGATAATATGAAACCTTCATATTCCCATCGATACTCATATATGAAACTAAAAGCGCCACTTAGTCCCCGTCTATCGGTTAACATACGTGCGATGCTCGTCGTAACCTAGAACTATATGAAAGTTGTTAAATATCGGACAGTATAGCTCGATACTAACAACCGTCGTATAGTCTACGCGACGAGAAAATTCAATCGTACGGTAACCTATAGATTTGTCCCGTGTGGACAAGTTAAGAATGTATAAAGCAAACGCCTTCATTCACTTGTGTTTTCATCCGTTTCGAGATATTTCGTCGGTACCTTTCCGCTGGTTCTCCGTGTACAAAGATAGATTAGATGTTCATTTCAACGTTGTTTCACAGCTTTGAAATGATTATCTATTCTATTACAGTGTACTCGGAGAACAGCGGGGAGGTGCTACCGAAATTTACTCGAAACGGTTGAAAGCACAAGTGATGGGCGTTCGCTCTATACATTCTTAATGGGATAGAAGCCTACCCCCGACAGCCGGAACACACACATACAACAAGAATACACAACAAACGCATAATTAGATAGCGATTCGAGATGTTCGGGTTAAAACCAATATATGATACTCGATGATAATATGAAACCTTCATATTCCCATCGATACTCTTATATGAAACTAAAAGCGCCACTTAGTCCCCGTCTATCGGTTAACATACGTGCGATGCTCGTCGTGACCTAGAACTATACGAAAGTTGTTAAATATCGGACAGTATAGCTCGATACTAACAACCGTCGTATAGTCTACGCGACGAGAAAATTCAATCGTATGGTAACCCATAGATTTGTCCCGTGTGGACAAGTTAAGAATGTATAAAGCAAACGCCTTCATTCACTTGTGTTTTCATCCGTTTCGAGATATTTCGTCGGTACCTTTCCGCTGGTTCCCCGTGTACAAAGATCGATTAGATGTTCATTTCAACGTTGTTTCACAGCTTTGAAATGATTATCTATTCTATTACAGTGTACTCGGAGAACAGCGGGGAGGTGCTGCCAAAATTTACTCGAAACGGTTGAAAGCACAAGTGATGGGCGCTCGCTTTATACATTCTTAATGGGATAGAAGCCTACCCCCGACAGCCGGAACACACACATACAATAAGAATACACAACAAACGCATAATTAGAGAGCGATTCGAGATGTTCGGGTTAAAACCAATATATGATAATATGAAACCTTCATATTCCCATCGATACTCATATATGAAACTAAAAGCGCCACTTAGTCCCAGTCTATCGGTTAACATACGTGCGATGCTCGTCGTGACCTAGAACTATACGAAGGTTGTTAAATATCGGACAGTATAGCTCGATACTAACAACCGTCATATAGTCTACGCGACGAGAAAATTCAATCGTATGGTAACCCATAGATTTGTCCCGTGTGGACAAGTTAAGAATGTATAAAATAAACGCCTTCATTCACTTGTGTTTTCATCTGTTTCGAGATATTTCGTCGGTACCTTTCCGCTGGTTCTCCATGTACAAAGATAGATTAGATGTTCATTTCAACGTTGTTTCACAGCTTTGAAATGATTATCTATTCTATTACTGTGTACTCGGAGAACAGCGGGGAGGTGCTACCGAAATTTACTCGAAACGGTTGAAAGCACAAGTGATGGGCGTTCGCTTTATACATTCTTAATGGGATAGAAGCCTACCCCCGACAGCCGGAACACACACATACAAACGCATAATTAGAGAGCGATTCGAGATGTTCGGGTTAAAACCAATATATGATAATATGAAACCTTCATATTCCCATCGATACTCATATATGAAACTAAAAGCGCCACTTAGTCCCCGTCTATCGGTTAACATACGTGCGATAATTTATTCTTTTCAATGACAAACGCACATACAAAGCATATACACGGATTTTCTCCTTTGTCAGTAACTATCCCGTTCTTATATTTATCAATATAGTCAGCATAACCTACAATTTATATGTTATTCAGTCTAACATAGCCCATGAGTACGTCAGAGTTAAGGACTGGATGTATGTGGATTGGAAACAACGTATGCAACCTAAGTTTGTCGCAGGAGTTGCTGCTTTCCTTGAATTTGCACGCGCACATAATAAGATCACAATAGAGAAGATTCTCTATCCGTGCGATAGATGTGGCAATAAGTACTGGCAGATGGTAGAATTGGCAGAGCTTCATATTGTAAAATATGGGTTTACTAGACTTTATTCAACTTGGAAATATCACGGGGAAGGAGAAGAATGCAGTACTGCGGTAGAAGAAGAAGGAGAACACAATAATGCGGCAGGAGAAGAAGAAGAATTCGGTAATACGGTAGGAGACGGAAATTTTTTACCATCAGAAGAAATGGAGGATATGGTAGAGGCTGCCCTAGGTGAATCTATTCGTACCGAAGATGATATTCCTTCCGGTCAAGGACCGCGTGCGGATAAATATGAAAATTTCATGAATGATGCTAGGAAACCAATTTATGAGAATGCGAAGTATTCCACCCTTTCATGGTTCGTCCAACTTTTCCAGATTAAGTGCCTAAATGAATGGAGCAACAAGTCATTCACAATGCTTCTTTCGTTCTTGAAAGATTCTATGCCTCCGGGAAATAATGTGCCCGAAAGCTGGTACAAAGCCCAGAAGATGATGTCTGATTTGGGTCTAAAGTGCGAGAAGATTCAAGCATGTCCTAAAAATTGCGTGTTGTACCGGAAAGAGAATTCAGATTTGAAAGAGTGTCCAACGTGCGGAGGGGCCAGGTATAAGCCGAAAGATTCTGATAAGAAGCCTGATATACCTGTGAAGATAGCACGATACTTTCCCATAACACAGAGGCTACAGAGGCTATTCAGGTGCAAGAAAACAGCCGAGGCAATGATTTGGCACCACCGTGCTCTTCCAAGCGAAAATGGAATAATGAGCCATCCAAGAGATTCACCGGCATGGAAGGATTTCGATCGGTGGCACGCAATATTCAGTAGCGATCCTCGCAATGTCCGGCTCGGACTGGCTACCGAGGCTTCTGCCCAGTCAACTATATGGCTGGAAGTCACAGTACATGGCCCGTTGTAATGATAATTTATAATCTGTCGCCTTGGTTGGCTATGGACCAATCATACTTTATGATGCCTCTTCTTATCGACGGACCAAACTCACCGGGGAACAATATCGACGTCTATCTCCGACCTCTGATCGAGGAGCTGAAAACTTTGTTCATTGATGGTGTAGAGACATATGATTCAAACACAAATACAACCTTCATACTGGGTGCGGCTTTAATGTGGACAATTAATGACTTTCCTGCGTATGGAATGCTATCAGGTTGGTCTGTACATGGTCACAAAGCATGTCCTCATTGCCATGAACACACAACATCAAAATTTTTGAATTTTAGCAGGAAGGTTTGTTATTGCGGCCATCGACGTTTTCTGCCTCCAGACCACCCCTATAGGTTAGACACGGTTCACTTTGATGGTCATCAGGAGCTTCTTGGACCTCCATCCCCATTGTCCGGAGAGGACGTGACTGCTAAATGTGATGGTTACAATAACGTGACCTTCGGGATGGATCCGACGAAACAGGTCAAACCACAATATTGGAACAAGTTAAGCATTTTCTTCGAGCTTCCGTACTGGTCTACAAATTTAGTGCGTCATTGTCTGGACATCATACATATAGAGAAGGGAGTATCAGAGCACATACTTAACTTGCTTCTGTGTAAAGACGGGAAATCGAAAGACAACATGAATGCTCGGATGGATCTACAAGAGTGGGGAATAAGAAGTGAATTGCACCCTAAACCGGTAGCGGGTAAACCGGGCAAGTTTGTACTTCCCAATGCCGCTTATCATATGTTACAACCGGAGAAGAAAAGATTCCTGCAGGTGTTGCATGATTTGAAAGTCCCCACAGGTTTCTCAGGATCATTCAGCAAGAAAATAAAAATTATGAAGGCAAGATCGATGGGCTGAAAAGTCATGATCACCATGTTATTGTGGAGCACCTTCTTCCATTAGCCCTCAGGACTTCTCTCCCCGACTCGGTTAGTCTAGTAATCAACGACCTATGTTGTTTTTCAGGGAGTTGTGTGCTAAAACACTGGAGGTTGCGACGCTGGATAAACTAGAAAATTCTATTGCGTTGATACTTTGCAAGTTTGAGCGTATTTTCCCACCGTCATTTTTCGATATCATAATACACTTGACGGTTCATCTTGCAACTGAGGCGAAGTTAGCCGGACCGGTACAATATCGATGGATGTATCCCGTCGAGAGGTACGTGTAATTTTTCGTTTCGCGCAATTTATAAATTTATTGTTGTCCTGTATGCCCGTATTTATTTATTCAACATATTCTTATTATGTACCTTTACACTCTTAAGAAGTATATATGTTGGGTTCCTAGGCACACTATAGAGGTCTCACAAGGCATCAACCATGCCAATTTCAAATTTTACGGGTGCCGAGAAACCCTAATACGGATCGTTGACTAGAAATTTAGGCGATAAACAAAACTAGTTAACATCTTAACTAAAGGAGAGAGGCTACAACCTTTGTAGATCCGGTTCTCCACTTCCTTAGCTCCACGTAGGCGTCCTCTCGCTGTCCATCTCGAATCCCGAACTCAAACGTCGGCTTCATCGGAGAATTGGGCGGACTAGGTCGTCGGCTTCGTGCCGAAGATGATCTACGTCGAGGTTTCACAAGTTCAAGCTCCGACTTCACCAAGTTGTGAAACTTGTGAAGAAAACACCCGAAAAAACTTGGCAAGAGGTAGAGGGTGATGAAATAGGAGGTGGGTTCACTTTAGAATTGGATTTCTCACACTTTTGCTCAAGATGCCATTGTTGAAGACAAGGTTTTTCTTGAAGAAGAAGAAGGAGAAGAAGAAAGAATATGATAAGTTTCTTATTTAAAAAAGAAACTAATATGAATACTTATCATATACTAACCATGGTCAAGTGTAGAGATTAAACTAAGGTAAGTTAGAATGGTTAGGGTTAAGGATGAGATAAGGATGGTGGACATTGTTAAAGCTTCAAGAAGCTTCAACATAGAAACAAAATAAGCCACCATTCTTAATAATATCCAAAATGAATAAATAAATAAATAACTAAGTAAATAATCAAAACCCTAACCATTCATATAACCATGGTTCAATCTTTACACAAACCCAAGTGAGCAAGTATCATCAAACATGATACAAACAAGTGCACAAAAAATATATCACATATACAATGTGCATCAAGTGAGAAAATCCTTTTAAAATGAACCAATACTAGTTAATGCAAAACAATATATCAAATATATAGTTATACATTAAATCATTAAATCAACACTTGATTTAACGATCCGGTCATATCGCATATAACCGACTAGTATCCAATGTATCGGCTTATCGAATCAACCTTGATTCGATATCTAGGTTATATCGCATATAACCAATCGATACTTCATCGCGAGAATGAAATACGGTATCACATACACGCATTATTCTCGCTCCCGCACATATCTCATATGCGCTCCTATTTCGTTTCGCTTGAGCCAGGAAACCTCTGTGTAGGACTCTAAAGACTCGTCAATACGCCGGTAGCAGATGATGATCATATCAAGCATCCACAAGACGCAAGCGGTCTGCTAAACGTAACGGCCACCCGGGTATTGAGCGATCAGAAGATCGACGAGCAAGCCCGCTCACACTTCTGTGAATCCAACCAGTAACACTTACCGTACAGTCCGGTCTGTTCGTCTGATATGTCGCATATCAAGTCTAGGGGTGGTAAACGTCAGACCCCAATAACCGATAAGTCGTGCCGATGTGAGGCTCATAACGGGTCGAGAAACTACTGGTAACACTTACCAGCAAATCTCTGATCAGCCCTGGCCAGGGACTTCCCTGTTACGGCCAATCGAGCACAGTGCAACATCAACCCCCAATACCGGAAGAGACGAAACCCCTCCTATCGCTCATTGCCTCCATGTGACTCGGGACTGTACCCAAAGACCACCGTTTTGCACACCCTCATGGACGTGGTAAGGTGGAGATCAAAGCACAGTGGGAATCACACAAGACTCTATGACGATCTCGGGTCTACAGACTAACCTGTACAAGTGTCACCTAAGAACTGCCATCTGACGTGAGGTATAATACCATCTGGGAGTTCTCGGCGAGTCCGTCCAGTGTACCCAGTCTCCACTGAGCACCCGTACACCATCTCTGATGTCAAACACCAATGGATATGGGATCATCCATCGCCCATCTCATGGGTCGAGAAGCGTATACGCTAGTCTACACTGGTATATCGATGCCCCGTCTCGATACACCCACGACTAGGGACCTTGAAGGATGTACTTATAGACTACCATGTCCCCACTAGTATGATCTGCATCATAGTCCAGGTAGTCAAGTCCACATCCTAAGGGCTTTATCAACATGTAACTATAAGACAGTTTAAAGAGACAAGTGTACATGTTAAGATAAAGAGCAACCAGATAGCATACTATCATATCGAGCAAGAAAGTCATCTCTATATATGTCCAAGCATCCAATATAATATACATCATCTGTACAATACTGGCCTCTAGGGCATACATACAACTAACAATCTCCCACTTGCACTAGGGCCAGCTGCTGTAGTATCGCATACCGAGCATCCCGAAGAGTCTCTCAAACTGTATCTGGGGAATGGCCTTCGTGAGTAGATCCGCCGTGTTGTTCTTCGTGTCAACCCTCCTGACCTCGATCTCCCGGCGATCAACTATCTCCCGGATCAGGTGATACCGCCTTAGAATATGCCTGGATCGCTGATGGGACCTGGGTTCCTTGGCCAAAGCCACCGCTCCATTGTTATCGCAATACAAAGGTATTGGATGCTCAATGGATGGAACCACGCCAAGTTCAGTAATGAACTTCTTGATCCAGACAGCCTCTTTGGCAGCATCGTTGGCAGCGATGTATTCAGCCTCCATCGTCGAGACTGCCACGGTTTCCTGCTTAGAACTCTTCCAGCTAACCGCCCCTCCGTAAAGGGTAAAGACAAATCCCGACTGCGACTTAGAGTCGTCCTTATCACTCTGGAAGCTCGAATCGGTAAAGGACTCTACTTGGAGTTCTCCGTTACCATACACTAAGAGCATCTCTTTAGTCCTTCGTAAGTACTTGAGAATGCTCTTCACAGCTGTCCAGTGACTCTCTCCAGGATCAGCTTGATACCTGCTCACTACACTTAGTGAGTATGCAACATCGGGTCTGGTACATAGCATCGCGTACATGATAGAGCCTACAGCCGAAGCATAGGGTATCCCTTGCATGCGAGCTCTCTCCAAATCAGTCTTGGGAGACATCTCTTTGGAGAGAGTGACTCCAGAGATCGTTGGTAAGTTTCCACGCTTGGATTCTTCTATACTAAACCTCTTTAGTATGGTGTCAATGTACCTGGATTGGGACAATCCCAATATCCGTTTGGATCTATCTCTATAGATCCTTATTCCCAATATGCAGGAGGCATCACCAAGATCTTTCATTGAGAATCTTTGTGATAAGAAGAGCTTGACCGATTGCAGCATAGGAATATCATTTCCTATCAAGAGTATGTCGTCCACGTACAATACGAGGAAGACAACCTTACTCTCTGCTACCTTCTTGTAGATACAAGGTTCATCTGGATTTTTGACGAAATCAAACTCTTTGATAACGACATCAAAGCAGATGTTCCAACTCCGCGATGCTTGCTTTAATCCATAAATGGATTTAAGCAGCTTGCACACCTTCCCGCTGCTCCCACTGTCTACGAAGCCGTCTGGCTGAGTCATGTACACGCACTCTTCTAAATCACCATTTAGAAAGGCGGTCTTAACATCCATTTGCCAGATTTCGTAGTCATGAAAGGCAGCAATGGCAAGCATGATTCGGATGGATTTAAGCATAGCCACTGGAGAAAAGGTTTCGTCATAGTCCACACCTGGTCTTTGACGAAAACCTTTTGCAACAAGTCTAGCTTTGAAAGTCTCCACTTTCCCATCTACACCAAGTTTTTTCTTGAAAATCCACTTGCTCCCGATGGGTTTTACCCCTTCAGGAGCAACATCCAAAGTCCATACTTTGTTGGTGTACATGGATTCCATCTCGGACCGCATAGCATCCAGCCATTTTACTGAGTCCCTACTCGTGATGGCCTGCTCGAAGCTAGTTGGGTCATCATCCTCCATGATGCAATCCTCGCTCCTACCATCCATGAGAAAACCATAGTATCTCTCAGGTTGGCGAGGAACCCTACTAGATCGGCGGAGAGGCTGAGGTTTATTGGGAGCTACCGAATCTTCTGGTTCCACCAAATCTTCAGTTACGGTTTGTGTATCTGGAACTTCTTCCAGCTCTACCACTTTGCCACTAATTTCTTTTTCAAGGAATTCCTTTTCTAGAAAGGTGGCATGTTAAGCAACAAACACTTTTTGTTCCTCACTGTGGTAGAAAAAATACCCATAGGAGTTCTTTGGATATCCCACAAACTAGCAAAGAACTGACCGTGCCTCGAGCTTGTCCGGATTTTGTCTTTTGAAATAGGCTGGACAACCCCATATCTTAACTCGTTTAAGATATGGCCTCTTGCAACTCCATATCTCATATGGTGTGGTAGGTACAGATTTAGATGGAACTTGATTCAATAGGTATGCTGCTGTCTCTAGTGCATATCCCTAGAAGGAAATAGGTAACTCAGCTGTGCTCATCATAGAGCGCACCATATCTAATAGGGTGCGGTTCCTCCGTTCTGATACACCGTTGTTCTGTGGTGTATATGGAGGAGTCAGCTGAGAGAGAATCCCATTCTCTTTTAGGAAGTCCAGGAATTCATTGCTCAAGTATTCACCTCCTCGATCAGATCGAAGGATTTTAATACCTTTTTCCGGTTTGGTTCTCGACTTCTTGTTTATATTCTCTAAATTTCTCAAAAGCATCAGACTTGTGTCTTATTAAGTACACATGTCCGTATCTTGAGAGATCGTCAGTGAATGTAATGAAGTACGAAGAACCATCCCAGGCATGTGTAGACATTGGACCGCATATATCACTATGTACTAGTCCTAAGAGTTCAGTAACTCTTTCTCCGTGTCCCGTAAACGGAGTTTTGGTCATCTTGCCTTTGAGACATGACTGGCAAGTGTCATAAGATGAAAATTCGAATGGTTTCAAATATCCATCCTTATGCAACTTAGCCAGTCGTGTCGCATTTATGTGACCCAGTCTACAATGCCACAAGAAGGATTCGTTCAGTTCTGAACTCTTCCTCTTGTGTGTGTTTGTTATGCTCAGAATTGTTGATTGATTTAGAACATAAATGCCATTGCACAACGTGCCTGATCCAACTAACTTTTGGTTACGGAAAATGTTCATAATATTGTCCTGTAATACAAAATTATATCCCACTTTACTCAATAAAGAAACCGATATAATGTTGCATATCAGGTTCGGCATGTAATAGCATTCGTTCAGAACCAATGTATTACCAGTTGGTAATTCAAGGTGATATTCCCCGACAGTCTTAGCTGCAACAATTGCACCATTTCCAACTCTAATGTCTTTATCACCTTCTCCAAGTTCTCTACCTTTCCTAAGCCCATGTAACTGATTACATATATGGGATCCTGATCCGGTATCTAATACCCAGGACGTAGGGCAAATGGAGAAACAGTTCTCTATAACGAACACACCCGAAGAAAATGCATCAACATGTTCTTTCTTCATTCGGGTGACATGGGAATCCTGGTATTCCCCTATATCCTGTTCAGTCCTATAACTCTTATAGGAAAGAAAGGAACCAACGTTCCCCAGCACAGTATAACATGCGGGTTCGGTCAATACATCCATATTATTATCTTTATTAGGGCATGAAATGGTCGCTACCTGGAGAGAGAGAGAAGAAAACACTTTAGCGTATGCTCGTGCAAGATCAGATTGGTTATTATTGTTGCGCCACGGCAGCGCCCCGGCCTCTTGCTCGAGGCCAAAATGCGGAATAAAAATTTTCCTTACTCGGAAACCGGCGCTACCGCGGACAATGAAAACCCGGATCGTAACCATTAACCTAATGCTAGCAAACAAGAGATAGGGTGAGAAGTATACCGAGTGATCCGAGTCCTCCAGTCTTCTCGTCATCATCCCGATCTCCCGCGGAAAGTGTTGCCTCCACATCGTCGCCTCCTCGCCGGAAAGGGCACCACATCGCCTTCTTCTTTTACGGGCTCCCGCCTCAATACCGAGGCAACTCGCGCATGAAGCCGGCAACTCGACATGCTCAAGATGTGCTGTAGAATGTGTAGTAGATTGTCTCACTTGGGTTTTGTTGCCATTTGAAGATGATGGAGGAAACAAGGATTAGAAAAATGGTGCTTGCATTTTTCTAGCATGAAAAAGAGATCAAGAAAGAAACTCTCAAGAATGAAGCTCTCTCTTCTTCTTCCTCTCTTTCTTTTTCTTCTTCTCTCTTTCTTTTTCTTATGAAAAACTTTTTTTTTTCTCAAATGAGAATGGTGGAGGAGATAATATGAAGCATGAAGGGAGGTGAGTGTAGGGTAAAGGAAGTGGTGACCATATCAAGACATAATCATCACAAACTCACATCAACTCTAATCCACATCTTATCTTCATAAAGCATGAAATGAATGGTATCTAAAAAGGTTATCATAATAAATCATCTTACAAATAAAACCTCCACCAAAAGTAATTTGCAAAACTGCAAATTACCCCCTCCATAAGAAAAGTCCGGCCGGGAAAGAACAAAGGAAAACCGGCCGGAACGGAATACAAACTGGCAACTCCAGAAAACTGGTCCCGTAATAAATTACAGGAAAACCCCTATACTGTGCATACACACCCGCATCTGTATTCCGACCGGATACAAATGCAATGAGACAAAATCTACACTGTACTAAACTAGGACCGGCTTAAGCCAAAGCCGGCTAGTAAAATCCGTTCGATCCTGATCCGTGCAATACCGCACGTATCAGATCGAACCCTGCCATATAACTATACGGCCACTAGTACAAAACTGTCCGATCCTGATGCGTGCAATACCGCACGTATCTGATCGGACCCTGCCATATCTCCATACGGCCTCTACAGCGTTTCGCCCGAAAGCTTGAGTAACTGTAAGTGTGGTGGACTCTAAAGACTCGTCAATACTATGGCTGTGGATTTAACCACTGGCACGTCAGAGGTATAAGCCAATACGTGACGGGCCACCAGCTATTGACCAAAAGGGACGTCGATGAGGAAGCTCATCCCGACACCCAACTGAGCCTGTCAGTGACAATATCCGTACAGTCCGGTCCGTTCGTCTATAAGTATCGCATGGCGGGCCTAGGGGTTGGTAAAAGTCAGACCCCTAAAAGCGGTACAAGTCGTGTCGGAGTGTAGCCCAGAACGCCCTGAGATACTACTGGAATACCTACCAGCAAATCTCCTGCCTCGGCCGAGGGCTTTGCGTAATGGCTCTCCTAGACACAGCGCGACCTCACCCCCAATACCGGGAGAGACGAACCCATGAAGATCCGCTCACTGCCTCCATGTGGCTCGGGACTGTACCCAACTAAAACCTGTTTGCACGACTCCTTTGAGCCGTGGTAGGGTAGTAATCAAAGCACAGTGGGAACTCACACGAGACAAATGACGATCCTCAGGTCGATGAACTAACCTGTACACATGTCACCAGGGAACTGCTATCTGACGTCAGGTATAAGCCCAACTAGCAGGTTCCCGGCGAGTCCTGTCCGGTGTACTCATAACCCAATGAGCACCTGTATACATCTTAGGTGAACCAACTGACACCAGTGGCTTGTGAGACCGGCCACCGCCCCTCGTCGGGGTCTCGACTGTATACACTAGTCTACTAATGGAGTATCGATGCCCTGTCTCGAAACTCCTACGACTAGGGACCTTTTAAGGATGTGCTTATAGACTACCAGCTCCCACGTATATGATCGCCATCATACTGCTGGCAGTGAAGCAAGAATCCTAGGGGCTCTATCAACGTGTAATAGCGACATGTCAGGTCACCTAAAGCAGTACACGATGATAAAGATAAACCAGATATCATACTATCATCTCGAGTAAGACTGTCCTACCGGGATAGGTCCTCCCTCAATCATTGTAATCACGTGCCTGTGATCCAATAATTGACTCTGAGGGCACTAACTCCAACAATCTCCCACTTGCACTCAAGGCTAATTATTGCGATGCCGCATACTCACAGCCCGTGTGATACCGAACACCCAACTCCTCTACTAGTCAGTCTCACAAAGCTCGTTTGCGAAACTATTGCCTTCGAGGAATAGCCTCAGTGAGTGGATCCGCTGTGATGTTTCTTTCTATGTCTCTCTATATCTCAAGTTCGCGGAGAAAGCCATCTCCCGAAATGAGCAATACCTGTCTTAGAATGTCTGGATATCTGATGGGACCTAGCTCATAAATGAACTTCAAATCCAAACTTCTTAGACTGTATCGTCAACCGAACTTAATCAGTATCCTGCGCCAAGCCTCCCTCAGTATTGCCTTGGACCACCTGTCCAAAATACTGCCCCTCGTTGGAAGGAAAACTATAACTCTGACAACCTCCTTGTCGTCCATGTCACCTTGGAAGCCTGGAATGATAACCGTCTCCTAAAAGGAGGCTGCCGTTATCATATCCCTAGAACATCAACTTATGTTCTAAAACTGCTTCCGACCGTTTCTCCAGGATTGGATCAATGTCAACTTATTGTATCTATTGCAAGAACAACATCTGGTGTGGTACTTGACATCTCATGATTGACTCAATTGCCTAAGCAAGTGATCTGCCAATCATGAGTATTCCTCTCCCCTTTAGTCTATAAGACACCTTTAGAGAGGGTGACACCATCAACTGCAGGTATACTACCGTGTCAGGAGTCGTCCATTCTAAATACTCTTAGAATGCTTTCTAAGTACCCAGATTGGGAAACCACCCAAATCTAGATCTAAAACCATAGATCCAGTAACCAGTATGTCTTACATAATGTCCAAGTCCCATGTGGAGAAACCACTGTGTGACGACCAAAGTATAACCGATCGTAGTATAGGAATATCACTTCCTACTACCTTCTCAACAGATCCACCCCCTATTCTGATGACGTCAAACCTATGACTGTCACATCAGAAATAGATGATCTATCTCCGCTACATCTGCTTTAGTCTATAAATAGACATAAGCTTGATGTCCACCAATGCTTCCGCTGCTCCCACTGACTACGACAACCCTCTGGCAGAGTCATATAGACGTACACTTCCAAAGCTAGTTTAGAACGACGCTATACTCATCCTCCTGCCGGGTCTCGCAGCCTGGAACAACAGCAATGGCAAGTGTGGGTAAACAAGAACTTCCCTGTCACCGTCCTTGAGGCTACCGGAGTACCTCTCGGGTGCCTGAAATTACCCACCGTATCTGCGGAGTGGCCAATGGAATGTCAAACCAGATTGAATCTTTAGGTTGTTTATCAAATCTTCAGTAATCGTTTGCGGTTCTGGAATCACTTCCAGTTCTACCATACTCCCACTACTTTTTCTGAAAAATCCATTTTTAATAAAAACTGTGGCGAGTCTAGAACAATATTGCTATTGTTCATCCAGATGGTAGAAAGTCAACCCTCGTCATAGCCTGGGTCAACCCACAAACAACCATTACAGAAACGTGCCGTGAGTTGTCCAGTGTCTGGTTTTAAGCATAAGCCGGACAACTCCCCGTACCTTAACAATGTCAAGATATGAACTGTTCTATATCCAATATAGAAACAGAGGCACTGATTTAATTGAACCAGATTCAAATCATGCAGCTATCTCCAGTGCATGTAAACTAAATGGAAGGAGGCCGATCAGCGTTGCTCAACTTAGGAATGCTTCCAATTATGAGTAACCTGAAAGAGAAGCAATTTCTCTTAATCATTACTATCTACCGAACACCATACACAAGTATCTACATCTTCGATCACTTTGAAGAATCCCGATACTTGCTATACCTGGTTCTCTACTCTATTCAAATACCTATAACTCCTCAAAACTTAGACCCTGTGTTTCCAGGAAACATATGTCTAAGAACTAGAGAAGTTAAAAGTAAACAGAATATAGTATGAGGACCAACCCCTCTGTCCTGATGGACACTGGACAACATACAATACTCTGTATAAGTCCTCTGAGTCTAACAACTCTTTCACTGTGTGTCGTAGGCTGAAAACTGTACTTATGGTTAAGAAGAATTACACCGCTGTTTAATGCTCCTTACCTAACCATCCTCTGATATAGGTAAATGTCATAGACATAATATCAAAAGGAATATCTCACTCTATGAAAATAGACGTACAGATATATCAATTTGAAATTGGTGCACAACAGCGGATATTCAAAACCAAATATTTGCCGACCGGCAAACAGCCCAGGTGATCTCCTCAAATATCACCGATTACAACGAATCCCGATATAATGAGGATGATCACCCAATTCCCAATAACTTACTCCCACTCAGCATCTGTAAAACCATACAGATGTGAGAGTCCAACCTGGTAAATACATACCCTAGAGCAAGTGTCTAACCGGGAAATCAGTTTTCCATTAACAGTACACAGTGAAACTGAAACATTGAAATGTTTCTGTGGGGAATCCTGGTATTCCTAGTAATGCCTCTACCATTATCCAGATTCACAACTATAACCGTATAATTCTTTGCCACTTGTCCAAATCCCTTTATATGTCTTTAGTCAATACCGTCTGCATACCCCTTTAGGCCAAATGGTTTTCTTCCTTCCCTACCGTTCGGCACCAGCCTATGGTTTGGAAGAAGACTATCCAAAAAAGCATAAAGGGTGTACTGTCCTAATCCTAGGAGCACTCGCAACGCGAGAGAAGGTGAAGATAAAAGACACCTGAATGTACTTTATTCCTATTTCTCCTGAACTAGGATCCATCCCCGAACTGGAACAAGTTCCTTTCGAGTTCGTATATAATCATACGATGGATTATCCAATAAACTGTGATCTTCGTAATAATACGGAGTGTCCTGGAGAAATACAAAGGTGATTTAGGATTGGCGAAGAAATACTTGGTTTGGTCGTGAATATCAGTCGCATTTTACTTTGCCCTCTTACTAATCCCTTGCTTTGTCTTAATCTTAATACCTTCTGTACACCGTTTTAGGCTAACTGGTTTTCTTCATTCCCTACCGGTCGGCACCAGCCTATGGTTTGGAAGAAGACTATCCAATTTGCGTAATAGGTGTACTACTCCTAAACTAAGGAGTACTCGCAACCTGAGAGAAGGTGAAAAGAAAAGACAACTGAATAATCCTATCCGTTTTCTCCAGAACCAGAAACCATCCTCGAAGTCCTTCGAGTTCGTATATAACCATACGATGGTTTTGTCCAATGGAAGTGGACATTCGCAGTAATGCGGGGTGTCCTGGAGAAAAGGGTAAAAGTAGGAGTGGCAATGAGGTCTGCAACTCTGACAATCCAAAAGCCTGTGTTAAGAAGGTTCGGTCAACTTGGTCACTGAGTCATAGTCAAGGGTCGGGTCAATGGTCGCTGCCAGAGAGAGAGAAAAGAAACACTCAGCGTGCACTCTATCCTAGATCAGAATGGTTACCACTTTGTCTAATCTGGAAACCTCCCACTGTACCTCAAATTCTCCTCCAAACCTGAAAGAAGAATTAGTCGGGGTCACCCGAGGAGTAAACCAACTCATCAGTGGGAATCGGGATCCAACTATCATCGCATGATAACGTGACGGAATCCACTCACGTCACCACACTCCAGAAGGTATGCGCATACCTGGCAAGTTTCAGTTCTTTTGAAACTCCCGATGTGATTTTTACCCCTAGGACCCAAGTGACCTTGACACAGTCAACAAATCAAAGAGTCCTAGTCAAGTTCAGCCCGTCATTATCCTGGATTGCATTAAACCCACCCGTACGAGCCCTTGACACAGTCAACAAGGCCGCACGACTGTCCTAACCAATCCCATTAATATGCTGCAAACAAACACTACTTAGCTACCGCACACTACGCCTTGACACAGTCAACAAACGCAGCACGAATACTAAGTAATACTTGTAAGAAATGACGGAGGGCTACGGCTGGTTTTTGGCGAAAACCTTTAACGTAATGAACTTGATATCGTTGAAGGAACTGGATAACCTTTTAGAAAATATAGTGACGAAAAACCTTTACTAAAGAGGTCACTCCCGGTGAAGGGATCTCGGCTCTTTCCCCGTAGAATGAGGTGCAGGATATTCCAACTGAATACCACGATGCAAAGCAAAAGTAATCGGCTATAGTGAAGTTAATGCCCTGACGCAAACTTCTGTCCAAGGGGTCACTCCCGGTGAAGGGATCTCGGCCCTTGCCTCGTCGACTGAGGAGCAGGATATTCCAAATGAATACCACGATGCAAAACAAAAGTGAACGTCCTTGCAATAACAGCTTTTTGAAAAATTGTTCCAACAACATCAGAATAGGTTTGTTTATCTTGCATTGATCCGAATCAACGCAGTCCCATCAAATGATCACACCACAAAGAACGAAAATATACTGATGTACGTATATGCCATCCGCATTCGCCACTGGGTCCCGTCATCACCCGTTAGGTTACTTAACTAACGACAGAGCGGAGACTGGACTAGCGCGGATGCAAAACATATACAACATCTACTAATATATATACCAATATATAGTATTTCGCTCAAGGCGTGAATAAAATGCAACATCACATAAATGTACAGCATCACAGAACAATACAGATATCTGGAAGCCCCGGGTTTCACAGAGCCGCTGCTGAAACCCGACGTTCCCCTGGTCGTGTGGATAGCCTGTGCAATGAAATCCTAGACCCCTACGGGCGCGGCAAGTCACCCGCCAAAACCTGAAGCGAGGCAGCCCCCTTCAGCACCGTGAATGGACCACCCAGCACTTCACGGAATCCGGTAACTTGAGCACCCCTCCTGGGTCAACCTGTACCCCCTACGAGTGCGGCGAATAGCCCGCCAATCCTAGAGTGAAGCCCCCTCCGTCTCAATGCCATGAGATGCGGGCTTGTTGCCCTCCAGAACCCGGCTATCCGTGCACCCCACCGCGGGGCAACCCTAGTACAGAAAGTAAAATATACATACACCGGGTACATCGACCGCAACCAGGTCGTGCCCCAAAAGAATAATACAAACTGGCAGTGACGGCAGTCCACATGTCGGACGCTCGCCCCGCAATATCAAATGTACATAATACAATGAAACTGTACTAGCATTGCATCCAGGCTATCCCCCACGACCGATCCGCAACATCACAGCATAAACATAGAACATCAACGTGAAAGTCACGTTCGCAAATCCGTCTAACCGGGCTATAGCAGTTAGACCGGATTTACCGATCGAGTGACATTCACGGTCGCAGATATAATGTAAATACTGTGAAAAATGTGTTTAAAATTTTCCGATTGACCAAAAATTAACAAGTGGGCCCCAAATCAAAACTGTAGCACTCACAGAAAACCTGGGCCCAATTTTAATATTCCAAAACCCCTAATTTAAGCCCATAAGCCCATTGCAAAAAAATAATAACACGACCCCACACTTCTGCGGCGGAAGCGCGGCCAAAAGGGTGTTTTGGCCGCCCTTCCGCGGTCGTACGGAGCAATCGTGTCACCAAATTTTGTCAGTGTTCTTAGAACTCCCTGCACATCATTCTGAGACCACCTGAAAAATTTTTAGACTCCAAAAAATTTCGACAGAAACTGATTGTGGTAGAAAATACGGTTTTTGGAAATTTTGGTCGATCGGAAACGCAAACACATCAAACGAAGCTAGGTAAGGTTAATGGCCTGGCTCTGATACCATGTTGCGCCACGGCAGCGCCCCGGCCTCTTGCTCGAGGCCAAAATGCGGAATAAAAATTTTCCTTACTCGGAAACCGGCGCTACCGCGGACAATGAAAACCCGGATCGTAACCATTAACCTAATGCTAGCAAACAAGAGATAGGGTGAGAAGTATACCGAGTGATCCGAGTCCTCCGGTCTTCTCGTCATCGTCCCGATCTCCCGCGGAAAGTGTTGCCTCCACATCGTCGCCTCCTCGCCGGAAAGGGCACCCCATCGCCTTCTTCTTTTACGGGCTCCCGCCTCAATACCGAGGCAACTCGCGCATGAAGCCGGCAACTCGACATGCTCAAGATGTGCTGTAGAATGTGTAGTAGATTGTCTCACTTGGGTTTTGTTGCCATTTGAAGATGATGGAGGAAACAAGGATTAGAAAAATGGTGCTTGCATTTTTCTAGCATGAAAAAGAGATCAAGAAAGAAACTCTCAAGAATGAAGCTCTCTCTTCTTCTTCCTCTCTTTCTTTTTCTTCTTCTCTCTTTCTTTTTCTTATGAAAAACTTTTTTTTTTCTCAAATGAGAATGGTGGAGGAGATAATATGAAGCATGAAGGGAGGTGAGTGTAGGGTAAAGGAAGTGGTGACCATATCAAGACATAATCATCACAAACTCACATCAACTCTAATCCACATCTTATCTTCATAAAGCATGAAATGAATGGTATCTAAAAAGGTTATCATAATAAATCATCTTACAAATAAAACCTCCACCAAAAGTAATTTGCAAAACTGCAAATTACCCCCTCCATCAGAAAAGTCCGGCCGGGAAAGAACAAAGGAAAACCGGCCGGAACGGAATACAAACTGGCAACTCCAGAAAACTGGTCCCGTAATAAATTACAGGAAAACCCCTATACTGTGCATACACACCCGCATCTGTATTCCGACCGGATACAAATGCAATGAGACAAAATCTACACTGTACTAAACTAGGACCGGCTTAAGCCAAAGCCGGCTAGTAAAATCCGTTCGATCCTGATCCGTGCAATACCGCACGTATCAGATCGAACCCTGCCATATAACTATACGGCCACTAGTACAAAACTGTCCGATCCTGATGCGTGCAATACCGCACGTATCTGATCGGACCCTGCCATATCTCCATACGGCCTCTACAGCGTTTCGCCCGAAAGCTTGAGTAACTGTAAGTGTGGTGGACTCTAAAGACTCGTCAATACTATGGCTGTGGATTTAACCACTGGCACGTCAGAGGTATAAGCCAATACGTGACGGGCCACCAGCTATTGACCAAAAGGGACGTCGATGAGGAAGCTCACCCCGACACCCAACTGAGCCTGTCAGTGACAATATCCGTACAGTCCGGTCCGTTCGTCTATGAGTATCGCATGGCGGGCCTAGGGGTTGGTAAAAGTCAGACCCCTAAAAGCGGTACAAGTCGTGTCGGAGTGTAGCCCAGAACGCCCTGAGATACTACTGGAATACCTACCAGCAAATCTCCTGCCTCGGCCGAGGGCTTTGCGTAATGGCTCTCCTAGACACAGCGCGACCTCACCCCCAATACCGGGAGAGACGAACCCCTGAAGATCCGCTCCCTGCCTCCATGTGGCTCGGGACTGTACCCAACTAAAACCTGTTTGCACGACTCCTTTGAGCCGTGGTAGGGTAGTAATCAAAGCACAGTGGGAACTCACACGAGACAAATGACGATCCTCAGGTCGATGAACTAACCTGTTCACATGTCACCAGGGAACTGCTATCTGACGTCAGGTATAAGCCCAACTAGCAGGTTCCCGGCGAGTCCTGTCCGGTGTACTCATAACCCAATGAGCACCTGTATACATCTTAGGTGAACCAACTGACACCAGTGGCTTGTGAGACCGGCCACCGCCCCTCGTCGGGGTCTCGACTGTATACACTAGTCTACTAATGGAGTATCGATGCCCTGTCTCGAAATTTCTACGACTAGGGACCTTTTAAGGATGTGCTTATAGACTACCAGCTCCCACGTATATGATCGCCATCATACTGCTGGCAGTGAAGCAAGAATCCTAGGGGCTCTATCAACGTGTAATAGCGACATGTCAGGTCACCTAAAGCAGTACACGATGATAAAGATAAACCAGATAGCATACTATCATCTCGAGTAAGACTGTCCTACCGGGATAGGTCCTCCCTCAATCATTGTAATCACGTGCCTGTGATCCAATAATTGACTCTGACGGCACTAACTCCAACAATTATCTTATCTAATCAGGATGGCTCCCACTACTTTTTATCAAATCTTCCTTCAAACCCTAAAAGGAAAGATTAGCCGGGATTAATTACACACTACAAGTTCGCCAATCTTTCAGCCAGGCCAGTGTCGGTACTTTGAGGGAGGTCCCCCGTGCTTTCGCACGAACCTAATTAATGTAAACCTCGTTTTCCCAGAGGCGTAACCCCGTTGACACCTTTCTAGACACCTACTTTATCGGCTAATTGTAATGTGTAAAACTCTCCCAGGAGTAACTCTTACTCGCAGCGGGTATCGGGATCCAACTATCTCATAGAAGGTATGCAATCTCATTGCAAATTTCAACACTTGAAATTCCCGATAATATTTTGCCCCAAACGATCTATGACCTTGACAAGGTCAACAAACCATAGACCGTAAGTCAAGTTCAACCCGTCATTTCTTGATTGAATTAAACCCACCCGCACGACCCTTGACAAGGTCAACAAGGCCGTACGACTACCCTAACTCAATCTGCATCATATGCATAAGCAGATAAATACTGGTTAGCTACCGCACACTGCGCCTTGACAAGGTCAACAAACGCAGCACGAATACTAAACAGGACTTATCTGAAATGACGGAAGGCTACGACAGGTTTTTCTGAAAACCTATTGCGTAATGAACTTGATATCGTTGTAGAATCAAATGAAGTTTTGAAATGGAGTGATTTTGAGGCTTTTCTAGTTTTGCTAAAGGGGTCACTCCCGGTGAAGGGATCGTCGGCCCTTTCCTCGTCGAATGAGGTGCGGGATATATCATATATATCACTGTGCAAAGCAGAAACTATAGAAGCAATCAAAAAAACAAACCAAGTGTGTAGCATCTGCAAGTTATTGCTAAAGGAGTCACTCCCGGTGAAGGGATCTCGGTCCTTTCCTCATCGAATAAGGTGCAGGGTATATCATATATACCGCTATGCAAAGCAAGAACTGTAGCTACCTGTTTTATTTAAAATCTGATTCTACAACATCTTAGGTTTCTTTTCTTTCATTAATCACATTAATGAAGTCCCATCGTTTAAATACCTAAACATCACAGATAAATACGACGTATACTTATGCCATCCGCATTCGCCTCGATGTCCCCTTATGCACCGTTAGGTTAGGTAACTAACGACAGAGCAGGACAGGGCTAGTGCGGGTGCATAACATAAGTAACGTCTATATAATATATCATATATACTATATACTGTATCTATCACAGAACATCACATGATCATATCACAGATATCGCAGCAGAAGAAACATATGAAATATTGGATATACTAGGACGTCCGTGTTCTCAATACGAGCCAGTATAAAACACGGATTCCACGGTCGTGATGAATAGCCAATCCCACACCCCTAGACCCCTAAGAGAGCGGCAAGCAACCCTGCCAATTCTAGGGTTAGGAGACCCGGACTCGACTCCTCGAGTTGGTCTCCCACTGGACCCCAGAACCTGGTTACTTGTGCTCCCCTCCTTGGGTCTATCCTAATGCGGAAAAGTAAATAATATACAAAAGGTGACATCTTCCGCAACCTGGAAGTGACCCAAAATAAAAGAATATTACATACAAGTTTTTACATGATTGAAAATGAAAAACACTCATCTCACATAAAAAACCCCGGCTATTCAAACACGACGATCCAATATAACATATCCAGCAACACATAACATCACATGTCATCAACGTAAATAAATATGCGCATCCCAATTGTCGTTGACATATAGCAACGAAACCGGCGATATCACATATTACACTTACGGTCATAGAAAAGAAAGTGTAAAACTACAACAATTGGAATCCGCAACCTCTTTAGACATCACATGCCTAATCAAATGAAATACTTAGACATCACATGCCTAACAGTTATAAACCCCGCATTTTAGTCTCATTATCGAAAACTCTTTTCAATATCAAATGAAACTAAACCGCTAGATTTATAACATTCATTCAGTTATCTCATAACTGTTTGTGAATTCCAATTATTGTATCCCATTCCGGATAAATAGAAAATATTAAACTTTCCGACCGAACATTCGAACACCCAAGTTTTCCCGAAACCGTCCAACACATGAAATAGGTTCAAAGACATTCACTTCATGCCTCAGTACCAACGGTCCAGCCGTAGAAGGGTCAAGCCATCGCCTCACATGTGGCACGCCGTACTGCCCCAAACCCGAAGGTTCAAAGGGCAGTTCAAGACGGTCACATAATCGAGTTAAGGTTTGTTGTCTTCTAGAGGGACCATCGCGTTACTTGCACTACTCAGAACGTCCTTAAACCGCACAAAAATCCAACACTTGGAAATTTTTTCGGCAGGGGAAAAGTTGGGTATTCATATCCGGTCGAACTTTTTAACATATTCAAAAAAATTATCCGGAAAGTCACAGAAAAGATTAGACAATCCGATCGAAACTCCGAGTCCCCAATACAACCCTAAAAATTCAACTCCTGGAAAAATATTAAAAATTCCCAGAAAACTCAGCATCATAAAATAGGAATTACTGTGCAAAAATGAAATGATGATGTCATAAGATGGCCGCAGAACCGCTGCAGAAGCCAGGCTTCTGCCGCGGTTCCGCCGCCGTTTGGACGAATTGGGTGATCGTGTTTCACAGTAATTCTTAGAAAGTCCTGCTGAATTTTCTGCATATTTTTAATGTCGAAAAAGACCAGATTTCAGAAATTGTCCAGAGAGCATTTTAGGGTTTTGGTTTTTGGTTCGATCGGACTTCTAATTCCGTCTACGCATCGCTTAAGGCTCTAGCTAGTCTCTGATACCACTGTAGGGTTCCTAGGCACACTATAGAGGTCTCACAAGGCATCAACCATGCCAATTTCAAATTTTACGGTTGCCGAGAAACCCTAATACGGATCGTTGACTTGAAATTTAGGCGATAAACGAAACTAGTTAACATCTTAACTAAAGGAGAGAGGCTACAACCTTTGTAGATCCGGTTCTCCACTTCCTTAGCTCCACGTAGGCGTCCTCTCGCTGTCCATCTCGAATCCCGAACTCAAACGTCGGCTTCATCGGAGAATTGGGCGGACTAGGTCGTCGGCTTCGTGCCGAAGATGATCTACGTCGAGGTTTCACAAGTTCAAGCTCCGACTTCACCAAGTTGTGAAACTTGTGAAGAAAACACCCGAAACAACTAGGCAAGAGGTAGAGGGTGAAGAAATAGGAGGTGGGTTCACTTTAGAATTGGATTTCTCACACTTTTGCTCAAGATGCCATTGTTGAAGACAAGGTTTTTCTTGAAGAAGAAGAAGGAGAAGAAGAAAGAATATGATAGGTTTCTTATTTAAAAAAGAAACTAATATGAATACTTATCATATACAAACCATGGTCAAGTGTAGAGATTAAACTAAGGTTAGTTAGAATGGTTAGGGTTAAGGATGAGATGAGGATGGTGGACTTTGTCAAAGCTTCAAGAAGCTTCCACATAGAAACAAAATAAGCCACCATTCTTAATAATATCCAAAATGAATAAATAAATAAATAACTAAGTAAATAATCAAAACCCTAACCATTCATATAACCATGGTTCAATCTTTACACAAACCCAAGTGAGCAAGTATCATCAAACATGATACAAACAAGTGCACAAAAAATATATCACATATACAATGTGCATCAAGTGAGAAAATCCTTTTAAAATGAACCAATACTAGTTAATGCAAAACAATATATCAAATATATAGTTATACATTAAATCATTAAATCAACACTTCATTTAACGATCCGGTTATATCGCATATAACCGACTAGTATCCAATGTATCGGCTTATCGAATCAACCTTGATTCGATATCTAGGTTATATCGCATATAACCAATCGATACATTCATCGCGAGAATGAAATACGGTATCACATACACGCATTATTCTCGCTCCCGCACATATCTCATATGCGCTCCTATTTCGTTTCGCTTGAGCCAGGAAACCTCTGTGTACGACTCTAAAGACTCATCAATACGCCGGTAGCAGATGATGATCATATCAAGCACCCACAAGCCGCAAGCGGTCTGCTAAACGTAACGGCCACCCGGGTATTGAGCGATCAGAAGATCGACGAGCAAGCCCGCTCACACTCCTGTGAATCCAACCAGTAACACTTACCGTACAGTCCGGTCTGTTCGTCTGATATGTCGCATATCAAGTCTAGGGGTGGTAAACGTCAGACCCCAATAACGGATAAGTCGTGCCGATGTGAGGCTCATAACGGGTCGAGAAACTACTGGTAGCACTTACCAGCAAATCTCTGATCAGCCCTGGCCAGGGACTTCCCTGTTACGGCCAATCGAGCACAGCGCAACATCAACCCCCAATACCGGGAGAGACGAAACCCCTCCTATCGCTCATTGCCTCCATGTGACTCGGGACTGTACCCAAAGACCACCGTTTTGCACGCCCTCATGGACGTGGTAAGGTGGAGATCAAAGCACAGTGGGAATCACACAAGACTCTATGACGATCTCGGGTCTACAGACTAACCTGTACAAGTGTCACCTAAGAACTGCCATCTGACGTGAGGTATAATACCATCTGGGAGTTCTCGGCGAGTCCGTCCAGTGTACCCAGTCTCCACTGAGTACCCATACACCATCTCTGATGTCAAACACCAATGGATATGGGATCATCCATCGCCCATCTGATGGGTCGAGAAGCGTATACGCTAGTCTACCCTGGTATATCGATGCCCCGTCTCGATACACCCACGACTAGGGACCTTGAAGGATGTACTTATAGACTACCATGTCCCCACTAGTATGATCTGCATCATAGTCCAGGTAGTCAAGTACACATCCTAAGGGCTTTATCAACATGTAACTATAAGACAGTTTAAAGAGACAAGTGTACATGTTAAGATAAAGAGCAACCAGATAGCATACTATCATATCGAGCAAGAAAGTCATCTCTATATATGTCCAAGCATCCAATATAATATACATCATCTGTACAATACTGGCCTCTAGGGCATACATACAACTAACAATATACGCAATAAAAATCGACCAGAGGGTTCTATCATGCAAGGTTATCTTCTTGATGAAGCAACCATATTTTGTTCCCGCTATCTGGACGAGAACATTGAGACAAGGCTTAACCGACCACGAAGAATTCAAGACGGGCCATATGGTAAAGCCGAGTATAAGAGGGTAGACACTATGTTTTTCAACAAGATATACTGGTTTATCTTGCTTAATTGCGCATGTCTTGAACAAATTAGAGAGTAAGTTCTTTTGGATTAATTGTTATATCTTTGTTTGTGTGTGTATGAAATGACATAATATTAATGTCACAATTATTTGTCGAAAACAGAACTCATTTTAACGAGGTACGTGAGAGGCATCCTGATTGGAACGAAGAACGTTTGGAAAAATACCATCAGGATAATTTTTGTGATTGGGTCACAGATCATGTAAGTTATTCGAATAACATTTTATTGCTATCAGTTTTAATCTAAACTTGTATCGTTATGTATTTGTCATAAAATTTGTTTTGTTAGATCCACGATCCGAACTTGTCTGCATCATTTGAGAGTGATTCAAGATGTTTAGCTCAATTTCCTAGTATGGAGGTTGCATATTACAAAGGATTTGGTGTCCTTGGATACAAATTCGAAGTTAAGGACATAAAAACATCTAGAACCACTCAGAATAGTGGGATTGCGACGGTAGGATCGGACGATGTGATTTACTATGGGTACTTAAATTGTATACTCGGCATCCACTATCCCGGACGATCAGAACCCTTTTATATATTCCAGTGTACTTGGTATGATCCGCGAACCGATACGGACAGGTGGAGATGCAGTCTTGGGACTTGGAAAGATGAATATGGATTGACCAGTGTGAACACATTTCGATTTTACGGTCAGGACGATCCGTTTATCTTTCCGAACCAAGCGTTCCAAGTATACTACTCACAGTGTTTGAAGCATCCGGGGTGGAGTGTTGTATGCCGATGGAAACCCAGAGATGTCTACGATGTCCCAGAATAGGAGGACAGCGATGAGGACGAAGAAGAGAGAAGGCTTAAAGTGCTCCGACCGTCTGTTTCGAAGGACGGGTTGTCTTCGACCGATCATGAAGTTACGTGGGTTAGAAATGACATCGACGATGAAATCCAAGTAGATATGTATGATGCGCCCACGAAACGAAAAAGGTTATCAGTAATGTTATATTATTACTTCACATTTTACGCTCTATACATATATAGTCAATACTTTTAATGATTGTCTAATGCGTCCATGAACCATTTATCTAGATTTGATGACGATGTCGGGAGTAGCGAGGGGCGGCAGGAGCTCCAGCCGCGGCAGAGGCAGAGGCAGAGGCAGAGCGGTTCTGCCGCCCGGAGAGCTCCGTAGGGAGCTTCAGAGGGCCGGTCTTGCACCTAGATCGGAGACCCCTTCGGATGCCTCCTTCCGTGTGGATTTTTCCACACCTCCAGGTATACTGCACGCATATCCATTTTGAATGTAATATTACAGATATTCATGCCTGTTTATGTCAAAATTACTTATACTATCAATGTTTGATTGTCTAGTTGTTGGTGATGCGTCCATATCTGGGACAGAGGCCACCCCCGCTCCTCCAGGTATGTTTATATATCATATAGTGTATGTATATTGATTTAGAATGCTATATCATAAATACACACATTCCTTTTGCTCTTACTTAGCAATTTTTATTATTGTCTAGTTGTAGGTGGTGACACCACCGCACCTACGGGTATGTTTATATATCCTATAGTGCATGCATATTGATTTAGAACGTTATATTATTGATCTACACATTCTTTTCTCAATTACTTATATAATCTATTTTTAATTGTCTAATTATAGGTGGTGCGTCCACATCTTCCGCAGGGGCCACTCCTGCCGCTTCCATACCCTCCGCATCGTCTGCAGGTTAGTATAAATAAATTTAAAATATTTATTCAATTTACACATGCTCTATAGAATAAATATGAACTTCATGGAAATTTAGCGTCGATGTTTATTTTCTAGTTGGAGGGGATGCGTCCGCATCCGGGACCCCGGTTGTTCCTCACCGGAGGAACTATCGTCCCGCTCGTGCTGCTGCCCGGGCCCAGGCTCGTGCGATAGTCACCGGAGGTATATATCACACTTGAATTTTCGTTTAACCTTGATTTCTTAATACAACTTTGTCTTATTATTGATTGTCTTGATATTTCGTGCAGACGCAGGGCCTCCCCCTTCCCAGAGAGGGACTCGAGGCCCGAATCAGTCTCATAGGCTGAGGCCTGACTGAGCTAGGGGGGAGGCAACATTCCCCCTTTTTTTTACCCTTGACTATCGCTATACCGGTCCTCATGCCGAGAGGTTCGGCCGGTATTTGGGGGACGAGAGCCGGCTCGTGAAGAACTATCCACTTCACGTTGAGTGGGGTGAGCAGCACCAACCCTCATTCGCCCTCTTCTTTGATCAGGCTCGGGTATGTATTAATATATATTTTCATTTGATCTATCCAATATATTTATTATTAACACTTGCAATCTAATAACAATGTTTTTTGTATTTTCAGTTGGATTACGATTTTCAGCCTGTAGCCGACCCTGAACACCCGGGGAGGGTGCTCGACCTTCATGCTCTGTACAATGGCCTGATGAAGAACATGCAGGCCAAGGTCCGATACAACAGGAATGAGCTGAAGGCCGACTGCTACTCCCTATGGATGGCGACCCCCGAGGCAGAGAGAGCGGCCCTCCTATCTACTCCGGCGTTTGCGAGAGTCGACATAGAGACATGGCCTCTATTGTGCGTTTATTTCGACTCCCAACGCAAACATGTATGTATTTTAAATGTAATTCATTATTTATGATATAATTTATTTCTTTGTGTTTCTTAATTAGAAAACTAAATGTTAATGCGTTGTGCAGAAACAGGCCGCTCAAAATACAGAGAACAGGAAGTCGGCGAAGAGGGGTCGCCCCACTTACACAGGTGGCTCGAGGAACATTACTCAAGCCATGGAGTTATCGGTAAATTACAATAGACCGACCTTTGTGATATTCTGCAATATTAAGAGTTATTTTCTAATATTTCTAATATTAAGAGTTACTTTCTAATATTGCAGACATCTCGGACCGTGGCGTCAGGTGGTACACCAAGCGTGCTGTCCGCATATCTTGCCGTCCACGGCACCTCGACAGATCCCGCCACGGGAGAGCTTCGATATCCCGACGTCGCTACCCAGGAGTACTGCGTAAGTGTTAATATTTTTTCTACCCAAATTTGAAATTTTAGTTTTGGAAGGTTCAAGTTTAAATCTTATACTTATACTTTACTGCTTAATGTGGGTGTAGGAGCGGGTGGTTGAGCAGGCCCAGGCCTCGGGGATCGATTTTACCGGACAGAGCGATCCGAGGCTGCTGACCCCAGTTCTGGACGCCGCACACGGAGGGAACCACGGAGGTTGGGAGAGAGGCCGGGGACTGGGCCCTAGCAGGGCCCATATAAGGTTGGACTCCACCCCGGCGGTTACTTCCTCCGTCTCCAGTGACCGACGTGTCCATCAGGAACTGGAGAGCTTGAGGGCCACCATTCAGGAGTTGAAGGAGATGCTGGTATGTATACTGCTTTATAGTAAAATATCATGTCATATTATATAGATATCAACATATCCATAATTAGTACGTAGCTTGAGCTTATTTGGTTTTAGACTTAAGTTTGATTAATCATACATACAGATGTAATTAAAATAAACAACAAACTAGATATCCAAACGGTGTTTCGAAATAGCTTAATAATGATACGAATTCGAATAATACACAGTTCTTACACGCTTATTACACACGTTAGGTCCAGACGCGATAGGGTACATCGGCCGAGCCTCCACATGCATCTCCTTCGGCTGCGGCTCCGCAAGCCACTACATCGGCTGCGGTTCCGCAGACAGCTCCTGTAGCTCCACCGCCCACTCAGACTCCCACAGCCGCGGCTCCGCAAGCGACTACCTCGACGGTGGCTGCGTAGACCACATCGCCAGCTGCACATGCCGCTCAGACTCCCGCTCACGACGAATTGCAGAGTTTATTGACCGAGGAGCAGGCGCGCATTATTCTATCGTTATTCAGAAGTGGAGCTGGACCGAACTAGGGTAGCTTTTTGGTTCTTATTTTTTGAAACATGTATTTATTTATATCATACGCATTGTACTACATTTTGAAACGATATTGATATTGGTTTGTATTTATATCATATTCAGTTTTTGGGTTTCTTTTGTATATTATATATATGCGTGAGATGTGATTATGAATACTGCAATATATGATTTGATTGATGTATATATTATTGTGCACAGGACGGGAAAAAATCAAGCAGCCCATTTTTAAAAAAAAAATACAGACAATATGTACCTACGGATTAATCCGTAGGTATATATGTTGCCCCTACGGATATATCCGTAGGGGAAAAATATCAGCAGTAACTGATATTTCCCCCCTGATCTCAGTGCCAGGGGGTTGGGAGTGCCCCTACGGACATATCCATAGGGGCCACTGCCTCTCCCCTACGGCGTTATCCGTAGGGGCTAAATATCAGGAACCCTGATATTTTGCCCCTACGGAAAAGTACCTACGCATATATCCGTAGGGTGTAGTACATGGACCTACGGTTATATCCGTAGGTACATGTAATATATTAAAAAAACCGTAAATAATATAAAATCTTATACCCTACGGATTAATCCGTAGGGGAAACAGGACCTACACATATATCCGTAGGGGCAAGAATTTGCCCGTAGGGGCAAGTTCAGGGCCTCAACTTGCACCTGCGGCCTTTGCACCTACGGGGTATTTTTTCGCCCCTACACATATATCCGTAGGGGCAACCCTTATTTGTAGTAGTGTATATCTGTGGGGGAAGTCGTGTGGATGGCGTTTAGCATCCTTGCAAACATAGAATAGGAATATTGCTTATTGTCATTAGGATGCCAGACGTGACCTTAGATTCTTGGTGAGTAGGACCCTAGTAATGACCTTAGGTTGGACTAGACTGATTTAGGAAGACCTTACCAGAGGATGAATGTCTTGGAGGAAGTTCATAGGTTTCAGGTAGACACACATACACGCACACACAGAAACTGGACTTGGTATATATGTGTATGTGTATATATATGTAGGAACGTGTACAGGTATATATATATATACACAACATGTATATGTGAGATAAGGATGTTATATGATACATGGGGATAAGACAACATAACTGGGCTTAATGCCGTGATCTCTTGGCTACAGTAGTATTATGATCTTAGCGGATCGTTGGAAAATTAAAGAATGGATATGTATACATGTACGATAATAGGTGATGATGACATTAAGATATACGAGACTCTAGAATAGAACCCGGACTGTAACCTGTGACTTGAATATGATATGATATATGTGTGACTTGGTTACGATATGATATATGTGTGACCTGATTACGATATGATATATATATATGACATGATATCTCTGAGAGACATTTGACGATGTATATGTACGTAGACAATAATATATGATGATGATATTATACAAATGATGATATACGTACGTGATACTTGACCCGTACCCCGATATTGAGATGTCGTACGATGGATTTTACCGTACGAGGCATAAATGTGATGATTGATCCGCACACTTGATTCGAGGAAGCCGTACTACGTACGTGGTGCTATTGAGGCTGGATCACCAACTATTAGAGATATGAACTCAGACCTTAGGTGGACTTTTATTTCTTATCGACTAGTTTCTTAGGTTTAGTTCCTTAGTGGGTTAGATAGATACTCGTTTAGGCTCGAGTCATATAATTGTAGTTAGAATTGTATATTACAATGAGTGGTTATACACATCTGTCTTTACATTCAGACCGTAATCATCATGTTGCATGTTCGTACATATGTTTCTTTAATCAGTATGAAACTCTGCCTGTTAGGACACCAGCACCATTACCGATGATGCGCATATTCCACGCACACTTATTGCCGGCTCACATACATCATCGTCGGTAATTGCTATATCACGTACACTTTAGAACATATTACCTTTTATTGATACAATCAGCTAGAGGCTAGATCAATATAATATTATGATTACTCTCAAGTGTTAGTCTAGACATTGCATTTATTACTTAGACATTTCTTGCATTCACATTTTCAAGTTATCATTCAGTTTTGCGGGGTTTATGCCGATACTTATCATTTGCTTACACATGATATTGGGATTTTGGATTTCTATGAGATTTCTGGATTTTTGGGGAAAACCGGAAGAATATATAAAAAACTTCTCTCTCTCCTCCTCTCTTTTCAAAATATAAGTTGCGGTTTTCTCATGATGTATGTGTCGTCCACCATGAGATTTCATGTTTTCTGTTGGATTTCGAGACCCGATTCGAGGAGTGGATGAACCGTCTCGGGTACATGGTGGGCCCGGTATGGTACTCTGGGGCAAGAAGATCGAGTTGTAGACGATGAGCCTGGCAGGGGCAGACTACCTACAGGTGATGTCTGGCGCGGCGGATATCCGGAGGATACCGACTGTTGTCGTGAGATTTGATGATATGGGCCGATCCGGACTGACGGAGCCCGAGATATTGAGACTATGAGATATTGAGACTATGAGGTATTAAGACTTGAGTTTTACATGTTTTGTGTCGATGCTTGACATGGATTTTCATGGATTTCATTGATGATATTTCAGATTTCTATACCCATTTACCATGATAAAAGTTAAAGATTTCTTATACAGACATATCAAGATTCCAGGATTTGTTGTTTTATATACATGGTGCATGCATACCCATTCACATGACATATTACTATTGAGGCACTGACACGGGCTCAGAGTTTTTGCACTTACACGTAGTTTATTACCTTGCCATTACTAGATGATTAGTAATATATTAGTATATTATTATGACCTAGGACAGCGTCGTGCATTCGATTTCTTTTCGCAGATATCTTCTACTCACGAGTTGGCAACTCAACCCCGTTGTGCCAAATTCTATTACAGGTTCGATGTAAAGGTTTCATTGGCAGCTTGCTGGCACATCTTTTCATTCAGGGTGATTTGTACGGTAGGTTGGTTCACTTGTATCAGGACCGCCATTGTACTTTTATTATTTCACTTGTATCTAGTAAGCTCCATCAACCAAACTAGTATTACTTGATAAGTTTAAAGGACCAGTTCTTTATTTCGACCTTAGAGTCGCACATGTATTATTATGGTTTGGTGGATTTGTTTTTTTTTTAGTTTTGAGCCTCGCCTTTTGGCGTTGTATATTATTGTTCTTGGTGTGGTTGTTTCCGCCTGTTGGCGTAGAGCTAGCTCCCGCTTGGGGATGTCATTTTATCGTTTGTATATATTTTACTTGTTTGTACCCGTTTGGGGTCAGTTTTTACAAAGGAGACTCTGCCGAAATTTTTGAGAAAATTTGTTCTTGTTTTTAAACTTGTTTTCTTATATGTTTTCCTTTACTTCTTCTTTTTATATGATTTAGATTTCTGGGCTTTGGCTTACTTAGATTACGTTGCGCCTCTAGACGCTTCGTAATTTAAGTGCCGGTCGCGTTCCGTACTTTCGGGTCGTGACAAAGATAGAATGTTTATGTAGAATTGATTCGATGTGAGAGATAAATATGACGAAAAGAATGTACGATGCGATATGATGACTTGGTGATATGTTGGTATACGGATGCGAGTCGATTGTGGTGATTGATACCTTGCCGGTCCCGTGATACGAGATTGTTATGGATGTGACCTGGGACATAGGTATATAGATATATATAGAATGTCGTGAATCATGTGTGATAGCCGTACGAGACGTTAGGTCCGTACCCTTATCGTCTTATAGGTTAATAAGATCCCTGATAGCTTAATACCGCCGTACAATGATTTTCCGTACATGATGAGTTTGACTTGAGGTTTGATCCATACCCTTGACTAGAGGATGCCGTACGATAGATTATACCGTACGTGATGTTGTGTGGCTAGGTGCCAATTGATAGATTTACTGACTCGGTCATGATAGATACGTATACCCGTCAGCATTTGCATATGATTTGCATTATGCTGCATTCATGTTTTTCGCATTGTATTACTTATACCTGTGCTAGTACACTTGCACAATTATCGATGATGCGTATGTTACACGTACACAGATTTGCCGGCTCACACACTTCATTATCGATAATTGCCATGTCACTACACAGTAGAATTGCTGCATCATGATTTGACTCTATACATATTGTACACTCATATTTACGTATATACCCACTTGTACATCCATATAAGCGCACATACATATTGTACACTCATACTTGCGTATATACCCACTTGTACATCCATATTGGCGCACATACATATCTTGTGCATCCATGCCTACATACATACACATTTGTACATACATAGATGATGCTGGCTTTGAGTTTGGAGAATTGGGGACCGCATGCTATATTTTAAAAACTGGAATTATTTCAAAGAGCGGTTTTTCCTCAATATGTCATATCACTGTTCCATGTTGCATGATATACGGATATGCTTACATTTCTGTTATATATCGCATAAATCATGCTTTATGATTATACGAATTGAGATATGTTGTTTTCATGAGATTTCTGGATTTGAGAACCGTGCTTATTTCAAAAGAGAGTATGTATTATTTTAAAAACCCGGTTTCTCTTGATATGATATTTCAGTGCGTCCACCATGTGTTTTCTCGGTTCTAAGAGTGGCATGTGAAACCCGATTCGAGGAGCGGTAGGCACCGTCTGCGGCTACATGGTGGACCCGGTGAGGTACCCCGGGGCAAGAAGACTCGTATTGTTAGACGGTGAGCCTGGCAGGGGAGCACTACCTACCGGTGATAGTATTTGGACCCGTCGGTTATTCGTAGGATACCGACCGGAGTCATGAGATGGATATGAGGGCCGACCAGAGTAGGCGGCGCCTAAGACGAGGTATTTCAGGGCCGATTCGAGGATATGATGCCTGAGATATGAGGATTTACGTGTCAATGCTGTACACGTGTTTTCATGATGTTTCGAGTGTCGATGATGGACACACAGGTTCCATGATTTGAGGTGTTGCGAGGGGCACACATTGATTTATATCCTCATACTTTCATGCATATGCTTTTTATGATATTTACATGCATGATATTGTGGTGTCATTGGTTGACACGTGGACGAGATCCACATGCATACATATATTGATTATATGGTTGGACGAGATCCACATGTATATATACATTGATTATATGGTTGGACGAGATCCACATGCAAACAGACAATGGATATATTGTTGGATTATATCTGCATACATATAGGTATTGATTATATTGTTGGCACATATGATGACTCGGTCACCCTAGATATCATTGTATTACCTTTATGATATAGTTGACCTAGGAGTCGTTGTTTATTCGATTTCTACTTGTAGATGTTTTTCTACTCACGAGTTGGCAACTCACCCCCGTTGTGCCACAGTTCTTGCAGGTTGACCGGATGGAACAGTAGCGGTATCGCTGGCACACAGTTGCTTTTGAATGGTTTGCTTGGTAGGTGGGACATTTGTATCGTACACACTCTTGTATTTATTTTTCATATTGTATTTAGTCAACTCCATCAACCATAAATAGTATTTGTATAAGTAATGAGACTTAGCAAGACTTGTAGTGCAGGATTTGAGTGATGGTTTCTTTTTGTTCGCTTTTGGGTTTATGTCTTGCTTTTCCTTTTTGTGGTGAACTTCGCCGTTGGGCGTTGTATACTTATTTTTACTGTCTTGCGTGGTTGTGATCCGCTGGTTGGTGAAGAGCTAGCTCCCGCTTAGGGACGCCATTATTCTTGTTATGTTTTTGTGGTTTTGGATCAAAATATACAATGGAGGTGCTGCCAAAGTTTTTAAAAAGACGAAACACGTTTTCAAACTAGTAAATTTCACTTACATTTTCATATTCCTTTTCTATGTATTAGGAAAACTTGATTTCATTATACCTTTATTTCAAAACTTCACCTCCTTTATTTTCTTAAGAAGGTTTAGATTTCTGGGTTTCAGCTTACTTGAATTACGTTACGCCTTTAGACGTTGCGTGATTTAAGTGCTGGTCACGAGCTAATATTCGGGTCGTGACAAAGTTGGTATCAAAGCGCTAGGTTTAACCATGGTTCGAGTCTATGTTTGACTATGCGGAGTCTAGGGCGGGTATGTATTTCGGAACCTAGGCTTGACCTTTTTGAACTTAGACTTGAACGGGAGGGAGGGTGTATTAGACCCGAACATTCGTTTCATAGGCTGACCCTGATTGATGGAGTAGGTAGCTTGAGTAGAGAGACGTATCGTACGTATGTTCCGCGGCATATTTACGACACGATACTCGACTTAATAAAGCTTGGGATGTACATATTTTGAGATCCGTGCTTCTCTTCTTACCATGATTACATCCATTTGAGATCCTTGATTCTATTCGTTTCCATGATCATACTTTTATTGATGCTGTTTCTTCTTGTGATCATGTATCCATTCTGGATCTATCGTTTCCTTTCATGCCTTTGATCGGTTTTTATCGATACTCGATTGAGGTTTATGTCACCATGGTTTAAGCGCAGTTTGAGCTGCTGCTAGTGTTGCGGTCAGAGCGAGTTCGTCTGGTACGAGGACTAACCATCATGTTTTCTGGTGACACGGGAACGTCTCGAGTTCAGTATTTGTATTGTGACCTCTCATTGAGGCGAGTGTTTGATTTTACACCGGATGATCGGGCCATTGTTAGAGCAGCCAGTTGCGAGAGGACTGTTGATGTATAGCCTACCTCAGAGATTGTGATGTCGTCTACCGTGCATACGGATGACCCAGCTGTTGCTGAGATTGATAGGACGCCGCTTCCAGACCGTACGTGCTGAGATCGCTGGAGCTCCCGGGCAGAGATGCGACAGATGATAACTAGTCTATCCTGAGTTGAGAGATGAAGGTGATTCGTCAGATTGATGTGCCTACGCAGGCCCAGTCGAGTTGAAGATTTCCAGTGTGGAGAGTCTTACTCATATCTAAAGCAGACCGATCCAGAGATGACCGTTGATGTATCGCCTTTCCTGGAGGATTGAGGCATTTTTTAGCATGCGGACGAAGGGTATTCGCATGTCATCTAGCCGAAGTTAAAATGTTCGAACGAATGTAAGAAAACCCATTTTTCCAAGTTTAAAGTATTCGGAGGAACATGCAAGTAATTCTGTGGACCCTCTAGAAGAATGAAACCCTAACTCGACATGATGACTATGGAATCACTTTTGAACCTTAGGGTTTGCGGCAGTTTAGCGGTTCCATCAGTAAGGCTTGGGTTTGCCCTTCTACGGCTGGTCCAGAGGTACTGCGGTATGTACCAGATATTATTAAACCGTGCTCAGGTGTTGAGCTTTCGGGAAATTTTGGGACCTTGATGACTCGATCAAAAAGTTTAGCATCGTCCGGATATCATGTGATAAGAGATCAGCAAGCTGACTAGTTTCGGATAGAGGACTTCACTCAGATGCGTTGTGAGTTGATCGAGAACAGACGAGTATTGAGTTTTCCTCCGATGGTTGGGACGAGTTCCCGAGGACATGTTCAGCCAGATATCTTCTACAGAGTGATGAAGATACCAAGTTCATAACTTCGAGTCTGTGTGAGAGACTCCGGATTGACCGTGTCCAAGAACAGTTGCAGTGCGCAGATAGCATGGCGTGGCGTCGAAGCAGACGATAATAAAGACGAGTGGAATGAAAGGTTCGTGCTAGATGTCAACGAGCTGTTGCTACTCCCCGTTGAGGTTAGAGATCTGATATGTTTGCAGAAACATGAGACACGACCGGTTCCTGAGAAAAAACTGTGCTGAGAACGCAGATGTCCAGAAAGCGAGAAGAAGATTAGGCAAGAGTACCAGCCTCCGTATAGTTCGGCATAGTCAAGATCGGAAGAGACCCTGAGCAGGATTCCTTCCAGGACATTGCTGCAATGAGATTTGCTCCCAGGATCAGTTGTGTCACGTGTATTAAGAGAGCCAGAGGCCGATGCCAGTGACGTACTACTTTATGAGTGGTCATACTAATTGACCGAGAGATGACCAAAGAAGTGCCAGAATGGAATCGTTCCTGTTAGTACACCTGACCGGGCCGACGAGCCGATGGATTGCGAGATTTGTAATCCATAGAGAAATGAGGACCCAGAGACAGAGGACGCAAAACCGTGAGCAGGAGGCAAGCGGATGTTCTTGTTCTGTCGGTTTTAGGCGCATCGACTTTTTCGACATGGTGGGAGGTGTTCCTTAATGCCATTTATTGCGATTTGCGGTTATGATCCGAGTATCACGCTTATATCTCTTGGATTTGAGTTTTGATGATTGAGTTTCGTGATATCATTTTCATGCACCATGGCTGCACCTACTGGGTATTTACATTTTTGTACATAGTTATTGCACTTGATATATATTTTATACACCGTTGTGTTGATTTGTGATTTGTGCACATCTATTACACTTGAGATTCGATTTATGCCTTGGCTGCATGTATTTATGATTTCATGGATTTCATACGGTTGATTTGATTTTGTCCGTGTGGTATGCACTCGATTTGATTTTTGCACTAGGTATAAGTACATGTGCTTGCAGTGCATTGATACGTGTTTTGTGCACGCAGTTGCACGCGTTTACGATTTTATACACCCTGGTACACTCGGTGTTGCTTTTATACGCATTTGAGTTATCGATTTGTATTTCATGTACTAGATGCACTATATTCGTATTTCGCGCACTGGATGCACTGTATTTGTATTTCGTGCACTAGATGCACTGTATTCATATTTCGTGCACTGGATGCACTGTATTTGTATTTCGTGCACTGGATGCACTGTACTCGTATTTCGTGGACTGGATGCACTGTATTTTCACTTCGTGCATTGGATGCACCAGATTTGCACTTCGTACATTAGTTGCACTAGATTTGCATTTTTTGCATTTGTTCCACTGGATGGGTATTTGTGGATTTGTCGCACTGGATTTATACTCCGTACCTTGGTTGCACCCGATTTATGTCCTTGAGCATTCGTTTACAAGATTTGTATTTTCGTGTGCGTTTGTACATGATGTTCGTTTTCGTGCATGCTACGGCACTAGATGTTTCTTACGAACCTGACGCGCTTTGGTTGGATTTTGCGCATATTAGGCGCTTGGTTTTGGATTTTGTGCGCATCGGATGCACTTGAGTGAGATTTTTATTCGTTTATGTCGGATGCCCTTGATTTAGATTTCTATTCATGCCTGTTTGATGCACTTGATTTAGATTTCTTTCGTGCATGCTGGATGCACTTGATTTGGATTTTCACTCATGTTGGGCGCATGATATGAGATGTGGTTTTGTGCACACCAGATGCACTCAATTGGGATTTTCATTCCTGCATGTTAGTTGCATCGGATGCATTCTAGATGCACTTGATATCATTGTCATGCATACCCGTTGCACTGGACAGATGCTTTCGTGCACACCCGTTGCACTTAGTTTTAGCTTTTGTACATATTGTAGCACCTATATTTGGATTCGATTTCTGTGCGCACCAGACGCACGTGATTTTTGGATACGCCTTTTGAAGCTGATTTTGCTTTTAAGCACTTGGTTTTCATGTTGGGCACTATATCGTGTAGCAGCTAAACAGGACTGATCTGAGGACAGTACCTGAGTACTTTGCATGCATTAAAAGATTATCAGAGGTTTTAAAAAAAAAGGGATCTATAGTCTCGCTATTTCCTACGTGTCCGTGAGCGACACGAACGTTTATAACGAAAACCTTTTTAGGATATTTCAAAATGGACGGGACGTATATTTGAGCAAAACCTATATGAACATATATTATTATTTTACAAATGATCGTCCGTCACTTATGCCGTGAGTTACACATTCACGCGGCGATTTAGAAAAGATTTTTGTATGAGTTTTATTCAGTTCTTAAAAGTTTTCTAAGGATGCGTACTATACACGTATTATAGTATTTGACTAGTGCATATTGGATTTCAGTAGTGGATTTCGAGATCTGTATCTCTATTGTAACTCCGAGGATATGTGTGCAAATCAGATGATTTGTGTGGTGCTTGACAGAGTTCGATTTGAGTCTTGTATTCGATTTCAGGCGCACGCGATGCGCTATAGTATTTCTGCATCTTCCATGATTTCGGAACCCCGTTGATTTGAGTTGCTTATTGAAATGTTTTAGAATTTGGGAGTTTAAATTTAAATTCGGGGACCGAATTTATTTAAAGAGGGAAGATTGTAACATTTCAGAAAATATAAAATATTAATTTTGGAATTTAATATTAAAATAATATATTTCCCGAAAACTAGCCGATTTTCAAAAAAGGGTATAAATATATACCAATAATTTTGAAATAAATGGAAATTAAAATGATTTATTCATTTAAAAATATATTTAAAGGATTTGGCAATTTTAAAATTTATTATATGCAGTTTGGATAAAAACCCGATTAGTGCACTGCGAATCGCACTTAAACCAAATCCGTGTTTCTACAGTTTTCCATGGTTAGTGCACCATGTCATGTTACATTTGGTTACATGTTGTTGAATTTGTGTTGTTTTATGAGTACCATGTGATTTGGTTTTGAAATTTAAAAAAGAAAAGAAAAAGAAATGAAAAAGGGTTAAAAAGGTGAATGATTGGAGAGAGAGAGTGTGTGTGTGAGAATAAGTGAGAGAGAGGGTGGGCTGCTGCCATAACCTTTTCCCCCCATCATTTTCATCTCCTTCTTCATCTCCTCAAGCACACTTCCTTACACTTCTACCCCTAGATCCATCTCCAGATAATCCCTAAAACCTTATACTCCCTTCACAAAAATTAATCCACATCTCTTCCTCTACACATTGGACCAAGAAAAGTTGGATCTTGATGACTTTGGACTTCTATAGTTTGCTTAAGTGACATCCATGAGATATAATTTCTGCCATTTAGTTATTTTTAAGTTCCTTTATATTCTTGTTTAGTTTAGAAGTTGTTTTAGCGTGGAATTGTGGTGTTGGAAAATACTAGTGAAGGGTTTGGGTGTTTGTGTAGTTTTGAGGTGTGTAGTGGCTGTTACAAACCTTAGGGATTGAATTCAAGAGCTGTAATTGAGTATAGTAGCTAAAATACGGATTTAGGATTGTGTCCATGTCGGTTTTGTATTGAATTGTGAGCTTACTGTGAATCTGGAGCAACCCGGGGAACTTTTGAGGAAAGCAAACAACTCCAGGGACCAAATTAGGGTACTAGGAGACCACTCCTACCACACGAACCCAAACGGAGGCCATGGGGCTGAGGAGGCCAGAATTTTAGGCCAAGTGGCTAGCCATATTGGTAGGGTTTGGGTCTAGGTTGGTCCAATAGCTCATATATACCTTGTACAACACCCTAGACTTGTTTGTGCAACTCCTTTTGGCCTGAGTCAAAATCTGGGAGCACATTAGTATGATTTTTGGATATGTTTTCCGTATTTTGAATGATGAGTTTTGATATTGGATTTGTATTTGGTTTGTTGAATGTTTGTACATCAACGACTAGGGGTAATTTGTTGGTTTTACATACGTAGGCTATAGGTTCTAACCTATAGGCGATCCGTGTGCCGTTTTGGTTTCCGGACTTGATTTTAATAGCGATTGTGATTGTTTATTATTGTAGGTACCCTCGAATGGATTCCGAGGCAACGGAGCATGGCGTCATCGACTTCGACAAGCAAGGATCAAGGTGAGTAGATCTATATCTACGGGGGAAGTCGGGTGGATGGCGTATAGCACCCCCGCACACATTGATGGAAACCGATTTATATATAGATTATGGTTAATGAAACCTTCAATAGAAAACTATAGATAGAGTAAAAAGGTAGTTAGAGAACCATATTATAAACTAAGGATAGTTAGAAGCGATATGATACGACTTGTATGTGATGACGGGACTTGAGGATGATATTTAATGATATTTCCGTTTAGGGTACTATAGGACTAGATAGTCGACGTAGATGTGTCATCCGAACCATACCTATTTCTAAACTGAAGAATCGTATGCATCTTTTAAACAGATAACTTGAGGGACGTTACGGATTTTCAAATGATATCTTTTCCTTAAAAATACCGTAGCCCCTACTTTCAAACTACGATTCACATCTTTCAAAAACTGGTTGTATGGTTCGGGTGTGTATGTTAGATTAGATACTTATGCTTATAGTAAGATAGAATGTTTATAATTGATTCGATATGAGAGATAAATGTGATGAAAAGAATGTACGATGCGATATGATGACTTGGTGATATGTTGGTATACGGATGCGAGTCGATTGTGGTGATTGATACCTTGCCGGTCCCCTGATACGAGATTGTTATGGATGTGGCCTGGGACATAGGTATATAGATATATATAGAATGTCCTGAAATCATGTGTGATAGCCGTACGAGACGTTAGGTCCGTACCCTCATCGTCTTATAGGTTGATAGGATCCTGATAGCTTAATGCCGCCGTACAATGATTTTCCGTACCTGATGAGTTTGACTTGACGTTTGATCCATACCCTTGTCTAGAGGATGCCGCACGATGGATTATACCGTACGTGATATTGTGTGGCTAGGTGACGATTGATAGATTTACTGACTCGGTCATGATAGACATGTATACCCGTTAGCATTTGCATATGATTTACCTTATGCTGCATTCAAGTTATTCGCATTGCATTTTTTTATACCTGTGCTAGTACACCTGCATAATTATCGATGATGCGTATGTTACATGTACACAGATTTGCCGGCTCACACACTTCATCATCGATAATTGTCATGTGACTACACAGTAGGATTGCTGCATCATGATTTGACTCTATACATATTGTACACTCATACTTGCGTATATACCCACTTGTACATCCATATTGGCGCACATACATATTGTACACTCATATTTACGTATATACCCACATGTACATCCATATTGGCGCACATACATATCTTGTGCATCCATGCCTACGTACATACACATTTGTACATACATAGATGATGCTGGCTTTGAGTTGGAGAATTGGGGACCGCATGTTATATTTTAAAAACTGGAATCAATTAAAAGAGCGGTTTTTGATTATTATGTCATATCATTATTCCATGTTGCATGATATACGGATATGCTTACATTTCTTTTATATATCGCATACATCATGCTTTATGATTATATGCATTGAGATATGTTGTTTTCATGAGATTTCTGGATTGAGAACCGTGGTTATTTCAAAAGAGAGTATGTATTATTTTAAAACCCAGTTTCTCTTGATATGATATTTCAGTGCGTCCACCATGTGTTTTCTCGGTTCTGAGAGTGGCATGTGAAACCCGATTCAAAGAGCGGTTGGCACCGTCTGCGGGTATATGGTGGACCCGGTGAGGTACCCCGGGGCAAGAAGACTCGAATTGTTAGACGGTGAGCCTGGCAGGGGAGCACTACCTACCGGTGATAGTATTTGGACCCGTCGGTTATCCGGAGGATAACGATCGGAGCATGAGATGGATATGAGGGGCCGACCAGAGTAGTCGGCGCCGGAGACAAGGTATTTGAGGGCTGATCTGAGGATACGGCACCTGAGATATGAGGATTTACGTGTCGATGCTGGACACAGGTTTTCATGATGTTTCGAAGTGTCGATGCTGGACACTGAGGTTCCATGATTTGAGGTGTCGCGAGGGGCACACGTTGATTTATATTCTCATACTTTCATACATATGCTTTTTATGATATTTACATGCATGATATTGTGGTGTCATTGGTTGACACGTAGATGAGATCCACATGCATACATACATTGATTATATGGTTGGATGAGATCCACATGCATACATACATTGATTATATGGTTGGATGAGATCTACTTGCATACAGACATTGGTTATATTGTTGGATTATATCTGTATACATATAGGTATTAATTACATTGTTGGCACATATGATGACCCGGTCACACTAGATATCATAGTATTACCTTTATGATATAGTTGACCCAGGAGTCGTTGTTTATTCGATTTCTACTTTTAGATGTTTTTCTACTCACCAGTTGGCAACTCACCGCCGTTGTGCCATAGTTCTTGCAGGTTGACCACATGGATCAGTAGCGGCATCGCTGGCATACAGTTACTTTTGGGTGGTTTGCTTGGTAGGTGGGACATTTGTATCGTACCCACTCTTGTATTTATATTTCATATTGTATTTGACTCCATCAACCAAAACTAGAATGTGTATAAGTAATGAGACTTAGCAAGACTTGTAGTGCGAGATTTGAGTGATGGTTTCTTTTTGTTCGCTTTTGGGTTTTATGTCTTGCTTTTCCTTTTTGTGGTGAACTTCGCCGTTGGGCGTCGTATACTCATTTTTACTGTCTTGCGTGGTTGTGATCCGCCAGTTGGCGAAGTGCTAGCTCCCGCTTGGGGATGCCATTATTATTGTTATGTATTTGTGGTTTTGGATCAAAATATTCAAAGGAGGTGCTGCCCAAATTTTTAAAAAGACGAAACGCGTTTTCAAACAAGTAAATTTCACTTGCATTTTCATGGTCCTTTTCTATGCATTAAGAAAACTTGATTTCATTATACCTTTATTTCAAAACATCACCTCTTTTATTTTCTTAAAAAGGTTTAGATTTCTGGGTTTCAGCTTACTTGAATTACGTTACGTCTTTAGACGTTGCGTGATTTAAGTGTTGGTCACGAGCTAATATTTCGGGTCGTGACAATCTCGGGCTCCATTAGTCCGGATCAGCCCATATCATCATATCACGACCACGATCGGTATCCTACAGATATCCGCCGCGCTAAACTATCTCGAGCTTCGTAAGTCCGGATCGGCCCATGTCATCATATCACGAGAAAAACTGCAACTTGTAATTTGAAAGATAATGAGTTTATAAAATTCTTACGGTTTCCCCCAAAATCCAGAAATCTGATAAATACTGAAATCCCCAAGAAGAATCACAATATATAAACATGGCGGTAAGAATGGATGTCCAAAATATCAATAACATGCAATGCGATGTATGGATAGAAAACTATGTATGAACGATGATGCGATGAGGCAAATGACTAACAATCTACATATAATACATGATGCAAAGCACCGATATTGATTTTACGCAAGTTCTATAGTGTTCGTGACATATCAATTACCAAAGGCGTGTGTGTTCGCATGAATAGTGCACGTGCGGCATGAATCAATGGTAATGGTGCAAGTGTCCTAATGAATAACATCGTAATTAAGAATATGAATATGCCATGATATGGATGATTTGAGACTACGCATATAGATGCAATAAATACTCATCATTCCTAATTATCGGGCGCCTCGCGCCATTCAGACAATCCCCCATAGATGTGTACATCTACTCACCAGGACGCCTCGGCTAATCCGATCCGATCTCAGCCTTGTCTTTTCCGCGCCACATCCGACGCCTTTGCACCCGATCCTTGAATCGCACACAAGTAAATAAGAGGGTAGATATATAAATAGTCGCGGACATAAACGATACAGGTTAACCACGCGCACTAACTAGACGCGCACGCACTTGGTGCACAAAACGCGCCCGCGACAACGCCACAAACCACAACCAGGGTCGCCATACGTGGCAAAACCCAAACCTAAAACCCAATCGTACCAATCGCGCATTTACAACACACTAAATATTATATGAAATAGGTAGTAAACCATCAAAACCTCAAACTTAATTCAAATCGATTTATTCCAAAAACCCCGTAAGCAACCATTAACCGTTTTAGTACAAATCTAGATGTTTTAGCAAGTCTAACGGCCACAAAGCTCACTTAATATCTTAATTTGGCCATACAATTACTAACTATATTTTAATTTCACCTATTTACACACTAATTAAAATCTTAGTTTGAAAAATTATATAATTAAGACAATTTAAAAATAACAATCATCAACTTAACAACTAGATTAGATTTTTCATGTCTTAAAATATTAAACTACACATTGTAACCATAAACAAATGATAAAAAACCCTAACTTGATCTTAAACCCTTTTCTTGATAACCAAACCTTGAATTAAAACCATATTTAAACACCAAATTAGCTTAGATTGAAGTAATTATCCAACAAGTAACCATTGGGTTAGGATTTATACCTTACAATTTTTTGAGATCTAGCTTGCAACTTGACCTTCCAAAATGGTTCTCTTTCTCCAAGATCCTTGCTAGATTTGATCAAAGAATGCTTTTGAAAATTTTTAATGGGAATTAGAGTTAATTTTATGGATTTTTGATAAAGAAATGAGGTTTTAGAAATGAAAAGAAGAAGAAGACTTGAAGGGGGGCTGCTGTGAAATAGACGAGCACAAGGAAGGGAAATAGAGAGTGTAGGAGGTAGCCTTACCTCCACAACACACACACCATTCCACAAGCCAACATGCACCATACTTCTATTTCTAATTATTTTCATTTTCTTTTATTTATATATAAGTTTAATATAAATCTATAACCATGGTCAAACCTTGTTTAAAACAACATGTTACAATTTGTTTAATTGTGTCATGGTGCACAAAAATGTGTTAACCCATTCTAATTTGTAATTATCTCTAATTTGGAGTATAAGTGAAAGCTTATAATAATATTTAAATTAATTAACTAAGGAAAATATTTTAGTAAACTAACAATTTATAAGTGAATAATTAAATACCAATACTAGCAATTTACATAGCTAAAATAGGTATAATCAAGTTTATGTGGAAAAATAATTATAATTAAATTTTAGGGAAAACACAAGTTATATTACCGATTATCGGACGATTAACTTAAACGATTTTTAAAACGTTACACAAGTATCGATCTCCCGGACTTTAGTAAGGCTCCACAAGGTGAAATGAACAAGCTTGCTTGAAGTCTTCGAAGTCGAAAATGATCTACGTCAAGAAAACACTAACTCAAGTTAACTCTTCACTAATTAGGAATTAGTGGAACAAACAACCTAAACTAAATGGCTGATCTAGTGATGGTTGATGAAGTAGGAATTTTCCTCAATTTAGATTTATTTTTCTCACAAATTTTCTTCACCTTCTAAAAACCTAAAGAGCTCTATCTTGATGAAGAAGAAGATAAAGTCAATAATGTTATGGTAATCATGGGTGAGAAATATCTCATATAACTCATGTAGAGACTTAACCATGGATTTAGATAATGGTTAGGTTAATAAATATCTATGGTAAGACAAAATTAGTGGACTAAGTCAATGGTTCCACAAGCTTCCACAAGCTTCACCCATATGCTAGTTTCCAACAAATTTTGATTTACATTAAATAAATAAACCCCACATTATCAGGAGCAAGGTGTGAGTCTCATACACCCATGTAGCTTGTAGTAACAAGCATGACACAATAATATATATCACATATATATTAAATGTGCTCAAGTGAGAAAAAAATGCTTAAGTGAGCTAATATGTAGCATTTCAAAAAAATAAAATATTATTTTTTTGGGAATTTTTATAATTTAATATTATTTTAATGAATATTTTAATATTTCGGTATAATTAAATACCGATAAATGGGGAAAATTTTGGAAAAATTATGGAAAATTCTAAAATAAGGTATTTTATGGAATTATGTCATTTTTTAGTTTTTATGATTAATTATATACTATTTTAGTGCTAATTGCGATTAAAAATCGCTAATTTGATTTTTAACAATTTTGTGCAAAACATGCACATTATCATTTTTCCACACTTGTGACATTTTCTTACATGTTGTGGGTAGATGGTGGCCTAGGGTTACCATTGAGTGAGAAGAAATGAGAAGGAAAAGAAAAAGGAAAAGAAAAAGTAAAGTATGATGATGAGAGAGGGGGGGGGGGTTTACTTTTGACTTGTTTGACCTTTCCTCCATCATTCTTCACACCCTTTTCACTCTCCCCCTCCCATGAGCTGTTGCTGCCCTTGCTCTCCCTCTTCTTCCTCCTCCCTCTTCAAGCTTAGATCCACCATGAATACAACCCCAAAACCCTATTCCCATTTCACAAAAAATGTTCCCAAGCTCACTAGCTACACATGGAACCTAGGAAGAGAGGATCTTGAGGATTTTAAGCAACTCAAGAATTTTCTTGAGTTGCCAAAAGAGGTAATTTCTTCACCCCTAGTATAATATTTCAATTTCTTATGCATCTATACTCATTTCATGTCGATATTGGGTAGTTTTGAGGACTTGAGAAATTCCAAGTTAGGGTTTAGGGTTTGATCTGAAATCAAAAGATGAATTGAGGTGTAATTAGAGACTATAACCCCTGGTGTGATGTTACATTGGACCAAACTAGAGGTTAGAACCCAGAATACGGATTTATATAATCGATATCGGGAAAAACTGTAAATCTGTCGCTGTTTTGGAAATCTGCTTTCACCCCGAGGCTCTTAAAATAATTTTGGTTGGGCAGTGAGATGTGCAGGCACCCTAGAACCACCACACAAAGCCCCAGCCCCTAACCCTTCAACCTGGCCGCAGATTTAATCCCTCTTGCCGCAAATTGTGGCCAGACCAGGTTGGAACCCCCCTCGTTTTTGTTCTGTAGCCTTATACCCTATAAACTAGACCCTTGGCATATGCAACTTTGACTGATTCCATTTAGGGTAGAATCTGGGATAGTTTTCTTGTGTTGGCGCATGTTTATGACTTGTTTTAGCATGGATTTTGGTATTTGGTCATTCGTTTCTGTCGGGCGGCGTTTGAACGTCAACGGCAAAGGGTTATTGGTCGTGTTTGCATGCGAGACTATAGGTTTTTACCTATGGGCGTAGTGTATGCCGTTTTCGTTTTCCGATGCAATTTTCATATGCTTTTTCGATTGTGTTATCTTGTAGGTACCCTACGTGATGTTGAGGCTATGAAGATGAAGATGGCGACATCGTCATCGACACACGAGAAGCAAGGTGAGTAGATTTATATCTACGGGGAGAAGTCGGGTGGATGGCGTATAGCACCCCCGCAGTTCGTGGTGATGTATACGAATACGTATACACACATATATTGATTTTATGTTGTTTGAGATTATTGATGATAAAGATGGGTTCTAGGTGTGATTGGAATGGTTTAGTGTTGCGAAACCCTAGAGTGGTGGTTGCACCACACACAAACACACACACACCCATACTTGCATACACTCTTCTTTCATATGTGCGTATTTGGGAATATATATTTATGTGTTCACATGGGTATGGGACTATGTGTTCACATACAGGATTTTAGGATGGTATTTGGGATTTGAGGTGAGTCGATGAGATTTGATTTGAGACTGTGAGATCGGTGATATGGCAGGATTTGTATTTGAGATACGTCATGATGTTATAGCGGATCTTTGGACGACGATACCATGTGAATAGTGATATAAATAAAATGGTCGACATGTGATCGTGATATGAGATATGATATGTTACGATGTTTATGATAGGCCGTATTGGACAATGTATACTTTTCTATGATGATATGTACTGGTGATATCGGTTTGACCGAGACTGTCGATCAATAGTCAGATCATGATTATATTGATGATATTAGTATTGTACTAGACGTAGGTCAGTACCCGGATTATGATCTTGATAAAGATGATACCAGATGAATAATATGATGAATGTGATATTGACCCGTACCCAGATTTGGGATGCCGTACGACGGATTTACGTACGAGCTATATATTAATGTTTGACCCGCACTCTTGACTTGGGAATATTTGATTATAGATATGGTATCGGATGTGATGTTATCGAGGCGGGATCACCGACTAATATATATATATGTATCGACTCAGAGGTTAGGCGGTTTCCTTACCTTCAGTCATCCTGTTAGCTCAGCCCTATAGTTTAGTGTAGTCGTTAGACTAGATTTACATTAAATACAGATTAGTTATCATTGTGATTAGTATTCAGCTGATTGGATTGGTTTAGTGTTGCGAAACCCTAGAGTAGTGGTTGCACCACACATACACACACACACCCATACTTGCATACATACTTCTTTCATATGTGCGTATTTGGGAATATATATTTTTGTGTTCACATGTGTATGGGACTATGTGTTCACATACTGGATTAGAGGATGATATTTGGGATTTGAGGTGAGTCGATGAGATTTGATTTGAGACCGTGAGATCGGTGATATGGCAGGATTTGTATTTGAGATACGTCATGATGTTATAGCGGATTTTTGGACGACGATACCATGTGAATAGTGATATTAATAAAATGGTCGACATGTGATCGTAATATGAGATATGATATGTTAGGATGTTTATGATAGGCCGTATTGGACGATGTGTACTTTTCTATGATGATATGTACTGGTGATATCGGTTTGTACGAGACTGTCGATCAGTAGTCAGATCATGATTATATTGATGATATTAGTATTGTACTAGACGTAGGTCAGTACCCGGATTATGATCTTGATAAAGATGATACCAGATGAATAATATGATGAATGTGATATTGACCCGTACCCAGATTTGGGATGTCGTACGACGGATTTACGTACGTGCTATATATTGATGTTCGATCCGCACTCTTGACTTGGGAATATTTGATTATAGATATGATATCGGATGTGATGTTATCGAGGCGGGATCACCGACTAATATATATATATATATATATATATATATGTACGTATGTATCGACTCAGAGGTTAGGCGGTTTCCTTACCTTCAGTCATCCTGTTAGCTCAGCCCTATAGTTTAGTGTAGTTGTTAGACTAGATTTACATTAAATGCAGATTAGTTATCATTGTGATTAGTATTCAGCTCCCGCACATTATTGCTGTTCGCTCCGGATTGCATACTTATTTTGTGATTCATGTACCGTTATTGATATCATGCTGTTAGGACACCATCGCCATTACCGATGACGCGTATGTACCACGTACACTTACTTGCCGGCTCACACACATCTTCATCGGTAATTGCCATGTCACGAACACTTTAGAAAATACTATTTCATTGACATAGTTTGTTAGCTAATATTTTGGACATGACATTAGTGTACTTGCCTTATATGCTAGTTTTGACATTGTAGTTATTACTTGCTACTTCATGCATATTATTATTCACTGTTATGCCGCATTCATGGATTTTTATGCCTATATTCACTATTTACATGCTATTGAGGATTTGGATTCGGACTTTCATGAGATTTCCTGGATTTGGGGGAAAACCGCAAAAACATTTATAAAATTCTTTTCTCTCTCTTTTTAAATGAAAAGCGCGGTTTTCCCATGATGTATGAGTCGTCCACCATGAGTATGCTGATGGATTTCGAGACCCGATTCGAGGAGATGGATGAACCGTTTCGGGTACATGGTGGGCCCGATGCGGTACCCCAGGGCGAGAAGGTCGCAGAGGATGGCGTTGAGGCTGGCAGGGGAGCACTATCGACCGGTGATTTTACCGAACGCATCGGATATCCGGAGGATACCGTCGTCGTCTTGAGATTGATGGTAGGGGCCGGTCTGGACTGACGGCGCCCTAGATAGTGAGATTGAGATATTGAGATTTTGAGATATTGAGGTACAGAGATTGTGACACAGAGATATCGAGATATTTGGATACCTGTTTTGTGTCGATGCTAGGCACTGTTTATGCTGATTTCATTTATGATATCTCGTTTTTAAAAAAGATACATAAAACTCACTAATTTATGAAAGCAGTTTTCTTCAGTACATGCATTCTGTTTCATGCATTCATTCATCATCCATATGATATATTGCTATCTAAGGCACTGACACGAGCACTTGGTATTCCCGTTGTTTAGAGGTATACCCTTGCCATTGTTATAGGCTGCTGGTTATATTTTTGAGGATATATTATGATCGTATGATTTTGGATTGCGTTGTTCATGCGATTTCTGTTCGTAAATGTTTTTCTACTCACGAGTTGGCAACTCACCCCCGTTGTGCCACAGTTTCTTGCAGGTTTTGCCGTACAGGTTTCATTACGGCTTTGCTGGCACTGTTTCTTTTCGGGTGACTTGCTAGTAGGTGGGTTTATTTGTATCGTACCCATCACTATACTCTGTATATTATTATTCAGTTGTATCTAGAAGTTCAACCAACCAAACATGTATTTATTTCAGATAGAGACCAGTGTTGTTTATTTTTTCGACCTTAGAGTCGCGCGTTATATTTCTTTGGATTTCATGTTGTTTTGAGTTTCCTTTTCTGTTGTGATCCTTGCCTTTCGGCGTTGTATATTATATTGCTTGCATGGTTGTGACCGTCGATGGACGAAGAGCTAGCTCCCGCTTGGGGATGCCTTTATTCATTATATATGCTTATTCAGGTTTTGTACCCTTTTGGGGTCTGTTTTTACAAAGGAAACTCTGCCGAAATTTTTTAGAAAAGACTTGTGATTTTAAAAATGCATATTTCGGCATAGGTTGCAAACTATTTGATTTAAATTGGTTTTTCCTTCACTCGACTACTTTTCTTGGTTTGGATTTCTGGGTTTTCGGCTTACTTAGATTACGTACGCCTCGAGACGTTTCGTGGTCTAAGTGTCGTTCATGTTCCGTACTTTCGGGTCGTGACAAAGTTGGTATAAGAGTGTTAGGTTTTACCTTCGGAGCATAGGATGACCCTTGGTTGCTGGAATAGGTGACTAAGGTAGAGTGACGTACCGTGGGTATGTTCCGCGGCATATTTACGATACGCTACTCCACTTAAGAAGCCTTAGGATGTACATTTCTTTGCTCAGTATTATATTCATTCCTGATCTAGCCTCATCGGTACCAGTTATGGTTTTTCTGCCACGATTACGGGCAGGGAGAGCTACAGCTAGAGTTGCGGTCAGCATGAGCTTGTTACGAACGAGGACTGACCAGGGCATGATTCCGGCGACACACAATTGCAGAGATGTATTTTTTTATTGTGTTTTGCCCCACGAGCATTTGATGGATCGCTGTATGAGATTACTCGGACGTGCAGATCAGCACCAGAGGATTGAGCCACTGATAGAGGCCAACCAGATTTTGATGACCGTTGATGTACTGCTTATTCATGGTGATTGAGGCAGAGTTCAGCATGTAGATGAGTGAGCCAGTTGCTGCTGCGAACGACGAGATATCGCCCCAGATGTTGGAGCTACTGCAGTACGAGTTGTACTAAGAGATGAGAGAAGGTTGCTAGTCACCGAGGATGAATGACTAGGACATGTAGTTCATTCGCTACCCCGATGCAAGGTCATCAGATAGATTGATTCCAATTAGAGATGACTTCACGCGGAGACGTTGAGAGTCGACAGAGACGATCGAATGTCAGAAACCTACTATTCCAAGTTTAAGGTATTCGGAAGGACATGCAGGCAATTCTATGGACCCTCTAGAAGAATGAAACCCTAACTTGTCTTAATGACCGTGTGAAATCCTTTGAACCTTAGGGTTTGCGGCAGTTCCGCGGCGCCATTAGTGAGGCTTGGGTTTTCCCTTCTACGGCTGGACCATCGATGCTGTGGTACGTGTAAGTGCACGGCAGCGCCCCGGCCGTCATTCCGAGGCCAAAATGCGGAAACGAAATTTTTCTTTAAACTTTAAAACTGGCACTACCGCATACTAAAAACCCGGATCGGGCCCTTAATCTAATGCTAGCTAACTAGAGAATTGGTAGAGAGATATACCGAGCGATCCGTATCCTTCGGTCTTCTCGTCGTCATCCCGATCTCCCCGCGGAATCTCCATTCTTCATCTCCTCGTCGAAAGGGCACCACATCGCCGGGTTCTTTTACGGGCTCCCACCTCTTGACCGAGGCAACTCGGGCACGAAGTTGGTGAGTCGACGTGTCCAAGAATGCTGTAGGCTAAGTGTAGAATGGTTTTGTCTCATGGGGTCATAAGAAGTTGCCATTTGGAAATGGAGATGAAGTTACAAGCTTTTTTGGATGAGCAAGGGGAATTTTGCAAGCCAAAAGAGATCAAAATCGCACACCAAAAAAATGGACAGCCCTCATCATCTTGTGGCTGGCCCCAATGAGAGAGGAGGAGGGAGTGGATCAATAATAATGTAGGAAAGAATGATGAGTGATGATGAGAAAATAAATGATCACAACAAAAGTTTCCACTCCATCAACCATCTCATCACCAAAGTGAAGCAATCATTAACCAAAAGAAGTCAAATGATAGTTGAACCATCATGAAGCAACAATTTACAAAGACCGCCCTCCACAATGCTAATTTGCACATTTGTAAATAAGCCTTCCTCCACCAATTTTCAGCCAAGGAAAGAAACAAAGGAAAATGGCCGAAACGGAATGTAAACTGGCAGCTTCAAAAAACCGATTCCGTAATAAATTACAGGAAAACCCCGCGACTGTATATACATACCCACATTTATATTCCGACCGAATACAAATGCAATGAGACAAAATCTACACTGTACAATACTAGGATCAGCTTAAACCAAAGCCCGCTAGTATTATCCGTCCGATCATGATCCGTGCAATACTGCACGTATATGATTGAACCCTGCCATATCTCCATACGGCCTCTACAGCATTTCGCTCGAAACTTTAAGAAACTGTCTGTGGAGGACTCTAAAGACTCGTTAATCCCTTGGCTGTGGATTTAACCACTAACACGTCAGAGGTATTAGTCATACGTAACGGGCTACCAGGTATGGACCAAAAGGTACATCGATGAGCGAACTCATCCTGACACCCTACTGAGCCTGTCAGTGACAATATCCATACAGTCCTGTCCGTTCGTCTATGAGTATCGCATGCGGGCCTAGGGGTTTGGTAAAAGTCAGACCCCCAAAAGCGGTACAAGTCGTGTCGGAGTGTAGCCCAGAACACCCTGAGATATTACTGGAATACCTACCAGTAAATCTCCTGCCTTGGCCAAGGACATCGTGTAATGGCTTTCCAAGACACAGCGCGACCTCACCCCCAATATTGGGAGAGACGAACCCCTGCAGATCCGCTCACTGCCTCCATGTGGCTCGGCACTGTACCCAACTAAAACCTATTTGCATGACTCCTTTGAGCCGTGGTAGGATAGTAATCAAAGTACAGTGGGAACCCACATGAGACAAATGACGATCTCAGGTCGATGAACTAACCTGTACACATGTCACTAGGGAACTGCTATCTGACGTCTGGTATAAGACCAACTAGCATGTTCCCGGCGAGTCCTGTCCGGTGTACTCATAACCCAATGAGCACCTGTATACATCTTAGGTGAACCAACTGACACCAGTGGCTTGTAAGACCGGCCACCGCCCCTCGTTGGGGTCTCGACTGTATACACTAGTCTACTCTGGAGTATCGATGTCCTGTCTCAAAAACTCCCACGACTATGGACCTTTCAAGGATGTGCTTATAGACCCCAGCTCCTACGTATATGATCGCCATCATACTGCTGGCCGTCAAGTAAGAATCTTAAGGGCTCTATCAATGTGCAATAGTGAGTTGTAAGGTCACCTAAAGCAGTACACGATTATAAAGATAAAGCAGATAGCATACTATCATCTTGAGTACGATTGTTCTACCGGCATAGGTCCTCCCTCAATCACTGCAATCACATGCCTGTGATCCAATAATTGACTCTGAGGGCACTATCTCCAACAATCTCCCACTTGCACTCAAGGCTAATTATTACGATGTCGTATACTCACAGCCCGTGTGATACCGAACACCCAACTCCTCTACTAATCAGTCTCACAAAACCCGCTTGCGAAACTAATGCGTTCGAGGAATAGCCTTAGTGAGTGGATCCGATCTAATGTTGCTTTCTATGTCTCTCTTTATCTCATTTTCGCGGAGAAATACATCTCCCGAAATGAGCAATACCTGTCTTAGAATATGTCTGGATATTTGATGGGACCTAGTTCATAAATGAACTCCAAATCCAAACCTTTAGACTGTATTGTCAACTGAACTTAATCAGTATCCTGCGCCATGCCTCCCTCAGTATCCACTTGGACCACCATTCCAAATTATTGCCCCTCGTTAGAGGGAAAACTATAATTCTGACAGTCACTATGTCATCCAGGTCACTTTGGAAGCCTGGAATGATAACTGTCACCCGAATGAGGCCGTCGTTATCATTTCCCCAGAACATCAACTTATGTTCTAAAACTTCTTCCGAATGTTTCTCCAGGATTGGATCAATATCAACTTATTGCATCTACTGCAAAAACAACATCTGGTGTGGTATTTGACATCTCATGATTGATTCAATTGCCTAAGCAAGTGATCTGCCAATCATGCACATCCCTCTCCTCTTTAGTCTGTAAGACTGCTTTAGAGAGGGTGACTCCATCACCTGCAGTCACACTACCGTGCCAGGAGTCGTCCATTCTAAAACACCTTTAGAATGCTGTCTAAATACCCAGATTGGAAAACTACCCAAATCTAGATCTATAACCATAGATCCAGTAACCATAATATCTTGATATCATATCCAAGTCCCATGTGGAGAAACCACTGTGCGACAACCAAAGTATAACCGATCGTAGTATAGGAACTTCACTTCCTACTCTGTGTATGTCATCTAAATACCAGGACATCACACCTTACTACCATTTTAACAGATCCATCCCCTATTCTGATGAAGTCAAACCTATGACTCTCACATCAGAAATAGATGATCTATCTCCGCTACAACTGCTTTAGTCCATAAATAGACTTAAGCTACTTGTCCACTACGCTTCCGCTGCTCCCACTGACTATGACAACCCTCTGGCAGAATCATATCGACGTATGCTTCTAAAGCCAATTCAGAAAAACGCTATACTCATCCTCCTGCCGGGTCTCATAGTCTGGAACAACAGCAATGACAAGTCTGGGTAAATAAGAACCTCCATGTCACCGTCCTTGAGGCTACCGGAGTACCTCTCGGGTGCCTGAGGTTACACACCATATCTGTGGAGTGTCAAATAGAATGTCAAACCAAATTGAATCTTTAGGTTCTTATCAAATTTTCAGTAATCGTTTGCGGTTCTGGAATCACTTCCAGTTCTACCATACTCCCACTTCTGTTTTCTGAAAAAAAATCCATTTTACTTAAAACTGTGGCGAGTCTAGAACAATATCACTATTGATCTTCCAGATGGTAGAAATTCAACCCTCGTCATAGCCTGGGTCAACCCATAAAACAGCCATTACAGAAACGTGCCTTGAGTTTTCCAGAGTCTGGTTTTAAGCATAAGTTGGACAACTCCCCGTACCTTAACATCGTCAAGATATGAACTGCTCTATATCCAATACAGAAACAGAGGCACTGATTTAATTGAACCAGATTCAAATCATGCAGCTGTCTCTGGTGCATGTCAACTAAATGGAAGGAGGCCAATCAGCGTTACTCAACTTAGGAGTGCTTCCAATTATGAGTAGCCTGAAAGAGAAGCAAGTTCTCTCAAAACCATTACTATCACTTGAATACCACACAAGTATCTACATCTTCAGCCACCTTGAAGAATCCCCATACTTGCAACACCTGGTTCTCTACTTTATTCATATACCCATAACTTCTCAAAATTCGGACCCTGCGTTTCTACGAAACACTTGTCTAAAAACTAGAGAAGTCATAAGTAAACCGAATGTAGTACGAGGACCAACCCCTCTGTCCTAATGGACACTGGACAATATACAATACTCTATATAAGTCCTTTGAGTCTAATAACTTATTCCCTGTGTGTCGTAGGTTGAAAACTGTACTTATGGTTAAGAAGAATTACACCGCTGTTTAATGCTCCTTACCTAACCATCTACTGATATAGGTAAATGTTATAGACATAATTTCAAAAAGTTATATCTCACTCTATAAAGATAGACGTACATATATGTCAATTTGAAACTGGTGCATAACAACGGATATTCAAAACCAAATATTTGGCGTCTGGCAAACAACCCAGGTGATTTCCTCAAATATCACCAATTACAACGAATTCCGATATAGTGAGGATGATCACCTAATTCACAATAAATTACTCCAACTCATCATTTGTAAAACTATACAGATGTGAGAATAAATCCTAGTAAATACATACCCCGGAGCAAGGGCTAATTAGGAAATCAGTTTTTTTTTAACAGTACACAGTGAGACTGAAACATTGAAATGTTTCGTAGGGGTATCCGGGTATTCCTAGTAATTCCTCTTCCATTGTCCAGATTCACAACTGTAACCATATATTTCTTTTCCATCTCTCCAAATCTCTTCATATGTTTTTAGTCATTACCTTCTGTACACCCTCTTAGGCTAAATGGTTTTCTTCCTTCCCTACCTTTCGGCACCAGCTTATGGTTTGGAAGAAAAATATCCAATAAGCATAATGGGTGTACTGTCCTAATCCTAAGAGTACTCGTAACCTGAGAGAAGGTGATGGTAAAAAACAACCGAATAAACCTTATTCCTATTTCTCCGGAACCAGAATCCATCACCGAACTGGAACAAGTTCCTTTCGAGTTCGTATATAACCATACGATGGAGTATCCAAATAAACTGTGGATCTTCGTAGTGATACGGAGTGTTCTGGAGAAATACAAAGGTGAAGTGCGAGTGGTAATGAAATACTTGGTTTGGTCGTGAATAGCAGTCGCAGTTTATTTTACCCTCTTACTAATCCCTTTATTTGTCTTTACATAATACCTTTTGTACACCATCGTTAGGCTAATTGGTTTTCTTCATTCCCTACCGGTCGACACATGCCTATGGTTTGGAAGAAGACTATCCAATTTGCGTAATAGGTGTACTATCCACTAATCCAAGGAGCACTCGCAATTTGAGAGAATGTAAAAAGGAAAAGACAACTGAATAGTCCTATTCGTTTTCTCCAGAACCAGAAACCATCCTCGAATTCGGAACAAGTTCCTTCGAGTTCGTATATAACCATATGATGGTTTTATCCAATGGAAGTGGATGTTCATAGTAATACGGGGTGTCCTGGAGAAAAGGGTGAAAGTAGGAGTGGTAATGAGGTATGCAACTCAGACAATCCAAAAGCCAGTGTTTAAGAAGGTTCGGTTAATCTTGGTCACTGAGTCATAGTCAAGGGTCGGGTCAAGGTCACTGCCAAAGAGAGAGAGAAAAGAAACACTCAGCGTGCACTCTAACCTAGATCAGAATGGTTACCAATTTATCTAATCAGGAAACCTCCCACTGTAACCTCAAATTCTTCTCCAAACCCGAAAGAAGAATTAGTCGGGATCACCCGAGGAGTAAACCAACTCATCAGTAGGAATCGGGAACCAACTATCATCGCATGATAACGTGATGGAATCCACTCACGTTATCACACTCCAGAAGGTATGCGCATAACTGGCAAGTTTCAGTTTCTTTAGAAACTCCCGATGTGATTTTTTACCCCATGCTCTTATGACCTTGACGAAGGCCAACAAATCATAAGTCACATGTCAAGTTCTACCCGTCATTATCCAGGTTGATTTGAACCCACCCGTACCTACCCTTGACTTTGGCCAACAAGGCAGTACGACTTTCCCAAACCAACGCATCTATCTATGCAGCAAAAAAGTAACAAGCAGCTACCATACACTATGCCTTGACGAAGGCCAACAAACATAGCATGAATACTATGTGCTACCCGTTTGAAACGATGGAGGGCTATGAATAGTTTTGGCGAAAAACCTTTAACGTAATGAACTTGATATTGTTGAAGGAACCAGATAGCTTTTATAAAAATATAGTGGCGAAAACCTTTGCTAAAGAGGTCACTCCCGGTGAAGGGATCTCGGCTCTTTCCCCGTAGAATGAGGTGCAGGATATTCCAACAGAATACCACAATGCAAAGCAAAAGTAATCGACTATAGTGAAGTTATTGCCCTGACGCAAACTTCTGTCCAAGGGGTCACTCCCGGTGAAGGGATTTCGGCCCTTGCCTCGTCGACTGAGGTGCTGGATATTCATAACCGAATACCACTGTGCAAAACAAAAGAGAACGTCCTTGCAATAACAGCCTTTTGAAAAATGTTCCGACAACAACAGAATAGGTTTGTTTAGCTTGCATTGATCTAAATCAATGCAGTCCCATCAATTGATCACACCAATAAAGAACGAAAATAATAATGTACGTATACGCCATCCGCATTCGCCACTGGGTCCCGTCATCACCCGTTAGGTTACTTAACTAACGACAGAGCGGGGACTGGACTAGCGCGGATGCAAAACATATACAACATCTACTAGTATATATATCAATATATAATATTCGCTCAAGGCGTAATAAAATGCAACATCACAGAAATGTAATAAACATCACAGAACAATACAGATATCTGGGATCCCCGGATATTATAGAGCTGCTACTGAAACCCGACGTTCCCCTGGTCGTGTGGATAGCCTGTGCAATGAAATCCTAGACCCCTACGGGCACGGAAAGTTACCCGCCGAAACCTGAAGCGAAGCAGCCCTCATCAGCAACGTGAATGGACAACCCAGCACTTCACGGAATTCGGTAACTTGGGCACCCCTCTTTGGGTCAACCTGTACCCCCTACGAGTGCGGCGAATAGCCCGCCAATTCTAGAGTGAAGCCCCCTCCGTCTCAACAACATGAGATGCGGGCCCGTTGCCCTCTAGAACCCGGGTACCCGTGCACCTCTCCGCGGGGTAATCCTAGTACAGAAAGTAAAATATACAACGGGTACATCGACCTCAGCACGGTCGTGCCCCAAAAGAATAATATACATACAGGCAGTGACGGCAGTCCACATGTCGGACGCTCGCCCCGCAATATCAAATGTACATATACAACCAGACTGTACTAACATTGCATCCAGGCTATCCCCCACGACAAATCCTCAACATCACAGCACAACACATAACATCAACGTGAATGTCACGTTCGTAAATCCGTCTAAAAGGGCTATAGCAGTTAGACAGGATTTATCGATCAAGTGACATTCACGGTCGTAGATATAATGTAAATACTGTGAACTAACATGTTTAAAATTTTCGATCGACTAAATTTCCCGAAGTGGGCCCCAAGCACTACTGTAGCACTCAAAATAAATCTGGGCCCAAAAAATAATATACCAAAAACCCCATTTTCAAGACAGAGACAAAACTGGAATTTTGGTGCATTGTTAACTCCATACTGCGGCGGAACCGCGGCCGGAACAGGGGTATGGCCGCGGTTCCGCGGTGCTACAGGAACATCAGTAAGCCAAAATTTCACAGAATTCTTACAAAACCCTGCACGATTTTTTTGACATACCCAGAAAAATTTTTAGAGCACTAAATAAAATCGACAGAAACTAATGCTCTTGAAATCGCATTTTTTGGAATTTTTGTTCGATCGAAAATGTAAACACGTTACGGCAAGCTAGACTAGGTTAATGGCGTGGCTTTGATACCAGTGTAAGTGCACGGCAGCGCCCCGGCCGTCATTCCGAGGCCAAAATGCGGAAACGAAACTTTTCTTTAAACTTTGAAACCGGCGCTACCGCGTATTATAAACCCAGATCGGGCCATTAATCTAATGCTAGCTAACTAGAGAATGGGTAGAGAGATATACCGAGCGATCCGTGTCCTCCTGTCTTCTCTTCGTCATCCTGATCTCCCCACGGAATCTCCGATCTTCATCTCCTCGTTGGAAGGGCACCACATCGCCGGGTTCTTTTACGGGCTCCCACCTCTGGACCGAGGCAACTCGGGCATGAAGTTGGCAAGTCGATGTGTCCAAGAATGCTGTAGGCTAAGTGTAGAATGGTTTTGTCTCATGGGGTTATAAGAAGTTGCCATTTGGAAGTGGAGGTGAAGTTACAAGATTTTTTGGATTAGCAGGGGGAATTTTGCAAGCCAAAAGAGATCAAAATCCCCTACGAAAAAAATGGACAGCCCTCATCATCTTGTGGCCGGCCCCAATGAGAGAGGAGGAGGGAGTGGATCGATAATAATGTAGGAAAGAATGATGAGTGATGATGAGAAAATAAATGATCACAACAAAAGTTTCCACTCCATCAACCATGTCATCACCAAAGTCAAGCAATCATTAACCAAAAGAAGTCAAATGATGGTTGAACCATCATGAAGCAACAATTTACAAAGACCGCCCTTCACAATGCTAATTTGCAAATTTGCAAATAAGCCCTCCTCCACCAATTTTCAGCCAAGGAAAGAAACAAAGGAAAATGGCCGAAACGGAATGTAAACTGGAAACTTCAAAAAACCGATCCCATAATAAATTACAGGAAAACCCCGCGACTGTATTTACGTACCCACATTTGTATTCCGACCGAATACAAATGCAATGAGACAAAATCTACACTGTACAATACTAGGATCCGGCTTAAACCAAAGTCCGCTAGTATTATCCGTCCGATCATGATCTGTGCAATACCGCACGTATATGATTGAACCCTGCCATATCTCCATATGGCCTCTACAGCGTTTCGCCCGAAACTTTGAGAAACTGTCTGTGGGGGACTCTAAAGACTCGTCAATTCCTTGGCTGTGGATTTAACCACTAGCACGTCAGAGGTATTAGCCATACGTAACGGGCTACCAAGTATTGACCAAACTGGACGTCGATGAGCGAACTCATCCTGACACCCTACTGAGCCTGTCAGTGACAATATCCGTACAGTCTGGTCCGTTCGTCTATGAGTATCGCATGGCGGGCCTAGGGGGTTGGTAAAAGTCAGACCCCCAAAAGCGGTACATATCATGTCGGAGTGAGGCCCAGAACACCCTGAGATATTACTGGAATACCTACCAGTAAATCTCCTGCCTTGGCCAAGGACTTCTTGTAATGGCTCTCCTAAGCACAGCGTGACCTCACCCCTAATACCGGGAGAGACGAACCCCTGCAGATCCGCTCACTGCCTCCATGTGGCTCGGGACTGTACCCAACAAAAACATGTTTGCACGACTCCTTTGAGCCGTGGTTGGGTAGTAATCAAAGTACAATGGGAACTCACACGAGACAAATGACGATCTCAGGTCGATGAACTAATCTGTACACATGTCACCAGGGAACTGCTATCTGACATCTGGTATAAGACCAACTAGCATGTTCCCGGCGAGTCCTGTCCGGTGTACTCATAACCCAATGAGCACCTGTATACATCTTAGGTGAACCAACTGACACCAGTGGCTTGTAAGACCGGCCACCGCCCCTCGTCGGGGTCTCGACTGTATACACTAGTCTACTCTGGAGTATCAATGCCCTGTCTCGAAAACTCCCACGACTAGGGACCTTTTAATGATGTGCTTATAGACCCCAGCTCCCACGTATATGATCGCCATCATACTGCTGGCCGTCAAGCAAGAATCCTAAGGGCTCTATCAATGTGCAATAGTGACTTGTAAGGTCACCTAAAACAGTACACGATGATAAAGATAAACCAGATAGCATACTATTATCTTGAGTAAGACTGTTCTACCGGCATAGGTCCTCCCTCAATCACTGCAATCACGTGCCTGTGATCCAATAATTGACTCTGAGGGCACTATCTCCAATAGTACGTACTCGATACTATTAAACTGTACCCAAGATGTTGAGCTCTTGGGGCATTATAAGGTCTTGACGAATTGATCGAATGGTTCGACTTCATTCGGATGCTAGGTAATGAGATGCATATCTTGGGAGACTCCAGATATGAGGATAGCCGTTGGAGCTCAGTCCATGCAGCCACGACAAGACGAGTCCGAAGCAGTCGACATTAGAGAAAAGTGGAGTAAGAGCTTCGTGCGAGACACTGAGGAGCTGTTGTTACTCCCTGTTGAGATTATGGTCGGATATGTCTACAGAGGCGTTGGGATGCGACAACTTTCCGAGAAAATGTTGTGCTGAGGACACGGATGTCCATTGGGCGAGAAGAGATTATGCAAGAGTACCAGCCTCCGTACAGATCGGCATAGGAAAGATTGGAAGAGATCTTGAGCAGGATTCCTTCCAGGACACTGCGGCAATGATATTTGCACCTAGGATCAAATGTGTCACGTGCATTCAGTGAGCCATAGGCCGACGCCAGTGACATGCTGCTTTATGAGTGGTTGTGAGGATTGACCGAGAGATGACCAGAGAAGTGCCAGAACGGAATCGTCCCCGTTAGCACACCTGACACAGCCGATGAGCCGATGGATTGTGAGATTGGTAATCCACAGAGAAGATAAGGACCCAGAGACAGAGGACGCCAGACCGTGAGCAAGAGTCAAGTAGATATCTTGCGCTGTTAGCGTTGGATGCACCTACACCTTCCCGGCTTTGAAGGAGGATATACCGATGACGGTATTTATGATTTGTGATTTTGTGATTCGATTATCACGTATCCGTCACCTTGGATTTCAGTATTTTGGGCATTCTGTTTGCATGATTTAGTCTTGATGACTGAGTTTCATGATATTTGTTTTCTTGCACCTACTGGGTATTTGCATTTTGCTCATAGTTATTACGTTTGAGGTATTGATTATGATTTCATGCCTGTTTATTGCCTGTGATTTGATTTTTGCTTCCAGCACGTTTCATGCACTTTTAGTGTTTTGATTCGATTTGATGCACATGGTTGTGAGCTTATACACGCGGTATACCTGAATTAGATTGAGTCGTATTGTATACCGTCGATTTCGATTTTGATATTTATATTGATTCTTGCACTCCATGCATTGGATTTGGATTTTCGCGCATGTTGGCACATGCTTTGAGATACGATTTTGGTGCACACCAGATGCACTAAATCGAGATTCTTCGTGCATGTCAGATGCACCTGATTTTACTGTCGGGCACACACGTTGCCTATGACAGATGTTTCGTGCACACCTGTTGTACCTAGATGTTGTTTTTTGCACATGTATGGCACATATATGGATTTTGATTTCCGTGCACACCAGACGCACAGGGTATTCTTATATACATTTTTAGGATTGATATCTTATGGAGAAGTACATTTTTATGATATATGCTATGAGTTTTGTACTGAGCAGGACTAGTCAGAGGACAGTACCTGAGCATATTTGGCATGCATTGATAGATTTTGAAGGGATTTCCAAAAGCGAGCTATAGTCTCAGTATTTACCTACGTGTCTGATATGACACGAAACATTTTAAAAATAAGGGAACCCTACTAAATTATTTTCAAAAACGGCGGAACGTGCACATTAAAAAAAGGTACATATGTATATGGTTACTTTCTTATGATAGATGTCCGCCACTGGACAGTGTTATGCGCATTGCATAGCGACTTTAAAAGATTTGGCATGCATTTCCTCCGGATATTTACGTATATAGATTTGATATTTACATGTATAGTTTCGAGTTATATCATATTGGTTTCGCTTTGGATTTAGCATTCGTGTCTTTACCTTGAGTCCGATGATTGGGGGACACTTGACGGAGTTTCGATTTTGAGTTATCTGCTCATTACTCATGCGCATGCATTGCGCTATGATGCGTTTTATGTATTGATGATTCCGGAGCCCCGACGACTTGGACATTTTACAGAAATATTTTATAATTTGTGTGTTTAAATTTAAATTCGGGGACCGAATTTCTTTAAGGGGGGAAGATTGTAACATTTCAAAAAAATTAAATATTATTTTTTTGGGAATTTCTATAATTTAATATTATTTTAATGAATATTTTAATATTTCGGTATAATTAAATACCGATAAATGGGGAAAATTTTGGAAAAATTATGGAAAATTCTAAAATAGGGTATTTTATGGAATTATGTCATTTTTAAGTTTTTATGATTAATTATATCCTATTTTAGTGCTAATCGCGATTAAAAATCGCTAATTGGAGTCTTAGCATTTTTGTGCAAAACATGCACATTATCATTTTTCCACACTTGTTACATTTTCTTACATGTTGTGGGTAGATGGTGGCCTAGGATTACCATTGAGTGAGAAGAAATGATAAGGAAAAGAACAAGGATAAGAAAAAGTAAAGTATGATGATGAGAGAGAGGGGGGTTACTTTTGACTTGTTTGACCTTTCCTCCATCATTCTTCACACCCTTTTCTCTCCCCCCCTCCCATGAGCTGCTGCTGCCCTTGCTCTCCCTCTTCTTCCTCCTCCCTCTTCAAGCTTAGATCCACCATGAATACAAACCCAAAACCCTATTCCCATTTCACAAAAAATGTTCCCAAGCTCACTAGCTACACATTGAACCTAGGAAGAGAGGACCTTGAGGACTTTGAGCAACTCAAGAATTTTCTTGAGTTGCCAAAGGAGGTAATTTCTACACCCCTAGTATAATATTTTGATTTCTTATGCATCTATACTCGTTTCATGTCGATATTGAGTAGTTTTGAGGACTTGAGAAATTCCAAGTTAGGGTTTAGGGTTTGATCTGAAATCAAAAGATGAATTGAGGTGTAATTAGAGACTATAACCCCTGGTGTGATGTTACATTGGACCAAACTAGAGGTTAGAACCCAGAATACGGATTTATGGAATCGATATCGGGAAAAACTGTAAATCTATCGCTGTTTTGGAAATCTGCTTTCACCCCGAGGCTCTTAAAATAATTTTGGTTGGGCAGTGAGATATGCAGGCACCCTGGAACCACCACACAAAGTCCTAGCCCCTAACCCTTCAACCTGGCCGTAGATTTAATCCCTCTGGTCGCAAATTGCGGCCAGAGCAGGTTGGAACCCCCTCGTTTTTGTTCTGTAGCCTTATACCCTATAAACTAGACCCTTGGCATATGCAACTTTGACTGATTCCATCTAGGGTAGAATCTGAGATAGTTTTCTTGTGTTGGCGCATGGTTTATGGCTTGGTTTAGCATGGATTTTGGTATTTGGTGATTCGTTTCTGTCGGGTGGCGTTTGAACGTCAACGGCAAAGGGTTATTGGTCGTAGTTGCACGCGAGACTATAGGTTTTTACCTATGGGCTTAGTGTATGCTGTTTTGGTTTTCCGATGCGAATTTCATGTGCTTTTGCGATTGTGTTATCTTGTAGGTACCCTACGTGATGTTGAGGCAATGAAGATGAAGATGGAGACATCGGCATCGGCACACGAGAAGCAAGGTGGGTAGATTTATATCTACGGGGAGAAGTCGGGTGGATGGCGTATAGCACCCCCGCAGTTCGTGGTGATGTATACGAATACATATACGCACATATATTGATTTTATGTTGTTTGAGATTAATAATAATAAAGATGAGTTCTAGGTGTGATTGGATTGGTTTAGTGTTGCGAAACCCTAAAGTAGTGGTTGCACCACACATACACACACACCCATAATTGCATACATTCTTCTTTCATATGTGCGTATATGGGAATATATATTTTTGTGTTCACATAGGTATGGGACTATGTGTTCACATACTGGATTTGAGGATGGTATTTGAGATTTGAGGTGAGTCAATGAGATTTGATTTGAGACCGTGAGATTGGTGATATGGCAGGATTCGTATTTGAGATACGTTATGATGTTATAGCGGATCTTTGGACGATGATACCATGTGAATAGTGATATAAATAAAATGGTCGACATATGATCGTGATATGAGATATGATATGTTAGGATGTTTATGATAGGCCGTAATGGACGATGTATACTTTTCTATGATGATATGTGCTGGTGATATCGGTTTGTATGAGACTGTCGATCAGTAGTCAGATCATGATTATATTGATGATATTAGTATTGTACTAGACGTAGGTCAGTACCCAGATTATGATCTTGATAAAGAGGATACCAGATGAATAATATAATGAATGTGATATTGACCCGTACCCAGATTTGGGAAGCCGTACGACGGATTTACGTACGAGCTATATATTGATGTTTGATTCGCACTCTTGACTTGGGAATATTTGATTGTAGATATAGTATCGGATGTGATGTTATCGAAGCGGGATCACCGACTAATATATATATATATATATATATATATATATATATATATATGCATCGACTCAGAGGTTAGGCGGTTTCCTTATCTTCAGTCAGCCTGTTAGCTCAGCCCTATAGTTTAGTGTAGTTGTTAGACTAGATTTATAATAAATGCAGATTAGTTATCATTGTGATTAGTATTCAGCTCCAGCACATTATTTCTGTTCGCTCCGGATCCCATACTTATTTTGTGATTCATGTACCGTTATTGATATCATGCTGTTAGGATATTAGCACCATTACCGATGACGCGTATGTACCACGTACACTTACTTGCCGGCTCACACACATCTTCATCGGTAATTGCCATGTTACGAACACTTTAGAAAATACTATTTCATTGACATAATTTGTTAGCTAATATTTTAGACATGACATTAGTGTACTTGCCTTATATGCTAGTTTAGACATTGTAGTTATTACTTGCTACTTCATGCATGTTATTATTCACTGTTATGCCGCATTCATGGATTCTTATGCCTATATTCCCTGTTTACATGCTATTGAGTATTTGGATTCGGATTTTCATGAGATTTCCTGGATTTAGGGAAAAACCGCAAAAACAATTATAAACTTCTTTTCTCTTTCTTTTTAAATGAAAAGCGCGGTTTTCCCATGATGTATGAGTCGTCCACTATGAGTTTGCTGATGGATTTCGAGACCCGATTCGAGGAGATGGATGAACCGTTTCGAGTACATGGTGGGCCCGGTGCGGTACCCCGGGGCGAGAAGGTCGCAGAGGATGGCGTTAAGCCTGGTAGGGGAGCACTACCGACCGGTGATTTTACCCGACGTGTCGGATATCCGGAGGATACCGTCGTCGTCTTGAGATTGATGGTAGGGGCCGGTCTGGACTGACGACGCCCTAGATAGTGAGATTGAGACATTGAGATTTTGAGATATTGAGGTACAGAGATATCGAGATATTTGGATACTTATTCTGTGTCGATGCTAGGCACTGGTTATGCTGATTTCATTTATGATACCTCGTTTTTAAAAAAGGTACAGAAATCTCACTAATTTATGAAAGCAGTTTTCTTCAGTACATGCATTCTGTTTCATGCATTCATACATCATCCATATGATATATTGCTATCTGAGGCACTGACACGAGAACTTGGTATTCCCGTTGTTTAGAGGTATACCCTTGCCATTGTTATAGGCTGCTGGTTATATTTTTGAGGATATATTATGATCGTATGACTTAGGATTGCGTTGTTCATGCGATTTCTGTTCGTAGATGTTTTTCTACTCACGAGTTGGCAACTCACCCCCGTTATGCCACAGTTTCTTGCAGGTTTTGCTGTACAGGTTTCATTACGGCTTTGCTGGCACTGCTTCTTTTCGGGTGACTTGCTAGTAGGTAGGTTTATTTGTATCGTACCCATCACTATACTCTGTATATTATTATTCAGTTGTATCTAGAAGTTGTTAGAGATAGTGCCCTCAAAGTCAATTATTGGATCGCAGGTACGTGATTGCAATGATTGAGGCAGGACCTATACCGATATGACAGTCTTGCTCGAGATGATAGTTTGCTATCTGGTTTGTCTTTATCATCGTATACATGCTTTAGTTCGCTATTTGCATGATTGATAGAGCCCATAGGATTCTGATTCACAGCCAGCAGTATGATGGTGATCATATACGTGGGAGCTGGGGTCTATAAGCACATCCTTAAAGTGTCCCTAGTCGTATGAGTTTTTGAGACAGGGCATCGATACTCTAGAGTAGATTAGTGTATACAGTCGAGACCCCGACGAGGGGCGGTGGCCGGTCTCACAAGCCACTGGTGTCAGTTGGATCACCTAAGATGTATACAGGTGCTCATTAGGTTATGAGTACACCGGACAGGACTCGCCGGGAATCTGCTAGTTGGTATTATACATATCGTCAGATAGAAATTCCCTGGTTACATGTGTACAGGTTAGTTCATCGACCTGAGATCGTCATTTGTCTCGTGTGAGTTCCCACTGTGCTTAGATTACTACCTTACCACGCTCAAAAGAGTTGTGCAAACAGGTTTTAGTTGGGTACAGTCCCGAGCCACATTGGAGGCAAGTGAGCGGATTGTCGGGGATTCGTCTCTCCCGGTATTGGGGGTTGTTGTCGTGCAGTGCACGGGTGGCCATCACTAGAAACCCTCGGCCGAGGTAGTGGAGAATTACTGATTTGGATCAGTAGTTTCTCAGGTGGTGATGGGCTTCATGCCGACACGATTTATCGCGTTATTAGGGGTCTGACTTTATCCACCCCCTAGACTCTATATGCGATACTCTTTAGACGAATGGACCGGACTGTATATACATTGTCACTGTCAGGCTCAGTAGGGTTTATAGATGATTTCGCTCGTCAGCTTCCCTTCCAATCAATACATAGGCAAAACGTTACGTGCAGCTTGTACCGCTGATGTGCTAGGGGTTATACCCAGTGCCAGTGTATTGATGAGTCATTAGAGTCCCCCACAGACACTTTCCCAAGTTCGGGCGAAACGTTGTAGAGGCCGTATGATGATATGGCAAGGTTCGGGAAAAGCACGTGCGTTTTCACACGTGTCGTTTTTCGGGCAGATAATACTGGTAGGCTTTGGTTTAAGCCGGAACCCAGTATTATACTGTGTAGATATAATATCTTTGTCTCAGTTGCATTTGTATTCGGTCGTAATACAAATGCGGATATGTTTATACTGATACGGGGTTATCCTGAAATTCATTTCCGGATCACTTTTGGAAGTTCCCAGTTTCCAGTTTTCTATCAGCCGTATTTTGACATTCGGTTAAATACGGATTTATCTTTTCTTGATGAGGGTGAGTCATGAGTGTGTGGAAGCTTCTTGGTGGTGACAAGGATGATGATGAGACTAGTGAGTCATTAGTTCATCAATTGTGCAATTAATGAATGATGACTAGTTTAGGTGATTCATTGTTTTCTTTAATTGTGTTCATACTAGGTGTCTTTATGACTCACTCTCTTCTTTATGCTTGTGGTCACCCCCCTCTCCTACACTCACCCCCCTCCTAATCTATATGTGGCCGGTCATTCTTTTGTGAATAAAGATGGTTGTTGTTTTGAAAAGATTAAGGATTTTGGTTCATGGAAATTGATATACTCCATTTCTCATTTCGTATCGATCCAAAAGGCAACTTCATTAACCGTTCGTCCATAGCCTTGGACGTAACGAGACAAAGTGTTCTACTCATTCTCTACTTCATCTTGGTCGTCTCTTTTAGCAAACATGACGATCGAGTTGCCTCGGTTCAGAGGCGGGAGCCCGTTTAAATATCCGTCGACGTGGTGCCACCTGGACGACAAGGCTGGAGATCGAGAAGATCGGAGCAGCCGCAACAAGCGTGGGATGATGGTTGAGGAATGAAGGACTCGGATCATTCGGTATAACGTTTCTACCCCCTTTGCAATTTGTTAGTTTAGCTTTAATGGCAGATCCTGGTTACGGTACACGATAGCACCAGTTGTAAAAAGTTTTTGTTCCGCATTTGGCGTCTGTTAGACGGCCGGGGCGCTACCGTGGACTTATAGTGGTATCAGAGCCTCACCATTAAGCTATACTAACTTGTGCTAACGTGTTTAAAACATCGATCGAACCGATTTTCAAAAACTGCAATTTCCATGTTCAAAGTTTCTGTCGATTTTTAAAATGGCCCAAAAATTATTTTGAACATACCAGAAAACAGAGCAGGCTTTTATTAGAAAATTGGTGATATTTGGTGGCCCAATTCCACAGAACCGCCGCGGATCCGCGGCCCAAACAAGGGTTTGGCCGTGGATCCGCCGCAGTTTTGTGAGATTGGTACTCCAAATTTCTACAGTGTGTTCTTCTTAGGAAATTGTGGCTTCTGAAATATTTCGTTAGGGCCCATATATTGTAACTGTACAACAGAAGCTTGTGGGACCCACTTTGGGAAATTTTATCGATCGAAATTTTAAACATGTTAGTATGCAATATTTACATTATATCTCCGACCGGGAATGTCATTTGATCGGTAAACCGCGTCTGATTGCTATAGTTTTTTAGACGGGTTTGCGAACGTGACATTCACGTTGATGTTCTGTGTTGTGCTGCGATGTTGCGGATATGTCGTGGTGGATAGCTGATCGCACGCTTTTGGCGTGTCGGATGTTCAAAGTTCTAAAGTTTACCGCGATCAGGACGGTGTCGCTATGCAGCTAGCCGGTTGAGCACGGGTCGATCCACAGGGAGATGGTTGTATGTCCTTTCTTGTTTTAGACGAGTCAATAAAGAATTTATATGTGTTTGTTCGATTCTATCCTAAGTGTATTATTTGCAAGTATAAAGTTGCTAAGAAAAAGATACGAGATTATAAGCTAAAGAAATCCGTACTCAAAACCTTTGAGCCGAGTCTTGACCAATTGAAGCTAGAGCAATCGGCAACAACGTGGATTAGGGGATTTAAGCGCGGTATTCATGGAATACGGCTTATTTACCCTTGTCCTTCCGTTCTTGTCTCTTACTTTCGCCTCCGGCCAAACCGAACGCAACCGGTCGCGGTTAGGAATCACCGTTACCTTGTTGGGGTAGGGTGCCTAACTTGGCGCTTGCGTATGGTTTGGGCGGAGTTCAATGGAAAATAACGGGAAAAGGAAATGAGAAAAGAAAATCTTAACTTACAATACCGTATTTATTCTTAACAATGATAATTACAACCATTCACAAAAACGAACCAAAAAGAGAGAACAAAAAGAAAAGAACAAAGAAAAGAAAAGATTACAAACAAGTGATTAAAGTGCATGGAATTAAATTGCAAGTAAGTAAAGCATTAATGTAAAGCAAGTAATAAAAAGCAAGAAAGAAACAAGAAACTAGAACTCAAGACAAGCATGGGATCAATAGCCAACCCTTAAACTTGCAAGCTCAATTAAGAGGTTGCAAGATCAAGAGAAGGGTAGAGAACGCATGTGAAATGAAGTGCTAATTCCATAAGAAAATACGACCCTTGAGATCAATAACAAACTCTTAACCTTTCAAGCTCAATGAAGAGGTTGTAAGATCAAGAGAAAGCAAGAATCTCAAGGGGAAATTAAACAAAAGAGAATGATACAAAAACCCTCATCTTCATTAATCTTCCACTCAAAAAGCTCTCACTACAATTTTCATGGAAAAAGTATGAAGAAGAAGAAGAAGAACTACAAAAAAAACTACAAAAGAGGAACAAAGAATGGACACAAAATTGGACCCTTGGATTAGCTCAATTCTGGATTATTTATAGGCAGGGAGCTGGAAATCTAGGGCAAGATTCTGGACCAATATGAAAGTACCAAACTGCCCCCAGAAAACGACAGTGAGAAGAGCCTATACGGCCGCGGATCCACGGCCTAGACCCCATGTTGGCCGCGGATCCGCGGCCATGTGGAGGCTTTAGGGGATCGGGCTTCTTTTGGGGTCTTGTGTTTGCATTTTCTTTTGTTTAACATATGCAGATTATCAATATCCTTCCTTGATTTCTTCAGTTTCCAGAAGTCAACAATGATGGCTTCATTTTTCAACACATTTGAATTTATCTCCCTCGAGCTCCGCGCACCCATTGATTCTTGTGCAGCCCCCCTCGTGCTCTGTGCTTGTCCCAGACACGAATGACCATTGTCATATGTCTTGTCTCTGGAACTGGTACTCGGCACTGGACGGATATGGATGACCGGAACCCGGTTTTTATCTGCTGTGACAGATGTTCTGTATTTGGTGTAACTGTGGAGATTTTATCTTGATTTGCAATATTTGTATTGGAAACCTGTAATCTGTAAATATGTAACAAACACAGATTAAAAGCACCTACCTATAAACACACGAGCGTAAGAATGGGCGGTATAAAATGCAATATTCTGGTATGAACAAATACCCCCAAACTTAACTTTTGCACGTCCCGAGCAAAACCAATTATTCACAAAAATAAAATCCTAACCGCACTTTCGCAGGGAATGCAATTGCACTGAGCGCGTGCAACAAGCCGTTAAACCTCTAGGTGTCCCTAGTAGGAGGAGTGTTGTCTCCTGAGGGTTTTCAGCGGATACTACCCACAAAATCCCGTCAAGCTAGTGTCATAAGTTAACGTCGATTCTACTCCTACAGTTTAGTATTTACGTTAGAAACTCTATCATCCTAAGTTAGAAATATCCAACCCTTATTTTTCACACCTCCTATCTATTTAACCTTGGATCTCCTGAGTTTTCCTTCTAAAGTGCGGCCTCAAATCAGGGATTTTTATCAACTTTACAGAAAACACAAGTCTTATTCTTTATTTCTATCTTTTATCCAAATATCGATTTTATACCCCTGCGTGTGTGTATATTTGCACCCCTACACTCAAGAATTCAATTCAAGCTATAATACCCTTGCCCTAGTACCTAATACTACTTCTTTTCATTAAGGATGGACGGATTTGCTCGCACACCTTTCATGCGACTATTAATGCTTCTTGAGGCACTAACGACCGATTACTGAATGTGTGAACTTTAAAGCTTAAATAGCAGTTTCCAGGTCTTGACTTTATTCTATTTTTTTCTTTTTCTTTTTCTTTTTCTTTTTCTTTTTCTTTTTCTTTACCGGATATATTTTTCAATATGCTCTTTTGGTGTTTAGCTTTAAATACCGTTTTTTCTTTCATACTAGGCTTTCAAGCAAGAGTATTTCTAGGTATTCTCTACTATCCCAAGTTTCAAGGTGCGTGTGAGTGCAGTTTGTAGGGTATATACTTTCTAAATTTGAACTCAAGAAAAGAAACTATTTTTCAGACTTATCCTTCAGTAAAGCTTCAATACTTTCCCCTCATCTTGACTTAACTCAAGAACTGAACTCAAAAATTGTACGGACGTATACTTACCAAAGTTAGACAGAATGAGGGTTATTTTTAGGGTTTTCAATTCCTAAGCCTAGAATTTAGTTATTTCTAATATATCAACTAAACTTTCAGAATAAAAATCTAAGTTACCCTATTAGCTAACTTAACGACAAAGTTTTTATATTTTTTGGAAAAACTTTCAATTTTTGTGGGTTTTTAATAAGGTGTGCAAATGCAAAATATACAAATGAATGCGAAGGAAGAAAGCTTACCGAGCACACCCCCAAACTTAAACTTGACAGTGCCCTCACTGTCAGGCTACACCAAGAGGGTCAAAATTGTTGGCGCTCCCTAAAAACAAATTATATAGAAAACAAAAAGGAAAACAAAAATATATACAAAAAAAGTGTCCCCCCCAAACTTAAGTAAAACAGTGTTTCAACTGTTAAGCGTTGAAGTTCAGGATTAGGGGGGAAAGAACAGTATCAAACTATACAAGGCCTTACACAGGCCAAAAGTGAGTACCAACCATTCAAAGATTTTATCTCTATAATGTGCTGGTTGGTGAAAGAATGCAGAGAGGTAAGAAATGGAGAATACGCGAGACCGTAATGGGATAGAAGTGGAATACGGTCTCGGTATATGAGAAGAAGAAGAAGGGCGGAAGGGAAAAAGAAGTGGAGTACGAACTTGAGGGTGCAAATGGAGTGAATAGATTAGCACAATTTATGATGAGCGATGTGTAAAAAGCGATTGTGCTAATCTATTAACCCGTCGAGAGATTGGGTCAAATCCCTCAAGATTCGTAAGAAGCCATGGGTACGCCGAACTTGGTAAACCAGACACAGGAAGTGAAAATGATACGGGTTCTTGCAAGGTCGGAACGATGGAAAGAATGGAGGGAAGTGATCGAGGAGGGGTATCGGTTAAAGGTTCAGGAGGGTGTACACAGTCAATGACAGGGACAGGATGAATGGGAAAATCCGACTCATCAATTAAAACTGGTTCATCCTCAAAACTATCCTCAATATTCTCCTCAAAATTTAGCACATTCATGCACTTCTCTTCAAAATCCAGACGCATACGGGGTTCGGGAAAAACATTTAATGACTCGGGATGATGATTTGAAGAGACAAACTCAGCCAAATCTACGGGTTCATCATCCGAAATATTCCCAGCGTCAATATCCTTAATCAAGTGAAAATCAAAATTCTCTGACACCTCAACAAAAGCATGGATATCAATTGATTCAGGTTCTAAAGTGGAGGTGTAGAGGTTAAAAGGTTTAGGATCAGTTTCACTTGGAAGAGACCCTTCACAATCGGGTAAATCAAACACTACGAAGTCGCACAACTCATTCATCATTCTATCTTCAATTGATAAATCATGTGGGATACTCGATAGACTTTCAAAACAGGAGGTGTGGGATTCAATTTGGGATGGGTAGGTTTCATTTGGAAGGGGGTACATCTCACTCTCTCCACTCAAATTCACAGCCTGTCCTGCCGCCTCATCATACTTTGAAAAAGTTGGAGCTAGGTGAAAACTAGCTACCGGGTCACTAGGTTGCATGAGGGCGGCCATGGACGCATTCAAATCCATCATCTGTTGGCGTGACGCTACCCTAAAGTCTTCCAACGACTGTTCCAGACTAGACATAAAGGTTGTGAAGGGGTTTCAGTAAAGGATTCAAAGTTGTTTGGATACTGAAAACTCCCAAATGGCGGTTCTGAAGCAATGTCTAGGGAAGGTGCAAAGGTAGGGTAGGATTGGTAGGAATTGAATGGTTGGACAGGGATAGGATCAACATTTGGATAAGAAGGTGAATGGACTTGTTGATCCCAAGAATTTGAAGTGGTGAAAGGAGTGAAAGATCGGCTACGGGATTGTTCAATACGTTCAGTGATGGACAAAGGACGATTTGCAAAAGGGGTATCAACATAAGCGGGTGCGGGAGGTTGAAAAGATTGATACAAAGTGGAATGAGGTGTGCAAGTGTTTGTCCTAGACGCTGCTATTCGATCTTTCAGTGAAACTTTGGGCATGGAGGGGTCGTTCGAAGTTCGGCCAAAGCAAGAACCGTAAGATGTAATGTCTGGTTGTGGGTACCAAAGTTCGGCAAGAGTTTTGCGAGGTGGGGTACCCATGATATGATGAGGAAAGGAAAGAAAGGAAGATAAAAGGAGGGAAAAAGAAGGTGATTTTATATATATATATATATATATATATATATATTTAGCTATTAACAAAAGAATAAAAAAGAATATGGACAAAAACAATTCACGACACAAAAATACCACACACCTAATCGTTCTAGGGTTCACCTAGGTCAACTAGACCTGCTCCAGAACTTGATTGTCGAAGTAAAACTATGTCGAGAAACGGGCTCAAGATACACTGATCACGAGGCCAGGTAAGTGCAGAGATAAGGGGAGGTTTTCCAACGCTTTCGCGAAGTTCCTTAATTAAATAACCCTTTCTCTTTTGGCGGTTTCGCCGTTAACACTTTCCTAGACACCCCGTAAACAATATACCGTTAAGCGAGGTTCTAAACACGGTTAACTTCTCCTAGTGAGCGCGAAGTCCTTAAGGCTTAAAGTCTAATTTCTTTTAAATTTTGTGCGGGTAAAACGTTATGCTTAAATTCGTGATTTGTGGGCCACGGAAAAGGTGATGAAATCCTTTACCGTATGTTGTGGGGTTCGCTTGCCCTTAAGTCCGTATTAATGTATGCAATGCGCAATTCAAAAATTCTGTAAAGAATTAAACAATCGTTTTTTTAGTTTAAGCACTGCACTGCAACAAATACGGGTTAGTCAATTTTTTAGCGTTTGCTAGCGAGCTTGCAAAGAATCCTGCAAAGAATAGTATATTGGATGCGTCGGATTTGAGAAGAAGGTGTTAGTAAAATACGTACCGTTAAGTTTTGGGTTAGGAAACCCCCGTTGAATCAAATCCGGTAAGCTTGAAAAGTTCGCTTGCGCGGGTCAAACTACCCGGATCTTTGGCACCGTACTTCGTAATCACCTTAACCTTGAACGTACACTTTGCTCCCCACAATTGCAGTTTGCAAATACGCAAAAATCTGCACACTTGCCCACAAAAATGATCCAAAAAAAAGATTTTATATATATATATATACAAAAAGAATATTAACCCGAATAACAAGAAAGAAAATACGCTACCGTCTCCCCGGCAACGGCGCCATTTGATCGCACGCTTTTGGCGTGTCGGATGTTCAAAGTTCTAAAGTTTACCGCGATCAGGACGGTGTCGCTATGCAGCTAGCCAGTTGAGCACGGGTCGATCCACAGGGAGATGGTTGTATGTCCTTTCTTGTTTTAGACGAGTCAATAAAGAATTTGTATGTGTTTGTTCGATTCTATCATAAGTGTATTATTTGCAAGTATAAAGTTGCTAAGAAAAAGATACGAGATTATAAGCTAAAGAAATCCGTACTCAAAACCTTTGAGCCGAGTCTTGACCAATTGAAGCTAGAGCAATCGGCAACAACGTGGATTAGGGGATTTAAGCGTGGTATTCATGGAATACGGCTTATTTACCCTTGTCCTTCCGTTCTTGTTTCTTACTTTCGCCTCCGGCCAAAACGAACGCAATCGGTCGCGGTTAGGAATCACCGTTACCTTGTTGGGGTAGGGTGCCTAACTTGGCGCTTGCGTATGGTTTGGGCGGAGTTCAATGGAAAATAACGGGAAAAGGAAATGAGAAAAGAAAATCTTAACTTACAATACCGTATTTATTCTTAACAATGATAATTACAACCATTCACAAAAACGAACCAAAAAGAGAGAACAAAAAGAAAAGAACAAAGAAAAGAAAAGATTACAAACAAGTGATTAAAGTGCATGGAATTAAATTGCAAGTAAGTAAAGCATTAATGTAAAGCAAGTAATAAAAAGCAAGAAAGAAACAAGAAACTAGAACTCAAGACAAGCATGGGATCAATAGCCAACCCTTAAACTTGCAAGCTCAATTAAGAGGTTGCAAGATCAAGAGAAGGGTAGAGAACGCATGTGAAATGAAGTGCTAATTCCATAAGAAAATACGACCCTTGAGATCAATAACAAACTCTTAACCTTTCAAGCTCAATGAAGAGGTTGAAAGATCAAGAGAAAGCAAGAATCTCAAGGGGAAGTTAAACAAAAGAGAATGATACAAAAACCCTCATCTTCATTAATCTTCCACTCAAAAAGCTCTTACTACAATTTTCATGGAAAAAGAATGAAGAAGAAGAAGAAGAACTACACAAAAAACTACAAAAGAGGAACAAAGAATGGACACAAAATTGGACCCTTGGCTTAGCTCAATTCTGGAGTATTTATAGGCAGGGAGCTGGAAATCTAGGGCAAGATTCTGGACCAATATGAAAGTACCAAACTGCCCCCAGAAAACGACAGTGAGAAGAGCCTATACGGCCGCGGATCCGCGGCCTAGACCCTATGTTGGCCGCGGATCCGCGGCCATATGGAGGCTTTAGGGGATCGGGCTTCTTTTGGGGTCTTGTGTTTGCATTTTCTTTTGTTTAACATATGCAGATTATCAATATCCTTCTTTGATTTCTTCAGTTTCCAGAAGTCAACAATGATGGCTTCATTTTTCAACACATTTGAATTTATCTCCCTCGAGCTCCGTGCACCCATTGATTCTTGTGCAGCCCCCCTCGTGCTCTGTTCTTGTCCCAGACACGAATGACCATTGTCATATGTCTTGTCTCTGGAACTGGTACTCGGCACTGGACGGATATGGATGACCGGAACCCGGTTTTTATCTGCTGTGACAGATGTTCTGTATTTGGTGTAACTGTGGAGATTTTATCTTGATTTGCAATATTTGTACTGGAAACCTGTAATCTGTAAATATGTAACAAACACAGATTAAAAGCACCTACCTATAAACACACGAGCGTAAGAATGGGCGGTATAAAATACAATATTCTGGTATGAACAATAGCAGGGTGTAATGATAGTGCAGTTTGGGTTTATTTGTACATTTGATATTGCGGGGCGAGCGTCCAACATGTGGACTGCCGTTACTGCCTGTTTGTATAATATTCTTTTGGGGCACGATCGGGTCGAGGTCGATGTACCCGTTGTACATATTTTTATTTCTGTACTAGGTTTATCCCGCGAAGGAGTGCATGGATAGCCGGGTTCTGGAGGGTAACGGGTCCATATCTCATGGCTTTGAGAGGCAGAGGGACCTCACTCTAGAATTGGCAGACTGTTCGCCGCACTCGTAGAGGGTACAGGTTGACCCATGGAGGGGTGCTCAATTTACCGGATCCCGTGAAGTGCCGGGTGTTCCATTCACTATGCTGTGGGGACTACCTTGCTTCAGGTTTTGGCGGGTAACTTGCCGCACCCGTAGGGGTCTAGGTTTCATTGCACAGGCTATCCACACGACCAGGGGAACGTCAGGTTTCAGCAGCGGCTCTGTGAAACCCGGGGATCCGAGATTATCTGTATTGTTCTGTGATGCTTATTACTTTTCTGTAATGTTGCATATTATCACGCCTGGAGCGATTATTGTATATTGGTATATATACTATTAGATGTTGTATATGTTTTACACCCGCGCTAGTCCAGCCCCCGCTCTGTCGTTAGTTAAGTAACCTAACGGGTGATGACGTGACCCAGTGGCGAATGCGGATGGCATATACGTACATTTTATTTTCTTTCTTTTCTGGTGTGATTGATTGATGGGACTGCATTGATTCTTATCATTGCAAGGATAAAACAAACCTATATTTGATGTTGTTGGAACAAATTTTAAAAAGGTGTTATTACAAAGATGTTTTCTTTTGTTTTGCATAGTGATATTCAATTGGAATATCCTGCACCTCATTCGACGAGGTAAGGATTGATATCCCTTCACCGGGAAAACCCCTTGGGCAGAAGTTTACGTCAGGGTAGTAACTTTAATATAGTCGATTACAAGTTGCTATGCATCGCGGTATTCAGATGGAATATCCTGCACCTCATTCCATGAGGAAAGAGCCGAGATCCCTTCACCGGGAGTGACCTCTTTAGCAAAACGTTTTCGTCACTATATTTTTATAAAAAGCTATCAGTTTCCTTCAACGACATCAAGTTCATTACGTTAAAGGTTTTTCGCCAAAAACCAGCCGTAGCCTTCCGTCATTTCTTATGGATTGTCAGTAGTATTCAAGCTATGTTTGTTGGCCAAAGTCAAGGCATAGTGTTTGGTAGCTGCTGAACATTCATCTGCAGCATAGATAGATGTGCTGGTTTGGGACAGTCGTTCTGCCTTGTTGGCCAAAGTCAAGGCCATGTGCGGGTGGGTTCAAATTAACCTGGATAATGACGGGTAGAACTTGACATGTGACTTATGATTTGTTGGCCAAAGTCAAGGTCATAAGAGCATGAGGCAAAAATAACATTAGGAGTTTCTAAAGAAATTGAAACTTGCCAAGTATGCGCATACCTTCTGGAGTGTGATAACTTGAGTGGCTTCCATCAAGTTATCAAGCGATGATAGTTGGATCCCGATTCTCACTGATGAGTTAGTTTACTCTTCGGGTGATCCCGATTAATTCTTCTTTCAGGTTTGGAGGAGAATTTGAGATTACAGTGGGAGGTTTCCTGATTAGATAAAGTGATAACCCTTCTGATCTAGGTTAGAGTGCACACGGAGTGTTTCTTTTCTTTCTCTCTCTTTTACAGCGACCTTTGACCGACCCTTAACTATGACTCAGTGACCAAGTTGACTGAACCTTCTTAAAAATACTGGCTTTTTAATTGTCCGAGTTGCATAAGTCATTGCCGCTCCTTCTTTTACCCTTTGTATTTCTCAGAACACCCCATATTACTACGGACATCCACTTCCATTGGATAGATCCATCGTATGGTTATATACGAACTTGAAGGTACTTCTTTGAGGATGGATCCAGGTTCAGGAGAAATTGAATTAGTTTATTCAGTTGTCTTTTATTATCACCTTCTCTCAGGTTGCGAGGGCTCCTTAGTTTAGGACAGTACACCTATTACGCTTATTGGATAGTCTTATTCCAAACCATAGGCTGGTGCCAAAAGGTAGGGAATGAAGAAAACCAATTAGCCTAAGTAGGGTGTACAGAAGGTAATAACTAAAGACAAAATAAAGGGATTAGAAAGAGGGCAAAGTAAATTGCGACTATTATCATTCACGACCAAAACCGCGTTCTTCATTGCCACTCCTATTTCACCTTTGCTTTTTCCCAGTTCGGGAGAAATAGAATAAGGTATTATTCAGTTGTCTTTTAGCATCACCTTCTCTCAAGATACGAGTACTCCTTGGTTTAGGAGAGTACGCCTATTATGCTTACTGGATAGTCTTCTTCCAAACCATAGGCTGGTGCCGAACGGTAGGGAAGGAAGAAAACCATTTAGCCTAACGATAGTGTACAGAAGGTAACGACTAAAGACAAATAAAGGGATTTGAAGAGATGGCAATAAAATATACAGTTAAAGTCATGAATTGGATTATAGAAGAGGCATTACTAGGAATACCAGGATACCCCTACGAAACATTTTCATGTTTCAGTTTCACTGTACATTGTTAATTGAAAACCGATTTTCCGATTAGATACTTACACCAGGGTATGTATATACCAGGTTTCATTCTTATATCTGTATGGTATTACAGATGATGAGTGGGAGTAAGTTATTGGGAATTGGATGATCATCCTCATTATATCGGAATTCGTTGTAATTGGTGATATTTGAAGAAACCGCCTGGGTACATTTTTCAACCTACGATGCACAGGTTTTTGAGTTATTCAACTCAGCGGACTTATACAGAGTATTGTATGTTGTCCAGTGTCCGTCAGGACAAAGGGGTAGGTCCTCATACTATGTTCTGTTTACTTGTGACTTCTCTAGTTTTTAGACAAGTGTTTCGTAGAAATACAATGTCTAAGTTTTGAGAAGTTGTGGGTATAAGAATAAAGTAGAGAACCAGGTATCGCAAGTATCGGGATTCTTCAAAGAGATCGAAGATGTAGATTCTTGTGATTGGTATTCAGTTGGAAGTAATGATTTTGAGAAACTTGTTTCTCTTTCGGGTTTCTCATAATTGGATGTATTTCTAAGTTGAGTAATGTTGATTAGCTTCTCTCTATTAAGTTGATACGCACTAGAGACAGCTGCATGTTTTGAATATGGTTCCAATTAAATTAGTGCCTTTATTTCTATATTGGATATAGAATGGTTCATATCTTAAAGATGTTAAGGTAAGGGGAATTGTCCATCTTATGCTTAAAAGCAGACGCTGGATAACTCAAGGCACGTTTCTATAATGGTTGTTTGTGGGTTGACCCTGGCTTTGACGAGGGTTGACATTTCTACCATCTGGAAGATCAATAGTGATATTGTTCTTGACTCGCCACAGTTTTATTAAAATGGATTTTTTCAGAAAACAGTAGTGGGAGTATGGTAGAACTGGAAGTGATTCCAGAACCGCAAACGATTACGGAAAATTTAATAGGACCTATATATTCAATCAGGTTTGACATTCCAATAGCCACTCCGCAGATATGGTGGGTAAGCTCAGACATCCGAGATGTACTCCGGTACTCTCAAGGACGCTGACAGGGAGGTTCTTGTTTACCCAGACTTGACACTACTGTTGTTCCAGACCATGAGACCCGGCAGGAGGATAAGTATAGCGTCGTTCTAAACTAGCTTTAGAAGTGTACGTATATATTATTCTGCCAGAGGGTTGTCGTAGTTAGTGGGAGCAGCGGAAGCGTAGTGGACAAGTAGCTTATGTCTATTTATAGGCTTGAGCAAATATAGCGGAGATTAGATCATCTAAATTTTGATGAGACAGTCATGGCTTTGACTTCATCAGAATAGGGGATGAATCTGTTAAGAAGGTAGTAGGGTGTGATGTCCTGCTATTTGGATGACGTACAAAAAGGAGGAAGTAAAATTCCTATACTACGATCGGTTGTACTTTGGTCGTCACACAGTTGTTTCTCCACAAAGGATATGGATATAATATTGGACATTCTGGTTTCTAAATCTATGGTTTTAGATCATGATTTGGATAGTTTCCCAATGTGGGTACTTTGACAATATTCTAATAGTATTTTAGAATAGATGACTCTTGGCATGGTGGTGTACCTACAGGTGATGGAGTCACCCTCTCTAAAGGTGTCTTAGAGACTAAAGGAGAGAGGGATGTGCATGATTGGCAGATCGCTTGCTTAGGCAATTGAGTCAATCATGAGATGTCAAGTACCACACCAGATGTTATTTTTGCACTAGTGGCGATAAGTTTATATTAATCCAACCCTGAAGAAACATAAGGAAGCAGTTTTAGAACATGAGTGCTTGTTCTAAGGATTTGATGACGGCAGCCTCCTTCGGAAGACGATTATCATTCCAGGCTTCCAAGGTGACATGGATGACAGAGTGATTGTCACAGTTATAGTTTTCCCTCTGACGAGGGACAGTATTATGGACAGATGGTCCAAGAGGATACTGTGGGAGGCATGGTGCTGAATACTGATTAGGTTCAGTTATCGATACAGTCTAAGAAGTTTGGATTCGAAGTTCATTTATGAACTAGGTCCCATCAGATATCCAGACATATTCTAAGACAGGTATTACTCGATTCGGGAGATGGCTTTCTCCGCGAACTTGAGATTAAGAGAGACATAGAAAGAAACATCAGGGCGGATCCACTCACTGAGGCTATTTCTCGAACACAAGAGTTTTACAAACTAGCTTTGTGAAACTGATTAGTAGAGGAGTTGGATGTTTGGTATCACACGGGCTGTGAGTATGCGACATCACAATAATTAGCCTTGAGTGCAAGTGGGAGATTGTTGGAGATAGCGCCCTCAAAGTCAATTATTGGATCGCAGGTACGTGATTGCAATGATTGAGGCAGGACTTATACCGATATGACAGTCTTGCTCGAGATGATAGTTTGCTATCTGGTTTGTCTTTATCATCGTATACATGCATTAGTTCGCTATTTGCATGATTGATAGAGCCCATAGGATTCTTCTTGACAGCCAGCAGTATGATGGTGATCATATACGTGGGAGCTGGGGTCTATAAGCACATCCTTAAAGTGTCCCTAGTCGTGGGAGTTTTCGAGATAGGGCATCGATACTCCAGAGTAGACTAGTGTATACAGTCGAGACCCCGACGAGGGGCGGTGGCCGGTCTCACAAGCCACTGCTGTCAGTTGGATCACCTAAAATGTATATAGATGCTCATTAGGTTATGAGTACACCGGACAGGACTCGCCGGGAATCTGCTAGTTGGTATTATACATATCGTCAGCTAGCAATTCCCTGGTAACATGTGTACAGGTCAGTTCATCGACCTGAGATCGTCATTTGTCTCGTGTGAGTTCCCACCGTGCTTAGATTACTACCCTACCACGCTCAAAGAAGTTGTGCAAACAGGTTTTAGTTGGGTACAGTCTCGAGCCACATTGGAGGCAAGTGAGCGGATCGTCGTTGATTCGTCTCTCCCGGTATTGGGGGTTGATGTCGATGTAAGACTACGGTAGCGCCCCGGCCGTCTACAGACGCCAAATGCGGAACAAAAACTTTTTAACTGGCGCTATCGTATACTATAACCCGGATCTGCCATTATTGCTAAACTAACAAACTGTAAAGAGAGTAGAAAGGTTATACCGAACGATCCGAGTCCTTCGTTCTTTAACCATTATCCCACGCTCCGTTGCGGCTGCTCCGATCTCTTCGATCTCCGATCTGCTCGTCCAGGTGGCACCACGTCAACGATTCTTTAAACGGGCTCCCGCCTCTGACTCGAGGCAACTCGATCATCAAGTTTGCTAAAAGAGACGACCAAGATTGATGTAGAGAATGAGTAGATGACTTTGTCTCGTTCCGTCCAAAGCCATGGACGAACGGTTAAAGAAGTTGCCAATTGATTCGGGTGATGGAATGAAATGAGCAATGAAATTTCCATACACCCCAAAACTATCATAATCTTTTCATAACCATTTTTATCAAGTGAGTGAGTGAGTGAGAGTGAGGTGGGGGCCGGCCATATATAGCAATGGGGGGGTGAGTGTAGGAGGGAAGAGGGTGACCACAAGAGAAAAATATCAAGTGTGAACACAAGAAAATATCTAGTGTGAACACAAAGTGTTAACACAAAGAAAGCAACCAATGAAACATCAACACCATTCTAACCTAGTCACCTCTTCTAGAACCTTCTAGAAGCATGACACACCCTCATCCAAGAAAAGATAAGTCCGTCTTTAACTGAATGTTAAAAGACGGCTGATAGAAAACTGGAAACTGGCAACTTCCAAATGCAATCCCGAAACGAATTTCAGGATAACCCCGTAACTGTATAAATATACCCGCATTTGTATTACGACCGAATACAAATGCAACTGAGACAAAGATATTATATCTACTTAATATAATACTCGGATCCGGCTTAATCCAAAGCCGACCAGTATCAACTGTCCGAAATTTGACACGTGCGTAAACGCACGTGCATTTTCCGAACCCTGCCATAAAACCATACGGCCTCTACAACGTTTCGCCCGAACTTGGGAAACTGTCTGTGGGGGACTCTAATGACTCGTCAGTACCCTGGCAGTGGGTTTAACCACACACCGTCAGCGGCACTAGCAATACATAACGGCTGCCCATGGACTGACCTTAAGGGAGGCCGATGAACGAACTCATCCGGAAACCCTACTGAGCCAAACAGTGACAATGTATATACAGTCCGGTCCGTTCGTCAATGAGTATCGCATATCTGCCTAGGGGGCTAGTAACGTCAGACCCCCAATAGCAGTATAAGTCGTGTCGGAGTGTAGCACAATAACACCCTGAGATACTACTGGAGTACCAGCCAGTAAACCTCCTGCCACGGCCGTGGGATTTGTGTAATGGCTCTCCTAGACATAGCACGATCTCGCCCCCAATACCGGGAGAGACGAATCCCCTGCCGATCCGCTCACGTGCCTCCATGTGGCTCGGGACTGTACCTAAAAACTGCCTGTTTGCATGACTCCTTTGAGCCGTGGTAGGGTAGAAATCAAAGCACAGTGGGAACTCACACGAGACAAATGATGACCTCAGGTCGATGAACTAACCTGTACACATGTCACCAGGGAACTGCTATCTGACGATATATATAATACCAACTAGCAGGTTCCCGGCGAGTCCTGTCTGGTGTACTCATAACACAATGAGCAATAGTATACATCTTAGGTGATCCAACTGACACCAGTGGCTTGTGAGACCGGCCACCGCCCCTCGTCGGGGTCTCGACTGTATACACTTGTCTACTCCGGAGTATCGATGCCCTGTTTCGAAACTCCCACGACTAGGGACCACAATTAAGGATATGCATATAAACTACCCAACTCTCACGTATATGATCGCCATCATACTGTTGGTAGTAAAGCAAGATCCTAAGGGCTCTATCAAAATGTAACATGTAATCAGTCACCTGAATATGTACACGACTGATAAAGGCAAACCATATAGCATACTATCATCTCGAGTGAGACTGTCCTACCGGTATTGGTCCTCCGCAATCATTGCAATCACGTACCTGCGATCCAATAATTGACTCTGAGGGCACTATCTCCAACAATCTCCCACTTGCACTTAAGGCTAATTATTGCGATGTCGACTACTCACAGCCCGTGTGAAAACGTACATCCAACTCCTCTACTAAACAGTTTCACAAAGCACGTTTGTAAAACTATTGTGTTCGAGAAATAGCCTCAGTGAGTGGATCCGCCTAGATGTTTCTTTCTATATCTCTCTTAATCTCAAGTACGCGGAGAAAGCCATCTCCCGAATTGAGTAATACCTGTCTTAGAATATGTCTGGATATCTGATGGAACCTAGTTCATAAATGAACTCCAAATCCAAACTTCTTAGACTGTATCGATCACTGAACCTAATCTGTATCCTGTACCAAGCCTCCCACAGTATCCTCTTGGACCACCTGTCCATAATACTGTCCCTCGTCAGAGGAAAAAACTATAACTCTGACAAACTCTCTGTCATCCATGTCACCTTTGAAGCCTGGAATGATAATCGTCTCCCGAAGGAGACTGCCGTCATCAAATCCGTAGAACATGTACTTATGTTCTAAAACTGCTTCCTTATGTTTCTCTAGGATTGGATTAATACAAACTTATTGCATCTAGTGCAAAAACATCATCTGGTGTGGTACTTGACATCTCATGATTGACTCAGTTGCCTAAGCAAGTGATCTGCCAATCATGCCCATCCCTCTCCCCTTTAGTCTGTAAGACACTTTTAGAGATGGTGACTCCATCACCTGCAGGTACACCACCATGCCAGGAGTCATCTATTCTAAAAACCATTAGAATACTGTCAAAGTACCCACATTGGGAAACTACCCAAATCCATGTCTAAAACCATAGATTTAGAAACCAGAATGTCAAATATTATATCCATATCTTGTCTGGAGAAACAACTGTGTGACGACCATAGTACAACCGATCGTAGTATAGGAATTTTACTTCCTACTCTGTGTATGTCATCCAAATACCATGACATCACACCCTACTACCTTCTTAACAGATCCATCACCTATTCTGATTGAAGTCAAACCCATGACTGTCACATCAAAAATAGATGATCTATCTCCGCTATAACTTCTCAAGTCTATAAATAGACATAAGCATCTTGCCCACTATGCTTCCGCTGCTCCCACTGACTACGACAACCCTCCTACCGGGTCTCATAGCCTGGAACAATAGTAGTGTCAAGTCTGGGTAAACAAGAACCTCCCTGTCAGCGTTCTTGAGGCTACCGGAGTACCTCTCGGGTGTCTGAGGTTACCCACCATATCTGCGGAGTGGCTAATGGAATGTCAAACCTGATTGAATATATAAGTCCTATTAAATTTTCCGTAATCGTTCGCGGTTCTGGAATCACTTCCAGTTCTACCATACTCCCACTACTGTTTTCTGAAAAAATCCATTTTACTAAAACTGTGGCAAGTCAAGAACAATATCACTATTGATCTTCCAAATGGTAGAATATCAACCCTCGTCATAGCCAGGGTCAACCCATAAACATCCATTACAGAAACGTGCCCTGAGTTATCCAGAGTCTGGTTTTAAGCATAAGCTGGACAACTCCCCGTACCTTAACATCTTTCAAGGTATGAACCATTCTATATCCAATATAGAAACTTTGGCACTTATTTAATTGGAACCAGATTCAAATCATGCAACTGTGTCCAGTGCATATCAACTTAATGGAAAGAGGCTAATCAGCATTACTCAACTTAGGAATCCATCCAATTATGAGAAACCTGAAAGAGAAACAAGTTTCTCAAAATCATTACTATCATCTGAATACCAATCTCAAGAATCTACATCTTCTATCTCTTTGAAGAATCCCGATACGTGTGACACTTGGTTCTCTACTTTATTCTTATACCCACAACTTCTCAAAACTTAGACCATGTATTTCTACGAAACACTTGTTTAAAACCTAGAGAAGTTATAAGTAAACAGAACATATTACGAGGACCTACCCCTTTGTCCTGATGGACACTGGACAACATACAATACTCTGTATAAGTCCGCTGAGTTGAACAACTCAAAACATGTGCGTCATAGGTTGGAAACTGTACCCTGGCGATTTCCTCAAATATCACCAATTACAACGAATTCCGATATAATGAGGATGATCACCTAATTCCCAATAACTTACTCCCACTCATCATCTGTAAAACCATACAGATATGAGAATGAAACATGGTAAATATATACCCTTGGAGTAAGTATCTAATCGGGAAAACAGTTTTCCTTTAACAATGCACTGAAATATGAAAATGTTTCGTAGGGGTATCATGGTATTTATAGCAATGCCACTTCCATAATCCAATTCATGACTTCAACCGTATATTTTATTGCCATCTCTCCAAATCCCTTTATTTGTCTTTAGTCATTACCTTCTGTACACCATCGTTAGGATAAATGGTTTTCTTCCTTCCCTACCGTTCGGCACCAGCCTATGGTTTGGAAGAAGACTATCTAGTAAGCATAATAGGTGTACCGTCCTAAACCAAGGAGTACTCACATCTTGAGAGAAGGTGATGATAAAAGACAACTGAATAATACCTTATTCTTTTAAAGGTGAAATAGGAGTGGCGATGATGTACGCGGTTTGGTCGTGAATGATATCAGTCGCAATTTACTTTGCCCTCTTTCTAATCCTTTTATTTTGTCTTTACATATTACCTTCTGCACACCCTACTTAGGCTAATTGGTTTTCTTCATTCCCTACCTTTCGGCAGCTGCCTATGGTTTGGAATAAGACTATCCAATAAGCGTAATAGGTGTACTCTCCTAAACCAAGGAGCCCTTGCAACCTGAGAGAAGGTGATAATAAAAGACAACTGAATAAACCAATTCTATTTCTCCTGAACCTTGATCCATCCTCGAAGAAGTCCCTTCGAGTTCGTAAATAACCATACGATGGATCTATCCAATGGAAGTGGAAGTCCGTAGTAATACGGGGTGTTCTGAGAAATACAAAGGGTAAAAGAAGGAGTGGCAATGACTTATGCAACTCAGACAATCCAAAAGCCAGTATTTCAAGAAGGTTCGGTCAACTTGGTCACTGAGTCATAGTCTAGGGTCGGTCAAAGGTCGCTGCCAAAGAGAGAGAGAAAAGAAACACTCTGCGTGCACTCTAACCTAGATCAGAATGGTTATCACTTTATCTAATCCGGAAACCTCCTACTGTCCTATCAAATTCTCCTCCAAACCTGAAAGAAGAATCAATCGGGATCACCCGAAGAGTAAACAAACTCATCAGTGGGAATCGGGACCAAACTCTCATCGCATGATAACGTGATGGAATGCATCCACGTTACTCATACTCCAGAAGGTATGCGCATACTTGGCAAGTTTCAGTTTCTTTAGAAACTCCCGATATGATTTTTGCCCCATGCTCTTATAACCTTGGCGTTGGTCAAAATCTCATAAGTCACATTCCAAGTTCTACCCGTCACTATCTTGTCAATTTGAACCCATCCGCACATGCCCCTGACGTTGGCCAAATGGCAGAACGACTGTCCCAAACCAACTCATCTATCTATGCAACAATTGAATACCCAGCAGCTACCAAACACTATGCCTTAACTTTGGCTAAAATGCATAGCTTGAATACTACTGAATACCCAAAAGAAATGACGGAGGGCTACGGCTGGTTTTTGGCGAAAAACCTTTAACGTAACGAACTTGATATCGCTGAAGGAACCTGATAGCTTTTTTAAAATATAGTGGCGAAAACCTTTTGCTAAAGAGGTCACTCCCGGTGAAGGGATCTCGGCTCTTTCCTCGTGGAATGAGGTGCAGGATATTCCACTGAATACCGCGATGCAAAGCAACATGTAATTAACTATAGTGAAGTTATTACTCTGACGCAAACTTCCATTCAAGGGGTCAGTCCCGGTGAAGGGATATCGGCCCTTGCCCCGTCGAATGAGGTGCAGGATATTCCAACCGAATATCACTATGCAAAACAAAAGGAAACGTCTTTGTAATAACACCTTTTAAATTTGTTCCAACAACTGCAAACAGGTTTGTTTTCCTTTGCATTGATCAGAATCAACGCAGTCCCATCAATTAATCACACCAGAAAAGAACGAAAATAAAATATACGTATATGCCATCCGCATTCGTCACTGGGTCCCGTCATCACCCGTTAGGTTACTTAACCAACGACAGAGCGGGGATTGGACTAGCGCAGGTGCAAAACATATACAACAGCTAATAGTATATAAACCAATATACAATAATCGCTCCAGGCGTGATAATATGCAATATTACAGAAAAGTAATAAGCATCACAGAACAATACAGATAATCTGGGATCCCCGGGTTTCACAGAGCCGCTGCTGAAACTCGACGTTCCCCTGTCGTGTGGATAGCCTGTGCAATGAAACCTAGACACCTACGGGTGCGGAAAGTTACCCGCCAAAACTTGAAGCGAGGCAGCCCCTACAGCAATGTGAATGGACCACCCAGCACTTCACGGAATCCGGTAATCTTAGGCACCCCTCCTTGGGTCAACCTGTACCCCTTACGAGTGCGGCGAATAGTCTGCCAATTCTAGAGTGAGGCCCCTCTGCCTCTCAAAGCCATGAGATGCGGACCCGTTGCCCTCCAGAACCCGGCTATCCGTGCACTCCGTCGCGGGGTAAAACCTAGTACAGTAATGAAAAATAGTACAACAGGTACATCGACCGCAACCTGGTCGTGCCCCAAATGAATATTATACAACAGGCAGTGACGGCAGTCCACATGTTGGACGCTAGCCCCGCAATATCAAATGTACAAATAAATCCAAACTGCACTATCATTGCACACTGCTATCCACCACGACAAATCCGCAACATCACAGCACAACACCGAACATCAACGCGAATGTCACGTTCGCAAACCCGTCTAAAAGAACTATAGCAATCATACGTGGTTTACCGATCAAATGACATTCCCGGTCGGAGATATAATGTAAGCACTGTAAACTAACATGTTTAAATTTCGATCGACTAAATATCACGAAGTGGGCCCCACGAACATCTGTCGAACGGTAACAAAATCTGGGCCCAAAAGATATATACCAAAAACCCCAAATTCCAGACAAGAACCCACTGTGCAAATTTGGGGCCACGATCTCACTAAATGGCCGCGGAAGCGCGGTCAAACCATGGGTTTGACCGCGGTTCCGCGGCGGTTTTGTCGAATTACGTCCCCAAATTTGTACGGTGTTCTTAGAAAACCCTGCACAGATTTCTGTGATATATAGAATAATTTTTGGACATCATTTAAAATCAACAGAAACTGTGAACTTGAAATTTTGCGGTTTTCGATATCCGGTTCGATCGATATTTTAAACACGTTAGCATATGTTAGTAAAGCAAAATGGTGAGGCTCTGATACCACTGTAAGTCTACGGTAGTGCTCCGGCCGTCTACAGAAGCCAAATACGGAACAAAAACTTTTTAACTGGCGCTGTCGTATACTATAACCCGGATCTGCCATTATTGCTAAACTAACAAACTGTAAAGAGAGTAGAAAGGTTATACCGAACGATCCGAGTCCTTCGTTCTTTAACCATTATCCCACGCTCCGTTGCGGCTGCTCCGATCTCTTCGATCTCCGATCTGCTCGTCCAGGTGGCACCACGTCAACGATTCTTTAAACGGGCTCCCGCCTCTGACTCGAGGCAACTCGATCGTCAAGTTTGCTAAAAGAGACGACCAAGATTGATTTAGAGAATGAGTAGATGACTTTGTCTCGTTCCGTCCAAAGCCATGGACAAACGGTTAATGAAGTTGCCAATTGATTCGGGTGATGGAATGAAATGAGCAATGAAATTTCCATACACCCCAAAACTATCATAATCTTTTCACAATCATTTTTATCGAGTGAGTGAGTGATTGAGAGTGAGGAGGGGGCCGGCCATATATAGCAATGGGGGGGTGAGTGTAGGAGGGAAGAGGGTGACCACAAGAGAAAAATATCAAGTGTGAACACAAGAAAATATCTAGTGTGAACACAAAGTGTCAATACAAAGAAGGCAACCAATGAAACATCAACACCATTCTAACCTAGTCACCTCTTCTAGAACCTTCTAGAAGCATGACACACCCTCATCCAAGAAAAGATAAATCCGTCTTTAATCGAATGTTAAAAGACGGCTGATAGAAAACTGGAAACTGGCAACTTCCAAAAGCGATCCCGAAACGAATTTCAGGATAACCCCGTAACTGTATAAATATACCCGCATTTGTATTACGACCGAATACAAATGCAACTGAGACAAAAATATTACATCTACTCAATATAATACTCGGATCCGTCTTAAACCAAAGCCGACCAGTATCAACTGTCCGAAATTTGACACGTGCGTAAACGCACGTGCATTTTCCGAACCTTACCATAAAACCATACGGCCTCTACAACGTTTCGCCCGAACTTGGGAAACTGCCTGTGGGGGACTCTAATGACTTGTTAGTACCCTGGCAGTGGGTTTAACCACAAACTTTCAGCGGCACTAGCAATGCATAGCGGCTGCCCATGGACTGACCTCAAGGGAGGCCGATGAGCGAACTCATCCGGAAACCCTACTGAGCCTAACAGTGACAATGTATATACAGTCCGGTCCGTTCGTCAATGAGTATCGCATATCTTCCTAGGAGGCTAGTAACGTCAGACCCCCAATATCAGTATAAGTCGTGTCGGAGTGTAGCCCAATAACACCCTGAGATACTACTGGAGCACCTACCAGTAAATCTCCTGCCACGGCCGTGGGATTTGTGTAATGGATCTCTTAGACACAGCACGATCTCGCCCCCAATACCGGGAGAGACGAATCCCCTGCCGATCCGCTCATGTGCCTCCATGTGGCTGAGGACTGTACCCAAAAACTACCTATTTGCACGACTCCTTTGAGCCGTGGTAGGGTAGAAATCAAAGCATAGTGGGAACTCACACGAGACAAATGACGACCTCAGGTCGATGAACTAACATGTACACATGTCACCAGGGAACAGCTATCTGACGATATGTATAATACCAACTAGCAGGTTCCCGGCGAGTCCTGTCCGGTGTACTCTTTAAGTGCACGGCGGCGCCCCGGCCGTCAATCCGACGGCCAAATGCGGAAGCGGTGATAAACTTTAATTTTTCTTGAACTGGCAAACCGCCGCGCACTAATACCCGGATCGAACCATTAACTAGTCCTAGCTAACTACAAGATGGGGAAGAGAGATATACCGACTGATCCGAGTCCTCTGGTCTTCTCGTCGTCGTCCCGATCTCCTGCGGAAACTCCGGTCGTCGCCTCCTTGCCGGAAGGGCACCACATCGTCTGCATCTTTTACGGGCTCCCACCTCAATACCGAGGCAACTCGGGCACGAAGCTGGCTAGACGACGTGCCCAAGATTTGCTGTAGAATGTGTAGTGCTTAAGTCTCATTTGGGGTTATGGAGTTGCCTTTTGTGGAGGAATGATACTTGGAGTTTTGGAGATTAATCTTGTGGGATTTTTGCAACATGAAATGAACCAAAAACCCACACTCAAAATGTTGGAAAGCCCACCCCCTTCATTGGCCGGCCATGGCTAGAAAATGGGAGAGGGGAGAGTCAATGAAGGAGAGTGTGTAACAAAGCAAAGAGGGTCTCTCATAATCCAAGAGAGAGAAAAGGCATGATATCAAGAAATGATCACAAGGAATAACCAACACTCAACCAACCAATCATTCCAAAAGGTCAAGCCATCATCATCAAGCATGATGACTTCAAAAAGTTAAGCTATCATGAAGAATCATGAAGTCAAGAAGTCAAGGGTGGAAGAAGAGCTATCATGATACAACAATATGCAATCACCACCCTCCACAAATGCTTATTTGCACAATTGCAAATAAGCCCTCCTCCACCAAACTTCGGCCAAAGAACGATACAAATGAAAATGGCCGAAACGGAAAGCAAACTGGCAACTCCAGAAAACTGGTCCCGTAATAAATTACAGGAAAACCCCGATACTGTGCATACACACCCGCATTTGTATTCCGTCCGAAATAAAAATGCAATGAGACAAAATCTACACTGTACTATACTAGGATCCGGCTTAAACCAAAGCCGGCTAGTAATATCCGTTCGATCCTGATCTGTACAATACCGCACGTATCTGATCGAACCCTGCCATATATCCATACGGCCTGTAGTACAAACTGTCCGATCCTGATCCGTGCAATACCGCACGTATCTGATCGGACCTTGCCATATCTCCATACGGCCTCTACTGCTTTTCGCCCGAAAGCTTGAGTAACTGAATGTGGGGGACTCTAAAGACTCATCAACACCTTGGTTGTGGATTTAACCACTAGCACGTCAGAGGTATAAGCCAATACGTAACGGGCTACCAGGTATTGACCAAATGGGACGTTTGTGAGCGAACTCAGCCTGACACCCTACTGAGCCTGTCAGTGACAATATCCGTACAGTCCGGTCCGTTCGTCTATGAGCATCGCATGGCGGGCCTAGGGGGTTGGTAAAGTCAGACCCCCAAAAGCGGTACAAGTCGTGTCGGAGTGTAGTCCAGAACACCCTGAGATACTACTGGAATACCTACCAGTAAATCTCCTTGCCTCGGCCGAGGGCTTCGTGTAATGGCTCTCCTAGACACAGCGCGACCTCACCCCCAATACCGGGAGAGACGAACCCCTGAAGATACGCTCACTGCCTCCATGTGGCTCGGGACTGTACCCAACTAAAACCTGTTTGCACGACTCCTTTGAGCCGTGGTAGGGTAGTAATCAAAGTACAGTGGGAACTCACACGAGAAAAATGACGATCCCCAGGTCGATGAACTAACCTGTACACATGTCACCAGGGAACTGCCATCTGACGTCTGGTATATGACCAACTAGCATATTCCCGGCGAGTCCTGTCCGGTGTACTCATAACCCAATGAGCACCTGTATACATCTTAGGTGATCCAACTGACACCAATGGCTTGTGAGACCGGCCATCGCCCCTCGTCGGGGTCTCGACTGTATACACTAGTCTACTCTGGAGTATCGATGCCCTGTCTCGAAACTCTCACGACTAGGGACCATTTAAGGATATGCTTATAGACTGCCAGCTCCCACGTATATGATCGCCCTCATACTGCTGGTAGTCAAGCAAGAATCTTAGGGGCTCTATCAACGTGCAATAGCGACATGTCAGGTCACTTAAAGCAGTACACGATGACAAAGGTAAACCAGATAGCATACTATCATCTTGAGTAAGACTGTCCTACTGGGATAGGTCTTCCCTCAATCATTGTAATCATGTGCCTGTGATCCAATAATTGACTCTGAGGGCACTATCTCCAACAATCTCCCACTTGCACTCAAGGCTAATTATTGCGATGTCGCATACTCACAGCCTGTGTGATACCGAACACCCAACTCCTCTACTTGTCAGTCTAACAAAGCTCGTTTGCGAAACTGTCGCATTCGAGGAATAGCCTCAATGAGTGGAACCGCTTTGATGTTTCTTTCTATGTCTCTCTATATCTCAAGTTTGCGGAGAAAGCCATCTCCCGAAATGAGCAAAACCTGTCTTAGAATGTCTGGATGTCTGATGGGACCTAGCTCATAAGTGAACTCCAAATCCAAACTTCTTAGACTGTATCGACAACTGAACTTAATCAGTATCCTGCGTCATACCTCCCTCAGTATTGCCTTGGACCACCTGTCCAAAATACTGCCCCTCGTCAGAAGGAAAAACTATAACTCTGACAACCTCCTTGTCGTCCAGGTCACCTTGGAAGCCTGGAATGATAACTGTCTCCCGAATGAGGCTGTCGTTATCATATCCCTAGAACATCCACTTATGCTCTAAAGCTTCTTCAGACTGTTTCTCCAGGATAGGATCAATGTCAACTTATTGCATGTAGTGCAAGAATAACATCTGGTGTGGTACTTGACATCTCATGATTGACTCAATTTCCTAAGCAAGTGATCTGCCAATCAAGCACATCCCTCTCCCCTTTAGTCTGTAAGACACCTTTAGAGAGGGTGACTCCATCACCTGCAGGTATACTACCGTGCCAGGAGTCGTCCATTCTAAATACTCTTAGAATGTTGTCTAAGTACCCAGATTGGGAAACCACCCAAATCTAGATCTAAAGCCATAGATCTAGTAACCAGTATGTCAGATATAATGTCCAAGTCCCATGCGGAGAAACTACTGTGTGACGACCAAAGTATAACCGATCGTAGTATAGGAGTTTCTTTTCCTACTCTGTGTATATCATCCAAATATCATGACATCACACCCTACTACCTTCTCAACAGATCCATCCCCTATTCTGATGAAGTCAAACCCATGACTGTCACATCAGAAATAGATGATCTATCTCCGCTATACCTGCTTTAGTCTATAAATAGACATAAGCTACATGTCCACCAATGCTTCCGCTGCTCCCACTGACTACGACAACCCTCTGGCAGAGTCATATAGATGTACACTTCTAAAGCTAGTTCAGAATGACGCTATACTCATCCTCTTGCCGGGTCTCACAGCCTGGAACAACAGCAATGGTAAGTGTGGGTAAACAAGAACTTCCCTGTCACCGTCCTTGAGGCTACCGGAGTACCTCTCGGGTGCCTGAAGTTACCCACTTTATCTGCGGAGTGGCCAATGGAATGTCAAACCGGATTGAATCTTTAGGTTCCTTATCAAATCTTCAGTAATCGTTTGTGGTTCTGGAATCACTTCCAGTTCTACCATACTCCCACTTCTATTTTTCTGAAAAAAAATCCATTTTTTTAATAAAACTGTGGCGAGTCTAGAACAATATTGCTATTGTTCATCCAGATGGTAGAAAGTCAACCCTCGTCATAGCCTGGGTCAACCCACAAACAGCCATTACAGAAATGTGCCTTGAGTTGTCCAGTGTCTGGTTTTAAGCATAAACCGGACAACTCCCCGTACCTTAACATCGTTAAGATATGAACTGTTCTATATCCAATATAGAAACAGAGGCACAGATTTAATTGAACTAGATTCAAATCATGCAGCTGTCTCCAGTGCATGTCAACTAAATAGAAGGAGGCCGATCAGCGTTACCCAACTTAGGAATGCTTCCAATTATGAGTAACCTGAAAAAGAAGCTAGTTCTCTTAAATCATTACTATCAACTGAATACCATTCACAAGTATTTACATCTTCTATCGCTTTGAAGAATCCCGATACTTGCAATACCTGGTTCTCTACTTTATTCAAATACCTATAACTTCTCAAAATTCGGACCCTGTGTTTCCACGAAACACATGTCTAAAAACTAGAGAAGTCATAAGTAAACCGAATATAGTACGAGGACCAACCCCTCTGTCCTTATGGACCCTGGACAACATACAATACTCTGTATAAGTCCCTTGAGTCTGATAACTCATTCACTGTGTGTCGTAGGTTGAAAACTGTACTTATGGTTAAGAAGAATTACACCGCTGTTTTAATGCTCCTTACCTAACCATCCACTGATATAGGTAAATGTCATAGACATAATTTCAAAAGGTATATCTCACTCTATAAAAATAGACGTACAGATATATCAATTTGAAATTGGTGCATAACAGCGGATATTCAAAACCAAAAATTTGCCGACCGGCAAACAACCCAGGTGACTTCCTCAAATATCACTGATTACAACGAATCCCGATATAATGAGGATGATCACCCAATTCCCAATAACCTACTCCCACTCATCATCTGTAAAACCATACAGATGTGAGAATCATACCTGGTAAATACATATCCTGGAGTAAGTATCCAATCGGGAAATCAGTTTTCCTTTAACAGTACACAGTGAGACTGAAACATTGAAATGTTTCGATGGGGTATCCCGGTATTCCTAGTAATGTCTCTTCCAGATTCACAACTGTAACCGTGTAATTCTTTGCCACCTCTCCAAATCCCTTTATATGTCTTTAGTCATTATCTTCTGCACACCCCTTTAGGCCAAATGGTTTTCTTCCTTCCCTACCGTTCGGCACCAGCCTATGGTTTGGAAGAAGACTATCCAATAAGCATAATGGGTGTACTGTCCCAATCCTAGGAACACTCGCAATGCGAGAGAAGGTGAAGATAAAAGACACCTGAATAAATCTTATTCCTATTTCTCCTGAACCAGAATCCATCCCCGAACTGGAACAAGTTCCTTTCGAGTTCGTATATAACCATACGATGGAATATCCAAATAAACTGTGGATCTTCGTAGTGATATGGAGTGTCCTGGAGAAATGCAAAGGTGATTTAGGATTGGCGAAGGAATACTTGGTTTGGTCGTGAATAGCAGTCGCAATTTACTTTGCCCTCTCACTAATCCCTTGCTTTGTCTTAACTTAATACCTTCTGTACACCATTTTGGCTAACTGGTTTTCTTCATTCCCTACCGGTCGGCACCAGCCTAAGGTTTGGAAGAAGACTATCCAATTTGCGTAATAGGTGTACTATCTCCTAAACCAAGGAGTACTCGCAATCTGAGAGAAGGTAAAAGGAAAAGACAACTGAATAGTCCTATCCGTTTTCTCCAAAACCTGAAACCATCCTCGAATAAATTCTTTCGAGTTCATATCTAACCATACGATGGTTTTGTCCAATGGAAGTGGACGTTCGTAGTAACACGGGGTGTCCTGGAGAAAAGGGTAAAAGTGTAGGGTTCCTAGGCACCCTAATGAGGTCTCACAAGGCATCAACCATGCCAATTTCAAAAAATCTAGGTGCCGAGAAACCCTAATATGGATCGTTGGCTAAAGTTTAGGCGAAACTAGAAACTAGTTAACACATAACTAAAAGATTATGGAAATACAACCTTTGTAGATCCGTTTCTCTACCTCCATAGCTCCGCAATGAAGTCTCCTCGCTGTCCTAGTTGAACCCCGGGCTCTAGTGTCGGCTTCATCGGAGAATGGACGGGCTAGGTCATCGACGACGTGCCGAAGATGATCTACGTTGAAGCATCGCAAGATCAAGCTCCACCTTCACCAAGCCATGAAAAATCATGAAGGAAACACACTCTACTACTTGGCAAGAGGTAGAGGATGAAGAAATAGGAATTGGGTATACTTTAGAATTGGATTTCTCACTCAAATACATCAATCACCATTGATGAAGATAGCTTTCTTCTTGTGAGGATGAAGAAGAAGAAGATAAGTGTTATGATAAGAATTAATTAAAAATAGAAAAGAAAATCCATTCTTATCATAACTCTTACCATGGTTAAGTGTAAAGAGAGAACTATAGTTAAGTGGAGTGGTTAGGTTTGAACATGAGACAAAAATGGTGACTTCATGAAAGCTTCATGAAGCTTCATGTACATACAAAGAAAAGCCACCATTTTCTCACTCATTTTCTTTTTCCAAATGAATAACTAAATGTATATGAAAAACAAAACCCTAACCATTTAAATAACCTTGGATCAATCTTTAACACAAACCAAGTAAGCATGCATCATCAAACATGATACAATCATGTGCACAAAACTATATCGAATATACAATGTGCACATCCGAGCGAGAAAATCCAATTAAAGTGAACCGATACCAGTTAATGTAAAGTAATATATCAAATATATAATTATTCATTAAATCATTAAATCAACACTTGATTTAACGATCCGGTCATATCGTATATAACCGACTAATATCATTAGTAACAACTTATCGAATCAACACTTGATCCGATAACCTGGCTATATCGCATATAACCGATCAATGTCACATCGCGAGAATCGAATACAGTATCACATACTGGTATTATTCTCGGTCCCGCACATATCTCATATGCGCTCCTATTTCGTTTCGCTTGAGCCAGGAAACCTCTGTGTAGGACTCTAAAGACTCGTCAATACGCCGGCAGCAGATGATGATCATATCAAACATCCACAAGCCGCAAGCGGTCTGCTAAACGTAACGGCCACCCGGGTATTGAGCGATCAGAAGATCGACGAGCAAGCCCGCTCACACTCCAGTGAATCCAACCAGTAACACTACCGTACAGTCCGGTCTGATCGTCTGATATGTCGCATATCTTGCCTAGGGGTGGTATACGTCAGACCCCAATAGCAAGATAAGTCATGTCGATATGAGATCTATAACAATTCGAGAAACTACTAGTAACACTTACCAGTAAATCTCAGCAACCCTGGCCAGGGATTTCCTGTTATAGCCAATCGAACACAGCGCAACATCAACTCCCTATACCGGGAGAGACGAATCCCCTCCTATCGCTCATTGCCTCCATGTGACTCGGGACTGTACCCAAAAACCACCATTTTGCACGCCCTCTTGGACGTGGTAAGATGGAAATCAAAGCACAGTGGGAACCACACGAGACTCTATGACGATCTCGGGTCAACAGACTACTCTGTACCAGTGTCACCAGAGAACTGCCATCTGACGTGAGGTATAATACCATCTGGGAGTTCTCGGCGAGTCCGTCCAGTGTACCCAGTCTCTACTGAGCACCCGTATATCATCTCTGATGTCAAACACCAATGGATATGGGATCATCCATCGCCCATCTGTATGGGTCGAGAAGGTATACGCTAGTCTGCTCTGGTATATCGATGCCCCGTCTCGATACACCCACGACTAGGGACTTTGAAGGATGTACTTATGGACTACCATGTCCCCACTAGTATGATCCGCATCAAAGTCCAGGTAGTCAAGTACAGATCCTAAGGGCTTTACCAACATGTAACAGAGAGACAATCAGCATACACGTTAAGGTAAAGGGTAACCAGATAGCATACTATCATGTCGAGCAAGAAAGTCCTCCCTATATATGTCCCAGCATCCACTACAATATACATCCTATGTACAGTAATGGCCTCTAGGGCATACATATAACTAACAATCTCCCACTTGCACTAGGGCCATCTGTAGCAGTGGTTGTAGTATCTCATACTGAACCATCCCATAAAAGTCTCTCTCTGAGAACAGGCCTTTGTGAGTGGATCCGCTGTGTTGTCCTCTGAGTCTACTCTCCTAACCTTAATCACCCTGGAGATCAACCATCTCCATGATCAGGTGACACCGCCTTAGAATATGTCTGGATCACTGATGGGACCGGCGTTCCTCGGCATGAGCCACAACTCCATTGTCTCACAATGGTAGGAACGTAGTCCATCTCATGAACTAATATACACCCAAACATCCTCTTTGGTAGCATGTTAAGTAGCGATGTATCCTGCCTTTATCGTCTAGTATGTCACGGTATCTAGCTTGGAACTCTTCCAACATACCGTCCCTTTACTGAGGGTAAAGACAATGCCTGCGACTGACATTCAGTCGTCTTTATCACCCTGGAACCCTTCCAGTGATTCTCCCCAGGATCGATTGATACCATCTCACTACAACTAGTGAGAATCCTAACATCCAATTAGATCTATCTCATAGATCCAAAATCCAGGATTTAGTAGGTATCATTCTGATCCTACACGGAGAATCTTTGTGATAAACGGAGATTGATCGAGCGTAGCATAAGAAACTCCTTTCTTATCAAGAGTATGTCATCCACGTACTCTACGAGGATCACCACCATACTCCCTACTACCTTTTTCTTTATACAAGGTTCATCTACCATTTTGATGATGTCAAACTCTTCGACTAATCCATCAAAACAGATGTTCCAACTCCGTGATGCCTGCTTTAATCCTATAAAGCATCTTGCACACGTTTCCGCTGCTCCCACTGTCTACGAAGCCCTCTGGCTGTGTACTTATAGATGCTCTCTTCCAAATCATCATTTAGAAAAGCAGTCAAGACACCCAACCACCAGAGATCGTAGTCATGGTATATAGCCGTGGCAAGTAGGATCTAGATGGACTTAAGCATAGCTTCTTAGAAAAAGGTTGCCTCATGATCCACACCTGGTCAATGATGCAAACCTTTTAATAAGTCTAGCTTTGAAAGTCTCAACTTTCCCATGTACACCAAGTAATCTTCTCAAGATATACTTGCTCCTGATGGGGATTTAACCCTTCAGATATAGCAACCAAAGTCCATACTTTGTTGGTGTATAAGGATTCCATTTCAGATCGATAAGCATCCAGCCATTCTTACAGAGTCACACTCCTGATGGCCAGCTCGAAACTAGTTGGGTCATCATCTCATGATGCAATCCTCGCTCCGACTGTCATAGAGAAACAGAAGTATCTCTCAGGTGGGTGAGGAACCCTACTAGGTCGACGGAGAGGCTGAGGTTCGTTGGAATCTACTGAATCCTTTGGTTCTTTCAAATCATCAGCTGTAGTTTGTATAGCTGGAACCTTTCCAGTTGTACATAACAAACCTTGCCTCGAGCTTGTCCGGATTTTGCTTTTAGACATAGGCCGGACAACCCCAAATCTTAACTATCTTAAGATATGGGCTCTTCCCTTATCATATCAAATATGAAGTGGTAGGCAACTGATTTGATTTGAACCCTATTCAATAGGTATGCAGCTACTCAAGCGCATAACACCCAATAGGAAAAAGGTAACTCAGTAGTACTCATCATAGAGCACACCATATCATATAGGGTGTGATTACTCCGCCCTGATATACCATCGTGCTATGGTGTATACAGAGGAGTAATGCTGAGAGAGAATCTCATTCTCCTTTAGAATAGTCTAGGAATTCCGTGCTCAAGCATTCTCCTCCTTGATCTCATCACAGGACATAATACTTATACCCGTATTGGTTCTCTACTTCTAACTTATATTCTGTGAATATCTCAAAAGGTTCAGACTTGTGTTTCAACAGGAACAAAGGTCTGAATCTCGAAAGATTATCAGAGAACGTAATGTAGTATAAAGAACCGGTCCTGGCATGTGTAGACTGGGGACCTACATACATCATCATGTATCATCCCAAGAGTTTACTAACTCTTTCTCTGTTTCCAGTAAACGGAGCTATGATCATTTTATCTTTGTGACATGACTGGCGAGTTTCACAAGATGTAAATTCAAACTAATTTAAAAATGCATCTTTATGTAACTCTAGCTAGTCGGGTCACATTGATATGACCTAGTCTACAATGCCTCAAGAAGGATTCGTTCATTTCTGAACTCTTCCTCTTGTGTGTGTTCAGTATACTAAGAACTGTAGTTTGATTTAGAACATCAATGCTTTTAGATAACGTGCCTGAACCGATCAACTTTTGATATAGGAAATGTTCAAAACATTATCCAACAATACAAAATTATATCCTTTCTTTACTAATAAAGAGACTGATATGATTTTGTATATCAGGTTCTGTATCTAATAACATTCGTTCAGAATCAATGTATTTGGAATACAGGGTGACAGTGACCAACAGACTTGGCTGCAACACTTGCCCCGTTTTCTGCCTCATGAAACTTATCACCCGTTCTCAGTCCTCTACCTTTCTGTAGCCATATGTAACATATTACATATCTGGGATCCTGATCTGGTATCACATACCCAGGACGTAAAGGATACTGAGAAACAGTTCTCTGTAATGAACACACCCGAAGATGATGCATCAGCATGCACGCTCTTCGTTTGGGCGGCACGGGAATTCTGGTAATCCCCAATTTCCTGCTCTGTCTTATAACAATTATAAGTTGGAGCGGGACCAACGTTCCCCAGCTCAGTATAACAAGCGGGTTCGGTCAATATTCCGTATTATTATCTTGATTAAGGCGTGATATGGTCGCTACATGGAGAGAGAGAGAAGAAAACACTCAGCGTGCGCTCTTGCAAGAATAGATTGGTTATTATTTTATCTAATCAGGATGGCTCCCACTGCTTTTTATCAAATCTTCCTTCAAACCCTAAAAGGAAAGACTAGCCGGGATTAATTACACACTACAAGTTCGCCAATCTTTCAGCCAGTCCAGTGTCGGTACTTTGAGGGAGGTCCCCCGTGCTTTCGCACGAACCTAATTAATGTAAACCTCGTTTTCCCAGAGGCGTAACCCCGTTGACACCTTTCTAGACACCTACTTGATCGGCTAATTGTAATGCGTAAAACTCTCCCAGGAGTAACTCTTACTCGCAGCGGGTATCGGGATCCAACTATCTCATAGAAGGTATGCAATCTCATTGCAAATTTCAACACTTGAAATTCCCGATAATATTTTGCCCCTAGCAGCTATATGATCTTAACATAGTCAACAAATCATAAGTGCTAGTCAAGTTCAACCCGTCATTTCCCGATTGAATTAAACCCACCTGCACGACCCTTAACATAGTCAACAAAGTCGCACGACTACCCTAATCCAATCACATCATATGCTTATACAGATAAGCACTAATTAGCTACCGCACACTACGCCTTAACATAGTAAACAAACGTAGCACGAATACTAACTACTACTTATCTGAAATGACGGAGGGCTACGACAGGTTTTTCTGAAAACCTATTGCGTAATGAACTTGATATCGTTGTAGAATCAAATGATTTTAAAATGGAGTGCTTTTGAGGCTTTTCTAGTTTTGCTAAAGGAATCACTCCCGGTGAAGGGATCGTTGGTCCTTTCCTCGTCGAATGAGGTGCGGGATATATCATATATATCACTGTGCAAAGCAAAAACTTTTAAAAGCAATCAAAAGACAAACCGAGTGTGTAGCATCTACCAGTTATTGCTAAAGGAGTCACTCCCGGTGAAGGGATCTCGGTCTTTTCCTCATCGAATAAGGTGCAGGATATATCACATATACCGCTGTGCAAAGCAAGAACTGTAGCTACCTGTTTTATTTTGAAATTCGATTCTACAACATCTTAGGTTTCTTTTATTTCATTAATCACATTAATGAAGTCCCTTCATTTAAGTACCTAAACATCACAGATAAATACGACGTACACTTATACCATCCGTATTCGCCTCGATGTCCCCTGGTTCACCGTTAGGTTAGGTAACTAACGGCAGAGCAGGGCAGGGATAGCGCGGGTGTAAAACATAAGTAACGTCTATATAATATATCATATATACTATATACTGTATCTATCACAGAACATATCACATGATCACATCACAGATATCGCAGCAGAAGAAACATATGAAATATTGGATATACTAGGACGTCCGTGTTTTCAATACGAGCCAGTATAAAACACGGATTCCACGGTCGTGATGAATAGCCAAACCCACACCCCTAGACCCCTACGAGAGCGGCAAGCAACCCTACCAATTCTAGAGTTAGGAGACCCGGACTCGACTCCTCGAGTTGGTCTCCCACTGGACTCCAGAACCCGGTTACTTGTGCTCCCCTCCTTGGGTCTATCCTAGTGCGGAAAAGTAAATAATATACAAAAGGTGACAACTTCCGCAACCTGGAAGTGCCCCAATAAAAGAATATTACATACAAGTTTTTACATGAATGAAAATGAAAAACACTCATCTCACATAAAAACCCCCGGCTATTCAAACACGACGATCCAATATAACATATCCAGCAACACATAACATCACATGTCATCAACGTAAGTAAATATGTCCATCCCAAGTGTCGTTGACATATAGCAACGAAACCGGAGATATCACATATTACACTTACGGTCACAGAAAAGAAAGTGTAAAACTACAACAGTTGGAATCCACAACCTGCATAGACATCGCATGCCTAATCAAAAGAATTACTTAGACATCGCATGCCTAACAATTATAAACCCCGCATTTTAGTCTCATTATCGAAAACACTTTTCAATATCAAGTCGGGCAATTCAACAGGATTCCCGAAAAACTGATCGAAGGCTCGTCGCAAACTTCAGTAGACGGCCGCACCCCCGATACCGTCGACGAAGTGCACCAAGGCGGAACACCGCTACCGCGACCACCCGGACGGATGCTTTCGGCAACGGGGTTCTCCTACAGTCACTTGGTCGGGGCTATGGGGTGTAGCTGTCTATTAAGTTTACCCGGCGAGTATCCACGTACGCTACGTGATTGCGACGGACTTTTGATCACATCAAAATTCCGTGGCAACTGATCAAGTGAGACTAAACTGCTATGTTTATAGCATTCATTCAGTTATCTCATAACTTCTTGTGAATTCCAATTATTGTATCACATTCCAGATAATTAGAAAATGTTAAACTTTCCGATTGAACATTCGAACACCCAAGTTTTTCCGATACAGATCAACACATGAAATAAGTCTAACAATATTCAGTTCATGCCTCAGTACCAACGGTCCAGCCGTAGAAGGATCAAGCCAACGCCTCACATGTGGCACGCCGTACTGCCCCAAACCCGAAGGTTCAAAGGGCAGTTCAAGACGGTCACATAATCGAGTTAAGGTTTGTTGTCTTCTAGAGGGACCATCGCGTTACTTGCACTACTTAGAACGTCGTTAAACTACGGAAAAATCCAACACTTGGAAATTTCCCGACAGGGGAAAAAGTGGGTATTTATATCCGGTCGAACTTTTTAACATATTCTAAAATTTATCCGGAAAGCCACACAGACAAAATTTGATAATCCGATCAAAACACCGAATCCCCAAAACATCTCCAGAAAATTCAACTCTTGAATAAATATTAAAAATTCCCAGAAAAATCAGCATCTGAAAACATGAATTACTGTGCAGAAAGGGGAGGATGACGTCACCATGTTGCCGCGGAACCGCCGCAGAAGCAAGGCTTCCGCCGCGGTTCCGCCGCCTTTTATACTGTTCATGAAAATATTTTTGCGCCGTAATTCTTATATTTCCCTGCTGAAATTTTTAGCAATTTTTAATTTGGAAAAATCCCAGTTTTTGAAAAAAGGACAGAGAGCTATTTTGGGATGGGTTTTCGGGTTCGTTCGGACTTCAAACTCCGTCTTGACTTCGCCTAAGGCTCTAGCTAGGCTCTGATACCACTGTAGGGTTCCTAGGCACCCTAATGAGGTCTCACAAGGCATCAACCATGCCAATTTCAAAAAATCTAGGTGCCGAGAAACCCTAATACGGATCGTTGGCTAAAGTTTAGGCGAAACTAGAAACTAGTTAACACATAACTAAAAGAATACGGAAATACAACCTTTGTAGATCCGTTTCTCCACCTCCATAGCTCCGCAATGAAGTCTCCTCGCTGTCCTAGTTGAACCCCGGGCTCTAGCGTCGGCTTCATCGGAGAATGGACGGGCTAGGTCATCGACGACGTGCCGAAGATGATCTACGTCGAAGCATCGCAAGATCAAGCTCCACCTTCACCAAGCCATGAAAAATTGTGAAGGAAACACACTCTACTACTTGGTAAGAGGTAGAGGATGAAGAAATAGGAATTGGATATACTTTAGAATTGGATTTCTCACTCAAATACATCAATCACCATTGATGAAGATAGCTTTCTTCTTGTGAGGAAGAAGAAGAAGAAGATAAGTGTTATGATAAGAATTAATTAAAAATAGAAAAGAAAATCTATTCTTATCATAACTCTTACCATGGTTAAGTGTAGAGAGAGAACTATAGTTAAGTGGAGTGGTTAGGTTTGAACATGAGACAAAAATGGTGACTTCATGAAAGCTTCATGAAGCTTCATGTACATACAAAGAAAAGCCACCATTTTCTCACTCATTTTCTTTTTCCAAATGAATAACTAAATGTATATGAAAAACAAAACCCTAACCATTTAAATAACCATGGATCAATCTTTAACACAAACCAAGTAAGCATGCATCATCAAACATGATACAATCATGTGCACAAAACTATATCGAATATACAATGTGCACATCCGAGCGAGAAAATCCAATTAAAGTGAACCGATACCAGTTAATGCAAAGTAATATATCAAATATATAATTATTCATTAAATCATTAAATCAACACTTGATTTAACGATCCGGTCATATCGTATATAACCGACTAGTATCATTAGTAACAACTTATCGAATCAACACTTGATCTACTAACCCGGCTATATCGCATATAACCGATCAATGTCACATCGCGAGAATCGAATACAGTATCACATACTGGTATTATTCTTGGTCCCGCACATATCTCATATGCGCTCCTATTTCGTTTCGCTTGAGCCAGGAAACCTCTGTGTAGGACTCTAAAGACTCGTCAGTACACCGGCAGCAGATGATGATCATATCAAACATCCACAAGCCGCAAGCGGTCTGCTAAACTTAACGGCCACCCGGGTATTGAGCGATCAGAAGATCGACGAGCAAGCCCGCTCACACTCCAGTGAATCCAACCAGTAACACTACCGTACAGTCCGGTCTGATCGTCTGATATGTTGCATATCTTGCCTAGGGGTGGTATACGTCAGACCCCAATAGCTCGATAAGTCATGTCGATATGAGGTCTATAACAATTCGAGAAACTACTGGTAACACTTACAAGTAAATCTCAGCAACCATGGCCAGGGATTTCCTGTTATAGCCAATCGAACACAGCGCAACATCAACTCCCTATACCGGGAGAGACGAATCCCCTCCTATCGCTCATTGCCTCCATGTGACTCGGGACTGTACCCAAAAACCACCGTTTTTCACGCCCTCTTGGACGTGGTAAGATGGAAATCAAAGCACAGTGGGAACCACACGAGACTCTATGACGATCTCGAGTCAACAGACTACTCTGTACCAGTGTCACCAGAGAACTGCCATCTGACGTGAGGTATAATACCATCTGGGAGTTCTCGGCGAGTCCGTCCAGTGTACCCAGTCTCTACTGAGCACCCGTATATCATCTCTGATGTCAAACACCAATGGATATGGGATCATCCATCGCCCATCTGTATGGGTCGAGAAGGTATACGCTAGTCTACTCTGGTATATCGATGCCCCGTCTCGATACACCCACGACTAGGGACTTTGAAGGATGTACTTATGGACTACCATGTCCCCACTAGTATGATCCGCATCATAGTCCAGGTAGTCAAGTACAGATCCTAAGGGCTTTACCAACATGTAACAGAGAGACAATCAGCATACACGTTAAGGTAAAGGGTAACCAGATAGCATACTATCATGTCGAGCAAGAAAGTCCTCCCTATATATGTCCCAGCATCCACTACAATATACATCCTATGTACAGTAATGGCCTCTAGGGCATACATATAACTAACAAAAAGTGGGAGTGGCAATGAGGTTAGCAACTCAGACAATCCAAAAGCCAGTGTTTAAGAAGGTTCGGTCAATTTTGGTCTCTGAGTCATAGTCTTAGGGTCGGGTCAATGGTCGCTGCCAAAGAGAGAGAGAAAAGAAACACTCAGCGTGCACTCTAACCTAGATCAGAATGGTTACCAATTTATCTAATCTGGAAACCTCCCACTGTACCGTCAAATTCTCCTCCAAACCTGAAAGAAGAATTTGTCGGGGTCACCCGAGGAGTAAACTAACTCATCAGTGGGAATCGGGATCCAACTATCACCGCATGATAACGTGACGGAATCCGCTCACAGTATCACACTCCAGATGGTATGCGCATATCTGGCAAGTTTCAGTTCTTTTGAAACTCCCGATGTGATTTCTGCCCCATGCTCTTATGACCTTGACGAAGGCCAACAAATCATAAGTCACATGTCAAGTTCTACCCGTCATTCTCCAGGTTGATTTGAACCCACCCGCACAAGTCCTTGACGAAGGCCAACAAGGCTATACGACTGTCCCAAACCAACGCATCTATCTATGCTGCAGAAAGGCAACAAGCAGCTACCATACACTATGCCTTGACGAAGGCCAACAAACATAGCATGAATACTACGTGCTACCCGTCTGAAACGACGGAGGGCTACGAATGGTTTCTGGCGAAAACCTTTAACGTAAAGAACTTGATATCGTTGAAGGAACCGGATAGCTTTTTGAAAATATAGTGACGAAAACCGTTGCTAAAGAGGTCACTCCCGGTGAAGGGATCTCGGCTCTTTCCTCGTAGAATGAGGTGCAGGATATTCCAACTGAATACCACGATGCAAAGCAAAAGTAATCGGCCATAGTGAAGTTATTGCCCTGACGCAAACTTTTGTCCAAGGGGTCACTCCCGGTGAAGGGATCTCGGCCCTTGCCTCATCGACTGAGGAGCAGGATATTCCAACTGAATACCACGATGCAAAACAAAAGTGAACGTCCTTGCAATAACAGCTTTTTGAAAAGTGTTCCAACAACATCAGATTATGTTTGTTTTTAACTTGCATTGATCCGAATCAACACAGTCCCATCAATTGATCACACCACAAAGAACGAAAATAATATGACGTACGTATATGCCATCCGCATTCGCTACTGGGTCCCGTCATTACCCGTTAGGTTAGCTAACTAACGACAGAGCGGGGACTGGACTAGCATGGATGCAAAACATATACAACATCTACTAATATATATACCAATATATTATATTTCGCTCAAGGCGTGATAAAAATGCAACATCACAGAAATGTACAGCATCACAGAAACAATACAGATATCTGGGATCCCCGGGTTTCACAGAGCCACTACTGAAATCCGACGTTCCCCTGGTCGTATGGATAGCTTGTGCAATGAAATCCTAGACCCCTACGGGCGCGGCAAGTCACCCGCCAAAACCTGAAGCAAGACAGCCCCCTTCAGCAACGTGAATGGACCACCCAGCACTTCACGGAATCCGGTAAATTGGGCACCCTTCCTGGGTCAACCTGTACCCCCTACGAGTGCGGTGAATAGCCCGCCAATTCTAGAGTGAAGCCCCCTCCGTCCCAATGCCATGAGATGCGGGCTTGTTGCCCTCTAGAACCCGGCTATCCGTGCAGTCCTCCGCGGGGCAATCCTAGTACAGAAAGTAAAATATACATACAACGGGTACATCGACCGCAACCTGGTCGTGCCCCAAAATAATAATATAAACAGGCAGTGACGGCAGTCCACATGTCGGACGCTCGCCCCGCAATATCAAATGTACATAATACAACAAAACTGTACTAGCATTGCATCCAGGCTATCCCCACGACCGATCCGCAACATCACAGCAAAACACAGAACATCAACGTGAAAGTCATGTTCGCAAATCCGTTTAACCGGGCTATAGCAGTTAGACAGGATTTACCGATCAAGTGACATTCACGGTCGCAGATATAATGTAAATACTGTGAAATAATGTGTTTAAAATATCCGATCGATCAAATTTTAACAAGTGGGCCCCAAAGCATTACTGTAGCAGATCAAGAAATTCTGGGCCCAAGTTTAATATTCCAGAAACCCCATTTTCACCCCAGAAGCCCACTGGAAAAATTCGACACAGTGATCCTTCCATACTGCGGCGGAACCGCGGCGTAAAGTGGGATTTGGCCGCGGTTCCGCGCTCTCCCTGAAAGATCAATCTTTCGAATTTCCCCAGAATTCTTAAGACTTCTAGTACATCAATTTTCTACAACCTGAAAAATTTTTCGACTCCAAAAAATTTCAACAGAAAACTGATGTGAACAAAAATTGCGGATTTTGGAATTTTGGTCGATCGGAAATGTAAACACATTAAACAAAGCTAGACTATGTTAATGGCGAGGCTCTGATACCACTTTAAGTGCACGGCGGCGCCCCGGCCGTCAATCCGACGGCCAAATGCGGAAGCGGTGATAAACTTTAATTTTTCTTGAACTGGAAAACCGCCGCGCACTAATACCCGGATCGAACCATTAACTAGTCCTAGCTAACTACAAGATGGGGAAGAGAGATATACCGACTGATCCGAGTCCTCTGGTCTTCTCGTCGTCGTCCCGATCTCCTGCGGAAACTCCGGTCGTCGCCTCCTTGCCGGAAGGGCACCACATCGTCTGCATCTTTTACGGGCTCCCACCTCAATACCGAGGCAACTCGGGCACGAAGCTGGCTAGTCGAAGTGCCCAAGATTTGCTGTAGAATGTGTAGTGCTCAAGTCTCATTTGGGGTTATGGAGTTGCCTTTTGTGGAGGAATGATACTTGGAGTTTTGGAGATTAATCTTGTGGGATTTTTGCCACATGAAATGAACCAAAAACCCACACTCAAAATGTTGGACAGCCCACCCCCTTCATAGGCCGGCCATGGCTAGAAAATGGGAGAGGGGAGAGTCAATGAAGGAGAGTGTGTAACAAAGCAAAGAGGGTCTCTCATAATCCAAGAGAGAGAAAAGGCATGATATCAAGAAATGATCACAAGGAATAACCAACACTAAACCAACCAATCATTCCAAAAGGTCAAGCCATCATCATCAAGCATGATGACTTCAAAAAGTCAAGCTATCATGAAGAATCATGAAGTCAAGAAGTCAAGGGTGGAAGAAGAGCTATTATGATACAACAATATGCAATCACCACCCTCCACAAATGCTTATTTGCACAATTGCAAATAAGCCCTCCTCCACCAAAGTTCGGCCAAAGAACGATACAAATGAAAATGGCCGAAACGGAAAGCAAACTGGCAACTCCAGAAAACTGGTCCCGTAATAAATTACAGGAAAACCCCGATACTGTGCATACATACCCGCATTTGTATTCCGACCGAAATACAAATGCAATGAGACAAAATCTACACTGTACTATACTAGGATCCGGCTTAAACCAATGCCGGCTAGTAATATCCGTTCGATCCTGATCTGTGCAATACCGCACGTATCTGATCGAACCCTGCCATATATCCATACGGCCTGTAGTACAAACTGTCCGATCCTGATCCGTGCAATACCGCACGTATCTGATCGGACCTTGCCATATCTCCATACGGCCTCTACAGCTTTTCGCCCGAAAGCTTGAGTAACTGAATGTGGGGGACTCTAAAGACTCATCAACACCTTGGTTGTGGATTTAACCACTAGCACGTCAGAGGTATAAGCCAATACGTAACGGGCTACCAGGTATTGACCAAATGGGACGTCTGTGAGCGAACTCAGCCTGACACCCTACTGAGCCTGTCAGTGACAATATCCGTACAGTCCGGTCCGTTCGTCTATGAGCATCGCATGGCGGGCCTAGGGGGTTGGTAAAGTCAGACCCCCAAAAGCGGTACAAGTCGTGTCGGAGTGTAGCCCAGAACACCCTGAGATACTACTGGAATACCTACCAGTAAATCTCCTTGCCTCGGCCGAGGGCTTCGTGTAATGGCTCTCCTAGACACAGCGCGACCTCACCCCCAATACCGGGAGAGACGAACCCCTGAAGATACGCTCACTGCCTCCATGTGGCTCGGGACTGTACCCAACTAAAACCTGTTTGCACGACTCCTTTGAGCCGTGGTAGGGTAGTAATCAAAGTACAGTGGGAACTCACACGAGACAAATGACGATCCCCAGGTCGATGAACTAACCTGTACACATGTTACCAGGGAACTGCCATCTGACGTATGGTATATGACCAACTAGCATGTTCCCGGCGAGTCCTGTCCGGTGTACTCATAACCCAATGAGCACCTGTATACATCTTAGGTGATCCAACTGACACCAATGGCTTGTGAGACCGGCCACCGCCCCTCGTCGGGGTCTCGACTGTATACACTAGTCTACTCTGGAGTATCGATGCCCTGTCTCGAAACTCTCACGACTAGGGACCATTTAAGGATATGCTTATAGACTGCCAGCTCCCACGTATATGATCGCCCTCATACTGCTGGTGGTCAAGCAAGAATCCTAGGGGCTCTATCAACGTGCAATAGCGACATGTCAGGTCACTTAAAGCAGTACACGATGACAAAGGTAAACCAGATAGCATACTATCATCTTGAGTAAGACTGTCCTACTGGGACAGGTCCTCCCTCAATCATTGTAATCATGTGCCTGTGATCCAATAATTGACTCTGAGGGCACTATCTCCAACATACTCATAACCCAATAAGCACCTGTATACATCTTGGGTTATCCAACTGACACCAGTGGCTTGTGATACCGGCCACCGCCCCTCGTCGGGGTCTCGACTGTATACACTAGTCTACTCCGGAGTATCGATGCCCTGTCTCGAAACTCCCACAACTAGGGACCACAATTAAGGATATGCATATAAACTACCCAACTCTCACGTATATGATCGCCATCATACTCTTGGTAGTAAAGTGTTCATAGCAGAATTTTGCATCTTTATACTGCCTCATTTTTATCATATTGCTTATCGATAGGTACTCTTGAGCTGTGTTTGCTAGTCAATTGCAGGATACAGGTTCTCGGCTCTAAACGATGAAATTCATGGAAAAGCACGACAAAATCCGGGTTCCTGCCAACCACAGATAAAACACGGGTCTCCGCTCTTTATCCGTCTGTTGCCACACACCAGTTTAAGAGACTAAATGGCAAATTGATTGTCATTTTCATGCATAAGGCTCAATGGCAACACTAGATCCAAGAAATCTACGCGGAGCTCAAGAAAATCATGACAAAAAGATCCATATCCAATCACCTTTTGATAAACAGAAATTCTGGAAAAATCGTGAAGCAATTATGAGAAAAATCATATACCAGACTAATGGGCACAGCAAACCAGGAAAAGCCACCAAAAAATGAAGAACCAATTCCTCTGAAGTGCCGCGGTTCCGCGGCAATAGATGGCTTAGGCCGTGGAACCGCGGCCGTACTGTGGCGTCAAAAGATGGGATTTCAGGGGTACGTTGGATATTTCATGTAGAAGCATAATTATGCCCTAGGTTTCCATCTCCCTGCCTATAAATAGCCCAGAAACTTGAGAAGCCAAGGGTGCTTAAACTTGTATTTAGATTTTAGGATTTAGTAGTTGTTCTTCTTCCTCTTCTCATCTCTTCTCCATTAAAAAAAACTTGTAGTGAGCTTTTGTGAGTGAAGAATGAATAAAGGAGTTATTTTACTTATCATGCTTGCCTTGTTCTTTTGTTAAATTATTATTGCTTGTAATTTTCATTTGTTAACTTAGTTGTTGTTATTTTTGTTTGTTACTTTCTTTTCTCTTTTCCTTTATCCTTAAACAACCATGATGCTTACGCTTGATCCTTACCGAGGTGAGGTCGCAAATGGCTAGTTGTTATCTTCTAATCTCCTTCTTTCTATCTTCCTCTTTTGTTTTATTTTCTTTTCCTTATAATGGGTGAGTAGTTTCATACTTGTTAGGGTAGGATAAGGGAAGTTTGAGAGAAGGAAATCTCTCTCACTATTTCCTTGCCCAACATCTTAAATCGACTCCCGTTAATTGAACCACAATCCGCTCCCTACGGCACCCTATCCTACATGATAGCGGTGATTCCGTAGTGAGACCGGTTGTGGTTGAATTTACAGGAGGTTATGGCTAAGAGCTAAGAACGGACGGACAAGTACCAAAAGGAAGAACTTAAGCGTTGGAAAGCCTAGCTTATACTCGCAAGTTCCTTCCTAGTCGTGCTAATCCCTGTTGTTGCCGATTACCGTAACACCGATATTAAGAGTGGCAACGAAAGAAGTGAGCGACTCCTAACTCAAACTAACCTAATCCGAACCCTAACAAGCTCTCTTTACATCTCATTTTAACACTTAGTTAATCACAAACAAATCTGGACTTTTGGACTTAACTCGTTAAAGCACATAGAAAAAGATTCCTATCTCGCTGCGGACGACCCGTACTCAACCGGCTAGCTACAAGCGAAACCGTTTTGATTGCGGTAATTAACTAAACTTTAACATGCAGAAATCCTAACAATAAAATGGCGCCGTTGCCGGGGAGACAGTAGTTTATTTTTTTGTGTAATTTCGGGTTAATTTGTGAATATAAAGCTAACCGAAAAACAAAACAAAAAAAAATATACATTGTAAAAAAAAATGTTGTTATTTTTGATTAGTTTTTTTGCAAGTGTGCAGGATAATACGAAGTTCGAGTTCAGTGTCAAAGACGTCGGAAGATAGACCCATATTTCGCAGCTACACCGCAACAGATTCAAGACGGATAAAACGGTCTACCGAAAGATTCTGGAGCAGTTCCAGTGAGCAAATCCAGATTCAGGGTCTTGAAAACAGAAGAGGACACCCAAATCAGCAAACCCAAGAAAAATGATGTCCCAATCTCATCTTTCTGCCGCGGAACCGCGGCATAAGCAAGCTTAGGCCGCGGAACTGTGGCCGTTTGGTGCCTTCAAGGTGCAAAACTTCTGGGTAAGTTTCTTTCCCTCTCCCAACTCCTCTGGACTCCAATAAACTGTGTTTTCTGCAGCATTCTTTGCGCAAATTCTCTTCCCTTTCCAATAAACTGTTCTTGTGCAGGATTCTTTGCGCCGCGCTAAAAAAATAAAAATTGTTTGCAGTTGATTTGTTACCGCTTTGCATTCATTAATACGGACTTTAAGGTGCTTGAAACCAATTCAGATTGGGTGGGGATTTCATCACCCTTCCCAGGACCCCGGAAATCACAAAAAGCATATGCATTGACCATTGTTAATTAAAAAATACTAGACTCAGCCCTAAGGACTTTGCGCTCAATAGGACAGAGGACTAGTTACAGGCATCGGCCGTTTATCCTATCTGACTTTTGCGGTGTCTAGGAAAGTGTGTCGAAGGCAAGTGGTTACTTAATTAGGACCAGTACTTACGTAGTGGGGAGCCTCCCACTTACCTAGCACTTACCTGGCCGTAATTGACGGAGAAGAGGCGGTTTGAGGTCCTATTTCTAGCCCTCTGGAACAGTTAGGAGCTGTCTAGCAGACCTAGGTGTGATTGTGCATATCTTGTTTGTGATTGCTTAAAGTCGTAAGTCCGTACATATTTCTGTAAAGCTCTTTCTAAAAAAAAGGAAAAAATCAAAAACTTTTATAAAAACTTGCCCTTTGTCGCCAGAATCCTTTTTTCACCCACCACCCATCGTATTTCTCCATTGACGTTTTCTTACCCTCACCTTCTCCGCTTTGACTATACTAAACTCGTTTAGTGTATGTCCGCTTGGACTCGGGACACTAGCGCCCGCCTAGTCCGCGTTATGTTAGTCGCTACCGACTACGCGATCGACTCAGACGTCGAAACTCCGTCCACTCCTCTTTCACCCTTACCTTTGCCGGCCAACACCGACGTTGACCGGAATTCTGTTCATACATCTTCACCTTCACCATCACCAACCTCTTCTTCCGCGATGTCAGGATTTAATCCGAACATCTCTTTGACTAACCCAGGTTTGACTCCACCTCCTATGGAGGCAAATAACCCACCACCACCGCCTGTTGTAGCGCCACCGCGAATTGCGCTCCAGGATCTTTTCTATCCCACCCGTTCTGCACTTCCTACCTGTCTCTCTCTTCCACCGGCCAATGGGGATAATTTTGAAATTAAGCCCCACTTCATTAACATGCTTCCACGATTTCATGGGCTTGAATCTGAAGATGCCTATATCTTCATCAACAAATTTCAAAACGTTTGTGCCATGATGAAAACCACCCAGCTGTCGGACGATGCTATACGTCTACGGGTCATTCCGTTCACTTTATGCGATCTTGCTGAAAAATGGCTGTATAGCACCGCTTTCCACTCCAAAACCAGTTGGGACGAGTTTGTTAAAGCGTTTCTCAAAAAATTCTATCCGAATCATAAAACCGCAAGGATCCGTAACGAAATCAACCAATTCTCCCAACTTCCTTCTGAACCCTTCTGGAAGTGCTTTGACCGTTATAAAGACCTTCTTGTTCAGTGTCCTCACCATGGTATCGAGAGATGGCAACTTTGCCAAACCTTATACGAGGGCCTGAACCCAGCAACGAAGCAGTTGTTGGAAACCATCTGTCAGGGCCACTTCCTATCGAAAGCTGACGAGGAAGCGTGGCAATTCTTCGACGACCTTGCGGAGCAAACGCTACAATGGGAGAGCACCAGACCGACTTCTTCTTCTTCTACCTCTACTTCTACCGGTCAGTCTAGGGTAGGAATTCACCAACTTGACATCTCTATTGCGATGAAAGCTGAAATGGCTGCAATAACGAGAAAGCTTGAAGCGATAGAGAGCAAATTTTCTTCTCCTGCTCCTACCCCTGTTCTTCCCCTTCGTACCATTTGTGGTTGTTGTTCCGATCCTTCTCACTTAACCGAAGAGTGTCCTTACAATCCACCATCGCAAGGACAGGATCAGGTTAATTCTGCATTTCAGCAAAGACCGAGGAATGATCCATACTCTTCCACCTACAATCCCGGTTGGAGGAACCACCCCAATTTCGCCTGGAATCAAAATCAGCATCAATTTCAAGGCAACAATTTCCAAAGGCCCCCTCCGCCGCAACAACAAGCACAACAACAAACTCAACATCAATTTCAGTAGCCTTTCCAACCCCAACCTTTTCAAAATCAGACGAACAACTTTGCACCCAACAATTCTTTTCCCCAAAACAACTTTGTTCCGTCAAACAACGATAAGATTTCCTCGCTCGAACGAAGTCTTGAGGCATTCGTTAAACAATCGACTCAGTCCACCGCCAACATCCAGTCTTCCATTAAGTCCTTAGTGCAACACACTGCCGCTCACGGGCAAAGCATCAAGTCCATCGAGGCCCAGATTGCACAGCTGAACGCGGCCTTAAGCGAGCGAGAGAAGGGGAAGCTCCCGTCCCAGCCACTCCCAAATCCCGGTCACCCACATAGTGTACATGTTGCTCTTGAACAACAGAACCATAATGTGAGTGCCGTGACCACATTGAGATCGGGAAGGATGCTGCAAAACAACATTGGCACACGGATCAAAGATAACACCCCGGCCGCTTCTTCTTCTTCTTCTTCTTCTTCTTCCTCTGCTGCTTCTTCGTCTTCTGAGCCTATTCTCCATTCTTCAAAAGGCTCTTCCTCTTCTTCTGCTCTAAATGGACCCAATTCTCACTCCACGAAAACACCAGTTCTGGGATCCGTTCCAACTCCACAATCTCCTCCTCCAGCATTGGACTCAACCAATTTTAAAAACGTTCCATTTTCAAACCGATTGAAGTCCACCAAACAAAATCCATAAATGGAGAAGATTCTGGAGTTATTTAAGCAGGTTAACATTAGCATTCCTCTTTTAGATGCTGTCCAACAAGTCCCGTCCTACTCGAAAATCTTAAAGGACTTGTGCACGAAAAAGAGGAAGTCTCAGGTACCCAAGAAAGTTTTCTTAGCTAGTGTTGTGAGTGATGCTCTTACCCAATCTTTACCACAAAAACGGAAGGACCCTGGCTGTCCTACGATTTCTATTACCATTGGGGATAAGAACATCAACCATGCACTATTAGATCTTGGTGCCAGTGTTAACCTGCTTCCATACTCAGTATACGAGCAATTAGGCGTAGGAGAGCTGAAACCCACACACTGTACTCTCCAAATGGCCGACCGATCGATCACCCATCCTAGGGGTGAGCTAGAGGATGTGTTAATCAAAGTCGGGGACTTCATATTCCCCGTTGACTTCATTGTACTAGACACACAGCCTGTAGCTAACCCCCGGAATCAAATTCCAGTGATACTCGGCCGCCCATTCCTTGCAACCTCAAATGCTGTGATCAATTGTCGCAATGGTTCGATGAACCTATCTTTTGGAAATATGACAATTGAACTCAACATTTGTAGGTTGGGGAATCAGCCCACCGAACCTAATGCTCATATACTGGACGTTTGCTCGATCCAGGAGATCACCCCAGAAGAGTGTGAATTCGAGGAGTTTCTGTTCGATCACGATAACCTTAACGCCACTAGTGCGTTCTTCCTCGAACCTGCTGCTGTTTCTACGCCCGACAATGACTACGAGTGTTTCACTTTCATGAACGATCTTAGCCACTCACCACCCGCGTTTGAATCCTTCGAATTTCCGGATGAGTTACCTGAACCATCCAACTCGGTCGCTTACACTCGTTTTGAACCTTTGCTGGAGTCCTTTGAGTTCGAGACCTTTGCACCAATCTTGGCTTCAATCGTTTCACCTCCAACGCTCGAACTCAAGCCTTTGCTGTCTCACCTTAAGTACGCTTACTTAGGTGAGAATGAGACCCTCCCTGTCATCATCTCGGCTTCTCTAGCTCCAGAGCAAGAGAAAGCCCTTGTCGCGGTCTTGCACAGCAACAGGCAAGCTTTTGGCTGGTCCATGGCGGACATCAAGGGGATTAGTCCCCTGATCGCTGAACATCACATCCATCTGATGGATGATGCCAAACCAGCCAGGGATCCACAAAGACGTCTCAACCTAGTCATGAAAGAGACTGTGAAGAAGGAGATCGTAAAATGTCTGGATAGTGGTATCATTTACCCTATCTCTGATAGCCAGTGGGTTAGCCCCATTCACATTGTCCCTAAGAAATCAGGTATAACGGTCATCACTAACGAGGCGAACGAGTTAATCCCTACTCGCACCCAAACTGGGTGGCGAGTTTGCATCGATTACAGAAAACTCAACGCCGCAACGCCGAAAGACCACTTTCCGCTACCTTTCATTGACCAAATGCCTGAACGATTGGCCGGGCACGAGTACTGCTGCTTTCTTGATGGCTACTCCGGCTATAATCAAATTCCCATCGCCGAAAAAGACCACGACAAGACCACATTCACTTGTCCTTTCGGCACGTTCGCATATCGTCGCATGCCCTTTGGGTTATGCAATGCGCCCGCTACCTTCCAGCGGTGTATGATGGGAATCTTCTCAGACATGGTGGAAAAATTTCTGGAGATCTTCATGGACGATTTCTCCATCTTCGGCGATTCCTTCAACGAGTGTTTGCTGCATCTTGACGCTGTCCTTACCCGATGTAAGGACAAGAACCTCACTTTGAATTGGGAGAAGTGCCACTTCATGGTGCGCGAAGGTATTGTCTTAGGACATATCATCTCGCAAAATGGCATAGAGGTTGACAAAGCAAAGATTGAGGTCATTTCCAATCTACCTCCTCCCAGATGCGTCCGAGACATCCGATCCTTCCTTGGCCATGCCGGTTCCTATAGACGGTTCATCAAGGACTTTAGCAAGATTGCTAGCCCTTGACTCTTTTGCTGGCCAAGGACACACCATTCGACTTCAACTGAAGCTGTGTGACTGCGTTCGAGTCACTAAAAAGCTCACTCACTTCTGCTCACGTTCTTTCTTCACCTGACTGGACGCACCCGTTTGAGATTATGTGCGATGCATCAGACTTTGCCATTGGTGCTGTCCTTGGACAACACATCAACAAGATGCCTCACGTAATCTATTATGCGAGCCGAACCATGAACGACGCCCAACTCAATTATACAACAACTGAGAAGGAATTCTTGGCTGTTGTATTTGCTTTAGAAAAGTTCAGGCCCTACCTCATCGGCTCTCCAGTCATTGTCTACACAGACCATTCTGCTCCGCGCCATCTTTTTACGAAGAAAGATGCAAAATCTCGGCTAATACGTTGGATCCTCTTGCTTCAAAAGTTTGACCTTGTCATTAAGGACAAACGAGGATGTGAAAACGTAGTTGCCGACCATCTCTCACGACTTCCTTCTTCGCCTTCGCTTCCAATTCCGATCAACGACGTTTTCCCGGATGAACAGCTCTTGACAGTATCTTGCGAACCCTGGTTCGCAAATATTGTGAACTATTTGGCCACAGGATTACTACTGACTGAATGGTCAAGTCAGGACAGACTTCGCTTCTTATCCCAAGTAAAACACTTTTACTGGGACGAACCCTATCTGTTCAATTACTGTCCCGACCGGATTATTCGTCGGTGTGTCCCTGACGAGGAATTCAAGAGTGTGCTGTCATTTTGCCACGATCAAGCATGTGGCGGGCATTTTGGCCCCAGAAAGACAGCTGAGAAGATCTTGCAATGTGGTTTCTACTGGCCACAACTCTTCAAAGATGCTCATGACTATTGCAAGACTTGCTCCCGGTGCCAACACTTGGGCCGGATATCCCGAAGGAACGAGATGCCGCTCCAACCAATCTTGGTTGTGGAGATTTTCGATGTTTGGGGGATAGATTTCATGGGGCCGTTTCCTAGCTCTTTCGGGAACTTGTAAATCCTTCTCGCTGTTGATTACGTATCTAAATGGGTCGAGGCTGTGCCCAGTCGGACTAACGACAACAAGGTTGTCGTTAAGTTTCTTAAAGAAAACATTTTCTCCCGTTTTGGGCACCCCCGAGCGATCATTAACGACAATGGAACTCATTTCTGCAATAAGACTTTCGAGGCCTTGATGCGGAAATATTCCATTAATCATAAGCTCTCTACGCCCTTCCACCCCCAAACCTGCGGGCAGGCCGAAGTTTCAAATCGGCAAATCAAGCAGATATTGGAGAAGACGGTTTCCAAGAACCGAAAAGATTGGTCGCTGAAACTCACTGATGCCCTTTGGGCATTTCGAACCGCTTATAAGACCGATCTTGGCATGTCTCCCTATCGGCTTGTGTACGGAAAGGCTTGCCACCTACCTGTCGAAATAGAGCATCGCGCATTTTGGGCGATAAAGGAGCTGAATCTGTCTCTCGAAGATGCGGGCAGCCATCGGAAGCTGCAGTTGAACGAATTGAGCAAGCTTAGGGATGAGGCTTACGATAACGCGGTTGTTGTTAAGAACCGAACGAAGGTTTCACGATAAACACCTTTTGCGCAAAACCTTCGTACCCAGTCAGCAGGTACTGCTTTACGACACCCGACTACACTTCCATCCAGGAAATCTCAGATCTCGCTGGAAAGGGCCGTATTTTATGCGGAATATGTATCCGCGTGGCGCTGTGGATTTGGAGAATCCAAAGGACGGTTCATTTTTCAAAGTGAACGGACACCGACTAAAACCGTACCTTAGCGCCGAACCAACAGAGGAGCTCCTGTTCTTACAGGAGCCGGTTTACCCTGCATAATCTTCCTCTGCCTACCACCAAACTTCGGTTATCCAGCCAAGAACAGTGGACATTGTTCCAAATAAGTTTGGGGGTATGTATATACCATTTTGTATATATTTGTGGATATTCTTGCTCTTTTTCTTTTCTTTAAAAACAAAAAAAAAAAAAATTTTGTGTATATCTAACCGACAATTTTGACCCTGCAAATGATCTCTTCATGCAATGACAGTGAGGACACTGTCCAGTTTAAGTTTGGGGGTACGCTCGGTACGCATTTCTTACCTTCGCATTCATATGTATATTTTGCATCTGCATATTAAAATCCATAAAAATCTGAAAATTTTCTAAAAACATAAAAACTTTTTTGTCAAGTTAGCTAGTGGGAGGACTCTGATTCAACATTTCGACGGTTTTGTTTGATAAAGTAAAAATAACTAAATATTATTTTTAGATTTTGAAAACCTGAAAGATAACTCTCCTTTGAAGTTAACTGTCACGTCCCGAAAGTACGGAACATAACCGGCACTTAAACTACGAAACGTCTCGAGGCGTACGTAATCTAAGTAAACCGAAAACCCAGAAATCCAAACCAAGAAAAGAAGTAGAGTGAAGGAAAACCAATTTAAAACAAGTAGTTTCAATAGCATAAGCCGAATTATGCGGTTTTTTAAAAACATCAAAATTTTACTGAAAATTTCGGCAGAGTCTCCATTGTAAATACTGGCCCCCAAACGGGATACAACATGAATAGTATACGAAATCAAGAAAAAGGCATCCCCAAGCGGGAGCTAGCTCTTCGTCAATCGACGGTCACAACCACACAAGTAATATAATATACAACGCCAACGGCGAGGATCAAAACTCAAAAGGAAACTCAAAACCACCAGAAATATAACGAGCGACTCTAAGGTCGAAAGAATAAACAACACTGGTCTCTATCTCAATAAATACATGTTTGGTTGATGGAATTACTAGATACAACTGAATAATATCATACAAGGTAATATGATGGGTACGATACAAGAAAAACCCACCTACTAGCAAGCCACCCGAATGAAACTGAGCCCGCAAGCCGTAATGAAACCTGTACGGCAAACCTGCAAGAAACTGAGGCACAACGGGGGTGAGTTGCCAACTCGTGAATAGAAAACATCTACGCACAGAAATCGCATAAATAACGCAACCTAGGTCAATGATCATAATATATCCTCAAATATAAGGATAACAGGCAGCCTATAACAATGGCTAGGGCAATATCTAACCCAAGTATAATTTTATGTGCCCGTGTCAGTGCCTCAGGTAGCAATATATCATATGAATGAGGTATGAATGCATGAAACAGAATACATGTAAATGAAGAAACTGTTTTCATAAATTATTGAGATTTCCTTCGTATTTTTAAACTGAGGTATCATAAATGAAATCAGCATCAACAGTGTCTAGCATCGACACAAAACATAAATCTCACTGTCTCGAAATATCAATGTCTCAATCTCAATATCTAGGGCGCCGTCAGTCCAGACCGGCCCCTACCATCCATCTCAAGACCACGACGGTATCCTCCGGATATCCGACGCGTCGGGTAATATCACCGGTAGGTAGTGCTCCCCAGCCAGGCTCAACGTCAACACCACATTCCTCTTGCCCCGGGGTACCATACCGGGCCCACCATGTACCCGTGACGGTTCCTCCACTCCTCGACACGGATCTCCAAAACCACAGCAAACTCATGGTGGACGACACTTTACATCACCAGAAAACCGCAACATTTTATATTTTAAAAGATCATAAGTTGAAAATTTTGCGGCTTTCCCCGAAATCCAGAAATATCATAAATCTCAAGAAATCATCACAAGTGCATATGTCAATGATAATGAACTAGGCATGAACAACTGAATAACAGTATGCATGAAGTGGTAGGTAATAACTACAATGTCTAATATGGCATATAAGGGAAGTACACTAATATCATGTCAAAACTACTAGCTAACAATCTAAGTCAAGCAATTATATTCTCTAAAGTGTACGTGACATGGCAATTACCGATGAAGATGTGTGTGAGCCGGCAAATAGGTGTACGTGGTACATACGCATCATCGGTAATGGTGCTAGTGTCCTAACGGCATGATATCAATAATGGAATATGCAGCAAAATAAATATGCGAGGCAGAGCGAACAGCAATAATGTGCGGGAGCTAAAACTAGACACAACGATAACTAATCTGCATTAATCTAATATAAGTCCTACAAATTGGTGCCTTTTGAAATAACACGAATCATGGGGTTTTGAAAATAGGGGCTACGGTGTTTTTATGAAAAGATACGTCTTTTGAAATATCCGTAAGATCCCTTGGGCTGTCCTTTAAAATACCCACGATTAGTTAGTTTTGAAATAGGTAGGGTCTAATCTAATTTAACAACTACGCTAAACTGTACGGCTGAACTAACAAGCTGAACTGCAGGTAAGGAAACCGCCTATCATCTGAGTCGATACATATACATACCTGTATATGTATAGTCGGTGATCCCGCCTCAATAATATCATATCCATAACCAGACATCCCAAGTCAAGAGTGCGGATCAATCATCAATATAGCTCGTACGTAAATCCGTCGTACGACATCCCAAATCTAGGTACGGGTCAATATCACATTCATCATACTATTCACCTGGTATCCTCTTTATCAATTATCATGATCGGGGTACTGATCTACATCTAGTACAATACTGATACCGTCTAAGTATGCATGCACGTGTGTAAAAACTACGTCAAGGACCCGCTACAACGTCATGTCGTATCTCAAATACGAACCCCCGCTATATCACCGATCTCACGGCCTCAAATCAAATCTCATCGACTCATCATAAATCCCAAGTACTATCCTCAAATCCGTATGTGAACACACAGTCCCATACCTATGTGAACACATAACTATATAGAATCCCATGAGCACATATCAATAGGAATGTATGCAAGTATGTATGTATGTATGTGTGTGCAACACTACCCTAGGGTTCGCAACGCTAAAATAATCTAACACACCAATATCCATCTTAAGTATCGTTAATAATCCCAAATGACATATAATAATTATTGGTGTGTATACGCATCCGTATACACCACCACGGACTGCGGGGGTGCTATACGCCATCCACCCGACTTCTCCCCGTAGATATAAATCTACTCACCTGGTCCTCGCTAGCCGGTGCCTACGTTGCCACGCGCTTGTTTGTCGTCTCGAAGTCCACATGGGGGTACCTACATATCATAACGCACCATATCTCATTAAAATCCGACTCATGACCAAAACGACGCACGAATCCCACATAGGTCAAAACCTATGGTTGCTTTCACAAATCAACCCAAAAACCCTCGACGTCGGCATACAAACGCCAAACCATCGAGAAAACCCAAATACACTCATTTGCACATTCACGAACACTAATTTTAATATAAACTAGGTTAAAACTCACAAAAACCCCAATTTCACTTAAAAAGTCATTTTTCCGAAAATCTAGCAAGCACAATTCGCCGTTTTTGTATAAAACAAGATGTTTAAATGAATGTAGCGGCCAATATATTTATTAAATATCTTAAATAAGTCGTATAAACAATTTCCGGAATTTAATCTCATCAAATTCCAAAAATCCTAATATTCTAGTTTACAAAAATACCCTTTTTAACAATTTCAAAGCCAAAATGCACAAACTACAATCTAGCTTAGATTTGCATGATCCAAAGCATTAAACCACACTTAATAAAGTTAATGAAGCCAAGAAAAACCTAATCACATTTTTAATCTCAAGAATTTAACAATTTTCAAAAAACCTAGTAAGCAAATTAGCAATTTAATACAATTTTTTAAGCTAGCCATTAGCACTAGCTACTAAACTTGTATTAACATGACAACAAAGCCTAATTATAACACACAACCATACACCAATTTTATAAACCCTAACTTGCATTCAATTTCACAACTTGAATTCCAAAACTTGCAATTAAACTCACATATCCAAATAACACTTAAATAAATTAGCTTAAGAAATTAGTAACAATTTAAGCAACAAAATATTTAGAAATATACCCAAAAGCATAAGAAGATCCACAAGCATCCATGGCACTCCAAAATGCTCTCTTTTCACAAGGATCCATGCTTGAAATGCTAAGGAATAATGGGTAAGTGTTGGATTTGGAAAAAAAGCTTTGAAATTGTATGGATTTTGAAGCTTTTTATGGATTTTTGAAGCAAAAATGGAGTGAGAACTTGGGGGAGGGGGGCTGCTGCTCTAGGATCAGTTTCAGCCAGATTTGAGGGGGGGGGGTGGGTGAGTGAGGAGAGAGAGTGAGGTGGGGAAAGTTGTTTCAAGTCAAAGTCAACTCAAAATATATCATTTTCTACTCTTTTCTTTTCTTTTCTTTTCCTTTTCTTTCCTTTACAAACCAAGTAGGGAAAAAGTGAGGGCTGCTGAATTTGGCTAAGGGGAGGAGTAAGTGGGGGTGTGTGGGTGTGGGTACGGGTGTGGGGTGATGAAAAATGATAAATACGATACCCCAAACATCCATTTACGCTAAAAAAAAGCCTTTTTTCTTCAATAATTTCTAAACCGTTTTGGCAAATGATTTCGTTCCAAAAACCACATGATAAAATTTTATTTAATGTTTTATGATGCACAAAATTTTTTTCAACTCATTTCAATTTGTAATTTTCCTTAATTAAATGTATTAGTGACGGCTTAAAATAATAATAAAATAATATTTTTTTCAGAAAATTTGAAATTTCACCAGCGGCTCAATAAACACCAAATAATAGCAATTACATAGCTAGAATATGTATATTTAATTTTTATAATAAGATATTTGTATTTTGACTTTTTTACAGAAAACCCCCTCATTTTACCGATTTTCCGAAATTTCACCGAAACGATTTTCAAAACGCTACAATCTTCCCCCCTTAAAGAAATTCGGTCCCCGAATTTAAATTCAAACTCCCCCAAATACTAAAACATCTAAGAAAAACCATCAAGTCGTCGGGGCTCCGAAATTGTAAATACATAAAACAAATCGTAGCGCAGCGCATGCGCTTGAAAAATGAGTATATAACTCCAATCAAAACTCCGTCAAGCATCCCGCAATCATCGGAGTCATGGTGAAGACACAATGTCCAAATCCAAAATGAAAATCAGTATGATATAACTCGAAACTATACATGTAAAATATATTCAGGTACTGTCCTCTGACTAGTCCTGCTCAGTACGAAACACATGGCAATATCATAAAAACGTACTGCTCTATAAGATAAATCAATCCCAAAATACGCGTATGAATACTACGTGCGTCTGGTGCGCACGGAAATCAAAATCCAAATAGGTGCCATACATATGCACAGAAACAACATCTAAGTGCATCGGGTGTGCACGAAACATCTGTCGTAGGCAACATGTGTGCCTGACAGCAAAATCAGGTGCATCTGACATGCACGAAAAATCTCGATTTAGTGAATCTGGTGTGCACCAAAATCACACTTCAAAACATGCGCCCAACACGTGCGAAAATCCAAATCAGGTGCATCCATCGTGCAAGAAATCATGAAATCCAATATCAAGTGCCGAACATGCGCAAAATCAAATCAGGTGCACAAGGTGCACAAAACCAATATCGAACAACACCATTGAAATCAAAGTCCAATGCATCTAAGTGCACAAAATGCGTATCACTGCACTGCAAGCATATATAAACTATACAGAGTGCAGGAACCAAATCGTGTGCGTGAATACGCACAAAATCAACTCAAATGTCTAAAACCGTGAAATCACAAAAATGTGAAACCCAAGCACGAAAACGATATCAAGTGCAACACTGTGCAAAGATCATAAATCCTCAATTATCAAAATCAAATCATTCGAGTAAATCACCAAAAACATCGAAATCAATAATGGCGGCATAGTACCGCTCAAGCGCATCCTCTAAGAATCTCGGGCCAACTGTCGCGGTCACTAATGGGACGTCTCGTCGATGATCATGAACTCTGGCCTGCTGGTGTGCATAACCATGACCACTCCTGGGTCAAGGTCTTCACTGTGAATTACCAATCTTTCGGTCCATCGGCTCATTGGCCCTGTCGGGTGTGCTAACGGGGATGATCCAGTTCTGGCACGTCTCTTGTCATCTCCCGGTCAATCATCGCGACCACTCGTAAGACAGCATATCACTGGCGTCGGCCTCTGGCTCTCTGAATGTACGTGACACATCTGATCCTGGGTGCAAGTATCATTGCAGCAGTGTCCTGGAAGGAATCCTACTCACGGTCTATTCCATGCCTCGTCTCTGCTAACTGTCCGGAAGTCATCGTCCTTTCCTATATCTGCATCTTGCTCTGGAACGACTGCATACTCATCGCGACTCCTTCTGGAAGGTGAGTCCAAGTACCATGCCTCGGTATGCGCATCGCATCTCTGATGTCGGCGGAGTGGAACGTCATCTCATCTAGATCTGGTGCGAACCTCTTACTCCACTTTTCTCTAATGTCGTCTGCTTTGGACTCGTCTCGTCGCGGCTGCATGGACTGAGCTCCAACGACTATCCTCGTATCTGGAGTCTCCCAAGAATGCATCTCACCACCAAGCATCCGATTGAAGTCGAACCATTCGATCGATTCGTCAAAACCTCATAATCCCCCAAGAGCTCAATATCTTGGGCACAGTTTAATAGTATCGAATATATATATACCACAGCATCGGTGGTCCAGCCGTAGAAGGGCAAACCCAAGCCTCACTAATGGCGCCGTAGAACTGCCGCAAACCCGAAGGTTCAAAAGCTTTCACACGGTCATTAAGTCGAGTTAGGGTTTCATTCTTCTAGAGGGACTATAGAATTGCCTTCATGTCTTTCCGACTACTTTAAACTTGGAATAATAGGTTTCCGACATTCGATCGTCTCTGTCGACCCTCACGTCTCTGCGTGAAGTCGTCTCTAGCTGGAATCAATCTATCTGATGACCTCGCATCGGGGTAGGCGAACGATCCACATGTCCTAGTCATTCATCCTCGATGACTAGCGACCTTCTATCATCTCTTAGTACAACTCGTTCTGCACTAACGCCAGCATCTGGGGCAATATCTCGTCGTTCACAGCAATAACTGGCTCGCTCGTCTGCACGCTGAACAGTGCCTCAACCATCATGAATAAGCAACACACCAACGGTCATCAAAATCTGGCTGGCCTCTGCCAGTGGCCCAATCCTCTGATACTGATCGGCACGTCCGAGAAATCTCATAAAGGCGATCCGCCAAACGCTCGTGGTGCGAAAACACAATCAAAAGACACCTCTCTACAATCGGGTGTCGCCGGAATTTCGCCCTGGTCAGTCCTCGTCCGTGACGAGCTCGTGCTGACCGCAACTCTAGCCGTAGCTCTCCCTGCCCGTAACCGTAGTAGCAAAACCAAACTGGTACCGACGAGGCTAGATCAGGAAGGAATATAATACTGAACAAGGAAATGTACATCCTAAGGCTTCTTAAGTGGAGTGGCGTGTCGTAAATATGCCGCGGAACATATCAACGGTATGTCACTCTACTTTAGTCACCTATTCCATCAACCAAGGGTCATCCTACGCTCCGAAGGTTAAAACCTAACGCTCTGATACCAACTTTGTCGCGTCCCGAAAGTACGGAATATGACCGGCACTTAAACTACGAAACGTCTCGAGGCGTACGTAATCTAAGTAAACCGAAAACCCAGAAATCCAAACCAAGAAAAGAAGTAGAGTGAAGGAAAACCAATTTAAAACAAGTAGTTTCAATAGCATAAGCCGAATTATGCGGTTTTTTAAAAACATCAAAATTTTACTGAAAATTTCGGCAGAGTCTCCTTTGTAAATACTGGCCCCCAAACGGGATACAACATGAATAGTATACGAAATCAAGAAAAAGGCATCCACAAGCGGGAGCTAGCTCTTCGCCAATCGACGGTCACAACCACACAAGTAATATAATATACAACGCCAACGGCGAGGATCAAAACTCAAAAGGAAACTCAAAACCACCAGAAATATAACGAGCGACTCTAAGGTCGAAAGAATAAACAACACCGGTCTCTATCTCAATAAATACATGTTTGGTTGATGGAATTAACTAGATACAACTGAATAATATCATACAAGGTAATATGATGAGTACGATACAAGAAAAACCCACCTACTAGCAAGCCATCCGAATGAAACTGAGCCCGCAAGCCGTAATGAAACCTGTACGGCAAACCTGCAAGAAACTGAGGCACAACGGGGGTGAGTTGCCAACTCGTGAATAGAAAACATCTACGCACAGAAATCGCATAAATAACGCAACCTAGGTCAATGATCATAATATATCCTCAAATATAAGTATAACAGGCAGCCTATAATAATGGCTAGGGTAATATCTAACCCGAATATAATTTCATGTGCCCGTGTCAGTGCCTCAGGTAGCAATATATCATATGAATGAGGTATGAATGCATGAAACAGAATACATGTAAATGAAGAAACTGTTTTCATAAATTAGTGAGATTTGCTTCGTATTTTTAAACTGAGGTATCATAAATGAAATCAGCATCAACAGTGTCTAGCATCGACACAAAACATAAATCTCACTGTCTCGAAATATCAATGTCTCAATCTCAATATCTAGGGCGCCGTCAGTCCAGACCGGCCCCTACCATCCATCTCAAGACCACGACGGTATCCTCCGGATATCCGACGCGTCGGGTAATATCACCGGTAGGTAGTGCTCCCCAGCCAGGCTCAACGTCAACACCACATTCCTCTTACCCCGGGGTACCATACCGGGCCCACCATGTACCCGTGACGCTTCCTCCACTCCTCGACACGGATCTCCAAAACCACAGCAAACTCATGGTGGACGACACTTTACATCACCAGAAAACCGCAACATTTTATATTTTAAAAGATCATAAGTTGTAAATTTTGCGGCTTTCCCCGAAATCCAGAAATATCATAAATCTCAAGAAATCATCACAAGTGCATATGTCAATGATAATGAACTAGGCATGAACAACTGAATAACAGTATGCATGAAGTGGTAGGTAATAACTACAATGTCTAATATGGCATATAAGGGAAGTACACTAATATCATGTCAAAACTACTAGCTAACAATCTAAGTCAAGCAATTATATTCTCTAAAGTGTACGTGACATGGCAATTACCGATGAAGATATGTGTGAGCCGGCAAATAGGTGTACGTGGTACATACGCATCATCGGTAATGGTGCTAGTGTCCTAACGGCATGATATCAATAATGGAATATGCAGCAAAATAAATATGCGAGGCAGAGCGAACAGCAATAATGTGCGGGAGCTAAAACTAGACACAACGATAACTAATCTGCATTAATCTAATATAAGTCCTACAAATTGGTACCTTTTGAAATAACACGAATCATGGGGTTTTGAAAATAGGGGCTACGGTGTTTTTATGAAAAGATACGTCTTTTGAAATATCCGTAAGATCCCTTGGGCTGTCTTTTAAAATACCCACGATTCGTTAGTTTTGAAATAGGTAGGGTCTAATCTAATCTAACAAATACGCTAAACTATACGGCTGAACTAACAAGCTGAACTACAGGTAAGGAAACCGCCTATCATCTGAGTCGATACATATACATACCTGTATATGTATAGTCGGTGATCCCGCCTCAATAATATCATATCCATAACCAGACATCCCAAGTCAAGAGTGCGGATCAATCATCAATATAGCTCGTACGTAAATCCGTCGTACGGCATCCCAAATCTAGGTACGGGTCAATATCACATTCATCATACTATTCACCTGGTATCCTCTTTATCAATTATCATGATCGGGGTACTGATCTACATCTAGTACAATACTGATACCGTCTAAGTATGCATGCACGTGTGTAAAAACTACGTCAAGGACCCGCTACAACGTCATGTCGTATCTCAAATACGAACCCCCGCTATATCACCGATCTCACGGCCTCAAATCAAATCTCATCGACTCATCATAAATCCCAAGTACTATCCTCAAATCCGTATGTGAACACACAGTCCCATACCTATGTGAACACATAACTATATAGAATCCCATGAGCACATATCAATAGGAATGTATGCAAGTATGTATGTGTGTATGTGTGTGCAACACTACCCTAGGGTTCGCAACGCTAAAATAATCTAACACACCAATATCCATCCTAAGTATCGTTAATAATCCCAAATGACATATAATAATTATTGGTGTGTATACGCATCCGTATACACCACCACGGACTGCGGGGGTGCTATACGCCATCCACTCGACTTCTCCCCGTAGATATAAATCTACTCACCTGGTCCTCGCTAGCCGGTGCCTACGTTGCCACGCGCTTGTTTGTCGTCTCGAAGTCCACATGGGGGTACCTACATATCATAACGCACCATAACTCATTAAAATCCGACTCATTACCAAAACGACGCACGAATCCCACATAGGTCAAAACCTATGGTTGCTTTCACAAATCAACCCAAAAACCCTCGACGTCGGCGTACAAACGCCAAACCATCGAGAAAACCCAAATACACTCTTTTGCACATTCACGAACACTAATTTTAATATAAACTAGGTTAAAACTCACAAAAACCCCAATTTCACTTAAAAAGTCATTTTTCCGAAAATCTAGTAAGCACAATTCGCCGTTTTTCTACAAAACATGATGTTTAAATGAACGTAGCGGCCAATATATTTATTAAATATCTTAAATAAGTCGTATAAACAATTTCCGGAATTTAATCTCATCAAATTCCAAAAATCCTAATATTCTAGTTTACAAAAATACCCTTTTTAACAATTTCAAAGCAAAAATGCACAAACTACAATCTAGCTTAGATTTGCATGATCCAAAGCATTAAACCACACTTAATAAAGTTAATGAAGCCAAGAAAAACCTAATCACATTTTTAATCTCAAGAATTTAACAATTTTCAAAAAACCTAGTAAGCAAATTAGCAATTTAATACAATTTTTTAAGCTAGCCATTAGCACTAGCTACTAAACTTGTATTAACATGACAACAAAGCCTAATTATAACACACAACCATACACCAATTTTATAAACCCTAACTTGCATTCAATTTCACAACTTGAATTCCAAAACTTGCAATTAAACTCACATATCCAAATAACACTTAAATAAATTAGCTTAAGAAATTAGTAACAATTTAAGCAACAAAATATTTAGAAATATACCCAAAAGCATAAGAAGATCCACAAGAATCCATGGCACTCCAAAATGCTCTCTTTTCACAAGGATCCATGCTTGAAATGCTAAGGAATAATGGGTAAGTGTTGGATTTGGAAAAAAGCTTTGAAATTGTATGGATTTTGAAGCTTTTTATGGATTTTTGAAGCAAAAATGGAGTGAGAACTTGGGGGAGGGGGGCTGCTGCTCTAGGATCAGTTTCGGCCAGATTTGAGGGGGGGAGGGTGAGTGAGGAGAGAGAGTGAGGTGGGGAAAGTTGTTTCAAGTCAAAGTCAACTCAAAATATATCATTTTCTACTCTTTTCTTTTCTTTTCTTTTCCTTTTCTTTCCTTTGCAAACCAAGTGGGGAAAAAGTGAGGGCTGCTGAATTTGGCTAAGGGGAGGAGTAAGTGGGGGTGTGTGGGTGTCGGTACGGGTGTGGGGTGATGAAAAATGATAAATACGATACCCCAAACATCCATTTACGCTAAAAAAAAAGCATTTTTTCTTCAATAATTTCTAAACCGTTTTGGCAAATGATTTCGTTCCAAAAACCACATGATAAAATTTTATTTAATGTTTTATGATGCACAAAATTTTTTTCAACTCATTCCAATTTGTAATTTTCCCTAATTAAATGTATTAGTGACGGCTTAAAATAATAATAAAATAATATTTTTTTCAGAAAATTTGAAATTTCACCAGCGGCTCAATAAACACCAAATAATAGCAATTACATAGCTAGAATATGTATATTTAATTTTTATAATAAGATATTTGTATTTTGACTTTTTTACAGAAAACCCCCTCATTTTACCGATTTTCCGAAATTTCACCGAAACGATTTTCAAAACGCTACATTAACTATAGCTGATATACGTCTTTACATCACACTACACGTGTAGTGTGTTTTGGAAATTAGATAACAAGTCTTTTATGTCTAAAAACTTTTAAATGGATAAATGATTTTCTGAGGATCAAATAGGTTTGTTCTGAAATAAGTAATATCAAGAATAGTTTATGAAGTGAAGTGAATATGAAGGAATGTTATTGATGCCTTAATTGGAACTAAGTCTGTAAAATAACCCATCTGAAACTTGATTGGAATGATTACACACCGAACCCACTAAACACGTCTTTTATCCAAAAAAATAATTGAACTGCCGGTTATGTCTCCGTTCGTATTGAATCATCATGATTTTCACGCCAAACTGTCTTTTGTTTTTGGACCTAGGTAACTTGAGTAATTAAGTCCGCTAGGGTGTTTCTACACCTAATGCCCTAAAGCCAACTGGTTTGGGTGCATTGGCCCAAAGCTCCCTAAGAAGCCTAGAAAGTCCAGATTAAAACAAAGTCAAGCAAGTGTTCTCTCCGAGTTAAAATTCCTAACGGTTCTTTGTGTGAGAATAATCTTGATAAAAGACAGGCTTTTATAAAAATTTTAGCGGAGATATGAAGCTTTTATTCTATGATAAAGACTATTGCACGTTCACAGAGGTGTGTATGAAATGAAAACAAGAAAAAGGTGGAGTGAAAAATAAGACCTAGTTTCCTATTAAGGAAGATAGAAATTCTGAAGTTGAAACTTTACTGCAAAACGAAACTTGAAAAATGATTAACTCTTTATAAAACTTATGTGATCCTTTTTAAAAATTTTATCTGGGCTTTACTGTGTGACATAATGACTTTAATCGATCCTTCTGGAAACTTAACGACACTATTTGCACTGCACGTAAAGACATATAAAATCTGTAGTTAAATAAGAAGCGAGGTGTGAAAAATAAGGGTTTGATAGTCTAGACTTGGGATCATAGAATTGTTATTTTCTAAAACAAAACTTTAGGGTTTGAATCATAGTTATTTTGCAAAACTAGCTTGACCGGATTTTGTGGGTAGTATCCGCTGAAAACCCTCAGGAGACAACACTCCTCCTACTAGGGACACCTAGAGGTTTAACGGCTTGTTGCACATGCTCAGTGCAATCACGTTCCCTGCGAAAGTGAGGTTAGGAATTTTTTGTGAATAAATTGGCTTTTCTCGGGACGAGCAAATGATAAGTTTGGGGGTATTTGTTCATATCAGATTTTTGCATCTTTATACTGCCCCATTTTTATCAAATTGCTTATCGGTAGGTACTCTTGAGCCGTGTTTGCTAGTCAATTGCAGGATACAGGTTCTCGGCTCTAAACGATGAAATTCATGGAAAAGCACGACAAAATCCGGGTTCCTGCCAACCACAGATAAAACACGGGTCTCCGCTCTTTATCCGTCTGTTGCCACACACCAGTTTAAGAGACTAAATGGCAAATCGATTGTCATTTTCATGCACAAGGCTCAATGGCAACACAAGATCCAAGAAATCTACGCGGAGCTCAAGAAAATCATGACAAAAAGATCCATATCCAATCACCTTTTAATCAACAGAAATTCTGGAAAAATCGTGAAGCAATTATGAGAAAAATCATATACCAGACTAATGGGCACAGCAAACCAGGAAAAGCCACCAAAAAATGAAGAACCAATTCCTCTAAAGTGCCGCGGTTCCGCGGCAATAGCAGGCTTAGGCCGCGGAACCGCGGCCGTACTGTGGCGTCAGAAGATGGGATTTCAGGGGTACTTTGGATATTTCATGTAGAAGCAGAATTTTGCCCTAGGTTTCCATCTCCCTGCCTATAAATAGCCCAGAACCTTGAGAAGCCAAGGGTGCTTAATCTTGTATTTAGATTTTAGGTTTTAGTTGTTGTTCTTCTTCCTCCTCTCATCTCTTCTCTATTAAAAAAAAACTAGTAGTGAGCTTTTGTGAGTGAAGAATGAATAAAGGAGTTATTTTACTTATCATGCCTGTCTTGTGCTTTTGTTAAATTATTATTGCTTGTAATTTTCATTTGTTAACTTAGTTGTTGTTATTTGTGTTTGTTTGTTTCTTTTCTCTTTTCGTTTATCTTTAAACAACCATGATGCTTACGCTTGATCCTTGCCGAGGTGAGGTCGCAAATAGCTAGTTGTTATCTTCTAATCTCCTTCTCTCTATCTTCGTCTTTTGTTTTATTTTCTTTTCCATATAATGGGTGAGTAGTTTCATACTTGTTAGGGTAGGATAAGGGAAGTTTGAGAGAAGGAAATCTCTCTCACTCTTTCCTTGCCCAACATCTTAAATCGACTCCCGTTAATTGAAACACAATCCGCTCCCTACGGCACCCTATCCTACATGATAGCGGTGATTCCGTAGTGAGACCGGTTGTGGTTGAATTAACCGGAGGTTATGGCTAAGAGCCAAGAACGGACGGACAAGCACCGAAAGGAAGAACTTAAGCGTTGGAAAGCCTAGCTTAAACTCGCAAGTTCCTTCCTAGACATGCTAATCCCCGTTGTTGCCGATTACCGTAACACCGATATTAAGAGTGGCAACGAAAGAAGTGAGCGACTCCTAACTCAAACTAACCTAATCCAAACCCTAACAAGCTCTCTTTATATCTCATTTTAACACTTAGTTAATCACAAACAAATCTGGACTTTTGTACTTAACTCGTTATAGCACATAGAAAAAGATTCCCATCTCCCTGCGGACGACCCGTACTCAACCGGCTAGCTACAAGCGAAACCGTTTTGATTGCGGTAATTAACTAAACTTGAACACGCAGAAAGCCTAACAATCATAAAGCAAGATCCTTAGGGCTCTATCAATGTGTAACATGTAATCAGTCACCTGAACTGTACACGACTGATAAAGGCAAACCAGATAGCATACTATCATCTCGAGTGAGACTGTCCTACCGGTATATGTCCTCCGCAATCATTGCAATCACGTACCTGCGATCCAATAATTGACTCTTAGGGCACTATCTCCAACAGTCGCGCAGTGCACGGGTGGCCATCACTAGAAACCCTCGGCCGAGGTAGTGGAGAATTACTGATTTGGATCAGAAGTTTCTCAGGTGGTGATGGGCTTCACGCCGACACGATTTATCGCGTTATTAGGGGTCTGACTTTATCCATCCCCCTAGACTCGATATGACATACTCTTTAGACGAATGGACCAGACTGTATATACATTGTCACTGTCAGGCTCAGTAAGTTTTATAGATGAGTTCGCTCGTCAGCTTGCCTTCCAATCAATACATAGGCAAAACGTTACGTGCAACTTGTACCTCTGACGTGCTAGGGGTTATACCCAGTGCCAGTGTATTGATGAGTCTTTAGAGTCCCCCACAGACACTTTCCTAAGTTCGGGCGAAACGTTGTAGAGGCCGTATGATGATATGGCAAGGTTCGGAAAAAGCACGTGTGTTTTCGCACGTGTCGTTTTTCGGGAAGATAATACTGGTAGGCTTTGGTTTAAGCCGGAACCCAGTATTATACTGTGTAGATATAATATCTTTGTTTCAGTTGCATTTGTATTCGGTCGTAATACAAATGCGGGTATGTTTATACTGATACGGGGTTATCCTGAAATTCGTTTCAGGATCACTTTTGGAAGTTGCCAGTTTCCAGTTTTCTATCAGCCGTATTTTGACATTCGGTTAAATACGGATTTATCTTTTCTTGATGATGGTGAGTCATGAGTGTGTGGAAGCTTCTTGGTGGTGACAAGGATGATGATGAGGCTAGTGAGTCATTAGTTCATTAATTGTGCAATTAATGAATGATGACTAGTTTAGGTGATTCAATGTTTTCTTTAATTGTGTTCATACTAGGTGTCTTTATGACACACTCTCTTCTTTATGCTTGTGTTCACCCCCTCTCCTACACTCACCCTCCTCCTAATCTATATGTGGCCGGCCATTCTTTTGTGAATAAAGATGGTTGTTGTTTTGAAAAGATTAAGGATTTTGGTTCATGGAAATTGATATACCCCATTTCTCATTTCGTATCGATCCAAAAGGCAACTTCATTAACCGTTCGTCCATAGCCTTGGACGTAACGAGACAAAGTGATCTACTCATTCTCTACTTCATCTTGGTCATCTCTTTTAGCAAACTTGACGATCGAGTTGCCTCGGTTCAGAGGCGGGAGCCCGTTTAAAGATCCATCGACGTGGTGCAACCTGGACGATAAGACTGGAGATCGAGAAGATCGGAGCAGCCGCAACAAGCGTGGGATGATGGTTGAAGACCGAAGGACTCGGATCATTCGGTATAACGTTTCTACCCCCTTTGCAATTTGTTAGTTTAGCTTTAATGGCAGATCCGGATTACGGTACACGATAGCGCCAGTTGTAAAAAGTATTTGTTCCGCATTTGGCGTCTGTTAGACGGCCGGGGCACTACCGTGGAGTTACAAAAGTTCCATCAACTAAACATGTATTTATTTCAGATAGAGACCAGTGTTGTTTATTCTTTCGACCTTAGAGTCACGCCTTATATTTCTTTGGATTTCATGTTGTTTTGAGTTTCCTTTTCTGTTGTGATCCTCGCCTTTCGGCGTTGTATATTATATTGCTTGCGTGGTTGTGACCGTCGATGGTCGAAGAGCTAGCTCCCGCTTGGGGATGCCTTTATTCATTATATATGCTTATTCAGGTTTTGTACCCTTTTGGGGTCTGTTTTTACAAAGGAAATTCTGCCGAAATTTTTTAGAAAAGACTTGTGATTTTAAAAATTCATATTTCGGCATAGGTTGCAAACTATTTGATTTAAATTGGTTTTTCCTTCACTCCACTACTTTTTTTGTTTTGGATTTCTGGGTTTTCGGCTTACTTAGATTACGTACGCCTCGAGACGTTTCTTAGTCTAAGTGCCGGTCATGTTCCGTACTTTCGGGTCGTGACATAATATTAGTTAATGAATGTTAATATATCAAATATACTATTATACATTAAATTATTAAATCAACACTTGATTTAATAATCCTGCTATATCACATATAACCGACTAATATTATTTGTATCAACTTACCGAATCAACACTTGATTCAACAACCCGGCTATATCATATATAACCGACCGATATAACAAATCGCAAGAATAGAATACGGCATCACATACACGTATTAATCTCGGTCCCGCACGTATCACATATGTGCTCCTACTTCGTTTTTCCTGAGCTAGGAAACCTCTGTGTCGGACTCTAAAGACTCGTCAATATACCCGCAGTAGGTGATGTTCATATCAGTTATCCAAAAGCCGTCGGCGGTACTAGATGGACGTAACGGTTACCCGGGTATTGAGCGATCAAAAGATCAACAAGAAAGCTTGTCTATACTCCCGCAAAGCCTGTCAGTAACACTACCGTACAGTTCGATCTATTCGTCTGATATGTCGCATATCTAGTCTAAGGGTGGTAAACGTCAGACCCCAGTAACTTGATAAGTCATGCCGATTTGAGGATCATAACAGGTTGAGAAACTACTGATAACACTTACCAGTAAATTTCCGTATCAGCCCTGGCCAGGGACTTTCTGTTATGGCCAATCGAGCACATCGCAATATCAACCCCCAATATCGGGAGAGACGAATCCCCTCCTATCGGTCGTTGCCTCCATGTGACTCGGGACTGTACCTAAAAACCACCATTTTGCATGTTCTCTTGAACGTAGTAAGGTGGAAATCAAAGCACAGTGGGAATCATAGAAGAATCTATGACGATCTCGGGTCTACAGACTAACCTGTAATAGTGTCACCAGAGAACTGCTATCTGACGATAGATATAATACCATCTAGGAGTTCTCGGCGAGTCTTGTTCAGTGTACCCAGTCTCCACTGAGCACCCGTATACCATCTTTGATGTCAAACACCATTAGATGTGGGATCATCCATCGCCCATCATATGGGTCAAGAAGCGTATACGTTAGTCTACTCTGGAATATCGATGCCCTGTCTTGATACACCCACAACTAAGAACAATTAAAGGATGAACTTATGGACTACCATGGGCCCACTAGTATGATCTCCATCATAGTCCTGGTAGTCAAGTACACATCCTAAGGGCTTTATCAACATGTGAGAGCAAGGCAGTATCACAATACGAGTCTATATGTTAAGATAAAGAGTAACCAGATAGCATACTATCATGTCGAGCAAGAAAGTCCTCTCTATATATGTCCAAGCATCCACTATAATATACAATCATGTACAATAATGGCCTCTAGGGCATACATACAACTAACAGATTTGTCTATATAAGCTTGGTTTGCATTCAGGGATTTTGGAGGGAAAGTTTATGCATTATATCACATCAAAACTTTTAGCATTAAACACTCACAAGCCTATTTGCACAAGTCATGATGCCCACATGTGCCAAGATAGCCCCACCATAGTCCAAGGATCAAAAAGAGCTATGTGCACACTTGTATTGTATTGGACCAAAATTGTGTGCACTTGTTTATTGCATAAGAGCTCTATAAATATCAGTTGGTTTTCTGTTCTGATTGCAGTGTCGGCTCCCAAATGCTATATCCGTGATATTAAGTGTGTTTTCAGTGTTTTATCATGAATACCTGTAATATGTAATTACTGAGCAGACACCGTTTAATAGTACCGATATATAACAAAATTGATAATGGATGGAGTTATTAAAATGCAGTTTTCTGTGATGAACAAATATATATAAAGTATTCCCAAACGGGAGAAACTCACGCCTAAAGATGGAACACCACTACAACAGGTATATATACGATGCCGTAGAGAAGAAATAAGCAAAGAAGAAGTAAAAAAAACATCACAACATGAAATAAAAGACAGCTCACACGAGCACGACACTCAGAGTCGCGAATAATACAATATTGAGCCTCACAATCTCGTCTCTAAATCAAATACATGTAAGTGGTAGATGGAGAGTACTAAATACAAAATAATATATACAATGGAATCATACGGATAACCGCGAAAACCCACCCACACCAAAATTACGACCAACAGTAGCTGTATCCACAGAAATAGATGTAATAAGGTGCCCTGCCACGACTAAACTGAGGGTCAAGCCTGCAAAACACTGCGGCACAACGGGGGTGAGTTGAAAACTCATGAATAGTAAATAATATCGTACAGAAAATCGCATGCATGCACGGAAAGCGTTAATCTGAAATATGCAATCTAATGGCATAAGTATAACAATACGGATATACAACAAATCATGATCAAGGTAGACCACCAGGGTACAACAACTACATGAAACAGTGCATGTCAAATAAATCCTGAGTATGGGAAAAAATATAAACCTCATCAATGAATCATCATCATGGAAAACCTGTGTCCATCAACGACACGTAAATCCTCATATCTTAGGCGGCGCATGCTTAGATCAACCCTCATATCTATCTCATCTCATAACTCCAAAACGGTATCCTCCGGATATCCGTCGAGTTTCTATACAATCACCGGTAGGTAGTACTCCTCTGTCAGGCTCATCGTCTACTCTACAAAAATCCTTTCTTACCCCGGGGTACCTTACCGGGTCCACCATTTACTCGTAGAAGGTTCGTCCAACTCCTCGAATCGGGTCTCAAAAACAAGCTCAAAACCGAAAAAACTCATGGTGGACGCCTCGAAATCATATCACGAGAAACCGCGTTTTTAAAATAATTTATAATTTCCTTTGAAATATATCCGCGGTTCTAAAATTCAGAAATCACATGAAATCGGTATATCAATGTATATATCCATGAAATACGATGTATGCAAATATAGAACAGTAATGTGAGCACATCAAGGGAAAACCTCTCTTTTTAAATATATCAAGTTTCAAAGGTATCTTTCGGTTTTCCAAATCCACGAGATCGAAATGCAACATTATATGAGAGTATATATGTGACTATAGCAATGTATGTATGTATGCATATATGTATGTATGTATGTATGTATGATGCAATTCATATGCGCAATAGAACAAGAATCAATGTCTAACTGTTAATAATACTGGAAGCGGTAACACTATATTACTCATGGCAATTTCTAAAGTGTGCATGTCATAGAAATTACCAACAGTGTGTGTGTGGTATACAATTCGATGCTCATGCAACATGAACCATTAGTAATGGTGCAGTGTCTAATAATACTATGTCCATGTACAACAGGAAATGAGATGTGTAAAATGGTACTCATGCACGATCAATATATATACATATAAGCATATGGTTATATCACTGAATCTAACCCTCGACGCATAACTCCATAAGGGTGATTCCCCCATAGATTTTAAATCCACTCACCGATGACCTCGAGCTAGGTGAATCCGATCACCTCTTTCTCTTTCCTAGCAGCGTCCGAAGTCCCCGCAAACGATCCTAATATCACACAAAACCATAACAAGTGAAATTAGAAACCTTCCGATAACACATGGAACAACGCCTAAACCAACTCATCGACTCCCACTAGTTATCAAGTGTTAGCTTAGCGGGCTAACGTGTGCAGTGACACCCTAAACCAAACCCATGGTTGTAAGCTATACGAAGCACTCAAACAACGTCGGATAAACCGTATCGCACGATATCGTAACGCTAGAAATAGCTAAATAGTCCCAGATTTTCCCTACAGATTATATAAGAAAATCAAAGTGTACCAGATACCATACATAACCTAAAGAGAGCTACCCTTAAAAACCCAACATCCCAGTCTACAAGAAAATCGGCGTCGCCGGCCAGAAGAGGAATATCGCCGGGCCTAAGGTGAGGGGTGGGGTCCGGGTTTCTAGGTTACACTCAGAGCTCAAACACTTATCTACAGTATTGTTAGATTAAATTGTGGATCACCCTAACAACGGCAGATTAAACAGAGACCCTAACAGTTGGCTATAGTGCCCTGAAGTCAATTATTGTAATCGCAGGCACGTGATTAGATGATTGAGGGAGGACCTATACGGGTAAGACAGTCTTACTCAAAATGATAGTATGCTATTTGGTTTGTCTTTATCATCATGTATATGCTTTAGATGGTATTATAGATCACTATTACATGTTGATAGAGCCCATAGAATTCTTGCTTGACTACCAGCATTATAATGGCGATCATATACGTGGGAGCTGGGTGGTCCATAAGCATATCCTTAAATGTCCCTAGTCGTAGGAGTATCGAGACCGGGCATTGATACTCCAGAGTAGACTAGTGTATACTGATCGAGACCCTGACGAGGGGAGGTGGCCGGTCTCATAAGCCATTGGTATTAGTTTGTTCACCTAAGATAGTATACAGGTGCTCGTTGGGTTATGAGTACACTGGGCGGACTTGTCGGGAATATGCTAGTTGGTATTATACATATTGTCAGATAGCAGTTCCCAGGTGACATGTGTACAGATTAGTCTGTCAACCTGAGATCGTCATTTGTCTCGTGTGAGTTCCCACTGCGCTTTGATTACTACCCTACCACGGCTCGGAGGAGTCGTGCAAACAGGTTTTAGTTGGGTACAGTCCCGAGCCACATGGAGGCTGTGAGCAGATCGTCGGGGATTCGTTTCTCCCGGTATTAGGGGTTGATATCGCGTAGTGCACTATTGAGTCCACGTTACCCACCCCGGTCTTTTTGGGGAGGCGGAATAGGTAAAACGAAAATTTTTCCTAACTAGGTAACATGGACCGTTCAAAGAGGATCGTTGCTAAACAAGAACTAACAAATATTCTACAAGTTCTAACTACTATGTCGAAGGGTTATACCTAGGTCTTGAACTCCTTCTCTTCTTGTTGTTGTTCTTCCTCGTGCTTGCTCCTTGTAGTTGTTTGAACGGATCCTCCTTGTCGTCTCCTCTTTGTCATAGATGGATCCACCCGAGGGTCTCGAAATTGAGCTCCAATCTCAACCTAGAGATGACTAATGTGTTTGGTTTGCTAAACCTAATAGCTTAGATTGAGTAGAGAAAAGTGATGGTGGTTTTGTCTTAAAGGTTCATGATTTCCAACTCATGGAACACTTGAACCTTGAAAGAGGAAGAGGGAGAGCTTGTTTCATGAGAGAGAAAGAAGATCATAGAATAAGCTCTCATCATGCAACCATCCTCACAAAAGTGAGAATAATGATAATAATAATAATAATTAAGTATGGTGATGGTTAGTTTCAATGACCATTATCATTTCATGCAATTATTTCATTTTGTAAACAACAAGCAAGCAAAAGTCATAGCCATGAAATGATAGCCATGAAATGATGATGGTCAACAAGTCAAAAATGGTTAACCGGTCAACAAAGTCAACAAGTCAACAAAAGTCAAACTTTCAACTCAACCATGGCACAATAATACTTATTTAATATTATTAGTCATATATCATATTCTCATTAGGGTTAGGAGAAAAGTCAACGGTCAACCAGTCAACCAAAACAAAATGGTCAACAACCCTAATGAGAATCCCCTGCCCCTGCTTCTGTCAACTGTGCATACACACCCACATCCGTGCTCTAAGGAACACGAATACACTGAGACAAAACCAATCCCAAAACAATTACTAGGATCTGGCTTAAACCAAAGCCCACTAGTAACTACTGTCCGGACACCAAAAGCGCACAAGTGCGCGGATGTGAACGAACTCCGTCGCAAAACCATGCAACCTCTACTCTGTTTTGCCCAAAGGCGAGTAACCCTCTGTGTGGGACTCTAAAGGCTCGACACTACGCTGGCAGTGGGTTTAACCACAGGCCGCAAGCGGTACTTGCTGTACGTAACGGTCCCCAGGTAGATGCCGATAAGAAGACTGATGAGGTGAACCAATCCGAACTCCTACTGAGCCTGTATGTGACAATCTCCGTACAGTCCGGTCTGTTCGTCTGAGAATATCGCATGGCGGGCCTAGGGGGCGGTAAACGTCAGTCCCCTAATAGCGGTACAAGTCGTGTCGGAGTGTAGCCAAGAACACCCTGAGATAACACTGGAAACCTACCAGTATATCTCGCTTGCCCTGGACAGGGATGACTATGTATAATGGCTCTCCTTGACACAGCGCGATATCAACTCCCAATACTGGGAGAGACGAATCCTGTCTAACTATCACTGCCTCCAAGCGCTTTGGGACTGTACCCAACTACTACCTGTTTGCATGACTCAGTAGAGCCGTGGTAAGTTAGTAATCAAAGAACTGTGGGAACACACTCGAGGCGAAGTGACAGTGTCAAGTCAGCGGACTAAGCTGTACTCATGTTACCTGGGAACTGTTAACTGACGATGGGTATAATACCAACCAATAGTTCCTGACGAGTTCTGTCCAGTGTACTCGTAACCTAACGAGCACCCGCATACTATCTCAAGTACGACGTACTGATGGATGTGGGACAGACCGTCTCCCCTACTAGGATGAGAAGCGCATACGCTAGTCTACTCCGGAGTATCGATGCCCTGTCTCGATAGTCCTACGACTAGGGACCTGCATAAGGATGTGCTTATAGATTACCCAGCCCCCACGAGTATGATCGCCATCACAATGCCGGTAATCAAGCAAAGATCCTAAGGGCTCTACTAATGTGTATAGTCGATATGTCAAAAGAAACGCATGTACATGTTAGTTATATGTATGCCCTAGAGGCCATTACTATACATAGGATGTATATTGTAGTGGATGCTTGGATATATATAGGGATGACTTTCTTGCTCGATATGATAGTATGCTATCTGGTTACTCTTTACCTTAACGTGTACACTGATTGTCCCTCTATTACATGTTGGTAAAGTCCTTAGGATGTGTACTTGACTACCTGGACTATGATGCGGATCATACTAGTGGGGACATGGTAGTCCATAAGTACATCCTTCAAAGTCCCTAGTCGTGGGTGTATCGAGACGGGGCATCGATATACAAGAGTAGACTAGCGTGTAGCTTCTCGGCCCATATAGATAGGCGATGGATGATCCCATATCCATTGGTGTTTGACATCAGAGATGATATACGGGTGCTCAGTGGAGACTGGGTACACTGGACGGACTCACCGAGAACTCCCAGATGGTATTATACCTTACGTCAGATGGCAGTTCTCTGGTGACACTAGTACAGGTTAGTCTGTGGACCCGAGATCGTCATAGAGTCTTGTGTGATTCCCACTGTGCTTTGATTTCCATCATACCACATCCAAGAGGGCGTGCAAAAAGGTGGCTTTTGGGTACAGTCCCGAATCACATGGAGGCAATGAGCGATAGGAGGGGTTTCGTCTCTCCCTGTATAGGGAGTTGATGTTACGCTGTGCTCGATTGGCTATAACAGGAAGTCCTTGGCCAAGGCTGCTTTAGGGATTTACTGGTAAGTGTTACCAGTAGTTTCTCGACCCGTTATGAACCTCATATCGACACGACTTATCGAGTTATTGGGGTCTGACGTTTACCACCCTTAGGCGAGATATGCGACATATCAGACGAACAGACCGGACTGTACGGTAGTGTTACTGATTGGATTCACAGGAGTGTGAGAGGGCTTGCTCGTTGATCTTCTGATCGCTCAATACCCGGGTGGCCGTTACGTTTAGCAGACCGCTTGCGGCTTGTGGGTGTTTGATATGATCATCACCTACTGCCGGCGTATTGACGAGTCTTTAGAGTCCAACACAGGGGTTTCCTGGCTCAAGAGAAACAAATGAGATATGTGCGGGACCGAGAATAATACTAGTATGTGATACTGTATTCTATTCTCGCGATTTGTATCATCGGTCGGTTATATGTGATATAGCCGGGTTACCGAATCAAGTGTTGATTCGATACATTGATACACTTGATATTAGTCGGTTATATGCGATATGACCAGATCATTAAATCAAGTGTTGATTTAATGATTTAATGTATAATTATATATTTGATATATTACTTTACATTAACTAGTATTGGTTCACTTAAGATTGATTTTCTCACTTGAATGTGCACATTGTTTATATGTGATATATGCAAGTGTACATGTTTGTATCATGCTTGATGATACAAACAAGTTGAGTGTATGAGACTTGAACCAAATCAAGGTTAAATTAGGGTTTACTATTTTCCTAGCATATAACAAAAGAGTGTGACTTTGGTCAAAGTTATCAAGCTTCATGAAGCTTGATAAACATTGACAAAGTCAACTCTTTTGTCTTTTGTATAAGATATTAGTTAACCCAACCCTTAACCTTATGCTTTGGTTAATTCTCTACATGAGTTAAGCATGAGGGCTTAACTCAACCATGGTGCCATTATTTATTGGATAAGTTTCATTTTGGAATATGATTCATATGATTCTTTTCTTCTTCTTCATCTTCATCAAGCTTCAAGAAAGCTTGCTACCTCCAATGGTGCCATGAGAAAAAGAGTGAGAAATCCAATTCTAAAGTGAACCCACTTCCTATTTCTTCATCGTCTACCACTTGCTATGTAGAATAGGGTGTTCTCTTCTCAAAGTTTTTGACCAAGTGAAGGAATAGCTTGAGTTTGAGTCTCCTCGACGTAGATCATCTTCGGCCTCGAAGTCAACGACCTAGCCCGCTCATTTCTCCGACGAAACCATCGCTAGAGTCCGGGATCCCGATGATCGCAGCGGAGGGACGTCAACACGGAGCTATAGAAGTGGAGGACCGAATCTACAAAGGTTGTATTTCCATTCACTTAGTAGCAAAGTATTTTGCTAGCCGGTTGTTTCGCTTAATCTCTAGTTAACGATCTTCATTAGGGTTCCTCGGCACATAAAAATTTGAATTTGGCATGGTTGATGCCTTGTGGAACCTCTTGTGTGTGCCTAGTAACCCTACAGTGGTATCAGAGCCTAGCTAGAGCATTAGGCGATTCGTTTATGAAGTTAAAATCCCGATCGAACAAGAAAACAACACCTTAAACCCCTCTCTGTACATTTTTTAAAATCTGGGATTTTTCCAAATTAAAAATTCTTAAAAAATTCAGCAGGGTTTTCTAAGAATTACCATGAAAAACGAGCCCCTAAGTCCTCTACATGGCCGCGGAACCGCGGCAATAACCCACCTTTGGCGGCGGTTCCGCGGCAGGGTAATGGAATTAGTGACGGTTTTTTTTGCACAGTAATACTTACCTCTGTGATTGAATGAAATTCTTGTTGTGTAAATCAAATCAAATGATCCCCGGCAACGGCGCCATTTGATTGAAAAGAATTTCTTGTTGTGTAAAACAAATCAAATGATCCCCGGCAACGGCGCCATTTGATTGAATGAAAATTCTCGTTTGTGTAGTATTTGAAAATATGTAAAGAAATCACAACCAAAAATTATTTGACCGCAATCAACTACGGTGTCGGATGTAGATTGTTAGTCAGTGCGGATCGTCCACAGGGACAGTGTAATCGTTCGTCTTTTGAATTAGATGAATTGAAACTTTAAAGAAAACAAAACAAAACAATTCATGATTTATAGTTGAAGTTCAAGAATTAGAAAATATAGATCTAATAACAAGAAAAAGATAAAATCAAGAATTGAGAGTTTGATGATTTTTCCATCCAAATATCAAGAATCGAAATGAGGCTCGTAGGAATCGATCGGATCTATAGATATGATGCAATCTTATGATGACGTATTCTTATCCTTCAATGAATTGATACTAGATTGATGATGATCGACGAGAATTAGAGATTTCTTATGAAACTAGGGTTTCATCTTATCCTTTGTTCTTTTATCGATATCATTCATATTCTAGCCTCTAGTAAATTCAAGAAACGATCGTAGATCCCTAATTTCGAGCGATAACAACCAAGAAAGCATTGCAACGAAACTAGGTCATCGATTCTTGAACTTGCTAGGGTTTACAAAACTCGTAGGACTTAAAAATCGTTTTAAGATTTGTTACATCATCATTCTATTGATCGTCTCGACTCCTTTACGAGCGGAGTTTTACTCAAACATCACAACAAGAACTACAATTACAAATTGAGATCGAATCATGATGCAAGAATTTAAAGAAAGCAAGATTAAAGAATTTCACCTTTTATTTATATCAACAATTTCATTACAATCGCTCAAGAACTACAAGAGGAAGAACTCGATCGTCGATTTGGCTTCGCTCGTCTCCGTGAGTCGTGGATCGGCTTGGATCACTTGCTCGATTGAAGATCGGCTCGGCTCATAAAAGGTTGAAGGCTTCTCGCTTGATTGGTACTCGGGATCTTGAATTTGATTGGAATTAGGGTTAGGGTTTCACACAAGTCTTGTCACTAGACTTGTGGAAGAAGATGAAGATAGAAATTTAGAATATGAGGAATTTGGAATATGGAATAAGTTTAACCCTAGGTCTAGGCTTCTATTTATAGATTTCCAAACCCTAGATCTAGGATTTCAAATTTTAAGTTTCCCTCCAAAAGTTTGTTGAGAAAATTTGAATTTCCCTCCAAACGTTTGTTGAGGAGAAGATTCTAGATGTGATTAGTTAGGAGGGAGTTTCTAGAATTAGTTTGTTAGGAGCTTAATCAAGATTAGCTTGCTTGATGATCTTTGCTGATCTGGCAGAAGACTCTGGAGAATTCTGGAATTTGACATGTCAAAATGAGGTGTACCCGCTGAAAGAAGGATATTGCACTGAAAATGGGATGATGATGTGTCCAAGCCGCCGCGGAACCGCGGCGCAAGCCGACTCCCGCCACGGTCCCGCGGCTCTTTATGGGCCTTGGGCTTTGGTCTTTTCTGGTAATTCCCTCTGTAATATTTGGGCCTGGTTTTGATCTGTTGAATTTCATTTGGCCTTATGTATTGCTACCAGCTTTCAGGTCTTTGAGTTGGCGTAATATTTGATCAGCAAAATAACAATTTTGGCTTTTCTTCTGGATTTTCCTGCACAATTTCTCGAAACAAGTGTTGCGCAATATAGGGATGATGCGATGCCATGATAAACACACAATTTCCTCAGAAATGTCGGTTTTAGAGTCAAACACATGCAATCTGATATTTTACGACTGATTTGCTAATATGTGCTATATGAATGTCGAACACTTCTAGATGAGTGCAAATGATAAGGAAATTGCCGTGTTAAAAATATATTATTTTCGACCGATCAAATTCCCCCAAACTTATTTTCGATCGTCTCGAGCGAACTGTTTATTAAAAAGAGAAGGAGAAAATAAAGAAAGAGAAAAACTAACTAGCACACTTTCGTAGACAACACGATTGCACTGAGTGTTAGTGTATATGCCCTAGAGGCCATTACTGTATCATACTAGTATGTATATTACTTGATGGAAGCTTGGGATATTCACAGTTGTATAGACAATCTTGCTCAGTATAGTAGTATGCTACTTGGTTTGTCTCTGCTTTAATGTGTACATGTGTGTTTCTTTATTGCATCACCTATACGCATTAGTAGAGCCCTTAGGATCTTTGCTTAATTACCGGCGTTGTGATGGCGATCATACTCGTGGGGGCTGGGTAATCCACAAGCACATCCTTATACACGTCCCTAGTCGTGGGATTATCGAGACAGGGCATCGATACTCCGGAGTAGCCTAGCGTATGCGCTTCTCATCCCAGCACGGGAGACGGTCTGTCCCACAGCCGTCAGTACGTCGTACTTGAGATAGTATGCGGGTGCTCGTTAGGTTACGAGTACACTGGACAGGACTCGTCGGGAACTGATGGTTGGTATTATACCTATCGTCAGTTATCAGTTCCCAGGTGACATGTGTACAGCTTAGTCCGTTGACTTGACACTGTCACTTCGCCTCGAGTGTGTTCCCACTGTTCTTTGATTACTACCCTACCACGGCTCTACTGAGTCGTGCAAACAGGTAGTAGTTGGGTGCAGTCCCGAAGCACTTGGAGGCAGTGACGGTTAGACAGGATTCGTCTCTCCCGGTATTAGGGGTTGACATCGCGCTGTGTCTAGCAGAGCCATTACACGAGTAGTCCCTGGCCAGGGCAAGCGAGATATACTGGTAGGTTTCCAGTGTTATCTCAGGGTGTAATGGGCTTCACTTCGACACGACTTGTACCGCTATTAGGGGACTGACGTTTACCGCCCCCCTAGGCCCGCCATGCGATGTATCAGACGAACAGACCGGACTGTACGGAGATTGTCACATACAGGCTCAGTAGGAGTTCGGATGGGTTCACCTCATCGGCCTTCTTATCGACATCTACCTGGGGACCGTTACGTACAGCTAGTGCCGCTTGCGGTCTATGGTTAAACCCACTGCCAGCGTAGTGTCGAGTCTTTAGAGTCCCACACAGAGAGTTTCCCTGCACTGAGCGAAACGTGTAGAGGCCGTATGATTTTACGGCAGGGCTGCGATCACTTACGTACACTTGTGTGCGTGTGGTGTTCGGGCAGGCAGTACTAGTGGGCTTTGGTTTAAGCCAGATCCTAGTATTGCACGGATGGATTTGTTTAGTCTTCTGTGCATCCGCATTCTACGGAATGCGGATGCAGGTGTGTATGCACAGTTTTCCGGAGCGATGAAGGAGGAGGTGCCACATCAGGGTTTTGGCAGTTGGTTCGGCCAAAACCGTTATGTTGCAGGCTCATTAGGGTTTTGATAGTTCGTTTGGTCAAAACCATTATGAGCCGCGGACATCATTTGCTAATCCTTTTAGTGATAATTTTATGATGGCTAATTGCATTGACCATTTGACCCCGTTGACCTCTCTTGACTTTGTTGACCGGTTGACCGTGTTGACCATTGACTTTCAAGAGGGATCTACACTCTTCTTTTCTTTTTCTTTTTCTTTTAGATTATGATAATGGTCATTTCAATGTAGCCATCAAGTTTATCTTGATAGGATTTGTAATGATGGTTTTAGTGCATTATTGGAATCATGTTTAATTTCTTTAGTTCATAATTTCTTTCTCATTCTCTCTCTTGCCTTTTTCAAGTGAGAAGAAAAAGAAATGAACCATGGTTGCTAGCTCCTCCTTCTTCTTCCTCCTCTTGATTCATCTTTTGATCTCATGTGTTGAGAGATAAAGATCCCACAAAGACAAAACCATCTCTTTATCACTTCTACACAACCTAGGGCTTCTAGATTAGCAATCTCTTTGCCCTAGTTACCTCGGCTCGAGGTGGAGCTCGGTGTACATCTCTCGGGTGAATCGTCTTCGACTCAAGGAGCCCGTGGAGGTGACCAAAGTCCGGATCAAGCCTCGGAGCAAGCAAGGAGAAGAACAACAAGAAGAGAAGGATTTCAAGTTGAGGTATAACCCCTAACCGAGTAGATAAATCTCTAGTTAGGATGCTAGTGTATTGTTTATTAAAGATCCGGCTTTTACGGTCCATGTTACCAAGTCCAGAAAAATTTTTGTATTACCGTTTCCGCAACCCCGAAAGTACCGGGAGAGGTAACGTGGACCTAACAGTGGTATCAGAGCCTAACTAAACACACCCTAGCATGTTAGCAAAGTATTTAGAATTTCGACCGGACGAAAAACCGCAAAACACCGCGGAAATTTCAGGTTTCTGTCGATTTTCAGATCTGTTCCAAAATTAATAAATCATACACTAAAAATCGGCTCAGGCTTTTTATAGAATACTGAAGAAAACTGGTCACCTAACTCGGTTAAAGCGCCGCGGTTCCGCGGCATAAGCTTGCTTATGCCGCGGAACCGCGACCGAGTTAACTCGGTTGGCGATTTTCTTTTCTGCAGTATTCCTATATGGGTATTTTGGGATTTTTGATATATGACTTTTCTGCCCAGATTTTCCAGAAAGCAAAATTTGTTTTTGGGGCTCAAAAATCCGTATTTTTTTGTCGATGTTCTGTAGACTTTGGCTAATGGTTATATCTGTAATGTTATATGTGTATTGAACGTCTACTAATCGCTATACGTCGATTAGTGGGGGTTATACATATCTGTGATCTGTGTTGTTGATGGTATGTGTATATGAACTCGTTGGATTGTCGCGGATGAATAGCCGGGTTGGATGTGAGATGAGAGTTTCTTTTTCTTTCATTCATGTAATAAATTTATAAATTGATGTAATATTATTTGTATGGCCGCACAACCGGGTCGGGGTTGTAGCCGTCATTGTATAATTCCTTCAACTACATCTAGTTCATTACGTTAACGGGTTTTTCTCCAAAAACCCAGCCGTAGCCCTCCGTCATTTCCTACAATTACAACTTAGTATTCGAGCTACGTATTTTGGCATTGTCAAGGCGTAGTGATCGGTAGCTAAGTATTGCTTGTTTGCAGCCTTATTTTTCGGATTATTTAGGACAGTCGCATACCTATGTTGGCATTGTCAAGAGATATGCGGGTGGGTCTAAGTTAATCAAGATAATGACGGGCCGAACTTGACTAGCGGTTTATGATATGTTGGCATTATCAAGGTCATGAACCGTTAGGGGCAAAAACCACATCGGGAGTTTCAAAAGTACTGAAACTTGCTAGTGTTGCATACCACTTGGAGTGTGATGATTCTGGTAGGATTCCTTCAGTTTTGTCACGCGATGATATTTGGATCCCGATCCTACTGTGAGTATATGCTACTCCTCAGGAACTTTCTCGTTTAACGATCAATGCTATAAACTAAGTAGGTGTCTAGAAAGGTGTTAGCGGGGCTACGCCCACAGGGAAAAGAGGTTACTTAATTAAGGAACTTCGCGAAAGCGTTGGAAAACCTCCCTCGAAGTACCGACACTGGCCTGGCTGAACGGTTAAGCAAGTATTGTACGGTGAGATTGATCCCGACTAATTCTTACTTTAAGGTTTGAGGAGGGATTCGAGAGACAGTGGGAGCCATCCTGTTTAGATAAATTAAAAACCAATCTAAACTTGCAAGAGCGCACGCTGAGTGTTTTCTTTTCTCTCTCTCCAGGTAGCCAGCATTTCACGCCCTAATCAAGATAATAAAATGTATCGCTTGACCGATCCGAATTCTTATTCGGGGCTGGGGAACGTTGGTTCAGCTCTAACTTGTGACAACAGTCATAAGTATGAGCAAGGGAAAGGGGATTGTATGGATTCCCAGGATACCCAGTTGAAGAAGAAGCATGGTTTTGCATCTACTTCAGGTGTTCTTATAATTGAGAACTGTTTTACGGTCAGCCCTACCTCTTGGGTACTTGATACCGGATCAGGATCTCATACCTGTAATTTATTGCAGGGACTGAGAAAAAGTAGGAAAGTTGCACCGGGTGATATGTCGCTCAGAGTAGCGAACGGAGCACAAGTTAATGCGGCAGCCTTCGGTGAATATCACCTAGTATTGCCAAATGGCAAGACTATGATTTTGAACGATTGCTACTATATACCCTCCATGGTTTGCAACATCATATCAGTTTCTTTACTCGATAAAGATGGATATAACTTTGTTCTTGATAAGAATATCATGAACATTTACCTTTATAAGGTACTGGTTGCAGAGGGTACACTGTGTAATGGTATCTACGTTCTAAATCAGAATACAGTTCTCAATATACAAAACACACGCAAGAGGAAGAATTCAGATACGAATGAATTCTACTTGTGGCATTGTAGACTTGGTCATATCGGAGAGAAAAGACTGAGTAAGTTGCATAAAGATAGACTCTTGAATGCGTTCGAGTTTTCATCTTATGAAACTTGTCAGTCTTGTCTCAAAGGGAAGATGACCAAATCTCCTTTCACCGGACATGGAGAAAGAGCAGCAGAGCTCTTGGGACTCATACACAGTGATGTATGTGGTCCGATGTGTATACATGCAAGGGGTGGGTTCTCGTACTTCATCACATTCACTGACGATCTCTCTAGGTTCGGATATGTGTATCTTATGAAACACAAATCTGAAGCTTTTGAGAAATTCAAGGAATTCAGAAAGGAAGTAGAGAACCAGACTGGCAAAAGTATCAAGATCCTCCGATCTGATAGAGGAGGGGAGTACTTAAGCTCGGAATTCCTAGATTACTTAAAAGAGAATGGTATTCTCTTTCAGCTTACTCCTCCTTATACACCACAGCACAACGGTGTATCCGAGCGGAGGAATCGTAACCTAGTGGATATGGTTCGCTCCATGATGAGTAGTGCCGAGTTACCTCTTTCATTCTGAGGACATGCGCTAGATACAGCGGCATACTTACTGAATCAGGTTCCGTCTAAATCCGTGCCTAAGACTCCATATGAAATATGGAGTGGTAAGAAACCATATCTTGAATGAATTAAGATATAGGGTTGTCCGGCCTATGTAAAAGTGCAAAAACCGGACAAGCTTGAGGCACGGTCAGTTTTATGCAAGTTTGTGGGATATCCTAGAAATTCTCTGGGATATCTATTCTACCACACTGAGGAACAGAAGGTGTTCGTTGCTCGTCGTGCTTCCTTTTTAGAGTGGCAATTTCTTGCAAAAGAAATAAGTGGGAGCACGGTAGAACTGGATGAAATATCTGATCCACAAGCTCAAACTGAGGATTTAGCGGAACCAGAAAATTCAATAACCCCAAACGAACCTCAGCCACTCCGCAGATCTGGTAGGATTTCTCGTCCGCCCGAGAGATACTACGGTTTTCTCATTGACGGGGATCGAGAGGATTGCATCTTGGAAGAAGATGACCCTACCAATTTCAGGCAGGCCATTATCAGTAGGGACTCTGATAAGTGGCAGGAAGCAATGCAATCCGAAATGGAGTCTATGTACGCCAATAAAGTGTGGACCTTGGATATTGCTCTACCTGGGGTAAAACCCGTTGGATGCAAATGGATCTACAAAAGGAAACTTGGTGTAGACGGGCAGGTGGAAACCTATAAGGCTAGACTCGTTGCAAAAGGTTTTCGTCAAAGACCTGGTTTGGACTATGACGAAACTTTTTCTCCGGTGGCTATTCTCAAATCCATTCGGATCCTACTTGCCATTGCTGCCTTCCATGACTATGAAATCTTGCAGATGGATGTTAAAACGGCTTTCCTAAACGGTTGTTTGGAAGAGTGCGTTTACATGGATCAGCCAGAAGGTTTCGTAGACAGTGGGAGCAGCGGAAAGGTGTGCAAGTTGCTTAAATACATTTATGGATTAAAGCAGGCATCCTGGAGCTAGAACATCTGTTTAGATGAGGCAATCAAGGAATTTGATTTCATCAAGAATGAAGATGAACCCTGTGTTTATAAGAAGATTGTAGGACGAACTGTCGTATTCCTAGTCTTGTACGTAGACGGCATTCTTTTGAGAGGAAATGATATTCCTATGCTACAATCGGTCAAGCTATTTTTGTCACAAAGGTTCTCCATGAAAGACCGGGTGATGCCTCGTACATTCTGGGGATCAAGATCTATAGAGATAGATCCAAGAGACTACTGGAACTTTCGCAGTCCAGGTACATAGAGACCGTACTAAAGAGATTTAGTATGGAGGGTTCCAAGCACGGTAACATACCCGCATTGCACGGAATTACCCTCTCCAAGAAGTTGTCTCCTAAGACTGACGAGGAGAGGATTTGCATGAGCACTATACCCTACGCTTCGGCGGTAGGATCTATAATGTATGCGATGCTATGTACAAGACCAGATGTAGCTTACGCGCTGAGCGCGGTAAGCCGATATCAGTCAGACCCAGGTGAGGACCACTGGACAGCAGTGAAGAACATTCTCAAGTACCTGAGAAGGACTAAGGAGATGTTCCTAGTTTACGGTAATGGAGACCTTAGGGTCGAGTCCTTTACCGATTCAAGATTCCAGAGTGACAAAGATGACAGCAAGTCTGTCTCGGGTTTTGTGTTTACCCTCAACGGAGGGGCGGTATGTTGGAGGAGTTCCAAACAGGATACCATCGCAGACTCGACGATGGAGGCTGAATACATTGCTGCAAGCGATGCCACAAAAGAGGCGGTCTGGATGAAGAAGTTCATTAGTGAATTTCAAGTGGTTCCGTCCATTGTTGACCCGATACCTTTGTATTGCGATAACAATGGGGCTATAGCTTTAGCGAAAGAACCAAGGTCCCATCAGAAATCCAGGCACATCTTAAGGCGGTATCACCTGATCAGGGAGATCATTGATCGCCAGGAGATCGAGGTGCGGAGAGTGGACACAAAAGACAACACGGTGGATCCATTCACGAATGCCTTAACCCAGACTCAGTTCGAGCGGCTGATCGAGATGATAGGTCTTCGATACGCCAGTACATGGCCTTAGTGCAAGTGGGAGATTGTTAGTGTATATGCCCTAGAGGCCATTACTGTATCATACTAGTATGTATATTACTTGATGGAAGCTTGGGATATTCACAGTTGTATAGACAATCTTGCTCAATATAGTAGTATGCTACTTGGTTTGTCTCTACTTTAATGTCTACATGTGTGTTTCTTTATTGCATCACCTATACGCATTAGTAGAGCCCTTAGGATCTTTGCTTGATTACCGGCGTTGTGATGGCGATCACACTCGTGGGGGCTGGGTAATCTACAAGCACATCCTTATACACGTCCCTAGTTATGGGATTATCGAAACAGGGCATCGATACTCCGGAGTAGACTAGCGTATGCGCTTCTCATCCCAGCATGGGAGACGGTCTGTCCCACAGCCGTCAGTACGTCGTACTTGAGATAGTATGCGGGTGCTCATTAGGTTACGAGTACACTGGACAGGACTCGTCGGGAACTGATGGTTGGTATTATACCTATCGTCAGTTATCAGTTCCCAGGTGACATGAGTACAGCTTAGTTCGCTGACTTGACACTGTCACTTCGCCTCGAGTGTGTTCCCACTGTTCTTTGATTACTACCCTACCACGGCTCTACTGAGTCGTGCAAGCAGATAGTAGTTGGGTGTCAGGACCCAAAAATGGCCCGTGACGGCCCTAATACTACGCAACGCCTAAAGACGCAACGTAGTAAAAGAAAGCCAAACCCAGAAATCTAAACCATGAAAATACGGAAAAGATAATGCAAGTTTTTGAAACATTTGAAAGCACAACCCAAATTCTTTAAAAAGTCTTACTTTCTTTCTTTAAAATTTGGAGAACACCCCTTTTTGTAAAAAGTGGCCCAAGGCGGAAAAACGATCTCATCACAAGTATACGACGCCGTAGCGAAGAAATAAGAGACAGTAGAAAGGAAACTGTATATAAAAGACATCAAATCCACAATAATACACAGTAACGTCCTCACCAAGTCTCTAAGTCAACTATACAATAGTAGATGGAGAGTACAAAATACAACGAATGTACAATGTGAAATATAGATAATCGTCTAACCCACTTAAGCAAAATGGTACTGTGAGCTGATGCGGTATCTGTAGCAAAAGATGATAGCTGGATAGCTGAATGGAGGAATAGCCTGCCTCGACTACTCTGGGGAACAACCTGAAACACCTGTGGCACAACGGGGGTGGGTTGCCAACTCGTGAATAGTAGATAACATATGCAGGTAATCGCAGGAATGCACATACAGCATGAATCTAAGATATGCGATTACAGTAATAGCATGTCATGCAAATGCTGAATTAAAAGGAAGTACACTAACAGGTACAATCAATATGTGAAGCAATAGTAACATGACAATAATATGCAATAACCATGCAATAGGGATATGAGAAATTCGATATGCAACTATCATAAGGGTACACTAACAGGTACTACAAATATATGAATCTGTGCATAAAGTAGATAAGTGTGAGGTATAGGGTGGAGTATTTCATTTCCACGGAAACCTGTCATCGTGGTAGGATCGCAATCCATCAAGACACTCAAATCCCAAATCCTCTAATCAGCCCCCAACTGGGCTCTCACATCACATAGGTCTCACATCACCTCAATGTACGATATCGAGTAGCTCTCCTATATCTCGAATGTACAAATCCACAATCTCTTTCATATCCAATATCCAATCTCAATGAATCACCTATATCCCAAGTCGAATCTCAAGCAAGCTTCTAACATCCTAAAGGTATATATATACAGAAATAAATATGATGGGGGCAATACACATATATTAGCGTCCCACTCCACTAATATTGGTGTAAAGGTATATATAACAACGGCTAAATCCCCTGTTATATATACAAAAGGTGTTTAAGAGAAATATCATGAAAACAATGTGCCAAGCATCGACACAGAAATCCTGATAGGTACGTATCATACGCTGTCCCGAAAGCACGAGTGCCTAGCTCTGACCCTCGCCTTCCGACGTATGCATACGTGCATGACTCCCAACGGTGTCTCCACGACCCTCGCCGAGTCATCAGTACTGTCACCGGTAGGTACTCGCCTGCCTCCAGGCTCAATCAGCAACATCCATCGATCTTCTTGCCGAGGGGAACCATACCGGTCCCCACCATGTACCCTTATACGGCAACCACACCTCGTATGGGGTGTATAATCAGCACCGATAAAACTCATGGTGGACGCGCAAATATCATATCAAGGAAACCGGGTTTTTCAATGTATGCATAATCTCATGAACTCCCGCGGTTCCCAAATCCAGAAAACATCATGTAAAATCCAAATAATAAGAATGTGCAATCCAGGAATAAATATATACGATATATCTGAAATGCGAGCATTTAAATGAGAATATGTAGCTGAAACCAGATACATGCGAAACCAATAAGGTACAGCTAAGTAACATCAGTAAAGGTAAATATATGATTGCAACTGAATATGTGTGTAACATACAGGCGTAGCAATGTATAGGTATCTACCTATAGGAACTGATGTCGTATACCCCCCTGGGTATAAGAAGAATATGAGTACTATATCCCCCCGGTATAAGTAAAATATCTAAAAGGTATACTTGTAGCTGTATCGCAAGGTGTATATGTACCTATCACTAAGGATATGATACACTGCAGGTATGCCGGTAAGCTAGATGTCATGTGTGACAAGCAATAGTATCTATAAGGGGTTGTGTGTGACATGGCAATTATTGACGGTGTGTGTGTAGCATACAATCCGTGCTCGTGCAACATGAACCGTCAATAATATGTGCAGTGTCCTACGGCTGCTAGTCACAGTATAACAATATCGAGGAAATAAAGTAAAGGCGCAATTCTACAATGACGTAGAATGTGCGACAGGTATTGAATCCTAGCCCTGACGCATAACGCCATGCGGGCGATTCCCCTGTAGATGTTAAATCTACTCACCTACACTCCACGCTGGGTGAATCGTATCATCTGCTTCCCTGTAGCCGTGTCCGTAGTCCCTGCCTGCAAACCTGCAAATAAGGCATGAAAATCACATATAAGCCAAATATTCCGCGCAACGCGATATCGAACCAAAACGAGAAACTCGCGTCACGAAATAAACGCGCGTGTGCACGATAAGCTGAATCGTGTGTGTACGCGTCTAAAACCATCGCGACACGCCGCGATATGCTGGATCACAGAACCCACTCACGTATCGCGCGTATCGCGCAAACACAACGGACACAGAAACGATATATGACCCCAGATTTTCCTACAGGTAAGATATCACAAAACTAGACATGCCAAAGACCTAGAGAACACAGCAGGGAACCCTACACAAAACCCCAACACCCCAGTCCCCTTCTTGGCCGCAAATTGCGGCCAATATGAATTAATTGGGGGCCAGAATTGGGAATGGTGGGTTCGTGTTCATGTGGTGTGCTCTAGACCTAGGTATCTTGTCCCAGTTTTCTCAATTTCACTCTGTAAGGTCTGGATCCACAGCAGATTACAAAAGTCACAAATATCGCTTAAAAAACGACAATTTGCACAAAACACAAACCCTATGGTATTTTAGTGTAATCTGGCTATTTCTCAGTTGAAGTGGCCCTATTAACACTTAAATAGGTAGGGTTATCTAACACAATCAACACCTAATCAATATTCCACACAAAACACCATAACAAGCACTAAACTCACAATTTAACACAAACCGACGCTAATAAACACACAAGCTAAGCAACTAGGGAAAAGGGTTTAGAAATATACCAAAAAGGATCTCAAGAAGCAGGAGAAGAAGTAAGAGGAGGGATGAAGAGCATCTGCAGGTGCTGGGGTTCCTGTTGCTGTTGCAGAAGCTGCTGCTGCTGCTGATCTTGTTGTTGTTGTTGTAGTTGTCTCTGCTGCTGCTGCTGTGTGGGTAATGGTGTGTGTTGATGAAGCTGCTTGCTAATGCTGATGGTGTTGCTGTTGCTGCTGCTGCTGAAGATGATGATGATGCTGTTGCTGCTGGTGCCACTGCTGCTGCTTCTGCAGCTGAAGGGGTGTGTGTGTGTGTGTGAGTGAGTGAGAGAATGGGAGTGAGAGAATGAGAGTGAGGGAATGAGAGAACACTAGTCAACCCCCTCCTCTCTCTCTCTCTCTTCATTAATGAAGGCATGGGCAAACCCATGATGCCCCATGCTCTCTCTCTCCCCCAAAGGTCAACCATGAACCAAAACAAAAGATTCAAAATAAAACCCTTTTTTTTAAAATTCATTTTCAAACAACCATGACACTTAATACAATATTAAAATAAGATTAGGGAGAAATGGTTAGTTATCCATATTGCTAATCATGGTTTAACCCCAAAAACAACCCTAGTTTATCATGCACAAGTGTGTGCAAGCCTAACAAAATTCTAATAAAATACACAATAAATAGGATAAAATATTTAAAACTTAATTTGGTAAACTTTTTGTTAAAAACTATATATAAAAATATAATTAGCTACAAACACATTCTAAGGTGTTACAATCTCCCCCCCTTAAAAGAAATTCGTCCCCGAATTTAAAAATATACTGCTACTCGTACCTTCAAAGAGAAGATTACAACTCCCAAATCTCGCTCGCAGCCTCCAAGTGATTATCTCACTACACGGCTACGTCCAAGAAAACCCTTCACAGATGGCAAGACCCTTGACCGATGCTCCTCCTCCTGCCGAGCCATTAACACAATTGGCTGCTGGTGAACGAATGATCGCGTCACGCTAAATGGTCTGGTGCCAAATCATGTGAGAAAGGTCAAGAAGGTGGTTGTAGAGTATCATCACAAGGAATACGGGGTGAAAATCCAATAATCTGGGCAGAAGTTCCAAATTGAAGGCAACAAAACTAACTCGCTTATAGGATCTCAGAAAGACCTAAATCCTGGGACAAGCTTCCCAAAATCCAACACGTCATTCATCGGAAAGTCCGTAGGAATACATGATCTGTCCATGCGAACTCGAGTTTATGACCAACACAGTCGTCACAAGACCTCAGTTCGAAATGGACAATTCCCATCCTGACCTAACACAACTGGACCGTCTCCGAAGTCTCTAGACTAGCTAGGGTCCAAAGTCCTACTTACGCGGAGTCAGAAGAACAACAGACTGGTGATCGACACGACCTAACCCCTAAGCCTAAGGGTGGCCAATTGGAGTGTCTCCTGATAACAGCTATCGAAGGAGAACCCTAACGATGGCGAGTGACGATCCCCAACTGCCGACAACAAACAACACAACCCACAACTTTAACAAAAACAACTGAGCAAACTGAGTATAACCGGACGACAAGAATCCGAATGGAGTCACACCCTTACTAAACTTGGGTAGAAACCATAACGAAATTCGTAGAGATCTGCTCCCACTCCTACTTCGGAACGGTAAAAGATTGCAACTCTCCAGCCGGCCTCAGATGCTCGACCCAAACACACAACAAGACAGACACCTTGAAACGAAACCTGAAATTTCTCTTTACATCCCTGTCCACCCGTAACTATCTCACAAGTCACGTCAAAGCTGGTGGAATTGGAATGCATAAAGAGAGTTGACAGATGTGCATGTTCTAGGATTTCACGTCTCTACCTGATAATGTCAGGTACACAAACGTGTCCCTAACTTAGCATGTCATTGCCACAAATCAAGGTCTCCGAATCATTACCCAGCCGAGTATGCTCAAGTATCACTGACGAACGAGCATCGGCGGGCAGTGTCTCGCGAAAACGATTTTAAGGAAAGTGGTCGGGCGCGGACATGAGCAAGCTGTCCCCTCCATAGAAATGAACTAAAGCTGTACTCGACGATCACACAAGAGCTGTAAATCTGCAGAAGACTATCACAACAATCAAAATCCACTGCAGGAAGATGTACATTAAGCTCTGGTGGTCCGTGGAAAATCTGACACGACTCTCAACCAAGTAGTGTCTCCAAATCTCCAACGCAAAACCACCGTGGCCATCTCCAGATCATGTGAGGAATATTCTTCTCGTACTTCCTCCAAATATAGGGAAGCAAAAGCGATAACTCTATAGTGTCACCTCAGTACACAATCGAGCCCACTCAAGAAACATTACAGTTAAACAACAAAGTCGCCCGGACCAAAAGCAAAGAAAGAACTGATGCAGTTGTTAACAGGATCTCCAACTGCCGAAAACTCCGTACACATGCCTCAGTCCACAGAAAAGAAACCTCCATCTCGGTCAATTCAGTCGACAGTGCAGCACTACTCAAGCAATCCTGCATGAAACGGCGGTAAAAACCTGCTAAGTCCAAGAATCTGCGGATCCCCATCCTGCACACATGTCTGGACTTAAGCTGTACGGTCACGATCTCCCTCGGAACCATACGAAACCGTCTCCCGTGACTACAAGACCTAGGTGTCAACACAAAACAAGCCTGAAGAAACACTCCGAGAATTTAGCAAACTGCTGGTGCTCTCCCAGTATCTGCAAAACAAATCCTCAAGTGCTGCTCCTCTTCCTCAAGACATATTAGTTAGACCAGAATGTCGTAAATAACACAACAATAACTGGTCGAGGAACGGCCTGAAGAAATCTAGTTCATCATATTTACAAATGCTGCCAGGGCACTAGTGAATCCTACGACTCACCAAAAACACACAAGCCCGTAGCACGCACAAGGCAGTCTTCGGAATGCCATCACTCCGAACCTACAATAATGATGACCTGATCCCAAGCAAACTTAGAAAATGTCTCGCGCTCTGGAGCTGATCGAAGAAATCGTTAATGCAAGGTAAGGGACACCTACCCGCACCGTAAGCCGGTTCAATTGACGATCCGTCGATACACAACCTCAAACTGCCGTCTTCCTCCTCGACGAACAGAAATTGGAGCCTCCAAAAGCGAAACACTCGGACACACAAAACTCCCCAAACCACAACTCTACAGCTGATCCTTTAGCTCCCAAGCGTCGCCGGCTCATCCGGAACAACGTCGGAAAAACTCTCACATGAAAGGAACTCGGTCCAACAATTTAACTGTGGCTCCGGTATCATGAATAAGCGCCAAGAATCCACGACATCTCCTCAGTAGCCGACTAGCGAAAAAGGCTGAATTCAAGCTGTGAAAGGCGGCACAACTATCCATCTGCACAACAAGAATTGACTTGCCGGGAAAACAACCCTGACTGTTTCCTCACGGTAGTCCACAGACGCCTAACACGTAGTTGATCAGTCCGTGCCCCAGGAGAACGTCAAATCCAACATCTCTAGAAGGATCGAAACGACGGACGAATCTCTATCTCCTAACCGATTGGCACACAACTGAAATACGCGTCGCGCAACAAAAGGATCGCCGACAGAAGTTAAAACAACTATAACTAATCTACCCAACAACGGTACAAGCAAGAAAACAAACGAATACATCAAGAGAACATATAAAATAAAAGATACCTGAAAAATCCACATTGGACGTCTGCGCGTCCCGATGAGTAGAAGCGAACTCCTGTGTCTGCCCTCTACTCGCAGCTGGATGAACTCCTCCGGTAGACTGAGCCCTCTGAGCGAATCTTTCACATCCACGGCCTCTCTGAATACGACTCTGACGAGGTGCTAAAGAACAATCCCTGACGAAGTGCTGAAGTTTCCCGCATCGGAAACATCCACGCGCTGACTGCTGACCATCCTGGGGATGAGAGCTGAACGACTGTCCTCGTCCTAAGCCTCTGCTACTCCCGCGGCGGCCACGAAATCTATCTCGACGACCAAACCTCTGCCTCTGGGCTGGTACGCTGGTTCGAGTCCTCCACTGTCCTGGAACTCTCTGAGCCTCTGGAATATGTGCCTCGTCAACTGGAGCTGCAACCACTGGTGCTATGTAGGTGACGGACTGCTGCATGCTGATCGTAAGGGACAGCTGAGTAACAGGGGTGACAACCTCCTGTCGTAGCTCCCGAACGACATCAACCAAAGAACTCATCGTCTGGCGGAAGTCCTGCATCTCTACCAAAAGTCTATCCATAGTATAGATCGTAGGCTGATCCGTCTGCACCTGTGCAACTAGAGTGCCATCCTGGTCAGTACTCGTCTCACCCGAGCCAATTCTGACCTCGGCCCTCGCTGCATCTCTCTGAGTCCCCATAGTCATCGGCGGCAAGGCTATAAATAGATGTAAGATTCGATAAGAATAAGGAATCGAATCTTAAAGATAGGAAATCATCAAGGAAGGAATTTCATGCAAATTTGTACTTAGGTCACTTAATGCAAAGTACCGCGCTGTGGGTATGCTGCAGACATACACACACTACGTTACTCTGCTTAAGCTACCTACTCCATCATACTAAGGTCATCCTACACTCCGAAAGGTAAAACCTAACGCTCTGATACCAACTTTGTCACGACCGAAAAATGGCCCGTGACGGCCCTAATACTACGCAACGCCTAAAGACGCAACGTAGTAAAAGAAAGCCAAACCCAGAAATCTAAACCATGAAAATACGGAAAAGATAATGCAAGTTCTTGAAACATTTGAAAGCACAACCCAAATTCTTTAAAAAGTCTTACTTTCTTTCTTTAAAATTTGGAGAACACCCCCTTTTGTAAAAAGTGGCCCAAGGCGGAAAAATGATCTCATCACAAGTATACGACGCCGTAGCGAAGAAATAAGAGACAGTAGAAAGGAAACTGTATATAAAAGACATCAAATCCACTATAATACACAATAACGTCCTCACCAAGTCTCTAAGTCAACTATACAATAGTAGATGGAGAGTACAAAATACAACGAATGTACAATGTGAAATACAGATAATCGTCTAACCCACCTAAGCAAAATGGTACTGTGAGCTGATGCGGTATCTGTAGCAAAAGATGATAGCTGGATAGCTGAATGGAGGAATAGCCTGCCTCGACTACTCTGGGAAACAATCTGAAACACCTGTGGCACAACGGGGGTGAGTTGCCAACTCGTGAATAGTAGATAACATATGCAGGTAATCGCAGGAATGCACGTACAGCATGAATCTAAGATATGGGATTACAGTAATAGCATATCATGCAAATGCTGAATTAAAGGGAAGTACACTAACAGGTACAATCAATATGTGAAGCAATAGTAACATGACAATAATATGCAATAACCATGCAATAGGGATATGAGAAAGTCGATATGCAACTATCATAAGGGTACACAAACAGGTACTACCAATATATGAATGTGTGCATAAAGTAGATAAGTGTGAGGTATAGGGTGGAGTATGTCATTTCCACGGAAACCTGTCATCGTGGTAGGATCACAATCCATCAAGACACTCAAATCCCAAATCCTCTAATCAGCCCCAAACTGGGCTCTCACATCACATAGGTCTCACATCACCTCAATGTACGATATCGAGTAGCTCTCCTATATCTCGAATGTACAAATCCACAATCTCTTTCATGTCCAATATCCAATCTCAATGAATCACCTATATCCCAAGTCGAATCTCAAGCAAGCTTCTAACATCCTAAAGGTATATATATACAGAAATAAATATGATGGGGGCAATACACATATATTAGCGTCCCACTCCACTAATATTGGTGTAAAGGTATATATAACAACGGCTAAATCCCCTGTTATATATACAAAAGGTGTTTAAGAGAAATATCATGAAAACAATGTGCCAAGCATCGACACAGAAATCCTGATAGGTACGTATCATACGCTGTCCCGAAAGCACGAGTGCCTAGCTCTGACCCTCGCCTTCCGACGTATGCATACGTGCATGACTCCCAACGGTGTCTCCACGACCCCCGCCGAGTCATCAGTACTGTCACCGGTAGGTACTCGCCCGCCTCCAGGCTCAATCGGCAACATCCATCGATCTTCTTGCCGAGGGGAACCATGCCGGGCCCCACCATGTACCCTCATACGGCAACCACACCTCGTATGGGGTGTATAATCAGCACCGATAAAACTCATGGTGGACGTGCAAATATCATATCAAGGAAACCGGGTTTTTCAATGTATGCATAATTTCATGAACTCCCGCGGTTCCCAAATCCAGAAAACATCATGTAAAATCCAAATAATAAGAATGCGCAATCCAGGAATAAATATATACGATATATCTGAAATGCGAGCATTTAAATGAGAATATCTTGCTGAAACCAGATGCATGCGAAACCAATAAGGTACAGCTAAGTAACATCAGTAAAGGTAAATATATGATTGCAACTGAATATGTGTGTAACATACAGGCGTAGCAATGTATAGGTATCTACCTAAAGGAACTGATGTCGTATACCCTCCTGGGTATAAGAAGAATATGAGTACTATATCCCCCCGGTATAAGTAAAATATCTAAAAGGTATACCTGTAGCTGTATCGCAAGGTGTATATGTACCTATCACTAAGGATATGATACACTGCAGGTATGCCGGTAAGCTAGATGTCATGTGTGACAAGAAATAGTATCTATTGTAAGTCCATGCTACCTCTCCCGGTACTTTCGGGCATGCGGAATTTGTTAAAAAACGATTTTTATAGAGGTGGTAACATGGACTTAAAACCCGGATCTTTGTTAAACTACTAACTAACAACCTAGCAAGAGTTTACCTACTCGGTTAGGGGGCTATACCTTTCTTGAACTCCTTCGTCTTCAACTCCTCCCGGGGTTCGGATCGGCCTCACCACGTCGTCTCCTTGCGTCGAAGATGGATCCACCTGAAAACTTCCACCTTTGGCTTGTTCTTCGGACTTTGAAGAAAACTAGATCACTTGGCTTGCTAGGCCTTGTGAACTAGAATGAGTAGAGAAGAGTATGTTGGGATTTTACTCTATGGTTCTTGCTTCTCAACACATGAGACAAGTGAACCATAGACCAAAAGGAGAGAGCAAGAGGAAGAGGGTGAGAGCAAGAGGAAGAGAGCTCAAAAACAAAGAGAGAGAATGAGCAAGTGAGAGTGAGCCTATCTTTTTTCTTTCACCATCTCATAATCCAAAACCATCATCACAAAAATAATAATCAAGTATTGTGTAAAATGGTTCAAGTCAAAATGGCTAAATCATTTCATGCACTCATTTCTCACAAAAGAAACAAGCAAGTAAAAAGTCTTTGCCATGAAATGATAGCCATAGTCATCATGATGGTCAACTAGTCAATCCTAGTAAACCGGTCAACAAAGTGAACAAGTCAACAAAAGTCAACAAGTCAACAAAGTCAATCCCTCAACAACCATGTCACCACAATACTTAATTAATATAATTGTTAATCACATATCATATTCTCATTAGGGTTGACCAAAAATTCAATAGTCAACAGTCAACGGTCAACAACCCTAATGAGAATCCTCTGCCTCTGTCTCTCCGTCAACTGTGCATACACACCCGCATCCGCGTTCCGAGGAACACGAATAAAAACTGGATAAATCCAATCCCAATACGTACACTACGATCTGGCTTAAACCAAAGCCCGCTAGTGTAAACTGTCCGGACACTGTACGTGCACAAGTGCACGGATGTGACCGAACCCTGTCGCAAAACCATGCGACCTGTCGCAAAACCATGCGACCTCTACTCTTTTGCCTAAAGGAGAATAGTTTTCTGTGTGGGACTCTAAAGACTCGACACCACGCTGGCAGTGGGTTTAACCACAGACCGCAAGCGGCACTAGCTGTGCGTAACGGTCCCCAGGTAATGCCGACAAGAAGACTGACGAGGCGAAACCCATCTGAACTCCTACTGAGCCTGAATGTGACATTCTCCGTACAGTCCGGTCTGTTCGTCTGATACATCGCATGGCGGGCCTAGGGGGCGGTAAACGTCAGTCCCCTAATAGCGGTACAAGTCGTGTCGGAGTGAAGCCCAAAACACCCTGAGATAACACTTGAAGCCTACCAGTATATCTCGTTTGCCCTGGCCAGGGACTACTCGTGTAATGGCTCTCCTAGACACAGCGCGATGTCAACCCCCAATACCGGGAGAGACGAATCCTGTCTAACCGTCACTGCCTCCAAGTGCTTCGGGACTGCACCCAACTACCACCTGTTTGCACGACTCCTTTGAGCCGTGGTAGGGTAGTAATCAAAGTACAGTGGGAACACACTCGAGGCGAAGTGACAGTGTCAAGTCAGCGGACTAAGCTGTACTCATGTCACCTGGGAACTGATAACTGACGATAGGCATAATACCAACTAGTCAGTTCCCGACGAGTCCTGTCCAGTGTACTCGTAACCCAACGAGCACCCGCATACTATCTCAAGTACGACGTACCGACGGCTGTGGGATAGACCGTCTCCCACACTGGGATGAGAAGCGCATGCGCTAGTCTACTCCGGAGTATCGATGCCCTGTCTCGATAGTCCTGCGACCAGGGACCTGCATAAGGATGTGCTTATAGATCACCCAGCCCCACTATTATGACTGCCATCACAACGCTGGTAATCAAGTAAAGATCCTAAGGGCTCCACTAATGTGTATAGGCGATATACTAAAATAAACACATGTACACATTGAAGTAGAAACAAACCAAGTAGCATACTATTATTTTGAGCAAGATTGTATATACAAGGTGAATATCCCAAGCTTCCATTAAGTAATATACAAACTAGTATGATACAGTAATGGCCTCTTGGGCATATACACTAACAATCTCCCACTTGCACTAAGGCCATGTACTGGCGTATCGAAGACCTATCATCTCGATCAGCCGCTCGAACTGAGTCTGGGGCAAGGCCTTGGTGAATGGATCTGCAGTGTTATCTTCTGAAGCGACTCTCCGAACCTCGATCTCCTGGCGATCCACGATCTCCCTGATCAGGTGATACCGCCTTAAGATGTGTCTGGATCTATGATGGGACCTGGGTTCCTTCGCTAAAGCTATAGCCCCGTTGTTGTCACAATACAAAGGTATTAGATCAACAATGGACGGAACCACCTGAAGTTCTTTCAAGAACTTCTTCATCCAGACGGCTTCTTTTGCGGCATCAGATGCAGCGATGTATTCCGCTTCCATCATCGAGTCTGCAACGGTTTCCTGTTTGGACCTCTTCCAACACACCGCCCCTACATTGAGGGTAAAGACAAACCCCGACATGGACTTGGAATCATCCTTGTCACTCTGAAAGCTGGAGTCAGCAAAGGCCTCGATCTGGAGGTCTTTTCCTCCATACACCAAGAACATCTCCTTAGTCCTTCTCAGGTACTTGAGAATGTTCTTTATGGCTATCCAGTGTTTCTCCCCAGGGTTTGACTGATACCGGCTTACCACATTCAGTGCATAAGCTACATCCGGTCTGGTACACAACATCGCATACATTATAGAGCCTACCGCAGAAGCGTAGGGTATAATAGACATGCGATCCCTCTCCAAATCAGTCTTGGGAGACATCTCTTTAGAGAGGATGATCCCGTGACAAGCCGGTAGGTTACCGCGCTTGGAATCTTCCATACTGAACCTCTTCAGTATGGTGTCGATGTACCTGGACTGTGAAAGTCCTAATATCCTCTTGGATCTATCACGATGGATCCGGATCCCCAGGATGTATGTGTTAGTGTATATGCCCTAGAGGCCATTACTGTATCATACTAGTTTGTATATTACTTAATGGATGCTTGGGATATTCACCTTGTAAATACAATCTTGCTCAAAATAGTAGTATGCTACTTGGTTTGTTTCTACTTCAATGTGTACTTGTGTTTATTTCAGTATATCACTTATACGCATTAGTGGAGCCCTTAGGATCTTTGCTTGATTACCAGCGTTGTGATGGCAGTCACACTAGTGGGGGCTGGGTAATCTATAAGCACATCCTTATTCAGGTCCCTGGTCGCAGGACTATCGAGACAGGGCATCGATACTCCGGAGTAGACCAGCGCATGCGCTTCTCATCCCAGTGTGGGAGACGGTCTGTCCCACAGCCGTCAGTACGTCGTACTTGAGATAGTATGCGGGTGCTCGTTAGGTTACGGGTACACTGGACAGGACTCGTCGGGAACTGACTAGTTGGTATTATACCTATCGTCAGTTATCAGTTCCCAGGTGACATGAGTACAGCTTAGTCCGCTGACTTGACACTGTCACTCCGCCTCGAGTGTGTTCCCACTGTACTTTGATCACTACCCTACCACGGCTCAAAGGAGTCGTGCAAACAGGTGGTGGTTGGGTGCAGTCCCGAAGCACTTGGAGGCAGTGACGGTTAGACAGGATTCGTCTCTCCCGGTATTGGGGGTTGACATCGCGCTGTGTCTAGGAGAGCCATTACACGAGTAGTCCCTGGCCAGGGCAAACGAGATATACTGGTAGGTTTCCAGTGTTATCTCAGGGTGTATTGGGCTTCACTCCGGCACGACTTGTACCGCTATTGGGGGACTGACGTTTACCGCCCCCTAGGCCCGCCATGCGATGTATCAGACGAACAGACCGGACTGTACGGAGAATGTCACACTCAGGCTCAGTAGGAGTTCAGATGGGTTTCGCCTCGTCCGTCTTCTTGTCGGCATTACCTGGGGACCGTTACGCACAGCTAGTGCCGCTTGCGGTCTGTGGTTAAACCCACTGCCAGCGTAGTGTCGAGTCTTTAGAGTCCCACACAGAAAGCTTTTCGCCTTTAGGCAAAAGAGTAGAGGTCGCATGGTATTGCGACAGGTCGCATGGTTTTGCGACAGGGTTCGGTCACATCCGTGCACTTGTGCACGTACAGTGTCCGGACAGTTTACACTAGCGGGCTTTGGTTTAAGCCAGATCCTAGTGTACCTTATGGGATTGGATTTATCCAGTTTGCATTCGTGTTCCTCGGAACGCGGATGCGGGTGTGTATGCACAGTTGACAGGGAGGCAGAGGCAGCGGATTCTCATTAGGGTTGTTGACAGTTGACCGTTGACTATTTGACTTTATGCTCAACCCTAATGAGAATATGATATGTGATTAACTATTATATTAATTAAGTATTATGGTGATATGGTTGTTGACTTGTTGACTTTTGTTGACTTGTTGACTTTGTTGACTTGTTGACTTTTGTTGACTTGTTGACCGGTTGACTAGGCTTGACTAGTTGACCTTCATGATAACCATAGCCATCATTTCATGGCAAAGACTTTTGTTTACTTGCTCATTTGTGTAAAATGAGTGCATGAAATGATATGGTTGTGGTTGCTTCTAACCATCACATAAGACTTTTGTTAATATGATGAGTTATCATTGCTTTGGATTATGAGAGGGTGAGAGACAAAATACTTGCTCATTCTTTCTTGCTCATTCTCTCTCTTGTTCTTGAGCTCTCCTCTTGTTCTCACCCTCAACCTCTTGCTCCCTCTCTTGATCTATGGTTCTCTTGTCTCATGAGTTGAGAATCAAGAACCATAGATAAAATCCCATTCTATTTCTTCTCTACTCATTCTAGTTCACTAGGTTTAGCAAACCAAGTGAACTAGTTTCTTCAAAGAACGAAGAAGGAGCTAAAGGTTGGAGCTTTCAGGTGGATCTATCTTCGGCGTACGGAGACGACGAGAAGAAGCCATCGGACCACCATCGGAGCTTTGAAGACGAAGGAGTTCAAGACAAGCAAGGTATAACCCCCTAACCGAGTAGCTAAAACTCATAGTTAGGTTGTTAGATAGATGTTTAACCAAGATCCGGGTTTTAGGTCCATGTTACCATCTTTAAGAAAATCGTTTTCTACCAAATTCCGCATTCCCGAAAGTACCGGGAGAGGTAGCATGGACTTACAGTGGTATCAGAGCCTAGTTAAACTCTATCTAACATGTTAGCAAGTAACTAGAAGATCGATCAACGAAAAAGTCCCGAAACGAACCCCGGAATTTTAAACTTTCTGTCGATTTTAAAAGTGCTGGAAAACTTTTTTAATATACACCAAAAATCGACTCAGGCTTTTTTAAAGAAACTGCAAAAATTTGGGCCCATGACTCGATCAAAGCGCCGCGGTTCCACGGCGGGAGCACGCTCCCGCCGCGGAACAGCGGCCGAGTTGACTCGGTCATGGGTTTTATTTTTTGCAGTTTGCTAATTGGGGTATTTTGGGATTTTTAGTATATGTATTTTCAACCCAGATTTTCCAGAACGAAAATTTTATTTTGGGGACCCGAAAATCCGTATTTTTGATCGAACTTCTAAAAGACTTGAGCTAACGGGTTTTTCTGTAATGTGATATTTGTATTGAACGTCTACTAATCGCTATATGTCGATTAGTGGGGGTTATACAAATCTGTGATCTGTAATGTGCTGGAATGTGTATATAAATATGTTGGATTGTCGCGGGTGAATAGCCGGGGGTTGTGAGACGAGAGTTTTCTTTTCTTGCAATTCATGTAAATTTGTAAATTGATGTAATAATTATTTGTATGGCCGCACAACCGGGAAGGGGTTGTAGCCGTCATTGTATAATTTCTTTTTACTGTTTTTGCTCCTAGGATAGACCCATGGAGGAGGTACACAAACTACCGGGTATGCCGAAGTGTCGAGTGGCCTACTCATGGAGATGAGGGAGGTTGCTACGCTTCGGGTACTTGGCGGGTAGTTTGCCGCACACGTAGGGGTCTTGGGTGGGGTTTTGGCTATTCACCGCGACCGTGTTATCTGTTTTTGTTACAGGCTCGTACAAATTACAGATTGCTAGTATATCCAATGTATTTATCTGTGATCTGAAATGTTTATCATTGCAGTATATCTATATATGATATTATTTAGGCGTTGCTTATGTTTTACAGACGCGCTAGCCCAGCCCCCGCTCTGTCGTTAGTTAAGTAACCTAACGGGTAATGACGGGGCCCCGTGTCGAATGCGAATGGCATAAGCGTACGTCATATTTTGGTTGTTTTCTGCAATGGTAGGATTAAATGATGGGACGCATTAAAAGAACTAATGCAAGAATATCACGCATTAAAAGAACTAATGCAAGATAATAAACCAAGTTAAAGTCGTTGGAACACTTTCGAAAAACCACTCGGTTCTTTTCAAAAACAACTTTTAAATGCGGAGCTTGAGCCACTCCTTTTAAAAGCTATCTCGTTCCATCGACCAAATCAAGTTCACTACGTTCACGGTTTTGCCAAAACCATCCGTAGCCCTCCGTCGTTTCGCATGAATAGTCAATAGTATTCAAGCTGTGTATGTTGGCCAAAGTCAAGGCACAGTGATTGGTAGCTATTGGGTGTTCATGTGTAGCATAGATAGATGCGTTGGTTTGGGACAGTCGTACTGCCATTTTGGCCAAAGTCAAGGGTAGGTACGGATGGATCCAAATTAACCTGGATAATGACGGGTAGAACTTGACATGTGACTTATGATATTTTGGCCAAAGTCAAGGTCATAAGAGCATGGGGAAAAAATCCACATCGGGAGTTTCATAAGTACTGAAACTTGCTAGATTTGCATACCATTTGGAGTGTGATGATTCTGGTAGGATTCCTTCAGTTTCGTCACGCAATGATATTTGGATCCCGATCCTACTGTGAGTATATGCTACTCCTCGGGAAATTTCTCACTTAACGATCAATGCTATAAACCTAGTAGGTGCCTAGAAAGGTGTTAGCGGGGCTACGCCCCCAGGGAAAAGAGGTTCTTTAATTAAGGAACTTCGCGAAAGCGTTGGAAAACCTCCCTCGAAGTACCGACACCGGCCTGGCTGAACGGTTAAGCAAGTATTGTACGGTGGGATTGATCCTGACTAATTCTTCCTTTATGGTTTGAGGAGGGATTCGAGAAACAGTGGGAGCCATCCTGTTTAGACAAACTAAAAACCACTCTAAACTTGCAAGAGCATCATGCTGAGTGTTTCTTCTTCTCTCTCCTAATTGCAGCGACCAATCAACATGACTGGACTTAAGTTACTCCTAGATAAAAACAAACTGACAGGGCCAAACTACAAAGATTGGCTCAGGTATGTCAAGATAGCAATCACTTATGACAAGCTGGGGTATCTTCTTACCACCAAAGCTCCCCCTGTCCCTGGTCCAACTTCCAGCGTCGCGGATAAGGAAATCCGTAAGACTTGGGAGATTGATAGCGCGAAGGCCAAATGCCTCCTGCTTGCCTCGATGGACAACGAACATCAGAGGAGGCATGAGAATATGGACATGGAGTCCATATTGCTCCATACAAAAGAACTGTATGGAGAGCAATCACGTATCGCAAGATACGAAGCGTCGAAAAAGTTATTTTCGACAAGAATGGCCGTCGGATCATCAGTAGCCGAGCACGTGCTAAAGATGATCGGCTACATTGAGGAGCTCGCTGACCTAGGGATCACATTGGAGAGTGAGCTATATACGGATATAGTTCTCCAGTCCCTTCCTTCCACTTACGCCCAGTTTATACTGAACTTCAACCTACAAGAAAAAGAGGTTGAACTATCAGAGCTCCTCAACATGCTGAGGAGCGCAGAGGGCACCCTACAGAAAGGTAGGGAAACATCCACTTTGTTTGTAGGAGGATCATCTTCTTCTAGGTCCAAGGCGAAAGCCAAGGGAAAGAAGAAGAAGGCCCCCGCCAAACCAAGGGGCGGTGTTAGTAAAGTGGATACGAAGGGAAAAGGTAAAGCAACAAAGATAGCGGGGAAGCTTGTGGATAAGGAAGAATGCTTCTATTGTCATAAGAGAGGACACTGGAAGAATGATTGCAGGGCCTGGAAGGCCAGAACACAGGAATTGAAGCAGGTTGCAGCTTCAGCTTCAGGTGTGTATGTTATTGAAAACTGTCTTTCAATAAACTCTACTTCCTGGGTATTGGATACCGGATCAGGATCTCATATCTGTAATTCTTTGCAGGCGTTGAGAAACCGTAGGGTTTTGAAGGCAGGTGATATGACCCTCAGAGTTGCGAACGGAGCTAGCATGGATGCTAAAGCCGTGGGGGACTATCACCTGGGAATGTCAGATGGACATGTTTTGGTTTTGCGTAATTGCTTTTTTGTACCCAACGCAACTTATAATATCATTTCTGTATCTTTAGTTTCTAAAGAAGGTTATGAATTTGCGTTTGTAAGCAATGTTGTAAACATTCACCTTAATCAAGTTTTGATTGGGTCAGGTACTTTGAGTAATGGTATATACGTGTTAAACCAACCATAGATTTTTAATGTCCAGAATACACACAAAAGAAAGTCTCCAGAAATAAATCAGACTTTCTTATGGCATTGTAGATTGGGTCACATCAATGAGAGAAGGTTGACGAAGTTACATACAGAAGGGTATTTGAATGCGTTCGAATATCAGTCGTATGCCACTTGTCAATCCTGTCTCAAAGGAAAGATGACAAAGACTCCGTTTACTGGACATGGAGTAAGAGCGAGTGAGCTCTTAGGACTCGTACAGAGTGACGTGTGCGGTCCAATGTCTACACATGCCCGAAGCGGACATTCTTACTTCATTACTTTTACGGATGACTTCTCAAGGTACGGTTATGTCTTCTTAATGAAACATAAGTCCGAGGCCTTTGGAAAATTCCAGGAGTATAAGAATGAAGTGGAGAAACAGACCGGCAAAAGTATTAAGATTCTAAGATCGGATCGAGGTGGAGAATACTTAAGTGCCGAGTTCCTGGACTATTTAAAAGAGAATGGAATTCTCTCTCAGCTTACTCCTCCATACACCCCGCAACATAACGGTGTATCGGAGAGACGGAACCGCACCCTATTGGATATGGTGCGGTCCATGATGAGTAACGCTGAGTTGCTGCGATCATTCTGGGGATATGCGCTAGAATCAGCCGCATACCTTTTGAACCGTGTTCCCACTAAGACTGTGCCTACTACGCCATTTGAGATGTGGTGTGGGAAGAGACCCCATCTTAATCACATTAAGATATGGGGAAGTCCAGCTTTTGTAAAAAAGCAGCATGCGGACAAGCTCGAGGCACGCTCAGTACTGTGCAAGTTTGTGGGATATCCAAAGAATTCCAACGGATATTTCTTCTACTGTGAAGAGGAACAAAAAGTTCTTGTTTCTCGTCATGCCCACTTTCTAGAACACCAGTTCATAGAAAAAGAAATAAGTGGGAGCGCAGTAGAACTGGAAGAAATTCCAGAACCACGGACTATTACTGAAAGTTTAGTGGAACCAGAGGGTTCGGAAGAACAGGACATTCCTACGCCGCTCCGCAGGAGTAGTAGGCAGACTCATCCGCCCGAGAGATACTACGGTTTTCTCGTAGACGGGGATAGAGAGGATTGCATCATAGATTATGATGAGCCTACTAGCTTCCAGCAGGCCGTTCAGAGCGTTGACTCAGTGAAATGGCTGGATGCAATGCGGACCGAAATGGAGTCCATGTACACCAACAAGGTATGGACGTTGGACATTGCTCCAGACGGGGTAAAACCCGTAGGATGCAAGTGGATCTTCAAAAGGAAGATTGGTGTAGATGGACAGGTTGAGACCTATAAAGCTAGGCTGGTAGCAAAGGGTTTTCGTCAAAGACCTGGCTTGGACTACGACGAAACCTTTTCTCCAGTAGCCATGCTGAAATCCATTCGGATCCTTCTTGCCATTGCTGCCTTCCACGATTATGAGATCTGGCAAATGGACGTAAAGACAGCTTTTCTAAATGGAAATTTAGAGGAGTGTGTCTATATGGACCAGCCAGAGGGTTTCATTCAGAGTGGGAGCAGCGGAAAGGTGTGCAAGTTGCTTAAGTCCATCTATGGACTAAAGCAGGCATCGCGGAGTTGGAACATCTGCTTTGATGAGACGGTCAAAGAATTTGGCTTTATCAAAAATCCAGATGAACCATGCATCTATAGTAGATTTGTAGCGAGAACTGTAGTATTCCTCGTTTTATACGTGGATGACATTCTCTTAATAGGAAATGACGTTCCTATGCTACAATCTGTCAAGGGGTTCTTGTCACACAGGTTCTCCATGAAAGACCTGGGTGATGCCTCGTACATTCTGGGTATCCGGATCTACCGTGACAGATCCAAGAGGATATTAGGACTTTCGCAGTCCAGGTACATCGACACCATACTGAAGAGGTTCAGTATGGAAGATTCCAAGCGCGGTAACCTACCGGCTTGTCACGGGATCACCCTCTCCAAAGAGATGTCTCCCAAGACTGATTTAGAGAGGGATCGCATGTCTATTATACCCTACGCTTCTGCGGTAGGCTCTATAATGTATGCGATGTTGTGTACCAGACCGGATGTAGCTTATGCACTGAGTGTGGTAAGCCGGTATCAGTCAAACCCTGGGGAGAAACACTGGATAGCGGTAAAGAACATTCTCAAGTACCTGAGAAGGACTAAGGAGATGTTCTTGGTGTATGGCGGAAAAGACCTCCAGATCGAGGCCTTTGCTGACTCCAGCTTCCAGAGTGACAAGGATGATTCCAAGTCCATGTCGGGTTTTGTCTTTACCCTCAATGGAGGGGCGGTGTGTTGGAAGAGTTCCAAACAGGAAACCGTTGCAGACTCGACGATGGAAGCGGAATACATCGCTGCATCTGATGCCGCAAAAGAAGCTGTCTGGATGAGGAAGTTCTTGAAAGAACTTCAGGTGGTTCCGTCCATTGTTGATCCAATACCTCTGTATTGCGACAACAATGGGGCTATAGCTTTAGCGAAGGAACCCAGGTCCCATCAGAGATCCAGGCACATCTTGAGGCGGTATCACCTGATCAGGGAGATCGTAGATCGCCAGGAGATCGAGGTTCGGAGAGTCGCTTCAGAAGATAACACTGCTGATCCATTCACCAAGGCCCTGCCCCAGACTCAGTTCGAGCGGCTGATCGAGATGATAGGTCTTCGATACGCCAGTACATGGCCTTAGTGCAAGTGGGAGATTGTTAGTGTATATGCCCTAGAGGCCATTACTGTATCATACTAGTTTGTATATTACTTAATGGATGCTTGGGATATTCACCTTGTATATACAATCTTGCTCAAAATAGTAGTATGCTGCTTGGTTTGTTTCTACTTCAATGTGTACTTGTGTTTATTTCAGTATATCACTTATACGCATTAGTGGAGCCCTTAGGATCTTTGCTTGATTACCAGCGTTGTGATGGCAGTCACACTAGTGGGGGCTGGGTAATCTATAAGCACATCCTTATTCAGGTCCCTGGTCGCAGGACTATCGAGACAGGGCATCGATACTCCGGAGTAGACCAGCGCATGCGCTTCTCATCCCAGTGTGGGAGACGGTCTGTCCCACAGCCGTCAGTACGTCGTACTTGAGATAGTATGCGGGTGCTCGTTAGGTTACGGGTACACTGGACAGGACTCGTCGGGAACTGACTAGTTGGTATTATACCTATCGTCGGTTATCAGTTCCCAGGTGACATGAGTACAGCTTAGTCCGCTGACTTGACACTGTCACTCCGCCTCGAGTGTGTTCCCACTGTACTTTGATCACTACCCTACCACGACTCAAAGGAGTCGTGCAAACAGGTGGTGGTTGGGTGCAGTCCCGAAGCACTTGGAGGCAGTGACGGTTAGACAGGATTCGTCTCTCCCGGTATTGGGGGTTGACATCGCGCTGTGTCTAGGAGAGCCATTACACGAGTAGTCCCTGGCCAGGGCAAACGAGATATACTGGTAGGTTTCCAGTGTTATCTCAGGGTGTATTGGGCTTCACTCCGGCACGACTTGTACCGCTATTGGGGGACTGACGTTTACCGCCCCCTAGGCCCGCCTTGCGATGTATCAGACGAACAGACCGGACTGTACGGAGAATGTCACACTCAGGCTCAGTAGGAGTTCAGATGGGTTTCGCCTCGTCCGTCTTCTTGTCGGCATTACCTGGGGACCGTTACGCACAGCTAGTGCCGCTTGCGGTCTGTGGTTAAACCCACTGCCAGCGTAGTGTCGAGTCTTTAGAGTCCCACACAGAAAGCTTTTCGCCTTTAGGCAAGAGAGTAGAGGTCGCATGGTATTGCGACAGGTCGCATGGTTTTGCGACAGGGTTCGGTCACATCCGTGCACTTGTGCACGTACAGTGTCCGGACAGTTTACACTAGCGGGCTTTGGTTTAAACCAGATCCTAGTGTACCTTATGGGATTGGATTTATCCAGTTTGCATTCGTGTTCCTCGGAACGCGGATGCGGGTGTGTATGCACAGTTGACAGGGAGGCAGAGGCAGCGGATTCTCATTAGGATTGTTGACAGTTGACCGTTGACTATTTGACTTTATGCTCAACCCTAATGAGAATATGATATGTGATTAACTATTATATTAATTAAGTATTATGGTGATATGGTTGTTGACTTGTTGACTTTTGTTGACTTGTTGACTTTGTTGACTTGTTGACTTTTGTTGACTTGTTGACCGGTTGACTAGGCTTGACTAGTTGACCATCATGATAACCATAGCCATCATTTCATGGCAAAGACTTTTGTTTACTTGCTCATTTGTGTAAAATGAGTGCATGAAATGATATGGTTGTGGTTGCTTCTAACCATCACATAAGACTTTTGTTAATATGATGAGTTATCATTGCTTTGGATTATGAGAGGGTGAGAGACAAAATACTTGCTCATTCTTTCTTGCTCATTCTCTCTCTTGTTCTTGAGCTCTCCTCTTGCTCTCACCCTCAACCTCTTGCTCCCTCTCTTGATCTATGGTTCTCTTGTCTCATGAGTTGAGAATCAAGAACCATAGATAAAATCCCATTCTATTTCTTCTCTACTCATTCTAGTTCACTAGGTTTAGCAAACCAAGTGAACTAGTTTCTTCAAAGAACGAAGAAGGAGCTAAAGGTTGGAGCTTTCAGGTGGATCTATCTTCGGCGTACGGAGACGACGAGAAGAAGCCATCGGACCACCATCGGAGCTTTGAAGACGAAGGAGTTCAAGACAAGCAAGGTATAACCCCCTAACCGAGTAGCTAAAACTCATAGTTAGGTTGTTAGATAGATGTTTAACCAAGATCCGGGTTTTAGGTCCATGTTACCATCTTTAAGAAAATCGTTTTCTACCAAATTCCGCATTCCCGAAAGTACCGGGAGAGGTAGCATGGACTTACAGTATGAAGCATCACCCAGGTCTTTCATGGAGAACCTTTGTGACAAGAACCCCTTGACAGATTGTAGCATAGGAATGTCATTTCCTATTAAGAGAATGTCATCCACGTACAAAACGAGGAATACTACAGTTCTCGCTACAAATCTACAATAGATGCATGGTTCATCTGGATTTTTGATAAAGCCAAATTCCTTGACCGTCTCATCAAAACAGATGTTCCAACTCCGCGATGCCTGCTTTAGTCCATAGATGGACTTAAGCAACTTGCACACCTTTCCGCTGCTCCCACTCTGAATGAAACCCTCTGGTTGGTCCATATAGACACACTCCTCTAAATTTCCATTTAGAAAAGCGGTCTTTACGTCCATTTGCCAGATCTCATAATCGTGGAAGGCAGCAATGGCAAGAAGGATCCGAATGGATTTCAGCATAGCCACTGGAGAAAAGGTTTCGTCATAGTCCAAGCCAGGTCTTTGACGGAAACCCTTTGCTACAAGTCTAGCTTTATAGGTCTCAACCTGTCCATCTACACCAATCTTCCTTTTGAAGATCCACTTGCATCCTACGGGTTTTACCCCGTCTGGAGCAATGTCCAACGTCCATACTTTGTTGGTGTACATGGACTCCATTTCGGTCCGCATTGCATCCAGCCATTTCACTTAGTCAACGCTCTGAACGGCCTGCTGGAAGCTAGTAGGCTCATCATAATCTATGATGCAATCCTCTCTATCCCCGTCTATGAGAAAACCGTAGTATCTCTCGGGTGGATGAGACTGCCTACTACTCCTGCGGAGCGGCGTAGGAATGTCCTGTTCTTTTGAACCCTCTGGTTCCACTAAACTTTCAGTAATAGTCTGTGGTTCTGGAATTTCTTCCAGTTCTACTGTGCTCCCACTAATTTCCTTTTCTAAGAACTGGTGTTCTAGAAAGTGGGCATGATGAGAAACAAGGACTTTTTGTTCCTCTTCGCAGTAGAAGAAATATCCCTTGGAATTCTTTGGATATCCCATAAACTTACACAGTACTGAGCGTGCCTCAAGCTTGTCCGCATGCTGCTTTTTGACAAAAGCTGGACTTCCCCATGTCTTAATGTGATTAAGATGGGGTCTCTTCCCTCACCACATCTCATATGGTGTAGTAGGCACAGTCTCAGTAAGAACTCGGTTCAAAAGGTATGCAGCTGATTCTAGCGCATACCCCCAGAATGATCATGGTAACTCAGCGTTACTCATCATGGACCGTACCATATCCAATAGGGTTCGGTTCCGTCTTTCCGATACACCGTTATGTTGCGGAGTGTATGGAGGAGTAAGCTGAGATAGAATTCCATTCTCTTTTAAATAATTCAGGAATTCGGCACTTAAGTATTCTCCACCTCGATCCGATCTTAGAATCTTGATACTTTTGCCGGTCTGTTTTTCTACTTCACTCTTAAATTCCTGGAACTTTCCAAAGGCTTCGGACTTATGTTTCATTAAGAAGATATAAACGTACCTTGAGAAGTCATCCGTAAAAGTGATGAAGTAAGAATAACCGCTTCGCGCATGTGTAGACATTGGACCGCACACGTCGCTGTGTACGAGTCCCAAGAGCTCGCTCTCTCTTACTCCGTGTCCAGTGAACGGAGTCGTTGTCATCTTTCCTTTGAGACAGGATTGACAAGTGGCATACGATTGATATTCGAACGAATCCAAATATCCTTCAGTATGTAACTTAGTCAACATTCTCTCATTGATGTGACCCAGTCTACAATGCCATAAGAAAGTCTGATTTATTTCCGGGGACTTTCTTTTGTGTGTATTCTGGACGATGAAAATCTGTGGTTGGTTTAATACGTATATACCATTACTCAATGTACCTGACCCAATCAAAACTTGATTAAGGTGAATGTTTACAACATTACTTACAAACGCAAATTCATAACCTTCTTTAGAAACTAAAGATACAGAAATGATATTACAAGTTGCGTTGGGTACAAAAAAGCAATTACGCAAAACCAAAACATGTCCATCTGACATTCCCAGGTGATAGTCCCCCACGGCTTTAGCATCCATGCTAGCTCCGTTCGCAACTCTGAGGGTCATGTCACCTGCCTTCAAAACCCTACGGTTTCTCAATGCCTGCAAAGAATTACAGATATGAGATCCTGATCCGGTATCCAATACCCAGGAAGTAGAGTTTATTGAAAGACAGTTTTCAATAACATACACACCTGAAGCTGAAGCTGCAACCTGCTTCAATTCTTGTGTCCTGGCTTTCCAAGCCCTGCAATCATTCTTCCAGTGTCCTTTCTTATGACAATAGAAGCATTCTTCCTTATCCACAAGCTTCCCCGCTATCTTTGTTGCTTTTGCTTTTCCCTTCGTGTCCACTTTACTAACACCGCCTCTTGGTTTGGCGGGGGCTTTCTTCTTCTTTCCCTTGGCTTTCTCCTTGGATCTAGAAGAAGATGATCCTCCTACAAACAAAGTGGATGTTTCCCTACTTTTCTGTAGGGTGCCCTCTGCGCTCCTCAGCATGTTGAGGAGCTCTGAAAGTTCAACCTCTTTTTCTTGTAGGTTGAAGTTCAGTATAAACTGGGCGTAAGTGGAAGGAAGGGACTGGAGAACTAAGTCCGTATAGAGCTCACTCTCCAATGTGGTCCCTAGGTCCGCGAGCCCCTCAATGTAGCCGATCATCTTTAGTACGTGCTCTGCTACTGATGATCCGACGGCCATTCTTGCCGAAAATAACTTTTTCGACGCTTCGTATCTTGCGATACGAGATTGCTCTCCATACAGTTCTTTTGTATGAAGAAATATGGATTCCAAGTCCATATTCTCGTGCCTCCTCTGATGTTCATTGTCCATAGAGGCAAGTACGAGGAATTTGGCCTTCGCACTATCAATCTCCCAAGTCTTACGGATTTCCTTATCCGCGACGCTGGAAGTGGGACCAGGGACTGGGGGAGCTTTGGTGGTAAGAAGATACCCCAGCTTGTCGTAAGTGATTGCTATCTTGACATTCCTGAGCCAATCTTTGTAGTTTGGCCCTGTCAGTTTGTTTTTATCTAGAAGTAACTTAAGTCCAGTCATGTCGATTGGTCGCTGCAATTTAGGAGAGAGAAGAAACACTCAGCTTGATGCTCTTGCAAGTTTAGAATGGTTTTTAGTTTGTTTAAACAGGATGGCTCCCACTGTTTCTCGAATCCCTCCTCAAACCAAAAAGGTAGAATTAGTCGGGATCAATCCCACCGCATAATACTTGCTTAACCGGTCAGCTAGGCCAGTGTCGGTACTTCGAGGGAGGTTTTCCAACGCTTTCGCGAAGTTCCTTAATTCAAGAACCTCTGTTCCCTGGGGGCGTAGCCCCGCTAACACCTTTCTAGGCACCTACTAGGTTTATAGCATTGATCGTTTAGTGAGAAATTTCCCGAGGAGTAGCATATACTCACAGTAGGATCGGGATCCAAATATCATCGTGTGACGAAACTGAAGGAATCCTACCAGAATCATCACACTCCAAGTGGTATGCAAATCTAGCAAGTTTCAGTACTTATGAAACTCCCGATGTGGATTTTTGCCCCATGCTCTTATGACCTTGACTTTGGCCAAAATATCATAAGTCACATGTCAAGTTCTACCCGTCATTGTACAGGTTAATTTGGATCCATCCGTACCTACCCTTGACTTTGGCCAAAATGGCAGTACGACTGTCCCAAACTAACGCATCTATCTATGCTACACATGAATACCCAATAGCTACCAATCACTATGCCTTGACTTTGGCCAACATACACAGCTTGAATACTATTGACTATTCATGTGAAACGACGGAGGGCTACGAATGTTTTTGGCAAAACCGTGAACGTAGTGAACTTGATATAATCGATGGAACGAGATAGCTTTTAAAAGGAGTGGCTCAAGCTCCGCATTTAAAAGTTAGTTTTGAAAAGAACCGAGTGGTTTTTCGAAAGTGTTCCAACGATTTTAACTTGGTTTATTTTCTTGCATTAGTTCTTTTAATGCATGATATTCTTGCATTAGTTCTTTTAATGCGTCCCATCATTTAATCCTACCATTGCAGAAAACAACCAAAATATGACGTACGCTTATGCCATTCGCATTCGCCACGGGGCCCCGTCATTACCCGTTAGGTTACTTAACTAACGACAGAGCGGGGGCTGGGCTAGCGCGGCTGTAAAACATAAGCAACGCCTAAATAATATCATATATAGATATATTGCAATGATAGCCATTTCAGATCACAGATGAATACATTGGATATACTAGGAATCCGCAATTCGTACGAGCCTGTAACGAAAAGCAGATTACACGGTCGCGGTGAATAGCCAAAACCCCACCCAAGACCCCTACGGGTGCGGCAAACTACCCGCCAAGTACCCGAAGCGAAGCAACCTCCCTCAACGCCGTGAGTAGGCCACTCGGCACTTCGGCATACCCGGTAGTTTGTGCACCCCTTCCATGGGTCTATCCTAGGAGCAAAAACAGTAAAAAGAAATTATACAATGACGGCTACAACCCCGACCCGGTTGTGCGGCCATACAAATAATTATTACATCAATTTATAAATTTACATGAATTGAAAGAAAAGAAAAACTCTCGTCTCACAACCCCCGGCTATTCATCCACGACAATCCAACATATTCATATACACATTCCAGCAACATTACAGATCACAGATTTGTATAACCCACGCTAATTGACATATAGCGATTAGCAGACCTTCAATACAAATATCACATTACAGAAAAACCCGTCAGCTTAAGTCTTTTAGAAGTTCGATCAAAAATACGGATTTTCGGGACCCCAAAAATAAAATTTTCGTTCTGGAAAATCTGGGCAGAAAACACATATTCCAAAAATCCCAAAACAACCCCAGAAACACACTGCACCAAAGATGGACCTCGGCCGAGTCAACTCGGCCGCGGAACCGCGGCGGGAGCGTGCTCCCGCCGCGTTTCCGCGGCGCTTTGACTCGATCGTTGGACCAAATTTGGTGGTTATTCTAACAAAAGCCTGAGCCGATTTTTAAGATGAAAATTATCAACTTTTGAACAGAATAAAAATCGGCAGAAACTTGACAGTTTTGGGTTCGTTTTGCGACTTTTCGTTGATCGATCTTCTAGCTACTTTGCTAACATGTTAGATAGAGTTTAACTAGGCTCTGACACCACTGTAAGTCCATGCTGCCTCTCCCGGTACTTTCGGGCATGCGGAATTTGTTAAAAAACGAATTTTATAGAGGTGGTAACATGGACTTAAAACCCGGATCTTTGTTAAACTACTAACTAACAACCTAACAAGAGTTTACCTACTCGGTTCGGGGGCTATACCTTTCTTGAACTCCTTCGTCTTCAACTCCTCCCAGGGTTCGGATCGGCCTCACCACGTCGTCTCCTTGCGTCGAAGATGGATCCACCTGAAAACTTCCACCTTTGGCTTGTTCTTCGGACTTTGAAGAAAACTAGATCACTTGGCTTGCTAGGCCTTGTGAACTAGAATGAGTAGAGAAGAGTATGTTGGGATTTTACTCTATGGTTCTTGCTTCTCAACACATGAGACAAGTGAACCATAGACCAAAAGGAGAGAGCAAGAGGAAGAGGGTGAGAGCAAGAGGAAGAGAGCTCAAAAACAAAGAGAGAGAATGAGCAAGTGAGAGTGATCCTCTCTTTTGTCTTTCACCCTCTCATAATCCAAAACCATCATCACAAAAATAATAATCAAGTATTGTGTAAAATGGTTCAAGTCAAAATGGCTAAATCATTTCATGCACTCATTTCTCACAAAAGAAACAAGCAAGTAAAAAGTCTTTGCCATGAAATGATAGCCATAGTCATCATGATGGTCAACTAGTCAATCCTAGTCAACCGGTCAACAAAGTCAACAAGTCAACAAAAGTCAACAAGTCAACAAAGTCAATCCCTCAACAACCATGTCACCATAATACTTAATTAATATAATTGTTAATCACATATCATATTCTCATTAGGGTTGACCAAAAAGTCAATAGTCAACAGTCAACGGTCAACAACCCTAATGAGAATCCTCTGCCTCTGTCTCTCCGTCAACTGTGCATACACACCCGCATCCGCGTTCCGAGGAACACGAATACAAACTGGATAAATCCAATCCCAATACGTACACTACGATCTGGCTTAAACCAAAGCCCGCTAGTGTAAACTGTCCGGACACTGTACGTGCACAAGTGCACGGATGTGACCGAACCCTGTCGCAAAACCATGCGACCTGTCGCAAAACCATGCGACCTCTACTCTTTTGCCTAAAGGCGAATAGCTTTCTGTGTGGGACTCTAAAGACTAGACACCATGCTGGCAGTGGGTTTAACCACAGACCGCAAGCGGCACTAGCTGTGCGTAACGGTCCCCAGGTAATACCGACAAGAAGACTGACGAGGCGAAACCCATCTGAACTCCTACTGAGCCTGAATGTGACATTCTCCGTACAGTCCGGTTTGTTCGTCTGATACATCGCATGGCGGGCCTAGGGGGCGGTAAACGTCAGTCCCCTAATAGCGGTACAAGTCGTGTCGGAGTGAAGCCCAAAACACCCTGAGATAACACTGGAAGCCTACCAGTATATCTCGTTTGCCCTGGACAGGGACTACTCGTGTAATGGCTCTCCTAGACACAGCGCGATATCAACCCCCAATACCGGGAGAGACGAATCCTGTCTAACCGTCACTGCCTCCAAGTGCTTCGGGACTGCACCCAACTACCACCTGTTTGCACGACTCCTTTGAGCCGTGGTAGGGTAGTAATCAAAGTACAGTGGGAACACACTCGAGGCGAAGTGACAGTGTCAAGTCAGCGGACTAAGCTGTACTCATGTCACCTGGGAACTGATAACTGACGATAGGCATAATACCAACTAGTCAGTTCCCGACGAGTCCTGTCCAGTGTACTCGTAACCCAACGAGCACCCGCATACTATCTCAAGTACGACATACCGACGGCTGTGGGACAGACCGTCTCCCATACTGGGATGAGAAGCGCATGCGCTAGTCTACTCCGGAGTATCGATGCCCTGTCTCGATAGTCCTACGACCAGGGACCTGCATAAGGATGTGCTTATAGATCACCCAGCCCCACTATTGTGACTGCCATCACAACCCTGGTAATCAAGCAAAGATCCTAAGGGCTCCACTAATGTGTATAGGCGATATACTAAAATAAACACATGTAGACATTGAAGTAGAAACAAACCAAGTAGCATACTACTATTTTAAGCAAGATTGTCTATACAAGGTGAATATCCCAAGCTTCCATTAAATAATATACAAACTAGTATGATACAGTAATGGCCTCTAGGGCATATACACTAACATCTATAAGGGGTTGTGTGTGACATGGCAATTATTGACGGTGTGTGTGTAGCATACAATCCGTGCTCGTACAACATGAACCGTCAATAATATGTGCAGTGTCCTACGGCTGCTAGTCACAGTATAACAATATCGAGGAAATAAAGTAAAGGCGCAATTCTACAATGACGTAGAATGTGCGACAGGTATTGAATCCTAGCCCAGACGCATAACGCCATGCGGGCGATTCCCCTGTAGATGTTAAATCTACTCACCTACACTCCACGCTGGGTGAATCCTATCATCTGCTCCCCCTGTAGCCGTGTCCGTAGTCCCTGCCTGCAAACCTGCAAATAAGGCATGAAAATCACATATAAGCCAAATATTCCGCGAAACGCGATATCGAACCAAAACGAGAAACTCGCGTCGCGAACTAAATGCGCGTGTGCACGATACGCTGAATCGTGTGTGTACGCGTCTAAAACCATCGCGACACACCGCGATATGCTGGATCACAGAACCCACTCACGTATCGCGCGTATCGCGCAAACAAAACGGACACAAAAACGATATATGACCCCAGATTTTCCTACAGGTAAGATATCATAAAACTAGACATGCGAAAGACCTAGACAACACAGCAGGGAACCCTACACAAAACCCCAACACCCCAGTCCCCTTCTTGGCCGCAAATTGCGGCCAATATGAATTAATTGGCGGCCAGAATTGGGAATGGTGGGTTCGTGTTCATGTGGTGTGCTCTAGACCTAGGTATCATGTCCCAGTTTTCTCAATTTCACTCTGTAAGGTCCGGGTCCACAGCAGATTACAAAAGTCACAAATATCGCTTAAAAAACGACAATTTGCACAAAACACAAACCCTATGGTATTTTAGTGTAATCTGGCTATTTCTCAGTTGAAGTGGCCCTATTAACACTTAAATAGGTTGGGTTATCTAACACAATCAACACCTAATCAATATTCCACACAAAACACCATAACAAGCACTAAACTCACAATTTAACACAAACCGACGCTAATAAACACACAAGCTAAGCAACTAGGGAAAAGGGTTTAGAAATATACCCAAAAGGATCTCAAGAAGCAGGAGAAGAAGTGAGAGGAGGGATGAAGAGCATCTGCAGGTGCTGGGGTTCCTGTTGCTGTTGCAGAAGCTGCTGCTGCTGCTGATCTTGTTGTTGTTGTTGTAGTTGTCTCTGCTGCTGCTGCTGTATGGGTAATGGTGTGTGTTGATGAAGCTGCTTGCTAATGCTGATGGTGCTGCTCTTGCTGCTGCTGCTGAAGATGATGATGATGCTGTTGCTGCTGGTGCCACTGCTGCTGCTTCTGCAGCTGAAGGTGTGTGTGTGTGTGTGAGTGAGTGAGAGAATGGGAGTGAGAGAATGAGAGTGAGGGAATGAGAGAACACTAGTCAACCCCCTCCTCTCTCTCTCTCTTCATTAATGAAGGCATGGGCAAACCCATGATGCCCCATGCTCTCTCTCTCTCCCAAAGGTCAACCATGAACCAAAACAAAAGATTCAAAATAAAACCCTTTTTTTTAAAATTCATTTTCAAACAACCATAACACTTAATACAATATTAAAACTAGATTAGGGAGAAATGGTTAGTTATCCATATTGCTAATCATGGTTTAACCCCAAAAACAACCCTAGTTTATCATGCACAAGTGTGTGCAAGCCTAACAAAATTCTAATAAAATACACAATAAATAGGATAAAATATTTAAAACTTAATTTGGTAAACTTTTTGTTAAAAACTATATATAAAAATATAATTAGCTACAAACACATTCTAAGGTGTTATATTGGGTGCAGTCCCGAAGCACTTGGAGGCAGTGACGGTTAGACAGGATTCGTCTCTCCCGGTTTTGGGGGTTGACATCGCGCTGTGTCTAGCAGAGCCATTACACGAGTAGTCCCTGGCCAGGGCAAGCGAGATATACTGGTAGGTTTCCAGTGTTATCTCAGGGTGTAATGGGCTTCACTCCGACACGACTTGTACCGCTATTAGGGGACTGACGTTTACCGCCCCCCTAGGCCCGCCATGCGATGTATCAGACGAACAGACCGGACTGTACGGAGATTGTCACATACAGGCTCAGTAGGAGTTCGGATGGGTTCACCTCATCGGCCTTCTTATCGACATCTACCTGGGGACCGTTACGTACAGCTAGTGCCGCTTCCGGTCTGTGGTTAAACCCACTTCCAGCGTAGTGTCGAGTCTTTAGAGTCCCACACAGAGAGTTTCCCTGCACTGAGGGAAACGTATAGAGGCCGTATGATTTTACGGCAGGGCTGCGATCACTTATGTACACTTGTATGCGTGTGGTGTTCGGGCAGGCAGTACTAGTGGGCTTTGGTTTAAGCCGGATCCTAGTATTGTACGGATGGATTTGTTTTGTCTTCTGTACATCCGCATTCTACGGAATGCGGATGCAGGTGTGTATGCACAGTTTTCCGGAGCGATGAAGGAGGAGGTGCCTCATCAGGGTTTTGGCAGTTGGTTCGGCCAAAACCGTTATGTGGCAGGCTCATTAGGGTTTTGACAGTTCGTTTGGTCAAAACCATTATGAGCCGCGGACATCATTTGCTAATCCTTTTAGTGATAATTTTATGATGGCTAATTCCATTGACCATTTGACTCCGTTGACCTCTCTTGACTTTGTTGACCGGTTGACCGTGTTGACCATTGACTTTCAAAACGGATCTACACTCCTCTTTTCTTTTTCTTTTTCTTTTGGATTATGATAATGGTCATTTCAATGTAGCCATCAACTTTATCTTGATAGGATTTGTAATGATGGTTTTAGTGCATTATTGGAACCATGGTTAATTTCTTTCTCATTCTCTCTCTTGCCTTTTTCAAGTGAGAAGAAAAAGAAATGAACCATGGTTGCTAGCTCCTCCTTCTTCTTCCTCCTCTTGATCTCATGTGTTGAGAGATAAAGATCCCACAAAGACAAAACCATCCCTTTATCACTTCTACACAACCTAGGGCTTTTAGATTAGCAATCTCTTTGCCCTAGTTACCTCGGCTCGAGGTGGAGCTCGGTGTACATCTCTCGGGTGGATCGTCTTCGACTCAAGGAGGCCGTGGAGGTGACCAAAGTCCGGATCAAGCCTCGGAGCAAGCAAGGAGAAGAACAACAAGAAGAGAAGGATTTCAAGTTGAGGTATAACCCCTAACCGAGTAGATAAATCTCTAGTTAGGATGCTAGTGTATTGTTTAGTAAAGATCCGGCTTTTACGGTCCATGTTACCAAGTCCAGAAATATTTTTGTTTTACCGTTTCCGCAACCCCGAAAGTACCGGGAGAGGTAACGTGGACCTCACTGAGCACGTGCAACAAGCCTTTAAACCTCTAGGTGTCCCTAGTAGAAGGAGTGTTGTCTCCTGAGGGTTTTCAGCGGATTGCACCCACAAAATCCAATAATAAAAGAAAGATCATGAATATTACATTTAAAGAAAAGCTTCGAAAATTAGGGTTTCCAACTAAGCTAGCTTTTCGGTTGTCATGAGCCCTATCTTAATGGTCATGAAAAGATGTTAGAAATCACGTCCTCCCTCAATAAAACATCGTCTTATTCTTCATTCCTATCTTTCTTCCAAACATCGATCATATAACCCTGCGTGTGTGTAAAGACATCCCTACACCCGGAGAATTCAATTCAAGCTATCATACTCTTGCCCATCAGCCTCGGTACTTTTTAATTAATGAATATTTAGATGAGATTGGTCACACACTTTCATGTGACCGTTAATACTTCTTGAGGTACTAACCGACCGATTACTCCTGTGTTTGCTTATTTGTTGTATTTTCCTTGTCTTGCACCACCTCAGGCATAACAGTGACTCCCAGACCAGTTGGACTTAGGGCACTAGGTGAAGAGGCACCCTCGCTATATATTTTTTTATTGCACTTGGTGATAACAAAACCAGTGTCCATTTTTCTCACCACTTTATATTTTCTTCATTTTTTTATTTCCTTCATACTTTTGGCTTTAAGACAAGAGCATTTCAAGGTATCCTCTACTATCCCGGGCTTCAAGACGTGTGTATGTGCGAATCGCAGGGTATCAACGTTCAAAATGTTTGGCTTCCAGAATAGAAACTATTTTTCAGACTTATTTTTATCCTCAGATTAGTGACTTCTTTCATCTTACTAACACTTGGAACAACGGCTCATAACTACTTATTACTAGTTCGTATAAGAAAACTTCTAAATTTCTTGGTTTTCTTAAATTTTTCCAATCTTTTGGATGTAATTTTTCACTATCTAATCTTTTATTATCTTACTTATGTACAAAAAAATATTTTTATCTTTTTAAATTTTTTAAATTTTTATGGTTTTAAAAAAATATTTTGTGCTTATACAAAGTATGATGCAAATGATCTGAAAATAAGCACAAACCTCCCCCAAACTTGTTTTCAACAGTGTCCACACTGTTGCCTTCTGCTAATTCTCCAAAAAACCTGTAAGCTTAGGAGGAATTTATTAGTGGGGGCAAAATATTTAAGTGAAGAACCTCCCCCAAACTTATTTTTGGCTCAAAATTTTGTAAAGATTTCTTTTCAAGAGCCAGAAAAAATGTACCCCCCCAAACTTGAGTTATGCAATGTTAATCTTTGAAAATCACATGAGGGGGTCAAAAATCATTGGTCGATGCCAAGCTTTGCAAAGACCGAATGTCAACACCAACCATTCAAAAATTTTGTCAATGCAGTGCTCTGGTTGGTGGAAGAAGAAGTGGGGAAAGGTTAAGTGGTGGAAGAGAGTGTGTGTGCATCTCATTTTGGAGAGACGATGCAGTGAATGTGATGGATTGCTCGCATTCTTTTTACAGTTCAGAAGAAGGGGTGGAGGTTCAATTTCATTGATTGGGAGATGATTCATCTCAACACTGTGTCATTTAAAAATGTGAGTTCATCAGCGAAGATCTCCTCAAAAGTTCCATCAATACCCCGAAGAATAATGTCATCACAAGGTGCTGGGTGATCTTCAGACTCTAAGAACAGTTCATAATCAGTGTTAATTGTTGACCCGGACATCTCGGTGGAAGAGTTCGTATGTGTATGATACATAGTTGGGTCAAACAACAACATATGAAAAGAGTCAAGATCGGTATCATGAGGATCATCAAATTCGCTGCTGTCAACATCCATTAAGTCGACAGAACATACCTGAGCAGTAGGTTCGGAGGGTACACTTCCCAACTTGTAAATGTTCAGCTCAATTGACCTATTCCCGAAGGATAGGGTCATAGAACCGTTATGACAGTTGATAATAGCATTGGAAGTGGCCAAAAAGGGGCGACCTAAAATCACCGGAATTTGATTCCGTCGGTTCGCTACAGGCTGTGTATCAATTACAATAAAGTCCATAGGGAAGATGAATTCCCCGATTTTTATTAACACATCCTCCAGTTCACCCCTAGGTTTGGTGATTGATCGGTCAGCCATCTGGAGAGTTATGCTCGAGGGCTATAACGCTCCGATACCTAGTTGCTCGTATACCGAGTAAGGAAGCAAGTTAACTCTAGCGCCAAGGTCTAGTAGAGCACGGTTAATATGTTTTTCCCCAATAGAAATGGAAATAGTAGGATATCCAGGATACTTACGTTTCCTCGGTAATTGCTGGGGGAAAGCCGTGTCTACTGCTTTTTCCCTGAATATCTTCTTGGGCACTTGAGTCTTCCTCTTCCTAGTGCACAAGTTCTTAAGAGTTTTCGCATAGGACGGAACTTGTTGGATAGCATCTAGGAGAGGGATGTTGATGTTAACTTGCTTAAAAATGTTCATAATCTTCTCCATATATGGACTCGGTGTGTTAGCCCTTTACCGATTAGGATAAGGTGCTTTAGCAATAAGCGCTGGGTCTATCATAGGAGAAGGAAGTGTGTGTGGAACCGATCCTAGAATAGAAGTGGGGATCGTCCGTGGAGGAGTAGAAGAGGTGGGCTGAAGCGGCGAGCCTTTTGGGAAACGAAGAATAGGCTCGGAAGAAGGTGGTGGGGTAGAAGAACTGGGGTCAGAATTAGAAGTAGAAGTTGTTAGTTGTATGTATGCCCTAGAGGCCAGTATTGTACACATGATGTATATTATATTGGATGCTTGGACGTATATAGAGATGACTTTCTTGCTCGATATGATAGTATGCTATCTGGTTACTCTTTATCTTAATATGTACACTAGTCTCTTTAAACTGTCTTATGGTTACATGTTGGTAAAGCCCTTAGGATGTGTACTTGACTACCTGGACTATGATGCAGATCATACTAGTGGGGACATGGTAGTCCATAAGTACATCCTTCAAGGTCCCTAGTCGTGGGTGTATCGAGACGGGGCATCGATATACCAGAGTAGACTAGCGTATACGCTTCTCGACCCATGAGATGGGCGATGGATGATTCTATATCCATTGGTGTTTGACATCAGAGATGGTGTACGGGTGCTCAGTGAAGACTGGGTACACTGGACGGACTCTCCGAGAACTCCCAGATGGTATTATATCTCACGTCAGATGGCAGTTCTCAGGTGACACTTGTGCAGGTTAGTCTGTTGACCCGAGATCGTCATAGAGTCTTGTGTGATTCCCACTGTGCTTTGATCTCCACCTTACCACGTCCATGAGGGCATGCAAAACGGTGGTCTTTGGGTACAGTCCCGAGTCACATGGAGGCAATGAGCGATAGGAGGGGTTTCGTCTCTCCCGGTATTGGGGGTTGATGTTGCGCTGTGCTCGATTGGCCGTAACAGGGAAGTCCCTGGCCAGGGCTGATCAGAGATTTGCTGGTAAGTGTTACCAGTAGTTTCTCGACCCGTTATGAGCCTCACATCGGCACGACTTATCGGTTATTGGGGTCTCACGTTTACCACCCCTAGACTTGATATGCGACGTATCAGACGAACAGACCGGACTGTATGGTAAGTGTTACTGGTTGGATTCACAGGAGTGTGAGCGGACTAGCTCGTCGATCTTCTGATCGCTCAATACCCGGATGGCCGTTACGTTTAGCAGACCGCTTGCGGCTTGTGGGTGCTTGATATGATCATCATCTGCTACAGGCGTATTGACGAGTCTTTAGAGTCCTACACAGAGGTTTCCTGGCTCAAGCGAAACGAAATAGGAGCGCATATGAGATATGTGCAGGACCGAGAATAATGCGTGTATATGATACCGCATTCCATTCTCGCGATGGATGTATCGATTGGTTATATTCGATATAACCTAGATATCGAATAAACGATTGATTCGATAAGCCGATACAAAGGATACTAGTCGGTTATATGCGATATGACCGGATCGTTAAATCAAGTGTTGATTTAATGATTTAATGTATAATTATATATTTGATATATTACTTTGCATTAACTAGTATTGGTTCATTTTAAATGGATTTTCTCACTTGATGTGCAAGTTGTATATATGATATACTTTTGTGCACATGTTTGTATCATGTTTGATGATACTTGCTCACATGGTTAAGTGTAAAGAATTAAACCATGGTTAAGTAGATAATTAGGGTTTTGATTTATTCTCTCATTTATTTATCCATTCTTTATTTATATAAATGGATAAATGAAAACATAATGGTTTCTTTTTATCATGAAGCTTGTTGAAGCTTCATGAAGCTTTGACTAAAGAAACCATTTTGTCTTCTAGCTTAACCCTAACCCTTCTCATTTACCATGGTCTTTTCTTTACACTTAACCTTGGTTAAGTTATGATAAGTATTGATTTATTTTTCTATTATCAAAATACTTATCATATTCTAGCTTCATCTTCTTCTTCTTCTTCAAGAAAGAAAACTAGATGCCATCAATGGCAACTTGAGCAAAAGTGAGTGAAATCCAATTCTAAAGTGAACCCACCTCCTATTTCTTCACCCTCTACCTCTTGCCAAGTTGTTTTGGGTGTTTTCTTCACAAGTTTCTCAACTTGGTGAAGTTGGAGCTTGAACTTGTGCAACCTCGACGTAGATCATCTTCGGCACGAAGCCGACGACCCATTCCGCTCATTTCTTCGATGAAGCCGATGCGAGAGTCCGAGATCCAACTAGGACAGCGAGAGGACGCCTACGTGGAGCTTAGGAAGTGGAGAAACGGATCTACAAAGGTTGTATTTCCATTCTCTTAGTAAAGTAGTTTACTAGTTGCATCTTTCACCTAGACATCTAGCTAACGATCCGTAGTCTAGGGTTTCTCGGCACCGTAATTTTTGAAACGGGCATGGTTGATGCCTTGTGAGACTTCTTGAGAGTGCCTAGGAACCCTACAGTGGTATCAGAGCCTAGCTAGAGCCTTAGGCGAAGTCTAGACGGAGTTTGTAGTCCGAACGAACCGAAACCCTAACTCACAAAATGCTCTCTGTACATTTTCTAAAATCTGGGATTTTTCCAAATTAAAAATATGCAGAAAAATCAGCAGGTGATTCTAAGAGTTACTGTGAAATTCGACAGCCCAAATCCACCAAGTCACCGCGGTTCCGCGTCATGAGCATGGCTCATGCGGCGGTTCCGCGGCCGTACGGCCTCATTAAACAAAGAATTCTGCACAGTAATTCTTAGTTTCCAGTGCTGGTTTTCCTGGGAATTTTTAAAATTTATTCAAGAGTTGCATTTTCTGGGGTTGTTTTGGAGCTTCGATGGTTCGATCGGATTATCAAATTTCGTCTATGTGTATTTCCGGATGACTTTAGAATATGTTAAAAAGTTCGACCGGATATAAATACCCAACTTTTCCCCTGTCGGGAAATTTCCAAGTGTTGGATTTTTCCATAGTTTAACGACGTTCTAAGTAGTGCAAGTAACGCGATGGACCCTCTAGAAGACAACAAACCTTAACTCGATTATGTGACCGTCTTGAACTGCCCTTTGAACCTTCGGGTTTGGGGCAGTACGGCGTGCCACATGTGAGGCGTTGGCTTGACCCTTCTACGGCTGTACCGTTGGTACTGAGGCACGAACTGAATGTTGTTAGACTTATTTCATGTGTTGAGTTGTATCGGGAAAACTTGGGTATTCGACTGTTCGATCGGAAAGTTTAACATTTTCTGTTTATCTGGAATGTGATACAATAATTGGAATTCACAAACAGTTATGAGATAACTGAATGAATGTTGTAAATCTAGCGGTTTAGTTTCACTTGATATTGAAAAAAGTTTTCGATAATGAGACTAAAATGCGGGGTTTATAACTGTTAGGCATGTGATGTCTAAGTATTTCATTTGATTAGGCATGTGATGTCTAAAAAGGTTGCGGATTCCAACTGTTGTAGTTTTACACTTTCTTTTCTGTGACCGTAAGTGTAGTATGTTCATATCGCCGGTTTCGTTGCTATACGTCAACGACATGTGATGACATGTGATGTTATGTGTTGCTGGATATGTTATATTGGATCGTCGTGTTTGAATAACCGGGGGCTTTTATGTGAGATGAGTGTTTTTCATTATCATTCATGTAAAAACTTGTATGTAATATTCTTTTATTTGGGGCACTTCCAGGTAGCGGAAGTCGTCACCTTTTGTATATTATTTACTTTTCCGCATTAGGATAGACCCAAGGAAGGGAGCACAAGTAACCGGGTTCTGGGGTCCAGTGGGAGACCATCTCGAGGAGTCGAGTCCGGGTCTCCTAACCCTAGAATTGGCAGGGTTGCTTGCCGCTCTCGTAGGGGTCTAGGGGTGTGGGATTGGCTATTCATCACGACCGTGGAATCCGTGTTTTATACTGGCTCGTATTGAAAAAACGGACGTCCTAGTATATCCAATGTTTCATATGTTTCTTCTGCTGCTTTATCTGTGATGTGATCATGTGATGTTCTGTGATAGATACAGTATATAGTATATATGATATATTATATAGACGTTACTTATGTTTTGCACCCGTATTAGCCCTGCCCTGCTCTGTCGTTAGTTACCTAACCTAACGGTGCACGAGGGGACATCGAGGCGAATGCGGATGGCATAAGTGTACGTCGTATTTATCTGTGATGTTTAGGTATTTAAATGATGGGACTTCATTAATGTGATTAATGAAAGAAAAGAAACCTAAGATGTTGTAGAATCAAATTTTTAACAAAACAGGTAGCTACAGTTCTTGCTTTGCATAGCGGTATATGTGATATATCCTGCACCTTATTCGATGAGGAAAGGACCGAGATCCCTTCACCGGGAGTGACTCCTTTAGCAATAACTGGCAGATGCTACACACTCGGTTTGCTTTTGACTGCTTCTATAGTTTCTGCTTTGCATAGTGATATATATGATATATCCTGCACCTCATTCGACGAGGAAAGGGCCGACGATCCCTTCACCGGGAGTGACCCCTTTAGCAAAACTAGAAAAGCCTCAAAATCACTCCATTTCAAAACTTCATTTGATTCTACAATGATATCAAGTTCATTACGCTCATGGTTTTTTCTGAAAGAACCCGCGTAGCCCTCCGTCATTTCAGATAGATATTATTTAGTATTCGTGCTATGTTTGTTGACTTAGTCAAGGCATAGTGTATGGTAGCTAAATTATGTTTATCTGTAACAACATGAGATGTGATTGGATTAGAGCATTCGCACGGCCTTGTTGACTCAGTCAAGGGTCGTACGGGTGGGTTTAATTCAATCGGAAAATGTACGGGTTGAACTTGACTTGCGATTTATGGTTTGTTGACTTAGTCAAGGTCATAGATCGCTGGGGGAAAAAGCATTATCGGGAATTTCAAGTGTTGAAATTTGCAATGAGATTGCATACCTTCTATGAGATAGTTGGATCCCGATACCCACTGCGAGTAAGAGTTACTCCTGGGAGAGTTTTGCACACTACAATTAGCCGATCAAGTAGGTGTCTAGAAAGGTGTCAACGGGGTTACGCCTCTGGGAAAATGAGGTTTACATTAATTAGGTTCGTGCGAAAGCATGGGGGACCTCCCTCAAAGTACCGACACTGGCCTGGCTGAAAGATCGACGAAATTGTAGGGTGTAATTAATCCCGGCTAGTCTTTCCTTTTAGGGTTTGAAGGAAGATTTGATAAAAAGCAGTGGGAGCCATCCTGATTAGATAAGATAATAACCAATCTGATCTTGCACGAGCATACGCTAAAGTGTTTTCTTCTCTCTCTCTCCAGGTAGCGACCATTTCATGCCCTAATGAAGATAATAATATGGATGTATTGACTGAACCCGCATGTTATACTGTGCAGGGGAACGTTGGACCCGTTCTATCTTATAAGTGTTATAAGAATGAACAGGAAACAGGAGAATATCTGGATTCTCAAGCCGCCCAAAAGAACATGCATGTTGATGCATCTTCTATAGGTGTGTTAGTTATTGAGAACTGTTTCTCAGTTCACCCTACGTCCTGGGTATTAGATACAGGATCAGGATCCCACATATGTAAACAGTTACATGGGCTACGAAAAGGTAGAGAACTGGGAAAAGGTGATCATTCCATTCAAGTAGGGAATGGGGCAAATGTTGCAGCCAAAGCAGTTGGCATATATCACCTGGTATTACCAAATGGTGATACACTAGTCCTGAATGAGTGCTATTATATACCGAACATGATGTGCAACATTATATCAGTTTCTTTACTAAGTAAAGAAGGATATAATTTTGTAGTAAAGGATAATGTTATGAACATATTCCTAGATCAAAAGTTGATTGCATCAGGCTCGCTACATAATGGCATATTCATTCTCAATCAAAATACAGTCTTCAATATACAAAACACACACAAGAGGAAAAGCTCAGAAATGAACGAATCCTTCTTGTGGCACTATAGACTTGGCCATATCAATGAGACACGACTAGCTAAGTTGCATAAGAATGGATATTTGAATTCATTCGAATTATCATCTTATGACACTTGCCATTCATGTCTCAAAGGAAAAATGACCAAATCTCCGTTTACGGGACACGGAGAAAGAGTTACTGAACTCTTGGGACTGGTGCATAGTGATGTATGCGGTCCTATGTCTACACACGCCAGAAATGGTTCTTCCTACTTCATTACATTCACTGACGATCTCTCTAGATACGGGCATGTGTTCCTGTTGAAACACAAGTCTGAAGCTTTTGAGAAATTCAAAGAATATAAGTACGAGGTAGAGAACCAAACGGGCAAAAGTATTAAGATTCTTCGATCTGATCGAGGAGTTGAATACTTAAGCAGTGAATTCCTGGATTATCTAAAAGAGAATGGGATTCTCTCTCAGCTTACTCCTCCTTATACACCACAGCACAACGGTGTATCGGAGCGAAGGAATCGCACCCTATTAGATATGGTGCGTTCAATGATGAGCAATGCTGAGTTACCTATTTCCTTTTGGGGGTATGCGCTTGAGACAGCCATATACCTATTGAATCTGGTTCCGTCTAAATCTGTACCTACCACACCATATGAGATATGGAGTGGGAAGAGACCATATTTTAAACGAATTAAGATATGGGGTTTTCCGGCCTATGTCAAAAAGCAAAATCCGGACAAACTCGAGGCACGATCAGTCCTTTGCAAGTTTGTGGGATATCCTAAGAATTCTCAAGGATATTTTTTCTACCAAGCTGAGGAACAAAGAGTGTTTGTTGCTCAACATGCCACCTTTTTGGAAAGGGAATTTCTTGCAAAAGAAATTAATGGCAAAGAGGTAGAACTGGAAGAGGTTCCAGCACCACAAACTGCAACTAATGATTTAGTAGAACCAGAGGATTCAGTGGTGCCCGACGTACCCCAGCCTCTCCGCCGATCTAGTAGGGTTTCTCGACCACCTGAGAGATTCTATGGTTTTCTCATTGATGGTGGCAGTGAGGATTGCATCATGGAGGATGATGACCCAACTAGCTTCGAGCAGGCCATCACGAGTGGGGACTCAGTGAAATGGCTAGATGCTATGCGGTCCGAGATGGATTCCATGTACACCAACAAAGTATGGACTTTGGAAGTTGCTCCTGAAGGGGTAAAACCAATTGGGAGCAAATGGATCTTCAAGAAAAAATTTGGTGTAGATGGGAAAGTGGAGACTTTCAAAGCTAGACTTGTTGCAAAAGGTTTTCGCCAAAGACCAGGTGTGGACTATGACGAAACCTTTTCTCCAGTGGCTATGCTTAAATCCATCCGGATCATGCTTGCCATCGCTGCATACCATGATTACGAAATCTGGCAAATGGATGTTAGGACCGCCTTTCTAAATAGTGATTTAGAAGAGTGCGTGTACATGACTCAGCCAGAGGGCTTCGTAGACAGTGGGAGCAGCGGCAAGGTGTGCAAGCTGCTTAAATCCATTTATGGATTAAAGCAAGCATCGCGGAGTTGGAACATCTGCTTTGACGTCGTTATCAAAGAGTTTGATTTCGTCAAAAACCCAGATGAACCTTGTATCTACAGGAAAGTAGCAGAGAGCAAGGTTGTCTTCCTCGTATTGTACGTGGACGACATACTCTTGATAGGAAATGATATTCCTATGCTGCATTCGGTCAAGCTCTTCTTATCACAAAGATTCTCGATGAAAGATCTTGGTGATGCCTCCTGCATATTGGGAATCAGGATCTATAGAGATAGATCCAAACGGATATTGGGATCGTCCCAATCCAGGTACATTGACACCATACTAAAGAGGTTTAGTATGGAAGAATCCAAGCGTGGGAACTTGCCCACGATCTCTGGAGTCACTCTCTCCAAAGAGATGTCTCCTAAGACTGATTTGGAGAGAGCTCGCATGCAAGGGATACCCTATGCTTCGGCTGTAGGCTCTATCATGTATGCGATGCTATGTACCAGACCCGATGTAGCATACTCACTAAGTATAGTGAGCAGGTATCAAGCTGATCCTGGAGAGAGTCACTGGACACTTGTGAAGAGCATTCTCAAGTACTTACGAAGGACTAAAGAGATGATCTTGGTGTATGGTAACGGAGAACTCCAAGTGGAGTCATTTACCGATTCGAGCTTCCAGAGTGATAAGGACGACTCTAAGTCGCAGTCGGGCTTTGTCTTTACCCTTTACGGAGGGGCAGTTAGCTGGAAGAGTTCCAAGCAGGAAACCGTGGCAGACTCGACGATGGTGGCTGAATACATCGCTGCCAACGATGCTGCCAAAGAGGCTGTCTGGATCAAGAAGTTCATTACTGAACTTGGAGTGGTTCCATCCATTGAGCATCCAATACCTTTGTATTGCGATAACAATGGAGCGGTGGCTTTGGCCAAGGAACCCAGGTCCCATCAGCGGTCCAGGCATATTCTGAGGCGGTATCACCTGATCTGGAAGATAGTTGATCGCCGGGAGATCGAGGTCAGGAGGGTTGACACGAAGAACAACACGGCGGATCCACTCACGAAGGCCATTCCCCAGATACAGTTTGAGAGACTCTTCGGGATGCTCGGTATGCGATACTACAGCAGCTGGCCCTAGTGCAAGTGGGAGATTGTTAGTTGTATGTATGCCCTAGAGGCCAGTATTGTACACATGATGTATATTATATTAGATGCTTGGACATATATAGAGATGACTTTCTTGCTCGATATGATAGTATGCTATCTGGTTACTCTTTATCTTAACATGTACACTAGTCTCTTTAAACTGTCTTATGGTTACATGTTGGTAAAGCCCTTAGGATGTGTACTTGACTACCTGGACTATGATGCAGATCATACTAGTGGGGACATGGTAGTCCATAAGTACATCCTTCAAGGTCCCTAGTCGTGGGTGTATCGAGACGGGGCATCGATATACCAGAGTATACTAGCGTATACGCTTCTCGACCCATGAGATGGGCGATGGATGATCCCATATCCATTGGTGTTTGACATCAGAGATGGTGTACGGGTGCTCAGTGAAGACTGGGTACACTGGACGGACTCGCCGAGAACTCCCAGATGGTATTATACCTCACGTCAGATGGCAGTTCTCAGGTGACACTTGTGCAGGTTAGTCTGTAGACCCGAGATCGTCATAGAGTCTTGTGTGATTCCCTCTGTGCTTTGATCTCCACCTTAGCACGTCCATGAGGTCGTGCAAAACGGTGGTCTTTGGGTACAGTCCTGAGTCACATGGAGGCAATGAGCGATAGGAGGGGTTTCGTCTCTCCCGGTATTGGGGGTTGATGTTGCGCTGTGCTCGATTGGCCGTAACAGGGAAGTCCCTGGCCAGGGCTGATCAGAGATTTGTTGGTAAGTGTTACCAGTAGTTTCTCGACCCGTTATGAGCCTCACATCGGCACGACTTATCGGTTATTGGGGTCTCACGTTTACCACCCCTAGACTTGATATGCGACGTATCAGACGAACATACCGGACTGTACGGTAAGTGTTACTGGTTGGATTCACAGGAGTGTGAGCGGACTAGCTCGTCGATCTTCTGATCGCTCAATACCCGGATGGCCGTTACGTTTAGCAGACCGCTTGCGGCTTGTGGGTGCTTGATATGATCATCATCTGCTACCGGCGTATTGACGAGTCTTTAGAGTCCTACACAGAGGTTTCCTGGCTCAAGCGAAACGAAATAGGAGCGCATATGAGATATGTGTAGGACCGAGAATAATGCGTGTATGTGATACCGTATTCCATTCTCGCGATGGATGTATCGATTGGTTATATTCGATATAACCTAGATATCGAATCAACGATTGATTCGATAAGCCGATACATAGGATACTAGTCGGTTATATGCGATATGACCGGATCGTTAAATCAAGTGTTGATTTAATGATTTAATGTATAATTATATATTTGATATATTACTTTGCATTAACTAGTATTGGTTCATTTTAAATGGATTTTCTCACTTGATGTGCAAGTTGTATATATGATATACTTTTGTGCACATGTTTGTATCATGTTTGATGATACTTGCTCACATGGTTAAGTGTAAAGAATTAAACAATGGTTAAGTAGATAATTAGGGTTTTGATTTATTCTCTCATTTATTTATCCATTCTTTATTTATATAAATGGATAAATGAAAACATAATGGTTTCTTTTTATCATGAAGCTTGTTGAAGCTTCATGAAGCTTTGACTAAAGAAACCATTTTGTCTTCTAGCTTAACCCTAACCCTTCTCATTTACCATGGTCTTTTCTCTACACTTAACCTTGGTTAAGATATGATAAGTATTGATTTATTTTTCTATTATCAAAATACTTATCATATTCTAGCTTCATCTTCTCCTTCTTCTTCAAGAAAGAAAACTAGATGCCATCAATGGCAACTTGAGCAAAAGTGAGTGAAATCCAATTCTAAAGTGAACCCACCTCCTATTTCTTCACCCTCTACCTCTTGCCAAGTTGTTTTGGGTGTTTTCTTCACAAGTTTCTCAACTTGGTGAAGTTGGAGCTTGAACTTGTGCAACCTCGACGTAGATCATCTTCGGCACGAAGCCGACGACCCATTCCGCTCATTTCTTTGATGAAGCCGATGCGAGAGTCCGAGGTCCAACTAGGACAGCGAGAGGACGCCTACGTGGAGCTTAGGAAGTGGAGAAACGGATCTACAAAGGTTGTATTTCCATTCTCTTAGTAAAGTAGTTTACTAGTTGCATCTTTCACCTAGACATCTAGCTAACGATCCGTAGTCTAGGGTTTCACGGCACCGTAATTTTTGAAACGGGCATGGTTGATGCCTTGTGAGACTTCTTAAGAGTGCCTAGGAACCCTACAGAAGTGGAAGGAAAGGTCTCAGCCGGGGTGTTATTGATTTATTTATCAGTATCATCAAACTCTTCCCCAACGTGATTGTCAAGCACTTTTCCAGATCTCAACGTGATTGCATCCACATGATGTGAATAGCCAGGATTGGGTAAGGGTTGAGCTGGAAGTTTCCCTTTCTATCTTGCACTCATTTCGGCTTTTAGTTGTGCAATTTGTGCTTCCATCGATTTGATATTGATTGTTTTGTTTTCCGTTGTGTATGTAGAAAATAGAATAGAAATCACAACCAAAAATTATTTGACCCCAATCAACTACGGTGTCGGATGTAGATTGTTAGTGAGTGCGGATCGTCCACAGGAAAAGTGTAATCGTTCGTCTTTTGAATTAGATGAGTCGAAACTTTAAAGAAAACAAAACAAAACAATTCATGATTTAAAGAATTGAAGTTCAAGAATTAGAAAAATCTAGATCTAATAACAAGAAAAAGATAGAATCAAGAATTGATCGTTTGATGATTTTTCCAACCAAATATCAAGAATCGAAATGAGGCTCGTAGGAATCGATCGGATCTATAGATGTGATGTAATCTTACGAAGACGTATTCTTATCCTTCGATGAATTGATACTAGATCGATGATGATCGATCGAGAATTAAGGATTTCTTGTGAAACTAGGGTTTCATCTTATCCCTTGTTCTTTCGTCGATATCATTCACATTCTAGCCTCTAGTAAATTCAAGAAACGATCGTAGATCCCTAATTTCGAGCGATCACAATCAAGAAAGCATCGCTACGAAACTAGGTCATCGATTCTTGAACTTGCTAGGGTTTACAAAACTCGTAGGACTTAAAAATCGTATTAAGATTTGTTACATCATCATTCTACAACCGTCTCGACTCCATTACGATCGGAGTTTTACTCAAACATCACAACAAGAACAACAATTACAAATTGAGATCTAATCATGATGCAAGAATTAAAAGAAAGCAAGATTAAAGAATTTCACCTTTTATTTATATCAACAATTTCATTACATTTGCTCAAGAATTACAAGAGGAAGAATTCGATCGTCGACTTGGCTTCTCTCGTCTCCGTGGGTCGCGAATCGGCTTGGATCACTTGCCCGATTGAAGATCGGCTCGGCACCTAAAAGGTTGAAGGCTTCTCGCTTGATTGGTACTCAAGATCTTGAATTTGGAGTGGAATTAGGGTTAGGGTTTCGCACAAGCCTTGTCACTAGACTTGTGGAAGAAGATGATGAAAGAGGGAATTAGCTAACTAAAAGATTAACAACTAATGATGAACTAATGAACAACCTTTAACCCTAGGTCTAGGTTCCTATTTATAGACATCTGAACCCTAGATCTAGGATTTCAAATTCTAAGTTTCCCTCCTAAAGTTTGTTAAGGAAATTCAAATTTCCCTCCAAAAGTTAGTTAGGGGAGAAGTTTCTAGATGTGATTAGTTAGGAGGGAGCTTCTAGAAGAGGATTAATTAGGAGCTTAATTAGGATTAGCGTTGCTTAATCTTCTTTGCTGATCTGGCAGTAGCTTCTGGAGAATTATGGAATTTGACGTATCAGAAATGAATGTGGGCCCTGATATAAAAATTCTGCAATGGAAATTCCATGCTGACGTGTCCAAATTGCGGCGGATCCGCGGTGCAAGCAAGCTCCCGCCGCGGATCCGCGGCTCTTTAGGGGAGTTAGAGCTTGGGCTCTCTGGTGCTTGTTTGGGCTGATGTATGGGCCTTTGTTTGATATATATAATTGTATAATTCCTTCTGAATTGCTACCAGATCTGAAATGATTGAGTTGGCGTAAGGTTTGATCAGCTCTTTGGTTTTTCTTCCGTATTTTCCTGCACAGACTCAAGACAAGTGTTGCGCAAATACAGAAATGATGCGATGCCATGAATTGCGGTCAATTTCCCTAGAAATGCCGGTTTTAAGGTCTAATACATGTAATCTGATAATCTGTGATAGATTTGCTAATATGTGAAATATGAATACCGAACACTTCTAAATGAGTGCAAAAGATGGGGAAATTGCCGTGTTAAAAATACATTATTTTCGACTGATCAAATACCCCCAAACTTAAATTCGATCGTCTCGAGCGAATGTTTTATTAAAAAGAGAGACGGAGAAAATAAAGAAAGAAAAAAAACTAACTAGCACACTTTCGTAGGCAACACGATTTCACTGGGCACGTGCAACAAGCCTTTAAACCTCTAGGTGTCCCTAGTAGGAGGAGTGTTGTCTCCTGAGGCTTTTCAGCGGATTGCACCAACAAAATCCAATAATAAAAGAAAGATCATGAATATTACATTTAAAGAAAAGAATTATAAAAGAAAAGCCTTGAAAATTAGGGTTTCCAACTAAGCTAGCTTTTCGGTTGTCATGAGCCATATCTTAATGGTCATGAAAAGATGTTAGAAATCACGTCCTCCCTCAATAAAACATCGTCTTATTTTTCATTCCTATCTTTCTTCCAAACATCGATCATATAACCCTGCGTGTGTGTAAAGGACATCCCTACACCCGGAGAATTCAATTCAAGCTATCATACTCTTGCCCATCAGCCTCAGTACTTTTTGATTAATGAATATTTAGATGAGATTGCTCACACACTTTCATGCGACCGTTAATACTTCTTGAGGTACTAACCGACCGATTACTCATGTGCTTGCTTATTTGGTGTATTTTCTTCGTCTTGCACCACCTTAGGCATAGCAGTGACTCCCAGACCAGTTGGCCTTAGGGCACTAGGTGAAGATGCACCCTCGCTATATATTTTTTTATTGCCCTTGGTGATAACAAAACCAGTGTCCATTTTTTTTTTCACCACTTTATATTTTCTTCATTTTTTTTATTTCCTTCATACTTTTGGCTTTAAGACAAGAGCATTTCAAGGTATCCTCTACTATCCCAGGCTTTAAGATGTGTGTAAGTGCGAATAGCAGGGTATCAACGTTCAAAATGTTTGGCTTCCAGAATAGAAACTATTTTTCAGACTTATTTTTATCCTCAGATTAGTGACTTCCTTCATCTTACTAACCCTTGGGACAACGGCTCATAACTACTTATTACTAGTTCGTATAAGAAAACTTCTAATTTTCTTAGTTTTCTTAAATTTTTCTAATCTCATGGATGCAATTTTTCACTATCTAAACTTTTATTATCTTATTTATATACAAAAACTGTTTTTATTTTCTTGAATTTTTTTTAAATTTTTATGGTTTTCATTTTTTTTTTGAAAAATGTTTTGTGCTTATGCAAATGATATGCAAATGATGCGAAAATAAGCACAAACCTCCCCCAAACTTATTTTCAACAGTGTCCTCACTGTTGCCATCTGCTAAATCTCGAAAAACCTGTAAGCTTGGGAGGAATTTATTAGTGGGGGTAAAATATTTAAGTGAAGAACCTCCCCCAAACTTATTTTTGGCTCAAAATTTTGTAAAACTTTTATTTTCAAGAGCCCGAAAATATACTCCCCCCAAACTTGAGTTATGCAATGTTAATCTTTTGAAAATCATATGAGGGGGTCAAAAATCAGTGGTCGATGCCAAGCTTTGCAAAGACCGAATGTTAACACCAACCATTCAAAAATTTTATCAATGCAGTGCTCTGGTTGGTGGAAGAAGAAGTGGGGAAATGTTAAGTGGTGGAAAAGAATGTGTGTGCGTCTCATTTTGGAGAGACGATGCAATGATTGTGATGGATTGCTCGCATTCTTCTTACAGTTCAGAAGAAGGGGTGGAGGTTCAATTTCATTGATTTGGACATGATTCATCTCAACACCCGTGTCATTTAAAAATGCGAGTTCTTCAGCGAAAATTTCCTCAAATGTTCCATCAATACCCCGATGAATAATGTCATCACAAAGTGCGGGGTGATCTTCAGACTCTAAGAACAGTTCATAATCAGTGTTAGTTGTTGACCCGGACATCTCGGTGGAAGAGTCCGTATGTGTATGATACATAGTTGGGTCAAACAATAATGTATGAAAAGAGTCTAGATCAGTATCAGGAGGATCATTAAATTCGTTGCTGTCGACATCCATTAAGTCGACAGAACATACCTGAGCAATAGGTTCGGAGGGTACACTTCCCAACTTGTAAATGTTCAGCTCTATTGACCTATTCCTAAAAGATAGGGTCATAGAACCGTTACGACAGTTGATTATAGCATTGGAAGTGGCCAAAAAGGGGCGACCTAAAATCACCGGAATTTGATTACAATAAAATCTACCGGAAATATAAATTCTCCGATTTTTATTAACACATCCTCCAGTTCACCCCTAGGTTTAGTGATAGATCGGTCAGCCATCTGGAGAGTGCAATTGGTTGGCTTCAACTCTCCAATACCTAGTTGCTCATAAACAGAATATGGAAGCAAGTTAACACTAGCGCCAAGGTCTAGTAGAGCACGGTTAATGTGTTTTTCCCCAATAGAAACGGAAATAGTAGGATATCCTGGATCCTTACGTTTCCTCGGTAATTTTTGGGGGAAAGCCGTGTCTATTGTTTTTTCCATGAATATCTTTTTGGGCGCTTGAGTCTTCCTCTTTCTAGTGCACAAGTTCTTAAGAGTTTTCGCATAGGACGGAACTTGTTGGATGGCATCTAGGAGAGGGATGTTGGTGTTTACTTGCTTAAAAATGTTCATAATCTTCTCCATATGTAGACTCGGTGTGTTAGCTCTTAACCGATTAGGATAAGGTGCTTTAGCAATAAGCGCTGGGTCCATCATAGGAGAAGGAAGTGTGTGTGGAACCGATCCCAGAATAGAAGTGGGGATCGTCCGTGGAGGGGTAAAAGAGGTGGGCTGAAGTGGCGAGCCTTTTGGGAAATGAAGAATAGGCTCGGAAGAAGGTGGTGGGGTAGAAGAACTGGGGTCAGAATTAGAAGTGTGTGTGTGAGGAAAGGTCTCAGCCGGGGTGTTATTGATTGATTTATCAGTATCATCAAACTCTTCCCCAACGTGAGTGTCAAGCACTCTTCCAGATCTCAATGTGGTTGCATTCACAAGATGTGAATAGCCAGGATTGGGTAAAGGTTGAGCTGGAAGTTTCCCTTTCTCTCTTGCACTCATTTCGGCTCTTAGTTGTGCAATTTCTGCTTCCATCGATTTGATACTCTCAGCTTGGGACGCTGAGTTTTTCTCAATTTTATCGACAGAAGACTTCATTTCAGCCGAAACTTGCATGATATTTGTTAAGACCAAATTCATGCATTGTGCAAATGAATAGGTTTCATCAGTCCCGGTCAACTGCAAAGGACTAGATGGTGCGGGTGTGTTGACCGGATTTTGAAAATTTTGTGCTTGAAAGGGGTGCTGACTCAATTGTGGTTGCTGTTGTGGTGGAGGAGCCCTTTGGAATTGATTCGGATTTGGAACCGTGTTTTGAAATTGTGATTGGTTCCAAGCAAAGTTAGGGTGATTTCTCCAACCCTGATCATATGTGGAGGAAGATGGATCATTTCTAGGTCTTTGAAATGCGGCATTGGTATGCTCATGACCTTGAAACGGATATTCTTCCGTCAAGTGAGACGGATCAGAACAGCAGCCACATACAGTTTTGGAGAGGGACATTTGACTTAGGGCGGCTAAAAATTTGTTTTCCATAGTCTCAAGTTTCTTTTGCATAGCTGAAATGTCAGCTCTAACTCCTATGGAAATATCATTGCCCTCCCTAGACGATTGACTCATACCCTCCCACTATAAAGATTTTTCAGCGAAATCTTCTAGAAAGTTCCAGGCTTCCCCATCATCTTTGGTCATAAAGTTGCCTTGACACATGGATTCAAGGGTCTGTCTCGTGTAAGGAGTAATGCCCTCATAAATGATTCGGCACAATTCCCATCTCGCGATGCCGTAATGTGGACATTGGACTAACAGATCCTTGAAACGTTCAAGACATTTTGAAAATGTTTCATTTGGAAGCTGGGTGAATTGATAGATTTCGCTACGGACTCGAGCTGTTTTGTGATGTGGGTAAAATTTCTTAAGGAATGCTTTGACGAATTCGTCCCAATTTGAAATGGAATGTGCGGTAGTGTTATATAGCCACTTCTCGGCTAAATCGCACAAAGTGAAAGGGAGAAGACTTAGACGGAAAGCATCCACAGAAAGCTGTGAAGTACCCATCATTGCGCATACATTTTCAAATTTTGTGATAAACACATATGCGTCTTCAGACTCGAGACCGTGAAATTTTGGTAGAAGGTTGATGTATTGGGGTTTTATTTGAAAATTTTCCCCGTTGGCTGGTGGAATGGATAGACAGGTGGAAAGTGGGCCTCGTGTAGGATAGCATCTCTCTTGGAGAGAGATGCGAGGTGGATTCTGCACACCAACGGACGGCAGCAGGGTAGTGGAAAAGAAGTTCGATGGAGAATGATCCATCGATGTGGGTGTGGTGGTGGGTAAAGAAAGGGTAAATGTAGAAATACCGACTTTAGGGTCGATCGGGGGACGCGGACTTAACAGGCACTAGAAACCCGTTGTCCAGCCTATCTTGCACTAAAAAGGGTTAGTACAAGTGGCAGCGTGAATTTATAATTAGGGAAAAGAATGAATGCGGTGTTTGTTTTGAAAATATGATACGGATTTTGAAAAGATGATGCGACACAACAAATGCAGCACACAAAACCCTAATTCTAGTGGTCACCTAGGTCAGATCTCTAGACCGCTCCTAACTGCCAAAAGACAAGTCGCAGGACAAATCCTCCACTGCCTCTTTGTCCCCCTGTGGCCGAATAAGTGCCAGGTAAGTGGGAAGGTACTCCACTACGTAAGTAGTGGGCCTAATTAAAAACCACTAGCCTTAGACACACTCGCCTTAGACACCACAAGAAAACGCGGATAAGCAATGAATTACCCACGGCCTTCTCTTGTCCTAATTGAGCGCGACGGTCCTTAGAGTCATCTCTAGATTTCTTTTAATTAATGAGGGTAATGCGGATGCAAGTTTTACGATTTTCGGGGCTTAGGAAGGGTAATGAACTCCCCACCTAATTTGGATTTGGTCGTGCCCCTTAATTTCCGTATTAATATGCAAACAACCAAAAATCAAAAACACGCACAATTTTATTTTGCTTTTGCGGCGCTGCGATTTATTTGCAAAGAAACCTGCAAGAAATTGTTATTTGGAGCAGGTAAGAGATAAGAAAGATAGAGACTCACAGAGCAAAATTGATGCAGAGAGGAGCTAGAACTGCGGTGGATCCGCCGCGGATGAGCCCTAGTGCCGCGCTTCCGTCGCGGTATGTTGGGATCAGTGCACAAAAATTTGTGCACAAGCTTCTGTTCACCTACACAGCTCTCTGGATGTTTCAGAAAAAATTTTCCACAGCTCCAATGATTCCAGATTTCCTCGCAATCAAATCACAACACACGTATTAGTGTTTGCACGAATTTTGATCACAAAATTTAGATGGAATAAAATTTTCAACTCAAATTTCAAAAATACGAACAATTAGCGCACTATCCCCGGCAACGGCGCCATTTGATTGTTTTGTTTTCCGTTGTGTATGTAGAAAATAGAATAGAAATCACAACCAAAAATTATTTGACCGCAATCAACTACGGTGTCGGATATAGATTGTTAGTGAGTGCGGATCGTCCACAGGGAAAGTGTAATCGTTCGTCTTTTGAATTAAATGAGTCGAAACTTTAAATAAAACAAAACAAAACAATTCATGATTTAAAGAATTGAAGTTCAAGAATTAGAAAAATCTAGATCTAATAACAAGAAAAAGATAGAATCAAGAATTGATCGTTTGATGATTTTTCCAACCAAATATCAAGAATCGAAATGAGGCTCGTAGGAATCGATCGGATCTATAGATGTGATGTAATCTTACGATGAAGTATTCTTATCCTTCGATGAATTGATACTATATCGATGATGATCGATCGAGAATTAGGGATTTCTTGTGAAACTAGGGTTTCATCTTATCCCTTATTCTTTCGTCGATATCATTCACATTCTAGCCTCTAGTAAATTCAAGAAACGATTGTAGATCCCTAATTTCGAGCGATCACAATCAAGAAAGCATCGCTACGAAACTAGGTCATCGATTCTTGAACTTGCTAGGGTTTACAAAACGCGTAGGACTTAAAAATCGTATTAAGATTTGTTACATCATCATTCTACAATCGTCTCGACTCCTTTACGAGCGGAGTTTTACTCAAACATCACAACAAGAACAACAATTACAAATTGAGATCTAATCATGATGCAAGAATTAAAAGAAAGCAAGATTAAAGAATTTCACCTTTTATTTATATCAACAATTTCATTACATTCGCTCAAGAACTACAAGAGGAAGAATTCGATCGTCGACTTGGCTTTGCTCGTCTCCGTGGGTCGCGAATCGGCTTGGATTACTTGCCCGATTGAAGATCGGCTCGGCTCCTAAAAGGTTGAAGGCTTCTCGCTTGATTGGTACTCAAGATCTTGAATTTGGAGTGGAATTAGGGTTAGGGTTTCGCACAAGCCTTGTCACTAGACTTGTGGAAGAAGATGATGAAAGAGGGAATTAGCTAACTAAAAGATTAACAACTAATGATGAACTAATGAACAACCTTTAACCCTAGGTCTAGGTTCCTATTTATAGACATCTGAACCCTAGATCTAGGATTTCAAATTCTAAGTTTCCCTCCTAAAGTTTGTTAAGGAAATTCAAATTTACCTCCAAAAGTTAGTTAGGGGAGAAGCTTCTAGATGTGATTAGTTAGGAGGGAGCTTCTAGAAGAGGATTAATTAGGAGCTTAATTAGGATTAGCCTTGCTTAATCTTCTTTGCTGATCTGGCAGTAGCTTCTGGAGAATTATGGAATTTGATGTATCAGAAATGAATGTGGGCCCTGATATAAAAATTCTGCAATGAAAATTCCATGCTGACGTGTCCAAAGTGCGGCGGATCCGCGGCGCAAGCAAGCTCCCGCCGCGGATCCGCGGCTCTTTGGGGGAGTTAGAGCTTGGGCTCTCTGGTGCTTGTTTGGGCTGATGTATGGGCCTTTGTTTGATATATATAATTGTATAATTCCTTCTGAATTGCTACCAGATCTAAAATGATTGAGTTGGCGTAAGGTTTGATCAGCTCTTTGGTTTTTCTTCCATATTTTCCTGCACAGACTCAAGACAAGTGTTGCGCAAATACAGAAATGATGCGTTGCAATGAAATGCGGTCAATTTCCCTAGAAATGCCGGTTTTAAGGTCTAATACATGTAATCTGATAATCTGTGATAGATTTGCTAATATGTGAAATATGAATACCGAACACTTCTAAATGAGTGCAAAAGATGGGGAAATTGCCGTGTTAAAAATACATTATTTTCGACTGATCAGATATTCTCATTTTGAGAGACAATGATCTTCATCACATTCTCGATGGAAGATTGCAAACTTGCCGTCCCTTGGATGGATTGTTTCATGAAAGTATCCAAGGTTTGTGCTAGTGCAGAGGTATTATCTGTACCGGTCAATTGCAAAGAGTTTTCATGTGGTGCAAAAGTGTTGGCCGGATTTTGGAAGTTTTGTGATTGGAAGGGGTGCTGACTCAATTGAAGTGGTTGCTGTTGTGGTGGAGGGACCCTTTGGAAATTGTTCTGGGTTGGAACCGTGTTTTGAGATTGGGATTGGTTCCAAGCAAAGTTAGGGTGATTCCTCCAACCTTGATTATATGTGGAAGAAAATGGATCGTTTCTAGGTCCTTGTTGGTAAGCAGAATTGATATGACCTTGAAACAGAGAATTTATTGGACATTCTTCCGTGAGATGTGAAGGATCAGAACAGCAACCACATACAGTTTTGGAGAGTGATATTTGACTTAGGGAGGCTAAAAAATTGTTTTCCATAGTCTCGAGATTCTTTTGCATAGCTGAAATGTCAGCTCTAACTCCTATGGAAATATCATTGCCCTCCCTAGATGATTGACTCACACCCTCTCACTGTAAAGATTTTTCAGCGAAATCTTCTAGGAATTTCCAGGCTTCCCCATCATCTTTGGTTATGAAATTACCTTGACATATGGATTTAAGGGTCTGTCTTGTGTTAGGATTAATGCCCTCATAAATGATTCGGCACAGTTCCCATCTTGGGATGCCGTGATGTGGACATTGAACTAACAGATCCTTGAAGCGTTCAAGACATTGTGAAAATGGTTCATTTGGAAGCTGGGTGAATTGATAGATTTCGCTACGGACTGGAGCATTTTTTTGATGTAGGTAAAATTTCTTAAGGAATGCTTTGATGAATTCGTCCCAATTTGAAATGGAATCTGCGATAGTGTTATATAGCCACTTCTCGGCTAAATCGCACAAAGTGAATGGGAGAAGACGTAGACGCATAGCATCCACAGAAAGCTGTGAGGTACCCATCATTGCGCATACATTTTCAAATTTGGTGATAAATGCATATGCGTCTTCAGACTCGAGACCGTGAAATTTTGGTAGAAGGTTGATGTATTGGGGTTTTATTTGAAAATTTTCCCCGTTGGCTGGTAGAATGGAAAGACAAGTGGAAAGTAGATCTCGTGTTGGATAGCACCTCTCTTGGAGAGAGATGCGAGGTGAATTCTGCGCACCAACGGACGGCGGCAGAGTAGTGGAAAAGAAATTCGATGGAGACGGATCCATCGAAGTGGGTGTGGCGGTGGGTAAAGAAGAGGTAAATGTAGAAATACCGACTTTTGGGTCGATGAGGGAAACGCAGACTTAACGGGCACTAGAATCCCGTGTCCAGCCTATCTTGTACTAAAAAGGGTTAGTACAAGTGGCAGCGTGAATTTATAATTAGGGGAATGATGAATGAATGCGGTGTTTGTTTTGAAACAGATACGGATTTTTGAAAAAATGATGCAACACAACAAATGCAACACACAAAACCCTAGAATCTAGTGGTCACCTAGGTCAAATCTCTAGACCGCTCCTAACTGCCAAAAGACAAGTCGCAGGATAAATCCTCCACTGCCTCTTTGTCCCTCTGTGGCCAGGTAAGTGCCAGGTAAGTGGGAAGGTACTCCACTACGTAAGTAGTGGGCCTAATTAATAACCACTAGCCTTCGACACACTTGCCTTAGACACCACAAGAAAACGCGGATAAGCAATGAATTACCCACGGCCTTCTTCTGTCCTAAGTGAGCGCGACGGTCCTTAGAGTCATCTCTAGATTTCTTTTAATTAATGAGGGTAAATGCGGATGCAAATTTTTCTATTTTCGGGGCTTACGAACGGTAATGAACTCCCCACCTAATCTTGATTTGGTCTTTACCCCTTAATGTCCTTATTAATTAAGCAAACAACCACAAAGATCAAAACAAGCACAATTTAATTTTGCTTTTTGCGCGGCGCTGCGATTTTTGCAAAGAAACCTGCACAAAATGTAATTTGGAGCAGATTTAGGAGAAGATACGAAAGTTAGAAAGTTACAGAGGAATTTTTGTGGAGTGATGACGTCATCACGCGGCGGAATAGCGGTGGGAGTCGCCTATTGCCGTGGAATCGTGGTCCTCTGGTGGGATCACTGCACGAAATTTTCACAGAATGTCCCTGTTCACTCCCCAAGCTCTCTGGATTTTTCAGAAAAATTTTTCCACAGCTCCAATGATTCTAGATTTCCTCGCATAACTCACAACAACTCGTATTAGTGTTTGCACGAATTTTGATCTAAAAATTGTAATGGAATAAATCTTTCAACTCAAATTTCAAAATATGAACAATTAGCGCACTATCCCCGGCAACGGCGCCATTTGATTGATCCGTATCTTTGTGTGTCGTTTTAGAAAATGAATAGAATTCACAATCAAAGAATATTTTGACCGCAATCAATAACGGTGTCGGATGTAGATTGTTAGTGAGTGCGGATCGTCCACAGGGACAGTGTAATCGTTCGTCTTTTGAATTAGATGAATTGAAACTTTAAAGAAAAGAAAATAAAACAATTCATGATTTATAGTTGATGTTAAAGAATTAGAAAATATAGATCTAATAACAAGAAAAAGATATAATCAAGAATTGAGAGTTTGATGATTTTTCCAACCAAATATCAAGAATCGAAATGAAGCTCATAGAAATCGATCGAATCTATAGATGGGATGCAATCTTATGATGACATATTCTTATCCTTCAATGAATTGATACTAGATCGATGATGATCGACGAGAATTAGAGATTTCTTATGAAACTAGGGTTTCATCTTATCCCTTGTTCTTTCATCGATATCATTCATATTCTAGCCTCCAGTAAATTCAAGAAACGATCGTAGATCCCTAATTTCGAGCGATAACAACCAAGAAAGCATTGCAACGAAAATAGGTCATCGATTCTTGAACTTGGTAGGGTTTACAAAACTCGTAGGACTTAAAAATCGTTTTAAGATTTGTTACATCATCATTCTATTGATCGTCTCGACTCCTTTACGAGTGGAGTTTTACTCAAACATCACAACAAGAACAACAATTACAAATTGAGATCGAATGATGATGCAAGAATTTAAAGAAAGCAAGATTAAAGAATTTCACCTTTTATTTATATCAACAATTTCATTACAATCGCTCAATAACTACAAGAGGAAGAACTCGATCGTCGATTTGGCTTCGCTCGTCTCCGTGAGTCGCGGATCGGCTTGGATCACTTGCTCGATTGAAGATCGGCTCGGCTCATAAAAGGTTGAAGGCTTCTCGCTTGATTGGTACTCGGGATCTTGAATTTGATTGGAATTAGGGTTAGGGTTTCGCACAAGTCTTGTCACTAAACTTGTGGAAGAAGATAAAGATAGAAATTTAGAATATGAGGAATTTGGAATATGGAATAAGTTTAACCCTAGGTCTAGGCTTCTATTTATAGATTTCCAAACCCTAGATCTAGGATTTCAAATTTTAAGTTTCCCTCCAAAAGTTTGTTGAGGAAATTTGAATTTCCCTCCAAACGTTTGTTGAGGAGAAGCTTCTAGATGTGATTAGTTAGGAGGGAGCTTATAGAATTAGTTTGTTAGGAGCTTATTCAAGATTAGCTTGCTTGATGATCTTTGCTGATCTGGCAGAAGACTCTGGAGAATTCTGGAATTTGACATGTCAAAATGAGGTGTACCCACTGAAAGAAGGATATTGCACTGAAAATGGGATGATGATGTGTCCAAGCCGCCGTGGAACCGCGGCGCAAGCCGATAAAGAGCCGCGGTTCCGCGGCTCTTTATGGGCCTTGGGCTTTGGTCTTTTCTGGTAATTCCCTCTATGATATTTGGGCCTTGTTTGATCTGTTGAATTTCATTTGGCCTTCTGTATTGCTACCAGCTTTCAGGTCTTTGAGTTGGCGTAATGTTTGATCAGCAAAATGACAATTTTGGATTTTCTTCTGGATTTTCCTGCACAATTTCTCGAAACAAGTGTTGCGCAATATAGGGATGATGCGATGCCATGATAAACACACAATTTCCTCAGAAATGTCAGTTTTAGAGTCTAACATATAAAATCTGATATTTTACGACTGATTTGCTAATATGTGCTATATGAATGCCGAACACTTCTAGATGAGTGCAAATGATAGGGAAATTGCCGTGTTAAAAATACATTATTTTCGACTGATCACTCTGTTGTTGCTATTTTCTGGGCATTTTTAAAACTGACTCAAGAGTTGAGTATTTTGAGGTTTATTTTGTAGTCGTTGATTCGATTGGAATTTTTAATTTCGTTGGGTTTTCCGGATATTTAGAAACTGTTAAAAATTTCGATACGACATCAATAACTCATTTTTTCCCCGATCCGGAAAATTTCCAAGTGTTCGATTTTTCCGCTTGTTTAAGAACGTCTAGATCGTGCAAGTTACGCAATGGACCCTCTAGAAGACAACAAACCTTAACTCGATTATGTGACCGTCTTGAACTGCCATTTGAACCTTAGGGTTTAGGGAAGTACGGCGTGCAACATGTGAGGCGTTGGATTGACCCTTCTACGGCTGGACCGTTGGTACTGTGGCATGTGATGGATGTTTTTAAACCCCCCCCTCAAGTGTTGAGAACCATTCGGGAAAAAGTTGGGTATTTGATCATTCGATCAGAAAGTTTAACATTGTCTATTTATCTGGAATGTGATACAATATTTGGAATCCACATCTAGTTATGTGATAACTAATTTGAATGTTATAAACATAGCAGTTTAATCTCAAATGATCGGTTGCCACAGAATTTTGATGCGATCAAAAGTCCGTTGCAATCACGTAGCATACACGGATATTCGCCGGTAAACTTAATAGACAGCCACGCCCCATAGCCCCGACGAAGTGACTGTAGGAGAACCCCTTCGCCAAAATTATCCGTTCGGGTGCTCGTGGCAGCGGTGTTCCGCCTTGGTGCACTTCGTTGACGGTATCGGGGGTGCGGCCGCCTACTAAAGTTTGCGACGAGCATTCGATCAGTTTTTCGGGAATCTTGTTGAATTGCCCGACTAGATATTGAAAAGTGTTTTCGATATAGAGACTAAAATGCGGGGTTTATAATTGTTAGGCATGTGATGTCTAAGGAATTCATTTGGTCAGGCATGCGATGTCTGAGGAGATTGCGGATTCCAACTGTTGTAGTTTTACACTTTTTTTTCTGTGACCATAAGTGTAATATGTGATATCGCCGGTTTCGTTGCTATATGTCAACAACAATTGGGATGTGCATATTTACTTACGTTGATGACATGTGATGTTATGTGTTGCTGGATATGTTATATTGGATCGTCGCGTTTTGAATAGCCGGGGGTTTTATGTGAGATGAGAGTTTTTATTTTCAATCATGTAAAATTTATTGTATGTAATATTCTTTTATTGGGGCACTTCCAGGTTGCAGAAGATTTCACCATTGTATATTATTTACTTTTCCGCACTAGGATAGACGCAAGGAGGAGAGCACATGTAACCGGGTTCTAGAGACCAGTGGGAGACCAACTTGAGGAGTCGAGTCCGGGTCTCCTAACTCTAGAATTGGTAGGGTTGCTTGCCGCTCTCGTAGGAGTCTAGGGGTGTGGGTTTGGCTATTCATCGCGACCGTAGAATCCGTGTTTTATACTGGCTCGTATTGAAAACACGGACGTCCTAGTATATCCAATGTTTCATATGTTTCTTCTGCTGCGATATCTGTGATGTGATCATTTGATATGTGATGATAGATACTGTATATGATATATATGATATATTATATAGACGTTACTTATGTTTTGCACTCGCGCTGGCCCTGCCCCGCTCTGTCGTTAGTTACGTAACCTAACGGTGCACGAGGGGACATCGAGGCGAATGCGGATGGCATAAGTGTACGTCGTATTTATCTATGATGTTTAGGTGATTTAAATGATGGGACTTCATTAATATGATTAATGAAATAAAAGAAACCTAAAAGATTTTGTGGAATCAAATTTTCAAAAACAGGTAGCTACAGTTCTTGTTTTGCATCGCGGTGTTCCTTATAGAACATCCTGCACCTTATTCGATAAGGATAGGGCCGAGATCCCTTCACCGGGAGTGACCCCTTTAGCAATAACTGGCAGATGCTACAACCCTCGGTTTGTCTTTTGATTGTTCCTATAGTTCTTGCTTTGAACAATGGTATATATGATATATCCTGCACCTCATTCGATGAGGAAAGGGCCGACGATCCCTTCACCGGGAGTGACCCCTTTAGCAAAACTAGAAAAGCCTAAAAACACTCCATTTCAAAATTCATTCGATCTTACAACGATATCAAGTTCATTACGCAATAGGTTTTCAGAAAAACCTGTCGTAGCCCTCCGTCATTTCAGATAAGTACTACTTAGTATTCGTGCTGCGGTAGTTCGGCATTCGTCAAGGCGTAGTGTGCGGTAGCTAACTAGTACTTATCTGCTTATGCATATGATGCAGATTGGATTAGGGTATTCGTACGGCGATGTTTGGCATTCGTCAAGGATCGTGCGGGTGGGTTTAATTCAATCAAGAAATGTACAGGTTGAACTTGACTAGCGCACTATGGGTTGTTTGGCATTCGTCAAGGTCATAGTACGTTAGGGGCAAAAGCATTACCGGGAATTTCAAGTGTTGAAATTTGCAATGAGATTGCATACCTTCTATGAGATAGTTGGATCCCGATACCCGCTGCGAGTAATTGTTACTCCTGGGAGAGTTTTACACATTACAATTAGCCGATCAAGTAGGTGTCTAGTAAGGTGTCAACGGGGTTACGCCTCTGGGAAAACGAGGTTTACTTTAATTAGGTCCGTGCGAAAGCACGGGGAACCTCCCTCAAAGTACCGACACTGGCCTGGCTGAAAGATTAGCGAACTTGTAGCGTGTAATTAATCCCGGCTAGTCTTTCCTTTTAGGGTTTGAAAGAAGATTTGATAAAAACTGTGGGAGCCATCCTGATTAGATAAAATAATAACCAATCTGATCTTGCAAGAGCCCACGCAGAGTGTTTTCTTCTCTCTCTCTCCAGGTAGCGACCATGTCACGCCTTAATCAAGATAATAATACGGATTTTTTGACCGAACCCGCTTGTTATACTGAGCTGGGGAACGTTTCTCCCGCTCCAACTTATAAATGTTATAAGACAGAGCAGGAAATTGGGGAATACCAGAATTCCCGTGCCACCCAAACAAAGAAAGTGCATGTTGATGCATCACCTTCGGGTGCGTTCATTACAGAGAACTGTTTCTCAAATGTCCTTTAAGTCCTGGGTATATGATACCGGATCAGGATCCCACATATGTAATATATTACATGGGCTACAGAAAGGTAGAGAACTTAGAACGGGTGATAAGATTCATGAGGCAGAAAATGGTGCAAGTGTTGCAGCCAAGTCTTTTAGTCACTGTCACCCTGTATTACCAGAATACATTGATTCTGAACAAATGTTATTAGATACCGAACCTGATATACAAAATCATATCAGTCTCTTTATTTAGATAAAAAAAGGATATAATTTTGTATTGTTGGATAATGTTTTGAACATTTCCTATATCAAGAGTTGATCTGTTCAGGCACGTTATCTAAAAGCATTGACGTTCTAAATCAAACTACAGCTCTTAGTATACAGAACACACACAAGAGGAAGAGTTCAGATATGAACGAATCCTTCTTGAGGTATTGTAGACTAGGTCATATCAATGCGACCCGACTAGCTAAGTTACATTAAGATGCATATTTAAATCAGTTTGAATTTACATCTTGTGAAACTTGCCAGTCATGTCACAAAGATAAAATGACCATAGCTCCGTTTATTGGAAACAGAGAAAGAGTTAGTAAACTCTTGGGATGATACATATTGATGTATGAAGGTCCCCTGTCTACAAATGCCAAGACCGGTTCTTTGTACTTCAATAAATTCTCTGATAATCTTTCGAGATTCAGACATATGTTCCTGTTGAAACTGTAGGGTTTCTAGGCACCCTAATGAGGTCTCACAAGGCATCAACCATGCCAATTTCAAAAGTTACGGTGCCGAGAAACCCTAGTGTACGGATCGTTGGCTAGATTTCTAGGCGAAAATGAAACTAGTTAACACTTAACTATAAGAATACGGAAATACAATCTTTGTAGATCCGGTCCTCCACCTCCATAGCTCCACAACGAAGTCCCCTCGCTGTCCTAGTGAATTCCAGAGCTCTAGCGTCGGCTTCATCGGAGAATAGGCGGGCTAGGTCATCGACGACGATGCCGAAGATGATCTACGTCGAGGCATCGCTAGATCAAGCTCCAACTTCACCAAGTCCAAAAACTTGTGAAGAGAACACACTCTACTACTTGGCAAGAGCTAGAGGATGAAGAAATAGGAAGTGGGTAGACTTTGGAATTGGATTTCTCACTTGTTTCATCAATCCACCATTGATGAAGTAAGGTTTCTTCATGAAGAAGAACAAGAGGAAGAAGATGATAAGTTATGACGATAATTCTAGAATAGAAAAGAATAATCATCCTTATCATAATCAAACCATAGTTAGGTGTAGAGAATTAACAAGGGTTAGTGAATGGTTGGCTTAAGACATGAAGACAAAATGGTCACTTAGGTCAAACCTTCATGAAGGTTCATAAACAAACAAAGAAAGCCACCATTATCTCTTCATTATTTTCTTTTGCTAAAATAAACAAAATGGATAAATGAAGCAAAAGAAACCCTAACCATTGACCAACCATGGTTTAATCCATACACCAAACTATCATGTATCATCAAACATGATACAATCAAATGTACAAATGTATATCACATATACAATGTGCACAATCCAAGTGAGAAAATCCATTTAAAGTGAACCAATACTAGTTAATGCAAAGTAATATATCAAATATATAATTTTGCATTAAATCATTAAATCAACACTTGATTCAATGATCCGGTCATGTCGCACACAACCGACTAGTATTCAATGTATCGGCTTATCGATTCAACGCTTGAATCGATAACTAGGTTATATCGCATACAACCATCCGACACATTGATCGCGAGAATGAAATACTGTATCACATACACGCATTATTCTCGGTCCCGCACATATCTCATATGCGCTCCTATTTCGTTTTGCTTGAGCCAGGAAACCTCTGTGTAGGACTCTAAAGACTCGTCAATACGCCGGCAGCAGATGATGATCATATCAAACACCCACAAGCCGCAAGCGGTATGCTAAACGTAACGGCCACCCGGGTATTGAGCGATCTGAAGATCGACGAGCAAGCCCGCTCACACTCCAGTGAATCCAACCAGTAACACTACCGTACAGTCCGGTCTGATCGTCTGATATGTCGCATATCTCGCCTAGGGGTGGTAAACGTCAGACCCCAATAGCTCGATAAGTCGTGTCGATATGAGGTCTATAACACTTCGAGAAACTACTGGTAACACTTACCAGTAAATCCCAGCAACCCTGGCCAAGGATTTCCTGTTATAGCCAATCGAACACAGCGCAACATCAACTCCCTATACCGGGAGAGACGAATCCCCTCCTATCGCTCATTGCCTCCATGTGACTCGGGACTGTACCCAAAAACCACCATTTTGCACGCCCTCTTAGACGTGGTAAGATGGAAATCAAAGCACAGTGTGAACCACACAAGACTCTATGACGATCTCGGGTCAACAGACTACTCTGTACCTGTGTCACCAGAGAACTGCCATCTGACGTGAGGTATAATACCATCTGGGAGTTCTCGGCGAGTCCGTCCAGTGTACCCAGTCTCTACTGAGCACCCGTATATCATCTCCGATGTCAAACACCAATGGATATGGGATTATCCATCGCCCATCTGTATGGGTCGAGAAGGTACACGCTAGTCTACTCTGGTATATCGATGCCCCGTCTCGATACACCCACGACTAGGGACTTTGAAGGATGTACTTATGGACTACCATGTCCCCACTAGTATGATCCGTATCATAGTCCAGGTAGTCAAGTACACATCCTAAGGGCTTTACCAACATGTAACAGAGAGACAATCAGTGTACACGTTAAGGTAAAGAGTAACCAGATAGCACACTATCATGTCGAGCAAGAAAGTCCTCCCTATATATGTCCCAGCATCCACTACAATATACATCCAATGTACAGTAATGGCCTCTAGGGCATACATATAACTACAATCTCCCACTTGCACTAGGGCCATCTGTAGCAGTGGTAGTAGTATCTCATACTCAACCATCCCATAAAAGTCTCTCTCTGGGAACAGGCCTTTGTGAGTGGATCCGCTGTGTTGTCCTCTGAGTCTACTCTCCTAATCTCGATCACTTAGAGATCAACCATCTCCATGATCAAGTGATACTGCCTTAGAATATGTCTGGATCACTGATGGGACCTGCGTTCCTTGGCATAAGCCACAACTCCATTGTCTCACAATGGGAGGAACATAGTTCATCTCATGAACCTATATACACCCAAACAGCCTCTTTGGTAGCATCTTAAGTAGCGATGTATCCTGCCTTTATCGTCTAGTATGTCACGGTATCTAGCTTGGAACTCTTCCAACATACCGTCCCTTTACTGAGGGTAAAGACAATGCCTGCGACTGACATTCAGTCGTCTTTATCACCCTGGAACACTTCCAGTGATTCTCCCTAGGATCGATTGATACCTTCTCACTACAACTAGTGAGTATTCTAACATCCAATTAGACCTATCTCATAGATCCAAAACTCAGGATTTAGGAGGTATCATTTTGATCCTACACGGAGAATCTTTGTGATAAACGGAGATTGATCGAGCGCAGCATAAGAAACTCCTTTCTTATCAAGAGTATGTCATCCACGTACTCTACGAGGATCGTCACCATACTCCCTACTACCTTTTTGTTTATACAAGGTTCATCTACCATTTTGATGATGTCAACTTCTTTGACTAATCCATCAAAACAGATGTTCCAACTCCGCGATGCCTGCTTTATCCTATAAAGCATCTTGCACACGTTTCCGCTTCTCCCACTGTCTACGAAGCCCTCTGGCTGTGTGCTTATAGACACTCTCTTCTAAACATCATTTAGAAAAGCTGTCATGACACCCAACCACCAGATATCGTAGTCATGGTATGTTGCCGTGGCAAGTAGGATCTGGATGGACTTAAGCATAGCTACTTAGAAAAGGTTTCATCATCATCCATACCTGGTCAATGATGTAGACCTTTAACATGTCTAGCTTTGAAAGTCTCAACTCTTCCATGTACACCAAGTAATCGTCTCAAGATATACTTGCTCCTGATGGGGATTTAACCCTTCAGATATAGCAACCAAAGTCCATACTTTGTTGGTGTATAAGGATTCCATCTCAGATCGATAAGCATCCAGCCATTCTTACATAGTCACTACTCTCGATGGCCTGCTCGAAACTAGTTGGGTCATCATCTCATGATGCAATCCTCGCTCCCACTGTCATAGAGAAACCGAAGTATCTCTCAGGTGGGTGAGGAACCCTACTAGATCGGCGGAGAGGCTGAGGTTCGTTGGAATCTACTGAATCCTTTGGTTCTATCAAATTATGTGCTGTAGTTTGTATAGCTGGAACATTTCCAGTTCTACATTACAGACCTAGCCTCGAGCTTGTCCGGATTTTGCTTTTAGACATAGGCCGGACAACCCTAAATCTTAACTAGCTTAAGACATGGGCTCTTCCCTTTCCATATCTCATATGGAGTGGTAGGCAACTGATTTGATTCGAACCTATTCAATAGGTATGCAGCTTCTCAAGTGCATAACCCCTAAAAGGAAATAGGTAACTCAGTAATACTCATCATAGAGCACACCATATCATATAGGGTGAGATAGCTCCGCCCCGATATACCATCGTGCTATGGTGTATACGGAGGAGTAATGCTGAGAGAGAATCTCATTCTCCTTTAGAATAGTCCAGGATTTCCATGCTCAAGTATTCTCCTTCTTGATCACATCAAAGGACATAATACTTATACCCGTATTTTGGTTTTCTACTTCTAACTTATATTCTGTGAATATCTCAAAAGGTTCGGACATGTGTTTCAACAGGAACATATGACTGAATCTTGAGAGATTATCAGAGAATGTAACGAAGTACAAAGAACCGGTCTTGGCATGTGTAGACAGGGGACCTACATACATCAACATGTATCATCCCAAGAGTTTACTAACTCTTTCTCTGTTTCCAATAAACAGAGCTAGTGTCATTATATCTTTGTGACATGACTGGCAAGTTTCACAAGATGTAAATTCAAACTGATTTAAATATGCATCTTTATGTAACTCTAGCTAGTCGGGTCACATTGATCTGACCTAGTCTACAATACCTCAAGAAGGAATCGTTCAATTCTGAACTCTTCCTCTTTTGTGTGTTCCATATACTAAGAACTGTAGTTTGATTTAGAACTTCAATGCTTTTAGATAACGTGCCTGAACCGATCAACTTTTGATATAGGAAATGTTCAAAACATTATCCATCAATACAAAATTATATCATTTCTTTACTAATAAATAGAGTGATATGATTTTGTATATCAGGTTCGGTATCTAATAACATTCGTTCAGAATCAATGTATTTGTAATACAGGGTGACAGTGACCAACTGACTTGGCTGCAACACTTGCCCCGTTTTCTGCCTCATGAAACTTATCACCCGTTCTCAGTTTTCTACCTTTCTGCAGCCCTATGTAACAGATTACATATCTGGTATCACATACCCAGGACGTAAAGGATACTGAGAAACAGTTCTCTGTAATGAACACACCCGAAGATGATGCATCAGCATGCACTCTCTTCGTTTGGGCGGCACGGGAATTCTGGTAATCCCCAATTTCCTGCTCTGTCTTATAACAATTATAAGTTAGAGCAGGACCAACGTTCCCCAGCTCAGTATAACAAGCGGGTTCGGTCAATATTCCGTTTTATTATCTTGATTAAGGCGTGATATGGTCGCTACCTCGATAGAGAGAGAAGAAAACACTCAGCGTGCGCTCTGTCAATAATAGATTGGTTATTATTTTATCTAATCAGGATGGCTCCCACTGCTTTTTATCAAATCTTCCTTCAAACCCTAAAAGGAAAGACTAGCCTGGATTAATTACACACTACAAGTTCGCCAATCTTTCAGCCAGGCCAGTGTCGGTACTTTGAGGGAGGTCCCCCGTGCTTTCGCACGAACCTAATTAATGTAAACCTCGTTTTCCCAGAGGCATAACCTCGTTGACACCTTTCTAGACACCTACTTGATCGGCTAATTATAATGTATAAAACTCTCCCAGGAGTAACTCTTACTCGCAGCGGGTATCGGGATCCAACTATCTCATAGAAGGTATGCAATCTCATTGCAAATTTCAACACTTGAAATTCTCGATAATCTTTTTCCCCTAACGTGCCATGACCTTGACGAAAGCCAACAAACCATAGCCCGCTAGTCAAGTTCAACCCGTACATTTCTTGATCGAATTAAACCCACCCGCACGACCCTTGACGAAAGCCAACAAAGCCGCACGACTACCCTAATCCAATCGCATCGTATGCTGCAGATAAGCAGCATATAGCTACCGCACACTGTACCTTGACGAAAGGCAACAAATGCAGCACGAATACTATATACAACTTATCTGAAATGTCGGAGGGCTACGACAGGTTTTTCTGAAAACCTATTGCGTAATGAACTTGATATCGTTGTAGGATCGAATGAATTTTGAAATGGAGTGTTTTTGAGGCTTTTCTAGTTTTGCTAAAGGAGTCACTCCCGGTGAAGGGATCGTCGGTCCTTTCCTCGTCGAATGAGGTGCGGGATATATCATATATATCACTGTGCAAAGCAAAAACACTTAAAAGCAATCAAAAGACAAACCGAGTGTGTAGCATCTGCCAGTTATTGCTAAAGGAGTCACTCCCGGTGAAGGGGTCTCGGTCCTTTCCTCATCGAATAAGGTGCAGGATATATCATATATACTGCTGTGCAAAGCAAGAACTGTAGCTACCTGTTTTATTTTGAAATTCAATTCTACAACATCTTAGGTTTCTTTTATTTCATTAATCTCATTAATGAAGTCCCATCATTTAAGTTACCTAAACATCACAGATAAATACGACGTACACTTATGCCATCCGCATTCGCCTCGATGTCCCCTCGTGCACCGTTAGGTTAGGTAACTAACGGCAGAGCAGGGCAGGGCTAGCGCGGGTGTAAAACATAAGTAACGCCTATATAATATATCATATATACTATATACTGTATCTGTCACAGAACATCACATGATCACATAACAGATATCGCAGCAGAAGAATCATATGAAATATTGGATATACTAGGACGTCCGTGTTTTCAATACGAGCCAGTATAAAACACGGATTCCACGGTCGCGATGAATAGCCAAACCCACACCCCTAGACCCCTACGAGAGCGGCAAGCAACCCTACCAATTCTAGAGTTAGGAGACCCGGACTCGACTCCTCGAGTTGGTCTCCCAGTGGACTCCAAAACCTGGTTACTTGTGCTCCCCTCCTTGGGTCTATCCTAGTGCGGAAAAGTAAATAATATACAAAAGGTGACAACTTCCGCAACCTGGAAGCGCCCCAATAAAAGAATATTACATACAAGTTTTTACATGAATGAAAATGAAAAACACTCATCTCACATAAAAACCCCCGGCTATTCAAACACGACGATCCAATATAACATATCCAGCAACACATAACATCACATGTCATCAACGTAAGTAAATATGCGCATCCCAATTGTCGTTGACATATAGCAACGAAATCGGCGATATCACATATTACACTTACGGTCACAGAAAAGAAAGTGTAAAACTACAACAGTTGGAATCCGCAACCACCTCAGACATCGCATGCCTGACCAAATGAATTACTTAGACATCGCATGCCTAACAATTATAAACCCCGCATTTTAGTCTCAAAATCGAAAACTCTTTTCAATATCAAGTCGGTCAATTCAACAGGATTCCCGACATCCTGATCAAATGCTCGTCGCAAACTTCAGTAGGCGGCCGCACCCCCGATGCAGTCGACGAAGTGCACCAAGGCGGAACACCGCTGCCGCGAGCACCCGATCGGATGCTTTCGGCGACGGGGTTCTCCTACAGTCACTTGGTCGGGGCTATGGGGTGAGGCTGTCTATTAAGTTTACCCGGCGAGTATCCGCGTACGCTACGTGATTGCGACGGACTTTTGATCACATCAAAATTCCGTGGCAACCGATCAAGTGAGACTAAACTGCTATGTTTATAACATTCATTCAGTTATCTCATAACTTCTTATGAATTCCAATTATTGTATCCCATTCTAGATAAACAGAAAATGTTAAACTTTTCGATCGAACAATCGAACACCCAAGTTTTCCCGATACAGCTCAACACATGAAATAAGTCTAACAACATTCAGTTCGTGCCTCAGTACCAACGGTCCAGCCGTAGAAGGGTCAAGCCAACGCCTCACATGTGGCACGCCGTACTGCCCCAAACCCGAAGGTTCAAAGGGCAGTTCAAGACGGTCACATAATCGAGTTAAGGTTTGTTGTCTTCTAGAGGGTCCATCGCGTTACTTGCACTACTTAGAACGTCGTTAAACCACGGAAAAATCCAACACTTGGAAATTTCCCGACAGGGGAAAAATTGGGTATTTATATCCGGTCGAACTTTTTAACATATTCTAAAATTTATCTGGAAAGCCACACAGACAAAATTTGATACTCCGATCAAAACAGCGAATCCCCAAAACAACTCCAGAAAATTCAACTCTTGAATAAATTTTAAAAATACCCAGAGAACTCAGCACCTGAAACAATGAATTACTGTGCAAACAGTTAGGGCTGACGTCATCAATCTGCCGCGGAACCGCCGCCTAAGGCAGGCTTCTGCCGCGGTTCCGCCGCATCTTGCACTGTTCATGACCCCAATTTTGCGCCGTAATTCTTAGATTTCCCTGCTGGGTTTTCTGCATATTTTTAATTTGAAAAAATCCCAGTTTTTGAAAAAAGGACAGAGAGCATGTTTCGAGTTCGGGTTTTGGTTCGATCGGACTTCAAATTGCGTCTAGACTTCGCCTAAAGCTCTAGCTAGGCTCTGATACCACTGTAGGGTTCCTAGGCACCCTAATGAGGTCTCACAAGGCATAAACCATGCCAATTTCAAAAGTTACGGTGCCGAGAAACCCTAGTGTACGGATCGTTGGCTAGATTTCTAGGCGAAAATGAAACTAGTTAACACTTAACTACAAGAATATGGAAATACAACCTTTGTAGATCCGGTCCTCCACCTCCATAGCTCCGTAACGAAGTCCCCTCGCTGTCCTAGTGAATTCCCGGGCTCTAGCGTCGGCTTCATCGAAGAATAGGCGGGCTAGGTCATCGACGACGATGCCGAAGATGATCTACGTCGAGGCATCGCTAGATCAAGCTCCAACTTCACCAAGTCCAAAAACTTGTGAAGAGAACACACTCTACTACTTGGCAAGAGGTAGAGGATGAAGAAATAGGAAGTGGGTAGACTTTAGAATTGGATTTCTTACTTGTTTCATCAATCCACCATTGATGAAGTAAGGTTTCTTCATGAAGAAGAAGAAGAGGAAGAAGTTGATAAGTTATGATGATAATTCTAGAATAGAAAAGAGTAATCATCCTTATCATAATCAAACCATAGTTAGGTGTAGAGAATTAACAAGGGTTAGTGAATGGTTGGGTTAAGACATGAAGACAAAATGGTCACTTAGGTCAAACCTTCATGAAGGTTCATAAACAAACAAAGAAAGCCACCATTATCTCTTCATTATTTTCTTTTGCTAAAATAAACAAAATGGATAAATGAAGCAAAAGAAACCCTAACCATTGACCAACCATGGTTTAATCCATACACCAAACTATCATGTATCATCAAACATGATACAATCAAATGTACAAATGTATATCACATATACAATGTGCACAATCCAAGTGAGAAAATCCATTTAAAGTGAACCAATACTAGTTAATGCAAAGTAATATATCAAATATATAATTATGCATTAAATCATTAAATCAACACTTGATTCAATGATCCGGTCATGTCGCACACAACCGACTAGTATTCAATGTATCGGCTTATCGATTCAACGCTTGAATCGATAACTAGGTTATATCGCATACAACCATCCGACACATTGATCGCGAGAATGAAATACGGTATCACATACACGCATTATTCTCGGTCCCGCACATATCTCATATGCGCTCCTATTTCGTTTCGCTTGAGCCAGGAAACCTCTGTGTAGGACTCTAAAGACTCGTCAATACGCCGGCAGCAGATGATGATCATATCAAACACCCACAAGCCGCAAGCGGTCTGCTAAACGTAACGGCCACCCGGGTATTGAGCGATCTGAAGATCGACGAGCAAGCCCGCTCACACTCCAGTGAATCCAACCAGTAACACTACCGTACAGTCCGGTCTGATCGTCTGATATGTCGCATATCTCGCCTAGGGGTGGTAAACGTCAGACCCCAATAGCTCGATAAGTCGTGTCGATATGAGGTCTATAACACTTCGAGAAACTACTGGTAACACTTACCAGTAAATCTCAGCAACCCTGGCCAGGGATTTCCTGTTATAGCCAATCGAACACAGCGCAACATCAACTCCCTATACCGGGAGAGACGAATCCCCTCCTATCGCTCATTGCCTCCATGTGACTCGGGACTGTACCCAAAAACCACCGTTTTTCACACCCTCTTGGACGTGGTAAGATGGAAATCAAAGCACAGTGGGAACCACACAAGACTCTATGACGATCTCGGGTCAACAGACTACTCTGTACCAGTGTCACCAGAGAACTGCCATCTGACGTGAGGTATAATACCATCTGGGAGTTCTCGGCGAGTCCGTCCAGTGTACCCAGTCTCTACTGAGCACCCGTATATCATCTCCGATGTCAAACACCAATGGATATGGGATCATCCATCGCCCATCTGTATGGGTCGAGAAGGTACACGCTAGTCTACTCTGGTATATCGATGCCCCGTCTCGATACACCCACGACTAGGGACTTTGAAGGATGTACTTATGGACTACCATGTCCCCACTAGTATGATCCACATCATAGTCCAGGTAGTCAAGTACACATCCTAAGGGCTTTACCAACATGTAACAGAGAGACAATCAGTGTACACGTTAAGGTAAAGAGTAACCAGATAGCACACTATCATGTCGAGCAAGAAAGTCCTCTCTATATATTTCCCAGCATCCACTACAATATACATCCAATGTACAGTAATGGCCTCTAGGGCATACATATAACTAACAGAAACACAAGTCCGAACCTTTTGAGATATTCACAGAATATAAGTTAGAAGTAGAGAACCAACAACGGGTATAAATATTATGTCCTTTGATTTGATCAAGGAGGAGAATACTTGAGCACGGGATTCCTGGACTATTCTAAGAATGAGATTCTCTCTCAGCATTACTCCTCCGTATACACCTCAGCACCTCGGTGTATCGGGGCGGATCAATAGCACCCTATGTTATATGGTGTGCTCTATGTTGAGTACTACTAAGTTTCCTATTTCCTTTTAGGGAGTTATGCACTTATGAAGTTGCATACCAATTGAATAGGGTTCCGATCAAATCAGATGCCTACCATTTCATATGAGATATGGAAAGGGAAGAGCCCATCTCTTAAGTTAGTTAAGATTTAGGGTTGTCCGGCCTATGTCTAAAAGCAAAATCCGGACAAGCTCGAGGCAAAGTCAGATCTGTGGAAGTTTGTTGGATATCCCAAGCATACGTAAGGGAATATCTTCTACCTAACCGAGGAACAAAAATGTTTTGTTTCTCAGCATGCTGCCTTTGTGAAAGGGAATTTCTTGTTAAGAAATTATTGGTCATGAGGTGGAACTGGAAACAGTTCCAGCTATACAAACTGTAGCTGATGATTTGGTAGAACCAAAGGATTCAATAGCAACCAACGAACCTCAGCCTCTCCGCCGATCTAGTAGGTTTCCTCACCCACCTGAGAGATACCTCGATTTCTCTATGACAGTGGGAGTAAGGATTGCATCATGAGATGATAACCCAACTAGTTTCAAGCTGGACATCAGGAGTGTGACTCTGTAAGAATGGCTGGATGTTTATCGATCTGAGATGTAATCCTTGTACACAAACAAAGTATGGACTTTGGTTGCTTTATCTGAAGGGTTAAATCCCCATCAGGAGCAAGTATATCTTGAGAAGATTACTTGGTGTACATGGAAAAGTTGAGACTTTCAAAGCTAGACTTGTTAAAGGTTTGCATTACAGACCAGTTATGGCTTATAATGAAACCTTTTTCTAAGTAGCTGTGCTTAAGTCCATCCAGATCCTACTTGCTACGGCTACATACCATGACTACGATATCTGGCGGTTGGGTGTCTTGACTGCTTTTCTAAATGATGATTTGGAAGAAAGCGTCTATAAGTACACAGCCAGAGGGATTCGTAGACTATGGGAGCAGCGGAAACGTATGCAAGATGTTTTATGTGATAAAGCAGGCATCGCGGAGTTGGAACATCTGTTTTGATGAGCTAGTCAAAGAGTTTGACATCATCAAAATGGTAGATGAACCTTGTATATACAAAAGGTTGTAGGAAGTATACTGGTGATCCTCGTAGAGTACGTGGATGACATACTCTTGATAGGGAAGGAGTTTCCTATGCTACGCTCGGTCAATCTCCGCTAATCACAAGGATTCTCCTTATAGGATCATAATGATACCTCCTGAATCCTGGATTTTGGAACTATGAGATAGATCTAATTGGATGTTAGGAAACTCACTAGTTGTAGTGAGAAGGTATCAATTGATCCTGGGGAGAATCACTGGAAAAGTTCCAGAGTGATAAGGATGACTTAATATCAGTCACAGGCATTGTCTTTACCCTCGGTAAAGGGACGGTATGTTGGAAGAGTTCCAAGCTAGATACCGTGGCATACTAGACGATAAAGGCTAGATACATCGCTACCAAAGATGCTACCAAAGAGGAAGTCTGGGTGTATATTAGTTCATGAGATGAACTTTGTTCCCTCCAATGTGTGACAATGGAGTTGTGGTTTATGCTGAGGAACGCCCGTCCCATCAGTGATCCAGACATATTCTTAGGCAGTATCACCTGATCATGGAGATGGTTGATTTCCAGGGGATCGAGGTTAGGAGAGTAGACTCAGAGGACAACACGGCGGATCCACTCACGAAGGCCTTTTCCCAGAGAGACTTTTATGGGATGGTTGAGTATGAGATACTACAACCACTGCTATCAGACGGCCCTAGTGCAAGTGGGAGATTGTTAGTTATATGTGTAGGGTTCCTAGGCACGCTCAAGAGGTCTCACAAGGCATCGAACATGCCAATTTCAAATTTTACGGTCCCTACAAACCCTAAACTACGGATCGTTGGCTAGATTTCTAGGCGAAAAGGCTAACTAGTTAACACTTAACTACAAGATACGGAAATACAACCTTTGTAGATCCGGTGCTCCACCTCCATAGCTCCGCAACGAGGTCCTCTCCGCTGTCCAAATCAAATCCGGGCTCTAGCGTCGGCTTCGTCGGAGAATGGGCAAGCTAGGTCGTCGATGTCCATGCCGAAGATGATCTACGTCGAGGCATCGCTAAATCAAGCTCCGACTTCACCAAGTCAAGAAACTTGTGAAGAAAACACACTCTACTACTTGGCAAGAGGTAGAGGATGAAGAAATAGGAAGTGGGTAGACTTTAGTTTTGGATTTCTCACTCATTTCCATCACTTGCCATTGATGGGCAAGCTTTCTTCACTTGAAGAAAATGGAAGAAGAAGAAGGAAATTGTTATGATAAGTTAATTAGAAAATAGAAAATAAAAGAATACTTATCATCAACAACCATGGTCAAGTGTAGAGATTAAACTAGGGTTAATGGAGTGGTTAGGGTTAAGCATGAGACAAAATGGTCACTTTGGTCAAAGTCTTCATGAAGCTTCAACAAGCTTCCAAATAAAGCCACCATTTTGCTTTATGTATATCATTTTCCAAAATGAATAAACAAATAAATAAATAGATATGAAAATGAAAACCCTAACCATTACATAACCATGGTTTAAACTTTACACAAAACACAAGTTAGCATGCATCATCAAACATGATACATACAAGTGTACAAAAGTATATCACATATACAATGTGCACAAAACAAGTGAGAAAATCCATTTAAAGTGAACCAATACTAGTTAGTGCAAAGTAATATATCAAATATATAATTATGCATTAAATCATTAAATCAACACTTGATTCAATGAACCGGTCATGTCGCACACAACCGACTAGTATTCAATGTATCGGTTTATCGAATCAACGCTTGAATCGATAACTAGGTTATATCGCATACAACCTTTCCGATACATTCATCGCGAGAATGGAATGCGGCATCACATACACGCATTATTCTCGGTCCCTCACATATCTCATATGCGCTCCTATTTCGTTTCGCTTGAGCCAGGAAACCTCTGTGTAGGACTCTAAAGACTCGTCAATACGCCTGCAGCAGGTGATGATCATATCAAACACCCACAAGCCGCAAGCGGTCTGCTAAACGTAACGGCCACTCGGGTATTGAGCGATCTGAAGATCGACGAGCAAGCCCGCTCACACTCCAGTGAATCCGACCAGTAACACTACCGTACAGTCCGGTCTGATCGTCTGATATGTCTCATATCTTGCCTAGGGGTGGTAAACGTCAGACCCCAATAGCTCAATAAGTCGTGTCGATATGAGGTCTATAACTATTCGAGAAACTACTGGTAACACTTACCAGTAAATCTCAGCAACCCTGGCCAGGGATTTCCTGTTATAGCCAATCGAACACAGCGCAACATCAACCCCCTATACCGGGAGAGACGAATCCCCTCCTATCGCTCATTGCCTCCATGTGACTCGGGACTATACCCAAAAACCACCGTTTTGCACGCCCTCTTGGACGTGGTAAGATGGAAATCAAAGCACAGTGGGAACCACACAAGACTCTATGACGATCTCGGGTCAACAGACTACTCTGTACCAGTGTCACCAGAGAACTGCCATCTGACGTGAGGTATAATACCATCTGGGAGTTCTCGGCGAGTCCGTCCAGTGTACCCAGTCTCTACTGAGCACCCGTATATCATCTCCGATGTCAAACACCAATGGATATGGGATCATCCATCGCCCATCTGTATGGGTTGAGAAGGTACACGCTAGTCTACTCTGGTATATCGATGCCCCATCTCGATACACCCACGACTAGGGACTTTGAAGGATGTACTTATGGACTACCATGTCCCCACTAGTATGATCCACATCATAGTCCAGGTAGTCAAGTACAGATCCTAAGGGCTTTACCAACATGTAACAGAGAGACAAACAGTATACACGTTAAGGTAAAGATCAACCAGATAGCATACTATCATGTCGAGCAAGAAAGTCCTTCCTATATACGTCCCAGCATCCACTACAATATACATCCTATGTATAGTAATGGCCTCTAGGGCATACATATAACTAACAATCTTCCACTTGCACTAGGGCCATCTGATAGCAGTGGTTGTAGCATCTCATACTCAACCATCCCATAAAAGTCTCTCTCTGGGAACAGGCCTTTGTGAGTGGATCCGTTGTGTTGTCCTCAGAATCTACTCTCCTTACCTCGATCACCCTGGAGATCAACTATCTCCATGATCAGGTGATGCGGCCTCATAATACGCCTGGGTCACTGATGGGACGGGTGTTCCTTGGCATAAGCCACAACTCCATTGTCACACAATAGGAGGAACATAGTTCATTTCATGAACCAATATACACCCAAACAGCCTCTTTGGTAGCATCTTAAGTAACGATGTATCCTGCCTTTATCGTCTAGTATGTAGCGGTATCTAGATTGGAACTCTTCCAACATACCGTCCCTCCACTGAGGTAAAGACAATGCCTGTGACTGACATTCAGTCGTCTTTATCACCCTGGAACCCTTCCAGTGATTCTCCCCAGGATCGGTTGATACCGTCTCACTACAACTAGTGAGAGTCCTAACATCCAATTAGATCTATCTCATAGATCCAAAATCCAGGATTTAGTAGGTATCACTTTGATCCTTTGTGGAGAATCATTGTGATAAGTGGAGATTGATCGAGCGTAGCATAGGAAACTCCTTCCCTATCAAGAGTATGTCATCCACGTACTCTACGAGGATCGTCACCATACTCCCTACTACCTTTTTGTTTATACAAGGTTCATCTACCATTTTGATGATGTCAAACTCTTTGACTAACTCACCAAAACTGATGTTCCAACTCCGCGATGCCTGCTTTATCCTATAAAGCATCTTGCACACGTTTCCGCTGCTCCCACTGTCTACGAAGCCCTCTGGCTGTGTACTTATAGACGCACTCTTCTAAAACATCATTTAGAAAAGCAGTCATGACACCCAACCACCAGATATCGTAGTCATGGTATGTAGCCGTGGCAAGTAGGATCTGGATGGACTTAAGCATAGTCACTTGAAAAGGTTTCATCATGATCCACGCCTGGTCGATGACGAAAAGCTTTAACAAGTCTAGCTTTGAAAGTCTCAACTTTTCCATCTACACCAAGTAATCTTCTCAAGATATACTTGCTCCTGATGGGGATTTAACCCTTCAGATATAGCAACCAAAGTCCATACTTTGTTGGTGTATAAGGATTCCATCTCAGATCACTAAGCATCCAGCCATTCTTACAGAGTCTTACTCCTGATGGCCAGCTCGAAACTAGTTGGGTCATCATCTCATGATGTAATCCTCGCTCCCACTGTCATAGAGAAACCGAAGTATCTCTCAGGTGGGTGAGGAACCCTACTAGATCGGCGGAGAGGCTGAGGTTCGTTGGAATCTACTGAATTCTTTGGTTCTATCAAATCATGTGCTGTAGTTTGTATAGCTGGAACATTTCCAGTTCTACATTACAGACCTTGCCTCGAGCTTGTCCGGATTTTGCTTTTAGACATAGGCCGGACAACCCCAAATCTTAACTAACTTAAGACATGGGCTCTTCCCTTTCCATATCGCATATGAAGTGGTAGGTAACTGATTTGATTCGAACCTATTCAATAGGTATGCAGCTTCTCAAGCGCATAACTCCCTTAAGGAAAAAGGTAACTCAGTAGTACTCATCATAGAGCACACCTTATCATATAGGGTGTGATTGCTCCGTCCCGATATACCATCGTGCTATGGTGTATACAGAGGAGTAATGCTGAGAGAGAATCTCATTCTACTTTAGAATAGTCCAGTATTTCCGTGCTCAAGTATTCTCCTCCTTGATCACATCAAAGGACATAATACTTATACCCGTGTTTTGGTTCTCTACTTCTAACTTATATTCTGTGAATATCTCAAAGGGTTCGGACTTGTGTTTCAACAGGAACATATGTCTGAATCTTGAGAGATTATCAGAGAATGTAATGAAGTACAAAGAACCGGTCTTGGCATGTGTAGACAGGGGACCTACATACATCAACATGTATCATCCCAAGAGTTCACTAACTCTTTCTCTGTTTCCATTAAACAGAGCTATGGTCATCTTATCTTTGTGACATGACTGGCGTGTTTCACAAGATATAAATTCAAACTGATTTAAATATGCATCTACATGTAACTTCATCTAGTCGGGTCACATTGACATGACCTAGTCTACAATGCCTCAAGAAGAATTCGTTCATTTCTGAACTCTTCCTCTTGTGTGTGTTCCGTATACTAAAGAACTGTAGTTTGATTTAGAACATCAATGCTTTTAGATAACGTGCCTGAACCGATCAAATTTTGATATAGGAAATGTTCAAAACATAATCCAACCATACAAAATTTTATCATTTCTTTACTAATAAAGAGACTGATATGATTTTGTATATCAGGTTCGGTATCTAATAACATTCGTTCAGAATCAATGTATTGTAATACAGGGTGACAGTGACCAACAGACTTGGCTGCAACTCTTGCCCCGTTTTCTGCCTCATGAAACTTATCACCCGTTCTCAGTTCTCTACCTATCTGTAGCCCTATGTAACAGATTACATATCTGGGATCCTGATCCGGTATCACATACCCAGGATGTAAAGGATGCTGAGAAACAGTTCTGTATAATGAACACATCCGAAGATGATGCATCAGCATGCACTCTCTTCGTTTCGACGGCACGGGAATTCTGGTAATCCCCAATTTCCTGCTCTGTCTTATAACAATTATAAGTTGGAGCGGGACCAACGTTCCCCAGCTCAGTATAATAAGCGGGTTCGGTCAATAATCCGTATTATTATCTTGATTAAGGCGTGATATGGTCGCTACCTGGAGAGAGAGAGAAGAAGACACTCAGCGTGCGCTCTGTCAAGAATAGATTGATTTTTATTTTATCTAATCAGGATGGCTCCCACTTCTTTTTATCAAATCTTCCTTCAAACCCTAAAAGGAAAGACTAGCCGGGATTAATTACACACTACAAGTTCGCCAATCTTTCAGCCAGGCCAGTGTCGGTACTTTGAGGGAGGTCCCCCGTGCTTTCGCACGAACCTAATTAATGTAAACCTCGTAACCCCGTTGACACCTTTCTAGACACCTACTTGATCGGCTAATTGTAATGTATAAAACTCTCCCAGGAGTAACACTTACTCGCAGCGGGTATCGGGATCCAACTATCTCATAGAAGGTATGCAATCTCATTGCAAATTTCAACACTTGAAATTCCCGATAATATTTTGCCCCTAACGTGCTATGACCTTGACGAAAGCCAACAAACCATAGCCCGTTAGTCAAGTTCAACCCGTACATTTCTTGATTGAATTAAACCCACCCGCACGACCCTCGACGAAAGACAATAAAGCCGCACGACTACCCTAATCCAATCGCATCGTATGCTAGCAGATAAGCAGCATATAGCTACCGCACACTGCACCTTGACGAAAGCCAACAAATGCAGCACGAATACTATATACAACTTATCTGAAATGACGGAGGGCTACGACAGGTTTTTCTGAAAACCTATTGCGTAATGAACTTGATATCGTTGTAGGATCGAATGAATTTTTAAAATGGAGTGCTTTTGAGGCTTTTCTAGTTTTGCTAAAGGAGTCACTCCCGGTGAAGGGATCGTCGGTCCTTTCCTCGTCGAATGAGGTGCGGGATATATCATATATATCACTGTGCAAAGCAAAAACACTTAAAAGCAATCAAAAGACAAACCGAAGGTTGTAGCATCTGCCAGTTATTGCTAAAGGAGTCACTCCCGGTGAAGGGATCTCGGTCCTTTCCTTATCGAATAAGGTGCAGGATATATCATATATACCTCTATGCAAAGCAAGAACTGTAGCTACCTGTTTTATTTTGAAATTCGATTCTACAACATCTTAGGTTTCTTTTATTTCATTAATCACATTAATGAAGTCCCATCATTTAAGTACCTAAACATCACAGATAAATACGACGTACACTTATGCCATCCGCATTCGCCTCGATGTCCCCTCGTGCACCGTTAGGTTAGGTAACTAACGACAGAGCGGGGCAGGGCTAGCGCGGGTGTAAAACATAAGTAACGTCTATATAATATATCATATATACTATATACTGTATCTATCACAGAACATCACATGATCACATCACAGATATCGCAGCAGAAGAATCATATGAAATATTGGATATACCAGGACGTCCGTGTTTTCAATACGAGCCAGTATAAAACACAGATTCCACGGTCGTGATGAATAGCCAAACCCACACCCCTAGACCCCTACGAGAGCGGCAAGTAACCCTACCAATTCTAGAGTTAGGAGACCCGGACTCGACTCCTCGAGTTGGTCTCCCACTGGACTCCAGAACCCGGTTACTTGTGCTCCCCTCCTTGGGTCTATCCTAGTGCGGAAAAGTAAATAATATACAAAAGGTGACAACTTCCGCAACCTGGAAGCGCCCCAATAAAAGAATATTACATACAAGTTTTTACATGAATGAAAATGAAAAACACTCATCTCACATAAAAAACCCCGGCTATTCAAACACGACGATCCAATATAACATATCCAGCAACACATAACATCACATGTCATCAACGTAAGTAAATATGCGCATCCCAATTGTCGTTGGCATATAGCAACTAAACCGGCGATATCACATATTACACTTACGGTCACAGAAAAGAAAGTGTAAAACTACAACAGTTGGAATCCGCCACCTCCTCAGACATCACATGTCTGACCAAATGAATTTCTTAGACATCGCATGCCTAACAATTATAAACCCCGCATTTTAGTCTCAAAATCGAAAACACTTTTCAATATCAAGTCGGGCAATTCAACAAGATTCCCGACATCCTGATCGAATGCTCGTCGCAAACTTCAGTAGGCGGCTGCACCCCCGATACCGTCGACGAAGTGCACCAAGGCGGAACACCGCTACCGCGAGCACCCGAACGGATGCTTTCGGCGATAGGGTTCTCCTACAGTCACTTGGTCGGGGCTATGGAGTGAGGCTGTCTATTAAGTTTACCCGGCGAATATCCGCGTACGCTACGTGATTGCGACGGACTTTTGACCACATCAAAATTCCGTGGCAACCGATCAAGTGAGACTAAACTGCTATGTTTATAACATTCATTCCGTTATCTCATAACAATTTGTGAATTCCAATTATTGTATCCCATCCCAGATAAATAGAAAATGTTAAACTTTCCGATCGAACAATCGAACACCCAAGTTTTCCCAATACAGATCAACACATGAAATAAGTCTAACAACATTCAGTTCGTACCTCAGTACCAACGGTCCAGCCGTAGAAGGGTCAAGCCAACGCCTCACATGTGGCACGCCGTACTGCCCCAAACCCGAAGGTTCAAAGGGCAGTTCAAGATGGTCACATAATCGAGTTAAGGTTTGTTGTCTTCTAGAGGGACCATCGAGTTACTTGCACTACTTAGAACGTCGTTAAACTACGGAAAAATCCAACACTTGGAAATTTCCCGACAGGGGAAAAATTGGGTATTTATATCCGGTCGAACTTTTTAACATATTCTAAAATTTATCCGGAAAGCCAAACAGACAAAATTTGATAAACCCGATCGAATCACCAAAGCTCCAAAACATCCCAGATTATTCAACACTTGAATAAATTTTAAAAATACCCAGAGAATTCAGTACAGAAAACAATGAATTACTGTGCAACTTTAATAGGCTGACGTCATAAATATACCGCGGAACCGCCGCCTAAATCAGTATTCTGCCGCGGATCCACGCTACATTGCACTGTTCATGGCCCAAAATTTGCGCCGTAATTCTTATATTTTCCTGCTTATTTCTCTGCATATTTTTAATCATGAAAAATCACTGTTTTTAGAAAAAGTACAGAGAGCACATTTTGGAGTTGGTTTCGGGTTCGTTCCGGTTTCAAATTCCGTCTGGACTTCGCCTAAGGCTCTAGCTAGGCTCTAATACCACTGTAGGGTTCCTAGGCACGCTCAAGAGGTCTCACAAGGCATCGAACATGCCAATTTCAAATTCTACGGTGCCTACAAACCCTAAACTACGGATCGTTGGCTAGATTTCTAGGCGAAAAGGCTAACTAGTTAACACTTAACTACAAGATACGGAAATACAACCTTTGTAGATCCGGTGCTCCACCTCCATAGCTCCGCAACGAGGTCCTCTCCGCTGTCCAAATCAAATCCGGGCTCTAGCATCGGCTTCGTCGGAGAATGGGCAAGCTAGGTCGTCGATGTCCATGCCGAAGATGATCTACGTCGAGGCATCGCTAAATCAAGCTCCGACTTCACCAAATCAAGAAACTTGTGAAGAAAACACACTCTACTACTTGGCAAGAGGTAGAGGATGAAGAAATAGGAAGTGGGTAGACTTTAGTTTTGGATTTCTCACTCATTTCCATCACTTGCCATTGATGGGGCAAGCTTTCTTCACTTGAAGAAAATGGAAGAAGAAGAAGGAAATTGTTATGATAAGTTAATTAGAAAATAGAAAATAAAAGAATACTTATCATCAACAACCATGGTCAAGTGTAGAGATTAAACTAGGGTTAATGGAGTGGTTAGGGTTAAGCATGAGACAAAATGGTCACTTTGGTCAAAGTCTTCATGAAGCTTCAACAAGCTTCCAAATAAAGCCACCATTTTGCTTTATGTATATCATTTTCCAAAATGAATAAACAAATAAATAAATAGATATGAAAATGAAAACCCTAACCATTACATAACCATGGTTTAAACTTTACACAAAACACAAGTTAGCATGCATCATCAAACATGATACATACAAGTGTACAAAAGTATATCACATATACAATGTGCACAAAACAAGTGAGAAAATCCGTTTAAAGTGAACCAATACTAGTTAGTGCAAAGTAATATATCAAATATATAATTATGCATTAAATCATTAAATCAACACTTGATTCAATGAACCGGTCATGTCGCACACAACCGACTAGTATTCAATATATCGGTTTATCGAATCAACGCTTGAATCGATAACTAGGTTATATCGCATACAACCTTTCCGATACATTCATCGCGAGAATGGAATGCGGCATCACATACACGCATTATTCGCGGTCCCGCACATATCTCATATGCGCTCCTATTTCGTTTCGCTTGAGCCAGGAAACCTCTGTGTAGGACTCTAAAGACTCGTCAATACGCCTGCAGCAGGTGATGATCATATCAAACACCCACAAGCCGCAAGCGGTCTGCTAAACGTAACGGCCACCCGGGTATTGAGCGATCTGAAGATCGACGAGCAAGCCCGCTCACACTCCAGTGAATCCGACCAGTAACACTACCGTATAGTCCGGTCTGATCGTCTGATATGTCGCATATCTTGCCTAGGGGTGGTAAACGTCAGACCCCAATAGCTCAATAAGTCGTGTCGATATGAGGTCTATAACTATTCGAGAAACTACTGGTACACTTACCAGTAAATCTCAGCAACCCTGGCTAGGAATTTCCTCTTATAGCCAATCGAACACAGCGCAACATCAACCCCCTATACCGGGAGAGACGAATCCCCTCCTATCGCTCATTGCCTCCATGTGACTCGGGACTATACCCAAAAACCACCGTTTTGCACGCCCTCTTGGACGTGGTAAGATGGAAATCAAAGCACAGTGGGAACCACATAAGACTCTATGACGATCTCGGGTCAACAGACTACTCTGTACCAGTGTCACCAGAGAACTGCCATCTGACGTGAGGTATAATACCATCTGGGAGTTCTCGGTGAGTCCGTCCAGTGTACCCAGTCTCTACTGAGCACCCGTATATCATCTCCGATGTCAAACACCAATGGATATGGGATCATCCATCGCCCATCTGTATGGGTCGAGAAGGTACATGCTAGTCTACTCTGGTATATCGATACCCCATCTCGATACACCCACGACTAGGGACTTTGAAGGATGTACTTATGGACTACCATGTCCCTACTAGTATGATCCGCATCATAGTCCAGGTAGTCAAGTACAGATCCTAAGGGCTTTACCAACATGTAACAGAGAAACAAACAGTATACACGTTAAGGTAAAGATCAACCAGATAGCATACTATCATGTCGAGCAAGAAAGTCCTTCCTATATACGTCCCAGCATCCACTACAATATACATCCTATGTATAGTAATGGCCTCTAGGGCATACATATAACTAACAATATGTATGCCCTAGAGGCCATTACTATACATAGGATGTATATTGTAGTGGATGCTTGGACATATATAGGGATGACTTTCTTGCTCGATATGATAGTATGCTATCCGGTTACTCTTTACCTTAACGTGTACACTGATTGTCTCTCTGTTACATGTTGGTAAAGCCCTTAGGATGTGTACTTGACTACCTGGACTATGATTCGGATCATACTAGTGGGGACATGGTAGTCCGTAAGTACATCCTTCAAAGTCCCTAGTCGTGGGTGTATCGAGACGGGGCATCGATATACCAGAGTAGACTAGCGTGTAGCTTCTCGACCCATATAGATGGGCGATGGATGATCCCATATCCACTGGTGTTTGACATCAGAGATTATATACGGGTGCTCAGTAGAGACTGGGTACACTGGACGGACTCGCCGAGAAGTCCCAGATGGTATTATACCTTACGTCAGATGGCAGTTCTCTGGTGACACTGGTACATGTTAGTCTGTAGACCCGAGATCGTCATAGAGTCTTGTGTGATTCCCACTGTGCTTTGATTTCCATCATACCACGTCCAAGAGGACGTGCAAAAAGGTGGCTTTTGGGTACAGTCCCGAATCACATGGAGGCAATCAGCGATAGGAGGGGTTTCGCCTCCCCCGGTATAGGGAGTTGATGTTGCGCTGTGCTCGATTGGCTATAACAGGAAGTCCTTGGCTAAGGCTGCTTTAGGGATTTACTGGTAAATGTTACCAGTAGTTTCTCGACCCGTTATGAGCCTCATATCGACATGACTTATCGAGTTATTGGGGTCTGACGTTTACCGCCCCTAGGCGAGATATGCGATATATCAAACGAACAGACCGGACTGTACGGTAGTTTTACTGATTGGATTCACAGGAGTGTGAGCAGGCTTGCTCGTTGATCTTCTGATCGCTCAATACCCGGGTAGCCGTTATGTTTAGCAGACCGCTTGCGGCTTGTGGGTGTTTGATATGATCATCATCTACTGCCGGCGTATTGACGAGTCTTTAGAGTCCTACACAGGGGTTTCCTGGCTCAAGCGAAACGAAATAGGAGCGCATATGAAATATGTGCGGGACCGAGAATAATTCCAGTATGTGATACTGTATTCTATTCTCGCGATTTGTATCATCGGTCGGTTATATGTGATATAGCCGGGTTACCGAATCAAGTGTTGATTCGATACATTGATACACTTGATATTAGTCGGTTATATGCAATATGACCGGATCATTAAATTAAGTGTTGATTTAATGATTTAATGTATAATTATATATTTGATATATTACTTTAAATTAACTAGTATTTGTTCACTTAAGATTGATTTTCTCACTTGAATGTGCACATTGTTTATATGTGATATATGCAAGTGTACATGTTTGTATCATGCTTGATGATACAAACAAGTTGAGTGTATGAGACTTGAACCAAATCAAGGTTAAATTAGGGTTTACTATTTTCCTAGCATATAACAAAAGAGTGTGACTTTGGTCAAAGTTATCAAGCTTCATGAAGCTTGATAAACATTGACAAAGTCAACTCTTTTGTCATTTGTATAAGATATTAGTTAACCCAATCCTTAACCTAATGCTTTGGTTAATTCTCTACATGAGTTAAGCATGAGGGCTTAACTCAACCATGGTGCCATTATTTATTTGATAAGTTTCATTTTGGAATATGATTCATATGATTCTTTTCTTCTTCTTCATCTTCATCAAGCTTCAAGAAAGCTTGCTACCTCCAATGGTGCCATGAGAAAAAGAGTGAGAAATCCAATTCTAAAGTGAACCCACTTCCTATTTATTCATCCTCTACCACTTTCCATGTAGTATAGGGTGTTCTCTTCACAAAGTTTTTGACCAAGTGAAAGAATAGCTTGAGTTTGAGTCTCCCCAACGTAGATCATCTTCGGCCTCGAAGTCAACGACCTAGCCTGCTCATTTCTCCGAAGAAACCATCGCTAGAGTCCGGGATCCCGATGATCGCAGCGGAGGGATGTCAACACGGAGCTATAGAAGTGCACGACCGGATCTACAAAGGTTGTATTTCCATTCACTTAGTAGCAAAGTATTTTGCTAGCCGGTTGTTTCGCTTAATCTCTAGTTAACGATCTTCACTAGGGTTCCTCGGCACATAAAAATTTGAATTTGGCATGGTTGATGCCTTGTGGAACCTCTTGTGTGTGCCTAGTAACCCTACAGTACACACATTGAAGTAGAAACAAACCAAGTAGCATACTACTATTTTGAGAAAGATTGTGTATACAATGGTGAATATCCCAAGCTTCCATCAAGTAATATACAAACTAGTATGATACAGTAATGGCCTCTAGGGCATATACACTAACAATCTCCCACTTGCACTAAGGCCATGTACTGGCGTATCGAAGACCTATCATCTCGATCAGCCGTTCGAACTGAGTCTGGGGCAAGGCCTTCGTGAATGGATCCGCCGTGTTGTCTTTTATGTCCACTCTCCGTACCTCGATCTCCTGGCGATCAATGATCTCCATGATCAGGTGATACCGCCTTAAGATGTGTCTGGATTTCTGATGGGACCTTGATTCCTTTGCTAAAGCTATAGCTCCATTGTTATCGCAATACAAATGTATTGGGTCAACAATGGACGGAACCACCTGAAGTTCACTAATGAACTTCTTCATCCAAACCGCCTCTTTTGCGGCATCGCTTGCAGCAATGTATTCATCTTCCATCGTCGAGTCTGCGACGGTATCCTGTTTGGAACACCTCCAACACACCGCCCCTCCATTAAGGGTAAACACAAAACCCGAGACATACTTGCTGTCATCTTTGTCACTCTGGAAGCTTGAATCGGTAAAGGACTCGACCCTGAGGTCTCCATTACCTTAAACCAGGAACATCTCCTTAGTCCTTCTCAGGTACTTGAGAATGTTCTTTACTGCCGTCCAGTGGTCCTCACCTGGGTCTGACTTATACCTGCTCACTACGCTCAGCGCGTAAGCTACATCTGGTCTTGTACATAGCATCACATATATTATAGATCCTACCGCCGAAGCGTAGGGTATAGTGCTCATGCGAACCCTCTCCTCGTCAGTCTTAGGAGACATCTTCTTGGAGAGGGTAATTCCATACAATGCGGGTATGTTACCGCGCTTGGAATCTTCCATACTAAATCTCTTTAGTACGGTCTCTATGTACCTGGACTGCGAAAGTCCCAGTAGTCTTTTGGATCTATCTCTGTAGATCTTGATCCCCAGAATGTACGAGGCATCACCCAGGTCCTTTATGGAGAACGGTTGTGACAAGAATAGCTTGACCAATTGTAGCATAGGAATGTCATTTCCTATCAAAAGAATGTCGTCCACGTACAAGACTAGGAACACGACAGTTCGACCTACAATCTTCTTATAGACACAAGGTTCATCTTCGTTCTTGATGAAATCAAATTCCTTGATTGCCTCATCAAATCAGATGTTCCAGCTCCGCGATGACTTCTTTAATCCATAAATGAATTTAAGCAACTTGCACACCTTCCCGCTGCTCCGACTGTCTACGAAACCTTCTGGCTGATCCATGTAAATGCACTCTTCCAAACAGCCGTTCAGAAAAGCCGTTTTAATGTCCATCTGCCAGATTTCATAGTCATGGAAGGCAGCAGTGGCAAGTAGGATCCGAATGGATTTAAGCATAGCCACTGGAGAAAAAATTTCGTCATAGTCCACACCAGGTCTCTGACGAAAACCTTTTGCAACGAGTCTAGCTTTATAGGTTTCCACCTGCCCATCTACACCAAGTTTCCTTTTGTAGATCCATTTGCATCCAACGGGTTTTACCCCAGGTGGAGCAATATCCAAGGTCCACACTTTATTGGTGTACATGGACTCCATTTCGGATTGTATTGCTTCCAGCCACTTACCAGAGTCCCTTCTGATAATGGCCTGCCTGAAACTAGTAGGGTCATCTTCTTCCAAGATGCAATCCTCTCGATCCCCGTCTAAGAGAAAACCGTAGTATCTCTCGGGCGGATGAGAAATCCTATAAGGTCTGCGAAGTGGCTGAGGTTCGTCTGGGGTTATTGAATCCAGTGGTTCCTCCAAATTTTTAGTTATATTTTGTGGTCGCTGAATTTCATCCAGTTCTACCGAACTCTCACTAGTTTCTTTTGCAAGAAACTCCCTTTCTAATAAGGTAGCGTGACGAGATACAAACACGTTCTGTTCCTCAGTATGGTAGAACAGATATCCTAGTGAGTCTCTAGGATATCCCACAAATTTACACAGAACTGACCGTGCCTCTAGCTTGTCCAGTTTCTGTGTTTTCACATAGGCCGGACAACCCCATATCTTAATAAATTTAAGACATGGCTTCTTACTGCTCCATATTTCATATGGAGTTTTAGGCACAGATTTGGACGGAACTTGATTCAAAAGGTATGCCGCTGTCTGAAGCGCATGTCCCTAAAATGAAAGAGGCAACTCGGCATTACTCATCATGGAGCGAACCATATCCAGTAGGGTACGATTCCTCCGCTCCGATACACCGTTGTGCTGTGGTGTATAAGGAGGAGTAAGCTGAGAGAGAATACGATTCTCTCTCCGTGCTTAAGTACTCCCCTCCTCTATCAGACCGAAGGATCTTAATACTTTTACCAGTCTGGTTCTCTACTTCGTTTCTGAATTCCTTGAATTTCTCAATAGCTTCAGATTTGTGTTTCATCAGATACACATATCCGAACCTAGAGAGATCGTTAGTGAATGTGATGAAGTACGAGAACCCACCTCTTGCATGTATAGACATCGGACCACATACATCACTGTGTATGAGTCCTAAGAGCTCTGTTGCTCTTTCTCCATATCCGGTGAACGGAGATTTAGTCAACTTCCCTTTGAGACAAGACTGACAAGTTTCATAAGATGAAAACTCGAACGCATTCAAGAGTCCATCTTTATCCAACTTACTTAGTCATTTCTCTCCGATATGACCAAGTCTACAATGCCACAAGTAGGATTCATTCGTATCTGAATTCTTCCTCTTGCGTGTGTTTTGTACATTGAGAACTGTATTCTGATTTAGAACGTAGATACCATTACACAGTGTACCTTCTGCAACCAGTACCTTATGAAGGTAAATGTTCATGATATTTCTATCAAGAACAAAGTTATATCCATCTTTATCGACTGAAGAAACTGATATGATGTTGCAAACCATGGAAGGTACATAGTAGCAATCGTTTAAAATCATAGTATTGCCATTTGGCAACATTAGGTGATATTCACCGACAGCTGCAGCATTAACTTGTGCTCCGTTCGCTACTCTGAGCGACATATCACCAGGTACAACTTTCCTACTTTTTCTCAGTCCCTGCAATAGATTATAGATATGAGATCCTGATCCGGTATCAAGTACCCAGGAGGTAGGATTGACCGTAAAGAAGTTCTCAATTACAAGAACAACTGAAGTATACGCAAAACTATGCTTCTTATTCAACTGGGTATCCTTAGAATCCATACAATCCTCTTTCCCTTGCTCATACTTATGACTGTTGTCCTAAGTTAGAGACGAACCAACATTCCCCAGCCCCGAATAAGAATTCGGATCGGTCAAGCGATACATTTTATTATCTTGATTAGGGCGTGAAATGGTTGCTACCTGGAGAGAGAGAAAAGAAACACTCAGCGTGCGCTCTTGCAAGATTAGATTCGTTTATTAGTTTATCTAACCAGAATGGCTCCCACTGTTTCCTCAAATTCTTCTTAAAACCTTTAAAAAGAAGAACTAGTCGGGATTAATTGCACGTCATAATACTTGCTTAACCTTTCAGCCCGGCTAGTGTTGGTACTTCGAGGGAGGTTTTCCAACGCTTTCGCGAAGTTCCTTAATTAAGTAACCTCTTTTCCCTGGAGGCGTAGCCCCGCTAACACCGTTCTAGACACCTACTTGGTTTATAGCATTGATTGTTAAGTGAAATAATCTCCCGAGAGTAATCCAACTCATCAGTGGGATCGGGATCCAACTATCATTGTGTGATGACCTAGATGGAATCCACTCTAGTCACCACACTCCAGAAGGTATGCTAAATCTGCAAGTTTCAGTTTCTTTAGAAACTCCCGATGTGGATTTTTGCCCCTAGGACCCAAGTGACCTTGACGAATAATCAACAAATCAAAAGGTCCTAGTCAAGTTCAACCCGTCGTTATCCAGGATTGCATTAGACCCGCCCGCATGACCCTTGACAAATTATAAACAAAATCATGCGACCGTCCTAACCAATCGCATCTATTAGTGCAACAGATAATTATTACTTAGTTACCGTTCACTGTGTCTTGACGAATAATCAACAACTGTAGCACGAATACTAAGTATTAATTATCTGAAACGACGGAGGGCTACGGCTGGATTTTTGGAGAAAAACCCGTTAACGTAATGAACTTGATGTAGTTGAAAGAACATGATAGACTTTTTGAAAATATAGTGGCGAAAACTTTTGCTAAAGAGGTCACTCCCTGTGAAGGGATCTCGGCTCTTTCCTCGTCGAATGAGGTGCTGGGCATTCATAACCGAATACCTCTATGCAAAGCAAGAATAATCGACTATAGTGAAGTTATTACCCTGACGCAAAATTTTGTCCAAGGGGGCACACCCGATGAAGGGATCTCGGCCCTTGCCTCGTCGAATAAGGTGCTGGGCATTCATAACCGAATACCTCTTTGCAAAACAAAAGAGAGCGTCCTTGCAATAACATCTTTTTGAAAAATTGTTCCAACAACGTTCTTTTTAGGTTTTTTTTCTTGCATTAATTTAATGCGTCCCATCAATTAATCCTACTATTGCAGAAAACAATGAAAATATGACAAACACTTATGCCATCCGCATTCGCCACGGGGACCCATCATTACCCGTTAGGTTACTTAACTAACAACAGAGCGGGGGCTGGACTAGCGCGGATGCAAAACATAAGCAACGCCTAAATAGATATCATATAGATATATACACATTCGTCAGATGCAATGATAGCCATTCCAGATCACAGATGAACACAATGGATATACTAGGAATCCGCGTTTCGTTCGAGCCTACAACGAAAGACGGATTACACGGTCGCGATGAATAGCCAAAACCCCACCCTAGACCCCTAGGGTGCGGCAAACTATCCGCCAAGTACCCGAAGCGAAGCAACCTCCCTCAACACCGTGAGTAGGCCACTCGGCACTTCGAGGTACCCGGTAGTTTGTGCACCCTACCTTGGGTCTATCTTAGGAGCAAAAACAGTAAAAGAAATTATACAATGGCGGCTATAACCTCATCCCGGATGTGCGGCCATAAAAATAATATTACATCAATTACATATTACATGAATTGAAAGATAAACAAAACTCTCTTTTCACAAACCCCGGCTATTCATCCGCGACAATCTAACGAATTAATATACACAATCCAATAACATTAGAGATCACAGATATGTATAACCCCTACTAATCGACGTATAATTATTAGCAGACGTTCAATACATATATCACATCACAGATATAACCCGTTAGCTTAAGTTTTTAGAAGTTCGATCAAATTACGAATTTTTAAACCACAAAAACAAATTTTGCTTTCTGGAAAATCTGGGCAGAAAAAACATATTGTAAAAATCCCAAAACACCTCACTGAACACACTGCAAGAAAAATTGTCCACGGCCGAGTCAACTCGGCCGCGGATCCGCGGCGGGAGCATGCTCCTGCGGCGGTTCCGCGACGCTTTGACCGAGTCGCTGGACCATTTTCCTTGGGTGTGCTTTAAAAACCCTGAGCCCATTTTTAGTATATGATTTATTAATTTTTGAACAGAAAACAAAATCGGCAGAAAGTTGATATTTCGGGCATGTTTTGTGATTTTTTCTCCGATCGAACTGCTAGTTACTTTGCTAACATGTTAGATAGTGTTTAGCTAGGCTCTGATACCACTATTGGGTCCACGTTACCCACCCCGGTCCTTTCGGGGAAGCGGAATAGGTAAAACGAAAAAATTTCCTAACTAGGTAACATGGACCGTTCAAAGAGGATCGTTGCTAAACAAGAACAAACAAATATTCTACAAATTCTAACTACTATGTAGAATGGTTATACCTTGGTCTTGAACTCCTTCTCTTCTTGTTGTTGTTCTTCCTCTTGCTTGCTCCTTGTAGTTGCTTGAACGGATCCTCCTTGTCGTCTCCTCTTTGCCATAGATGGATCCACCTGAGGGTCTCGAAATTGAGCTCCAATCTCAACCTAGAGATGATTGAGGTGTTTGGTTTGCTAAACCTAATACCTTAGATTGAGTAGAGAAGAGTGATGGTGGTTTTGTCTCAAAGGTTCATGATTTCCAACTCATGGAACACTTGATCCTTGAGAGAGGAAGAGGGAGAGCTTGTTTCATGAGAGAGAAAGAAGATCATAGAATAAGCTCTCATCATGCAACCATTCTCACAAAAGTGAGAATAATGATAATAATAATAATAATTAAGTATGGTGATGGTTAGTTTCAATGACCATTATCATTTCATGCAATTATTTCATTTTGTAAACAACAAGCAAGCAAAAGTCAGAGCCATGAAATGATAGCCATGAAATGATGATGGTCAACAAGTCAAAAATGGTCAACCGGTCAACAAAGTCAACAAGTCAACAAAAGTAAAACTTTCAACTCAACCATGGCACAATAATACTTAATTAATATTATTAGTCATATATCATATTCTCATTAGGGTTAAGAGAAAATTCAACGGTCAACAAGTCAACCAAAGCCAAGTGGTCAACAACCCAAATAAGAATCCTTTGCCTCTGTCTCTTTCAACTGTGCATACACATCCGCATCCGTGCTCCAAGGAATACGAATACACTGAGACAAAACCAATCCCAAAGCAATTACTATGATCTGGCTTAAACCAAAACCCACTAGTAAGTACTGTCCGGACACCAAACGCGCACAAGTGCGCGGATGTGAACGAACCCCGTCGCAAAACCATGCAACCTCTACTCTGTTTTGCCCAAAGGCGAGTAACCCTCTGTGTGGGACTCTAAAGGCTCGACACTACGCTGGCAGTGGGTTTAACCACAGGCCGCAAGCGATACTAGCTGTACGTAACGATCCCCAGGTAGATGCCGATAAGAAGACTGATGAGGTGAACCCATCCGAACTCCTACTGAGCCTGTATGTGACAATCTCCGTACAGTCCAGTCTGTTCGTCTGAGAATATCACATAGCAGGCCTAGGGGGAGGTAAACGTCAGTCCCCTAATAGCGGTATAAGTCGTGTCGGAGTGTAGCCCAGAACACCCTAAGATAACACTGGAAACCTACCAGTATATCTCGCTTGCCCTGGCCAGGGACGACTATGTGTAATGGCTCTCCTTGACACAGCGCGATATCAACTCCCAATACCGGGAGAGACGAATCCTGTCTGACTGTCACTGCCTCCAAGCGCTTCGGGACTGCACCCAACTACTACCTGTTTGCATGACTTAGTAGAGCCGTGGTAGGGTAGTAATCAAAGAACAGTGGGAACACACTTGAGGCGATGTGACAGTATCAAGTCAGCGGACTAAGCTGTACTCATGTCACCTGGGAACTGTTAACTGACGAAGGGTATAATACCAACCAACAGTTCCCGACGAGTCATATCCAGTGTACTCGTAATCTAACGAGCACCAGCATACTATCTCAAGTGTTAGTTATATGTATGCCCTAGAGGCCATTACTGTACATAGGATGTATATTGTAGTGGATGCTAGGACATATATAGGGAGGACTTTCTTGCTCGACATGATAGTATGCTATCTGGTTACTCTTTACCTTAACGTGTATACTGATTGTCTCTCTGTTACATGTTGGTAAAGCCCTTAGGATGTGTACTTGACTACCTAGACTATGATGCGGATCATACTAGTTGGGACATGGTGGTCCATAAGTACATCCTTCAAGGTCCCTAGTCGTGGGTGTATCGAGACGGGGCATCGATATACCAGAGTAAACTAGCGTATAGCTTCTCGACCCATATAGATGGGCGATGGATGATCCCATATCCATTGGTGTTTGACATCAGAGATGATATACGGGTGCTCAGTGGAAACTGGCCACACTGGACGGACTCACCGAGAACTCCCGGATGGTATTATACCATACGTCAGATGGCAGTTCTCTGGTGACACTGGTACAGGTTATTCTGTAGACCCGAGATCGTCATAGAGTCTTGTGTGATTCCCACTGTGCTTTGATTTCCACTTTACCACGTCCAAGAGGGCGTGCAAAACGGTGGTTTTTGGGTACAGTCTTGAATCACATTGGAGGCAATGAGCGATAGGAGGGGATTCGTCTCTCCCGGTATAAGGAGTTGATGTTGCGCTGTGTTCGATTGGCTATAACCGGAAATCCCTGGCCAAGGTTGCTGAGATTTACTGGTAAGTGTTATCAGTAGTATATCGATCTGTTATAGATCACATATCGACACGACTTATCGAGCTACTGGGGTCTGACGTTTACCACCCCTAGGCGAGATATGCGACATATCAGACGAAAAGACCGGACTGTACGGTAAGTGTTACTGGTTGGATTCATAGGAGTGTGAGCGGGCTTGCTCGTTGATCTTCTGATCGCTCAATACCCGGGTGGCCGTTAAGTTTAGCAGACCGCTTGCGGCTTGTGGGTGTTTGATATGATCATCACCTACTGCCGGCGTATTGACGAGTCTTAAGAGTCCTACACAGAGGTTTCCTGGCTCAAGCGAAACGAAATAGGAGAACATATGAGATATGTGCGGGAATGATAAAAATACCAGTATTTGATACTGTATTCTATTCTCACGATTTGTATCATCAGTCGGTTATATGTGATAGAGCCGGGTTACCGAATCAAGTGTTGATTCGATATATTGATACACTTGATATTAGTCGGTTATATGCAGTATGACCGGATCATTAAATCAAGTGTTGATTTAATGATTTAATGTATAATTATATATTTGATATATTACTTTACATTAACTAGTATTTGTTCTCTTAAGATTGATTTTCTCACTTGAAGCGCACAAGTTGTATATGTGATATATTTTTGGGCACTAGGTTGTATCATGATTGATGATACATGCAAACTTGGGTGTGTGTTTGGATAACACTATGTTTAGGTTAATGGTTAGGGTTTTATTCATTTTATTTATTTATTTTTAGTGAAATAAAATGGTGGCTCTCTTTGGCTTCATTTGAAGCTTCATGATGCTTCATGCATCTTTGAAAAGTCTAACCATTTTGTTTTGCTCATTAACCTAACCATTACCTAAACCCTAGTTTGGTCTCTACAAAGGTAAACTTCACCCATGGTTGCATTATGATAAGTCTTCACTTGAATTTTCTTTTCATAATAATTTAAATTCTTTTCTTCATCTTCTTCTTCTTCATGAAGAAGAAAACCTTGCTAAAAAAATTTCAAGTGTTGAAATCAACTAAGAAATCCAAATCCAAAGTGAACCCGCTTCCTATTTCTTCATCCTCTACCACTTGCCATATTGTATTTGGTGTTTTCTTCATAAGGTTCATGACCAAGTGAAGATGGAGCTTGAGTTTGAGTCGCCTCGACGTAGATCATCTTCGGCACCGAAGTCAACGACCTAGGCCGATTATTTCTCCGACGAAACAAACGCTAGAGTCCAGGATCCGGTTGATCGCAGCGGAGGGACGTCATCACGGAGCTAAGGAAGTGGAGGACCGGATCTACAAAGGTTGTAGTCCCTTTCACTTGTAGCAAAGTAGTTTGCTTGCTTTTCCTTTTCGCCTTACCTCTAGTAATCGGTCTAGTTTAGGGTTTCTCGGCACCGGAAAATTTGAATTGGACATGTTTGATATCTTGTGGAACCTCTTGAGTGTGCCTTGGAACCCTACAGTGGTATCAGAGCCTAGCTAGAGTTTTAGGCGATGAGTAGATGAAGCTAGAAACCTGATCGAACCCCGAAACCCTAATCGCATCCCCTCTATGTACGTTTTTGAAAACAGTGGATTTTTCCATATTAAAAATTGTCAAAAAATTCAGCAGGGTTTTATAGGAGTTACTGTGTAGCACGTGACGACAACTCGACTAAAGCACCGCGGAACCACGGCCCCACCCTGGCTTGCGCGGCGGTTCCGCGGCCATTGTAGTGAATTTTGACACGTGGTTTGCATAGTAATCTCTCTCTGTAAGTGCTGTGTTTTCTGGGAATTTTTAACTTATATTCAACAGTTGAATTTTCTGGGTTGTTTTGGGGATTCGATGATTCGATCGGTTTATTTAACTTCGTCTATGTGTTTTTTCGGGTAATTTAGAACATGTTAAAAAGTTCGACCGGATATAAATACCCACTTTTTCCCCTGCCGGGAAATTTCCAATTGTTTGATTTTTCCGTAGTTTAATAACGTTCTAAGTAGTGCAAGTAACGCGATGGTCCCTCTAGAAGACAACAAACCTTAACTTGATTATGTGATCGTCTTGAATTGCCTTTTGAACCTTAGGGTTTGGGGCAGTACGGCGTGCCACATGTGAGGCGTTGGCTTGACCCTTCTACGGCTGGACCGTTGGTACTGTAGCATGAAGTGAATGTTTTTAAACTTATTTCATGTGTTGAGCTGTTTCGGGAAAACTTGGGTGTTTGATTGTTCGATCGGAAAGTTTAACATTTTCTATTTATCTGGAATGTGATACAATATTTGGAATCCACAAGTAGTTATAAGATAACTGATTTGGATGTTATAAACATAGCAGTTTAGTCTCACTTGATCGGTTGCCACGGAATTTTGATGTGATCAAAAGTCCGTCGCAATCACGCAGCGTACGCGGATACTCGCCGGCTAAACTTAATAGACAGCCACACCCCATAGCCCCGACCAAGTGACTGTAGGAGAACCCCGTCGCCGAAAGCATCCGTTCGGGTGCTCGCGGCAGCGGTGTTCCGCCTTGGTGCACTTCGTCGACGGAATCGGGGGTGCGGCCGCCTACTAAAGTTTGCGACGAGCATTCGATCAAAATGTTGGGAATCTTGTTGAATTTCCCGGCTTGATATTGAAAAGAGTTTTCGATAATGAGAGTAAAATGCGGGGTTTATAATTGTTAGGCATGTGATGTCTAAGGAATTCAGATGGTTAGGCATGCGATGTCTAAGTTGGTTGCGGATTCCAACTGTTGTAGTTTTACACTTTCTTTTCTGTGACCGTAAGTGTAATATATGATATTGCCGGTTTCGTTGCTATATGTCAACGACAATTGGGATACGCATGTTTACTTACGTTGAAGACATGTGATGTTATGTGTTGCTGGATATGTTATATTGGATCGTCGTGTTTGAATAGCCGGGGGTTTTTATGTGAGATGAGTGTTTTTAATTTTCATTCATGTAAAAACTTGTATGTAATATTCTTTTATTGGGGCACTTCCAGGTTGCGGAAGATGTCACCATTGTATATTTTTTACTTTTCCGCATTAGGATAGACCCAAGGAGGGGAGCACAAGTAACCGGGTTCTAGGGTCTAGTGGGAGACCATCTCGAGGAGTCGAGTCCGGGTCTCCTAACCCAAGAATTGGTAGGGTTGCTTGCCGCTCTCGTAGGGGTCTAGGGGTGTGGGATTGGCTATTCATCACGACCATGGAATCCGTGATTTATACAGGCTCAAAATAAAACACGGAAGTCCTAGTATATCCAATATTTCATATGATATTTTCTGCTGCGTTATCTGTGATGTGATCATGTGATATGTTCAGATAGATATTGTATATAGTATATATGATATATTATATAGACGTTGCTTATGTTTTACACCCGCGCTAGCCCTGCCTCGCTCTGGCGTTAGTTACCTAACCTAACGGTGCAGACGGGACATCGAGGCGAATGCGGATGGCATAAGCGTACGTTATATTTATCTGTGATGTGTAGGTGGACTTAAATGATGGGACATTCATTAATGTGTTTAATGAAAGAAAATAAACCTAAAAGATGTTGTGGAATCGAATTTCAAAAACAGGTAGCTACAGTTCTTGCTTTGCATCGCGGTGTTCCTTGTAGAACATCCTGCACCTTATTCGATGAGGAAAGAGCCGAGATCCCTTCACCAGGAGTGACCCCTTTAGCAATAACTGGCAGATGCTACAACCCTCGGTTTGTCTTTTGATTGCTTCTCTAGTTTTTGTTTTGCACAGTGGTATATATGATATATCATGCACTTTATTCGATGAGGAAAGGGCCGACGATCCCTTCACCGGGAGTGACCCCTTTAGCAAAACTAGAAAAGCCTAAAAAACACACCATTTAAAAACCATTTGATTCTACAACGATATCAAGTTCATTAAGCAATAGGTTTTCAGAAAAACCTGTCGTAGCCCTCCGTCATTTCAGATAAGTCCTACTTAGTATTCGTGCTACGTTTGTTGACCTCCGTCATGGCGTAGTGTGCGCTAGCTAACTAGTATTTATCTTCTTATGCATATGATGCAGATTGGGGTAGGGTAGTCGTACAACCTTGTTGACCTCCATCAAGGGTCGTGCGGGTGGGTTTGATTCAATCAAGAAATGACGGGTTGAACTTGACTAGTAGCCTACGGTTTGTTGACCTCCGTCAAGGTCATAGGGTGCTAGGGGAAAAATTATCGGGAATTTCAAGTGTTGAAATTTGCAATGGGATTGCATACCTTCTATGAGATAGTTGGATCCCGATACTCGCTGCGAGTAATTGTTACTCCTGGGAGAGTTTTACACATTACAATTAGCCGATCTTGTAGGTGTCTAGAAAGGTGTCAACGGGGTTACGCCTCTGGGAAAACGAGGTTTATTGTAATTAGGTCCGTGCGAAAACACGGGGAACCTCCCTCAAAGTACCGACACTGGCCTGGCTGAAAGATTGGCGAACTTGTAGCGTGTAATTAATCCCGGCTAGTCTTTCCTTTTCGGGTTTGAAGGAAGATTTAATAAAAGCAGTGGGAGCCATCCTGATTAGATAAAATAATAACCAATCTGATCTTGCAAGAGCGCACGCAGAGTGTTTTCTTCTCTCTCTCTCCAGGTAGCGACCATGTCATGCCTTAATCAAGATAATAAAACGGATATATTGACCGAACCCGCTTGTTATACCGAGCTGGGGAACGCCGGTCCCGCTCAAACCTATAATTGTTATAAGACCGAGCAGGAAATAGGGGAATACCAGGATTCCCATGCCGCCCAAACGAAGAAAGTGCATGAGATGGATCTTCTTCGGGTGTGTTCATTATAAAGAACTGTTTCTCAGTGTCCTCTACGTCCCAGGTATTAGATACCAGATCAGGATCCCGCAAATGTAATCCGTTACATGGGCTACAGGAAGGTAGAGAACTGAGAACGGGTGATAAGTTTCATAAGACAGAAAATGGAGCAAGTGTTGCAGCCAAGTTTGTTGGTCACTGTTACCCTGTATTGCCAATACATTGATTCTAAACAAATGCTATTAGATACCGAACCTGATATACAAAATCATATCAGTCTCTTTATTAGTAAAGAAAGGATATAATTTTGTATTGTTGGATAATGTTTTGAACAATTCCTATATCAAGAGTTGATCGGTTCAGGTACGTTATCTAAAAGCATTGACGTTCTAAATCAAACTACAGTTCTTAGTATACAGAACACACACAAGAGGAAGAGTTCAGAAATGAACGGATCCTTCTTGAGGTATTGTTGACTAGGTCATATCAATGCGACCCGACTAGCTAAGTTGCGCATAGATGCGTATTTAAATCTGTTTGAATTTACATCTTGTGAAAACTTGCCGGTCATGTCACAAAGATAAGATGACCACAGCTCTGTTTATTGGAAGCAGAGAAAGAGTTAGTGTACTCTTGGGATGATACATGTTGATGTATGAAGCTCCCCTGTCTACACATGCCAAGACCGGTTCTTTGTATTTCATTACATTCTCTGATAATCTCTCAAGATTAAGACATATGTTAATGTTGAAACACAAGTCTGAACCTTTTGAGATATTCACAGAATATAAGTTAGGAATAGAGAACTAAAACGGGTATAAGTATTATGTCCTTTGATGTGATCGAGGAGGAGAATACTTAAGCACGGAATTCCTGGATTATTCTAAAGGAGAATGAGATTCTCTCTCAGCATTACTCCTCCGTATACACCACAACACGTCGGTGTATCGGGGCGGAGCAACCACACCCTATGTGATATGGTGTGCTCTATGATGAGTACTACTGAGTTTCCTATTTCCTTTTGGGAGTTATGCACTTGAGAAGCTGCATACCTATTGAATAGGGTTCAAATCAAATCAGTTTCCTACCACTTCATATGTGATATGGAAAGGGAAGAGTCCATATCTTAAGTTTGTTGAGATTTAAGGTTGTCCGGCCTATGTCTAGAAGAAAAATCCGGACAAGCTCGAGGCAAGGTCAGTTATGTAGAACTGAAAAGGTTCCAGCTATACAAACTGAAGCTGATGATTTGGTAGAACCAAAGGATTCAATAGATTCTAACGAACCTCAGCCTCTCCGCCGATCTAGTAGGGTTCCTCACCCACCTGAGAGATACTTTGGTTTCTCTATGACAGTGGGAGCGAAGATTGCATCATGAGATGATGACCGAACTAGTTTTGAGCTGGCCATCAGGAGTGGGACTCTGTAAGAATGGCTGGATGCTTATCGATCTGAGATGGAATCCTTATACACCGACAAAGTATGGACTTTGGTTGCTTTATCTGAAGTGTTAAATCCCCATCAGGAGCAAGTATATCTTGAGAAGATTACTTGGTGTACATGGAAAAGTTGAGACTTTCAAATCTAGACTTGTTAAAGTTTTACATCATAGACCAGTTGTGGCTAATGATGAAACCTTTTTCTGGGGCCTATTCTTAAATCCATCCGGATCCTACTTGCCACGGCTACATACCATGACTACGATATCTGGCGGTTGGGTGTCATGACTGCTTTTGTAAACGATGTTTTAGAAGAGACCGTCTATAAGTACACAGCCAGAGGGCTTCGTAGACAGTGGGAGTAGCGGAAACGTGAGCAAGATGCTTTATAGGATAAAGCAGGCATCGCAGAGTTGGAACATCTGTTTTGATGTGGTAGTCAAAGAGTTTGATTTCATCAAAATGGTAGATGAACCATGTATATACAAAAAAGGTAGTAGGGAGTATGGTGGTGATCCTCGTAGAGTACATGGATGACATACTCTGGATAGGAAAGGAGTTTCCTACGCTACGCTCGGTCAATCTCCACTTATCACAAGGATTCTCCAAATAGGATCAAAGCGATACCTCCTAAATCCTGGGTTTTGGATCTATGAGATAGATCTAAATGGATGTTAGGATTCTCACTAGGTGTACTAAGATGGTATCAATGGATCCTGGGGAGAATCACTGGAAAGGTTCCAGGGTGATAAGGACGACTGAATGTCAGTCGCAGGCATTATCTTTACCCTCAGTGGAGGGATGGTATGTTGGAAGAGTTCTAAGCTAGATACCATGGCAAACTAGACGATAAAGGCTGGTGACATCGCTATTTAAGATGCTACCAAAGAGGCAGTCTGGATGTATATTAGTTCATGAGATGAACTTCGTTCCTCCCATTGTGTGACAATGGAGTTGTGGCTTATGCCAAGGAACGCCCGTCCCGTCTGTGATCCAGACATATTCTAAGGCAGTATCACCTGATCATGGAGATGGTTGATCTCCAGGGGATCAAGGTTAGGAGAGTAGACTCAGAGAACAACACGGCGGATCCACTTACAAAGGCCTTTTCCCAGAGAGGGACTTTTATAAGATGGTTGAGTATTAGATACTACAACCACTGCTACAGATAGCCCTAGTGCAAGTGGGAGATTGTTAGTTATATGTATGCCCTAGAGGCCATTACTGTACATAGGATGTATATTGTAGTGGATGCTGGGACATATAAAGGGAGGACTTTCTTGCTCGACATGATAGTATGCTATCTGGTTACTCTTTACCTTAACGTGTACACTGATTGTCTCTCTGTTACATGTTGGTAAAGCCCTTAGGATGTGTACTTGACTACCTGGACTATGATGCAGATCATACTAGTGGGGGCATGGTAGTCCATAAGTACATCCTTCAAGGTCCCTAGTCGTGGGTGTATCGAGACGGGGCATCGATATACCAGAGTAGACTAGCGTATAGCTTCTCGACCCATATAGATGGGCGATGGATGATCCCATATCCATTGGTGTTTGACATCAGAGATGATATACAGGTGCTCAGTGGAGACTGGGTACACTGGACGGACTCGCCGAGAACTCCCAGATGGTATTATACCTTACGTCAGATGGCAGTTCTCTGGTGACACTGGTACAGGTTAGTCTGTAGACCCGAGATCGTCATAGAGTCTTGTGTGATTCCCACTGTGCTTTGATTTCCACTTTACCACGTCCAAGAGGGCATGCAAAACGGTGGTTTTTGGGTACAGTCCCGAATCATATGGAGGCAAAGAGCGATAGGAGGGGATTCGTCTCTCCCGGTATAGGGAGTTGATGTTGCGCTGTGTTCGATTGGCTATAACCGGAAATCCCTGGCCAGGGTTGCTGAGATTTACTGGTAAGTGTTATCAGTAGTATCTCGATCTGTTATAGATCACATATCGACACGACTTATCGAGCTACTTGGGTCTGACGTTTACCACCCCTATGCGAGATATGCGACATATCAGACGAACAGACCGCACTGTACGGTAAGTGTTACTGGTTGGATTCACAGGAGTGTGAGCGGGCTTGCTTGTCGATCTTCTGATCGTTCAATACCCGGGTGGCCGTTACGTTTAGCAGACCGCTTGCGGCTTGTGGGTGTTTGATATAATCATCACCTACTGCCGGCGTATTGACGAGTCTTTAGAGTCCTACACAGAGGTTTCCTGGCTCAAGCGAAACGAAATAGGAGCGCATATGAGATATGTGCGGGACCGAGAATAATACCAGTATGTGATACTGTATTCTATTCTCATGATTTGTATCATCAGTCGGTTATATATGATATATCCGGGTTACCGAATCAAGTGTTGATTCGATATATTGATACACTTGATATTAGTCGGTTATATGCAGTATGACCGGATCATTAAATCAAGTGTTGATTTAATGAGTTATTGTATAATTATATATTTGATATATTACTTTACATTAACTAGTATTTGTTCGCTTAAGATTGATTTTCTCACTTGAAGTGCACAAGTTGTATATGTGATATATTTTTGTGCACTAGGTTGTATCATGATTGATGATACATGCAAACTTGGGTGTGTGTTTGGATAACACTATGTTTAGGTTAATGGTTAGGGTTTTATTCATTTTATTTATTTATTTTTAGTGAAATAAAATGCCGTCTCTCTTTGTCTTCATTTGAAGCTTTATGATGCTTCATGCATCTTTGAAAAGTCTAACCATTTTGTTTTGCTCATTAACCTAACCATTACCTAAACCCTAGTTTAATCTCTACAAAGGTAAACTTCACCCATGGTTGCATTATGATACGTCTTCACTTGAATTTTCTTTTCATAATAATTTATATTCTTTTCTTCATCTTCTTCTTCTTCATGAAGAAGAAAACCTTGCTAAAAAAATTTCAAGTGAGAAATCCAAATCCAAAGTGAACCCACTTCCTATTTTTCATCCTCTACCACTTGCCATGTTGTATTAGGTGTTTTCTTCACAAGGTTCATGACCAAGTGAAGATGGAGCTTGAGTTTGAGTCGCCTCGACGTAGACCATCTTCGGCACCGAAGTCAACGACCTAGCCCAATTATTTCTCTGACGAAACCAACGCTAGAGTCCGGGATCCGGTTGATCGCAGCGGAGGGACGTCATCACGGAGCTAAGGAAGTGGAGGACCGGATCTACAAAGGTTGTAGTCCCTTTCACTTATAGCAAAGTAGTTTGCTTGCTTTTCCTTTTCACCTTACCTCTAGTAATCGATCTAGTTTAGGGTTTCTCGGCACCAGAAAATTTGAATTGGACATGTTTGATGCCTTGTGGAACCTCTTGAGTGTGCCTAGGAACCCTACATCAAGTACGACGCACTTACGGCAGTGGGACAGACCGTCTACCCTGCTGGAATGAGAAGCGCATACGCTAGTCTACTCCGGAGTATCGATGCCCTGTCTCGATAGTCCTACGACTAGGGACCTGCATAAGGATGTGCTTGTGGATTACCCAGCCCCCACGAGTGTGATCGCCATCACAACGCCGGTAATCAAGCAAAGATCCTAAGGGTTCTACTAATGTGTATAGTCGATATGTCAAAAGAAACACATGTCAACACATTGAAGTAGCAACAATCCAAGTAGCATACTACTATTTTGAGTAAGATTGTGTATACAATGGTGAATATCCCAAGCTTCCATCAAGTAATATACAAACTAGTATGATACAGTAATGGCCTCTAGGGTATATACACTAACAGTGCACGAGTGACCATCACCAGAAATCTTTGATCAAGCTAGTCGAGAATTACTGATTTGGATCAGTAGTTTGTAAGTTTTTGATGGGCTTCATACCGAAACTAAATGTCGCGTTATTAGGGGTCTGACTTTATCCACCCCCTAGAATCGATATGCGTACTCTTAGATGAAGAGACCATACTGTATGGATATTATCACGGACAGGCTCAGTAGGGGTCAGGATGAGTTTGCTCATCAGCCTTCCTTTCGCTCAATACCTGGACCGTTACGTACAGCTAGTGCCGCTGACGCGCTTGTGGTTAAACCCACTGCCAGTGTATTGATGAGTCTTTAGAGTCCTACAAAGAGGGTTTCCCTGCTTCGGGCAAAACGATGTAGAGGCCGTATGGTTTTACGGCAGGGTTCGATCATATATGTGCACTTGTGCACATATCATGATTCAGACAGATAATACTAGTAGGCTTTGGTTTAAGCCGGATCCTACTATTATATTGTTGGATTATTTTCTTCTCATTATATTTGTATTTTTCAGAATACGGATGCAGGTATGTATATACGGATGGGGGGCATTCTTGTAATTTATTACAGGATTGTTTCTAGAAGAAAACACCTCATTATGTTTATTAACCTTTTGGTTAAATGGTTAATTGAGGTGAGGATGAGTGTGCTTAGCTTTATTTCATGCATGGCTACTTAGTGACTCATGGTGGTGACTAATGGGGTGACTCATTGTGTGACTCATGACACACTATTCTTGCATATTTAATGCTTGTTGGGTTGTGAGATATTTTGGTGAACTTGAGATATTTTCTTTAGTTGCTTTAATATTCTATTCACATACTCACACAAGACTTAGCTTTTTCTTGAGTTGAGCTCAAGCTTCGCACTCTTATCTCTCATGGTTTCTTCATCTACCTCCACCCTAATCATCTCATGTGTTGAGAAACCTAGGATGTTTAGAGAAAAATTAATCCATCATTAGACTCTATATCTCCTAGGCTAACTAGTTTAGCAAACTAGATACCCTAGTTACCTCAGTTATGAGGTTGGAGCTCGATTCATAGACTCTCGGGTGGATAATCTTTGATGGAGGGAGACCGGCGACCAAACATGATCATGGTGGCCACTAGGAGCTTGGGAAGGTTTTTAAAGACCGAAAGACACAGATCATTCGATATAACTGTAACGTTTTGAAAATCGTGTCGGTGAAATTTCGGAAAATCGGTAAAATAAGGGGGCTTTCTGTAAAAAGTCAAAATACAAATATTTTTATTATAAAATTAAATATACATATTCTAGATATGTAATTGCTAGTATTTGGTGTTTATTGAGCCACTGGTAAAATTTCAAATTTTCTGAAAATTTTTCAGAAATTAATTATTTTAATATTATTTTAAGCCGTCACAAATACGTTAAATTTGCGATAAATAAAAATTTGAATAGGCTAATTACACACTTTAGAACCATGTCAACTAAAATCTAGTGAGTAATATACTTTTTTTTGCATTTTATTTCATGTTCTAACCGGTTATAATTAGGGAAATTAAAATTTAATTAATTTAAACTAAAACTTGCAATTTGGTAACTTGAGGGGGTCTTTTTGCATGAAAATTTCTCTGTAACCTATCACATTTCCTCACCCCTCCACCATGGCCGGCCCCACCATCATCAACAGCTCATATTTTTCCCTCTTGGTTGACTTCAAATCTTGAAGAAAATGAATTGTTTTAAAAGGGGTTTTAATATATTAATTTGGGTCTGGGTTTAAAGCGATTTGATAGGGCTTTGACCTTAGAATTTCCACACCCATTTCCTCACGTCCCCCACTCCCCTCTCCTGGCCGAAACCCCTTGCTGCTGCAGCTCCCTCTTTCCCCCCATTTTTCCCATCTCTTTTTCTTCAAAAAATTCATCAAATACCTATAAAAAAATCCCAAAATCCAAATCAAGCTCTTACCCATTTTAGTTTAGCCTAACATGCATGGATTGGGGTGAAAAGAGAGCATTTTAGAGGGCTAGAATTCAAGGGAGATCTACAAATTGGGAGGTATAATTTAGACCCTTTAGTGAATTTGTTGTTAATTGCTTGAAATTAGATAATTAGATGCTTAATTAGGGTTTTACTTGAAAACTTGGAAATTCTAGTAAAGGGTTTGATTTTTGGGATTAGGGTTTGTGAAATTCAAGTAAGGGTTTTTAACATTGATCATGGTTTAATGGTGTAGTTATCATGCTAAGCCATAGAAAACTAATCTAGTTGCTCAATTGCTAGATTGCTACATTTAAATTGTCCTAATTATGTTTGTTTTGCAAACTAGATTTTTGTAATTTATATAAAGTAGTGAGATAAAAAATCTAGTTAATGGTTGTGTGGCTTAGTTAATATGTTTTAATGAGAATTATGGCCACTAGAATTGTTAAAATATTTAAAGTTGATTAAAACACCAAGTTTTGAGCTAAAATGGAAAATTGTGCTAATTTTGTTAACTATGTTTTGTAAATATATATATTTTGATGAGAATAAATTATTGGAATGGTTTATATGACTTGGTTATGATATTGAGTGGATATTGCGTCCGCTAGATTTGTTTAAACGTCGAGTTTTTTACAAAAACGGTTAATTTTGCTAGCTAGATTTTCGGAAAAATATCTTTTAAAGTGAGTTTGAGCTTTTTGTGAATTTTAACCTATTTTATATTATAATCAGTGCTTGTGAATGCGCAAATGAGTGTGTTTGGGTTTTTCTTGATGTTTGGCATTTGTACGCAGATGTCGAGGGTTTTTGGGCTGATTTGTGAAAGCAACCATAGGTTTTGACCTATGTGTGATTCGTGTGTCGTTTTGGTCATGAGTCGGATTTTAATGCGATATGGTGCGTTATGATATGTTGGTACCCCATGTGGACTTCGAGACGACAAAAAAGCGTGTGGCAACGTCGGCCCCGGCGAGCAAGGACCAGGTGAGAAGATTTATATCTATGGGGAGGAGTCGGGTGGATGGCGTATAGCACCCCCGCAGTTCGTGGTGATGTATACGAATACGTATACAAACATATATATTGATTATATATTGTTGAGTTTATTGATGATAAATACAGATTTTAGGTGTGATTGGATAGGTTTAGTGTTGCGAGACCCTAGAGTGGAGGTTGCACCACATTTACACACACACCCCTATACTTGCATACATTCTTCTTTCATATGTGCTTATATGGGGTTATATTGTTATGTGTTCACATGGGTATGGGACTATGTGTTCAGATACTGGATTTGAGGATAGTATTTGGGATTTGAGATGAATCAATAAGATTTGATTGAGACCGCGAAAACGGTGATATGGAAGGATTCGTACCTGAGATACGTCCTGATGTTATAGCGGATCTTGGGACGACGATACATGTGAATAGTGTTATACATTGAATGGTTGACATGTAATCGTGATATGAGATAAGATAATTTAAGATATTCATAATAAGTCGTATTAGGCGATGTATACCCCTTTATGACGATATATGATGATGATATCGGTTTGTATGAGGTTGTAGATCAGCAATCAGATCATGATTAGATTGATGATATTAGTATTGTACTAGACGTAGATCAGTATCCCGGATTATGATCTTTGATAAAGAGGATACCAAATGATTAAGTTGATGAATGTGATACTGACCTGTACCCAGATTTGGGGATGCCGTACGACGGATTTACGTACGAGCTATATATTGATGTTTGATCCGCACTCTTGACTTGGGAATGTCTGATTATAGATATGGTATCGGATGTGATATTATTGAGGCAGGATCACCGACTAACATATACATGTAGGTATATGTATCGACTCAGAGGTTAGGTGGTTTCCTTACCTTCAGTAGCCAGTTAGCTTAGCCCTTTAGTTTAGTATATTTGTTAGACTAGATTTATATTAAATATAAATTTGTTATCATTGTGTCTAGTATTTAGCTCCCACTCATTATTGTTGTTGCTCCGCATCGCATACTTATTGTGATTCATATTCCATTATTGATATCATTCTGTTAGGACACCAGCACCATTACCGATGATGCGTATGTACCACGTACACTTACTTGCCGGCTCACACACATTTTCATTGGTAATTGTCATGTCACGTACACTTAGAGAATATTATTGCTTGACTTAGCTTGTTAGATAGTAGTTTTAACATGATATTAGTGTACTTGCCTTGTATACCAGTTTAGACATTATAGTTATTACATGTCACTTCATGCATACTGTTATTCATTGTTATGCCGCATTCATGGATTCTTATTCATATATTCACTATTTTACGTGCTATTGAGGTTTTGAATTCGGATTTCCATGAGATTTTCTGGATTTGGGGGAAAACCGCAAAACTTATACAAACTTCTTCTCTCTCTTTTTAAGTGAAAAGCGCGGTTTTTCCCATGATGTATGAGTCGTCCACCATGAGTTTGCTGATAGATTTCGAGATCCGATTCGAGGAGGCGGATGAACCGTTTCGGGTACATGGTGGACCCGGTATGGTACCCCGGGGCAAGAAGCGCGTGGTGAAGACGATGTGAGCCTGGCAGGGGAGCACTACCTACCGGTAATTTTACCCGACGCGTCGGATACCTGGAGGATACCGTCGTGGACTTGAGATGGATATTAGGGGCCGGTCTGGAATGACGGCGCCCTAGATAGTGAGATTGAGACATACAGAGATATTTGAGATATTGAGGTACAGAGATTGCGGCACAGAGATATCGAGATATTTGGATACTTGTTTTGTGTCGATGCTAGACACTGTTTATGCTGATTTCATTATGATATCTCATTTTAAATATACTAAAATCTCACTAAGTTATGAAAGCAGTTTCTTCAGTTTCATGTATTCTGTTTTCATGCATTCATACCGCATCCATATGATATATTGCTACCTGAGGCACTGACACGGGCACATGGGATTACACTTGGGTTAGATATTTACCCTAGCCATTGTTATAGGCTGCAGGTTTTATATTTGAGGATTATATATTATGATCATATGACCTAGGATTGCGTCATACATACGATTCCTGTTCGTAGATGTATTCTATTCACGAGCTGGCAACTCAACCCCGTTGTACCACAGTTCTTGCAGGTTTTGCCGTACAGGTTTCATTACGGCTTTGCTGGCACTGCTTCTGTTCAGGTGACTTGCCAGTAGGTGGGTTTATTTGTATCGTACCGATCATTACACCTTGTATATTATTATTCTGTTGTATCTAAAAGTTCCATCCACCAAACATTTATTTATTTTAGAGATAGAGACCAGTAATGTTTATTCTTTCGACCTTAGAGTCGCGCGTTGTATTTCTATGGATTTTCTTGCTGTTTTGAGTTTCCTTTTGAGTTTTGATCCTCGCCCTTGGCATTGTATATTATATTGCTTGTGTGGTTGTGACCGTCGATTGACGAAGAGCTAGCTCTCGCTTGGGGATGCCTTTTTATTGATTTCGTATACTATTCATGCTGCATCCCATTTGGGGGCCAGTATTTACAAAGGAGACTCTGCCGAAATTTTCAGAAAATACTTGATGTTTTTTTTAAAACTCATAATTCGGCTTATGCTATTAAAACTACTTGCTTTTAGTTGGTTTTCCTTCACGCTACTACTTTTCTTGGTCTGGATTTCTGGGTTTTCGGCTTACTTAAATTACGTACGCCTCGAGACATTTCGTAGTCTAAGTGCCGGTCATGTTCCGTATTTTCGGGTCGTGACAAAGTTGGTATCAGAGCATTAGGTTTTACCTTCGGAGTGTAGGATGACCCTTGGTTGATGGAATAGGTGACTAAAGTATAGTGACGTACTGTGGGTATGTTCCGCGGCATACTTACGATACACTACTCCACTTTAGAAGTCTTAGGATGTACATTTCTTTGTTCAGTATTATATTCCTTCCTATGATCTAGCCTCATCGGTACCAGTCATGGTTTTGCTGCCACGATAACGGGCAGGGAGAGCTACGGCTAGAGTTGCGGTCAGCACGAGCTCGTCAAGAACGAGGACTGACCAGGGCGTGATTCCAGCGGCACACGATTGCAGAGATGTGTCTTTTTATTGTGTTTTCGCGCCACGAGCATTGGGTGGATTGCTGTATGAGATTACTCAGACATGCAGATCAGCCCTAGAGGATTGAGCCACTGATAAAGGCCAACCAGATTTTGATGACCGTTGATGTATTGCTTATTCATGATGATTATGGCACGGTTCAGCGTGCAGACGAGTGAGCCAGTTGTTGCTGCGAATGACGAGATATCGCCCTAGATGTTGGAGCTATTGCAGTACGAGTTATACTGAGAGACGAGAGAGGGTCGCTAGTCACCGTGGATGAATGACTAGGACATGTGATTCGTTCGCTACCCCGATGCGAGGTCATCAGATAGATTGATTCCAGCTAGAGACGACTTCACACAGATACGTTCAGAGTCGATAGAGACGATCGAATGTCAGAAACCTATTATTCCAAGTTTAAAGTATTTGGAAAGACATGCAGGCAATTCTATGGACCCTCTAGAAGAATGAAACCCCAACTCGACTTAATGACCGTGTGAAAGCCTTTGAACCTTAGGGTTTGCGGCAGTTCCGCGGCGCCATTAGTGAGACTTGGGTTTGCCCTTCTACGGCTGGACCATCGATGCTGTGGTGCGTACTCGATACTATTAAACTGTACTTAAGATGTTGAGCTCTTGGGGGATTATGAGGTTTTGACGAATCGATCAAATGATTCGACTTCATTCGGATGCCAGGTGGTAAGATGCATTTCTTAGGAGACTCCAGATATGAGGATAGCCGTTGGAGCTCAGTCCATCCAGCCATGACGAGTCGAGTCCGAAGCAGTCGACATTAGAGAAAGTGGAATAAGAGGTTCCTACGAGATCTTAATGAGACGACGTTCCACTCCTCCAACATCAGAGATGCGATACGCATGCAGAGGTATTGTACTTGGATATACCATCCAGAAGGAGTCGCGATGAGTATCCAGCCGTTCCGGAACGAGAACAGATCTAGTAAGAGACGATGACTTCCGGACAGTTCGGAAGAGACGAGATTTGGGAGAGATCTCGACAGGACCTTTCTGGAATGAATTACGAGAAGACTTGGACCCAGGAGTGGTCATGTTACGCACACCGGCAGGCCAGAGTTCAGGATCGTCGACGAGACATGCTATGAGTGACCACGACAGTTGGCCAGAGATTCTTAGAGGATGTGCTTGAGCGGGGCTATTCCGCCATACTTGATTTCGGTATTTTGGACGATCTATTCGCATGATTGATTTTGATGATTGAGTTTCATGATATTTGTTTTCATGCACCATGGTTGCCCCTACTGAGTATTTACGATTTTTGCACAGTTGTTACATTTGATATCGCTTTCGTGCCTTGGCTTCTTATGTTTATGATTTTATGGGTTTCATACAGTTGAGTTGATTTTTTTTGCGTATATACGCACACGATTTGGTTTTTGCACTCGGTATAGTTCTCATATGCTTGCAGTGCAGGGATACGCATTTTGTGCACTGGACTTCGATTTTGATTATGATGTTCGATATTTGTTTTGTGCACCTTGTGCACCTGATTTGAATTTTCGCGCATGTTATGAGATACGATTTTAGTGCACACCAGATGCACTAAATCGAGATTCTTCGTGCATGTCAGATGCACCTGTTTTGTTGTCAGGCACACCTGTTGCCCTTGACAGATGTTTCGTGCACACCCGATGCACTTAGATGTTGTTTCTGTGCATATGTATGGCACATTCATGGATTTCGATTTCCGTGCGCACCAGACGCACATAGCATTCATATATATATTTGGGACTGATTTATGTTGGAGCAGTATATTTTATGATGTTTGCTATTTGGTTTAGTACTGAGCAGGACTAGTCACAGGACAATTGCTGAGTATATTTTTGCATGCATTGATAGTTATCGAAGGAATTTCCAAAGAAGAGCTATAGTCTCAGTATTTACCTACATGTCCGAGAAGGCACGAAACATTTTATAAAGGAAACCCTTCTGAAATTGCTTTCAAAACGGCGGGACGTGCATATTAAACAAAGGATATATATATATATATATATATATATATATATGTATGTATGTATGTATGTATGTATGTATGTATGTAGTTATTTTCTTACAATAGACGTCCGCCACTGTGCGGTGCTGCGAGCATCGCACAACGATTTGAAGAAGATTTGGCATGCATTGCTTCCAGATGTTTTAATGATGTATATCATTTTGATTTTCATTTTGGATTTAGACATTGTGTCTTCACCATGACTCCGATGATTGCGGGATGCTGGATAGAGTTTTGATTTTGAGTTATATGCTCATTTTTCATGCGCATGCGCTGCGCTGCGATTTGTTTTATGTATTTATGATTTCGGAGCCCAGACGACTTGATGGTTTTGCTTAGATATTTTAGTATTTGGGGAGAGTTTTAATTTAAATTCGGGGATCGATTTTCTTTAAGGGGGGAGAATGTAATGTATTGAAAATCGTGTCGGTGAAATTTCGAAAAATCGGTAAAATAAAGGGGGTTTTCTGTAAAAAGTCAAAATACAAATATTTTTATTATAAAATTAAATATACATATTCTAGGTATGTAATTGCTAGTATTTGGTGTTTATTGAGCCACCGGTAAAATTTCTAATTTTCTGAAAATTTTTCCGAAATTAATTATTTAAATATTATTTTAAGCCGTCACAAATACATTAAATTAGCGATAAATACAAATTTGAATAGACTAATTACACACTTTAGAACCATGTCAACTAAAATCTAGTGGGTAATATATTTTTTTTAGCATTTTATTTCAAGTTCTAACCGGTTATAATTAGGGAAATTAAAATTTAATTAATTTAAACTAAAACTTGCAATTTGGTAACTTGAGGGGGTCTTTTTGTATGAAAATTTCTTTGTAACCTCTCACATTTCCTCACCCCTCCACCAGGGCCGGCCCCACCACTATCAACAGCTCATATTTTTCCCTCTTGGTAGACTTCAAATCTTGAAGAAAACGAATTGTTTTAAAAGGGGTTTTAATATATTAATTTAGGTATCGGTTTAAAGTGATTTGATAGGGCTTTGACCTTAGAATTTCCACACCCATTTCCTCACCTCCATGATTCCCCTCTCCTGGCCGAAACCCCTTGCTGCTGCAGCCCCCATTTTCCCCCCATTTTTCCCATCTCTTTTGCTTCAAAAAATTCATTAAATACCCATAAAAAAATCCCAAAATCCAAATCAAGCTCTTACCTATTTTAGTTTAGCCTAACATGCATGGATTGGGGTGAAAAGAGAGCATTTTGGAGGGCTAGAATTCAAGAGAGATCTACAAATTGGGAGGTATAATTTAGACCCTTTAGTGAATTTGTTGTTAATTGCTTGAAATTAGATAATTAGATGCTTAATTAGGGTTTTACTTGAAAACTTGGAAATTCTAGAAAAGGGTTTGATTTTTGTGATTACGGTTTGTGAAATTCAAGTGAGGGTTTTTAACATTGATCATGGTTTAATGGTGTAGTAATCATGCTAAGCCATAGAAAACTAATCTATTTGCTCAATAGCTTGATTGCTACATTTAAATTGTCCTAATTATGTTTGTTTTGCAAACTAGATTTTTGTAATTTATATAAAGTAGTGAGATAAAAAATCTAGTTAATGGTTGTGTGGCTTAATTAATATGTTTTAATGAGAATTATGGCCACTAGAATTGTTAAAATATTTAAAGTTGATTAAAACACCAAGTTTTGAGCTAAAATGGAAAATTGTGCTAATTTTGTTAACTAGGTTTTGTAAATATATATATTTTGATGAAAATAAATTACTGGAATGGTTTATATGACTTGGTTATGATATTGAGTGGATATTGTGGCCACTAGATTTGCTTAAACGTCGTGTTTTGTACAAAAACGGTTAATTTTGCTTGCTAGATTTTTGGAAAAATAGCTTTTAAAGTGAGTTTGAGGTTTTTGTGAATTTTAACCTATTTTATATTATAATCAGTACTTGTGAATGTGCAAATGAGTGTGTTTGGGTTTTTCTCGATGGTTTGGCATTTGTACGCCGACGTCGAGGGTTTTTGGGCTGATTTGTGAAAGCAACCATAGGTTTTGACCTATGTGTGATTCGTGTGTCGTTTTGGTCATGAGTCGGATTTTAATGCGATACGGTGCGTTATGATATGTAGGTACCCCATGTGGACTTCGAGACGACAGGCAAGCGCATGGAGACGTCGGCACCGGCGACCAAGGACCAGGTGAGTAGATTTATATCTACGGGGAGAAGTCAGGTGGATGTCGTATAGCACCCCAGCAGTTCGTGGTGATGTATACGAATACGTATATACACATATATATTGATTATATATTGTTGAGTTTATTGATGATAAAGATAGATTTTAGGTGTGATTGGATAGGTTTAGTGTTGCGAGACCCTAGAGTAGAGGTTGCACCACATTTACACACACACCCATACTTGCATACATTCTTCTTTCATATGTGCTTATATGGGGTTATATTGTTATGTGTTCACATGGGTATGGGACTATGTGTTCACATACTCGATTTGAGAATAGTATTTAGGATTTGAGATGAGTCGATAAGATTTGATTGAATTCGTACCTGAGATACATCCTGATGTTATAGCGGATCTTGGGACGACGATACATGTGAATAGTGTTATACATTGAATGCTTGACATGTGATCGTGATATGAGATAAGATATGTTAAGATATTCATAAAAAGTCGCAATAGGCGATGTATACCTCTTTATGACGATATATGATGATGATATCGGTTTGTATGAGGTTGTAGATCAGCAGTCAGATCATGATTAGATTGATGATATTAGTATTGTACTAAACGTAGATCAGTATCCTGGATTATGATCTTTAATAAAGAGGATACCAAATGATTAATTTGATGAATGTGATACTGACCTGTACCAAGATTTGGTGATGTCGTACGACGGATTTACGTACGAGCTATATATTGATGTTTGATCCGCACTCTTGACTTGGGAATGTCTGATTATAGATATGGTATCGGATATGATATTATTGAGGCAGGATCACCGATTAACATATACATGTAGGTATATGTATCGACTCAGAGCTTAGGCGGTTTCCTTACCTTCAGTAGCCAGTTAGCTTAGCCCTTTAGTTTAGTATAGTTGTTAGACTAGATTTATATTAAATATAGATTTTTTATCTTTGTGTCTAGTATTTAGCTCCCGCTCATTATTGCTGTTGCTCCGCATCGCATACTTATTGTGATTCATATACCATTATTGATATCATGCTGTTAGGACACCAGCACCATTACCGATGATGCGTATGTACCACGTACACTTACTTGCCGGCTCACACACATCTTCATCGGTAATTGCCATGTCACGTACACTTAGAGAATATTATTGCTTGACTTAGTTTGTTAGATAGTAGTTTTGATATGATATTAGTGTACTTGCCTTATATGCCAGTTTAGATATTGTAGTTATTACTTGTCACTTCATGCATATTGTTATTCATTGTTATGCCGCATTCATGGATTCTCATGCATATATTCACTATTTTACGTGCTATTGAGGTTTTGGATTCGGATTTCCATGAGATTTTCTGGATTTAGGGGAAAACCGCAAAATTTATACAAACTTCTTCTCTCTCTTTTTAAATGAAAAGCGCGGTTTTCCCATGATGTATGAGTCGTCCACCATGAGTTTGCTGATGGATTTCGAGACCCGATTCGAGGAGACGGATGAACCGTTTCGGGTACATGGTAGACCCGGTATGGTACCCCGGGGAAAGAAGCGCGTGGTGATGACGATGTGAGCCTAGCAGGAGAGCACTACCAACCGGTCATTTTACCCGACTCGTCGGATATCCGGAGGATACCGTCGTGGTCTTGAGGCGAATATTAGGGGCCGGTATGGACTGACGGCGCCCTAGATAGTGAGATTGAGACATATAGATATATTTGAGATATTGAGATACAGAGATTGCGACACAGAGATATCGAGATATTTGGATACTTGTTTTGTGTCGATACTAGACACTGTTTATGCTGATTTCATTATGATACCTCATTTTAAATATACAAAAATCTCACAAAGTTATGATAGCAGTTTCTTCTGTTTCATGTATTCTGTTTTCATGCATTCATACGGCATCCATATGATATATTGCTACCTGAGGCACTGACAAGGGCACATGGGATTACACTTGGGTTAAATATTAGCCCTAGCCTACAGGTTTTATATTTGAGGATTATATATTATGATCGTATGACCTAAGATTGCGTCATACATGCGATTCCTGTTCGTAGATGTATTCTATTCACGAGTTGGCAACTCACCCCCGTTGTGCTACTGTTCTTGCAGGTTTTGCCGTACAGGTTTCATTACGGCTTTGCTGGCACTGCTTCTGTTCGGGTGACTTGCCAGTAGGTGGGTTTGTTTGTATCGTACCCATCATTATACCTTGTATATTATTATTCTGTTGTATCTAGAAGTTCCATCAACCAAACATGTATTTATTTTAGAGATAGAGACCAGTAATGTTTTTTCTTTCGACCTTACAGTCGCGCGTTGTATTTCTATGGATTTTCTTGCTGTTTTGAGTTTCCTTTTGAGTTTTGATCCTCGCCCTTGGCATTGTATATTATATTGCTTGTGTGGTTGTGACCGTTGATTGACGAAGAGCTAGCTCCCTCTTAGGGATGCTTTTTTATTGATTTCGTATACTATTCATGTTGTATCCCGTTTGGGGGCCAGTATTTACAAGGAAGACTCTGCCGAAATTTTCAGAAAATACTTGATGTTTTTTTAAAACGCATAATTCGGCTTATGCTATTAAAACTACTTGCTTTTAGTTGGTTTTCCGTCACTCCACTACTTTTCTTGGTCTGGATTTCTGGGTTTTTGGCTAACTTAGATTACGTATGCCTCGAGACGTTTCATAGTCTAAGTGTCGGTCATGTTCCGTATTTTCGGGTCGTGACAATAACATTCCTAACTCTTTATATTTCTTGCTAGGTTTTGTGTTAATGGTCGATTCACGGTTTGTCTTAGCACTAGTTTGTATAAATTTTGTTCCGCGATCGGCCACGGTTTGATGGCCAGGGCATTGGCATAACACAACATGGTATCAGAGCCAACCTTTTAACCCTAAACTAGCTTGTTCTCTCATGCTTAATGTTGGATATATGTATGACCTAGAGGCCATTATTTTTATAGTGGATGCTTGGACATGTATATATGTGTATATATGACTTTCTTGCTCGACATGATAGTATGCTATCTGGTTAACTTTATCTTGACATGTTCATTTGATCATGCATTTTATTCATTTGGCACATGTTGATAAAGCCCCTAGGATATTTGCTTGACTACTCGGACTATGATGCGAATCATACTAGTGGGACACGAGTAGTTTATAAGCATATCCTTGAACTGTTCCTAGTCGTGGGTGTATCGATATGGGGCATCGATATTTCAGAGTAGACTAGCGTATACCATTCTTGTCCCATATGATGGGCGATGGATGATCCCATATCCATCTGGTGTGATGACACCAAAGATTGTATGCGGGTACTTAGTGGAGACTGGGTACACTGAACGGAATCATCGAGGACTCCTATGTGGTATTATATCTATCGTCGGATAGCAGTTCTCAGGTGACACTGGTACATATTAGTCTGTAGACCCAAGATCGTCATAGAGACTTGTGTGTCCTCCCACTGCACTTTGATCTCCACCCAACCATGGCTCTACTGAGTCATGCAAATAGGTGGATTTTGGGTACGGTCCCGAGGAACATGGAGGCAATGAGCGTGTAACGTTTTGAAAATCGTTGAGGTGAAATTTCCGATTTCCGGTAAAATAATGGGTGTTTTCCGTAAAAAAAAATCAAGATATAAATATCTTTTAATATAAAATTAAATATACATATTCTAGCTATATAATTTCTAGTATTTTGTGTTTATTGATCCACTTGTAAAATTTCTAGTTTAATGAAATTTTTTACAAAATTAATTATTTTAATATTATTTTAAGCCGTCACTAACATATTTAATTAGGGATAATTACAAATTGGAATGGGTTGATACAAATTTTGTGCATAATGACACATTAAACTAACATGTGAAATAATGTTTTTGAAATGAAAAGAAATTATTAAGATGGTTTTAGAAAATATCGAAGAAAAAGGCTTAAATGGTGAAAATAAATTAAATGGAAATTGGGGTATAATATTTATCATTTTTCCCTTACCCACACTCACCCACACCTTCTCTCCTCCCCCCTAGGCTGTTGGCCAAGCCATTAGCAGCCCCAAAACTTGGTCCCATTTCACAAAAGAGAAGAATAAAATAAAGGAAATGAAAGAAAGACAATAGATAAATGAGGTATGGGCTTTGACTTTTGTTGACTTGTTAATTCCAACCTCACACTCTCCCCCCTCTCCCCCCCAACTTTGGCCGAGCCTTCCCTCTCCCCAATCAGCAGCAGCCCCTATCTTTCCCCATCTCATTATCACCTCAAAAATCAAGATAAATTCCTCAAAAATCCAAATTAAATCCCACAAAATCCAAATCTAATCCCTACCTATTATTCCTTGGCTATTCTAGTATGGATATAGGGAACAAGAGAGCATCATGGAGGCTAGGTTGCATGTTTGAACTCATGGTTTGGAGGTATAATCTTAAACCAAATTGTTACTTGATGTTTAATTACTTCAATTCAAATAATCATGTTGCTTAGTTAGGTTTTAATTTCAAATTTGAAAATTCAAGATTTGGATTTGTGATAAAGTGAGGATTTTTATCAATTATTCATGGTTTTAATGAGAAGATTAACATGTTAATGGAATGCAAATCTAATCTAGTTACTAGTTAGCTAATTTTTACTTTAGAATTTTGCTAATTATGCTAATTTTGTTAACTAGGTTTTTGGAGATTGATTAAATAATTGAGATAAAAATCTAATTAGGGTATTTATGACATTATTAACATTTTAAATTTTAGTTTAATACTTTAGCTCATGCAAAACCAAGCTTAGTTGTCGAATTGTGAATTTTTGCTTTAAAAAGTGTTAAAATTTGATATTTTTGCAAACTAGAATTTTCGATTTAATACAAATTGATGAGAATAAATTATAGAAATATTTTATATGCCTTAGTTATGATATTTAGTGGATATTATGGCCATTAGTTTTGTTAAAACATCAAGTCTAGAATTAAAACGAAAATTTAGTGCTTTCTAGGTTTTCAGAGATAAATCGATTTGATTTATTTTGAAGTTTTGATGAGTTGCAATCCATTTCATATTATAATTAGTGTGTTGTGAAACCACGAATGGTGCGTTTGAGTTTTTATCGATCACTCGGCGTTTGTACACCGATGTGTTATTTATATGTATGGCCTAGAGGCCATTACTGTACATTGGATGTATATTGTAGTGGATGCAGGGACATATATAGGTAGGACTTTCTTGCTCGACATGATAGTACGCTATCTTGTTGCTCTTTATCTTAACATATATACTTTCTGTCTCTCTGTTACATGTTGATAAAGCCCTTAGGATGTGTGCTCGACTTCCAGGACTATGATGTAGATCATACTACTGGGGCCTGGGTAGTCCATGAGTACATCCTTCAATGTTCCTAGTCGTGGGAATATCGAGAAGGGGCATCGATATTCCAGAGTAGACTAGCGTATATCTTCTCGACCCACGTGATGGGCGATGGATGATCCCATATCCATTGGTGTTTGACATCAGAGATGGTATGCGGGTGCTCAGTGGAGACTGGGTACACTGAACGGACTCACCGAGAACTCCCAGATGGTATTATACCTCACGTCAGATGGCAGTTCTCTGGTGGCACTGGTACAGCTTAGTCTGTTGACCCGAGATCGTCATAGAGTCTTGTGTGTCTCCCACTGTGCTTTGATTTCCATCCTACCACGGCTCTACTGAGTCGTGCAAACAGGTGGTTTTTGGGTACAGTCCCGATTCACATGGAGGCAATGAGCGATAAGAGGGGATTCGTCTCTCCCGGTATGGGGGTTGATGTTGCGTTATGCACGACTGGCCATAACATGAAATCCCAGGCCAGGGTTGCATTGATATACTGGTAAGAGTTATCAGTAGTTTCACGTTTGTTATGGACCTTACGTCGGCATGACTTATCGAGCTATTGGGGTCTGACGTTTACCACCCCTAGGCGAGATATGCGACATATCAGACAAACAGACCGGACTGTACGGTAAGTGTTACTGGTTGGATTCACAGGAGTGTGAGCGGGCTTGCTCGTCGATCTTCTGATCGCTCAATACCCGGGTGGCCGTTACGTTTAGCAGACCGCTTGCGGCTTGTGGGTGTTTGATATGATCATCACCTGCTGCCGGCGTATTGACGAGTCTTTAGAGTCCTACACAGAGCTTTCCTGGCTCAAGCGAAACAAAATAGGAGCGCATATGAGATATGTGCGGGACCGAGAATAATGCGTGTATGTGATACCGTATTCAATTCTCGCGATGAATGTATCGATTGGTTGTATGCGATATAACCTAATTATCGAATTGAAGATTGATTCGATAAGTCGATACATTGGATACTAGTCGGTTATATGCGACATGACCGGATCATTGAATCAAGTGTTGATTTAATGATTTAATGTATAATTATATATTTGATATATTACTTTGCATTAAGTAGTATTGGTTCACTTAAAAAGGATTTTCTCATTTGATGTGCACATTGTATATGTGATATATTTTTGTGCACTTGATTGTATCATGTTTGATGATACATGAATGTTTGTGTGTATGATTAAACCATGGTTATGTAATGGTTAGGGTTTTCATTTTCTTAACTATTTCTTTTATTTATTTATTCATTTTTGAAAGATAAAGAGAAATGGTGGCTTGATTTGTTTTCTAGTTGAAGCTTCATGAAGCTTTGAATAAGTCCTCCATTTTTGTTTCATGCTTAACCCTAACCATTCAACCTAACCCTAGTTTATTCTCTACACCTAACTATGGTTGAAAATATGATAAGTATCATTTTATTTTCTATTTTCAAATACTTATCATATTCTCTTCTTCTTCTTCTTCTTCAACAAAGAAGAAAGCTTGCAACCTTTAATGGCAACTTGAGAAAAAGAGTGAGAAATCCAATTCTAAAGTGAACCCACTTCCTATTTCTTCATCCTATACTACTTGCCAAGTAGTATAGGGTGTTTTCTTCACAAGTTTCATGACTTGGTGAAGTTGGAGTTTGATCTTGAGTTGCCTCGACGTAGATCATCTTCGGCATCGAAGTCGACGACCTAGCCCGATCTTTTCTCCAATGAGACCACTGCGAGAGTCTAGGATTCCGGTGGATACAGCGGAGGGACGTCATCACGGAGCTAAAGAGGTGGAGGACCGGATCTACAATGGTTGTAGCCCCTTTCCTTTAAGTTAAAGTTGTTTACTTGCATTGCATCGCCTATACATCTAGTTAACGATCCGTATTAGGGTTTGTAGGCACATGAAAAAATTTGAATTGGCCATGTTTGATCACTTGTAGAACCTCATGGGTGTGCCTAGGAACCATACAATGGTATCAGAGCCTAGCTAGAGCCTTAGGCGATGCGTAGACGAAGCTAGAAACCCGATCGAACCCAGAAACCCTAAAATTCAACCCTCTCTGGACATTTTTTAAAAACTGGGTTTTTTCCAGATTAAAAATTCTTAAAAAATTCAGCAGGAAGTTCTAAGAATTATAGTGCAAAACGGAGCTCCTGAATCTTCTAAACCGCCGCGGAACAGCGGCAGAAGCGTGGCTTCTGCGGCGGTTCCGCGGCTGTACAGTCGCATTGCCCATTATTTTTTGCACAGTAATTCCTATATTTTGGTGCTGGATTTTTTGGGATTTTTTAAATATCACTCAAGAGTTGAGCTTTCTGGGTTGTATTGGGAGTTCGTAGATTCGATCGGATTATCAAACTTTGTCTATGTGATTTTCCGGGTAATTTTAGAATATGTTAAAATGTTCGAGCTGATATAAATACCCACTTTTTCCCCTGCCGGGAAATTTCCAATTGTTGGATTTTCCATAGTTTAATGACGGTCCAAGTAGTGCAAGTAACGCGATGGTCCCTCTAGAAGACAACAAACCTTAACTCGATTATGTGACCGTCTTGAACTGTCCTTTGAACCTTAGGGTTTGGGGCAGTACGGCGTGCCACATGTGAGGCGTTGGCTTGACCCTTCTACGGCTGGACCGTTGGTACTGAGGCATGAAGTGAATGTTTTTAAACTTATTTCATGTGTTGAGCTGTTTCGGGAAAACTTGGGTGTTCGAATGTTCGATCGGAAAGTTTAACATTTTCTATTTATCCGGAATGTGATACAATAATTGGAATTCACAAGTAGTTATGAGATAACTGAATGAATGTTATAAATCTAGCGGTTTAGTCTCACTTGATCGGTTGCCACGGAATATTGATGTGATCAAAAGTCCGTCGCAATCACGTAGCGTACGCGGACACTCGCAGGGTAAACTTAATAGACAGCCTCACCCCATAGCCCCGACCAAGTGACTGTAGGAGAACCCCGTCGCCGAAAGCATCCGTTCGGGTGCTCGCGGCAGCGGTGTTCCGCCTTGGTGCACTTCTTCGATGGTATCGGGGGTGTGGCCGTCCACTAAAGTTTGCGACGAGCATTCGATCAGGATGTCGGGAATCCTGTTGAATTGCCCGACTTGATATTGAAAAGAGTTTTCGATAATGAGACTAAAATGCGGGGTTTATAATTGTTAGGCATGTGATGTCTAAGGAAATCATTGGTTTAGGCATGCGATGTCTAAGGAGGTTGCGGATTCCAATTGTTGTAGTTTTACACTTTCTTTTCTGTGACCGTAAGTGTAATATGTGATATCACCGGTTTCGTTGCTATATGTCAATGACAATTGGGATGCGCATATTTACTTACGTTGATGACATGTGATGTGATGTGTTGCTGGATATGTTATATTGGATCGTCGTGTTTGAATAGCCGGGTTTTTTTTATGTGAGATGAGTGTTTTCATTTTCATTCATGTAAAAACTTGTTTGTAATATTCCTTTTTTGGGGCACTTCCAGGTTGCGGAAGATGTTACCTTTTGTATATTATTTACTTTTCCGCACTAGGATAGACCCAAGGAAGAGGGCACAAGTAACCGGGTTCTAGGGTCCAGTGGGAGACCAACTCGAGAAGTCGAGTCCGGGTCTCCTAACCCTAGAATTGGTAGGGTTGCTTGCCGCTCTCGTAGGGGTCTAGGGGTGTGGGATTGGCTATTCATCACGACCGTGGAATCCGCATTTTATACTGGCTCGTATTGAAAACACGGACGTCCTAGTATATCCAATATTTCATATGATACTTTCTGCTGCGTTATCTGTGATGTGATCATGTGATTTGTTCAGATAGATATATTATATAGTATATATGATATATTATATAGACGTTGCTTATGTTTTACACCCGCGCCAGCCCTGCCTCGCTCTGGCTTTAGTTACCTAATCTAACGGTGCAGACGGGACATCGAGGCGAATGCAGATGGCATAAGCGCACGTTATATTTATCTGTGATGTTTAGGTGGACTTAAATGATGGGATATTCATTAATGAGATTAATGAAAGAAAATAAACCTAATTGATGTTGTGGAATCGAATTTCAAAAATAAAACAGGTAGCTACAGTTCTTGCTTTGCATCGCGGTGTTCATTGTAGAACATCCTGCACTTTATTCGATGAGGAAAGGACCGAGATCCCTTCACCGGGAGTGACTCCTTTAGCAATAACTGGCAGATGCTACACACTCGGTTTGTCTTTTGATTGCTTCTATAGTTTCTGCTTTGCACAGTGATATATATGATATATCCCGCACCTCATTCGACGAGGAAAGGGTCGACGATCCTTTCACCGGGAGTGACCCCTTTAGCAAAACTAGAAAAGCCTCAAAAACATTCCATTTAAAAACCATTTAATTCCGCAACGAGATCAAGTTCAAAGCGTTAAAGGTTTTCTTAAAAACCATTCGCAACCCTCCGTCATTTTAGGAAGTAAAGTACTTAGTATTCGTGCTGTGTTTGTTGACCATAGTCAAGGCACAGTGTACGGTAGCTAAGTGATGTCTTCCTACACCGCATATGATGCAATTAGTTAGGACAGTCGCGTGACTTTGTTGACCTTAGTTAAGGGCATGTGGGTGGGTCTAATTAATCACGAAATGACGGGTAGAACTTGACTAGTGCTTATGATTTGTTGACCATAGTTAAGGTCATAAGTGCTATGGGTAAAAATCTTTATCGGGAGTTTCAAGTGTTGAAATTTGCAATGAGATTGCATACCTTCTATGTGATAGTTCGATCCCGATACCCACTGCGAGTAATTGTTACTTCTGGGAGAGTTTTGCACTTTATAATTAGCCGATCAAGTAGGTGTCTAGAAAGGTGTCAACGGGGTTACGCCTCTGGGAAAACGAGATTTATTGTAATTAGGTCCGTGCGAAAGCACGGGGAACCTCCCTCAATGTACCGACACTATCCTGGCTGAAAGATTGGCGAACTTGTAGAGTGTAATTAATCCCGGCTAGTCTTTCCTTTTAAGGTTTGAAGGAAGATTTGATAAAAACAGTGGGAGCCATCCTGATTAGATAAAATATATAACCAATCTGATCTTGCAGGAGCGCACGCTGAGTGTTTTCTTCTCTCTCTCTCTCCAGGTAGCGACCATATCACGCCTTAATCAAGATAATAATATGGATGTATTGACCGAACCCGCTTGTTATACTGAGCTGGGGAACGTTGGTCCCGCTCCAACTTATAATTGTTATAAGACAGAGCAGGAAATAGGGGAATACCAGAATTCCTATGCCGCCCAAACGAAGAAAATGCATATGATGCATCTCCTTCGAGTGTGTTCATTATAAAGAACTGTTTCTCAGTATCCTCTACGTCCTGGGAATTTGATACCGGATCAGGATCCCAGATATGTAATCTGTTACATAGGGCTACAAAAAGGTAGAAAACTGAGAACGGGTGATAAGTTTCATGTGACAGAAAACGGGGCAAGTGTTGCAGCGAAGTCTGTTGGTCACTGTCACCCTGTATTACCAGTACATTGATTCTGAACAAATGCTATTAGATACCGAACCTGATATACAAAATCATATCAGTCTCTTTATTAGTAAAGAAGGATATAATTTTGTATTGATGGATAATGTTTTGAACATTTCCTATATCAAAAGTTGATCGGTTCAGGCGCGTTATCTAAAAGCATTGACGTTCTACATCAAACTACAGTTCTTAGTATTCAGAACACACACAAGAGGAAGAGTTCAGAAATGAACGGATCCTTCTTGAGGCATTGTAGACTAGGTCACATCAATGCGACCCGACTGGCTGAAGTTACATTTTAGATACATATTTAAATCAGTTTGAATTTACATCTTGTGAAACTTGCCAGTCATGTTACAAAGATTAGATGACCATAGCTCTGTTTATTGGAAACAGAGAAAGAGTTAGTAAACTCTTGGGACTGATATATGATGATGTATGTAAACTCCCCTGTCTACATATGCCAGGACCGGTTCTTTGTACTTCATTATATTCTCTGATAATCTCTTAAGATTCAGTCATATGTTCCTGTTGAAACATAAGTCCGAAGCTTTTGAGGTATTCACAGAATATAAGTTGGAAGTAGAGAACCAAAATACGGGTATAAGTATTATGTTCTACGATAAGATCAGGGAGGAGAATACTTGTGCATGGAATCCTTGGACTATTCTAAAGGAAAATGAGATTCTCTCTCAGTATTACTTCTTTGAATACACCACAGCACAACGGTGTATCGGGGCGGAGCAATCGCACAATATTTGATATGGTGTGCTCTATGATGAGTATTACTGAGTCACCTATTTCCTTTTGGGGTTGTGCACTTGAGAAGCTGCATACCTATTGAATTAGGTTCGAATCAAATCAGTGCCTACCACTCCATATAAGATATAGTATGGGAAGAGCCTATCTCTTAAGTAAATTAAGATTTAGGATTGTCCGGCCTTTGTCTAAAGCAAAATACGGACAAGATCGAGGCAAGGACAATTCTGTAGAACTGAAATGGTTCCAGCTATACAAAACTGCTGATGATTTGACAGAACCAAAGGATTCAAAAGTCCCCAACGAACCTCAGCCTCTCCGCCGATCTAGCAGGGTTCCTCACCTGCCTGAGAGATACTTCGGTTTCTCGATGGCAGTGGGAGCGAGGATTGCATCATGAGATGATGACCCAACTAGATTTGAGCAGGTCATCAAGAGTAGGGACTCTGTAAGAATGGCTGGATGCTCAGCAATCTGAGATGGAATCCATGTACACCAGCAAAGTATGGACTTTGGTTGATATATCTGAAGGGTTAAATCCCCATCATATCTTGAGAAGATTACTTGGTGTAGATGGAAAAGTTGAGACTTTCAAAGCTAGACTTATTAAAGGTTTTCGTCATCGACCAGGCATGGATAATGATGAAATCTTTTCCAGGGACTATGCTTAAGTCCATCCAAATCCTACTTGCCATTGCTACATACCATGACTACGATATCTGGTGGTTGGGTGCCATGACTCTTTTCTAAATAATGATTTAGAAGAGAACGTCTATAAGAACACAGCCAGAGGGCTTCGTAAACAGTGGGAGCAGCGAAAACGTGTGCAAGTTGCTTTACATGATAAACCAGGCATCGAAGAGTTGGAACGTCTGTTTTGATGTGGTAGTCAAAGAGTTTGACTTCATCAAAATGGTAGATGAACCTTGTATGTACAAAAAGGTAGTAGAGAGTAAGGTGGTCATCCTCGTATTGTACGTGGACAACATACTCTTGATAGGAAAGGGGTTTCCTATACTACGCTCGGTCAATCTCCGCTTATCACAAGGATTCTCAAATAGGATCAAAGTGATACCTCCTAAATTCTGAGTTTTTATCTATGAGATAGATGTAATTGGATGCTAGGATTCTCACTAGATGTACTGAGATGGTATCAATCGATCCTGGGGAGAATCACTGGAAGGGTTCCAGGGTGATAAAGACGACTGAATGTCAGTCACAGGCATTGTCTTTACCCTCAGTAAAGGGACGGTATGTCGGAAGAGTTCAAAGCTAGATACCGTAGCAAACTAGATGATAAAGGATGGTAACATCGCTATAAAAGATACTACCAAAGTGGCAGTTTGGGTGTATATTGGTTCATAAGATGAACTAGGTTCCTACCATTGTATGACAATGGAAGTGTGGCTTTGGCCAAGGAATCCCGATCCCATCAATGACCCAGACATATTCTGAGGCAGTATCACCTGATCATGGAGATAGTTGATCTCCACGGTGATCGAGGTTAGGAGAGTAGACTCAGAGGACAACACAGCGGATCCACTCACGAAGGCCTTTTCCCAAAGAGAGACTTTTAGGGGATGGTTGAGTATTAGATACTACAACTACTGCTACAGATGGCCCTAGTGCAAGTGGGAGATTGTTAGTTATATGTATGCCCTAGAGGCCATTACTGTACATTGGATGTATATTGTAGTGGATGCTGGGACATATATAGGTAGGACTTTCTTACTCGACATGATGGTACGCTATCTGGTTGCTCTTTATCTTAACATGTATACTTTCTGTCTCTCTGTTACATGTTGATAAAGCCCTTAGGATGTGTACTCGACTTCCAGGACTATGATGTAGATCATACTAGTGGGGCCTGGGTAGTCTATGAGTACATCCTTCAATGTTCCTAGTCGTGGGAATATCGAGACGGGGCATCGATATTCCAGAGTAGACTAGCGTATATCTTCTCGACCCATGTGATGGGCGATGGATGATCCCATATCCATTGGTGTTTGTCATCAGAGATGGTATGCAGGTGCTCAGTGGAGACTGGGTACACTGAACGGACTCGCCGAGAACTCCCAGATGGTATTATACCTCACGTCAGATGGCAGTTCTCTGGTGACACTGGTACAGCTTAGTATGTTGACCCGAGATCGTCATAGAGTCTTGTGTGTCTCCCACTGTGCTTTGATTTCCACCCTACCACGGCTCTACTGAGTCGTGCAAACAGGTGGTTTTGGGGTACAGTCCCGATTCATATGGAGGCAATGAGCGATAGGAGGGGATTCGTCTCTCCCGGTATTGGGGGTTGATGTTGCGCTACACACGACTGGCCATAACAGGAAATCCCTGGCCAGGGTTGCAGTGATATACTGGTAAGAGTTATCAGTAGTTTCACGTTTGTTATGGACCTTACGTCGGCTTGACTTATCGAGCTATTGGGGTCTGACGTTTACCACCCATAGGCGAGATATGCGACATATCAGACGAACAGACCGGACTGTACAGTAAGTGTTGCTGGTTGGATTCACAGTAGTGTGAGCGGGCTTGCTCGTCGATCTTCTGATCGCTCAATACCCGGGTGGCCGTTACGTTTAACAGACCGCTTGCGGCTTGTGGGTGTTTGATATGATCATCACCTGCTGCCGGCGTATTGACGAGTCTTTAGAGTCCTACACTAAGGTTTCCGGGCTCAAGCGAAACGAAATAGGAGCACATATGAGATATGTGCGGGACCGAGAATAATCCGTGTATATGATACCGTATTCAATTCTCGCGATGAATGTATCGATTGGTTGTATGCGATATAACCTAGTTATCGATTCGAATATTGATTCGATAAGTCGATACATTGGATACTAGTCGGTTATATGCGACATGACCGGATCATTGAATCAAGTGTTGATTTAATGATTTAATGTATAATTATATATTTGATATATTACTTTGCATTAACTAGTATTGGTTCACTTAAAAGGGATTTTCTCACTTGATGTGCACATTGTATATGTGATATATTTTTGTGCACTTGATTGTATCATGTTTGATGATACATGAATGCTTGTGTGTATGATTAAACCATGGTTAGGGTTTACATTTTCTTAACGTTTTCTTTTATTTATTTATTCATTTTTGAAAGATAAAGAGAAATGGTGGCTTGATTTGTTTTCTAGTTGAAGCTTCATGAATCTTTGAATAAGTCCACCATTTTTGTTTCATGCTTAACCCTAACCATTCAACCTAACCCTAGTTTATTCTCTACACCTAACTATGGTTGAAAATATGATAAGTATCATTTTATTTTCTATTTTCAAATACTTATCATATTCTCTTCTTCTTCTTCTTCTTCAACAAAAAAGAAAGCTTGCAACCTTTAATGGCAACTTGAGAAAACGAGTAAGAAATACAGTTCTAAAGTGAACCCACTTCCTATTTCTTCATCCTCTACCACTTACCAAGTAGTATAGGGTGTTTTCTTCATAAGTTTCATGACTTGGTGAAGTTGGAGTTTGATCTTGAGTTGCCTCGATTAGATCATCTTCGGCATCGAAGTCGACGACCTAGCCCGATCTTTTCTCCGATGAGATCACTGCGAGAGTCTAGGATTCCGGTGGGTACAGCCGGGGGACGTCATCACGGAGCTAGAGAGGTGGAGGACCGGATCTACAAAGGTTGTAGCCCCTTTCCTTTAAGTTAAAGTTGTTTACTTGCATTGCATCGCCTATACATCTAATTAAAGATCCGTATTAGGGTTTGTAGGCACATGAAAAAATTTGAATTGGCCATGTTTAATCACTTGTAGAACCTCATGGGTGTGCCTAGGAACCCTACACGATGTCGAAGGTTATTGGGTTGATTTGAGAGAGCAAACCATAGGTTTTGACCTATGTGAGATTCGTGTGTCGATTTGGTCATGAGTCGGACTTTAATGCGATACGGTGCGTTATGATATGTAGGTACCTCTCACGTGGACTTCGGACGATGAAGGAGAGGATGGCGGCATCGACTTCGGCCGACAAGGACCAGGTTAGTTGATTTATATCTACAGGGGAAGTCGGGTGGATGGCGTATAGCACCCCCGCAAAGTTGTCAGAATTGATGTGTTGTGATATAGATATACATTTATATGTTGTTGAGAGATAGGAACACTTAGCAAGAGAAGCTTTAGGTGATCATGGGTTTAGTGTTAGCGAGAATTGAAGAAAGGATTTTAGTGGATTTCTTAGTCACGAAACCTTAGAGTAAAGATTTGCATACACGCACATACACATACTCGCATACATTTACTTCCTTGTGCATATTAGGGACATATATATATTGGTATTCATATGCTTGGATGATGAGGATGTTATATAATACTTGGGAATGAGTCGATATGATCGGGCATGATGCCGTGAGATATTTAATATGTGACCGAGATATGTCATGATGTTATAGCGGATCGTGGGACGACGATACCTTGTGGATGATGATATATATATGATAGTTAACATATGATCGAGATATGTGATGAGACATGTTAAGATATTTATAATGGATCGCTTGGGCGATGTATACTTCTATATGATAATATGTGTTGATGATATCGGATTGTATGGGGCATTAGATCAGTAGCCAGATCACGATATTGTTGATGATATTAGTAGTGTACTAGACTTAGATCAGTACCCCCTTCTCACGATATGTGATGATGTGATACTAGATGAATAATGTGATAAATATGATATTTGACCCGTACCCAGATTTGGGATGCCGTACGATAGATTTACCGTACGAGATATAGTTCTGAGGAAAGATCCGCATTCTTGACTCGAGGATGTCATATTAGTTATTGTATCTTACGTGATACTATTGAGGCGAGATCACCGACTACTATATATATAGATCGACTCAGACTTAGGTGGATTCCCTTACCCTTTTGACTGGGCTCGAGTCATACTCATTTTCAAAAGTGAAGTATCGTGAGTATTTTAAATACCAAACTGTATGACTCGTATATTGGGAAGGTATATTTTTCAGTGTTTCTGTTACTACATCACTTTCTGTATATTCATGATGTTTTATCGCATTGCAAGCTTGTACATATGTTATCTGTAATTATCATGAAACCCTACTGTCAGGACACCAGCACCATTACCGATGATGCGTATGTTCCAAGTACACCTGCTTGCCGGCTCACACACATCATTATCGGTAATTGCCATATCACGTACACTTTAGAAAATACTATTCATTGACATAGCTTGCTAGTTGATAGTTGCAATATGTTATAGCTTTCATATACTAGTTTAACTATTGCATTAATTGCATGATATCAGATGCATTCTTATATTCATTGGTCATGCAGTATTATGGAGATTTATGCCGATAGTCACTGTTTACTTACTCTTGATTTTGGATTTTGGATTTTCATGAGATTTCGAGATTTGGGGGAAAACCGCAAGAATATATATAAACTTCTCTCTCTCTTTTTAAAATGCAAGTTGCGGTTTTCTCGTGATGGATGAGTCGTTCACCATGGGTTCATGATAGCTGTTGGATTTCGAGACCCATTTCGAGGAGTAGTATGAACAGTCTCGGGTACATGGTGGATCCGGTATGGCACCCCGGGGCGAGAGTGATTTCATGGAGGATGATGAGCCTGGCAGGGGCAGATTGTGTAGGGTTACTAGGCACTCTCACAAGGGTCTATAAGGCATCAACCATACCCGATTTAAAATTTAGACATGCCGAACAACCCTAACCAAGATCTTTACTAGAGATTAGGTGAAACAAAGCATGTAAAACACTTTAACATCTAAGAGTTTGGGAATACAACCTTTGTAGTCCGGTCCTTCACTTCATAAGCTCCGTGTTGTGGTCCCTTCGCTACGATCATCAAGTTCCGGACTCTCGAGAGGCTTCACGAAGAGAAAGATGCATGCTTGCTTCCGATCTTCGATAACAAAGATGATCTACCTTGAAGTTTCTTTAACACAAGCTCTCACTCACTAAATGAAGTGAACACCCTAATCTAATTGGCAAGAATAGATTAGGATGATGAACTAGGAATTTAGCTCTCATTTGTTTTCTTAATCTCACACATTTTCATCACAAAGGAAAAAGCTAGAAAGCTTTTTTCCAAGGAAGAAGAAGAAGAATAACCAAAACCATTTGTGATGAATAATCAATAACTCTTATGTGAGGTTAGAAATGTAACCATGGTATATGTAACCCTTGTAGAGATTTAACTAAGGTTAAAAGGTTATGTTGGGTTAAACAAATATCTATGCAAAATATCAACACAAATATTTTTGCACAAAACAAAACAAAACCTTCTAGAACGTTCTAGAAAAGATTAACCCAAATCAAACCCTAACCATGTTTAATCTCCATTAAACATGTTGCATTAATAACCCTAACCTGTTACAATATTATATATCACATATACAATATTTATTGCAACAAAATAAAATAATACAATTAATATATATCGCATATATATCAATGTATTACCCGAGTGAGAAAAATAATATTTTAGTGAGCTAATATTAGTTAATGTAATTTAATATATCAAATATATAATTATACATTAAATTATTGAATCAACACTTGATCCGATAATCCGGCTATTTCACAAATAACCGACTAATATAATCTATATCAGTTCATCGAATCAACACTTGATCCGATGACCCAGCTATATCACATATACCCGGCCGATATCTCATATCGGGAGAATCTAATATGGTATCACATACACGCATTGTTCTCGGTCCTGCACATATCATATATGTGCTCCTACTCCATTTTGCCTGAGTCAAGAAAGCTATGTGTAGGACTCTAAAGAATCGTCAATACGCCGGCAGTAGGTGATGATCATATCAAACACCCACAAGTTGCAAGCGGTCAGCTAAACGTAACAGCCACCCAAGTATTGAGCGCTCAAAAGATCAACAAGCAAGCCTGTACATTCTCCTGTGAATCCAGTCAGTAACACTCCCGTACAGTCCGGTCTCTTCGTCTGATATGACGCATATCTCGCCTATGGGTGGAAAACGTCAGACCCCAGTAGCTTGATAAGTTGTGTCGATCTTAGGTCTATAACAGTTCGAGAAACTACTGATAACACTTACCAGTAAATCTCAGCAACCCTGGCAAGGGATTTCAAGTTATAGCCAATCGGCACAGCGCAACATCAACTCCCTATACCGGGAGAGCCGAATTCCCTCCTATCGCTCATTGCTTCCATGTGATTCGGGACTGTACCCAAAAGCCACCTTTTTGCACGCCCTCTTGGACGTAGTATGATGGAAATCAAAGCACAGTGGGAATCACACAAGACACTATGACGATCTCGGGTCTACAGACTACACTGTACCAGTGCCACCAGAGAACTGCCATCTGACGTGAGGTATAATACCATCTGGGAGTTCTCGGCGAGTCCGTTCAGTGTACCCAATCTCTACTGAGCACCCGTATACCCTCCCTGATGTCAAACACCAATGGATATGGGATCATCCATCGCCCATTATATGGGTCAAGAAGCGCATACGCTAGTCTACTCTGGAGTATTGATTCCATATCTCGGTACTCCCTTGACTAGGAACATTTTAAGGATGTACTTGGCGACTACACTGTCCCTACTAGTATGATCTGCATCATAGTCCTGGTAGTCAAGTACTCATCCTAAGGGCTTTATCAACATGTAACATAGAGACAATCAGAGTACATGTTAAGATAAAGTGCAACCAGATAGCATACTATCATGTCGAGCAAGAAAGTCCTCCCTATATATGTCCAAGAATCCACTACAATATACATCGTATGTATAGTAATGGCCTCTAGGGCATACATATAACTAACAATCTCCCACTTGCACTAGGGCCATCTGTTGTGGTATCGCATACCCAACATCTAGCTGCGGTTGAAGTATCTCATACTCAACTATCCCATAAAAATCTCTATTGGGAAAAAGGACATTGTGAGTGGATCCGCACTGTTGTCCTTGTAGGGTTCCTAGGCACACTCACAAGGTTCCACAAGGCATCTACCATGCCAAAATCAAAATTTTATGTGCCGAACAACCCTATGCAAGATCGTTTACTAGAGGTAAGGCGAAAACAAAGCAAGTAAACCACTTTACTACAAATTGAAAGGGATTAAAACCTTTGTAGATCCGGTCCTTCACTTCTAATGCTCCGTGTTGACGTCCCTTCGCTGCGATCATCGGGATCCCGAACTCTAGCGATGGTTTCTTCGGAGAAATGAGCGCGCTAGGTCATTGACTTCGAGGCCGAAGATGATCTACGTCGAGAAGACTCAAACTCAAGCTCCATCTTCACTTGGTCATGAACTTTGTGAAGAAAACACACTCTACTACATGGAAAGTGGTAGAGGATGAAGAAATAGGAAGTGGGTTCACTTTGGATTTGGATTTCTCACTCTTTTTCTTCACTTGAAAATTTTCTAGCAAGCTTTTTCATCTTGAAGAAGAAGAAGAAGAAGAAGAAGAAAAGAAAATGAATGAATTATCAAAATAAATAATCAAGTGAAGTCTATCAGGAAGCAACCATGGGTGAGTAACCCAATATAGAGACTAAACTAGGGTTTAAGTTAATGGTTAGGTTAACAAAAATCTCATGCAAAACAAAAATGGTGGACTTTGCCAAAGATGCTTAAAAGCTTCATGAAGCTTCAAGCAAAAGACAAAAATAACCACCATTTTTGAATTACCAAAAAATTAAAAACCTTTACCATTAACCTAAACATGGTGTAAATCTTACACACACCCAAGTTTGCATGTATCATCAATCATGATACAAACTAGTGCACAAACATATATCATATATACAACTTGTGCATATAAAGTGAGAAAGCTAATCTTAAGTGAACAAATACTAGTTAATGTAAAGTAATATATCAAATATATAATTGTACATTAAATCATTAAATCAATACTTGATTTAATGATCCGGTCATATCGCATATAACCGATTAATATCAAGTGTATCAATATATCGAATCAACATTTGATTCGGTAACCCGGCTATATCTTAAATAACTGTCCGATAATACAAATCGCGAGAATAGAATTCAGTATAACATACTGGTATTATTCTCGGTCCCGCACATATCTCATATGCGCTCCTATTTCGTTTCGCTTGAGCCAGGAAAACTCTGTGTAGGACTCTAAAGACTCGTCAATCCGCCGGCAGTAGGTGATGATCATATCAAACACCCACAAGCCGCAAGCGGTCTGCTAAACGTAACGGCCACCCGGGTATTGAGCGATCAGAAGATCAACGAGCAAGCCTGCTCACACTCCTGCGAATCCAACCAGTAACACTTACCGCACAGTCCGGTCTGTTCGTCTGATATGTCGCATATCTCGCCTAGGGGTGGTAAACGTCAGACCCCAGTAGCTTGATAAGTCATGCCGATGTAAGGTCCATAAAAAGCATGAAACTACTGATAACACTTACCAGTAAATCAGTGCAACCCTGGCCTGGGATTTCCAGTTATGGCCAGTCGAGCATAGCGCAACATCAACCCCTAATACCGGGAGAGACGAATCCCCTCCTATCGCTCATTGCCTCCATGTGAATCGGGACTGTACCCAAAAATCACCTGTTTGCACGATTCAGTAGAGCCGTGGTAGGGTGGAAATCAAAGCACAGTGGGTGACACACAAGACTCTATGACGATCTCGGGTCAACAGAGTAAGCTGTACCAGTGTCACCAGAGAACTGCCATCTAACGTAAGGTATAATACCATCTGGGAGTTCTCGACGAGTCCGTTCAGTGTACCCACTCTCCACTGAGCACCCGCCTACCATCTCCAATGGATATGGGATCATCCATCGTCCATCACATGGATCGAGAAGATATACGTTAGTCTACTCTGGAATATCGATGCCCCGTCTCGATATTCCCACGACTAGGAACATTGAACGATGTACTCATGGACTAGCCAGGCCCCAGTAGTATGATCTATATCATAGTCCTGCAAGTCGAGTACACATCCTAAGGGCTTTATCAACATGTAACAGAGAGACAGAAAGTATACATGTTAAGATAAAGAGCAACCAGATAGCGTACTATCATGTCGAGCAAGAAAGTCCTACCTATATTTGTCCCAGCATCCACTACAATATACATCCTATGTACAGTAATGACCTCTAGGGCATATAAATAACAAACAATCTCCCACTTGCACTAGGGCCATCTGCAGCATTGGTTGCAGTATCTCATACTCAACCATCCCATAAAAGTCTCTCTTTGGGAAAATGCCTTTTTGAGTGGATCCGCCATGTTGTCCTCTGAGTCTACTCTCCTAACTTCGATCATCCTGGAGATCAACTATCTCCATGATCAGGTGATACTGCCTCAGAATATGTCTGGGTCACAGATGGGACCGGGGTTCCTGGGCCAAAGCCACACTTCCATTGTCACACAATGGTTGGAACCTAGTTCATCTCATGAACTAATATACACCCAAACTGCCTCTTTGGTAGTATCTTTGATAGCGATGTTACCGGCCTTTATCGTCTAGTTTGCCACGGTTTCTAGCTTGGAACTCTTCCAACATACCGTCCCTCTACTGAGGGTAAAGACAATGCCTGCGAGTGACATTCAGTCGTCCTTATCACCCTGGAACCTTTCCAGTGATTCTCCCCAGGATCCATTGATACCATCTTACTACACCTAGTGAGAATCCTAACATCCATTTAGATCTATCTTATAGATCCAAACCCAGGATTTATGAGGTATCACTTTGATCCTATTTGGAGAATCCTTGTGATAAGTGGAGATTGACCGTGTGTAGAATAGGAAACTCTTTTCCTATCGAGAGTATGTTGTCCACGTACAATACGAGGATTGCCACCTTACTCTCTACTACCTTTTTGTATATACAAGGTTCATCTACCATTTTGATGAAGTCAAACACTTTGACTACCACATCAAAACAGACGTTCCAACTCTGCGATACCTGCTTTAATCTGTAAAGCAACTTGCACACGTTTCCACTGCTCCCACTGTTTACGAAGCCCTCTGGCTGTGTACTTATAGACTTTCTCTTCTAAATCAGTATTTAGAAAAATAGTCATGACACCCAACCACCAGATATCGTAGTCATGGTATGTAGCAATGTTAAATAGGATCCGGATGGACTTAAGCATAGCCACTGGAAAAGGTTTCATCGTTATCCACGCCTGGTCGATGACGAAAACTATTAACAAGTCTAGCTTTGAAAGTCTCAACTTTTCCATATACACCAAGTAATCTTCTCAAGATATACTTCCTCCTGAGGGGGATTTAACCCTTCAGATATAGCATCCAAAGTCCATACTTTGTTGGTGTACATGGATTCCATCTCAGATCGCTAAGCATCCAGCCATTCTTACAGAGTCCCTACTCTCGATGGCCTGCTCAAAACTAGTTAGGTCATCATCTCATGATGCAATTCTCGCTCCCACTGTCATCGAGAAACCGAAGTATCTCTCAGGCGGATGAGGAACCCTACCAAATCGGCGGAGAGGCTGAGGTTCGTCGGGGACTATTGAATCCTTTGGTTCTACCAAATCATCTGCTGTAGTTTGTATAGCTGGAACTCCTTCCAGTTCTACAGAACTAACCTTGCCTCGATCTTGTCCGGATTTTGCTTTTGACATAGACCGGACAATCCTAAATCTTAACTTACTTAAGTGATGGGCTCTTCCCATACTATATCTCATATGGAGTGGTAGGCATTGATTTGATTGGAATCTAATTCAATAGATATGCAGCTTCTTAAGTGCACAACCCCCAAAAGGAAATAGGTAACTCAGTAGTACTCATCATAGAGCGCACCATATCTCATAGGGTGCGATTGCTTCGCCCCGATACACCGTTGTGCTGTGGTGTATTCAGAGGAGTAACACCGAGAGAGAATCTCATTCTCCTTTAGAATAGTCCAAGAATTCCATGCACAAGTATTCTCCTCCCTGATCTCATCATAGGACATAATACTTATACCTGTATTAGTTCTCTACTTCTGACTTATATTCTTTGAATTTCTCAAAAGCTTCAGACATGCGTTTCAACAAGAACATATGTCCGAATCTTGAGAGATCATCAGTGAATGTAAGGAAGTACAAAGGACCAGTCCTGGCATATATAGACTGGGGACCTACATACATCACTATGTATTAGTCCCAAGAGTTCACTAACTCTCTCTCTGTTTCCAGTAAACAGAGCTATGGTCATCTTATCTTTGTGACATGACTGGCAAGTTTCACAAGATGTAAATTCAAACTGATTTAAATATGCATCTAATATGTAACTTCAGCTAGTCGGGTCACATTGATATGACCCAGTCTACAATGCCTCAAGAAGGATTCGTTTATTTCTGAACTCTTCTTCTCGTGTGTGTTCTGTATACAAAGAACTGTAGTTTGATTTAGAACATTAATGCTTTTAGATAACGAGCCTGAACTGATCAACTTTTGATATAGGAAATGTGCAAAACATTATCCAACAATACAAAATTATATCCTTTCTTTACTAATAAAGTGACCGATATGATGTTGTATATCAGGTTCAGTATCTAATAATATTCGTTCAGAATCAATGTATTCTGGTAATACAGGGTGATAGTGACCAACAGACTTGGCTGCAACACTTGCACCGTTTTCTGTCTCATGAAACTTATCACCCGTTCTCAGTTCTCTATCTTTCTGTAGCCCTTGTAACAGATTACATATGCGGGATCCTAATCCGGTATCTATTACCCAGGACGTAGAGGATACAGAGAAACAGTTCTTTGTAATGAACGCACCCAAAGGAGATGCATCTCATGCACTTTCTTCGTTTGGGCGGCATGGGAATCCTGGTATTCCCCTAATTCCTGCTCGGTCTTATAACAATTATAAGTTGGAATGGGACCAACGTTCCCCAGCTCAGTATAACAAGCGGGTTCGGTCAATACTTCCATATTATTATCTTGATGTCGCTACCTGGAGAAAGAGAGAGAAGAAAACACTCTGCGTGCGCTCTTACAAGATTAGATTGGTTATATATTTTATCTAATCAGGATGGCTCTTACTGTTTTTATCAAATCTTCCATCAAACCTTAAAAGGAAAGATTAGCCGGGATTAATTACACTCTACAAGTTCGCTAATCTTTCAGCCAGGCCAGTGCCGGTACTTTGAGGGAGGTTCCCCGTGCTTTCACACGGACCTAATTAAAATAAAACTCGTTTTCCCAGGGACGTAACCCTGTTGACACTTTTCTAGACACCTACTTGATCGGCTAATTGTAAAGTGCAAAACTCTCCCAGGAGTAACAATTACTCACAGTGGGTATCGGGATCCAACTATCATATAGAAGGTATACAATCTCATTGCAAATTTCAACACTAGAAACTCCCGATAATGGTTTTTACCCCTAGCACTTATGACCTTAACTATGGTCAATAAATCATAAGCACTAGTCAAGCTCTACCCGTCATTTCGTGATTAATTAGACCCACCCACATAACCCTTAACTAAGGTCAACAAAGTCACGCGACTGTCCTAACTAATCGCATCATATGCGGTGTAGGAAGACATCACTTAGCTACCGTACACTGTGCCTTGACTATGGTCAACAAACACAGCACGAATACTAAGTACTCTATTTCCTAAAATGACGAAGGGTTGCAGATGGGTTTTAAGAAAACCTTTAACGCTTTGAACTTGATCTCGTTGCGAAATCAAATAGTTTTTAAATGGAGTGTTTTTTAGGCTTTTCTAGTTTTGCTAAAGGGGTCACTCCCGGTGAAGGGATCGTCAGCCCTTTCCTCATCGAATAAGGTGCAGGATATATCATATATACCGCTGTGCATAGCAATAACTAGAGCTACGTTAATTTTTCTTGAAATTCGATTCCACAACATCTTTTATGTTTATTTTCTTTCATTAATCTCATTAATGAATGTCCCATCATTTAAGTCCACCTAAACATCACAGATAAATACAACGTACACTTATGCCATCCGCATTTGCCTCGATGTCCCGTCTGCACCGTTAGGTTAGGTAACTAATAGCAGAGCGGGGCAGGGCTAGCGTGGGTGCAAAACATAAGCAACGTCTATATAATATATCATATATACTATATACAATATCTATCAGAACATATCACATGATCACATCACAGATAACGCAGCAGAAAATATCATATAAAATATTGGATATACAAGGACGTCCGTGTTTTATTTTGAGCCTGTATAAAGCACGGATTCCACGGTCGTGATGAATAGCCAATCCAACACCCTTAGACCCCTACGAGTGCGGCAAGCAACCCTACCAATTCTAGAGTTAGGAGACCTGGACTCGACTCCTCGAGATGGTGTCCACTGGACCCTAGAACCCGGTTACTTGTGCTCCCTTCCTTGGGACTATCTTAATGCGGAAAAGTAAATAATATACAATGGTGACATCATCCTCAACCCGGAAGTGCCCCAATAAAAGAAAATTACATACAAGTTTTTACATGAATGAAAAAGAAAAACGCTCATCTCACATAAAAACCCCCGTCTATTCAAACACGACGATCCAATATAACATATCCAGCAACACATAACATCACATGTCATCAACGTAAGAAAGTATGCATACACCGATTATCGTCGACGTATAGCAACGAAAACCGGTGATACAACTACATACTACACTTACGGTCACAGAAAAGAAAGTGTAAAACTACAACAGTTGGAATCCGCAACCTCCTTAGATATCGCATGCCTAACAATTATAAGCCCCGCATTTTAGTCTCATTATCGAAAACTCTTTTAAATATCAAGTCGGGAAATTCAACAAGATTCCCGACATCCTGAACGAATGCTCGTCGCAAACTTTAGTAGACGGCCGCACCCCCGATACCGTCGACGAAGTGCTCTGAGGCGGAACACCACTGCCGCGAGCACCCGAACGGACGCTTTCGGCGACGGGGTTCTCCTACAGTCACTTGGTCGGGCTATGGGGTGTATCTGTGTATTAAGTTTACTCGGCGAGTATCCGTGTACGCAACGTGATTGCGACGGACTTTTGATCACATCAAAATTCCGTGGCAACCGATCAAGTGCGACTAAACTGCTAGATTTATAACATTCAAATTAGTTATCTCATAACTACTTGTGGATTCCAAATATTGTATCACATTCCAGATAAATAGACAATGTTAAACTTTGCGATCGAATAATCAAACACCCAAGTTTTCCCGAAAAGCTCAACACTTGAAATAAGTTTAAAAACATCTACTTCATGCCACAGTAACAACGGTCCAGCCGTTCAAGGGTCAAGCCAACGCCTCACATGTGGCACGTCGTACTGCCCCAAACCCTAAGGTTCAAAAGGCAGTTCAAGACGGTCACATAATCGAGTTAAGGTTTGTTGTCTTCTATAGGGTCCATCGCATTACTTGCACTACTTAGAATGTTCTTAAACTACGGAAAAATCCAACACTGGGAAATTTCCCGGCAGGGGAAAAAGTGGGTATTTATATCCGGTCGAACATTTTAACATGTTCTAAAATTACCCGAAAAAATAAACAAAGTTAAATAATCCGATCGAAACATCGAGTCCCTAAAACAACCCAGAAAACTCAACTGTTGACTATAGATTAAAAATTCCCAGAAAACACAGGAATTACAGAAAAAAAATACTGTGCAAACCACGTGGCATGATTCACCATTATGGCCACAGAACCGCCGCGCAAGCCAGCGTGGGGCCGCGGTTCCACGGCGCATTGGTCGATTTAGGGGCACGTGCTGCACAGTAACTCCTAGAAAACCCTGCTGAATTTTTTGGATATTTTTAATTCACAAAAATCCATAGTTTCAAAAAATGTACAGAGAAAGGTATCGATTAGGGTTTCGGGGTTCGATCGGGTTTCTAACTTCGTCTACACTTCGCCTAAAGCTCTAGTTAGGCTCTGATTCCACTGTAGGGTTCCTAGGCACACTCATAAGGTTCCACAAGGCATCTAGCATGCCAAAATCAAAAATTTTATGTGCCGAACAACCCTATGCAAGATCGTTTACTAGAGGTAAGGCGAAAAACAAGAAAGTAAACTACTTTACTACAAAGTCAAAAAGATTACAACCTTTGTAGATCTGGTCCTTCACTTCTAATGCTCCGTGTTGACGGCCCTTCGCTACGATCATCGGGATCCCGGACTCTAGCGATAGTTTCTTCAGAGAAATGAGCGGGCTAGGTCGTTGACTTCGAGGCCGAAGATGATCTACGTCGAGGAGACTCAAACTCAAGCTCCATTTTCACTTTGTGATGAACTTTGTGAAGAGAACACACTCTACTACATGGCAAGTGGTAGAGGATGAAGAAATAGGAAGTGGGTTCACTTTGGATTTGGATTTCTCACTCTTTTTCTTCATCTGAAAATTTTCTAGCAAGGTTTTTCATCTTGAAGAAGAAGAAGAAGAAGAAAAGAAAATGAATGAATTATCAAAACGAATAATCAAGTGAAGTCTATCAGGATGCAACCATGGGTGAGTAAACTATTGTAGAGAATAAACTAGAGTTTAAGTTATTGGTTAAGTTAACAAAAATCTCATGCAAAACAAAAATGGTGGACTTTGTCAAAGATGCTTGAAAGCTTCATGAAGCTTCAAGCAAAGACAAAAATAACCACCATTTTTGAATTACCAAATAATTAAAAACCTTTACCATTAACCTAAACATGGTGTAAGTCATACACACACCCAAGTTTGCATGTATCATCAATCATGATAGAAAGTAGTGCACAAACATATATCATATATACAACTTGTGCACATAAAGTGAGAAAGTTAATCTTAAGTCAACAAATACTAGTTAATGTAAAGTAATATATCAAATATATAATTGTACATTAAATCATTAAATCAATACTTGATTTAATGATCCGGTCATATCGCATATAACCGACCAATATCAAGTGTATCAATATATCGAATCAAAATTTGATTCGGTAACCCGGCTATATGTTATATAACCGTCCGATGATACAAATCGTGAGAATAGAATTCAGTATCACATACTGGTATTATTCTCGGTCCCACACATATCTCATATGCGCTCTTATTTCGTTTCGCTTGAGCCAGGAAACCTCAGTGTAGGACTCTAAAGACTCGTCAATACGCCTGCAGTAGGTGATGATCATATCAAACACCCACAAGCCGCAAGCGGTCTGCTAAACGTAACGGCCACCCAGGTATTGAGCGATCAGAAGATCAACGAGCAAGCCTGTTCACACTCCTGCGAATCCAACCAGTAACACTTACCGCACAGTCCGGTCTGCTCGTCTGATATGTCGCATATCTCGCCTAGGGGTGGTAAACGTCAGACCCCAGTAGCTTGATAAGTCATGCCGATGGAAGGTCCATAACAAGCATGAAACTACTGATAACGCTTACCAGTAAAGCAGTGCAATCCTGGCCAGGGATTTCCAGTTATGGCCAGTCGAGCATAGCGCAACATCAACCCCTAATACCGGGAGAGACGAATCCCCTCCTATCGCTCATTGCCTCCATGTGAATCGGGACTGTACCCAAAAACCACCTGTCTGCACGACTCAGTAGAGCCGTGGTAGGGTGGAAATCAAAGCACAGTGGGAGACACACAAGACTCTATGTTGATCTCGGGTCAACAGACTAAGCTGTACCAGTGTCACCAGAGAACTGCCATCTGACGTAAGGTATATACCATCTGGGAGTTCTCGGCGAGTCAGTTCAGTGTACCCAGTCTCTACTGAGCACCCGCATACCATCTCTGATGTCAAACACCAATGGATATGGGATCATCCATTGCCCATCACATGGATCGAGAAGATATACGCTAGTCTACTCTGGAATATTGATGCCCCGTCTCGATATTCCCACGACTAGGAACATTGAAGGATGTACTCATGGACTAGCCAGGCCCCACTAGTATGATCTACATCATAGTCCTGCATGTCGAGTAAACATCCTAAGGGCTTTATCAAAATGTAACAGAGAGACAGAAAGTATACATGTTAGGATAAAGTGCAACCAGATAGCGTACTATCATGTCGAGCAAGAAAGTCCCACCTATATATGTCCCAGCATCCACTACAATATACATCCTATGTACAGTGATGGCCTCTAGGGCATACATATAACTAACAGTCCTTTATGCCTACTTTCCTAACCTCGATCTCCCTGGAGATCAACCATCTCCATGATCTGATGATACTGCCTATGAATTATTTCTGGAATTCCGATAGGATGGAGGGTTCCTTGGAAAATGCCATAACTCCATTGTCACACAATGGTAGGAACGAAGTTCATCTCATGATGTTATATATATATCCAGACTGCCTCTTTGGTAGCATCCTTGGTACGACGTATCTTGCCTTTAATCGTCTAGTAAGTCATGGTATCTAGCTTGGAACTCTTCCAACATACCGTCCCTCCACTGAGGGTAAAGACAATGCCTGCGACTGACATTTAGTCGTCCTTATCACCCTGGAACCTTTCCAGTGATTCTTCTGAGGATCGATTGATACCATCTCACTACAATTAGTTAGTATCCTAACATCCAATTAGATCTATCTCATTGATCCAAAACCCAGGATTTAAGAGGTACCACTTTGATCCTATATGGAGAATCTTTGTGATAAGAGGAGATTGACCGAGCGTAGCATAGGAAACACCTTCCCTATCAAGAGTATGTCATCCACGTACTATACGAGGATCACCACCATACTCTCTAGCACCTTTTTGTATATACAAGGTTCATCTACCATTTTGATGAAGTCAAACTCTTTGACTACCACATCAAAACAGACGTTCCAACTCCGCGATGCCTGATTTATCTCATAAATCAACCAGCACACGTTTCCGCCGCTCCCACTGTTTACGAAGCCCTCTGGCTGTGTACTTATAGATGCCTTCTTCTAAATCATCATTTAGAAAAGCAGTCATGACATCCAACCGCCAGACATCGTAGTCATGGTATGTAGCCGTGGCAAGTAGGATCTGGATGGACTTTAAGCATAGCTCTGAAAGTCTCAACTTTTCCACGTACACCAAGTAATCTTCTCAAGATATACTTGCCCCTGATGGGGATTTAACCCTTCAGATAAAGCAACCAAAGTCCATACTTTGTTGGTGTATAAGGATTCCATCTCAGATCGCTAAGCATCCAGCCATTCTTACAGAGTCCCACTCCTGATGGACAGCTCGAAACTAGTTGGATCATCATCTCATGATGCAATCCTCGCTCCCACTGTCGTAGAGAAGCCAAAGTATCTCTCAGGTGGTTGAGGAACTCTACTAGATCGGCGGAGAGGCTGAGGTTCGTTGGTTACTATTGAATCCTTTGGTTCTACCAAATCATCAGCTGCAGTTTATATAGCTAGAACTCTTTCCAGTTCTACCTCATGACCACTAATTTCTTCACAAGAAATTCCCTTTGACAAAGGTGCCATGCTGAGAAGAAAAACATCTTTTGTTCCTCGGTTTGGTAGAAGATATTCCTTTGCAAATGCTTGGGATATCCGACAAACTTCTACAGAACTGACTTTGCCTCGAGCTTGTCCGGATCATGCTTTTAGACATAGGCTGGACAACCCCAAATCTTAACATACTTAAGATATGGGCTCTTCCCATTCCATATCACATATGAAGTGGTTGGCAACTAATTTGATTAGAACCCTATTCAATAGGTATGCAACTTCTCAAGTGCATAACTCCCAAAAGGAAATAGGAATCTCAGTAATACTCATCATAGAGCGCACCATATCATATAGGGTGTAATTACTCCGCCTGATACACCGGGGTGCTGTGGTGTATACGGAGGAGTAATGCTGAGAGAGAATATCGTTCTCCTTTAGAATAGTCCAGGAATTCGGTGTTTAAGTATTCTCCTCCTTGATCTCATCAAAGGACATAATACTTTTACCCGTTTTGGTTCTCTACTTCTAACTCATATTCATTGAATTTCTCAAAAGGTTCAGACTTGTGTTTTAACAGGAAAACATGCGCGAATCGTGAGAGATAATCAGTGAATGTAATGAAGTACAAAGAACCGGTCCTGGCATGTGTAGACAGGGGACCTCATACATCATCATGTATCAATCCCAAGAGTTCACTATCTCTTTCTCTGTTTCCAATAAACAGAGCTGTGGTTATTGATCAGTCGAAAATACTGCATTTTTAACACGGCAATTTCCCTATCTTTTGCATTCATCCAGAGGTGTTCAGTATTCATATTGCACATATTAGCAAAACACCAGTATAATAATGAATTACCTGTACTGTATAATAAAACCGGCATTTTTTAGGGAAATTGACTCTTTATCATTGTATCGCATCATCCTTGTATTGCGCAACTCTTGTCTTGGGGTCTAATGCGGGAAATTCCAGAAGCAAAGCCCAAAATTGGGAAAAGAGCTGATAAAAGATACGCCAACCCCAAGATGTAAGATATGGTTATGTTACAGAAATCCAAATAAAAATCCACACATCAGAAAGAGGCCCAAATATTGGCCCAAACATTTACCAGAAATTCTAAGCAGTGGGGCTCTTAAAGGACCGCGGATCCACGGCCCAAACCCCCTTTTCGCCGCTGATCCACGGCTTGATGATGAGATCTATGGTCCAGATTTTGTACACGTGTCCTCTCTAACGGCCAAAGCTTCCAGAAGACCCCAGAAGCTCCACGTGGCGCATCCAGAAGGCTCGACTTAACAAAATATTTCTAGAAGGCTCTCTTAACAAACTTTTGGAGGGAAATTCAAATCTATTGCTAAAAAACTTGTGGAGGGAAAATTCAAAATTGAAATCCTAGATCTAGGGTTTTGAGGTCTATGAAAGAGAGCCTAGATCTAGGATTGAGGTTGTTCAAGAATCACCATCATCTTCTACCCACAAGTCGAGTGACACGACTTATGTCAAACCCCAATTCAAAATCAAGATCAAGATCCCGAGTGCAATTCAAGCAAGAGAGCCTTCAACCTTTAGAAGCGACGCCGGATTTCAACGGAGCAAGAGATCCAAGCCGATCCACGACTCAAGGAGCCGAGCAAAGCCGAAATCGACGATCAAGTTCCATCCTTTTGTAAATTCAACAGAGTTGTAACGAAATTTGTCGATAAATAAAGGTGAAATTTCTATATCTTGCTTATCTTTTAATTCAAGCATAATGATTAGATCTCAACCAAAAGTATTTGACCGCAATCAAATGGCGTCGTTGCCGAGGATCGCGCGCTAATTCGTTCTTTATTTGAAATTTGAATTGAAAGATTTATTCCATTATAATTTTGTGATCAAAATTCACGCAAACACTAATACGAGTTGTTGTGATTTGTTGCGAGGAAATCTGGAATCATTGGAGCTGTGGAAAAATTTTTCTGAAAAATCCAGAGAGCTCAGGGGCTGAACAGTAGCAGCCACAAGAAATTTCGTGCAGTGATCTTGCTACAGTACCGCGTTTCCGCGACATAAGACGTCTAAAACCGCGGTTCCGCGTCGCTATTAACTCCTCTCTGTGCAATTCTTCTCAGGTGAACTCTACACTTTCTTATCTCCTCCTAAATCTGCTCTAATTAACATTTTGTGCAGGTTTCTTTGCAAATAAATCGCAGCGCCGCAAAAGCAGAATAAATTGTGCGTCTTTTGATTTTCGTGGTTGTTTGCATAATTAATACGGACATTATGGGGCAAAGACCAAATCCAGGTTAGGTGGGGAGTTCATTACCCTTCCTAAGCCCCAAAAATCGCAAAATTTGCATTCGCATTGACCCTCATTAACTAAAAGAAATGTAGAGATGACTCTAAGGACCGTCGCGCTCACTTAGGATAGAAGAAGGCCGTGGGTAATTCATTGCTTATCCGCGTTTCTCTTGTGGTGTCTAAGGCAAGTGTGTTGAAGGCTAGTGGTTATTTAATTAGGCCCACTACTTACATAGTGGAGAACCTCCCACTTACCTGGCACTTACCTGGCCACAGGAGAAACAAAGAGGCAGTGGAGGATTTATCCTGCGACTTGTCTTTGGGCAGTTAGGAGCGGTCTAGAGATTTGACCTAGGTGACCCCTAGAATTAGGGTTTTGTGTGTTGCATTTGTTGTGCTTGCATCATTTTTTTCAAAAATCCGTATCAATTTTCAAAACAAACATCACATTCATCATTTCCACTAATTATAAGTCACGCTGCCACTTGTATTAACCCTTTTTAGTGCAAGATAGGCTGGACACGGGATTCTAGTGCCCGTTTAGTCCGCGTTCTTCCCATCGACCCTAAAGTCGGTATTTCTACATTTAGCTCTTCTTTACCCACCACCACACCCACATCGATGGATCCGTCTCCATCGAACTTCTTTTCCACTACTCTGCCGTCGTCCGTTGGTGCGCAGAATCCACCCCGCATCTCTCTCCAAGAGAGGTGTTATCCTACACGAGGTCCCCTTTCCATCTGTCTTTCCATTCCACCAGCCAACGGGGAAAATTTTAAAATTAAACCCCAATACATCAACCTTCTACCAAAATTTCACGGTGTCGAGTCTGAAGACGCATATGCCTTTATAACCAAATTTGAAAACGTATGCGCAATGAAGTGTACCTCACAGCTTTCTATGGATGCTATGCGTCTACGTCTTCTCCCATTTACCTTGTGCGATATAGCCGAGAAGTGGCTGTATAACACTACCGCACATTCCATTTGAAATTAGGAAGAATTCGTCAAAGCATTCCTAAAGAAAATCTACCCACGTGATAAGACAGCTCGAGTCCGTAGCGAAATAAATCAATTCACCCAGCTTCCAAATGAACCATTTTCAAAATGTCTTGAACGCTTCAAGGATCTGTTAGTCCAATGTCCACATCACGGCATCCCGAGATGGAAACTGTGCCGAAACATTTATGAGGGCATTAATCCTAACACAAGACAGACCCTTGAATTAATGTGTCAAGGCAATTTCATGACCAAAGATGATGGGGAAGCCTGGAAATTTTTAGAAGATTTCGCTGAAAGAACTTTACAGTGGGAGGGTGTGAGTCAATCGTCTAGGGCTGGCAATAACCAATCGGAAGTTTCCATAGGAGTTAGAGCTGAGATGTTAGCTATGCAAAAGAAACTCGAGACTATGGAAAACAAATTTTTAGCTGCCGCCCTAAATCAAATGTCACTCTCCAAAACTGTATGTGGCTGCTGTTCTGATCCTTCACATTTGACGAAAGAATGTCCACGAAATTCTCTGTTTCAAGGTCATGAGCATATCAATTCTTCTTACCAACATAGACCTAGAAACGATCCATTTTCTTCCACATATAATCAGGGTTGGAGGAATCACCCTAACTTTGCTTGAAACCAATCACAATATCAAAACACGGTTCCAAACCAAAACAATTTCCAAAGGGTCCCTCCACCACAACAGCAACCACCACTTCAATTGAGTCAGCACCCCTTCCAATCACAAAACGTCCAAAATCCGGCCAATACTTTTGCACCACATGAAAACTCTTTGCAATTGACCGGTACAGATAATACCTCTGCACTAGCACAAACCTTGGATACTTTCATGAAACAATCCATCCAAGGGACGGAAAGTTTGCAATCTTCCGTCGAGAATGTGATGAAGATCATTGTCTCTCAAAATGAGAATATCAAATCGATGGAAGCACAAATTGCACAACTGAAAGCCGAAATGAGTGCACGAGAGAAAGGGAAACTTCCAGCTCAACCTTTATCCAATCCTGGCTATTCACATCATGTGGATGTAATCACGTTGAGATCTGGAAGAGTGCTTGACAATCACGTTGGGGAAGAGATTGATGACACTGAAAAATCTATCGATGATACCCCGGCTGAGACCTTTCCTTCCACTTCTACTCCTAATTCTGACCCCAGTTCTTATACCCCGCCGCATTCTCACGAGCCTATTCTTCATTTCCCAAAAGGCTCGCCACCTCAGCCCACCTCTTCTACTCCTCCACAGATGATCCCCACTTTTATTTTGGGATCAGGTCCACACACACTACCTTCTCCTATGATGGACCCAGCGCTTATTACTAAAGCACCTTATCCTAATCGGTTAAGGGCTAACACATCGAGTCCACATATGAAGAAAATTATGGACATGTTTAAGCAAGTTAACATAACATCCCTCTCCTAGATGCCATCCAACAAGTTCCTTCCTATGCGAAAACTCTTAAGAACTTGTGCACTAGGAAGAGGAAGACTCAAGTGCCCAAGAAGATATTCATGGCAAAGACGGTAGATGTTTGGTTCCTAGGCACTCTTGTGAAGGTTCATAAGGCATCAAACATGCCCGGATAAAAATTTAGACGTGCCGAACAACCCAAAGACGGGATCTTTGCTAGATTATTAGGGTTAAGCATGCAAGTAAACATCTTTACAACTAAAAGTGAGGGATTACAACCTTTGTAGTCCGCTCCTTCGCTTCATAAGCTCTGAGTAGAAGTCCCTTCGCCGCGATCCACGATCTCCCGGACTCAAGAGAGGCTCCACGACTCGAACGATCCATGCTAGCTTGTAGTGTTTCGTTTCTCCGATGATCTACGTTGAAGTTGCTATAACCCAAGGTCTCTCACTCTAATGAGGTGAACACCCTAATCTAATGGGCTAGATTAGATGAGGATGATGGAGTAGTATTTATGCTATCCTTTTAATTCAAATTCTCACATGAAAACATGACAAAAGGAATTTCTAGTAAGCTTTTTCAAAGTTCAAGAGAGAAGAAGAAGATGAAAAATGAGATAATTCTTTTTGTCATGAATAATGAAAAGAGTATATCAATAATAATGCAACCATGGTTAATGATGACTAGGATAACCCTTGTAGAGAGTTAACTAAGGCTAGGGTTTGGTTGGGTTAAGATATGAGCATAAGAAAATATCTATCATAATATCTTCTTCTTGACAAAAGAATAACTTCTAGAAGGTGCATGAAGCATCTAACCCTAATCAAACCCTAACCTCATTTAATCATCACTAAACATGTTTAATTATTAATCATATCATGTCACAATAATATATATCACATATATATTATATATTTGCAACAAAAGAAAATAATACAATTAACATATATCGCATATATATCAATGTATTATCCGGTGAGAAAATGAAATAATAAAGTGGGCCAATATTAGATAATTTAATACAATATATCATATATATTATTTTACATTAAATCATCGAATCAACACTAGATCCGACAATCCGGCTATATCGAATATAACCGACTGATATATCATGTACCGATTCTTCGAATCAACACTTGATCCGATACTAAATATCGCGAGAATATAATACGGTATCTCATATCGCATTATCCTTGGTCCTGCGCATATCCCATATGTGACTCTACCCCGTTTTGCCTGAGCCAAGAAACCTCTGTGTATGACTCTAAAGAATCGTCAATACGCCGGTACCAGGTGATGATCATATCAAACACCCACAAGCTGCAAGCGGTCAGCTAAACGTAACAGCCACCCAGGTATTGAGCGATCAGAAGATCAACAAGCTAGCCTGTACGTTCTCCTGTGAATCCAATCAGTAACACTCCCGTACAGTCCGGTCTCTTCGTCTGATATGTCGCATATCAAGTCTAGGGGTGGTATACGTCAGACCCCAGTAACCGATAAGTCGTGTCGATGTGTGGCTCATAACGGGTCGAGAAACTACTGGTAACACTTACCAGTAAATCTCTATATCTGCCCTGGCCAGGGACTTCCAGTTATAGCCAATCGAACAAGGCACAACATCAACTCCCTATAACGGAAGAGACGAATCCCCTCCTATCGCTCATTGCCTCCATGTGATTCGGGACTGTACCCAAAAGCCACCATTTTGCACGCCCTCTTGGACGTGGTAAGGTGGAAATCAAAGCACGGTAGGAATCACACAAGACTCTATGACGATCTCGGGTCTACAGACTACCCTGTACCAGCGTCACCGGAGAACTGCCATCTGACGTGTGGTATATCACCATCTGGGAGTTCTCGGCGAGTCCGTCCAGCATACCCAGTCTCCACTGAGCACCCGTACACCATCTCTGATGTCAAACACCGATGGATATGGGATCATCCATCGCCCATCATATGGGTCAAGATGCGTATACGCTAGTCTACTCTGGTGTATCGATGCCCTGTCTCGATATACCCTAGACTAGGAACAGTTATAGAATGTACTCATCGACTACCATGGCCCCACTAGTATGATCTCATCATAGTCCCAGTAGTCGAGTACAAATCCTAAGGGCTTGATCAACATGTGAGAGAAAAACAGTAAACCAATACAAGTCAACATGTTAAGATAAAGTGAAACCAAATAGCATACTATCATGACGAGCAAGAAAGTCCTCTCTATATATATCCAAGCATCCATTATAATATACATCATATGTACAACAATGGCCTCTAGGGCATATACATAACTAACAATCTCCCACTTGCACTAAGGCCAGCTGTTGTAGTATCTCATACCTAGCATCCCGAATAATCTCTCAAACTGTATCTGGGGAATAGCTTTCATGAATGGATCTGCAGTGTTGTCCTTCGTATCTACTATCCTGACCTCGATCTCCCGGCGATCAACTATCTCCCTGATCAGGTGATACCGCCTCAGAATATGTCTGGATTTCTGATAGGACCTGGGTTCCTTGGCCAAAGCCACAGCTCCATTGTTATCGCAATACAGAGGTATTGGATGCTCAATAGATGGAACCACTCCAAGTTCACTAATGAACTTCATTATCCAGACAGCCTCTTTGGCAGCATCGTTGGCAGCGATGTATTCAGCCTCCATCGTCGAGTCTGCAACGGTATCCTGTTTGGAAATCTTCCAACATACCGCCCCTCCATTGTGGGTAAAGACAAAACCCGAGTGCGACTTAGAGTCGTCCTTATCACTTTGGAAGCTGGAATCGGTAAAGGACTCCACCTGGAGTTCTCCATTACCATACACCAAGAACATCTCCTTAGTCCTTCGTAAGTACTTAAGAATGTTCTTCACAGCTGTCCAGTGACTCTCTCCAGGATCTTCTTGATACCGACTCACTACACTTAGTGAGTATGCTACATTGGGTCTGGTACATAGCATCACATACATGATAGAGCCTACTGCCGAAGCATAGGGTATCCCTTGCATGCGAACTCTCTCCAAATCAGTCTTTGGAGACATCTCTTTGGAGAGAGTAAGTCCAGAGATCGTGGGTTGGTTCCCACGCTTGGATTCTTCCATACTAAACCTCTTTAGTATAGTGTCAATGTACCTGGATTAGGACAATCCCAGTATCCTTTTAGATCTATCTTTATAGATCATGATTCCCAATATGCAGGAGGCATCACCTAGATCTTTCATTGAGAATCTTTGTGATAAGAAGAGCTTGACTGATTGCAGCATAAGAATATCATTTCTATCAAGAGTATGTCATCCACGTACAATACGAGGAAGACAACCTTACTTTCTGCTACCTTCTTATAGATACAAGGTTCATCTATGTTTTTGATGAAGTCAAACTCTTTGACTACTACATCAAAACAGATGTTCCAACTCCGCGATGCTTGCTTCAACCCATAAATGGATTTAAGCAGGTTGCACACCGTTCCGCTGCTCCCACTATCTACGAAGCCCTCTGGCAGAGTCATGTACACGCTCTCTTCTAAATCACCAATTAGAAAGGCGGTCTTAACATCCATTTGCCAGATTTCGTAGTCATGGTATGCAGCAATGGCAAGTAAGATCCGGATGGACTTAAGCATAGCCACTGGAGAAAAGGTTTCGTCATAATCCACACCTGGTCGTTGATGAAAACCCTTTGCTATAAGTCTAGCTTTGAAAGTCTCAACTTTTCCATCTACACCAAATTTCTTTTTAAAAATCCACTTGCTCCCAATGGGTTTTACCCCTTCAGGAGCATTTTCCAAAATCCATACTTTATTGGTGTACATGGATTCCATCTCAGATCGCATTGCATCCAGCCATTTCACAGAGTCACCACTCGTGATGGCCTGCTCGAAGCTAGTTGGGTCATCATCTTCCATGATGCAATCCTCGCTTCCACCGTCAATGAGAAACCGTAGTATCTCTCAGGCGGATGAGAAACCCTGCTAGATTGGCGGAGAGGCTGGGGTTCGTCGGGTACTACTGAATCCTCTGGTTCTACCAAGTCTTCTGTTATAGGTTGTGTCGCTGGAACCTCTTCCAGTTCTACCTCAATGCCACTAATCTATTTCATAAGAAAACCTTTTTCTAAGAAAGTGGCATGTCGAGAAACAAACACCTTTTGTTCCTCGGGATGGTAGAAGATATACCCTTGTGAATTTTTGGGATATCCTACAAACTTACATAAGACCGATCTTTCCTCGAGTTTGTCCGGATTTTGTCTTTTGACATAGGCTGGACAACCCCATATCTTAACATACATAAGAGATGGTCTCTTCCATTTCCATATCTCATATGGAGTGGTGGGCACTGATTTGGTAGGAACCATATTCAATAGGTGTATGGCTGTCTCAAGCGCATACCCCCAGAAGGAAATAGGTAACTCAGCTGTACTCATCATTGAACGCACCATATCTAATAGGGTGCGATTCCTTCGTTCTGATACACCGTTGTGCTGTGGTGTATAAGGTGGAGTAAGCTGAGAGAGAATCCCATTCTCTTTTAGATAATCATGGAACTCATTGCTCAAGTATTCTCCTCCTCGATCAGATCGAAGGATCTTAATACTTTTGCCTGTTTGGTTCTCTACTTCGTGCTTATATTCTCTGAATTTCTCAAAAGCTTCAGACTTGTGTTTCAATAGGAACACATGCCCGTATCTAGAGAGATCGTCAGTGAATGTAATGAAGTAGGAAGAACCGATCCTGGCATGCGTAGACATGGGACCGCATACATCACTATGTACCAGTCCTAAGAGTTCCGTAACTCTTTCTCCGTGTCCACTAAACGGAGCTTTGGTCATTTTTCCTTTGAGACATGAATGGCAAGTATAATAAGATGATAATTCGAATGGATTCAAATAACCATCCTTATGTAACATAGCCAGTCGTGTCGCATTGGTATGACCAAGTCTACAATGCCACAAGAAGGATTCGTTCATTTCTGAACTCTTCCTCTTGTGTGTGTTTTGTATATTGAGGACTGCATTTTGATTGAGAATGAATATGCCATTATGTAATGAGCCTGATGCAATCAACTTTTGATTTAGGAAGATGTTCATAACATTATCCTGTACTACAAAATTATATCCTTCTTTACTTAATAAAGAAACTGATATATTGTTGCACATCATGTTCGGTATATAATAGCACTCATTCAGGATCAGTGTATCACCATTTGGTAATACTAGGTGATATTCGCCAACTGCTTTGGCTGCAACATTTACCCCATTCCCTACTTGAACGGAATGATCACCCTTTCCCAGTTCTCTACCTTTCCTCAGACCATGTAACAATTTACATATGTGAGATCCTGATCCGGTATCTAATACCCAGGATGTAGGGTGAACTGAGAAACAGTTCTCAATAACTAACACACCTGAAGAAGATGCATCAACATGCATGTTCTTTTGGGCGGCTTGAGAATCCAGATATTCTCCTATTCCCTATTCATTCTTATAACTCTTATAAGAAAGAACGGGTCAAACATTCCCCTGCTCAGTATAATAAGCGGGTTTAGTCAATACATCCATATTATTATCTTGATTAAGTCCTGACACGGTCGCTACCTAGAGAGAGAGAGAAGGAAACACTTTAGCGTATGCTCTTGCAAGATTAGATTGGTTATTATCTTATCTAATCAGGATGTCTCCCACTGTTTTTATCAAATTTTCCTTCAAACCCTAAAAGGTAAGATTAGCCGGTAATAATTACACCCTACAATTTTGTCAAACTTTCAGCCAGATCAGTGTCGGTACTTTGAGGGAGGTTCCCCGTGCTTTCGCACGGACCTAATTAAAGTAAACCTCGTTTTCCTAGAGGCGTAACCCCGTTAACACTTTTCTAGACACCTACTTGATCGGCTAATTGTCCTGTGTAAAACTCTCCCAGGAATAACTCTTACTCGCAGCGGGTATCGGAATCCAACTATCTCATAGAAGGTATGCAATCTCATTGCAAATTTCAACACTTGAAATTCCCAATAATATTTTACCCCTAGTGTTCTATGACCTTGACGAATGCCAAACAACCCATAGTCCACTAGTCAAGTTCAACCCGTACATTTCTTGATTGAATTAAACCCACCCGCACGACCCTTGACGAATGCAAAACAACGTCGTACGAATACCCTAATCCAATCTGCATCATATGCATAAGTAGATAAATACTAGTTAGCTACCATACACTACGCCTTGACGAATGCCAAACTACCGTAGCACGAATACTAAGTAGTACTTATCTGAAATGAAGGAGGGCTACGCAGGTTTTTCAGAAAACCATGAGCGTAATGAACTTGATATCGTCGTAGAATCATGTGAAAATTTGAAATGGAGTGTTTTTGAGGCTTTCATTAGTTTTGCTAAAGAGGTCACTCCCGGTGAAGGGATCTCGGCTCTTTCCTCATTGAATATGGTGCAGGACATATCATATATATCGCTGTGCAAAGCAAGAACTATATAAGCTGTCAAAAACTAAACCGCGAGTTTGTAGCATCTGCCAGTTTTGCTAAAGAGGTCACTCCCGGTGAATCGATCTCGGCTCTTTCCTCATCGAATAAGGTGCAGGGTATATCATATATAGCGCTATGCAAAGCAAAACTGTAGCTACCCTTTTTATAAAGTTTTGATTATGCAACATCTTTAGGTTCTTTTCTTTTTATTAATCTCATTAATAAATCCCATCAGCTTTATGCTTCCTAAGCATCACAGAAGGAAGGAAAGCAGTAATATTTATATATCAGCTTATATATATTGTATAAGCATTCGTCTCAGGCAGTAATATGATCTCATCACAGAACATTGCAGCAGAAGAACATATATGAAATATTGGATATACTAGGACGTCCGTGTTTTCAATACGAGCCTGTATAAAACACGGATCCGCAGTCGCGATGAATAGCCAAACCCACATCCCTAGACCCCTATGAGAGCGGCAAGTAACACTGCCAATTCTAGGGTTAGGAGACCCGGTCTCGACTCCTCGAGATGGCCTCCCAATGGACCCTAGAACCCGGTTACTTGTGCTCCCCTCCTTGGGTCCATCCTAATGCGGAAAAGTAAATAATATACACTGGTGACATCAACCTCAACCTGGAAGTGCCCCAAATAAAAGAATATTACATACATATGAATTTTACATGAATGAAAACAAAAACCTTCATTTCACATAAAACCCCCGGCTATTCAGAACGCGACGATCCAATATAACATATCACAGCAACACATAATATCACATATCATCAACGTAAGTAAGTATGCATACACCGATCGTCGTAGATGTATAGCAACGAAGACCGGCAATACAACTACATACTACACTTACGGTCACAGAAAAGAAATTGTAAAACTACAATATTTGGAATCCACAATCACTTTAGACATCGTAAATCCGAAATATCACATACTTCGCATTTCATGCCTAACTATATGAATTCCACATATTGTATCATATTCCAGATAAATAGACAGTATTAAACTTTCCGAACAGATAATCAAATACCCAAAATTTCCTAAATAGCTCAACACTTGAGCGGAGTTCAAATAATCCCAGAAACTGTCACAGTACCGATGATCCAGCCGTAGAAGGGTCAAGCCAACGCCTCATACGTGGCACGCCGTACTGCCCCAAACCCTCAGGTTTAGAGGCAATTCAAGACGGTCACATAATCGAGTTAAGGTTTGTTGTCTTCTAGAGGGTCCACAGCTTAACTTGTACAATTTTCCGAAAGATTTAAACCCGAAATAAAATTCAACACTTGAAAGTTTTACGTGCCGGGAAAAAGTGAGTTAATGATATCCGTTCGAACATTTTAACAGTTTCTAAATATCCGGAAATAATAACGAATTTAAATATTCCGATCGAATTTGCGATTACAAAATAAACCACAGATTACTCAACACTTGAGTCACTTTAAAAATACCCAGAAACATCAATAAGTACCTACGGTCATTACCCTGAAGCCACGTGTCCCAATACCCAAAATCGGCCGCGGAACCGCCGCGGGAAGCAGGTTCCCACCGCGGTTCCGCGGTGACTTCATCGAATTGGGAGATCGTATTTCATGATAATTCTAATAATTCCCGGCTGATTTTTTTAGGTATTTTTAATTCAGAAAATACACAGTTTTTAAAAAATGTACAGAGAGGGGTCCGTTTCGTCGTATCAGGGTTCGTTCGGAGTTTTAACTTTGTATACACGTCTCTTAATGCTCTAGCTAGGCTCTGATACCACTGTTTGGTTCCTAGGCACTCTTGTGAAGGTTCATAAGGCATCAAACATGCCCGGATAAAAATTTAGACGTGCCGAACAACCCAAAGCAGGGATCTTTGCTAGATTATTAGGGTTAAGCATGCAAGTAAACATCTTTACAACTAAAAGTGAGGGATTAAAACCTTTGTAGTCCGCTCCTTCGCTTCATAAGCTCCGAGTAGAAGTCTCTTCGCCGCGATCCACGATTTCCCGGACTCAAGAGAGGCTCCACGACTCGAATGATCCATGCTAGCTTGTAGTGTTCCGTTTCTCCGATGATCTACGTCAAAGTTGCTATAACCCAAGCTCTCTCACTCTAATGAGGTGAACACCCTAATCTAATGGGCTAGATTAGATGAGGATGATGGAGTAGTATTCATGCTATCGTTTTAATTCAAATTCTCACATGAAAACATGACAAAAGGAATTTCTAGTAAGCTTTTTCAAAGCTCAAAAGAGAAGAAGAAGATGAATAATGAGATAATTCCTTTTGTCATGAATAATGAAAAAAGTATATCAATAATAATGCAACCATGGTTAATGATGAGTAGGATAACCCTTGTAGAGAGTTAACTAAGGCTAAGGTTTGGTTGGGTAAAGATATGAGTCATAAGAAAATATCTTGTAAGTCCACGTTGCCCACCCCGGTACTTGCGGGGAGGCGGAAAACGGAATAAAAATCAAATTTATATCAACTTAGGCAACATGGACTAGACAAAGAAGGATCTTTGCTAAACAAAAACAAGCTAAACCTAACTAGAAACTAGCTAAGTGTTAGAAGGGTTATACCTAGGGCTTTATGTCCTTCTCTCCTCGCTCCTTGGAGTAGTGGAAAGATGTCACCTTTGTCGTCTTCTCACGTCGAAGAAAGATCCACCCGAAAGCCTCAACCTTTGGCTTCAACTCCAAGCTTGAAGTAACTAGGGTGCAAGAAGTGCTAATCCTTGAACCCTAGATGAGAGTAGAGATTATCAAGAAAGGGTTTTTCTCAAGCTCAAGTGTTTCTCAACACATCAGAGGGGAGAGCTTGAGGGAGAGGAAGAACGAGGGAGAGAAAGTGAATAATAGAATGAGAGAAAATATGAAGCATTCTCTCATATATGTGTGAATTATTGTAATTAGATAATTAGCTAGATAATTGTCATGGTTAATCAAGACATGACCATTATCATTTCATTTTTAATGCAATTTGCAAGGATCAAAGAGCATCATCCAAATGAAATGATGATGGTCAAAGTGTCAACCTAGGTCAACAAGTCAAGGAGGTCAAATGGTCAACAACCATAACCATGCACAATTATTTAAACTAATATCAAATAACAATAATACACACATAAGCATTAGGGTTAATAAAATGACAATAGTCATTAACCCTAATCAAAGTCCTCTCCCTTTGTCTCAAGCAACTGTGCATACACACCCGTATTCGTGATCCGAGGAACACGAATACAAAGAGATAAAACCAATCCCAAATCATATACTAGGATCCGGCTTAAACCAAGGCCTGCTAGTATAAGCTGTCCGGACAGCAAACGTGCACAAGTGCACGGATGTGAACGAACCATGTCGCAAAACTATGCGACCTCTACTCATTTTGCCTAAAGGCGAATAACTCTCTGTGTGGGACTCTAAAGACTCGACACTACGCTGGCAGTGGGTTTAACCACAGACCGCAAGCGGCACTAGCTGTACGTAAGGGTCCCCAGGTAGATGTCGATAAGAAGACTGATGAGGTGAACCCCATCTGAACTCCTACTGAGCCTGTATGTGACAGTCTCCGTACAGTCCGGTCTGTTCATCTGATACATCGCATGGCGGGCCTAGGGGGCGGTGAACGTCAGTCCCCTAATAGCGGTACAAGTCGTGTCGGAGTGTAGCCCAGAACACCCTGAGATAACACTGGAAAACTACCAGTATATCTCGCTTGCCCTGGCCCGGGACTACTCGTGTAATGGCTCTCCTGGACACAGCGCGATGTCAACCCCCAATACCGGGAGAGACGAATCCTGTCTAACCGTCACTACCTCCAAGCGCTTCGGGACTGCACCCAAAAACTACCTGTTTGCACGACTCCTTTGAGCCGTGGTAGGGTAGCAATCAAAGTGCAGTGGGAACACACTCGAGGCGAAGTGACAGTGTCAAGTCAGCGGACTAAGCTGTACTCATGTCACCTAGGAACTGATAACTGACGATAGGTATAATACCAACCGGTCAGTTCCCGACGAGTCCTGTCCAGTGTACTCGTAACCTAACGAGCACCCGCATACTATCTCAAGTACGACGTACTGACGGTCGTGGGACAAACCGTCTCCCATGCTGGGATGGGAAGCGCATACGCTAGTCTACTCCGGAGTATCGATGCCCTGTCTCGATAGTCCAACGACTAGGGACCTGTATAAGGATGTGCTTATAGATCACCCAGCTCCCACGAGTGTGAGCGCCATCACAACGCTGGTAATCAAGCAAATATCCTAAGGGCTCTACTAATATGTATATTACCGATCTGCTAAAAGAAACACATGCACATATTAAAGCAGAGACAAACCAAGTAGCATACTACCATTTCGAGCAAGATTGTATATACAACTGTGAATATCCCAGGCTTCCATCAAGTAATATACAAACTAGTATGATACAGTAATGGCCTCTAGGGCATATACACTAACAATCTCCCACTTGCACTAAGGCCATGTACTGGCGTATCGAAGACCTATCATCTCGATCAGCCGCTCGAACTGTGTCTGGGGCAAGGCCTTGGTGAATGGATCTGCTGTGTTATCTTCTGAAGCAACCCTTCGAACCTCGGTCTCCTGGCGATCCACGATCTCCCTGATCAGGTGATACCGCCTCAAGATGTGTCTGGATTTCTGATGGGACCTGGGTTCCTTCGCTAAAGCTATAGCCCCGTTGTTGTCGCAATACAGAGGTATTGGGTCAACAATGGACGGAACCGCCTGAAGTTCTCTCAAGAACTTCCTCATCCAGACAGCTTCTTTTGCGGCATCAGATGCAGCGATGTATTCCGCTTCCATAGTCGAGTCAGCAACGGTTTCCTGTTTGGAGCTCTTCCAACACACCGCCCCTCCATTGAGGGTGAAGACAAAACCCGACATGGACTTGGAATCATCCTTGTCACTCTGGAAGCTGGAGTCAGCAAAGGCCTCAATCTGGAGGTCTTTTCCGCCATACACCAAGAACATCTCCTTAGTCCTTCTCAGGTACTTAAGAATGTTCTTTACTGCTATCCAATGTTACTCCCCAAGGTTTGACTGATACCTGCTTACCACACTCAGTGCATAAGCCACATCCGGTCTGGTACACAACATTGCATACATTATAGAGCCTACCGCAGAAGCGTAGGGTATAATAGACATGCGATCCCTCTCCAAACCAGTCTTGGGAGACATCTCTTTGGAGAGGGTGATCCCGTGACAAGCCGGTAGATTACCGCGCTTGGAATCTTCCATACTGAATCTCTTCAGTATGGTGTCGATGTACCTGGACTGCGAAAGTCCTAATATCCTCTTGGATCTGTCACGGTAGATCCGGATACCCAGAATGTATGAGGCATCACCCAGGTCTTTCATGGAGAACCTGTGTGACAAGAACCCCTTGACAGATTGTAGCATAGGAATATCATTTCCTATTAAGATAATTTCATCCACGTATAAAACGAGGAATACTACAGTTCTCGCTACAAATCAACAATAGATGCATGGTTCATCTGGATTTTTGATAAAGCCAAATTCTTTGACCGTCTCATCAAAACAGATGTTCCAACTCCGCGATGCCTTCTTTAGTCCATAAATGGACTTAAGCAACTTGCACACCTTTCCGCTGCTCCCACTCTGAATGAAACCCTCTGGCTGGTCCATATAGACACACTCCTCTAAATGTCCATTTAGAAAAGCTGTTTTTACGTCCATCTGCCAAATCTCATAATCGTAGAAGGCAGCAATGGCAAGAAGGATCCGAATGGATTTCAGCATAGCTACTGGAGAAAAGGTTTCGTCATAGTCCAAACCAAGTCGCTGACGAAAACCCTTTGCTACCAGTCTAGCTTTATAGGTCTCAACCTGTCCATCTACACCAATCTTCCTTTTGAAGATCCACTTGCATCCTACGGGTTTTACCCCAATTGGAGCAATGTCCAACGTCCATACTTTGTTGGTGTACATGGACTCCATTTCGGTCCGCATTGCATCCATCCATTTTACCGAGTCGACGCTCTGAATGGCTTGCTGGAAGCTAGTAGGCTCATCAAAGTCTATGATGCAATCCTCTCTATCCCCGTCAATGATAAAACCGTAGTATCTCTCGGGCGGATGAGACTGCCTACTACTCCTGCGGAGTGGCGTGGGAATGTCCTGATCTTTCGAACCCTCTGGTTCTACTAAGCTTTCAGTAATAGCTCGTGGTTCTATAATTTCTTCCAGTTCTATTGCGCTCCCACTTAATTCTTTTTCTATGAACTGGTGTTCTAGAAAGTGGGCATGGCGAGAAACAAACACCTTTTGTTCCTCTTCGCAATAGAAGAAATATCCCTTGGAGTTCTTGGGATATCCCACAAACTTGCACTGTACTGAGCGTGCCTCGAGCTTGTCCGCATGCTGCTTTTTTACAAAAGCTGGACATCCCCATGTCTTAATGTGATTAAGATAGGGTTTCTTCCCACTCCACATCTGATATGGTGTAGTAGGCACAGTCTTAGTTGGAACTCGGTTCAAAAGGTATGCAGCTGATTCTAGCGCATATCCCCAGAACGATCGCGGCAACTCAGCATTACTCATCATGGACCGTACCATATCCAATAGAGTTCGGTTCCGTCTCTCCGATACACCGTTATGTTGTGGAGTGTATGGAGGAGTAAGCTGAGAGAGAATTCCATTCTTTTTTAAGTAACCCAGGAACTCGGCACTGAAGTATTCACTACCTCGATCAGATCTCAGTGCCTTGATACTTTTGCCTGTTTGTTTTTCTACTTCATTCTTATATTCCTGGAATTTTTCAAAAGCCTCGGATTTATGTTTCATTAAGAAGACATAACCGTACCTTCAAAAGTCATCCGTAAAAGTAATGAAGTAAGAATAAACGCTTCGTACATGTGTAGACATTGGACCGTACACGTCGCTATGTACGAGTCCCAAGAGCTCGCTCGCTCTTAATCCGTGTCCAGTGAACGGAGTCTTTGTCATCTTTCCCTTGGGACATGATTGACAAGTTGCATACGATTGATATTTGAACGGATCCAAATATCCTTCTGTATGTAACTTATCCAACCTTCTCTCATTGATGTGACCCAGTCTACAATGCCATAAGAAAGTTTTATTGATTTCTGGAGACTTTCTTTTGTGTGTATTCTGGACATTGAAAATCTGTGGCTGGTTTAATACGTATATACCGTTGTTCAATGTACCTGACCCAATCAAAACTTGATTAAGGTGAATGTTCACTACATTACTTACAAATGCAAATTCATAACCTTCTTTAGATAATAAAGACACAGAAATGATATTACAGGTTGCATTTGGTACATAATAACAACTACGTAAAACCAAAAAGTGTCCATCCGACAATCCCAGGTGATAGTCCCCCACGGCCTCAGCATCCATGCTAGCACTGTTTGCAACTCTAAGGGTCATGTCACCTGCCTTCAAAACTCTACGCTTTCTCAACGCCTGCAAAGAATTACATATATGAGATCCTGATCTGGTATCCAATACCCAGGATGTAGAGTTTATTGATAGACAGTTTTCAATAACATACACACCTGAAGCTGAAGCTGCAACTCGCTTCAAATCCTGTGTTCTGGCCTTCCAAGCCTTGCAATCCTGTTTCCAGTGACCACTTTTGTGACAATAGAAGCATTCTTCCTTGCCCACCAGCTTTCCCGCTATCTTTGTTGCTTTTCCTTTTCCCTTCGTATCCACTTTACCGACACCGCCTCTTGGTTTGGCGGGGGCTTTCTTCTTCATACCCTTGGCTTTCGCCCTGGATCTAGAAGAGGAAGATCCTCCTACAAACAAAGTGGATGTCTCCCTACCCTTCTGTAGGGTACCCTCAGCACTTCTCAACATGTTCAGAAGTTCGGAAAGTTCAACCTCCTTTCCTTGCATGTTGAAGTTAAGGATAAACTGGGCGTAAGTGGAAGGAAGGGACTGGAGAATCAAATCAGTATAGAGTTCATTCTCCAACGTGGTCCCAAGGTCCGCGAGCTCCTCTATGTAGCCAATCATCTTAAGCATGTGTTCCGCTACCGATGATCCGACGGCCAACCTTGCCGAAAACAACTTCTTCGACACTTCGTATCTTGCGATACGAGACTGCTCTCTATACAGTTCTTTTGTATGAAGAAATATGGACTCTAGGTCCATATTCTCGTGCCTCCTCTGATGTTCGTTGTCCATCGAGGCTAGTACGAGGCATCTGGCCTTCGCGCAATCTATTTTCCAGGCCTTGTAGATTTCCCTATCTACGACACTGGTTTTGGGACCTGAGGCAGGGGGAGCTTTGGTGGTAAGGACATACCCCAACTTGTCATAAGTGATTGCCATCTTGACATTCCTGAGCCAATCTTTGTAGTTTGGCCCTGTCAATATGTTTTTATCTAGTAATAACTTAAGTCCGGTCATGTTGAATGGTCGCTGCAATTAGGAGAGAGAAAAGAAACACTTTAGCATGATGCTCTTGCAAGTTTAGAGTGGTTTTTAGTTTGTCTAAACTGGATGGCTCCCACTGTCTCTCGAATCCCTTCTCAAACCGTAAAGAAAGGATTAGTCAGGATCAATCTCATCGTACAATACTTGCTTAACCGTTCAGCCAGGCCAGTGTCGGTACTTCGAGGGAGGTTTTCCAACGCTTTCGCGAAGTTATTTAATTAAGTAACCTCTTTTCCCTGTGGGCGTAGCCCCGCTAACACCTTTCTAGACACCTACTAAGTTTATAGCATTGATCGTTAAGTAAGAGTTTTCCCGAGGAGTAGCATATACTCACAGTAGGATCGGGATCCAAATATCATCGCGTGATAAAACCGAAGGAATCCTACCAGAATTATCACACTCCAAATGGTATGCAGCGCTAGCAAGTTTCAGTACTTATGAAACTCCCGATGTAGATTTCTGCCCCATGCTCTTATGACCTTGACTTTGGCCAAAATATCATAAGTCACATGTCAAGTTCTACCCGTCATTCTCCTGGTTAATTTGGACCCACCCGTACCAACCCTTGACTTTGGCCAAAATGGCAGCACGACTGTCCTAAACCAACGCATCTATCTATGCTGCACATGAATACCCAATAGCTACCAATCACTATGCCTTGACTTTGGCCAAAATACATAGCTTGAATACTTTTTGACCATTCATGTGGAATGACGGAGGGCTACGAATGGTTTTGGCGAAACCGTGAACGTAGTGAACTTGATATAATCGATGGAACGAGATAGATTTTAAAAGGAGTGGTTCAAGCTCCGCGTTTAAAAGTTTAGTTTTGAAAAGAACCGAGTGGTTTTCAAAGTGTTCCAATCGACTTTTACTTGGTTTATTTTCTTGCATTAGTTCTTTTAATGCGTCCCATCATTTAATCCTACCATTGCAGAAAACAACCAAAATATGACGTACGCTTATGCCATTCGCATTCGCCACGGGGCCCCGTCATCACCCGTTAGGTTACTTAACTAACGACAGAGCGGGGGCTGGGCTAGCGCGGCTGTAAAACATAAGCAACGCCTAAATAGTTATCATATATAAATATATAGCAATGATAGACATTACAGATCACAGATGAATACATTGGATATACTAGGAATCCGCAATCCGTTCGAGCCTGCAACGAAAAGCGGATTACACGGTCGCGGTGAATAGCCAATACCCCACCCAAGACCCCTACGGGTGCGGCAAACTACCCGCCAAGTACCCGAAGTGAAGCAACCTCCCTCACCACCATGAGTAGGCCACTCGGCACTTCGAGATACCCGGTAGTTTGTGCACCCCCTCCATGGGTCTATCCTAGGAGCAAAAACAGTAAAAAGAATTATACAATGACGGCTACAACCCCGACCCGGTTGTGCGGCCATACAAATAATATTATTACATCAATTTACATATTACAATGAATGAAAGAAAAAGCAACACTCATCTCACATCCACCCCGGCTATTCATCCGCGACAATCCAACCCATTCATATACACATACCATCATCAATCACAGATCACAGATATGTATAACCCCGACTAATCGACATATAGCGATTAGCCGACGTTCAATACATATAAACATCACAGATATAACCTTTTAGTCAAAGTGTATTGAAGTTCGGAAAAAATACGGATTTATAGGCCCCCAAAAACAAATTTCTATTCTAGAAAACCTGGGCACATATAAACCATCTTAAAAATCCTAAAACCAAGCCAGAAATACACTGCACCAAACTCGACCCAGTGAAGAGCCAAGACGGCCGCGGTTGCACGGCAATAGCTTGCTATTGCCGCGGAACCGCGGCTCTTTGGTCGAATCACTGGATCGTTTTTGGTGGCTTTCTTCACAAAACCATGAGATGATTTTTGGAGTATAATTTATTTTGTTTTGAACAGAAAAAAATTAACAGAAACTTACGGTTTTGAAAATTCGGTTTTTCGATTTTTCCTATTCGAACTTCGATACACTCTACTACCTAGCTAGTTTATGCTTAGTTAGGCTCTGATACTACTGTAAGTCCACGTTGCCCACCCCGGTACTTGCGGGGAGGCGGAAAACGGAATAAAAATCAAATTTTTATCAACTTAGGCAACATGGACTAGACAAAGAAGGATCTTTGCTAAACAAAAACAAGCTAAAGCTAACTTGAAACTAGCTAAGTGTTAGAAGGGTTATACCTAGGGCTTTATGTCCTTCTCTCCTCGCTCCTTGGAGTAGTGGAAAGAGGTCACCTTTATCGTCTTCTCACGTCGAAGAAAGATCCACCCGAAAGCCTCAACCTTTGGCTTCAACTCCAAGCTAGAAGTAACTAGGGTGCAAGAAGTGCTAATCCTTGAACCCTAGAGGAGAGTAGAGATTATCAAGAAAGGGTTTTTCTCAAGCTCAAGTGTTTCTCAACACATCAGAGGGGAGAGCTTGAGGGAGAGGAAGAGCGAGAGAGAGAAAGTGAATAATAGAATGAGAGAAAATATGAAGCATTCTCTCATATATGTGTGAATTATTGTAATTAGATAATTAGCTAGATAATTGTCATGGTTAATCAAGACATGACCATTATCATTTCATTTTTAATGCAATTTGCAAGGATCAAAGAGCATCATCCAAATGAAATGATGATGGTCAAAGTGTCAACCTAGATCAACAAGTCAAGGAGGTCAAATGGTCAACAACCATAACCATGCACAATTATTTAAACTAATATCAATTAACAATAATACACACATAAGCATTAGGGTTAATAAAATGACAATAGTCATTAACCCTAATCAAAGTCCTCTCCCTCTGTCTCAAGCAACTGTGCATACGCACCCATATTCGTGATCCGAGGAACACGAATACAAAGAGATAAAACCAATCCCAAATCATATACTAGGATCCGGCTTAAACCAAAGCCCGCTAGTATAAGCTGTCCGGACAGCTGACGTGCATAAGTGCACGGATGTGAACGAACCATGTCGCAAAACTATGCGACCTCTACTCATTTTGCCTAAAGGCGAATAACTCTCTGTATGGGACTCTAAAGACTCGACACTACGGTGGCAGTGGGTTTAACCACAGACCGCAAGCGGCACTAGCTGTACGTAATGGTCCCCGGGTAGATGTCGATAAGAAGACTGACGAGGTGAACCCCATCTGAACTCCTACTGAGCCTGTATGTAACAGTCTCCGTACAGTCCGGTCTGTTCGTCTGATACATCGCATCGCGGGCCTAGGGGGCGGTGAACGTCAGTCCCCTAATAGCGGTACAAGTCGTGTCGGAGTGTAGCCCAGAACACCCTGAGATAACACTGGAAACCTACCAGTATATCTCGCTTGCCCTGGCCAGGGACTACTCGTGTAATGGCTCTCCTAGACACAGCGCGATGTCAACCCCAAATACCGGGAGAGACGAATCCTGTCTAACCGTCACTACCTCCAAGCGCTTCGGGACTGCACCCAAAAACTACCTGTTTGCACGACTCCTTTGAGCCGTGGTAGGGTAGCAATCAAAGTGCAGTGGGAACACACTCGAGGCGAAGTGATAGTGTCCAGTTAGCGGACTAAGCTGTACTCATGTCACCTGGGGACTGATAACTGACGATAGGTATAATACCAACCAACAGTTCCCGACGAGTCCTGTCCAGTGTACTCGTAACCTAACGAACACCCGCATACTATCTTAAGTACGACGTACTGACGGCTGTGGGACAGACCGTCTTCCACGCTGGGATGGGAAGCGCATACGCTAGTCTACTCCGGAGTATCGATGCCCTGTCTCGATAGTCCAACGACTAGGTACCTGTATAAGGATGTGCTTATAGATCACCCAGCTCCCACGAGTGTGAGCGCCATCACAACGCTGGGAATCAAGCAAAGATCCTAAGGGCTCTACTAATATGTATATTAGCGATATGCTAAAAGAAACACATGCACATATTAAAGCAGAGACAAACCAAGTAGCATACTACCATTTCGAGCAAGATTGTATATACAACTGTGAATATCCCAAGCTTCCATCAAGTAATATACAAACTAGTATGATACAGTAATGGCCTCTAGGGCATATACACTAACATATCTATCATAATATCTTCTTCATGACAAAAGAATAACTTCTAGAAGGTGCATGAAGCATCTAACCCTAATTAAACCCTAACCTCATTTAATCATCACTAAACATGTTTCATTATTAATCATATCATGTCACAATAATATATATCACATATATATTATATATTTGCAACAAAAGAAAATAATACAATTAATATATATCGCATATATATCAATATATTATCCGGTGAGAAAATAAAATAATAATGTGAGCCAATATTAGATAATGTAATACAATATATCATATATATTATTTTAGATTAAATCATCGAATCAACACTTGATCCGACAATCCGGCTATATCGAATATAACCGACTAATATATCATGTACCGATTCATCGAATCAACACTTGATCCGATACTAAATATCGCGAGAATATAATACGGTATCTCATATCGCATTATCCTCCGTCCTGCGCATATCCCATATGTGCCTCTACTCCGTTTTGCCTGAGCCAAGAAACCTCTGTGTAGGACTCTAAAGAATCGTTAATACGCCGGTAGCAGGTGATGATCATATCAAACACCCATAAGCTGCAAGCGGTCAGCTAAACGTAACAGCCACCCAGGTATTGAGCGATCAGAAGATCAACAAGCTAGCCTGTACGTTCTCCTGTGAATCCAATCAGTAACACTCCCGTACAGTCTGGTCTCTTCGTCTGATATGTCGCATATTAAGTCTAGGGGTGGTATACGTCAGACCCCAGTAACCGATAAGTCGTGTCGATGTGTGGCTCAAAACGGGTCGAGAAACTACTGGTAACACTTACCAGTAAATCTCTATATCAGCCCTGGCCAGGGACTTCCAGTTATAGCCAATCGAACAAGGCACAACATCAACTCCCTATAACGGAAGAGACGAATCCCCTCCTATCGCTCATTGCCTCCATGTGATTCGGGACTGTACCCAAAAGCCACCGTTTTACACGCCCTCTTGGACGTGGTAAGTTGGAAATCAAAGCACGGTGGGAATCACACAAGACTCTATGACGATCTCGGGTCTACAGACTACCCTGTACCAGTGTCACCGGAGAACTGCAATCTGACGTGTGGTATATCACCATCTGGGAGTTCTCGGCGAGTTCGTCCAGCATATCCAGTCTCCACTGAGCACCCGTACACCATCTCTGATGTCAAACACCGATGGATATGGGATCATCCATCGCCCATCAAATGGGTCAAGATGCGTATACGCTAGTCTACTCTGGTGTATCGATGCCCTGTCTCGATATACCCTCGACTAGGAACAGTTATAGGATGTACTCATCGACTACCATGGCCCCACTAGTATGATCTCATCATAGTCCCAGTAGTCGAGTATAAATCCTAAGGGCTTTATCAACATGTGAGAGAAAAACAGTAAACCAATACAAGTCAACATGTTAAGATAAAGTGAAACCAAATAGCATACTATCATGATGAGCAAGAAAGTCCTCTCTATATATATCCAAGCATCCATTATAATATACATCATATGTATAAAAATGGCCTCTAGGGCATATACATAACTAACAGTAAACACGACTTTCCCCCAACAATTACCGAGGAAACGTTACGATCCTGGATATCCTACTATTTCCATTTCTATTGGGGAAAAACACATCAACCGTGCTCTACTAGACCTTGGCGCTAGTGTTAACTTGCTTCCTTACTCAGTCTACGAACAACTAGGTATCGGAGTGTTAAAGCCCTCGAGCATAACTCTCCAGATGGCTGACCGATCAATCACCAAACATAGGGGTGAACTGGAGGATGTGTTAATAAAAATCGGGAAATTTATATTCCTTGTGGATTTTATTGTAATTGATACACAGCCTGTAGCGAACCCACAGAATCAAATTCCGGTAATTTTAGGTCGTCCCTTTTTTGCCACTTCCAACGCTATCATCAACTGTCGTAATGGTTCTATGACCCTATCTTTCGGGAATAGGTCAATAGAGCTGAACATTTACAAGTTGGGAAGTGTACCCTCCGAACCTACTGCTCAGGTCTGTTCTGTCGACTTAATGGATGTCAACAGCAGCGAAATTGATGATCCTCTTGATACTGATCTTGACTCTTTTCATATGTTGTTGTTCGACCCAACTATGTATCATACACATACGGACTCTTCCACTGAGATGTCCGGGTCAACAATTAACACCGATTATGAATTGTTTTTTGAGTCTGAAGATCACCCCGCACCTTGTGATGACATTATTCTTCGGGGTATTGATGGAACTTTTGAGGAGATCTTCGCTGATGAACTCGTATTTTTGAATGACACGGGTGTTGAAATGAATCATCTCCCAATCACTGAAATTGAACCTCCACCCCTTCTTCTGAACTGTAAAAAGAATGCGAGTAATCCATCACATTCACTGCATCGTCTCTCCAAAATGAGACGCACACACATTCTATTCCACAACTTAACCTTTCCCCACTTCTTCTACCACTAACCAGAGCACTGCATTGATAAAATTTTTGAATGGTTGGTGTTAACTTTCGGTCTTTGCAAAGCTTGGCATCGACCACTGATTTTTGACCCCCTCATGTGATTTTCAAAGATTAACATTGCTTATGTTTGGGGGGGCATTTTTCTGGCTCTTGAAAAGAAAATTTTTACAAAATTTTGAGCCAAAAATAAGTTTGGGGAGGGTCTTCACTTAAATATTTTGCCCCCACTAATAAATTCCTCCAAAGCTTATAGGTTTTTCAAGATTTAGCTGATGGCAACAGTGAGGACACTGTTGAAAACAAGTTTGGGGGAGGTTTGTGCTTATTTTCGCATCATTTGCATCATACTTTGCATAAGCACAAAACATTTTTGAAAACCTATAAAAATTTAAAAAATTTCAAAAGATAAACATTTTTTGTACATAAATAAGATAATAAAAGTTTAGATAGTGAAAACTTACAACCATGAGATTAGAAAAATTTAAGAAAATCCTGAAAATTAGAAGTTTTCTTATACGAACTAGTAATAAGTAGTTATGAGCCATTGCCCCAAGGGTTAGTAAGATGAAAGAAGTGACTAATCTGAGAATAAAACTAAGTCTGAAAAATAGTTCCTATTCTGGAAGCCAAACATTTTAAACGTTGATATCATGCTATTCGCACTTACACACGTCTTGAAACCCTGGATAGTAGAGGATACCTTGAAATGCTCTTGTCTTAAAGCCGATGTATGAAGGAAATTAAAAAAAAATGAATAAAATATAAAGTGGTGAGAAAAATGGACACTGGTTTTGTTATCACCAAGGGCAATAAAAAATATATAGCGAGAGTGCCTCTTCACCTAGTGCCCTAAGGCCAACTGGTCTGGGAGTCACTGCTAAGCCTTAGGTGGTGCAAGACGAGGAAAATACACCAAATAAGTGAGCACATGCGTAATCGGTCAGTTAGTACCTCAAGAAGTATTAACGGTCGCATGAAAGTGTGTGAGCAATCTCATCTAAATATTCATTAATTAGAAAGTACTGAGGCTGATGGGCAAGAGTATGATAGCTTGAATTGAATTCTCCGGGTGTAGGGATGTCTTTACACACACGCAGGGTTATATGATCGATGTTTGGAAGAAAGATAGGAATGATGAATAAGACGACGTTTTATTGAGGGAGGACGTGATTTCTGACATCTTTTCATGACTATTAAGATAGGGCTCATCACAACCGAAAAGCTAGCTTAGTTGGAAACCCTAATTTTCAAAGTCTTTCTTTTACAATTCTTGTCTTTAAATGTAATATTCATGATCTTTCTTTTATTATTGGATTTTGTGGGTGCAATCCGCTGAAACCCTTAGGAGACAACACTCCTCCTACTAGGGACACCCAGAGGTTTAAAGGCTTGTTACACGTGCTCAGTGCAATCGTGTTGCCTACGAAAGTGTGCTAGTTAGTTTTTCTCTTTCTTTATTTTCTTCTTCTTTTTAATAAAAAGTTCGCTCGAGACGATCGAAAATAAGTTTGGGGGAATTTGATCAGTCGAAAATACTGCATCTTTGAACCGGCAATTTCCCTATCATTTGCACTCATATAGAAGTGTTCGGCATTCATATAGAACATATTAGCAAAACAGTCGTAAAATATCAGATTGCATGTGTTAGACTCTAAAACCGGCACTATAAAGGAAATTGACTGTATTTCATAGCATGGCATCATTCCTATATTGCGCAACTTGTGTTTCGAAGTCTGTGCAGGAAAATCCAGAAGAAAGGCCTAAATTTACATTGTGCTGATCAAACATTACGCCAACTCAAAGGTGTGAGATCTGGTAGCAATCTAGGAGGAGTTACAATATTCAACATATCATAAAAAGCCCCAAACATCAGCCCAAAGCAGCAGCAGAGAGCCCAAGCCCTAAGGCCCATAAAGAGCCGCGGATCCGCGGTGGGAGCCTGCTTGCACCGCGGATCCGCCGCGGCCTTGCCACATCAGCTCCCCATTTTCAGCGCAAAATTCTTCTCTCAGGGCCTACATTCATTTCATATACTTCAAATTTCAGATTTCTCTCGAAGCTTCTGCCAGATCAGAAAGGTTGATTGATTAAGCTAATCTTAATTAAGCTAATTAAGCTCCTAACAAACTATTTCTAGAAGCTCCCTCCTAAATAACTACTTCTAGAAGCCTCTCCCTCTAACTAACTTTTGGAGGAAAATTCGAAATTCAAATCCTAGATCTAGGGTTTTGGGATGTCTATAAATAGGAGCCTAGATCTAAGGGTTGAGGTTGTTCAATCTTTAATCAATCAATCTTGGGGTTAAATCCTAGAACTAATCTTCAATCAATAGTTAGTTCTTCATCCACCCACAAGTTTAGTGATAAGACTTGTGCCAAACCCTAACCCTAATCCAAACCTCAAATTCAAGATCCTTTGAGTTCTAGTGAGAAAGTCTTCAACCAACCTTTAGAAGCGATGCCGGACATCAACGGAGCACGAGATCCAAGCCGATCCACGACTCAAGGAGCCGATGCGACGCAAGAATCGACGATCAATGTTCCATCCTCTTGTAGTTCTTGAGAGTTGTAACTAATTGTTGATATAATAAAGGTGAAGATTCATTAAACTTGCTTATTTTCAATTCGAGCATTATGATTCGTATTCAATTCTTGAATGTATTCTTCGTGATGATGCTTGAGTAAAACTCCGCTCGTGGAGGAATCGAAACGATTGTAGAATGATGATGTTGACGAATCTTTAACGTTTTCTTAAGTCTTATAACAAATGTAAATTCTTGAAAATCGAATAATCGGTGATCTAGATCGATGCGAATGTGTTCTTGATTCCTTTCGCACGATCTAGAGATCAACAATCGATCACTCAATTTCCAAGAAGCTATCTAGTGAATGTGATTCATTGAATGGACAAAGGATAGGATGAGGAACCCTAATTCTTCGCAAGATCCTTGATCCTCGATGAATCTACATCAATTTAGCATCAACTTGTTAATGGATAAGAAATCGTAATTTCGAATCTTCATCACATCTACGATCGAATCGATTCCTACGAGCTTTACTTCAAATCTTGAAACCTAAATTGATTGGAATTCTATCACTATTTGATTCTTGATGTTTATCGTTTTCTTGATTCTTGATTAGAATAGTTGATTCTTGAAACTCATCGATAAAAATCTTGAATCATTTTTGCTTTTCTTTACTTTAAAATTTTCAATTCAAAACAAAACAAAAAACGAACGAATCGCACAATCCCTGTGGACGATCTGCACTTACTAACGCGCTACAATTCGACACCGTTATTGATTGCGGTCAAATATTTTTGGTTGTGATTTCTATTCAATTGTCTCAAACATACACAACAAGAATTTCATTCAATCAAATAAAGGTGAAATTTCTATATCTTGCTTATCTTTTAATTCAAGCATAATGATTAGATCTCAATTTGTGATTGTGTTTGTGATCATGATGTTTGAGTATTCTCCGCTCGTGTAGGAGTTGTGACGATCTTTAGATGATGATGATTTAGACACTTTTACAATTCTTAAATCCTATAATGTTTGGAAATTCTAGTGAATCAAATGATTAATGACCTAGTTTCGAGATGATGCTTTCTTGATCGTGTTCACTCGAAACTAGAGAACAACTATTGATCATTTGATTAACTAGAAGCTAGAATTTGTATGAGATTCATCGAAAGGACAAAAGATAAGTTGCGGAATCCCTAATTTTCTCGCAAGATCCTTAAACCTCGGTAAATTCTCATCGATCTAGTATCAATTCGTTAAAGGATAAGAATGAGTAATCTTTAGATCTCATCACATCTATAGATCCGATCTACTCCTACGAGCCATACTTCTAATCTTGATTGTTGGTTGGAAATTATCACACATCTCAATTCTTGTTTTTAATGTTTCTTTTAGATCTAGATTTTTCTAATTTTTGATCTTCAATTACAAATCATGAATTGTTTTCTTTTCTTTTCCTTAAATTTTTGACTCATCTAATTCGGAAATTGAACGGATCTCACTTTCCCTGTGGACGATCCGCACTTACTAACGCGCTACATCCAACACCGTTATTGATTGCGGTCAAAATATTTTTGGTTGTGATTTCTATATTCATTTTCTAAACAATACACACATTCGGAAATCAAACATTCAATCAAATGGCGCCGTTGCCGGGGATCATTTGATTTGATACGCACAACAAGAATTCATTACAATCAAATGGCGCCGTTGCCGGGGATAGTGCGCTAATTGTTCGTATTTTGAAATTTGAGTAGAAAAGTTTATTCCATCCAAATTTTTAGATCAAAATTTGCGCAAACACTAATATGTGTTGTTTTGATTTGATTGCGAGGAAATCTGGAATTATTGGAGCTAGAGAAAATTTTTTCTGAGAAGTCCAGAGAGCTCTTGAGGTGAACATAAGCCTCTGTAGGAAATTTCATACAGTGATCTCCTCAGAGAACCATGATTCTGTGGCATATAGCCACCTACTGCGGCGGTTCCGCGGTGGGACAAGGGGTTTACTGTACCAATTTTGCACTGTGAGTCTCTATCTTTCTTATCTTCTTCCCTGTCTGCTCCAAATAACAATTTACTGCAGATTTCTTTGCAAATAATCGCAGCGCCACAAAAGCAAAATAAATTGTGCGTGTTTTGATTTTTGGCTGTTTGCATATTAATACGGATATTAAGGGGCACGACCAAATTCAGATTAGGTGGGGAGTTCATTACCCTTCCTAAGCCCCAAAAATCACAAAATTGCATCCGCATTTACCCTCATTAACTAAAAAAATCTAGAGATGACTCTAAGGACCGTCGCGCTCACTTAGGACAAGAGAAGGCCGTGGGTAATCCATTGCTTATCCGCGTTTTCTTGTGGTGTCTAAGGCAAGTGTGTCGAAGGCTAGTGGTTATTAATTATGCCCACTACTTACGTAGTGGAGTACCTTCCCACTTACCTGGCACTTACCTGGCCACAGAGGGACACAGAGGCAGTGGAGGATTTATCCTGTGACATGTCTTTTGGCAGTTTGGAGCGGTCTAGAGCTTTGACCAATGCGACCATAGAATTAGGGTTTTGCTTGTTGCATTTGTTGTGATCGCATCATTTTTTTCAAAAATCCGTATCATTTTTTCAAAACAAACACCAATCACATTCATTTCCCCTAATTATATCTATGCTGCTACTTGTACTAACCCTTTATAGTGCAAGATAGGCTGGACAACGGGATTCTAGTGCCTGTTTAGTCCGCGTCCCCCCGATCGACCCAAAAGTCGGTATTTCTACATTTACCTTTTCTTTACCCACCACCACACCCACATCGATGGATCCGTCTCCGTCGAATTTCTTTACCACTACTCTGCCGCCGTCCGTTGGTGCACAGAATCCATCTCGCATCTCTCTCCAAGAGAGGTGCTATCCTACACGAGGTCCCCTTTCCACCTGTCTTTCCATTCCACCAGCCAACGGGGAAAATTTTCAAATAAAACCCCAATACATCAACCTTCTACCAAAATTTCACGGTCTCGAGTCTAAGGACGCATACGTGTTTATCAAGAAATTTGAAAATGTATGCGCAATGATGGGTACTTTACAGCTTTCTATGGATGCTATGCGTTTTCGTCTTCTCCTATTTACCTTGTGCGATATAGCCGAGAAGTGGCTGTATAACACTACCGCACATTCCATTTCAAATTGGGAAGAATTAGTCAAAGCATTCCTTAAGAAATTTTACCCACATCACAAAACAGCTCGAGTCCGTAGCGAAATCAGTCAATTCACCCAGCTTCCAAATGAAACATTTTCATAATGTCTTGAACGCTTTAAGGATCTGTTAGTTCAATGTTCACATCACGGCATCCCTAGATGGGAACTGTGCCGAATCATTTATGAGGGCATTAATCCTAACACAAGACAGACCCTTGAATCCATGTGTCAAGGCAACTTCATGACCAAAGATGATGGGGAAGCTTGGAAATTTCTAGAAGATTTCGCTGAAAAATCTTTACAGTGGGAGGGTGTGAGTCAATCATCTAGGGATGGCAATGATATTTCCATAGGAGTTAAAGCTGAAATTTCAGCTTTACACAAGAAATTTGATGCTATGGAAAACAAATTTTTAGCTGCCGCCTTAAACCAAATGTCACTCTCCAAAACAGTATGTGGATGCTGTTCTGATCCATCACATCTCATGGAAGAATGTCCACGAAATTCTCTGTTTCAAGGTCATGAGCATATCAATTCTGCTTACCAACAAAGACCTAGAAACGACCCATTTTCTTCCACATATAATCAGGGTTGGAGAAATCACCCTAACTTTGCTTGGAACCAATCACAATCTCAAAACACGGTTCCAACCCAGAACAATTTCCAAAGGGTCCCTCCACCACAACAGCAACCACAATTGAGTCAGCACCCCTTCCAAGCACAAAATTTCCAAAATCCGGCCAACACTTTTGCACCACATGAAAACTCTTTGCAATTGACCGGTACAGATAATACCTCTGCACTAGCACAAACCTTGGATACTTTTATGAAACAATCCATCCAAGGTACGGCAAGTTTGCAATCTTCCGTCGAGAATGTAATGAAGATCATTGTCTCTTAAAATGAGAATATCAAATCGATGGAAGCACAAATTGCATAACTAAAAGCCGAAATGAGTGCAAGAGAGAAAGGGAAACTTCCAGCTCAACCTTTACCAAATCCTGGCTATTCACATCATGTGTATGTAATCACGTTGAGATCTGGAAGAGTTCTTGACCATCATGTTGGGGAAGAGTTTGATGACATTGAAAAATCTATCGATGATACCCCGGCTGAGACCTTTCCTTCCACTTCTACTTCTAATTCTAACCCCAGTTCTGTAGGGTTCCTAGGCACACTATAGAGGTCTCATAAGGCATCGAACATGCCAATTTCAAATTTTATGGGTGCCGAGAAACCCTAATACGGATCGTCGGCTAGATTTCTAGGCGAAAAGATAAACTAGTTAACACTTTAACTAAAAGTTAGATGCTACAACCTTTGTAGATCCGGTTCTCCACTTCCTTAGCTCCACGTGGGTGTCCTCTCACTGTCCATCATGAATCCCGAACTCAATCGTCGGCTTCATCGGAGAAACGGGCGAGCTAGGTCGTCGGCTTCGTGTCAAAGACGGTCTACGTCGAGGCATCACAAGTTCAAGCTCCGACTTCACAAAGTTGTGAAACTTGTGAAGAAAACACCCAAAACAACTTGGCAAGAGGTAGAGGGTGAAGAAATAGGAGGTGGGTTCACTTTAGAATTGGATTTCACTCACTTTTGCTCAAGTTGCCATTGATGGCATCTAGTTTTCTCTCTTGAAGAAGAAGGGAAGATGCAAAAAAATATGATAAGTGTTGGGATAAAATAAAAATAAATCAATACTTATCATAATGTGAACCATAGTTAAGTGTAGAGAATTAACTATGGTTAGAATAATGGTTAGGGTTTAGAGTGAAGACAAAATGGTCACAAAGTCAAAGCTTCATGAAGCTTCAACAATGTTCAAGAATGAAAGCAACCATTTTGTATTCTTATCCCCTTCTTTTTCAAAAATGAATAAATAAAAGAATGGATAAATAAAAACCCTAATCACTTTCTTAACCTAAGTTTAATTCTATACACTTAACCAAATGAGCATGCATCATCAAACATGATACAAACATATGCACAAAAGTATATCACATATACAACTTGCACATCAAGTGAGAAAATCCGTATAAAGTGAACCAATACTAGTTAATGCAAAGTGATATATCAAATATATAATTATACATTAAATCATTAAATCAACATTTGATTCAATGATCCGGTCATGTCGCACATAACCGACTAGTATTCAATGTATCGATTTATCATATCAATGATTCGATAACTAGGTCATATCGAATATAACCAATCGAAACATTTATCGCGAGAATGAAATGCCGTATCACATACACGCATTATTCTCGGTCCTGCACATATCTCATATGCGCTCCTATTTCGTTTCGCTTGAGCCAGGAAACCTCTGTTTAGGACTCTAAAGACTCGTCAATACGTCGGCAGCAGATGATGATCATATCAAGCATCCACAAGCCGCAAGCGGTCTGCTAAACGTAACGGCCATCCGGGTATTGAGCGATCAGAAGATCGACGAGCTAGCCCATTCACACTCCTGTGAATCCAACCAGTAACACTTACCGTACAGTCCGGTCTATTCGTCTGATATGTCGCATATCAAGTCTAGGGGTGGTATACGTCAGACCCCAATAACCGATAAGTCGTGCCGATGTGAGGCTCATAACGGGTCGAGAAACTACTGGTAACACTTACCAGCAAATCTCTGATCAGCCCTGGCCAGGGACTTCCCTGTTACGGCCAATCAAGCACTGCGCAACATCAACCCCCAATACCGGGAGAGACGAAACCCCTCCTATCGCTCATTACCTCCATATGACTCGGGACTGTACCCAAAGACCACCGTTTTGCACGCCCTCATGGACTTGGTAAGGTGGAGATCAAAGCACAGTGGGAATCACACAAGACTCTATGACGATCTCGGGTCTACAGACTAACCTGTACAAGTGTCACCTGAGAACTGCCATCTGACGTGAGGTATAATACCATCTGGGAGTTCTCGGCGAGTCCGTCCAGTGTACCCAGTCTCCACTGAGCACCCGTATACCATCTCTGATGTCAAACACCAATGGATATGGGATCATCCATCGCCCATCTCATGGGTCGAGAAGCGTATACGCTAGTCTACACTGGTATATCGATGCCCTGTCTCGATACACCCATGACTAGGGACCTTGAAGGATGTACTTATGGACTACCATGTCCTCACTAGTATGATCTGTATCATAGTCCAGGTAGTCAAGTACACATCCTAAGGGCTTTATCAACATGTAACTATAAGACAGTTTAAAGAGACAAGTATACATGTTAAGATAAAGAGTAACCAGATAGCATACTATCATATCGAGCAAGAAAGTCATCTCTATATATGTCCAAGCATCCAATATAATATACATCATCTGTACAATACTGGCCTCTAGGGCATACATACAACTAACAATCTCCCACTTGCACTAGGGCCAGCTGCTGTAGTATCGCATACCGAGCATCCCGAAGAGTCTCTTAAACTGTATCTGGGGAATGGCCTTCGTGAGTGGATCCGCGGTGTTGTTCTTCGTGTCAACCCTCCTGACCTCGATCTCCCGGCGATCAACTATCTCCCGGATCAGGTGATACCGCCTCAGAATATGCCTGGATCGCTGATGGGACCTGGGTTCCTTGGCCAAAGCCACCGCTCCATTGTTATCGCAATACAAAGGTATTGGATGCTCAATGGATGGAACCACTCCAAGTTCAGAAATGAACTTCTTGATCCAGACAGCTTCTTTAGCAGCATCGTTGGCAGCGATGTATTCAGCCTCCATCGTCGAGTCGGCCACGGTTTCCTGCTTGGAACTCTTCCAGCTAACCGCCCCTCCGTAAAGGGTAAAGACAAAGCCCGACTGCGACTTAGAGTCGTCCTTATCACTCTGGAAGCTCGAATCGGTAAAGGACTCCACTTGGAGTTCTCCGTTACCATACACCAAGAACATATCTCTAGTCCTTCGCAAGTACTTGAGAATGTTCTTCACAGCTGTCCAGTGACTCTCTCCAGGATCTGCTTGATACCTACTCACTATACTTAGTGAGTATGCAACATCGGGTATGGTACATAGCATCGCATACATGATAGAGCCTACTGCCGAAGCATAGGGTATCCCTTGCATGCGAGCTCTCTCCAAATCAGTCTTGGGAGACATCTCTTTGGAGAGAGTGAGTCCAGAGATCGTGGGCAAGTTCCCACGCTTGGATTCTTCCATACTAAACCTCTTTAGTATGGTGTCAATGTACCTGGATTGGGACAATCCCAATATCCGTTTGGATCTATCTCTATAGATCCTAATTCCCAATATGCAGGAGGCATCACCAAGATCTTTCATTGAGAATCTTTGTAATAAGAAGAGCTTGACCGATTGCAGCATAGGAATATCATTTCCTATCAAGAGTATGTCATCCACGTACAATACGAGGAAGACAACCTTACTCCCTGCCACCTTCTTGTAAGTACAAGGTTCATCTGGGTTTTTGACGAAATCAAACTCTTTGATAACGACATCAAAGCAGATGTTCCAACTCCGCGATGCTTGCTTTAATCCATAAATGGATTTAAGCAGCTTGCACACCTTGCCGCTGCTCCCACTGTCTACGAAGCCCTCTGGCTGAGTCATGTACACGCACTCTTCTAAATCACCATTTAGAAAGGCGGTCTTAACATCCATTTGCCAGATTTCGTAATCACGATATGCAGCGATGGCAAGCATGATCCGGATGGATTTAAGCATAGCCACTGGAGAAAAAGTCTCGTCATAGTCCACACCTGGTCTTTGACGAAAACCCTTTGCTACAAGTCTAGCTTTGAAAGTCTCCACTTTCCCATCTACACCAAGTTTCTTCTTGAAGATCCACTTGCTCCCAATGGGTTTTACCCCTTCAGGAGCAACTTCCAAAGTCCATACTTTGTTGGTGTACATGGATTCCATCTCGGACCGCATAGCATCCAGCCATTTCACTGAGTCCCCACTCGTGATGGCCAGCTCGAAGCTAGTTGGGTCATCATCCTCCATGATGCAATCCTCGCTTCCACCATCAATGAGAAAACCGTAGTATCTCTCAGGTGGACGAGAAACCCTACTAGATCGGCGGAGAGGCTGAGGTTCGTCGGGTACTACCGAATCTTCTGGTTCCACTAAATCTTCAGTTATAGTTTGTGTTTCTGGAACTTCTTCCAGTTCTACCTCAGAGCCACTAATCTCTTTTGCAAGAAATTCCTTTTCTAAAAAGGTGGCATGTTGAGCAATAAACACTTTTTGTTGTTCACTGTGGTAGAAAAAATATCCATTTGAATGTTTAGGATATCCCACAAACTTACATAGAACTGACCGTGCCTCGAGTTTGTCTGGATTTTGCCTTTTGACATAGGCCAAACAACCCCATATCTTAACTCGTTAAAGACATGGTCTCTTCCCACTCCATATCTCATATGGTGTGGTAGGTACAGATTTAGTTGGAACTTGATTCAATAGGTATGCTGCTGTCTCAAGCGCATACCCCCAGAAGGAAATAGGTAACTCAGCTGTACTCATCATAGAGCGCACCATATCTAATAGGGTGCGATTCCTCCGCTCCGATACACCGTTGTGCTGTGGTGTATAAGGAGGAGTAAGCTGAGAGAGAATCCCATTCTCTTTTAGATAATCTAGGAACTCATTGCTTAAGTATTCTCCTCCTCGATCAGATCGAAGGATCTTAATACTTTTGCCTGTTTGTTTTTCTAGTTCGTGCTTATATTCCCTGAATTTCTCAAAAGCTTCAGACTTGTGTTTCATCAGGAACACATGTCCGAATCTAGAGAGATCATCAGTGAATGTAATGAAGTAGGAAGAACCGTTCCTGGCATGCATAGACATGGGACCGCATACATCACTATGTATCAGTCCTAAGAGTTCATTAACTCTTTCTCCGTGTCCACTAAACGGAGCTTTGGTCATTTTTCTTTTGAGACATGAATGGCAAGTATCATAAGATGATAATTCAAATGAATTCAAATAACCATCCTTATGTAACTTAGCCAGTCGTGTCGCATTGATATGACCAAGTCTACAGTGCCACAAATAGGATTCGTTCATTTCTGAACTTTTCCTCTTGTGTGTGTTTTGTATATTGAGGACTGTATTCTGATTTAGAATGAATATGCCATTATGTAACGAGCCTGATGCAATCAACTTTTGATCTAGGAATATGTTCATAACATTATCCTTTACTACAAAATTATATCCTTCTTTACTTAATAAAGAGACTGATATAATGTTGCACATTATGTTCGGTATATAATAGCACTCATTCAGAACTAGTGTATCACCATTTGGTAATACCAGGTGATATATGCCAACAGCTTTGGCTGCAACATTTGCCCCATTCCCTACTTGAACGGAATGATCACCTTTTCCCAGTTCTCTACCTTTCCGTAGCCCATGTAACTACTTACATATGTGGGATCCTGATCCGGTATCTAATACCCAGGACGTAGGGTGAACTGAAAAACAATTCTCAATAACTAACACACCCGAAGAAGATGCATCAACGTGTATTTTCTTTTGGGCGGCTTGAGAATCTAGATATTCTCCTATTCCCTGTTCAATCTTATAACTCTTATAAGAAAGAACGGGTCCAACGTTCCCCTGCTCAATATAATAAGCGGGTTCAGTCAATACATCCATATTATTATCTTTATTAGGGCATGAAATGGTCGCTACCTGGAGAGAGAGAGAAGAAAACACTTTAGCGTATGCTCATGCAAGATCAGATTGGTTTTTATCTTATCTAATCAGGATGGCTCCCACTCCTTTTTATCAAATCTTCCTTCAAACCCTAAAAGGAAAGACTAGCCGGGATTAATTACACACTACAAGTTCGCCAATCTTTCAGCCAGGCCAGTGTCGGTACTTTGAGGGAGGTCCCCCGTGCTTTCGCACGAACCTAATTAATGTAAACCTCGTTTTCCCAGAGGCGTAACCTCGTTAACACCTTTCTAGACACCTACTTGATCGGCTAATTGTAATGTGTAAAACTCTCCCAGGAGTAACTCTTACTCGCAGCGGGTATCAGGATCCAACTATCTCATAGAAGGTATGCAATCTCATTGCAAATTTCAACACTTGAAATTCCCGATAATATTTTGCCCCTAGTGTGTCATGACCTTGACAGAGGTCAACAAACCATAGTGCACTAGTCAAGTTCAACCCGTCATTTCTTGATTGAATCAAACCCACTCGCACGACCCTTGACAGAGGTCAACAAGGTCGTATGAATACCCTAATCCAATCTGCATCATATGCATAAGCAGATAAAATACTAGTTAGCTACCGCACACTACGCCTTGACAGAGGTCAACAAACGCAGCACGAATACTAAATAGTCTTTATCTGAAATGACGGAGGGCTACGACAGGTTTTTCTGAAAACCTATTGCGTAATGAACTTGATATCGTTGTAGAATCAAATGAAGTTTTGAAATGGAGTGATTTTGAGGCTTTTCTAGTTTTGCTAAAGGGGTCACTCCCGGTGAAGGGATCGTCGGCCCTTTCCTCGTCGAATGAGGTGCGGGATATATCATATATATCACTGTGCAAAGCAAAACTCAAAAAACAATCAAAAGCAAACCGAGTGTGTAGCATCTGCCAGTTATTGCTAAAGGAGTCACTCCTGGTGAAGGGATCTCGGTCTTTTCCTCATCGAATAAGGTGCAGGGTATATCATATATACCGCTATGCAAAGCAAGAACTGTAGCTACCTGTTTTGTTTAAAATTTGATTCTACAACATCTTAGGTTTCTTTTCTTTCATTAATCACATTAATGAAGTCCCATCATTTAAGTACCTAAACATCACAGATAAATACGACGTACACTTATGCCATCCGCACTCGCCTCGATGTCCCCTCGTGCACCGTTTGGTTAGGTAACTAACGACAGAGCAGGGCAGGGCTAGTGCGGGTGCAAAACATAAGTAACGTCTATATAATATATCATATATACTATATACTGTATCTATCACAGAACATCATATGATCATATCACAGATATCGCAGCAGAAGAAACATATGAAATATTGGATATACTAGGACGTCCGTGTTTTCAATACGAGCCAGTATAAAACACGGATTCCACGGTCGTGATGAATAGCCAATCCCACACCCCTAGACCCCTACGAGAGCGGCAAGCAACCCTACAAATTCTAGGGTTAGGAGACCCGGACTCGACTCCTCGAGTTGGTCTCCCACTGGACCCCAGAACCCGGTTACTTGTGCTCCCCTTCTTGGGTCTATCCTAGTGCAGAAAAGTAAATAATATACAAAAGGTGACAACTTCCGCTACCTGGAAGTGCCCCAAATAAATAGAATATTACATACAAGTTTTTATATGAATGAAAATGAAAAACACTCATCTCACATAAAAACCCCCGGCTATTCAAACACGACAATCCAATATAACATATCCAGCAACACATAACATCACATGTCATCAACGTAAGTAAGTACGCATACCCCAATTGTCGTTGACATATAGCAACGAAACCGGCGATATGATTATACTACACTTACGGTCACAGAAAAGAAAGTGTAAAACTACAACAATTGGAATCCACAACTTCTTCAGACATCGCATGCCTAGACAAATGAAATACTTAGACATCACATGCCTAATATATATAAATCCCGCATTTTAGTCTCATTATCGAAAACTCTTTTCAATATCATGTGGGACTAAACTGCTAGATTTATAACATTCATTCAGTTATCTCATAACAGTTTGTGAATTCCAATTATTGTATCACATTCCAGATAAACAGAAAATGTTAAACTTTCCGATCGAACAGTCGAATACCCAAGTTTTCCCGATACAACTCAACACATGAAATAAGTCTAACAACATTCAGTTCGTGCCTCAGTACCAACGGTCCAGCCGTAGAAGGGTCAAGCCAACGCCTCACATGTGGCACGCCGTACTGCCCCAAACCCGAAGGTTCAAAGGGCAGTTCAAGACGGTCACATAATCGAGTTAAGCTTTGTTGTCTTCTAGAGGGTCCATCGCGTTACTTGCACTACTTAGAACGTCGTTAAACTACGGAAAAATCCAACACTTGGAAATTTCCCGACAGGGGAAAAATTGGGTATTTATATCCGTCGAACTTTTTAATATATTCTAAAATTTATCCGGAAAGCCACATAGACAAAATCTGATACTCCGATCGAAACAACGAATCCCCAAAACAACTCCAGAAAATTCAACTCTTGAATAAATTTTAAAAATACCCAGAGAACTCAGCACCTGAAACAATGAATTACTGTGCAAAAAGTAAGGGCTGACGTCACAATTCTGCCGCGGAACCGCCGCCTAAGCTAGGCTTATGCCGCGGTTCCGCCGCCTATTACACTGTTCATGCAAAACTTTTTGCGCCATAATTCTTATATTTCCCTGCTGAGTTTTCTGCATATTTTTAATTTGGAAAAATCCACGATTTTAGAAAAAGTACAGAGAGCAATTTTTGGGGTTGGGTTTCTGTTCGATCGGGTTTCAAATTCTGTCTAGACTTCGCCTAAGGCTCTAGCTAGGCTCTGATACCACTGTAGGGTTCCTAGGAACACTATAGAGGTCTCACAAGGCATCGAACATGCCAATTTCAAATTTTATGGGTGCCGAGAAACCCTAATACGGATCGTCGGCTAGATTTCTAGGCGAAAAGATAAACTAGTTAACACTTTAACTAAAAGTTAGATGCTACAACCTTTGTAGATCCGGTTCTCCACTTCCTTAGCTCCATGTGGGTGTCCTCTCGCTGTCCATCATGAATCCCGAACTCAATCGTCGGCTTCATCGGAGAAACGGGCGAGCTAGGTCGTCGGCTTCGTGTCAAAGACGATCTATGTCGAGGCATCACAAGTTCAAGCTCCGACTTCACAAAGTTGTGAAACTTGTGAATAAAACACCCAAAACAACTTGGCAAGAGGTAGAGGGTGAAGAAATAGGAGGTGGGTGTAAGTCCATGCTACCTCTCCCGGTACTTTCGGGAATGCGGAATTTGGTAGAAAACGATTTTCTTAAAGATGGTAACATGGACCTAAAACCCGGATCTTGGTTAAACATCTATCTAACAACCTAACTATGAGTTTTAGCTACTCGGTTAGGGGGTTATACCTTGCTTGTCTTGAACTCCTTCGTCTTCAAAGCTCCGATGGTGGTCCGATGGCTTCTTCTCGTCGTCTCCGTACGCCGAAGATAGATCCACCTGAAAGCTCCAACCATTAGCTCCTTCTTCGTTCTTTGAAGAAACTAGTTCACTTGGTTTGCTAAACCTAGTGAACTAGAATGAGTAGAGAAGAAATAGAATGGGATTTTATCTATGGTTCTTGATTCTCAACTCATGAGACAAGAGAACCATAGATCAAGAGAGGGAGCAAGAGGTTGAGGGTGAGAGCAAGAGGAGAGCTCAAGAACAAGAGAGAGAATGAGCAAGAAAGAAATGAGCAAGTATTTTGTCTCTCACCCTCTCATAATCCAAATCAATGATAACTCATCATATTAACAAAAGTCTTATGTGATGGTTAGAAGCAACCACAACCATATCATTTCATGCACTCATTTTACACAAATGAGCAAGTAAACAAAAGTCTTTGCCATGAAATGATGGCTATGGTTATCATGATGGTCAACTAGTCAAGCCTAGTCAACCGGTCAACAAGTCAACAAAAGTCAACAAGTCAACAAAGTCAACAAGTCAACAAAAGTCAACAAGTCAACAACCATATCACCATAATACTTAATTAATATAATAGTTAATCACATATCATATTCTCATTAGGGTTGAGCATAAAGTCAAATAGTCAACGGTCAACTGTCAACAACCCTAATGAGAATCCGCTGCCTCTGCCTCCCTGTCAACTGTGCATACACACCCGCATCCGCGTTCCGAGGAACACGAATGCAAACTGGATAAATCCAATCCCATAAGGTACACTAGGATCTGGCTTAAACCAAAGCCCGCTAGTGTAAACTGTCCGGACACTGTACGTGCACAAGTGCACGGATGTGACCGAACCCTGTCGCAAAACCATGCGACCTGTCGCAATACCATGCGACCTCTACCCTTTTGCCTAAAGGCGAAAAGCTTTCTGTGTGGGACTCTAAAGACTCGACACTACGCTGGCAGTGGGTTTAACCACAGACCGCAAGCGGCACTAGCTGTGCGTAACGGTCCCCAGGTAATGCCGACAAGAAGACGGACGAGGCGAAACCCATCTGAACTCCTACTGAGCCTGAGTGTGACATTCTCCGTACAGTCCGGTCTGTTCGTCTGATACATCGCATGGCGGGCCTAGGGGGCGGTAAACGTCAGTCCCCCAATAGCGGTACAAGTCGTGCCGGAGTGAAGCCTAATACACCCTGAGATAACACTGGAAACCTACCAGTATATCTCGTTTGCCCTGGCCAGGGACTACTCGTGTAATGGCTCTCCTAGACACAGCGCGATGTCAACCCCCAATACCGGGAGAGACGAATCCTGTCTAACCGTCACTGCCTCCAAGTGCTTCGGGACTGCACCCAACCACCACCTGTTTGCACGACTCCTTTGAGCCGTGGTAGGGTAGTGATCAAAGTACAGTGGGAACACACTCGAGGCGGAGTGACAGTGTCAAGTCAGCGGACTAAGCTGTACTCATGTCACCTGGGAACTGATAACTGACGATAGGTATAATACCAACTAGTCAGTTCCCGACGAGTCCTGTCCAGTGTACCCGTAACCTAATGAGCACCCGCATACTATCTCAAGTACGATGTACTGACGGCTGTGGGATAGACCGTCTCCCACACTGGGATGAGAAGCGCATGCGCTGGTCTACTCCGGAGTATCGATTCCCTGTCTCGATAGTCCTGCGACCAGGGACCTGAATAAGGATGTGCTTATAGATTACCCAGCCCCCACTAGTGTGACTGCCATCACAACGCTGGTAATCAAGCAAAGATCCTAAGGGCTCCACTAATGCGTATAAGTGATATACTGAAATAAACACAAGTACACATTGAAGTAGAAACAAACCAAGTAGCATACTACTATTTTGAGCAAGATTGTATATACAAGGTGAATATCCCAAGCATCCATTAAGTAATATACAAACTAGTATGATACAGTAATGGCCTCTAGGGCATATACACTAACAATCTCCCACTTGCACTAAGGCCATGTACTGGCGTATCGAAGACCTATCATCTCGATCAGCCGCTCGAACTGAGTCTGGGGCAGGGCCTTGGTGAATGGATCAGCAGTGTTATCTTCTGAAGCGACTCTCCGAACCTCGATCTCCTGGCGATCTACGATCTCCCTGATCAGGTGATACCGCCTCAAGATGTGCCTGGATCTCTGATGGGACCTGGGTTCCTTCGCTAAAGCTATAGCCCCATTGTTGTCGCAATACAGAGGTATTGGATCAACAATGGACGGAACCACCTGAAGTTCTTTCAAGAACTTCCTCATCCAGACAGCTTCTTTTGCGGCATCAGATGCAGCGATGTATTCCGCTTCCATCGTCGAGTCTGCAACGGTTTCTTGTTTGGAACTCTTCCAACACACCGCCCCTCCATTGAGGGTAAAGACAAAACCCGACATGGACTTGGAATCATCCTTGTCACTCTGGAAGCTGGAGTCAGCAAAGGCCTCGATCTGGAGGTCTTTTCCGCCATACATCAAGAACATCTCCTTAGTCCTTCTCAGGTACTTGAGAATGTTCTTTACCGCTATCCAGTGTTTCTCTCCAGGGTTTGACTGATACCGGCTTACCACACTCAGTGCATAAGCTACATCCGGTCTAGTACACAACATCGCATACATTATAGAGCCTACCGCAGAAGCGTAGGGTATAATAGGCATGCGATCCCTCTCTAAATCAGTCTTGGGAGACATCTCTTTGGAGAGGGTGATCCCGTGACAAGCCGGTAGGTTACCGCGCTTGGAATCTTCCATACTGAACCTCTTCAGTATGGTGTCGATGTACCTGGACTGCGAAAGTCCTAATATCCTCTTGGATCTGTCACGGTAGATCCGGATACCCAGAATGTACGAGGCATCACCCAGGTCTTTCATGGAGAACCTGTGTGACAAGAACCCCTTGACAGATTGTAGCATAGGAATGTCATTTCCTATTAAGAGAATGTCATCCACGTATAAAACGAGGAATACTACAGTTCTCGCTACAAATCTACTATAGATGCATGGTTCATCTGGATTTTTGATAAAGCCAAATTCTTTGACCGTCTCATCAAAGCAGATGTTCCAACTCCGCGATGCCTGCTTTAGTCCATAGATGGACTTAAGCAACTTGCACACCTTTCCGCTGCTCCCACTCTGAATGAAACCCTCTGGCTGGTCCATATAGACACACTCCTCTAAATTTCCATTTAGAAAAGCTGTCTTTACGTCCATTTGCCAGATCTCATAATCGTGGAAGGCAGCAATGGCAAGAAGGATCCGAATGGATTTCAGCATGGCTACTGGAGAAAAGGTTTCGTCGTAGTCCAAGCCAGGTCTTTGACGAAAACCCTTTGCTACCAGCCTAGCTTTATAGGTCTCAACCTGTCCATCTACACCAATCTTCCTTTTGAAGATCCACTTGCATCCTACGGGTTTTACCCCGTCTGGAGCAATGTCCAACGTCCATACCTTGTTGGTGTACATGGACTCCATTTCGGTCCGCATTGCATCCAGCCATTTCACTGAGTCAACGCTCTGAACGGCCTGCTGGAAGCTAGTAGGCTCATCATAATCTATGATGCAATCCTCTCTATCCCCGTCTACGAGAAAACCGTAGTATCTCTCGGGCGGATGAGTCTGCCTACTACTCCAGCGGAGCGGCGTAGGAATGTCCTGTTCTTCCGAACCCTCTGGTTCCACTAAACTTTCAGTAATAGTCCGTGGTTCTGGAATTTCTTCCAGTTCTACTGCGCTCCCACTTATTTCTTTTTCTATGAACTGGTGTTCTAGAAAGTGGGCATGACGAGAAACAAGAACTTTTTGTTCCTCTTCACAGTAGAAGAAATATCCCTTGGAATTCTTTGGATATCCCACAAACTTGCACAGTACTGAGCGTGCCTCGAGCTTGTCCGCATGCTGCTTTTTGACAAAAGCTGGACTTCCCCATATCTTAATGTGATTAAGATGGGGTCTCTTCCCACACCACATCTCAAATGGCGTAGTAGGCACAGTCTTAGTGGGAACACGGTTCAAAAGGTATGCGGCTGATTCTAGCGCATATCCCCAGAATGATCGCGGCAACTCAGCGTTACTCATCATGGACCGCACCATATCCAATAGGGTGCGGTTCCGTCTCTCCGATACACCGTTATGTTGCGGGGTGTATGGAGGAGTAAGCTAAGAGAGAATTCCATTCTCTTTTAAATAGTCCAGGAACTCGGCACTTAAGTATTCTCCACCTCGATCCGATCTTAGAATCTTAATACTTTTGCCGGTCTGTTTCTCCACTTCATTCTTATACTCCTGGAATTTTCCAAAGGCCTCGGACTTATGTTTCATTAAGAAGACATAACCGTACCTTGAGAAGTCATCCGTAAAAGTAATGAAGTAAGAATGTCCGCTTCGGGCATGTGTAGACATTGGACCGCACACGTCACTGTGTACGAGTCCTAAGAGCTCGCTCGCTCTTACTCCATGTCCAGTAAACGGAGTCTTTGTCATCTTTCCTTTGAGACAGGATTGACAAGTGGCATACGACTGATATTCGAACGCATTCAAATACCCTTCTGTATGTAACTTCGTCAACCTTCTCTCATTGATGTGACCCAATCTACAATGCCATAAGAAAGTCTGATTTATTTCTGGAGACTTTCTTTTGTGTGTATTCTGGACATTAAAAATCTGTGGTTGGTTTAACACGTATATACCATTACTCAAAGTACCTGACCCAATCAAAACTTGATTAAGGTGAATGTTTACAACATTGCTTACAAACGCAAATTCATAACCTTCTTTAGAAACTAAAGATACAGAAATGATATTACAAGTTGCGTTGGGTACAAAAAAGCAATTACGCAAAACCAAAACATGTCCATCTGACATTCCCAGGTGATAGTCCCCCACGGCTTTAGCATCCATGCTAGCTCCGTTCGCAACTCTGAGGGTCATATCACCTGCCTTCAAAACCCTACGGTTTCTCAACGCCTGCAAAGAATTACAGATATGAGATCCTGATCCGGTATCCAATACCCAGGAAGTAGAGTTTATTGAAAGACAGTTTTCAATAACATACACACCTGAAGCTGAAGCTTCAACCTGCTTCAATTCCTGTGTTGTGGCCTTCCAGGCCCTGCAATCATTCTTCCAGTGTCCTCTCTTATGACAATAGAAGCATTCTTCCTTATCCACAAGCTTCCCCGCTATCTTTGTTTCTTTACCTTTTCCCTTCGTATCCACTTTACTAACACCGCCCCTTGGTTTGGCGGGGGCCTTCTTCTTCTTTCCCTTGGCTTTCGCCTTGGACCTAAAAGAAGATGATCCTCCTACAAACAAAGTGGATGTTTCCCTACCTTTCTGTAGGGTGCCCTCTGCGCTCCTCAGCATGTTGAGGAGCTCTGATAGTTCAACCTCTTTTTCTTGTAGGTTGAAGTTCAGTATAAACTGGGCGTAAGTGGAAGGAAGGGACTGGAGAACTATATCCGTATATAGCTCACTCTCCAATGTGATCCCTAGGTCAGCGAGCTCCTCAATGTAGCCGATCATCTTTAGCACGTGCTCGGCTACTGATGATCCGACGGCCATTCTTGTCGAAAATAACTTTTTCGACGCTTCGTATCTTGCGATACGTGATTGCTCTCCATACAGTTCTTTTGTATGGAGCAATATGGACTCCATGTCCATATTCTCATGCCTCCTCTGATGTTCGTTGTCCATCGAGGCAAGCAGGAGGCATTTGGCCTTCGCGCTATCAATCTCCCAAGTCTTACGGATTTCCTTATCCGCGACGCTGGAAGTTGGACCAGGGACAGGGGGAGCTTTGGTGGTAAGAAGATACCCAGCTTGTCATAAGTGATTGCTATCTTGACATTCCTGAGCCAATCTTTGTAGTTTGGCCCTGTCAGTTTGTTTTTATCTAGGAGTAACTTAAGTCCAGTCATGTTGATTGGTCGCTGCAATTAGGAGAGAGAAGAAGAAACACTCAGCATGATGCTCTTGCAAGTTTAGAGTGGTTTTTAGTTTGTCTAAACAGGATGGCTCCCACTGTTTCTCGAATCCCTCCTCAAACCATAAAGGAAGAATTAGTCAGGATCAATCCCACCGTACAATACTTGCTTAACCGTTCAGCCAGGCCGGTGTCGGTACTTCGAGGGAGGTTTTCCAACGCTTTCGCGAAGTTCCTTAATTAAAGAACCTCTTTTCCCTGGGGGCGTAGCCCCGCTAACACCTTTCTAGGCACCTACTAGGTTTATAGCATTGATCGTTAAGTGAGAAATTTCCCGAGGAGTAGCATATACTCACAGTAGGATCGGGATCCAAATATCATTGCGTGACGAAACTGAAGGAATCCTACCAGAATCATCGCACTCCAAATGGTATGCAAATCTAGCAAGTTTCAGTACTTATGAAACTCCCGATGTGGATTTTTGCCCCATGCTCTTATGACCTTGACTTTGGCCAAAATATCATAAGTCACATGTCAAGTTCTACCCGTCATTATCCAGGTTAATTTGGATCCATCCGTACCTACCCTTGACTTTGGCCAAAATGGCAGTACGACTGTCCCAAACCAACGCATCTATCTATGCTACACATGAACACCCAATAGCTACCAATCACTGTGCCTTGACTTTGGCCAACATACACAGCTTGAATACTATTGACTATTCATGCGAAACGACGGAGGGCTACGGATGGTTTTGGCAAAACCGTGAACGTAGTGAACTTGATTTGGTCGATGGAACGAGATAGCTTTTAAAAGGAGTGGCTCAAGCTCCGCATTTAAAAGTTGTTTTTGAAAAGAACCGAGTGGTTTTTCGAAAGTGTTCCAACGACTTTAACTTGGTTTATTATCTTGCATTAGTTCTTTTAATGCGTGATATTCTTGCATTAGTTCTTTTAATGCGTCCCATCATTTAATCCTACCATTGCAGAAAACAACCAAAATATGACGTACGCTTATGCCATTCGCATTCGCCACGGGGCCCCGTCATTACCCGTTAGGTTACTTAACTAACGACAGAGCGGGGGCTGGGCTAGCGCGTCTGTAAAACATAAGCAACGCCTAAATAATATCATATATAGATATACTGCAATGATAAACATTTCAGATCACAGATAAATACATTGGATATACTAGCAATCTGTAATTTGTACGAGCCTGTAACAAAAACAGATAACACAGTCGCGGTGAATAGCCAAAACCCCACCCAAGACCCCTACGGGTGAGGCAAACTACCCGCCAAGTACCCGAAGCGTAGCAACCTCCCTCATCTCCATGAGTAGGCCACTCGACACTTCGGCATACCCGGTAGTTTGTGTACCCCCTCCATGGGTCTATCCTAGGAGCAAAAACAGTAAAAAGAAATTATACAATGACGGCTACAACCCCTTCCCGGTTGTGCGGCCATACAAATAATTATTACATCAATTTACAAATTTACATGAATTGCAAGAAAAGAAAACTCTCGTCTCACAACCCCCGGCTATTCACCCGCGACAATCCAACATATTTATATACACATTCCAGCACATTACAGATCACAGATTTGTATAACCCCCACTAATCGACATATAGCGATTAGTAGACGTTCAATACAAATATCACATTACAGAAAAACCCGTTAGCTCAAGTCTTTTAGAAGTTCGATCAAAAATACGGATTTTCGGGACCCCAAAATAAAATTTTCGTTCTGGAAAATCTGGGTTGAAAATACATATACTAAAAATCCCAAAATACCCCAATTAGCAAACTGCAAAAAATAAAACCCATGACCGAGTCAACTCGGCCGCGGTTCCGCGGCGGGAGCGTGATCCCGCCGCGGAACCGCGGCGCTTTGATCGAGTCATGGGCCCAAATTTTTGCAGTTTCTTTAAAAAAGCCTGAGTCGATTTTTGGTGTATATTAAAAAAGTTTTCCAGCACTTTTAAAATCGACAGAAAGTTTAAAATTCCGGGGTTCGTTTCGGGACTTTTTCGTTGATCGATCTTCTAGTTACTTGCTAACATGTTAGATAGAGTTTAACTAGGCTCTGATACCACTGTAAGTCCATGCTACCTCTCCCGGTACTTTCGGGAATGCGGAATTTGGTAGAAAACGATTTTCTTAAAGATGGTAACATGGACCTAAAACCCGGATCTTGGTTAAACATCTATCTAACAACCTAACTATGAGTTTTAGCTACTCGGTTAGGGGGTTATACCTTGCTTGTCTTGAACTCCTTCGTCTTCAAAGCTCCGATGGTGGTCCGATGGCTTCTTCTCGTCGTCTCCGTACGCCGAAGATAGATCCACCTGAAAGCTCCAACCTTTAGCTCCTTCTTCGTTCTTTGAAGAAACTAGTTCACTTGGTTTGCTAAACCTAGTGAACTAGAATGAGTAGAGAAGAAATAGAATGGGATTTTATCTATGGTTCTTGATTCTCAACTCATGAGACAAGAGAACCATAGATCAAGAGAGGGAGCAAGAGGTTGAGGGTGAGAGCAAGAGGAGAGCTCAAGAACAAGAGAGAGAATGAGCAAGAAAGAAATGAGCAAGTATTTTGTCTCTCACCCTCTCATAATCCAAAGCAATGATAACTCATCATATTAACAAAAGTCTTATGTGATGGTTAGAAGCAACCACAACCATATCATTTCATGCACTCATTTTACACAAATGAGCAAGTAAACAAAAGTCTTTGCCATGAAATGATGGCTATGGTTATCATGATGGTCAACTAGTCAAGCCTAGTCAACCGGTCAACAAGTCAACAAAAGTCAACAAGTCAACAAAGTCAACAAGTCAACAAAAGTCAACAAGTCAACAACCATATCACCATAATACTTAATTAATATAATAGTTAATCACATATCATATTCTCATTAGGGTTGAGCATAAAGTCAAATAGTCAACGGTCAACTGTCAACAACCCTAATGAGAATCCGCTGCCTCTGCCTCCCTGTCAACTGTGCATACACACCCGCATCCGCGTTCCGAGGAACACGAATGCAAACTGGATAAATCCAATCCCATAAGGTACACTAGGATCTGGCTTAAACCAAAGCCCGCTAGTGTAAACTGTCCGGACACTGTACGTGCACAAGTGCACGGATGTGACCGAACCCTGTCGCAAAACCATGCGACCTGTCGCAATACCATGCGACCTCTACCCTTTTGCCTAAAGGCGAAAAGCTTTCTGTGTGGGACTCTAAAGACTCGACACTACGCTGGCAGTGGGTTTAACCACAGACCGCAAGCGGCACTAGCTGTGCGTAACGGTCCCCAGGTAATGCCGACAAGAAGACGGACGAGGCGAAACCCATCTGAACTCCTACTGAGCCTGAGTGTGACATTCTCCGTACAGTCCGGTCTGTTCGTCTGATACATCGCATGGCGGGCCTAGGGGGCGGTAAACGTCAGTCCCCCAATAGCGGTACAAGTCGTGCCGGAGTGAAGCCCAATACACCCTGAGATAACACTGGAAACCTACCAGTATATCTCGTTTGCCCTGGCCAGGGACTACTCGTGTAATGGCTCTCCTAGACACAGCGCGATGTCAACCCCTAATACCGGGAGAGACGAATCCTGTCTAACCGTCACTGCCTCCAAGTGCTTCGGGACTGCACCCAACCACCACCTGTTTGCACGACTCCTTTGAGCCGTGGTAGGGTAGTGATCAAAGTACAGTGGGAACACACTCGAGGCGGAGTGACAGTGTCAAGTCAGCGGACTAAGCTGTACTCATGTCACCTGGGAACTGATAACTGACGATAGGTATAATACCAACTAGTCAGTTCCCGACGAGTCCTGTCCAGTGTACCCGTAACCTAATGAGCACCCGCATACTATCTCAAGTACGACGTACTGACGGCTGTGGGACAGACCGTCTCCCACACTGGGATGAGAAGCGCATGCGCTGGTCTACTCCGGAGTATCGATGCCCTGTCTCGATAGTCCTGCGACCAGGGACCTGAATAAGGATGTGCTTATAGATTACCCAGCCCCCACTAGTGTGACTGCCATCACAACGCTGGTAATCAAGCAAAGATCTTAAGGGCTCCACTAATGCGTATAAGTGATATACTGAAATAAACACAAGTACACATTGAAGTAGAAACAAACCAAGTAGCATACTACTATTTTGAGCAAGATTGTATATACAAGGTGAATATCCCAAGCATCCATTAAGTAATATACAAACTAGTATGATACAGTAATGGCCTCTAGGGCATATACACTAACAGTGGGTTCACTTTAGAATTGGATTTCACTCACTTTTGCTCAAGTTGCCATTGATGGCATCTAGTTTTCTCTCTTGAAGAAGAAGGAGAAGATGCAAAAAAATATGATAAGTGTTGTGATAAAATAAAAATAAATCAATACTTATCATAATGTGAACCATAGTTAAGTGTAGAGAATTAACTAAGGTTAGAATAATGGTTAGGGTTTAGAGTGAAGACAAAATGGTCACAAAGTCAAAGCTTCATGAAGCTTCAACAATGTTCAAGAATGAAAGCAACCATTTTGTATTCTTATCCCATTCTTTTTCAAAAATGAATAAATAAAAACCCTAATCACTTTCTTAACCTAAGTTTAATTCTATACACTTAACCAAATGAGCATGCATCATCAAACATGATACAAACATGTGCACAAAAGTATATCACATATACAACTTGCACATCAAGTGAGAAAATCCGTATAAAGTGAATCAATACTAGTTAATGCAAAGTGATATATCAAATATATAATTATACATTAAATCATTAAATCAACATTTGATTCAATGATCCGGTCATGTCGCACATAACCGACTCGTATTCAATGTATCGATTTATCGAATCAATGATTCGATAACTAGGTCATATCGAATATAACCAATCGAAACATTTATCGCGAGAATGAAATGCGGTATCACATACACGCATTGTTCTCGGTCCTGCACATATCTCATATGCGCTCCTATTTCGTTTCGCTTGAGCCAGGAAACCTCTGTGTAGGACTCTAAAGACTCGTCAATACGCCGGCAGCAGATGATGATCATATCAAGCATCCACAAGCCGCAAGCGGTCTGCTAAACGTAACGTCCATCCGGGTATTGAGCGATCAGAAGATCGACGAGCTAGCCCACTCACACTCCTGTGAATCCAACCAGTAACACTTACCGTACAGTCCGGTCTATTCGTCTGATATGTCGCATATCAAGTCTAGGGGTGGTATACGTCAGACCCCAATAACCGATAAGTTGTGCCGATGTGAGGCTCATAACGGGTCGAGAAACTATTGGTAACACTTACCAGCAAATCTCTGATCAGCCCTGGCCAGGGACTTCCCTGTTACGGCCAATCGAGCACTGCGCAACATCAACCCCCAATACCGGGAGAGACGAAACCCCTCCTATCGCTCATTACCTCCATGTGACTCGGGACTGTACCCAAAGACCACCGTTTTGCACGCCCTCATGGACGTGGTAAGGTGGAGATCAAAGCACAGTGGGAATCACACAAGACTCTATGACGATCTCGGGTCTACAGACTATCCTGTACAAGTGTCACCTGAGAACTGCTATCTGACGTGAGGTATAATACCATCTGGGAGTTCTCGGCGAGTCCGTCCAGTGTACCCAGTCTCCACTGAGCACCCGTATACCATCTCTGATGTCAAACACCAATGGATATGGGATCATCCATCGCCCATCTCTTGGGTCGAGAAGCGTATACGCTAGTCTATACTGGTATATCGATGCCCTGTCTCAATACACCCACGACTAGGGACCTTGAAGGATGTACTTATGGACTACCATGTCCCCACTAGTATGATCTGTATCATAGTCCAGGTAGTCAAGTACACATCCTAAGGGCTTTATCAACATGTAACTATAAGACAGTTTAAAGAGACAAGTGTACATGTTAAGATAAAGAGTAACCAGATAGCATACTATCATATCGAGCAAGAAAGTCATCTCTATATATGTCCAAGCATCCAATATAATATACATCATCTGTACAATACTGGCCTCTAGGGCATACATACAACTAACAAGTTCTTCTACCCCACCACCTTCTAGCGAGCCTATTCTTCGTTTCCCAAAAGGCTCGCCACCTCAGCCCATCTCTTCTAGTTCTCCACAGATGATCCCCACTTCTATTTTGGGATCAGGTCCACACACACTTCCTTCTCCTATGATGGACCCAGCGCTTATTGCTAAAGCACCTTATCCTAGTCGGTTAAGGGTTAACACATCGAGTCCACATATGGAGAAGATTATGGACATGTTTAAGAAAGTTAACATCAACATCCCTCTCCTAGATACCATCCAACAAGTTCCGTCCTATGCGAAAACTCTTAAGAACTTGTGCACTAGGAAGAGAAAGACTCAAGTGGCTAAGAAGATATTCATGGCAAAGACAGTAGACACGGCTTTCCCCCAACAAGTACCACGGAAACGTAAGGACCCTGGCTGTCCTACTATTTGTATTTCTATTGGGAAAAAACACATCAACCGTGCTCTACTAGACCTTGGCGCTAGTGTTAACTTGCTTCCATACTCAGTTTATGAGCAGTTAGGGATCGGAGAGTTGAAGCCATCCCATTGCACTCTCCAAATGGCTGACCGATCAATCACCAAATCTAGGGGTGAACTGGAGGATGTGTTAATAAAAATCGGGGAATTTATATTCCCTGTGGACTTTATTGTAATTGATACACAGCCTGTAGTGAACCCACGGAATCAAATTCCGGTGATTTTAGGTCGCCCCTTTTTGGCCACTTCCAATGCTATCATCAACTGTCGTAATGGTTCTATGACCCTATCTTTCGGGAATAGGTCAATAGAGCTGAACATTTACAAGTTGGGAAGTGTACCCTCCGAACCTACTGCTTAGGTCTGTTCTGTCGACTTAATGGATGTCGACAGCAGTGAATTTGATGATCCCCATAATACCGATCTTGACTCTTTTCATATGTTGTTGTTTGACCCAACTATGTATCATACACATACGGACTCTTACACCGAGATGTCCGGGTCAACAATTAACACCGATTATGAACTGCTTTTAGAGTTTGAAGATCACCCCGTGCTTTGTGATGACATTATTCATCGGGGTATTGATGGAACTTTTGAGGAGATCTTCGCTGATGAACTCGCATTTTTGAATGACACGGGTGTTGAGATGAATCATGTCCCAATCATTGAACCTCCACCCATTCTTCTGAATTGTAAAAAGAATGCGAGTAATCCATCACATTCACTGCATCGTCTCTCCAAAATGAGACGCACACACATTCTGTTCCACCACTTAACCTTTCCCCACTTCTTCTTCCACCAACCAGAGCACTGCATTGATAAAATTTTCGAATGGTTGGTGTTGACATTCGTTCATTGCAAAGCTTGGCATCGACCAATGATTCTTGACCCCCTCATGTGATTTTCAAAGCTTAACATTGCATAACTCAAGTTTGGGGGGGGACATTTTTTTTTTCTAGCTCTTGGAAAGAAAAATTTAAGAGAGCCAAGAATAAGTTTGGGGGAGGATCTTCATTTATATATTTTGCCCCCACTAATAAATTCCTCCCAGGCATACAGGTTTTGTAAATATAGCGGTTGGCAACAGTGAGGACACTGTTGAAAACAAGTTTGGGGGAGGTTTGTGCTTAGTTTTGCATCATGTGCATATCATTTGCAAAAGCACAAAACATTTCCTTAAAAACCATAAAAATTTAAAAATTTTCAAAACCCATAAAAATTTTGTACAAATTTTTGGCACATCATTTTTTGTAAAGTATTTTTCCAAACTCATAAAAAACGTATAAAAATTTAAAATTTTTTAAAATCCATAAAAATTGAAAAATTTTCAAAATATAAAAATATTTAATATTTAAGATAATAAAAGATTAGATAGTGAACAATTACATCCATGAGATTAGAAAAATTTAAGAAAACTAAGAAAATTAGAAGTTTCCTTATACGAACTAGTAATAAGTTATTATGAGCCGTTGTCCTAAGGGTTAGTAAGATGGAGGAAGTCATTAATATGAGGATAAAAATAAGTCTGAAAATGTGTTTCTATTCTGGAAATCCAAACATTTTGAACGTTGATACCCTGTTATTCGCACTTACACACGTCTTGAAGCCCGGCATAGTAGAGGATACCTTGAAATGCTCTTGTGTTAAAGCCGATGTATGAAGGAAATAAAAAAAATATGAAGAAAATATAAAGTGGTGAGAAAAATGGACACTGGTTTTGTTATCGCCGAGGGCAATAAAAAATATATAGCAAGGGTGCCTCTTCACCTAGTGCCCTAAGGCCAACTGGTCTGGGAGTCACTGCTATACCTTAAGTGGTGCAAGACGAGGAAAATACACCAAACAAGCAAGCACATGAGTAATCGGTCGGTTAGTACCTTAAGAAGTATTATCGGTCGCATGAAAGTGTGTGAGCAAATTCATCTAATATTCATTAATTAAAAAGCACTGAGGCTGATGGACAACAGTTTGATAGCTTGAATTGAATTCTCCGGGTGTAGGGATGTCCTTTACACACACGCAGGGTGATATGATCGATGTTTGGAAGAAAGATAGGAATGAAAAATAAGACGATGTTTTATTGAGGGAGGACATGATTTCTGACATCTTTTCATGACCATTAAGATAGGGCTCATGACAACCGAAAAGCTAGCTTAGTTGGAAATCCTAATTTTCAAGGCTTTTCTTTTACAATTCTTGTCTTTAAATGTAATATTCATGATCTTTCTTTTGTTATTGGATTTTGTGGGTGCAATCCGCTGAAAACACTCAGGAGACAACACTCCTCCTACTAGGGACACCTAGAGGTTTAAAGGCTTGTTGCACGTGCTCAGTGCAATCGTGTTGCCTACGAAAGTGTGCTATTTAGTTTTCTCTTTATTTATTTTCTCCTTCTCTTTTTAAATAAAACAGTTCGATCGAGACGATCGAAAATAAGTTTTGGGGAATTTGATCAGTCGAAAATACTGCATTTTTAACACGGCAATTTCTCTTACTTTTGTATTCATCCAGAGGTGTTCAGTATTCATATTGCACATATTAGCAAAACACCTGTATAATACTGAATTACCTGTACTGTATAATAAAACCGGCATTTTTTAGGGAAATTGACTGTTTATCATGGCATCGCATCATCCTTGTATTGCGCAACTCTTGTCTTGGGGTCTAATGCAGGAAATTCCAGAAGCAAAGCCCAAAATTAGGAAAAGAGCAGATAAAAGAAACGCCAACTCCAAGATGTAAGATCTGGTAATGTTACAGAAATCCAAATAAAAATCCACACATCAGAAAGAGGACCAAATATTGGCCCAAACATTTACCAGAAATTCCACACAGTAAGGCTCTTAAAGGACCACGGATCCGCGGCCCAAACCCCCTTGTCGCCGCGGATCCGTGGCTTGATGATGAGATCTATGGTCCAGATTTTGTACACGTGTCCCCTCTAACGGCCAAAACTTCTGGAAGACCCCAGAAGCTCCGCGTGGCGCATCTAGAAGGCTCGGCTTAACAAACTATTTCTAGAAGGCTCTCTTAACAAACTTTTGGAGAGAAATTCAAATCTATTGCTAACAAACTTGTGGAGGGAAAATTGAAAATTGAAATCCAAGATTTAGGGTTTTGAGGTCTATAAAAGAGATCCTAGATCTAGGATTGAGGTTGTTCAAGAATCACCATCATCTTCTATCCACAAGTCGAGTGGCACGACTTGTGTCAAACCCCAATTCAAAATCAAGATCAAGATCCCGAGTGCAATTCAAGCAAGAGAGCCTTCAACCTTTAGAAGCGACGCCGGATTTCAACGGAGCAAGAGATCCAAGCCGATCCGCGACTCAAAGAGCCGAGCGAAGCCGAAATCGACGATCTAGTTCCATCCTTTTGTAAATTCAAGAGAGTTGTAACGAAATTTATCGATAAATAAAGGTGAAATTTCTGTATCTTGCTTATCTTTTAATTCAAGCATAATGATTAGATCTCAATTTATGATTGTGTTTGTGATCATGATGTTTGAGTAATCTCTGCTCCTGTAGGAGTTGTGACGATCTTTAGATGATGATGATTTAGACATTTTTACAATTCTTAAATCCTATAATGTTTGGAAATTCTAGTGAATCAAATGATTAATGACCTAGTTTCGAGATGATACTTTCTTGATCGTGTTCACTCGAAACTAGGGAACAACTATTGATCATTTGATTAACTAGAAGCTAGAATTTGAAAGAGATTCATCGAAAGGACAAAGGATGAGTTGCGGAATCCCTAATTTTCTCGCAAGATCCTTAAACCTCGGTAAATTCTCATCGATCTAGTATCAATTCGTTAATGGATAAGAATGAGTAATCATTAAATCTCATCACATCTATAGATCCGATCTACTCCTACGAGCCATACTTCTAATCTTGATTGTTGGTTGGAAATTATCACACATCTCAATTCTTGTTTTTAATGTTTCTTTTAGATCTAGATTTTTCTAATTCTTGATCTTCAATTACAAATCATGAATTGTTTTCTTTTCTTTTCCTTAAATTTTCGACTCATCTAATTCGGAAATTGAACGGATCTCACTTTCCCTGTGGACAATCCGCACTTACTGACGCGCTACATCCGACACTCTTATTGATTGCGGTCAAAATATTTTTGGTTGTGATTTCTATATTCATTTTCTAAACAATACACACAATCGGAAATCAAACATTCAATCAGTCATCTTATCTTTGTGACATGACCGGCAAGTTTCTCAGAAATTGAACGGATCTCACTTTCCCTGTGGACGATCCGCACTTACTAATGCGCTACATCCGACACCTTTACTGATTGCGGTCAAAATATTTTTGGTTGTGATTTCTATATTCATTTTCTAAACAATACACACAATCGGAAATCAAACATTCAATCAGTCATCTTATCTTTGTGACATGACCGGCAAGTTTCATAAGATGTAAATTCAAACTAATTTAAATATGCATCTAAATGTAACTTCAGCTAGTCGGGTCACATTGATATGACCTAATCTACAATACCTCAAGTAGGATTCGTTCATTTCTGAATTCTTTCTCTTGTGTGTGTTGTGTACACTAAGAACTGTGGTTTGCTTTAGAACGTCTATGATTTTAGATAACGTGCCTGAACCGATCAGCTCTTGATATAGGAAATGTTCAAAACATTATCCAACAATACAAAATTATATCCTTCTTTACTAATAAAGAGACTGATAAGATGTTGTATATCAGGTTCAGTATCTAATAACATCTGTTCAGAATCAATGTATTCTGATAATACAGGGTGATAACTGCCAACAAACTTGGCTGCAACACTTGCATTTTTTCCAACTCTTGAAACTTATCACCCGTACTCAGTTCTCTACATATCTGTAGCCCATGTAACAAATTACATTTGCGAGATCCTGATCCGGTATCTCATACCCAAGACGTAATGGATACTGAGAAACAGTTCTCGGTAATGAACACACCCGAAGAAGATGCATTAGCATGCACTTTCTTCGTTTGGGTGGCATAAGAATTCTGGTAATCCCCAATTTCCTGCTTTGTCTTATAACAATTATAAGTTGGAGCGGGACCAACGTTCCTTAGCGCAGTATAACAAGCGGGTTCGGTCAATACATCCGTATTATTATCTTAATTAAGGCGTGACATGGTCGCTACCTGGAGAGAGAGAGAGAAGAAGACACTCAGCGTGCGCTTTTACAAGATTAGATTGGTTATCAATTTATCTAATCAGGATGTCTCCCACTGTTTTAGTCAAATCTTCCTTCAAACCCTAAAAGAAAAGACTAGCCGGGATTAATTACACCCTACAAGTTCGCCAATCTTTCAGCCAGGCCAGTGCCGGTACTTTGAGGGAGGTTCCCCGTGCTTTCGCACGGACCTAATTAAAATAAACCTCGTTTCCCCAGGGGCGTATCCCCGTTAACACCTTTCTAGACACCTACTTGATCGGCTAATTGTAATGTGTATAACTCTCCCAGGAGTAACTCTTACTCACAGCGGGTATCGGGATCCAACTATCTTATAGAAGGTATGCAATCTCATTGCAAATTTCAACACTTGAAATTCCCAATAATATTTTACCCCTAGCAGCTATATGACCTTAACATAGTCAACAAATCATAAGTGCTAGTCATGTTCAACTCGTCATTTCCCGATTGAATTAAACCCACCCGCATGACACTTAACATAGTCAACAAAGTCCCACGACTCCCCTAATCAAACCGCATCATATGCTTATACAGATAAGCACTAATCAGCTACCGCACACTACGCCTTAACATAGTCAACAAACGTAGCACGAGTAGTAACCAGTACTTATCTGAAATGACGGCGGGCTACGACAGGTTTTTAACAAAACCCATTACGTAATGAACTTGATATTGTTGTAGAATCGAGTGATTTAAATGGAATGTTTTTAAGGCCTTTTCTAGTTTTGCTAAAGAGATCACTCCTGGTGAAGGGATCGTCGGCTCTTTCCTTATCGAATTAGGTGCAGGATATTTCACAAATATCACTATGCAAAGAAAAAGCTATAGAAACAATCAAAAGACAAACCGAGTGTGTATCATCTGCTAGTTTCGCTAAAGAGATCATCCCGGAGAAGGGATCTCGGCTCTTTCCTTATCGAATAAGGTGATGGATGTTCTACAAGGAACTCCGCTATGCAAAGCAAGAACTAGAGCTACCAGTTTCTAAACAAGTTTCTACAACATCTTTAGGTTTCTTTTAGTTTCATTAATCTCATTAATGAAGTCCCATTTTATTATGCTTCACAAGCATCACATTTGAAACGAAATCTGCAATATAACATATATCTCATATATATATAATATAAACATTCATCTCTGGCAGTAATATGATCTCATCACAGAACCTTGCAGCAGAAGAACATATATGAAATATTGGATATATTAGGAGGTCCGTGTTTTAATACGAGCCTGTATAAAACACGGATTCCACGGTCGCGATGAATAGCCAAACCCACATCCCTAGACCCCTACGAGAGCGGCAAGCAACACCGCCAATTTAGGGTTAGGAGACCCGGTCTCGACTCCTCGAGATGGTCTCCCACTATATCCTAGAACCCGGTTACTTGTGCTCCCCGCCTTGGGTCTACCTAATGTGGAAAAGTAAATAATATACAATGGTGACATCAACCTCATCCCGGAAGTGCCCCAATAAAAGAATATTACATACAAATGAATTTTACATGAATGAAAAAGAAAAACTCTCATCTCACATAAAACCCCCGGCTATTCAAACACGATGATCCAATATAACATATCACAGCAACACATAATATCACATATCATCAACGTAAGTAAGTATGCACACACCAATTTTCGTTGATGTATAGCAACAAAAACAGGCGATACAACTACATACTACACTTACGGTCACAGAAAAGAAAGTGTAAAACTACAACAGTTGGAATCCGCAACCTCCTTAGACATCGGATGCCTAACAAGATGAATTCCTTAGACATCTCATGTCTAACAATTATAAACCCCACATTTTAATCTCGATCTCGAAAACACTTTTCAATATATAGTCGGGCAATTCAACAAGATTCCCAACATCCTGATTGAATGCTCGTCGCAAACTTTAGTAGACGACTGCACCCCCGATGCCGTCGAAGAAGTGCACTAAGGCGGAACACCGCTGCCGCGAGCACCCGAACGGACGCTTTTGGTGATGGGGTTCTCCTACAGTCACTTGGTCGGAGCTTTGGGGCGTGGCAGTCTATTAAGTTTACCCGGAGAGTATCCGCGTACGCTACGTGATTGCAACGGACTTTTGATCGCATCAAAATCCCGTGGCAACCGATCATCTGAGACTAAACTGCTATGTTTATAACATTCAAATTAGTTATCTCATAACTACTTGTGGTTTCCAAATATTGTATCACATTCCAGATAAATAGACAATGTTAAACTTTCCGAACGAATAAATAAACACCCAAGATTTCCCAAATATTTCTCAACACTTGAAATTAGTTTAAAAACATCCATCACATGCTACAGTACCAATGGTCCAGCCGTAGAAGGGTCAAGCCAACGCCTCACATGTGGCAACGCCGTACTGCCCCAAACCCTAAGGTTCAAAGGTTGTTCAGACGGTCACATAATCGAGTTAAGGTTTTTTGTCTTCTAGAGGGTCCACCACGTTACTTGCATGACTTAGAACGTTCTTAAACTACAGAAAAATCCAACGTTTGGAAATTTTCCGGCAGGGGAAAAAGTGAGTTATTGATATCCGTTCGAACTATTTAACACGTTCTAAAAATAACCCGGACAAACTAAACGATGTTATACTTTCCGATCGAATCAACGAGCTCCCAATATAACCCACAAAACTCAACACTTGAGTAAGATTAAAAATACCCAGAAAAATGAAAAAACACCTACGGATAATACTGTACAAACATGTGTCCCCAGTTCACTCTTTTGGCCGCGGAACCGTCGCGGCAAGCATGTTCTTGCCGCGGTTCCGCGGCTCATTGAGAGCCTTGGGGGCACGTGTTTTAGGGTTACCCTTAGAATTCCCTGCTAATTTTTTAAGTATTTTTAATGCATAAAAAATCAACTTTTGAAAAAAATTCCAGAAACTATGGTTTTACGGGTATTCGGAATTCGATCGGACTTTAAACTTCGTCTAGACTTCGCCTAAAGCTCTAGCTTGGCTTTGATACCACTGTAGGGTTACTAGGCACTCTCATAAGGGTCAATAAGGCATCAACCATGCCCGATTTAAAATTTAGACATGCCGAACAACCCTAACCAAGATCTTTACTAGAGATTAGGCGAAACAAAGAATGTTAAACACTTTAACATCTAAGAGTTTGGGATTACAACCTTTGTAGTCTGGCCCTTCACTTCATAAACTCCGTGTTGTGGTCCCTTCGCTGCGATCATCAAGTTTCGGACTCTCGAGAGGCTCCATGAAGAGAAAGATGCATGCTTGCTTCCGATCTTCGATAACAAAGATGATCTACCTTGAATTTTCTTTAACACAAGCTCTCACTCACTAAATAAAGTGAACACCCTAGTCTAATTGGAAAGAATAGATTAGGATGATGAAGTAGGAATTTAGCTCTCATTTGCTTTCTTAATCTCACACATTTTCATCACAAAGGAAAAAGCTAGAAAGCTTTTTTCCAAAGAAGAAGAAGAAAAATAACCAAAACCATTTGTGATGAATAATCAATAACTCTTGTGTGAGATTAGAAATGCAAGAATGGTATATGTAACCCTTGTAGAGATTTAACTAAGGTTAAAAGGTTTGGTTCGGTTAAACAAATATCTATGCAAAATATCAACACAAATATCTTTGCACAAAACAAAACAAAACCTTCTGGAAGGTTCTAGAAAAGATTAACCCAAATCAAACCCTAACCATGTTTAATCTCCACTAAACATGTTGCATTAATAACACTAACATGTAACAATATTATATATCACATATACAATATTTATTGAAACAAAATAAAATAATACAATTAACATATATCGCATATATATCAATGTATTACCCGAGTGAGAAAAAGAATCTTTTAGTGTGCTAATATTAGTTAATGTAATTTAATATATCAAATATATAATTATACATTAAATTAGCGAATCAACACTTGATCCGATAATCCGGCTATTTCACAAATAATCGACAAATATAATCTGTATCAGTTCATCGAATCAATACTTGATCCGATGACCCGGCTATATCACATATACCCGGCCGATATCTCATATCGCAAGAATCTAATATGGTATAACATACACGTATTGTTCTCGGTCCCGCACATATCATATATGTGCTCCTACTCCGTTTTGCCTGAGTCAAGAAACCTCTGTGTAGGACTCTAAAGAATCGTCAATACGCCGGTAGTAGGTGATGATCATATCAAACACCCACAAGCTGCAAGCGATCAGCTAAACGTAACAGCCACCCAGGTATTGAGCGCTCAGAAGATCAACAAGCAAGCCTGTACATTCTCCAGTGAATCCAGTCAGTAACACTCCCGTACAGTCCGGTCTCTTCGTCTGATATGTCGCATATCTCGCCTAGGGGTGGAAAACGTCAGACCCCAGTAGCTTGATAAGTCGTGTCGATCTTAGGTCTATAACAATTCGAGAAACTACTGATAACACTTACCAGTAAATCTCAGCAACCCTGGCCAGGGATTTCCAGTTAGAGCCAATCGAACACAGCGCAACATCAACTCCCTATACCGGGAGAGACGAATCCCCTCCTATCGCTCATTGCCTCCATGTGATTCGGGACTGTACCCAAAAGCCACATTTTTGCATGCCCTCTTGGACGTGGTATGATGGAAATCAAAGCACAGTGGGAATCACACAAGACTCTATGAAGATCTCGGGTCTACAGACTACTCTGTACCAGTGTCACTAGAGAACTGCCATCTGACGTGAGGTATAATACCATCTGGGAGTTCTCGGCGAGTCCGTCCAGTGTACCCAGTCTCTATTGAGCACCCGTATACCCTCTCTAATGTCAAACACCAATGGATATGGGATCAACCATCGCCCATCATATGGGTCAAGAAGCACATACGCTAGTCTACTCTGGAGTATCGATGCCTTGTCTCGATACTCCCACGACTAGGAACAGTTGAACGATGTGTTAGTTATATTTATGCCCTAGAGGCCATCACTGTACATAGGATGTATATTGTAGTGGATGCTGGGACATATATAGGTAGGACTTTCTTGCTCGACATGATAATACGCTATCTTAACATGTATACTTTCAGTCTCTCTGTTACAAGTTGATAAAGCCCTTAGGATGTGTACTCAACTTCCAGGACTATGATTTTGATCATACTAGTAGGGCCTGGGTATTCCATGAGTACATCCTTCAATGTTCCTAGTCGTGGGAATATCAAGACAGGGCATCGATATTCCAGGGTAGACAAGCGTATATCGTCTCGACCCATGTGATGGGCGATGGATGATCCCATATCCATTGGTGTTTGACATCAGAGATGGTATGCGGGTGCTCAGTGGAGACTGGGTATACTGAACGGACTTGCCGAGAACTCCCAGATGGTATTATACATCACGTCAGATGGCAGTTCTCTGGTGACACTGGTACAGCTTAGTCTGTTGACCCGAGATCGTCATAAAGTCTTGTGTGTCTCCTACTGTGCTTTGATTTCCACCCTACCACGGCTCTACTGAGTGGTGCAAACAGGTTGTTTTTGGGTATAGTCCCGATTCACATGGAGGCAATGAGCGATAGGAGGGGATTCGTCTCTCCCGGTATTGGGGGTTGATGTTGCGCTATGCTTGTTAGTTATATGTATGCCCTAGAGGCCATTACTGTACATAGGATGTATATTGTAGTGGATGCTGGGACGTATATAGGGAGGACTTTCTTGCTCGACATGATAGTATGCTATCTGGTTGAACTTTACCTTAACGTGTATACTGATTGTCTCTCTGTTACATGTTGGTAAAGCCCTTAGGATGTGTACTTGACTACCTGGACTATGATGCGGATCATACTAGTGGGGACATGGTAGTCCATAAGTACATCCTTCAAAGTCCCTAGTCGTGGGTGTATCGAGACGGGGCATCGATATACCAGAGTAGACTAGCGTATACCTTCTCGACCCATACAGATGGGCGATGGATGATCCCATATCCATCGGTGTTTGACATCAGAGATGATATACGGGTGCTCAGTAGAGACTGGGTACACTGGACGGACTCGCCGAGAACTCCCAGATGGTATTATACCTCACGTCAGATGGCAGTTCTCTGGTGACACTGGTACAGAGTAGTCTGTTGACCCGAGATCATCATAGAGTCTTGTGTGGTTCCCACTGTGCTTTGATTTCCATCTTACCACGTCCAAGAGGGCGTGCAAAACGGTGGTTTTTGGGTACAGTCCCGAGTCACATGGAGGCAATGAGCGATAGGAGGGGATTCGTCTCTCCCGGTATAGGGAGTTGATGTTGCGCTGTGTTCGATTGGCTATAACAGGAAATCCCTGGCCAGGGTTGCTGAGATTTACTGGTAAGTGTTACCAGTAGTTTCTCGAATTGTTATAGACGTCATATCTACACGACTTATCGAGCTATTGGAGTCTGACGTTTACCACCCCTAGGCGAGATATGCGACATATCAGACGATCAGACCGGACTGTACGGTAGTGTTACTGGTTGGATTCACAGGAGTATGAGCGGGCTTGCTCGTCGATCTTCTGATCGCTCAATACCCGGGTGGCCGTTACGTTTAGCAGACCGCTTGCGGCTTGTGGGTGTTTGATATGATCATCATCTGTTGCCGGCGTATTGACGAGTCTTTAGAGTCCTACACAGAGGTTTCCTGGCTCAAGCGAAACGAAATAGGAGCACATATGAGATATGTGCGGGACCGAGAATAATGCGTGTATGTGATACCGTATTCCATTCTCGCGATGAATGTATCGAATGGTTATATGCGATATAACCTAGTTATCGATTCAAGCGTTGATTCGATAAGCCGATACATTGTATACTAGTCGGTTGTGTGCGACATGACCGGATCATTGAATCAAGTGTTGATTTAATGATTTAATGTATAATTATATATTTGATATATTACTTTGCATTAACTAGTAATGGTTCACTTTAAATGGATTTTCTCACTTGGATTGTGCAAGTTGTATATGTGATATACTTTTATGCACATGTTTGTATCATGTTTGATGATGCATATTAACTTGGTTAAGTGTAAAGATTAAACCATGGTTTACTTAATGATCAGGGTTTTGATTATCTTATTCATTTATTTATATATTCATTTTGGAAATTATTTAAGGATGGTGGCTTATTTTGTTTTATGTTGAAGTTTCTTGAAACTTTGATCAAGTCAACCATTCTTATCTCTTCCTTAACCCTAACCATCATATCTAACCATGGTCCATTCTCTACACTAAACTAAGGTTAATATTATGATAAGAATGGATTTTATTTTCTATTTCATATTATTCTTATCATAACAATATTCATCTTCTTCATCTTCTTCTTCATTGAAGAAGCTTGCTTCATCAATGGTGATTGATGAAAACAAGTGAGAAATCCAATTCTAAAGTCTACCCACTTCCTATTTCTTCATCCTCTACCTCTTGCCAAGTAGTAGAGTGTGTTTCCTTCACAAGTTTTCAAGGCTCGGTGAAGGTGGAGCTTGATCTAGTGATCCTTCGACGTAGATCATCTTCGGCACGTTGTCGATGACCTAGCCCGTCCATTCTCCGATGAAGCCGACGCTAGAGCCCGGGATCCGTCTTGGACAGCGAGGAGACTTCATTGCGGAGCCATGGAGGTAGAGCACCGGATCTACAAAGGTTGTATATCCGTATTCTCATAGTTAAGTGTTAACTAGTTAGCTTTTTCGCCTAGTTTTCTAGCAAACGATCCGTAGTCGGGTTTCTCGGCACCTAGTTTTTTTTAAATTGGCATGGTTGATGCCTTGTGAGACCTCATTATGGTGCCTAGGAACCCTACAGTGGTATCAGAGCCTAGCTAGAGCCTTAGGCGAAGTCCAGACGAAGTTTGAAACCCGAACGAACCCAAAATCCCAACTCAAATGTTCTCTCTGTACTTTTTCTAAAAACAGGGATTTTTCAGTATTAAAAATATGTAGAAATATCAGCAGGAAAATATAAGAGTAACTGTGCAATTCGTAACCCTAATTCCATTAAAGCGCCGCGCTTCCGCGGCACGAGCATGGCTCGTGCGGCGGAACCGCGGCCTGTTTGTCGTTTTGTGAGGTGATGTTTGCACAGTAACTTCTATTTAACAGTGCTGGAGTTTCTGGGTATTTTTAAAATTTATTCAAGAGTTAAATTTTCTGGAGTTGATTTGGGGATTCGGTGTTTCGATCGGAGTATCAAATTTTGTCTATGTGGCTTTCCGGATAAATTTTAGAATATGTTAAAAAGTTCGACCGGATATAAATACCCAATTTTTCCCCTATCGGGAAATTTCCAAGTGTTGGATTTTTCCGTAGTTTAACGACGTTCTAAGTAGTGCAAGTAACGCGATGGTCCCTCTAGAAGACAACAAACCTTAACTCGATTATGTGACCGTCTTGAACTGCCCTTTGAACCTTCGGGTTTGGGGCAGTACGGCGTGCCACATGTGAGGCGTTGGCTTGACCCTTCTACGGCTGGACCGTCGGTACTGAGGCACGAACTGAATGTTGTTAGACTTATTTCATGTGTTGATCTGTATCGGGAAAACTTGGGTGTTCGAATGTTCAATCGGAAAGTTTAACATTTTCTAATTATCTGGAATGGGATACAATAATTGGAATTCACAAAAGTTATGAGATAACTAAATGAATGTTATAAACGTAGCAGTTTAGTCTCACTTGATCGGTTGCCACGGAATTTTGATGTGATCAAAACTCCGTCGCAATCACGTAGCGTACGCGGATACTCGCCGGGTAAACTTAATAGACAGCCTCACTCCATAGCCCCGACCAAGTGACTGTAGGAGAACCCCGTCGCCGAAAGCATCCGTTCGGGTGCTCGCGGTAGCGGTGTTCCGCCTTGGTGCACTTCGTCGACGGTATCGGGGGTGCGGCCGCCTACTGAAGTTTGCGACGAGTATTCGATCAGGATGTCGGGAATCTTGTTGAATTACCCGACTTGATATTGAAAAGAGTTTTCGATAATGAGACTAAAATACGGGGTTTATAATTGTTAGGCATGCGATGTCTAAGAAATTCATTTGATCAGGCATGCGATGTCTGAGGTGGTTGTGGATTCCAACTGTTGTAGTTTTACACTTTCTTTTCTGTGACCGTAAGTGTAATATGTGATATCGCCGGTTTCGTTGCTATATGCCAACGACAATTGGGATGCGCATATTTACTTACGTTGATGACATGTGATGTTATGTGTTGCTGGATATGTTATATTCGATCGTCGTGTTTTGAATAGCCGGGGGGTTTTATGTCAGATGAGTGTTTTTCATTTTCATTCATGTAAAAACTTGTATGTAATATTCTTTTATTGGGGCACTTCCAGGTTGCGGAAGTTGTCACCGTTGATGTATATTATTTACTTTTCCGCACTAGGATAGACCCAAGGAGGAGAGCACAAGTAACCGGGTTCTGGAGTCCAGTGGGAGACCAACTCGAGGAGTCGAGTCCAGGTCTCCTAACTCTAGAATTGGAAGGGTTGCTTGCCGCTCTCGTAGGGGTCTATGGGTGTGGGTTTGGCTATTCATCACGACCGTGGAATCCGTGTTTTATACTGGCTCGTATTGAAAACACAGACGTCCTAGTATATCCAATATTTCATATGATTCTTCTGCTGCAATATCTGTGATGTGATCATGTGATGTTCTGTGATAGATACAGTATATAGTATATATGATATATTATATAGGCGTTACTTATGTTTTACACCCGCGCTAGCCCTGCCCCGCTCTGCCGTTAGTTACCTAACCTAACGGTGCACGAGGGGATATCGAGGCGAATGCGGATGGCATAAGTGTACGTCGTATTTATCTGTGATGTTTAGGTAATTAAATGATGGGACTTCATTAATGTGATTAATGAAATAAAAGAAACCTAAGATGTTGTAGAATCGAATTTCAAAATAAAACAGGTAGCTACAGTTCTTGCTTTGCACAGCGGTATATACGATATATCCTGCACCTCATTCGATGAGGAAAGGACCGAGATCCCTTCACCGGGAGTGACTCCTTTAGCAATAACTGGCAGATGCTACACACTCGGTTTTTCTTTTAATTGCTTTTAAGAGTTTTTGCTTTGCACAGTGATATATATGATATATCCCGCACCTCATTCGACGAGGAAAGGACCGACGATCCCTTCACCGGGACTGACTCCTTTAGCAAAACTAGAAAAGCCTCAAAAGCACTCCATTTTAAAATCATTTGATTCTACAACGATATCAAGTTCATTACGCAATAGGTTTTCAGAAAAACCTGTCGTAGCCCTCCATCATTTCAGATAAGTACTAGTTAGTATTCGTGCTGCGGTTGTTTGGCATGCGTCAAGGCGTAGTGTACGGTAGCTAACTAGTGCTTATCTGCTAGCATACGATGCGATTGGATTAGGGTATTCGTACGGCGTTGTTTGGCATGCGTCAAGGGTCGTACGGGTGGGTTTAATTTAATCAAGAAATATACGGGTTGAACTTGACTAGCAGACTATGGGTTGTTTGGCATGCGTCAAGGTCATAGCGAGCTAGGGGCAAAATATTATCGGGAATTTCAAGTGTTGAAATTTGCAATGAGATTGCATACCTTCTATGAGATAGTTGGATCCCGATACCCGATGCGAGTAAGTGTTACTCCTGGGAGAGTTTTATACATTACAATTAGCCGATCAAGTAGGTGTCTAGAAAGGTGTCAACGGGGTTACGCCTCTGGGAAAACGAGGTTTACATTAATTAGGTTCGTGCGAAAGCACGGGGGACCTCCCTCAAAGTACCGACACTGGCCTGGCTGAAAGATTGGCGAACTTGTAGTGTGTAATTAATCCCGGCTAGTCTTTCCTTTTAGGGTTTGAAGGAAGATTTGATAAAAAGCAGTGGGAGCCATCCTGATTAGATAAAATAATAACCAATCTATTCTTGCAAGAGCGCACGCTGAGTGTTTTCTTCTCTCTCTCTCCTGGTAGCGACCATATCACGCCTTAATCAAGATAATAAAACGGATTATTGACCGAACCCGCTTGTTATACTGAGCTGGGGAACGTTGGTCCCGCTCCAACTTATAATTGTTATAAGACTGAGCAGGAAATTGGGGATCACCAGAATTCCCGTGCCGCCCAAACGAAGAGAGTGCATGCTGATGCATCATCTTCGGGTGTGTTCATTACAGAGAACTGTTTCTCAGTATCCTTTACGTCCTGGGTATGTGATACCGAATCAGGATCCCGCATATGTAATATGTTACATGGGCTACAGATAGGTAAAGAACTGAGAACGGGTGATAAGTTTCATGAGACAGAAAACGGGGCAAGTGTTGCAGCCAAGTCTGTTGGTCACTGTCACCCTGTATTACGAATACATTGATTCTGAACAAATGTTATTAGATACCGAACCTGATATACCAAATCATATCACTCTCTTTGTTAGAAAAGAAAGGATATAATTTTGTATTGATGGATAATGTTTTGAACATTTCCTATATCAAAAGTTGATCGGTTCAGGCACGTTGTCTAAAAGCATTGATGTTCTAAATCAAACTACAGTTCTTAGTATATGGAACACACACAAGAGGAAGAGTTCAGAAATGAACGGATTCTTCTTGAGGCATTATAGACTAGGTCATATCGATGCGACCCGACTCGCTGAAGTTACATGAAGATGCATATTTAAATCAGTTTGAATTTACATCTTGTGAAACTTGCCAGTCATGTCACAAAGATAAGATGACCATAGCTCCGTTTACTGGAAACAGAGAAAGAGTTAGTGAACTCTTGGGATGATACATGTTGATGTATGTAAGGTCCCCTGTCTACACATGCCAAGAAAGGTTCTTTGTACTTCATTACATTCTCTGATAATCTCTCAAGATTCAGACATATGTTCCTGTTGAAACATGAGTCCGAACCTTTTGAGATATTCACAGAATATAAGTAAGAAGTAGAGAACCAAAATACGGGTATAAGTATTATGTCCTTTGATGTGATCAAGGAGGAGAATACTTGAGCATGGAATTCCTGGACTTTTCTAAAGGAGAATGAGATTCTCTCTCAGCATTACTCCTCTGTATACACCATAGCACGATGGTATATCGGGGCGGAGCAATAACACCCTATATGATAAGGTGTGCTCTATGATGAGTACTACTGAGTTACCTTTTTCCTTTTGGGAGTTATGCACTTGAGAAGCTGCATACCAATTGAATAGGGTTCCAATCAAATCAGTTGCCTACCTCTTCATATGTGATATGGAAAGGGAAGAGCCCATGTCTTAAGCTAGTTAAGATTTGGAGTTGTCCGGCCTATGTCTAAAAGCAAAATCCGGACAAGCTCGAGGCAAGGTCTGTTATGTAGAACTGGAAAGGTTCCATCTATACAAAACTGCAGCTGATGATTTGACAGAACCAAAGGATTCAATAGATACCAACGAACCTCAGCCTCTCCGCCGATCTAGTAGGGTTCCTCACCCACCTGAGAGATACTTCGGTTTCTCTATGACAGTGGGAGCGAGGATTGCATCATGAGATGATGACCCAACTAGCTTCGAGCTAGCCATCAGGGGTAAGACTCTGTAAGAATGGCTGGATGCTTAGTGATCTGAGATGGAATCTTTATACACCAACAAAGTATGGACTTTGGTTGCTATATCTGAAGGGTTAAATCCCCATCAGGAGCAAGTATATCTTGAGAAGATTACTTGGTGTACATGGAAAAGTTGAGACTTTCAAAGCTAGACTTGTTAAGGGTCTGCATCATTGACCAGGTGTGGATGATGATGAAACCTTTTCTAAGTAGCTATGCTTAAGTCCATCCAGATCCTACTTGCCACGGCTACATACCATGACTACGATATCTGGTGGTTGATTGGTAGAGATTTAGCGTGCTTGCGCTTTCTAAAAGATAGATCAAAAATATTTGTAACCGCAATCAAGAACGGCGTCGCTTTGCAGCTAGCCGGTGAGTACGGGTCGGTCCACAGGGATGTTGTGAATTTCCTAATCGCGCTAACGAGTTAATTCCGAAGGGTGTTCGGAGTTGTTATTAAATCTAAAAATTGAAATTGTATGATACTAGGATTAGAAACTTGCTAGGATTAGGTTTAAGGAAAATTTGGTAAACAAAAATCTACATCTCTTTCCATTGCCTTTAATTAAAGATATCATATTAGTGTTATGGTAAATCTTAACAAAAGGGATTAGGATGATTGGGAAGATTGATTCTTCCTCTAGATCCTTGTCCTTCCTTTCTTAATCTTTACCCTAACCTCCATGGAAAACCTTAAAATCCGGGCCTTTAGACTAAGGAATCACCGTTACCTCGAGGGTAGAGTGCCGTAGGGAGCAGAATAAGAAGGTATGCATGGAGTTCTAATTTTCATAAAATATTGGCAAAGAAAAGAGATGAGAGATCTTCATCTCTCAAATCCTTCCCTATTCCTAACCCTAACAAGCGAGAAAACTACTTACTCATTAGGGAATTGAAGAACATTTATCTAGGGCAGGGAATAAAAATTACCTAGGGCAAGAATTGAAATCTAAACTAGAGCAAGGAATTAAATCTACTTACAGATGCATCTCTCCAATTATCAACACAGGGTTGTCAGATCTGAATTCATGAATTGAAAAGAAACACCGATGCTCTCCAAAAGAATTCTAAAATTTATTATTAAAAGGAGGCATGAAAAGAATACAATGATTTGGGCTTCTATTTATAGGAGATAGAAACCCTAGGTTACAATTGATTTGCATGTCTACATTTACCAAAATATCCGTAGGAAGACCTAGTCAAAGTAGACTTCAAGCTTTGGTAAAATTTTATGTCTTTTTAAAAGAAAGTATTGGGCCTTGGATCTTTGGGCTTCTTTATTATTTGGTTCTTTATTAAAATAGCTTCTATGTTTCTTCCAGATCTCCAGTGAATAATTGCGGTGGGCTTTTAACCATTTGCTTCGTAATCTTGGACCTTGCATTGCCTTGTACTTTGTGAATGTTATCTTTGATGTAGGCTTGATCAAGAGTCTTCTATTTGTTGGTCAAAGTCCGCTTTTTCATCGTCTTTACATCGTTTTCACTGTTTTCTGTCTAAGAACCTGTAACCTGTAATATGTAGCAGACATGCGTCAAAAGTACCTGTTTATTTATAAAAAGAATAAGAATGGGGAATATAATAATGCAATATTATGGTATGAACAAATACCCCCAAACTTATCTTTTGCTCGTCCTCGAGCAAACTTATTTTTATTCACTAAAATCCTAACCGCACTTTCGCAGGGAAACGCGATTGCACTGAGCACGTGCAACAAGCCCTTAATCCTCTAGGTGTCCCTAGTAGGAGGAGTGTTGTCTCCTGAGGGTTTTCAGCGGATTACACCCACAAAATCCTATCAATTTGGCTTTTCGACTTTAATTCTCCAATTAGGTTTTCTAACATGGAATTCTATTATCTTCTGACTTGTAAACTATCCACCCATATTCTTCACACTTCCTCATTGTTTAACTTAAGATTATATATATCCTGTAGAATTACTTAGCTTTCGGCATCTCTTAAGTCTTTCTTCTAAGGTTTCATCTCCACTTAAGAATTTCTATCAACCCTATTAAAGATACAAGTTCTATTCTTCATTCCTTTCTCTTATCCAAACTCTAATCACATATCCCCACGTGTGTGTAAATATCATCCCTACACTTGGAAATTCAAATCAAGCAATCATACTCTCGTCCATTGTCCAAAGCACTTATTAATTAGGTGAATTTTTAATTAAATTTTGCTTACACATCCTTCATGCGACCGTTAATACTTCTTGAGGTACCAACAACCGATTACTAGATGCGTTAGCACTTTAAAGCGTACTTCCTAGTTTTGCAACACCCAAGGCTTTAGCAGTGACTCCCAAACCAGTTGGTCTAAGGCACTAGGTGATGAAGCACCCTCGCTAAATATTTTTCTATTTTTGCAGCCTTAAGTAATCACAAAAACCAGTGTCCATTTTTTTATTCTTCATTCACATTTTTTTTTAATTTTCATCGTACTAAGGACTTTAGACAAGAGCATTTCAAGGTCTCCTCTACTATTCCAAGTTTCAAGGTGCGTGATTGTGCAAATTGTAGGGTATACGTTTTCAGAATCTAGACTTAAACTAGGAACTATTTTTCAAACTTATACTCTAATAAGAACATCAATACTCTTCCCTCATTTTGACTTAGCCCAAGAAGTGAACCCAAAATTTGCCTATTTCTAAATAAACTACAAGGCATATACTTTCTACCGTTAAACTTTAAGGACGGTTATCTTTAGGGTTTTTAATTCACTAAGTCTAAGATCTAGTTGTTCCTAGCTAGTTAACCTATCTGTCAAACTCTAGTCAAATATGGCCAAAATTGAATACAATAATTTTTGAAAATTTTCAAATTTTTATGGGTTTTCAAATAAGTATGCAAATGCAAAAATATGTACACATGAATGCGAAGGAAGAAGACATACCGAGCATACCCCCAAACTTGAACTTGACAGTGTCCTCACTGTCATGCTAAACCAAGAGGGTCAAAATACCGATACTCCCCTGTTTATTTATTTATAATTTTTTTTTATATTTTTAATGTTTTGAAATTTTTATTTTATTTTTTTATAGAAAAAGAAAACAAAAAAAAAATATATACATATATACAAAGATTCCCCCAAACTTAAGCTTGGCCTTACACAAGCCAAAGGTTAGCACCAACCATTCAAAAATCTTATCGTGGTAATGGTATAGTTGGTGCAAGAAAATGAGAAACACGCGAGACCGTGTGGAAAGAAGAATGGTAGAATATGGTCTCGGTAGGGGAGAAGAATGGCGAAAAGAAGAAGGAAGTGGAGTACGATCTTGAGGGTGTAAATTGAGTGAATAAATTAGCGCAATATGTGATGACCGATATGTTATAAGCGATTGCGCTAACCTATCTACTCATCGAGAAATGGGATCAAATCCCTCAAGATTCGCAAGAAAACATGGGTACGCCGAACTTGGTATAGGAGATGAAAGCGTAACGGTCACTTGCACGGTCGGAACAATAGGAGAGACGAAAGGGAGTGAATTAGGGATAGTATCTTTCTCACCGTAGTAAACTGTTTCAAACTTGAAAGATTCCATTAATGGTTCGAAACTACTATAATCAACCGAGTCTGATGGCTCATCTGAAAATGTAAAGGACTCAAACTCGGGCGGTGAGTCATCAACATCGTCCGAAAAAGTGAAACACTCGTAAGTGTTATCATCTGTGAGATCTGTGTCAGATTCAAAGGAAAAGGTTTCAAGCTCACAGTCTTCAAGCGGGGTCGGAACGATGGGGAAAAGGGAGGGTGATATAACTGTCAAAGGTTCAGGAGGATGAATTGGAAAATCAGACACATCAAACAAAAATGATTCAACCTCAATATTATCCTCAAGACTCTCCTCAATATTATCCTCAATATTCAACTCATTATTTAGCCTATCCATGCCATTATCATCAAAATCTAGACGCATATGAGATTCGGGAGAAACATTTAATAACTCAGGATGATGATTTGAACATAAAATTTCAAGCAAATCGACAGGTTCATCATCCGAAATATTCCCGGCGTCTATATCCTCAATCAAGTGAAAATCATTTTCTTTAGACACCTCATCAAAAGCATGGATATCTATCGATTTAGGTTCTAGAGTGGAGGTGTAAAGATCGAAAGGATTAGGTGCGGTTTCACTCGAAAGGGGTTCCTCATAATTTGGCAAATCAAATACTACAAATTTGCACAACTCATCATTTTGGACACATGTTTGAAAATTGGAGTTGTTGGATTCAATTGGGTATGGGTAGCTTTGATTTGGAAATCCTCTCTCATTCTCACTCTGTCCAACCGCCTCCTTATACATAAAAAAATTTGGAGCTAGCGGGAAACTAGCTACAGGTTCACTAGGTTGCCTAAGGACGGCTACGGACGCTTCCACATTCCTAACCATTTTATTTGTTGCAGCAATATAAGCTTCCAACGACTCTTCCAAACTAGACTTAGGTGGTGAGGGGGTTTCGGTGAAAGATTCAAAATGGTGTAGATATGCAAAACTCCCTAATGGATGAGTAGAAACAGTGTCTAGCGAAAGTGGAAAAGTCGGGTGGGACTGGTAGGAAGTGGGTGGTAGGACAGGGGTAGGGTCAACATCTGGATAAAAAGGTGAAAAATCGTATGGATCCCTAGAACTAGATGAGTGGAGAGGGGTGAAAGATCGGCTGCGAGATTGAGCAATATGCTCAGCAATGGACATCGGCCTAGGAGTTACAGCAGGACTTGGAAAAGTGGTGTCAACATATGTTTGTGGTAAAGATGGACTTGGTTGACACAAAGTGGGTTGAAAAGTCAAACTATTTCTCCTAGACGCCTCTATTTGATCTTTCAAAGATTTTTTAGGCAAGGAAGAATCGTCTTTAAATTGACCGAACAAATTGACGTATGACGCAAAATTAGGTTCGGGATACCAAAGTTCGGAAAGTGATTTATTATGTGGGGTACCCATATTAGAAGAAGGGGAAAAGGAAAGAAAGTTTGTTGTGCAAGGATGTATTTGCGGCTAAAAAAATTTTGCAAGCTCTATAAAATATTTGTCCTTTTTATTTTCATTTTTCATTGATTTTTTTCTTTCTCTTTATTTGGAAAAATTTTTTTTGCAAAAAGATTTTAGAGAAAAGATATGCAACAGCAAAATATTTTATAGAAAAGATATGCAACAGCAAAATATTACTTGCAATCAATTTAGTTCAAGCGGGGCCCAAAAATCCTGCACAAGATCGTTATTTGGAAGGGAATATATTTTTTAATGTGCACAAAATCCTGCAGGCAATTTTCAGAAAATATCTCAAAATTTATAGAGGAAAAATAACAGGGAGCTTACAGTGCAAATTTCATCAACCGAAGACACCAAACGGCCGCGTTTCCGCGGTTAGAATAGGTATTGTGCGGCGGATCCGCGGTGAAAAAGCCGGCTCGGGTCCCCAGAAAATTTTTGATGCGACGACTCGACAAGACGGCCGCGTTTCTGCGGCCTAAGGTGGGTTTTGGCCGCGGAATCGCGGCGAGTTGTGGGGTTTGGGGCTCCAAAATTTTTGTGCTTCTCTGTTTTTTAAAATCCCTTCTGTTCCGATATCTCCTTTTCCGTTTCGCTTTCTGGAAATCTCCAGATCCGAATTTGTATATCCTGCAAAATTCAAATAACAAAGTATCCCTTCCAAAAATAACAAAATATATATTTTTTATATTTTTTTAATATTTTTTCAGATTTTTATGATTTTTTTTTTTAATTTTAATTAACCCGAAATCGCGAAAAGAAAATTCTACGCCATCCCCGGCAACGGCGCCATTTGATTAATTGATTTTTAGCGTGCTTGCGCTTTCTAAAAGATAGATCAAAAATATTTGTAACCGCAATCAAGAACGGCGTCGCTTTGCAGCTAGCCGGTGAGTACGGGTCGGTCCACAGGGATGTTGTGAATTTCCTAATCGCGCTAATGAGTTAATTCCGAAGGGTGTTCGGAGTTGTTATTAAATCTAAAAATTGAAATTGTATGATACTAGGATTAGAAACTTGCTAGGATTAGGTTTAAGGAAAATTTGGTAAACAAAAATCTACATCTCTTTCCATTTCCTTTAATTAAAGATATCATATTAGTGTTATGGTAAATCTTAACAAAAGGGATTAGGATGATTGGGAAGATTGATTCTTCCTCTAGATCCTTGTCCTTCCTTTCTTAATCTTTACCCTAACCTCCATGGAAAACCTTAAAATCCGGGCCTTTAGACTACGGAATCACCGTTACCTCGAGGGTAGAGTGCCGTAGGGAGCAGAATAAGAAGGTATGCATGGAGTTCTAATTTTCATAAAATATTGGCAAAGAAAAGAGATGAGAGATCTTCATCTCTCAAATCCTTCCCTATTCCTAACCCTAACAAGCGAGAAAACTACTTACTCATTAGGGAATTGAAGAACATTTATCTAGGGCAGGGAATAAAAATTACCTAGGGCAAGAATTGAAATCTAAACTAGAGCAAGGAATTAAATCTACTTACAGATGCATCTCTCCAATTATCAACACAGGGTTGTCAGATCTGAATTCATGAATTGAAAAGAAACACCGATGCTCTCCAAAAGAATTCTAAAATTTATTATTAAAAGGAGGCATGAAAAGAATACAATGATTTGGGCTTCTATTTATAGGAGATAGAAACCCTAGGTTACAATTGATTTGCATGTCTACATTTACCAAAATATCCGTAGGAAGACCTAGTCAAAGTAGACTTCAAGCTTTGGTAAAATTTTATGTCTCTTTAAAAGAAAGTATTGGGCCTTGGATCTTTGGGCTTCTTTATTATTTGGTTCTTTATTAAAATAGCTTCTATGTTTCTTCCAGATCTCCAGTGAATAATTGCGGTGGGCTTTTAACCATTTGCTTCGTAATCTTGGACCTTGCATTGCCTTGTACTTTGTGAATGTTATCTTTGATGTAGGCTTGATCAAGAGTCTTCTATTTGTTGGTCAAAGTCCGCTTTTTCATCGTCTTTACATCGTTTTCACTGTTTTCTGTCTAAGAACCTGTAACCTGTAATATGTAGCAGACATGCGTCAAAAGTACCTGTTTATTTATAAAAAGAATAAGAATGGGGAATATAATAATGCAATATTATGGTATGAACAGTGGTTGGGTGTCATGACAGCTTTTCTAAATGATGTTTAGAAGAGAGCGTCTGTAAGTACACAGCCAGAGGACTTCGTAGACAGTGGGAGCAGCGGAAACGTGTACAAGATGCTTTATAAGATAAAGCAGGCATTGCGGAGTTGGAACATCTGTTTTGATGGATTAGTCAAAGAGTTTGACATCATCAAAATGGTAGATGAACCTTGTATAAACAAAAGGGTAGTAGGGAGTATGGTGACGATCCTCGTATAGTACGTGGATGACATACTCTTGATAGGGAAGGAGTTTCCTATGCTACGCTCGATCAATCTCCGCTTATCACCATAATTCTCCATATAGGATCAAAATGATACCTCCTAAATCCTGGATTTTGGATCTATGAGATAGATCTAAATGGATGTTAGGATACTCACTAGCTGTAGTGAGAAGGTATCAATCGACCCTGGGAAGAATCACTGGAAGTGTTCCAGGGTGACAAAGACGACTGAGTGTCAGTCGCAGGCATTGTCTTTACCCTCTGGAAAGGGACGGTATGTTGGAAGAGTTCCAAGCTAGATACCGTGACATACTAGACGATAAAGGCAGGATACATCGCTACTTAAGATGCTACCAAAGAGGCTGTTTGGGTGTATATTAGTTCATGAGATGAACTACGTTCCTACCATTGTGAGACAATGGAGTTGTGGCTCATGCCGAGGAACGCCGGTCCCATCAGTGATCCAAACATATTCTAAGGCAGTATCACCTGATCATGGAGATGGTTGATCTCCAGGGTGATCGAGGTTAGGAGAATAGACTCAGAGGACAACACAGCGGATCCACTCACAAAGGCCTGTTCCCAGAGAGAGACTTTTATGGGATGGTTGAGTATGAGATACTGCAACCACAGCTATCAGATGTCCCTAGTGCAAGTGGGAGATTGTTAGTTATATGTATGCCCTAGAGGCCATTACTGTACATAGGATGTATATTGTAGTGGATGCTGGGACGTATATAGGGAGGACTTTCTTGCTCGGCATGATAGTATGCTATCTGGTTGAACTTTACCTTAACGTGTATACTGATTGTCTCTCTGTTACATGTTGGTAAAGCCCTTAGGATGTGTACTTGACTACCTGGACTATGATGCGGATCATACTAGTGGGGACATGGTAGTCCATAAGTACATCCTTCAAAGTCCCTAGTCGTGGGTGTATCGAGACGGGGCATCGATATACCAGAGTAGACTAGCGTATACCTTCTCGACCCATACAGATGTGCGATGGATGATCCCATATCCATCGGTGTTTGACATCAGAGATGATATACGGGTGCTCAGTAGAGACTGGGTACACTGGACGGACTCGCCGAGAACTCCCAGATGGTATTATACCTCACGTCAGATGGCAGTTCTCTGGTGACACTGGTACAGAGTAGTCTGTTGACCCGAGATCGTCATAGAGTCTTGTGTGGTTCCCACTGTGCTTTGATTTCCATCTTACCACGTCCAAGAGGGCGTGCAAAATGGTGGTTTTTGGGTACAGTCCCGAGTCACATGGAGGCAATGAGCGATAGGAGGGGATTCGTCTCTCCCGGTATAGGGAGTTGATGTTGCGCTGTGTTCGATTGGCTATAACAGGAAATCCCTGGCCAGGGTTGCTGAGATTTACTGGTAAGTGTTACCAGTAGTTTCTCGAATTGTTATAGACGTCATATCAACACGACTTATCGAGCTATTGGGGTCTGACGTTTACCACCCCTAGGCGAGATATGCGACATATCAGACGATCAGACCGGACTGTACGGTAGTGTTACTGGTTGGATTCACAGGAGTATGAGCGGGCTTGCTCGTCGATCTTCTGATCGCTCAATACCCGGGTGGCCGTTACGTTTAGCAGACCGCTTGCGGCTTGTGGGTGTTTGATATGATCATCATCTGCTGCCGGCGTATTGACGAGTCTTTAGAGTCCTACACAGAGGTTTCCTGGCTCAAGCGAAACGAAATAGGAGCGCATATGAGATATGTGCGGGACCGAGAATAATGCGTGTATGTGATACCGTATTCCATTCTCGCGATGAATGTATCGAATTGTTGTATGCGATATAACCTAGTTATCAATTCAAGCGTTGATTCGATAAGCCGATACATTGTATACTAGTCGGTTGTGTGCGACATGACCGGATCATTGAATCAAGTGTTGATTTAATGATTTAATGTATAATTATATATTTGATATATTACTTTGCATTAACTAGTAATGGTTCACTTTAAATGGATTTTCTCACTTGGATTGTGCAAGTTGTATATGTGATATACTTTTATGCACATGTTTGTATCATGTTTGATGATGCATATTAACTTGGTTAAGTGTAAAGATTAAACCATGGTTTACTTAATGATTAGGGTTTTGATTATCTTATTCATTTATTTATATATTCGTTTTGGAAATTATTTAAGGATGGTGGCTTATTTTGTTTTATGTTGAAGTTTCTTGAAACTTTGATCAAGTCAACCATTCTTATCTCTTCCTTAACCCTAACCATCATATCTAACCATGGTCCATTCTCTACACTAAACTAAGGTTAATATTATGATAAGAATGGATTTTATTTTCTATTTTATATTATTCTTATCATAACAATATTCATCTTCTTCATCTTCTTCTTCATTGAAGAAGCTTGCTTCATCAATGGTGATTGATGAAAACAAGTGAGAAATCCAATTCTAAAGTCTACGCACTTCCTATTTCTTCATCCTCTACCTCTTGCCAAGTAGTAGAGTGTGTTTCCTTCATAAGTTTTCAAGGCTCGGTGAAGGTGGAGCTTGATCTAGTGATGCTTCGACGTAGATCATCTTCGGCACGTTGTCGATGACCTAGCCCGTCCATTCTCCGATGAAGCCGACGCTAGAGCCCGGGAACCGTCTTGGACAGCGAGGAGACTTCATTGCGGAGCCGTGGAGGTGGAGCACCGGATCTACAAAGGTTGTATATCCGTATTCTCATAGTTAAGTGTTAACTAGTTAGCTTTTTTGCCTAGTTTTCTAGCAAACGATCCGCAGTCGGGTTTCTCGGCACCTAGTTTTTTTTAAATTGGCATGGTTGATGCCTTGTGAGACCTCATTATGGTGCCTAAGAACCCTACAATGCTCGACTGGCCATAACTGTAAATCCCTGGCCAGGGTTGCAGTGATATACTGGTAAGAGTTATCAGTAGTTTCACGCTTGTTATGGACCTTACATCGGCATGACTTATCAAGCTACTGGGGTCTGACGTTTACCACCCCTAGGCGAGATATGCGACATATCAGACTAACAGACCGGACTGTGCGGTAAGTGTTACTGGTTGGATTCACAGGAGTGTGAGCGGGCTTGCTCGTTGATCTTCTGATCGCTCAATACCTGGGTGGCCGTTACGTTTAGCAGACCGCTTGCGGCTTGTGGGTGTTTGATATGATCATCACCTACTGTCGGCGTATTGACTAGTCTTTAGAGTCCTACACAGAGGTTTCCTGGCTCAAGCGAAACGAAATAGGAGCGCATATGAGATATGTGCGAGACCGAGAATAATACCAGTATGTGATACTGAATTCTATTCTCGCGATTTGTATCATTGGACGGTTATAAAAGATATAGCCGGGTTACCGAATCAAGTGTTGATTCGATACATTGATACACTTGATATTAGTCGGTTATATGCAATATGACCGGATCATTAAATCATGTGTTGATTTAATGATTTAATGTATAATTATATATTTGATATATTACTTTACATTAACTAGTATCGGTTCACTTAAGATTATTTTCTCACTTGATTGTGCACATTGTATATATGATATATGTTTGTGCACTAGTTTGTATCATGTTTGATGATACATGCAAACTTGGGTGTGTGTATCACTTTTAACCCTGTTTAGGTTAATGGTTAGGTTTTATTTGTTTTATTTATTTTATTCATTTATTTTTGGCAAGAAATAAAAATTGTGGCTTACTTTGGTTTTTACTTGAAGCTTCATGAAGCTTTGAAAAGTCAAGCCATTTTGTCTTTTGCCTTAACCTAACCATTAAACCTAAACCCTAGTTTATTCTCTATATTTATTTACTTCACCCATGGTTGCATTATGATAAGATCACTTGATTTATTATTTTTCAAGAATTGATTTTTTCCTTCTTCTTCTTCATCTTCTTCATGAAGTGAAGAACCCTTCTTGAAAATTTTCAAGTGTTGAAATCAAGTGAGAAATCAAAATCCAATGTGAACCCACTTCCTATTTCTTCATCCTCTACCACTTGCCATGTAGTAAAGGGTGTTTTCTTCACAAGTTTCATGACTTAGTGAAGATGGAGCTTGAGTTTGAGTTGCCTCGACGTAGATAATCTTCGGCATCGAAGTCAACGACCTAGCCCGACCATTTCTCCGATGAAACCGACGCTAGAGTCCGGGATTCGGACGATCGCAGCGGAGGGACGTCAACACGGAGCTAGAGAAGTAAAGGACCAGATCTACAAAGGTTGTAGTCACTTTCACTTGTAGTTAAATTGTTAACTTGCTTAGTATCGCCTTACCTCTAGTTAACGATCTAGTATTGGGTTCTTTGGCACATGGAAAAATTTGAATTTGGCATGGTTGATCAGTTGTGGAACTTCATTGGTGTGCCTAGGAACCCTACAGTAGTATCAGAGCCTAGCTAGAGCTTTAGGCAATGTGTAGAAGATGTTAGAAGTCCGATCGAACCCGAAACCCTAATTGTAAACCCTTCTCTATACAATTTTTGAAAACTGGGATTTTTGTGAATTAAAAATAGCCAAAAAATTCAGCAGGGTTTTTGAGAAGTTACTGTGAAGCACGTGCGCTTAACTCGATAAAAGCGCCGTGGGACCGCGGCATGAGCATGGCTCGTGCGGCGGTTCCGCGGCCGTATAGACTCTTTATTCTTTGTATTTTGCACAGTAACTCCTTATTTGATTCCTGTGTTTTCTGGGTATTTTTTAATATATACTCAACAGTTGAGTTTTCTGGGTTGTTTTGGGGAATCGATGATTCGATCGGATTGTTTAGCTTTGTCTATGTGTTTTTCCGGGTAATTTTAGAACATGTTAAAAAGTTCGACCGGATATAAATACCCACTTTTTCCCCTGCCGGGAAATTTCCAATTGTTGGATTTTTCCGTAGTTTAATAACGTTCTAAGTAGTGCTAGTAACGCGATGGTCTCTTTAGAAGACAACAAACCTTAACTCGATTATGTGACCGTCTTGAACTGCTCTATGAACCTTAGGGTTTGGGGCAGTAAGGCGTGCCACATGTAAGGCATTGGCTTGACCCTTCTACGGCTGGTACTGTGGCATGAAGTGAATGTTTTTAAACTTATTTCATGTGTTGAGCTGTTTCGGGAAAACTTGGGTATTTGATTGTTCGATCGGAAAGGTTAACATTTTCTATTTATCCGGAATGTGATACAATATTTGGAATCCACATGTAGTTATGAGATAACTGAATGAATGTTATAAACATAGAACTTTAGTCTCACTTGATCGGTTGCCACGGAATTTTGATGTGATCAAAAGTCCGTCGCAATCACGTTGTATACACGAATACTCGCCGGATAAACTTAATGGACAGCCACGCCCCATAGCCCCGACCAAGTGACTGTAGGAGAACCCCGTCGCCGAAAGCATCCGTCCGGGTGCTCGCGGCAGCGGTGTTCCACCTAGGTGCACTTCGTCGACGGCATCGGGGGTGCGGCCGTCTACTAAAGTTTGCGACGAGCATTCGATCAATATATCGGGAATCTTGTTGTATTGCCCGACTAGAGATTGAAAAGTGTTTTCGATATGGAGACTAAAATGCGGGGTTTATAATTGTTAGGCATGCGATGTCTAAGGAATTCATTTGGTTAGGCATGCGATGTCTAATGAGTTTGCGGATTCCAACTGTTGTAGTTTTACACTTTCTTTTCTGTGACCGTAAGTGTAATATGTGATATCGCCGGTTTCGTTGCTATATGTCAATGACAATTGGGATGCGCATATTTACTTACGTTGATGACATGTGATGTTATGTGTTGCTGGATATGTTATATTGGATCGTCGTGTTTGAATAGCAGGTTTTTTTTTTATGTGAGATGAGTGTTTTTCATTTTCATTCATGTAAAAACTTGTATGTAATATTCTTTTATTGGGGCACTTCCAGGTTGCGGAAGATGTCACCGTTGATGTATATTATTTTCTTTTCCGCATTAGGATAGACCAAAGGAGGGGAGCACAAGTAACCGGGTTCTAGGGTCCAGTGGGAGACCATCTCGAGAAGTCGAGTCCGGGTCTCCTAACCCTAAAATTAGTAGGATTGCTTTCCACTCTCGTAGGGTTCTAGGGGTGTGGGATTGGCTATTCATCATGACCGTAGAATCCGTGTTTTATTTAGGCTCGAAACAAAACACGGACGTCCTAGTATATCCAATATTTCATATGATATTTTCTGCTACGTTATCTGTGATGTGATCATGTGATATGTTCAGATAGATATTGTATATAGTATATATGATATATTATATAGACGTTGCTTATGTTTTACTCCCGCGCTAGCCCTGCCTCGCTCTGGTATTAGTTACCTAACCTAACGGTGCAGACGGGACATCGAGGCGAATGCGGATGGCATAAGCGTACGTTATATTTATCTGTGATGTTTAGGTGGACGTAAATGATTGGACATTCATTAATGAGATTAATGAAAGAAAATAAACCTAAAAGATGTTGTGGAATCGAATTTCAAAATAAAAAACAGGTAGCTACAGTTCTTGCTTTGCATCGCGGTGTTCCTTGTAGAACATCCTGCACCTTATTCGATAAGGAAAGGGCCGGGATCCCTTCACCGGGAGTGACCCCTTTAGCAATAACTGGCAGATGCTACAACCCTCGGTTTGTCTTTTAATTGCTTCTATAGTTTTTTCTTTGCACAGCGGTATATATGATATATCCTGCACTTTATTCGATGAGGAAAGGGCCGACGATCCCTTCACCGGGAGTGACCCCTTTAGAAAAACTAGAAAAGTCTCAAAAACACTCTATTTAAAAATCATTTGATTCCGCAACGAGATCAAGTTCAAAGCGTTAAAGGTTTTCTTAAAAACCATCCACAACCCTCCGTCATTTTAGGAAGTAGAGTACTTAGTATTCGTGCTGTGTTTGTTGACCATAGTCAAGGCACAGTGTATGGTAGCTAAGTGATGTCTTCCTACACAGTATATGATGCGATTAGTTAGGACAGTCGCGTGACTTTGTTGACCTTAGTTAAGGGTCATGTGGGTGGGTCTAATTAATCACGAAATGACGGGTAGAACTTGACTAGTGCTTATGATTTGTTGACCATAGTTAAGGTCATAAGTGCTAGGGGTAAAAACCTTTATCGGGAGTTTCAAGTGTTGAAATTTGCAATGAGATTGCATACCTTCTATATAATAGTTGGATCCCGATACCCAATGCGAGTAATTGTTACTCCTGGGAGAGTTTTGCACTTTACAATTAGCCGATCAAGTAGGTGTCTAGAAAGGTGTCGACAGGGTTATGCCCCTGGTAAAATGAGGTTTGTTTTAATTAGGTCCGTGCGAAAGAACCTCCCTCAAAGTACCGACACTGGCCTGGCTAAAAAATTGGCGAACTTGTAGAGTGTAATTAATCCCGGCTAGTCTTTCCTTTTAAGGTTTGAAGGAAGATTTGATAAAAACAGTGGGAGCCATCCTGATTAGATAAAATAAATAACCAATCTAATCTTGCAAGGGCGCACGCAGAGTGTTTTCTTCTCTCTCTCTCCAGGTAGCGACCATATCACGCCTTAATCAAGATAATAATATAGATGTATTGACCGAACCTGCTTGTTATACTGAGCTGGGGAACGTTGGTCCCGCTCCCACTTATAATTGTTATAAAACAGAGCAGGAAATAGGGGAATACCAGAATTCCCATGCCGCCCAAACGAAGAAAGTGCATGTGATGCATCTCCTTCGGGTGTGTTCATTACAAAGAACTGTTTCTTAGTATCCTCTACGTCCTGGGTATTTGATACCGGATCAGGATCCCGCATACATAATCTGTTATATGGGCTACAGAAAGGTAGAGAACTAAGAACCGATGATAAGTTTCATGAGACAGAAAACGGTGCAAGTGTTGCAGCCAAGTCTGTTGGTCACTGTCACCCTGTAATACCAATACATTGATTCTGAACAAATGCTATTAGATACCGAACCTGATATACAAAATCATATCAGTCTCTTTATTAGTAAAGAAAGGATATAATTTTGTATTGTTGAATATTGTTTTGAACATTTCAAAAGTTGATCGGTTCAGGCACATTATCTAAAAGCATTGACGTTCTAAATCAAACTACAGTTCCTAGTATACAGAACACTCACAAGAGGAAGAGTTCAGATATGAACGATTCCTTTTTGAGGTATTGTAGACTAGGTCATATCAATGTGACCCGACTGGCTGAAGTTACATCTTAGATGCATATTTAAATTAGTTTGAATTTACATCTTGTGAAACTTGCCAGTCATGTCATAAAGATTAGATGACCATAGCTCTGTTTATTGGAAATAGAGAAATGGTTAGTAAACTCTTGGGACTGATACATGATGATGTATGTAAGGACCCCTGTCTGTATATGCCAGGATCGGTTCTTTGTACTTCATTACATTCTCTGATAATCTCTCAAGATTCAGTCATATGTTCCTGTTGAAAGATAAGTCCGAAGCTTTTGAGATATTCATAGAATATAAGTTAGATGTAAAGAACCAAAAACCGAGTATAAGTATTATGTCCTATGATAAGATCAGGGAGGAGAATACTTGTGCATGGAATTCTTGGACTATTCTAAAGGAGAATGAGATTCTCTCTCAGTATTACTCCTCTGAATACACCACAGCACAACGGTGTATCAAGGCGGAGCAATCGCACCCTATAAGATATGGTGCGCTCTGTGATGAGTACTACTGAGTTACCTATTTTCTTTTGGAGGTTATGCACTTAAGAAGCTGCATACCTATTGAATTGGGTTCGAATCAAATCAGTGCCTACCACTCCATATGAGATATGGTATGGGAAGAACTTATCACTTAAGTAAGTTAAGATTTGGGATTGTCCGGCCTATGTCAAAAGCAAAATCCGGACAAGATCGAGGAAAGGTCAGTTCTGTAGAACTGGAAAGGTTCCAGCTATACAAAACTGCAGTTGATGATTTGACAGAACCAAAGGATTCAGTAGTCCCCGACGAACCTCAGCCTCTCCGCCGATCTGGTAGGGTTCCTCATCCGCCTGAGAGATACTTTGGTTTCTCGATGACAGTGGGAGCGAGGAATGTATCATGAGATGATGACCCAACTAGTTTCGAGCAGGCCAACGAGAGTTGGGACTCTGTAAGAATGGCTGGATGCTTAGCGATCTGAGATCGAATCCATGTACACCAACAAAGTATAGACTTTGGTTGCTATATCTGAAAGGTTAAATCCCCATCAGGAGCAAGTATATCTTGAGAAGATTAGTTGGTGTAGATGGAAATGTTGAGACTTTCAAAGCTAGACTTGTTAAAGGTTTTCGTCATCGACCAGGCGTGGATAATGATGAAACCTTTTCCAGTGGCTATGCTTAAGTCCATCCGGATCCAACTTGCCATTGCTACATACCATGACTACGATATCTGGTGGTTGGGTGCCATGACTGCTTTTCTAAAATGATGATTTAGAAGAGAACGTTTATAAGAACATAGCCAGAGGACATCGTAAAAAGTGGGAGCAGCGGAAACGTGTGCAAGTTGCTTTACATAATAAAGCAGGCATCGCGGAGTTGGAACATCTGTTTTGATGTGGTAGCCAAAAAGTTTGACTTCATCAAAATGGGAGATGAACCTTGTATATACAAAACGGTAGTAGAGAGTAAGGTGGTCATCCTCGTATTGTACGTGGACAACATACACTTGATAGGAAAAGAATTTCTTATGCTACGCACGGTCAATCTCCTATTATCACAAGGATTCCCCAAATAGGATAAAGGTGATACCTCCTAAATCCTGGGATTTGGATCTATGAGATAGATCTAAATAGATGGTAGGCTTCTCACTAGGTTTAGTGAGATGGTATCAATCGATCCTGGGGAGAATCACTGGAAAGGTTCCAGGGTGATAAGGACGACTGAATGTCAGTCGCAGGCATTGTCTTTACACTCAGTGAAGGGACGGTATGTTGGAAGAGTTCCAAGCTAGATACCGTGGCAAACTAGACGATAAAGGCTGGTAACATCGCTATTAAAGATACTACCAAAGAGGAAGTTTGGGTGTATATTGGTTCATGAGATGAACTAGGTTCCTACCATTGTGTGACAATGGAAGTGTGGCTTTGTCCCAGGAACCCTGGTCCCATCAGTGACCCAGACATATTCTGAGGCAGCATCACCTGATCATGGAGATAGTTGATCTCCAGGGTGATCGAGGTTAGGAGAGCAGACTCAGAGGACAACGCGGCGGATCCACTCACAAAGGCTTTTTCCCAGAGAGAGACTTATATGGGATGGTTGAGTATTAGATACTCCAACCACTGCTACAGATGGCCCTAGTGCAAGTGGGAGATTGTTAGTTATATGTATGCCCTAGAGGCCATCACTGTACACAGGATGTATATTGTAGTGGATGCTGGGACATATATAGGTAGGACTTTCTTGCTCGACATGATAGTACGCTATCTGGTTGCTCTTTATCTTAACATGTATACTTTCAGTCTCTCTATTACAAGTTGATAAAGCCCTTAGGATGTGTACGCGACTTCCAGGACTATGATGTAGATCTTACTAGTGGGGCCTGGGTAGTCCATGAGTACATCCTTCAATGATCCTAGTCGTGGGAATATCGAGACGGGGCATCGATATTCCAGAGTAGACTAGCGTATATCTTCTCGACCCATGTGATGGGCGATGGATGATCCCATACCCATTAGTGTTTGACATCAGAGATGTTATGCGGGTGCTCAGTGGAGACTTGGTACACTGAACGGACTCGCAGAGAACTCCCAGATGGTATTATACCTCACGTCAGATGGCAGTTCTCTGGTGACACTGGTACAGCTTAGTCTGTTGACCCGAGATCGTCATAGAGTCTTGTGTGTCTCCCACTGTGCTTTGATTTCCACTCTACCACGGCTCTACTGAGTCGTGCAAACAGGTGGTTTTTGGGTACAGTCCCGATTCACATGGAGGCAATGAGCGATAGGAGGGCATTCGTCTCTCCTGGTATTGGGGGTTGATGTTGCGCTATGCTCGACTGGCCATAACTGGAAATCCCTGGCCAGGGTTGCAGTGATATACTGGTAAGAGTTATCAGTAGTTTCATGCTTGTTATGGACCTTACATTGGCATGACTTATCAAACTACTGGGGTCTGACGTTTACCACCCCTAGGAGAGATATGCGGCATATCAGACGAACAGACCGGACTGTACGGTAAGTGTTACTGGTTGGATTCACAGGAGTGTGAGCGGGCTTGCTCGTTGATCTTCTGATCGCTCATTACCCGGGTGGCCGTTACGTTTAGCAGACCGCTTACGGCTTGTGGGTGTTTGATATGATCATCATCTACTGCCGGCATATTGACGAGTCTTTAGAGTCCTACACAGAGGTTTCCTGGCTCAAGCGAAACGAAATAGGAGCGCATATGAGATATGTGCGGGACCGAGAATAATACCAGTATGTGATACTGAATTCTATTCTCGCGATTTGTATCATTGGACGGTTATATAAGATACAGCCGGGTTACCGAATCAAGGGTTGATCCGATACATTGATACACTTGATATTAGTCCGTTATATGCAATATGACCGGATCATTAAATCAAGTGTTGATTTAATGATTTAATGTATAATTATATATTTGATATATTACTTTACATTAACTAGTATTGGTTCACTTAAGATTATTTTCTCACTTGATTGTGCACATTGTATATATGATATATGTTTGTGCACTAGTTTGTATCATGTTTGATGATACATGCAAACTTGGGTGTGTGTATCACTTTTAACCATGTTTAGGTTAATGGTTAGGTTTTATTTATTTTATTCATTTATTTTTGGCAAGAAATAAAAATGGTGGCTTTCTTTGGTTTTTACTTGAAGCTTCATGAAGCATTGAAATGTCTAGCCATTTTGTCTTTTGCCTTAACCTAACCATTAAACCTAAACCCTAGTTTATTCTCTTCATGTGTTTACTTCACCCATGGTTGCATTATGATAAAATCACTTGATTTATTATTTTTCAAGAATTGATTTTTTCCTTCTACTTCTTCATCTTCTTCATGAAGTGAAGAAACCCTTCTTGAAAATTTTCAAGTTTTGAAATCAAGTGAGAAATCCAAACCCAAAGTGAACCCACTTCCTATTTCTTCATGCTCTACCACTTGCCATGTAGTATAGGGTGTTTTCTTCACATGTTTCATGACTTAGTGAAGATGGAGCTTGAGCTTGAGTTGCCTCGATGTAGATCATCTTCGGCATCGAAGTCAACGACCTTGCCCGACCATTTCTCCGATGAAACCGATGCTAGAGTCCGGGATTCCGACGATCACAGCGGAGGGACATCAACACATAGCTAGAGAAGTGGAGGACCGGATCTACAGAGGTTGTAGTCACTTTCACTTGTAGTTAAATTGTTAACTTGCTTAGTATCGCCTTACCTCTAGTTAACGATCTAGTATAGGGTTCTTTGGCACATGGAAAAATTTGAATTTGGCATGGTTGATCAGTTGTGGAACTTCATTGGTGTGCCTAGGAACCGTACAGGATGTACTTGGCGACTACACTGTCCCCACTAGTATGATCTGCATCATAGTCCTGGTAGTCAAGTACTCATCCTAAGGGCTTTGTCAACATGTAACATAGAGACAATCAGAGTACATGTTAAGATAAAGTGCAACCAGATAGTATACTATCATGTCGAGCAAAAAAGTCCTCCCTATATATATCCAAGCATCCACTACAATATACATCGTATGTATAGTAATGGCCTCTATGGCATACATATAACTAACAGATTGCCTACCGGTGATTTTACCTGGCATGGCGGATATCCGGAGGATACCGTCCGTGGTCGTGTGATTTGATGATATGGGCCGATCCGGACTGACGGAGCCCTAGATATTGAGATATTGAGATATTGGGATTTGAGACACTAAGATTTTGAGATTTGAGATATTGGGATTCTGAGATATTGAGATACTGAGATCTATGTTTTGTTTCGATACTTGACACTGATTTCTCTGATGATTTCATGATGTATTTTGTTTCCATTCGTCATGCATTCATACATCATATATCTGATATGTTGCTATCTGAGGTACTGACACGAGCATGTAGTATTATACTTATACATAGATGGACCAGGATATTTATTTGAGGATATTATGTGATATGACCTACGATAGCGTCTTGCATGTGATTTCTACTTGTAGATGTTTTCTACTCACGAGTTAGCAACTCACCCCCATTGTGCCATAGTTCCTTACAGGTTTTTTCGTACAGGTTCCGTTGCGGCTTTGCTGGCACAATGTTCCTTCCGGGTGATTGCTTTAGCTGGTTGGTTCATTGTATCAAGACCACCATTGTTATTTGTTATTTCAGTTGTATCTAGTAAAACCCTATCAACCAGATTTGTATATTTGATAGAGATAGAAGACCGGTGTAAATTCTTTCGACTTTAGAGTCGCGCGTTGTATTATTATGGGTTTTTCTTGATGTTTTGAGTTTCCTTCTGAGTTTTGATTGTCGCCCTTCGGCGTTGTATATTATATTTCTTGCGTGGTTGTGACCGTCGATTGACGAAGAGCTAGCTCCCGCTTGGGGATGCTTTTCTTTTATTTCGTATACTATTCATGTTGTATCCCTTTTGGTGCCAGTATTTACAAAGGAGACTCTGCCGAAATTTTAAGAAAAGACTTGAGATTTTAAAATGAACACTTCGGCTTTTGTTATTAAAACTACTTGCTTTAAATTGGTTTTTTCTTCACTCTACTGCTTCTTTGGTTTTGATTTCTGGGGTTTGGCTTACTTAGATTACGTACGCCTCGAGACATTTTGTAATTTAAGTGCCGGTCATGTTCCGTACTTTTCGAGCCGTGACAAAGTTGGTATCAGAGCGTTAGGTTTTACCTCCTGAGTGTAGGATGACCCTTGGTTGATGGTGTAGGTCACTTAAGAAGAGTGACGCAACGTGTGTATGTTCCGCGGCATACTTACGATACGCTACTCCGCTTAAGAAGCCTTAGGCTGTACATTTCTTTGCACAACATTATATTCATTCCTATGATCTATCCTCATCAGTACCAGTTATGGTTTTGTTACCACGGTTGTACGGGCAGAGAGAGATATGGCTGAGTTGCGTCAGCTTGATCTCATCACGGACGAGGACTGACCTGGGCGTGATTCCGGCGACAAACGATTACAGAGATGTGTCTTTTTATTGTGTTTTCACGCCATGAGCGTTTAATGGATCGCCTTTACGAGATTTCTCAGACGTGAAGGTTAGTACCAAAGGATTGGGCCATTTCAAGAGGCCAGCCAGATTGTGATGACCGTCAGAAGATAGATTATTTTGATGATTGAGGCACTGTTCAGCGTGCGGACGAATGAGCCAGTGATTTTGGTGAATGAAAAGATATTGCCCCAGATATTTGAAGCTAATGTCGCACGAGTTATATTTCGAGATATGATAAAAGAATCGCTAGTCACCAAAGATGAAAGACTGGGACATGTGATTCATTGCCTAACCCGATGCGAGGTCATCAGATAGATTGATTAGAGCTAGAGGCGAGTTCATGCTGATACGTTGAGAGTCGACAGAGACGATCGAATGTCAGGAACCCATTTTCTAAATTTAAAGTATTCGGAAAACAATGCAAGCAATTCTATGGACCCTCTAGAAGAATGAAATCCTAACTTGACTTAATGACCATGGAACGCCGGTGAACCTTAGGGTTTGCGGCAGTTCAGCAGTGCCACTAATAAGGCTTGGGTTTACCCTTCTACGATTGGTCCATAGGTGCTGTGGCATATACTCGGTATTATTTAACTGTACTCAAGATGTTGAGCTCTTGGGGGATTATGAGGTTTTGACAAATCGATCGGATGGTTCGACTTCATTCGGCTATCAGGTGATGGGATGCATTGCTTGGGAGACTCCAGATACGAGTATAGCCGTTGGAGCGCAGTCCATGCAGCCACGAAGAGATGAGTCCGAAGCAGTCGTCATTAGAGAAAAGCGGAGTAAGAAGTTCGTACGAGATCCTGATGAGGTGACGTTCCACTCCGCTGACATCAGAGATGTGATATGCATATAGAGGCATTGAGATACGACCAGTTCCCGAGGAGGAGTTGTGCTGATAACGCAGATGTCCAGAAAACGAGAAAGGATTAGGCAAGAGTACCAGCCTCCGTGCAGTTCGGCATAAGCGAGATCGGAAGAAGCCTTGAGCAGGTTCTTTCCAGGACACTGCTGCAATGAGATTTTGCACCAAGGATCAGATGTGTGACATGTAACTAGAGGGCCAGAGGCCGACGCTAGAGATGTACTGCTGGGTGAGTGGTCGTGCTAATTGGTCGTGAGAGGACCTGAGGAGTACTAGAGCAGATCGTTTCCGTTGGTACACCGGACCGGGCCGACGAGCCGATGGATAGCGAGATCGATAACCATAGAGAAATGAGGATGCCAGACTATGGGAAGGACACAAACGGATATTCTTGCTCTCCCAGTTGGGGCGTACCGACACTTTTTCGACATTGTAGGAGGTGTACCTCAATGTCATTTATTGCGATTTGGGTTATGATCTGAGTGTCACGCTTATATCACTTGGATTTGAGTTTTGTTGATTGGGCTTTATGGTATTGTTTTCATGCACCACAGTTGCACTTGACCTCGATTTGATGTCATTCGAGATGCTGATTTTGATTTCATACCTATGGTATGCATGTGATTTGACTTATGCTTTCGGTGAAGTTATCATGCACTTTAGTATTTGATTTGATTTTGTGCACGCTGATGCACATGGTCGTAAGATTTACTACGGTATACCTGATTTGGATTTGGATTGAGATGTGTTGTATACTGTAGATTTCGATTTTGATATTCGATATTTGTTTCCGTGCACCTTGTGCACTTGAATTGGATTCTTGTGCATACTTGGGCGCTTGAGGCGATTTGGTGCACACCAGATGCACCAAATCGAGATTTTCGTGCATATCAAATACACATGGTATTGCTGTCTGGCACACCCGTTGCCCATGACAGGTGTTTCGTGCACACCCATTGCACTTAGATTTTGTTTATGTGCACATGTATGGCACATTCATGGATTTCGATTTCTGTGCGCACCAGACGCACGTGGCATTCATATATATTTGGGATTGATTTCTTTTGGAGAAGTATATTTTATGATACTTGCTATTTGGTTTTCGTAATGAGCAGAACTCGTCAGAGAACAGTACCTGGATATATTTTGCATGCATTGATAGTTATCGAAGGGATTTCCAAAAAAAAGATAGCTATAGTCTCAGCATTTATCTACGTGTTTGAGATGACACGAAAAGTTTAAACAAGGAAAACCTTCTAATTTGTTCTCAAAATGGAGGGACGTGTATGTTAAACAAAGGATATGTTAGTGTATATGCCCTAGGGGCCATAATTGTATCATACTAGTTTGTATATTACTTAATGGAAGCTTGGGATATTCATAGTTATATTAACAGTCTTGCTAAATATGGTAGTATGCTACTTGGTTTATGTCTATCTTAATATGTGAATATATTAGCATATCACAAATACATATTGATAGAGCCCTTAGGATCTTGCTTGACTACCAGTGTTATGATGGCAGTCACACTAGTAAGGGCTGGGTAGTCTACAAGCACATCCTTTTTCAGGTCCCTAGTCGTAGGATTATCGAGACAGGGCATCGATACCCCGGAGTAGACTAGTGTGTACGCTTCTCATCCCAGCAGGGGAAATGGTCTGTCCTACAGCCATTAGTACGTTGTACTGGAGATAGTATACAGGTGCTCGTTGCGTTACGGGTACACCGGACAGAACTCGTAGGGAACTGTTGGTTGGCTTTATACCCGTCGTCAGTTAACAGATCCCAGGTGACATGAGTACAGCATAGTCCGCAGACTTGACACTGCTGCTTCATCTCGAGTGTGTTCCTACTATTCTTAGATTGCTACCCTACCACGGCTCAAAGGAGTCGTGCAAACAGGTAGCAGTTGGGTGCAGCCACGAAGCACTTGGAGGCAGTGGCGGTTAGACAGGATTCGTCTCTCCCGGTATTGGGGGTTGATATCGTGCTGTGTTTGGAGAGCCATTACGCAAAGTCCCTGGCCAGGGCAAACAAGATTTACTGGGAGGATTTCCAGTAGCTTCTCAAGGTGTAATGGGCTTCGCTCCTACATGACTTATACCGCCTTTAGGGGACTGAAGCTTGCCGCCCCTAGGCCCGATATGCTATAGTCGTAGACGAACAGACCAGACTGTACGGAGATTGTCACATCAGGCTCAGTAGGAGTCCAGATGGGTTTCCTCATCGGCCTTCTTATCGAAATCTACATGGGGACCGTTACGGTCAGCTAGTACCGCTTGTGGCCTGTGGTTAAACCCACTGCCAGTGTAGTAGTCGAGTCTTTAGGGTCCCACACAGAGAGTTCCCCTTCTTCAGGAGAAACTATATAGAGGTCGTATGGTTTTACGACAGGGTTCGGACACATACGTGTTTTTACACACGTACGATGTTCGGACAGTTTATACTAGCAGGCTTTGGTTTAAGCCAGATTCTTGTATTGGATTATTGGATTTATACAGTCTCAATATTCCCATGTTTTCATCGATGGGAGGGGCATTCTCGTAATTAGTCGAGAAGCTTCAAGAAGATTGATGAGTTGGAGGCTTAGGTGGAATTTGCATTAAATGGATTAATGACTCATGGTGGATTCATACAAAGGAGTTAATGAAGCATTTATTGCTTAATGACTCATGGTGTGATTCACACAAAGTGATTAAATGAAGCATGGTTGATATTATCATATGATTATTCATTTAATAATTATTATGCTTCATATATTCATAAATGAGATAATATTCAAATCATTCTCACTCACACCTTCTCTCTCCTCAAGCTCTCTCTCTTCAAAGAACTAACCCTAACCTCTCATGTGTTGAGATCCAAGGGTTAGCAAGACTAATAGATCCTTAATCCTCTTCTATATCCTCTAGGTTACTTTGATTAGCACTCATAGCAATCTAGTTACCTCATGTAAGAGGTTAAAGCTTGGAGAAGTAGCTCTCGGGTGGATCTTCTATCACATCGAGGAGGCCGACGAGGAGGTGATCAAAGAGAACAAGAAGGACTTGATTCATTAGGTATAATCATCTTTCATAGTAGCTAATCACTTCTATGTTGTTGTTAATTAGGGTTTGGCAAAGATACGTAAAGTTAGTCGATATTAGTTTAAACAAAATGATTATTTTACTTATTCCGCCTCACCGCATCATGTGGGGTGTCTAACGTTGACTTACAGTGGTATCAGAGGCTCGCTAACATAACTAACTTGTTAACAAAGTCGTTAGAAATTCGATCGCAAAACGAACCCGAAAAAACATCATTTTCGCTACGTTTCTGCCGATTTTAAAACGGGGTCTAAAAATTTTTCAGGGACCCTTAAAAATACATGCAGGAAATTCTAAGATTACTGGAGAAAATTGGGATCATGACTTTGCCAAACCGCCGTGGAACTGCGGCCGATCCAAGCGATCCGCCGCGGATCTGCGGCCGAGTTGAAGCCGAGTCAGCCCAAATTTTCCCAGTAACTCTTCTGTGTTGATTTTGTATTTTCAGGGATGATTTGTTTCTGCTCAGGTTTCAGGTGCACAGAGAATTATTTGGAGTAGAATTATTTGTGTTTGCTTGATCGAAATTCTAAGATGTTTGGCTAACTTGATTATATCTATGTTTTGTTTAATGTGTTCGTAAACCTCCCCTAACTACTAGTATGTCGGTTAGCAGGGGTTGCACATTTCTGTAATGGTTTTTACTGGTTTGTGTTTGTGGACTTGTTGGATTGTCGTGAATGGATAGCCGGGGATGTGAGACGAGTGTTTCTTTCATTCAAATGTAATTTGTAAATTGTTGTAATATTCTTTTGCGGGCACATCCGGATTGAGGTTGTAGCTACCGTTGTATTATTTCATTTACTGTTTTCTGCTCCTAGGATAGACCCAAGGTGGGGTGCACAAACTACTGGGTACTTTGAAGTGTTTAGTGGCCTACTCATGTTGTTGAGGGAGACCGCTTCACTTCGGGTACTTGGCGGGTAGTTTGTCGTACCCGTAGGGGTCTAGGGTGGGGTTTTGGCTATTCATCGCGACTGTGTAATCTGTCTTTCTTTGCAGGCTCAAAAAGAATGTGGATTCGTAGAAAATCCAATATGTTCATCTGTGATCTGGATTGTCTATTATTGCGTCTGATAAATGTACAATATCTATATATGATAGCTATTAGACGTCACTTATGTTTTGCACCCGCGCTAGCCCAGCCCCCGCTCTGTCGTTAGTTAAGTAACCTAATGGTTGATGACGGGGCCCAGTGGCGAATGCGGATGGCATAAGAGGACGTTGAATTTTCGTTGTTTTCTGCAATGATAGGTTAATTGATGAGAAGTATTATATTAATGCAAAGAAAATAAACTAAAGTTGAATAGTTGGAACAGTTTAAAAGAAACCACTTAGTTATTTTTAAAACATAAGATATTTTTAATTGCGAAGCTTTAACCACTCCTTTTAAAAGCTATCAGGTTCCTTCGATCATATCAACTTCACTACGTTCACGGTTTCGCCAAAAACATTCGTTGCCCTCCGTCATTTCATTTGGATATTCAGTAGTATTCAAGCTATGTATTTTGACCAACGCCAAGGCATAGTGTTTGGTAGCTGCTGGGTATTCATTTATTGCATAGATAGATGAGTTAGTTTGGCACAGTCGTATTATCATTTGGCCAACGTCAGGGGTATGTACGGATGGGTTCAAATTAACAAGATAATGATGGGTAGAACTTGACATGTGACCTATGACATTTTGACCAACGCCAAGGTCATAAGAGCATGGGGCAGAAATTGATATCGGGAATTTCTAAAGAAACTAAAATTTGCAAAGAGTTGCATACTATTTGGAGTATGATAATTTTGATAGGATTCCTTCAGCTTTATCACACAATGATATTTGGATCCCGATCCTACTGTGAGTATCCGCTGCTTATCAGGTGATTCGTCACTTAACGATCAATGCTATAAACCAAGTAGGTGTCGAGAAAGGAGTAAGCGGGGTTACGCCCCCACAGAAAAGAGGTTATTTAATTAAGGAACTTCGCGAAAGCGTCGTAAAACCTCCCTCGAAGTACCGACACCGGCCTGGTTGAACGGTTAAGCAAGTATTATACAGTGAGAATAATCCTGACTAGTTCTTCCTTTATGGTTTGAGGAGGGATTCGAGAAACACTAGGAGCCATCCAGTTTAGATAAACTAAAAACCACTCTATACTTGCAAGTGCATCATGCTAAAGTGTTCCCTCTCTCTCTCAATTGCAGCGACCCAGAACATGACAGGCCTTAAGTTACTATTAGATAAAAATATTTTGACAGGGCCAAACTATAAAGATTGGTTCCGGAATGTTAAGATGGCTTTGACTTATGACAAATTGGGGTATGTCCTTACTGCTAAAGCACCTGCTGTCCCTGGTCCAGAATCCAGTATTGCGGATAAGGAAATCCACAACACCTGGGAGTTAGATTGCGCGAAGGCTAAATGCATCGTGCTTTCCTCTATGAATAATGAACATTAGAGGAGGCACGAGAATATGGATCTTGAGTCCATATTTCTCCACACCAAGGAACTGTATGGAGAGCAATCTCATATAGCTAGATACGAGACCTCGAAGAACTTGTTTCAGTCGAGGATAGCCGTCGGATCATCTATAGAAGAAAATGTCTTTAAGATGATTGGCTATATAGAAGAGCTCGCCGACCTCGGGACGACTTTAAAGAACGAGCTGTATACAGACTTGGTTCTTCAGTCCCTTCCATCCACCTACACCCAGTTTATTCTGAATTTCAACATTCAAGGAAAAGAAGTTGAACTTCCAGAACTCCTTAACATGTTGAGGAGTGCAGAGGGCACCTTGCAGAAAGCAAGGGAAACACCCACTATGTTTGTTCGCGGTGCTTCCTCTTCCGGGTCCAAGGCTAGGGCCAAAGGAAGGAAGAAGAAGGCCGTTACCAAACCAAGAGGAGGTGTTGGTAAGGTGGGAGCTAAGGTAAAGGCAAAGGTTGCGATGCCAGTAGTGGCAAAGAACGAGTGCTTCCACTGTCATAGAAAAGGCCATTGGAAGAAAGATTGCAAAGCTTGGATTGCCAAGAACCAGGAATCGAAGCAAGCTGTGGCTTCGACTTCAGGTGTTTTTGTAATTGAAAATTGTCTGTCAATCAACTCTACTTCCTGGGAATTAGATACTGAATCAGGATCTCATATATGCAATTCATTGCAGGCACTGAGAAACTGTAGAGTGCTGAAGGTTGGTGATATGACCATCCAGGTTGCTAACGTAGCTAGCATGGGAGCTGTGTCCGTAGGGGATTATCACCTTGGATTGACGAGTGGACATATTTTGGTTTTGCATAACTATTTTTATATACCCAGTTTAACGTGTAATATCATATCAGTATCGTTGTTATCAAAAGAAGGTTATGATTTCACGTTTGTAAGCGATGTTGTTAACATCCACCTTAATCATGGTTTGTTTTGGTCCGGTACACTAGATAACGGTATATATGTGTTAAACCAATTACAAATTTTCAATGTCCACAACACACTAAGAAGAAAGTCTCCAGATTTAAATAAGGCTTTCTTATGGCATTGTAGACTAGGTCACATCAATGAGACAAGGTTAACTAAGTTACATAAAGAAGGATATTTGGATCCGTTCGAATATCAATCTTATGCCATTTGTCAATCATGTCTCAAAGGAAAGATGACAAAGACTCCATTAACTGGACATGGAGAAAGAGCGAGCGAGCTCTTAGGACTCATACACAGCGATATATGTGGTCCAATGTCTACACATGCAAGAGGTGGTTTTTCATATTTCATTACTTTTACGGATGATTACTCTAGGTACGGATTCATTTTCTTGATGAAACATAAATCCGAGGCCTTTGAGAAATTCCATGAATATAAGAATGAAGTAGAAAACCAAACCGGCAAAAGTATCAAGACACTGAGATCTGATCGAGATGGTGAATACTTAAGTGCCGAGTTCCTAGGTTACCTAAAAGAGAAAGGAATTCTCTCTCAGCTTACTCCTCCATACACTCTACAGCATAACGGTGTATCGGAAAGACGGAACCGAACCCTATTGGATATGGTACGTTCCATGATGAGTAATGCTGAGTTACCGCGATCTTTATGGGGCTATGCGCTAGAATCAGCAGCATATCTTTTGAACAGGATTCCTACCAAGACTGTGCCTACCACACCATATAAGATGTGGAGTGGGAAGAAACCCTATCTTCAGTATCTGAAGATATAGGGATGTCCAGCTTTTGTGAAAAAGCAGCATGCGGACAAACTCGAGGCATGATCAGTGCAGTGTAAGTTTGTGGGATATCCAAAGAACTCCAAGGGTTATTTCTTCTATTACGCAGAGGAACAAAAGGTATTTGTTTCTCGTAATGCCCATTTTCTAGAACATCAGTTTTTAGAAAAGGAAACAAGTGGGAGCGCAATAGATCTGGAAGAAATTCCAGAACCACTAACTACTACTGAAAGTTTGGTAGAACCAGTAGTTCAAGAAGAACAGGACATTCCTGCACCCCTCCGCAGGAGTAGTAGGCCATCTCATTCGTCTGAGAGATACTACGGTTTTCTTATAGACGGGGATAGAGAAGATTGCATCATTGATAATGATGAACCAACTAGCTTCGAGCAGGCCATCCAGAGCGGCGACTCAGTAAGATGGCTGGATGCAATGCGGACCGAGATGGAGTCTATGTACACCAACAAAGTATGGACTTTGGACTTTGCTCCAGATGCGGTAAAACCCATAGGATCTTCAAGAAAAAGATTGGTGTAGATGGACATGTGGAAACCTGTATGGCTAGACTTATTGCAAAGGGTTTTCGTCAAAGACCTGGTTTGGACTATTACGAAACTTTTTCTCCAGTGGCTATGCTCAAATCCATTCGGATCCTTCTTGCCATTGCCGCCTTCCATGATTATGAGATCTGGCAGATGGACGTAAAGACGGCTTTTCTAAATGGTAATTTAGAAGAGTGCGTCTATATGGATCAGCCAGAAGGTTTCAATCAAAGTGGGAGCAGTGGGAAAGTGTGCAAGTTGCTTAAGTCCATTTATGGACTGAAGCAGGCATCACGGAGTTGGAACATCTGTTTTGATGAAACGGTCAAAGAATATGACTTTATCAAAAATCCAGATGAACCATGTATATATAGTAAAATTGTAGCACGAACTGTCATATTCCTCGTCTTGTACGTGGATGACATTCTCTTGATAGGAAATGACATTCCTATGCTACAGTCTTTCAAAGGATTCTTGTCACACAGGTTGTCCATGAAAGACCTGGGTGATGCCTCTTACATTCTTGGGATCCGGATCTATCGTGATAGATCCAAGAGGATGTTGGGACTTTCACAGTCCAAGTATATCAACACTATACTGAAAAGATTCACTATGGAAGATTCTAAGCGCGGTAGTTTACCGGCTTGTCCCGGAATCACCCTCTCCAAAGAGATGTCTCTCAAGACTGATTTGGAAAGGGATCGCATGTCTATTATACCCTACACTTCTGCGGTAGGCTCTATAATGTATGTGATGTTGTGCACCAGACCAGATGTAGCTTACGCACTGAGCGTGGTAAGCAGGTATCAGTCAGACCCAGGGAGAAGCACTGGATAGCAGTAAAGAACATTCTCAAGTACCTGAGAATGACTGAGGAGATGTTCTTGGTTTACGGTGGAAAAGACCTCAAGATCGAGGCCTTTGCTGATTCCAGCTTCCAGAGTGATAAGGATGAGTCGAAGTCCATGTCAGGTTATGTCTTTACCATCAATGGAGGGGCGGTGAGCTGGAAGAGTTCCAAGCAGGACACCGTTGCTGACTCGACGATAGAAGCAGAGTATATCGCTGCTTGCGATGTCGCAAAAGAAGTAGTCTGGATGAAGAAGTTCCACATAGAACTTCAGGTGGTTCCATCCATTGTTGATCCAATACCTCTGTATTGTGACAACAACGGGGCTATAGCTTTAGCAAAGGAACCCAGGTCCCATCAGAAGTCCAGACACATCTTAAGGCGGTATCACCAGATCAGGGAGATCATAGATCACCGGGAGATCGAGGTCCGAAGAGTTGCTACAGAGAAGAACATTGCTGATCCATTCACAAAGGCCTTACCTTAGACGCAGTTGGAGAGAATATCAGAGATGATAGGTCTTCGATACGCCAGTACATGGCCCTAGTGCAAGTAGAAGATTGTTAATGTATATACTCTAAGGGCCATTATTGTATCATACTAGTTTGTATATTACTTAATGGAAGCTTGGGGTATTTACAGTTATGTTAACAGTCTTGCTAAATATGGTAGTATGCTACTTGGTTTATGTCTATCTTAATATGTGAATATGTTAGCATATCACGAATACATATTAATAGAGCCCTTAGGATCTTGCTTGACTACTAGCATTGTGATGGCAGTCACACTAGTGGGGGCTGGGTAGTCTACAAGCACATCCTTTTTCAGGTCCCTAGTCGTAGGATTATCGAGACAGGGCATCGATACTCCGGAGTAGAGTAGTGTGTATGCTTCTCATCCCAGCAGGGGAAATGGTCTGTCCCACAGCCATTAGTACGTTGTACTGGAGATAGTATACAGGTGCTCGTTCGGTTACGGGTACACCGGACAGGACTCGCAGGGAACTGTTGGTTGGTTTTATACCCGTCGTCAGTTAACAGTTCCCAGGTGACATGAGTACACCATAGTCCGCAGACTTGACACTGCTGCTTCGTCTCGAGTGTATTCCCATTGTTCTTAGATTGCTAACCTACCACGGCTCAAAGGAGTCGTGCAAACAGGTAGCCGTTGGGTGCAGTCCCGAAGCACTTGGAGACAGTGGCAGTTTGACAGGATTCGTCTCTCCCGGTATTGGGAGTTGATATCGCGCTGTGTTTGGAGAGTTATTACGCAAATTCCGTGGCCAGGGCAAACGAGATTTACTGGTAGGATTTCCAGTAGCTTCTCAAAGTGTAATGGGTTTCACTCCGACACGACTTATACCGCCTTTAGGAGACTGACGCTTGCCGCCCCCTAGGCCCGATATGCGATAGTCCTAGACGAACAGACCGGACTGTACGGAGATTATCACATCAGGCTCAGTAGGAGTTCGGATGGGTTTCCTCGTCGGCCTTCTTATCGACATCTACCTGGGGACCGTTACGTACAGCTAGTACCGCTTGCAGCCTGTGTTTTAACCCACTGCCGGCGTAGTAGTCGAGTCTTTAGAGTCCCAAACAGAGAGTTTCCTTGCTTCAGGCGAAACGATATAGATGTCGTATGGTTTTACGACAGGGTTCGGACACATACGTGTTTTCACGCACGTACGATGTTCGGACAGTTTATACTAGCAGGGTTTGGTTTAAGCCAGATTCTTGTATTGGATTATTGGATTTATACAGTCTCAGTATTTCTGTGTTTTCACGGATGGGAGGGGCATTCTCGTAATTAGTCGAGAAGCTTCTAGAAGACTGATGAGTTGGAGGCTTAGGTGGAATTTGCATTAAATGGATTAATGACTCATGGTGTGATTCATACAAAGGAGTGAATGAAGCATTTATTGCTTAATGACTCATGGTGTGATTCACACAAAGTGATTAAATGAAGCATGGTTGATATTATCATATAATTATTCATTTAATAATTATTATGCTTCATATATTCATAAATGAGATATTATTCATATCATTCTCACTCATACCTTCTCTCTCCTCAAGCTCTCTCTTCAAAGAACTAACCCTAACCACTCATGTGTTGAGATCCAAGGGTTAGAAAGACTAATAGATCCCTAATCCTCTTCTATATCCTCTAGGTTACTTTGATTAGCACTCATAGCGACCTAGTTACCTCAAGTGAGAGGTTAAAGCTTGGAGAAGTAGCTCTCGGGTGGATCTTCTATCACATCGAGGAGGCCGACGAGGAGGTGATCAAAGAGAACAAGAAGGACTTGATTCATTAGGTATAATCAACTTTCATAGTAGCTAATCACTTCTATGTTGTTGTTAGTTAGGGTTTGGCAAAGATCCGTAAAGTTAGTCGATGTTAGTTTAAACAAATTGATTGTTTTATCTATTACGCCTCCCCGCATCATATGAGGTGTCTAACATCGACTTACAGGATATATATATATATATATATATAGTTATTTTCTCACAATGGACGTCCGCCACTGTGCTGTGATACACACATCGCACAGCGATTTGAAAAAGCTTTGGCATGCATTATTTCCAGATGTTTTAATGATGTTTACATGTATGGTTCGATGTATATCATGTTAGTTTTCGTATTGGATCTTGACATTGGTATCTTCACCATAATTCCGGTGATTGCGGGATGCTTGACAGAGTTTTGATTTTTGAGTTATACACTCTTTTTCATGCGCAAGCATTGCGCTATGATGTCATTTATGTGTTTATGATTTCAGAGCCCGGACGACTTGATCTTTTTACTGGAATATTTTAATATTTGGGGGAGTTTTATTTTAAATTCGGGGACCGAATTTCTTTAAGGGGGAAGATTGTAACGTTTTGAAAATCGTTTAGGTGAAATTTCCGATTTTCGGTAAAATAACGGGTGTTTTCCGTAAAAAAAATCAAGATATAAATATCATTTAATATAAAATTAAATATACATATTCTAGCTATGTAATTGCTAGTATTTAGTGTTTATTGAGCCACTTGTAAAATTTCTAGTTTACTGAAATTTTTTACAAAATTTATTATTTTAAGCCGTCACTAATACATTTAATTAGGGATAATTACAAATTGGAATGGGTTGATACAAATTTTGTGCATTATGACACATTAAACTAACTTGTAAAATATTGTTTTTGAAATGAAAAGAAATTATTAAGATGGTTTTAGAAAATATCGAAGAAAAATGCTTAAATCGTGAAAATAAATTAAATGGAAATTGGGCTATAACATTTATCATTTTCCCTCACCCACACTCACCCACACCCTCTCTCCTCCCCCCTAGGCTACTGGCCAAGCCCTTGGCAGACCCAAAACTTGGTCCCATTTCAGAAAAGAGAAGAATAAAACAAAGGAAAAGAAAGAAAGACAATAGATAAATGAGGTATGGGCTTTGACTTTTGTTGACTTGTTAATTCCAACCTCACTCTCTCTCCCCTCTCCTCCCCCCCCACTTTGGCCGAGCCTCCCCTCTCCCCAATCAGCAGCAGCCCCTCTCTTTCCCCATCTCATTAACACCTCAAAAATCATGATAAATTCCTCAAAAATCCAAATTAAATCCCACAAAATCCAAATCTAGTCCCTACCAATTATTCCATGGCTATTCTTGTAGGGTTCCTAGGCACACTAATGAAGTTTCACAACTGATCAAACATGCCCAATTGAAATTTTACATGTGCCGAGAAAACCTAATACGGATCGTTAACTAGATATATAGGCGAAGCAAGCATGTAATCGAATTAAATGCTAAGGGAAAGTGACTACAACCTTTGTAGATCCGGTCCACCACCTCCTAGGCTCCGTGATGAAGTCCCCTCGCTGTCCAAATCATATCTTGGGCTCTAGTGTCGGATTCATCGGAGAAAAATGGGCTAGGTCATCGACGACGATGCCGAAGATGATCTACGTCGAGGCATCGCTAGATCAAGCTCCAACTTCACCAAGTCAAGAAAACTGGTGAAGGAAACACCCTATACTACTTGGCAAGAGGTAGAGGATGAAGAAATAGGAAGTGGGTAGACTTTAGTTTTGGATTTCTCACTAGTTTTCATCACTTGCCATTGGAGTAGCAAGCTTTCTTCATGAAGGAAGAAGATGAAGAAGAAGAAGAAGATATGATAAGTCTTGTATTTTAAAATGAAAAAGAATTAAATCTTATCATACTTTCAACCTTAGTTAGGTGTAGAGAAAAGACCATGGTTAAAAGGATGGTTAGGGTTAAGCATAAGAACAAAAGAGTGACTTAGTCAAAGTTTCAAGAAACTTCAACTAAAACCAAAACATTCAACCATTCATTTATCCTTTTCTTTTTCCAAAATGAATAAATAAGAAAGATAAATGAATAAATAATCAAAACCCTAATCATTAACTTAAACCATGGTTTGATTCATTACACTTAACCAAGTAAGCATGTATCATCAAACATGATACAAACATGTGCACAAAACTATATCGCATATACAATGTGTACAATTCAAGTGAGAAAATCCTTTTAAAGTGAACCAATACTAGTTAACGCAAAGTAATATATCAAATATATAAATATGCACTAAATCATTAAATCAACACTTGATTTAACGATCCGGTCATATCGGATATAACCGACTAGTATCATATGTATCGGCTTATCGAATCAATCCTTGATTCGATAACTAGGTTATATCGCATATAACCAATCGATACATTGATCGCGAGAATGGAATACGGTATCACATACTCGAATTATTCTCGGTCCCGCACATATCTCATATGCGCTCCTATTTCGTTTCGCTTGAGCCAGGAAACCTCTGTGTAGGACTCTAAAGACTCGTCAATACGCCGGCAGCAGATTATGATCATATCAAGCATCCACAAGCCGCAAGCGGTCTGCTAAACGTAACGGCCACCCGGGTATTGAGCGATCAGAAGATCGACGAGTAAGCCCGCTCACACTCCTGCGAATCCAACCAGTAACACTTACCGTACAGTCCGGTCTGTTCGTCTGATATGTTGCATATCTCGCCAAGGGGTGGTAAACGTCAGAGCCCAGTAGCTCGATAAGTCATGCCGACTTTGTTGGAGATAGTGCCCTCAGAGTCAATTATTAGGTCACAGGTACGTGATTGCAATGATTGATGGAGGACATATCCCGGTAGGACAGTCTTACTCGAGATGATAGTATGCTATCTGGTTTACCTTTATCATCGTGTACTGTTTTAGGTGACCTGACACGTCGCTATTACACGTTGATAGAGCCCCTAGGATTCTTGCTTGACCACCAACAGTATGAGGGCGATCATATAAGTGGGAGCTGGGGGTCTATAAGCTTATCCTTAAAAGGTCCCTAGTCGTGAGAGTTTCGAGACAGGGCATCGATACTCCATTAGTAGACTAGTGTATACAGTCGAGACCCCGACGAGGGGCGGTGGCCGGTCTCACAAGCCACTGGTGTCAGTTGGATCACCTAAGATGTATACAGGTGCTCATTGGGTTATGAGTACACCGGACAGGACTCGCCGGGAACATGCTAGTTGGTCATATACCAGACGTCAGATGGCAGTTCCCTGGTGACATGTGTGCAGGTTAGTTCATCGACCTGGGGATCGTCATTTGCCTCGTGTGAGTTCCCACTGTACTTTGATTACTACCCTACCACGGCTCAAAGGAGTCGTGCAAACAGGTTTTAGTTGGGTACAGTCCCGAGCCACATGGAGGCAGTGAGCGTATCTTCAGGGGTTCGTCTCTCCCGGTATTGGGGGTGAGGTCGTGCTGTGTCTAGGAGAGCCATTACACAAAGTCCTTGGCCAAGGCAAGGAGATTTACTGGTAGGTATTCCAGTAGTATCTCAGGGTGTTCTGGGCTACACTCCGACACGACTTGTACCGCTTTTGGGGGTCTGACTTTTACCAACCCCCTAGGCCCGCCATGCGATACTCATAGACGAACGGACCGGACTGTACGGATATTGTCACTGACAGGCTCAGTTGGGTGTCGGGGTGAGCTTCCTCATCGACGTCCCATTTGGTCAGTACCTGGTAGCCCGTCACGTATTGGCTTATACCTCTGACGTGCTAGTGGTTAAATCCACAACTAAGGTGTTGATGAGTCTTTAGAGTCCCCCACATTCAGTTACTCAGCTTTCGGGCGAAAGGTTGTAGAGGCCGTATGGAGATATGGCAAGGTCCGATCAGATACGTGCGGTATTGCACGGATCAGGATCGGACAGTTTGTACTATAGGCCGTATGGTTATATGGCAGGGTTCGATCAGATACGTGCGGTATTGCACGGATCAGGATCGAACGGATATTACTGGCCGGCTTTGGTTTAAGCCGGATCCTAGTATAGTACAGTGTAGACTTTGTCTCATTGCATTTGTATTTCGGTCGAAATACAGATGCGGGTGTGTATGCACAGTACTGGGGTTTTTCCTGTAATTTATTACGGGACCAGTCTTCTGGAGTTGCCAGTTTGCTTTCCGTTTCGGCCGATTTCCTTTGTTCCGTTCATTGGCCGAAGATTGGTGGAGGAGGGCTTATTTGCATTGTTGCAAATAAGCATTTGTGGAGGGGGTCTTTGCATATTATCATGTCATGATACTTGTCCCATCATTTGACTTCATATCTTCATGATGGCTTGACTTTATGTAACCATCATGGTTGTTGATTACTTGTTTTGGAGTGAGGGTTATGGTTGTGATCATTGGATTCTCTCATCATCACTTCTCATCATGGCTTTCCACCCACCCCTTGACCTTGTTCACTCTCTCTCTCCCTTTTCATGATATGGCCGGCCAAGCTTGTTTGGGGGTGCCCATATATTGTTGGTAGTTTTTTGGTTGTTGATTGGATGCACCAAAAATCCCCAAAGCTCCTCCACACACTTCTTGTTTTCATCCCTCCACCATTTGGCAACTCCTTCAACCCCATAGAGACACAATCCTCTACTACACTTTCTACAGCAAACCTTGGGCACGTCGAGTAGCCGGCTTCGTGCCCGAGTTGCCTCGGCATTGAGGTGGGAGCCCGTAAACAAAGAAGGCGATGTGGTGCACTTCCGACGAGGAGGAGACGGGACTTTTCCGCAGGAGATCGGGACCATGACGAGAAGACCGGAGGACTTGGATCGTCGGTATATCTCTAACCCATCTTCTAGTTAGCTTAGACTTGTTAATGGTTACGATCCGGGTGTTTAGTGCGCGGTGGTGCCGGTTTGCTAAGTCCGCAAAATTAAAGTTTTTCACCGCTTCCGCATTCCGGCGTCGGATTGACGGCCGGGGCGCCGCCGTGCACTTACACTGGTATTAGAGCCTCCCCATTAACTTAGTCTAGCTTTGTGTAATGTGTTTTTCAGTTCCGATCGATCGAAATGTCCAAAAACCCGTATTTGCTCACGACAGTTTTCTGTTGAAATTTTTTTGGTTCCCAAAAATTTTTCAGGTTGTATAAAAGTACTGTACAGGATGACGTAAGACTTCTGGGAAAATTCGAGCCGTTGACTTTTCAGTCAGAGCGCGGAACCGCGGCCAATACCCACCTGGGGCCGCGGTTCCGCCGCAGAATGAAAGGTTCAATGGGTCGGATTTTTCCAGTGGGCCTCTGGGCTTATTTTAGGGGTTTTGGAACATTAATTTTGGGCCCATAATTTCTTTAACTGCTACAGTATTATTTTGGGGCCCACTTGTTAAATTTTGATCGGTCGGATATTTTAAACACATTTTTCACAGTATTTACTTTATATCTGCGACCGTGAATGTCACTTGATCGGTAAATCCGGTCTAACTGCTATAGCCCGGTAAGACGGATTTGCGAACGTGACTTTCACGTTGATGTTTTGTTTTTGCTGTGATGTTGCGGATCGGTCGTAGGGATAGCCTGGATGCAATGCTAGTACTGTTGTGGTGGTATTATGTACATTTGATATTGCGGGGCGAGCGTCCGACATGTGGACTGCCGTCACTGCCTGTTTGTATTATTATTTTGGGGCTCGACCTGGTTGCGGTCGATGTACCCGGTGTATGTATATTTTACTTTCTGTACTAGGATTGCCCCGCGGAGGGGTGCACGGATAGCCGGGTTCTGGAGGGCAACAAGCCCGCATCTTATGGCATTGAGACGGAGGGGGCTTCACTCTAGGATTGGCGGGCTATTCGCCGCACTCGTAGGGGGTACAGGTTGACCCAGGAGGGATGCCCAAGTTACCGGATTCCTTGAAGTGCTGGGTGGTCCATTCACGTTGCTGAAGGGGGCTGTCTCGCTTCAGGTTTTGGCGGGTAACTTGCCGCGCCCGTAGGGGTCTAGGATTTCATTGCACAGGCTATCCACACGACCAGGGGAACGTCGGGTTTCAGTAGTGGCTCTGTGAAACCCGGGGATCCCAGATATCTGTATTGTTCTGTGATGCTGTTCATTCTCTGTGATGTTGCATTTTATTCACGCCTTGAGCGAATATAATATATTGGTATATATATTAGTAGATGTTGTATATGTTTTGCATCCGCGCTAGTCCAGTCCCCGCTCTGTCGTTAGTTAGCTAACCTAACGGGTAATGACGGGACCCAGTGGCGAATGCGGATGGCATATACGTACATCAGTATATTTTCGTTCTTTTTGGTGTGATCAATTGATGGGACTGCATTGATTCGGATCAATGCAAGTTAAAAACAAACCTAATCTGATGTTATTGGAACACTTTTTCAAAAAGCTGTTATTGCAAGGACGTTCACTTTTGTTTTGCATCGCGGTATTCATTTAGAATATCCTGCTCCTCAGTCGACGAGGCAAGGGCCGAGATCCCTTCACCGGGAGTGACCCCTTGGACAAAAAGTTTGCGTCAGGGCATTAACTTCACTATAGCCGATTACTTTTGCTTTGCACCGTGGTATTCATTTGGAATATCCTGCACCCCATTCTACGGGGAAAGAGCCGAGATCCCTTCACCGGGAGTGACCTCTTTAGTAAAGGTTTTCGTCACTATATTTTCTAAAAAGCTATCCGTTCCTTCAACGATATCAAGTTCATTACGTTAAAGGTTTTCGCCAGAAACCATTCGTAGCCCTCCGTCGTTTCATATGGGTAGTCAATAGTATTCAAGCTGTGTATGTTGGCCAAAGTCAAGGCACAGTGTTTGGTAGCTGTTGGTTATTCATATGCAGCATAGATAGATGCGTTGGTTTGGGACAGTCGTGCTGCCATTTTGGCCAAAGTCAAGGGTATGTATAGGTGGATTCAAATTAACCTGGAGAATGACGGGCAGAACTTGACATGTGACTTATGATATGTTGGCCAAAGTCAAGGTCATAAGAGCATGGGGCAGAAATCACATCGGGAGTTTCAAAAGAACTGAAACTTGCCAGATATGCGCATACCTTCTGGAGTGTGATAGCGTGAGCGGATTCCGTCACGTTATCATGCAATGATAGTTGGATCCCGATTCCCACTGATGAGTTAGTTTACTCCTCGGGTAACCCCGACTAATTCTTCTTTCAGGTTTGGAGGAGAATTTGAGGTACAGTGGGAGGTTTCCAGATTAGATAAATTGGTAACCATTCTGATCTAGGTTAGAGTGCACGCTGAGTGTTTCTTTTCTCTCTCTCTCTTTGGCAGCGACTATTGACCCGACCCTAAGACTTTGACTCAGTGACCAAGTTGACCGAACCTTCTTAAACACCGGCTTTTGGATTGTCAGAGTTGCAAACCTCATTGCCACTCCTACTTTTACCCTTTTCTCCAGGACACCCCGTATTACTACGAACGTCCACTTCCATTGGACAAAACCATCGTATGGTTAGATACGAACTCGAAAGAATTTATTCGAGGATGGTTTCCGGTTCTGGAGAAAACGGATGGGATTATTCAGTTGTCTTTTCCTTTTACCCTCTCTCAGGTTACGAGCACTCCTTGGTTTAGGGGTAGTACACCTATTACGCAAATTGGATTGTCTTCTTCCAAACCTTAGGCTGGTGCCGACCGGTAGGGAATGAAGAAAACCAATTAGCCTAACGATGGTGTGCAGAAGGTATTAAGTTAAGACAAAGCAAGGGATTAGTAAGAGGGCAAAGTAAATTGCAACAGATATTCACGACCAAACCAGGTATTTCTTCGCCAATCCTAAAATCACCTTTGTATTTCTCCAGGACACTCCGTATCACTACGAAGATCCACAGTTTATTGGATACTCCATCGTATGGTTATATACGAACTCGAATGGAACTTGTTCCACTTCGGGGATGGATTCTGGTTCAGGAGAAATAGGAATAAGGTTTATTCAGTTGTCTTTTATCTTCACCCTCTCTCATTGCGAGTGTTCCTAGGATTGGGACAGTACACCCATTATGCTTATTGGATAGTCTTCTTCCAAACCATAGGCTGGTGCCGAACGGTAGGGAATGAAGAAAACCATTTGGCCTAAAGGGGTGTACAGAAGGTAAAGACTAAAGACATATGAAGGGATTTGGAGAGGTGGCAAAGAACTATACGGTTACAGTCGTGAATCTGGAAGAGGCATTACTAGGAATACCAGGATACCCCATCGAAACATTTCAATGTTTCAGTTTCACTGTGTACTGTTAATAGAAAACTGATTTCCCGATTAGATACTTACTCCAGGGTATGTATTTACCAGATACGATTCTCACATCTGTATGGTTTTACAGATGATGAGTGGGAGTAAGTTATTGGGAATTGGGTGATTATCCTCATTATATCGGGATTCGTTGTAATCGGTGATATTTGAGGAAATCACCTGGGCTGTTTGCCGGTTGGCAAATATTTGGTTTTGAATATCCGCAGTTATGCACCAATTTCAAATTGATATATCTGTACGTCTATTTTCATAGAGTGAGATGTACCTTTTTGAAATTATGTCTACGACATTTACCTATATAAGTGGATGGTTAGGTAAGGAGCATTAAACAGCGGTGTAATTCTTCTTAACCATAAGTACAGTTTTCAACCTACGACACACAGTGAATGAGTTATCAGACTCAAGGGACTTGTACAGAGTATTGTATGATGTCCAGGGTCCATCAGGACAGAGGGGTTGGTCCTCGTACTATATTCGGTTTACTTATGACTTCTCTAGTTTTTAGACAAGTGTTTCGTGGAAACACAGGGTCCGAATTTGGAGAAGTTATAGGTATTTGAATAGAGTAGAGAACCAGGTATAGCAAGTATCGGGATTCTTCAAAGAGATCGAAGATGTAGATACTTATGTATGGTATTCAGTTGATAGTAATGATAAAGAGATCTTGCTTCTCTTTCAGGTTACTCATAATTGGAAGTATTCCTAAGTTGAGTAACGCTGATCGGCCTCCTTCCATTTAGTTGACATGCGCTGGGGACAGCTGCATGATTTGAATCTGGTTCAATTAAATCAGTGCCTCTGGTTCTATATTGGATATAGAACAGTTCATATCTTAACGATGTTAAGGTACGGGGAGTTGTCCGGTTTATGCTTAAAACCAGACACTGGACAACTCAAGGCACGTTTCTGTAATGGCTGTTTGTGGGTTGACCCAGGCCATGACGCGGGTTGATTTTCTACCATCTGGATGAACAATAGCGATATTGTTCTAGACTCGCCACAGTTTTATTAAAAATGGATTTTTTCAGAAAAACAGTAGTGGGAGTATGGTAGAACTGGAAGTGATTCCAGAACCACAAACGATTACTGAAGATTTGATAAGGAACCTAAAGATTCAATCTGAATTGACATTCCATTGGCCACTCCGCAGATAAGGTGGGTAACTTCAGGCACCCGAGAGGCACTACGGTAGCCTCAAGGACGGTGACAGGGAAGTTCTTGTTTACCCACAATTGCCATTGCTGTTGTTCCAGGGTGCGAGACCCGGCGAGAGGATGAGTATAGCGCCGTTCTAAACTAGTTTTAGAAGTGTACGTGTATATGACTCTGCCAGAGGGTTGTCGTAGTCAGTGGGAGCAGCGGAAGCATTGGTGGACAGGTAGCTTATGTCTATTTATAGACTAAAGCAGATACAGCGGAGAAAGATCATCTATTTCTGACATGACAGTCATAGGTTTGACTTCATCAGAATAGGGGATGGATCTGTTGAGAAGGTAGTAGGGTGTGATATCCTGGTATTTGGATGATATACACAGAGTAGGAAAAGAAACTCCTACACTACGATCGGTTATACTTTGGTCGTCACACAGTTGTTTCTCCACAAAGGAAATGGATTTTATATCAGACATACTGGTTACTAGATCTATGGTCTTAGATCTAGATTTGGGTGGTTTCCCAATCAGGGTACTTGACAGCATTCTAAGAGTATTTAGGATGGACGACTCCTGGCACGGTAGTGTACCTGCAGGTAATGGAGTCACCCTCTCCAAAGGTGTCTTACAGACTAAAGGGGAGAGGGACGGGCATGATTGGCAGATCACTTGCTCAGGCAATTGAGTCAATCGTGAGATGTCAAGTACCACACCAGATGTTGTTCTTGCACTAGATGAAATAAGTTGACATTAATCCAATCCTGGAGAAACAGTCGGAAGCAGTTTTAGAACATAAGTGGATGTTCTAGGGAGATGATAACGACAGCCTCATTCAGGAGACAGTTATCATTCCAGGTTTCCAAGGTGACATGGACGACAAGGAGGTTGTCAGAGTTATAGTTTTTCCTTCTGATGAGGGGCAGTATTTTGGACAGGTGGTCCAAGGCAATACTGAGGGAGGCATGGCACGCAGGACACTGATTAAGTTCAGTTGTCAATACAGTCTAAGAAGTTTGGATTTGGAGTTCATTTATGAGCTTGGTCCCATCAGACATCCAGACATATTCTGAGACAGGTATTGCTCTTTTCGGGAGATGGCTTTCTCCGCGAACTTGAGATATAGAAAGACATAGAAAGAAACAACAAAGCGGATCCACTCACTAAGGCTATTCCTCGAACGCAATAGTTTCGCAAACGAGCTTTGTGAGACTGACTAGTAGAGGAGTTGGGTGTTCGGTATCATACGGGCTGTGAGTATGCGACATCGCAATAATTAGCCTTGAGTGCAAGTGGGAGATTGTTGGAGATAGTGCCCTCAGAGTCAATTATTAGGTCACAGGTACGTGATTGCAATGATTGATGGAGGACATATCCCGGTAGGACAGTCTTACTCGAGATGATAGTATGCTATCTGGTTTACCTTTATCATCGTGTACTGTTTTAGGTGACCTGACACGTCGCTATTACACGTTGATAGAGCCCCTAGGATTCTTGCTTGACCACCAGCAGTATGAGGGCGATCATATAAGTGGGAGCTGGGGGTCTATAAGCTTATCCTTAAAAGGTCCCTAGTCGTGAGAGTTTCGAGACAGGGCATCGATACTCCATTAGTAGACTAGTGTATACAGTCGAGACCCCGACGAGGGGCGGTGGCCGGTCTCACAAGCCACTGGTGTCAGTTGGATCACCTAAGATGTATACAGGTGCTCATTGGGTTATGAGTATACCGGACAGGACTCGCCGGGAACATGCTAGTTGGTCATATACCAGACGTCAGATGGCAGTTCCCTGGTGACATGTGTGCAGGTTAGTTCATCGACCTGGGGATCGTCATTTGTCTCGTGTGAGTTCCCACTGTACTTTGATTACTACCCTACCACGGCTCAAAGGAGTCGTGCAAACAGGTTTTAGTTGGGTACAGTCCCGAGCCACATGGAGGCAGTGAGCGTATCTTCAGGGGTTCGTCTCTCCCGGTATTGGGGGTGAGGTCGTGCTGTGTCTAGGAGAGCCATTACACAAAGTCCTTGGCCAAGGCAAGGAGATTTACTGGTAGGTATTCCAGTAGTATCTCAGGGTGTTCTGGGCTACACTCCGACACGACTTGTACCGCTTTTGGGGGTCTGACTTTTACCAACCCCCTAGGCCCGCCATGCGATACTCATAGACGAACGGACCGGACTGTACGGATATTGTCACTGACAGGCTCAGTTGGGTGTCGGGGTGAGCTTCCTCATCGACGTCCCATTTGGTCAGTACCTGGTAGCCCGTCACGTATTGGCTTATACCTCTGACGTGCTAGTGGTTAAATCCACAACTAAGGTGTTGATGAGTCTTTAGAGTCCCCCACATTCAGTTACTCAGCTTTCGGGCGAAAGGTTGTAGAGGCCGTATGGAGATATGGCAAGGTCCGATCAGATACGTGCGGTATTGCACGGATCAGGATCGGACAGTTTGTACTATAGGCCGTATGGTTATATGGCAGGGTTCGATCAGATACGTGCGGTATTGCACGGATCAGGATCGAACGGATATTACTGGCCGGCTTTGGTTTAAGCCGGATCCTAGTATAGTACAGTGTAGACTTTGTCTCATTGCATTTGTATTTCGGTCGAAATACAGATGCGGGTGTGTATGCACAGTATTGGGGTTTTTCCTGTAATTTATTACGGGACCAGTCTTCTGGAGTTGCCAGTTTGCTTTCCGTTTCGGCCGATTTCCTTTGTTCCGTTCATTGGCCGAAGATTGGTGGAGGAGGGCTTATTTGCATTGTTGCAAATAAGCATTTGTGGAGGGGGTCTTTGCATATTATCATGTCATGATACTTGTCCCATCATTTGACTTCATATCTTCATGATGGCTTGACTTTATGTAACCATCATGGTTGTTGATTACTTGTTTTGGAGTGAGGGTTATGGTTGTGATCATTGGATTCTCTCATCATCACTTCTCATCATGGCTTTCCACCCACCCCTTGACCTTGTTCACTCTCTCTCTCCCTTTTCATGATATGGCCGGCCAAGCTTGTTTGGGGGTGCCCATATATTGTTGGTAGTTTTTTGGTTGTTGATTGGATGCACCAAAAATCCCCAAAGCTCCTCCACACACTTCTTGTTTTCATCCCTCCACCATTTGGCAACTCCTTCAACCCCATAGAGACACAATCCTCTACTACACTTTCTACAGCAAACCTTGGGCACGTCGAGTAGCCGGCTTCGTGCCCGAGTTGCCTCGGCATTGAGGTGGGAGCCCGTAAACAAAGAAGGCGATGTGGTGCACTTCCGACGAGGAGGAGACGGGACTTTTCCGCAGGAGATCGGGACCATGACGAGAAGACCGGAGGACTTGGATCGTCGGTATATCTCTAACCCATCTTCTAGTTATCTTAGACTTGTTAATGGTTACGATCCGGGTGTTTAGTGCGCGGTGGTGCCGGTTTGCTAAGTCCGCAAAATTAAAGTTTTTCACCGCTTCCGCATTCCGGCGTCGGATTGACGGCCGGGGCGCCGCCGTGCACTTACAGACTTGAGGTCCATAACATTCGTGAAACTACTGATAACTCTTACCAGTATATCACTACAACCCTGGCCAGGGATTTCCTGTTATGGCCAGTCGAGCATAGCGCAACATCAACCCCCAATACCGGGAGAGACGAATCCCCTCCTATCGCTCATTGCCTCCATGTGAATCGGGACTGTACCCAATAACCACCTGTTTGCATAACTCAGTAGAGCCGTGGTAGGGTGGAAATCAAAGCACAGTGGGAGACACACAAGACTCTATGACGATCTCGGGTCAACAGACTAAGCTGTACCAGTGTCACCAGAGAACTGCCATCTGACGTGAGGTATAATACCATCTGGGAGTTCTCGGCGAGTCCGTTCAGTGTACCCAGTCTTCACTGAGCACCCGCATACCATCTTCGATGTCAAACACCAATGGATATGGGATCATCCATCGCCCATCACATGGGTCGAGAAGATATGCGCTAGTCAACTCTGGAATATCGATGCCCCGTCTCGATATTCCCTCGACTAGGAACATTTCAAGGATGTACTCATGGACTACCCAGGCCCCACTAGTATGATCTTCATCATAGTCCTGGAAGTCGAGTACACATCCTAAGGGCTTTATCAACATGTAACAGAGAGATAGAAAGTATACACGTTAAGATAAAGAGCAACTAGATAGCGTACTATCATGTCGAGCAAGAAAGTCCTACCTATATATGTCCCAGCATCCACTACAATATACATCCAATGTACAGTAATGGCCTCTAGGGCATACATATAACTAACAATCTCCCACTTGCACTAGGGCCATCTGTAGCAGTGGTTGCAGCATCGCATACTCAACCATCCGCCAAAAGTCTCTCTTTGGGAAAAGGCCTTCGTGAGTGGATCCGCCGTGTTGTCCTCTGAGTCTACTCTCCTAACCTCGATCACCCTGGAGATCAGCTATCTCCATGATCAGGTGATGCTGCCTCAGAATATGTTTGGGTCACTGATGGGACCAGGGTTCCAGGGTAAAAGCCACTGTTCCATTGTCACACAATGGTAGGAACCTAGTTCATCCTATGAACCAATATACACCCAAACTGCCTCTTTGGTAGTATCTTTAATAGCGATGTTACCAGCCTTTATCTTCTAGTTTGCCACGGTATCTAGCTTGGAACTCTTCCAACATACCGTCCCTTTACTGAGGGTAAAGACAATGCCTGTGACTGACATTCAGTCGTCTTTATCACCCTGGAACTCTTCCAGTGATTCTCCACAGGATCGATTGATACCATCTCACTACAACTAGTGAGTATCCTAACATCCAATTAGATCTATCTCATAGATCCAATGCTTAGGATTTAGTAGGTATCATTTTGATCCTATATGGAAAATCTTTGTGATAAGCGGAGATTGATCGAGCGTAGCATAGGAAACTCCTTCCCTAACAAGAGTATGTCATCCACGTACTCTACGAGGATCATCACCATACTCCCTACTACCTTTTTGTTTATACAAGGTTCATCTACCATTTTGATGATGTCAACTTCTTTGACTAATCCATCAAAACAGATGTTCCAACTTCGCGATGCCTGCTTTATCCTATAAAGCATCTTGCATACGTTTCCGCTGCTCCCACTGTCTACGAGGCCCTCTGGCTGTGTACTTATAGACGTTCTCTTGTAAATCATTATTTAGAAAAGTTGCCACTGTAAGTGCACGGCGGCGCCCCGGCCGTCAAACCGACGGCCAAACGCGGAAACGATGGTAAACTTTAATTTTGCGGACTTAGCAAACCGGCACCACCGCGCACTAAACCCCGGATCGTGCCATTAACTAGTCTAAGCTAAGTAACAAGATAGGTTAGAGATGTACCGACTGATCCGAGTCCTCCGGTCTTCATCTCCACTCCGATCTCCTCGCGGGATCTCCGGTCGTCTCCTCCTCGTCGGAAAGGGCACCACGAAGCCGGGTACTTTTACGGGCTCCCACCTCAATACCGAGGCAACTCGGGCGCGAAGCTGGCGAATCGACGCGTCCAAGATTTGCTGTAGGAATATAGTGTAGAGTGTATGTCTCATTTTGGGGTTGGTTGCCATAGATGGAGGAATGGTGTATAGAAAATTGGTGCTTTCAATTTTCTAGCAATGGAATGAGATGAAGAATGATATGCACAAAAATGAATCACTCTCATTTTTCTTCCTCTCTTCTCTTTTCTTCTTCTCTCTTTTCTTCTTCTCTCTTTTCTCAAAATCAAAAACCCTCATCACAAAATGGTGGAAGAAGGAATTATGAAGCATGAAGGGAGGTGATGGTAGTAAAAAGGAGGAGGGTGACCATAACCATAAACATAATCATCACCAAACTTTCCATCAATCCTAATCCTTTCTTATCACAATAAAGCATGAAAAGCAAAGATGCTTATCATATCACACCTTATGCAATAAAACCCCCCACCATGTGTTATTTGCAAACCTGCAAATAACACCCTCCATCGGAAAAGTCCGGCCGGGAAAGAACAAAGAAAAACCGGCCGGAACGGAATGCAAACTGGCAACTCCAGAAAACTGGTCCCGTAATAAATTACAGGAAAAACCCCGATACTGTGCATACACACCCGCATCTGTATTCCGTCCGGATACAAATGCAAAGTGACAAAATCTACACTGTACTAAACTAGGATCCGGCTTAAACAAAGCCGGCTAGTAATATCCGTCCGATCCTGATCCGTGCAATACCGCACGTATCTGATCGAACCCTGCCATATTCCTATACGGCTACTAGTACAAACTGTCCGATCCTGATCGGTGCAATACCGCACGTATCTGATCGGACCCTGCCATATCTCCATACGGCCTCTACAGCGTTTCGCCCGAAAGCTTGAGTAACTGAAAGTGTGGTGGACTCTAAAGACTCGTCAATACTATGGCTGTGGATTTAACCACTGGCACGTCAGAGGTATAAGCCAATACGTAACGGGCCACCAGCTATTGACTAAAAGGGACGTCGATGAGCGAACTCATCCTGACACCCTACTGAGCCTGTCAGTGACAATATCCGTACAGTCCGGTCCGTTCGTCTATGAGCATCGCATGTCGGGCCTAGGGGGTGGGTAAAAGTCAGACCCCCAAAAGCGGTACAAGTCGTGTCGGAGTGTAGCCCAGAACACCCTGAGATACTACTGGAATACCTACCAGTAAATCTCCTGCCTTGGCCAAGGACTTCGTGTAATGGCTCTCCTAGACACAGCGCAACCTCACCCCCAATACCGGGAGAGACGAACCCCCGAAGATCCGCTCACTGTCTCCATGTGGCTCGGGACTGTACCCAACTAAAACCTGTTTGCACGACTCCTTTGAGCCGTGGTAGGGTAGTAATCAAAGCACAGTGGGAACTCACACGAGACAAATGACGATCCCCAGGTCGATGAACTATCCTGTACACATGTCACCTGGGAACTGCTATCTGACGTCAGGTATAAGACCAACTAGCATGTTCCCGGCGAATCCTGTCCGGTGTACTCATAACCCAATGAGCACCTATATACATCTTAGGTGAACCAACTGACACCAGTGGCCTGTGAGACCGGTCACCGCCCCTCGTCGGGGTCTCGACTGTATACACTAGTCTACTCTGGAGAATCGATGCCCTGTCTCGAAACTCCCACGACTAGGGACCTTTTAAGGATGTGCTTGTAGACTCCAGCTCTCACTTATATGATCGCCCTCATACTGCTGTCAGTCAAGCAAGAATCCTAGGGGCTCTATCAACGTGCAATAGCGACCTGTCAGGTCACCTAAAGCAGTACACGATGATAAAGGTAAACCAGATAGCAAACTATCATCTCGAGTAAGACTGTCGTACCGGGATAGGTCCTCCCTCAATCATTGCAATCACGTGCCTGTGATCCAATAATTGACTCTGAGGGCACTATCTCCAACAATCTCCCACTTGCACTCAAGGCTAATTATTGCGATGTCGCATACTCACAGCCCGTGTGATACCGAACACCCAACTCCTCTACTAGTCAGTCTCACAAAGCATGTTTGCGAAACTCTTGCGTTCGAGGAATAGCCTCAGCGAGTGGATCCGCTCTGATGTTTCTTTCTATGTCTCTCTATATCTCAAGTTCGCGGAGAAAGCTATCTCCCGAAATGAGCAATACCTGTCTTAGAATGTCTGGATGTCTGATGGGACCGAGCTCATAAATGAACTCCAAATCCAAAATTCTTAGACTGTATCGACAACTGAACTTAATCAGTATCCTGCGCCATGCCTCCCTCAGTATTACCTTGGATCACCTGTCCAAAATACTGCCCCTCGTCGGGGGGAAAACTATAACTCTGACAACCTCCTTGTCGTCCATGTCACCTTGGAAGCCTGGAATGATAACAGTTTCCTGAATGAGGCTGTCGTTACCATATCCCTAGAACATCCACTTATGTTCTAAAACTGCTTCCGACTGTTTCTCCAGGATTGGATCAAAGTCAACTTATTGCATCTAGTGCAAGAACAACATCTGGTGTGGTACTTGACATCTCATGATTGACTCAATTGCCTAAGCAAGTGATCTGCCAATCATGCGCATCCCTCTCTACTTTAGTCTATAAGACACCTTTAGAGAGGGTAACTCCATCACCTGCAGGTACACCACCGTGCCAGGAGTCGTCCATTCTAAATACTCTTAGAATGCTGTCAAGGTACCCTGATTGGGAAACCACCCAAATCTAGATCTAAAAACCATAGATCTAGTAACCAGTATGTCTGATATAATGTCCAAGTCCTTTGTGGAGAAAACACTGTGTGACGACCAAAGTATAACCGATCGTAGTATAGGAGTTTCCTTTCCCACTCTGTGTATGTCATCCAAAACCCAGATATCACACCCTACTACCTTCTCAACAGATCCGTCCCCTATTCTGATGACGTCAAACCCATGACTGTCACATCAGAAATAGATGATCTATCTCCGCTATATCTGCTTTAGTCTATAAATAGACATGAGCCTGATGTCCACCAATGCTTCCGCTGCTCCTACTGACTACGACAACCCTCTGGCAGAGTCATATAGACGTGCACTTCTAAAGCTAGTTTAGAACGACGCTATACTCATCCTCCTGCCGGGTCTTGCAGCCTGGAACAACAACAATGGCAAGTGTGGGTAAACAAGAACTTCCCTGTCACCGTCCTTGAGGCTACCGGAGTACCTCTCGGGTGCCTGAAGTTACCCACCTTATCTGCGGAGTGGCCAATGGAATGTCAAATCAGATTGAATCTTTAGGTTCCTTATCAAATCTTCAGTAATCGTTTGTGGCTCTGGAATCACTTCCAGTTCTACCATACTCCCACTACTGTTTTTGAAAAAATCCATTTTTATTAAAACTGTGGCGAGTCAAGAACAATATCACTATTGATCTTTCTTATGGTAGAATGTCAACCCTCGTCATAGCCTGGGTCAACCCACAAACAGCCATTACAGAAACGTGCCTTGAGTTATCCAGAGTCTGGTTTTAATCATAAGCCGGACAACTCCCCGTACCTTAACAATGTTAAGATATGAACTGTACTATATCCAATATAGAACCAGAGGCACTGATTTAATTGAACCAGATTCAAATCATGCAGCTTTCTCCAGTGCATGTCAACTAAATGGAGAGAGGCCGATCAGCGTTACTCAACTTAGGAATGCTTCCAATTATGAGTAACCTGAAAGAGAAGCAATTTCTCTTTATTATTACTATCAACTGAATACCATACACAAGTATCTACATCTTCGATCACTTTGAAGAATCCCGATACTTGCAACACCTGGTTCTCTACTCTATTCAAATACCTATAACTCCTCAAAACTTAGACCCTGTGTTTCTACGAAACGCATGTCAAAGAACTAGAGAAGTTAAAAGTAAACCGAATATAGTACGAGAACCAACCCCTCCGTCCTAATAGACACTGGACAACATACAATACTCTGTATAAGTCCGCTGAGTCTAACAACTTTCACTGTGTGTCGTAGGTTGAAAGCTGTACTTATGGTTAAGAAGAATTACACCGCTGTTTAATGCTCCTTACCTAACCATCCACTGATATAGGTAAATGTCATCGACATAATATCAAAAGGTATATCTCACTCTATGAAAATAGACGTACAGATATATCAATTTGAAATTGGTGCACAACAGCGGATATTCAAAACCAAACATTTGCCGACCGGCAAGCAGCCCAGGTGATCTCCTCAAATATCACCGATTACAACGAATCCCGATATAATGAGGATGATCACCCAATTCCCAATAACTTACTCCCACTCATCATTTGTAAAACCATACAGATGTGAGAATCATACCTGGCAAATACATACCCTGGAGTAAGTGTCAAATCGGGAAATCAGTTTTCTTTTAACAGCACACAGTTGAATTGAAACATTGAAATGTTTCGATGGGGTATCCTGGTATTCCTAGTAATGCCTCTACCATTATCCAGATTCACAACTATAACCGTATAATTCTTTGCCACTTCTCCAAATCCCTTTATATGTCTTTAGTCATTACCTTCTGCACGCCCCTTTAGGCCAAATGGTTTTCTTCCTTCCCTACCGTTCGGCACCAGCCTATGGTTTGGAAGAAGACTATCCAATAAGCATAATGGGTGTACTGTCCTAGTCCTAGGAGCACTCGCAATGCGAGAGAAGGTGAAGATAAAAGACAACCGAATAAACCTTATTCTTATTTCTCCTGAACCAGGATCCATCCCCGAACTGGAACAAGTTCCTTTCGAGTTCGTATATAACCATACGATGGAGTATCCAATAAACTGTGGATCTTCGTAGTGATACGGAGTGTCCTGGAGAAATACAAAGGTGATTTAGGATTGGCGAAGTAATACTTGGTTTTGGTCGTGAATATCAGTCGCAATTTACTTTGCCCTCTTACTAATCCCTTGCTTTGTCTTAATCTTAATACCTTCTGCACACCATCGTTATGCTAATTGGTTTTCTTCATTCCCCACTGTTCGGCACCAGCCTAAAGTTTGGAAGAAGACTATCCAATTTGCGTAATAGGTGTACTATCTCCTAAACTAAGGAGTACTCGTAACTTGAGAGAAGGAAAAAAGGAAAAGACAACTGAATAATCCTATCCGTTTTCTCCAGAACCGAAAACCATCCTCGAATTCCTTCGAGTTCGTATCTAACCATACGATGGCTTTGTCCAATGGAAGTGGACGTTCGCAGTAATACGGGGTGTCCTGGAGAAGAGGGTAAAAGTAGGAGTGGCAATGAGGTCTGCAACTCTGATAATCCAAAAGCCAGTGTTAAGAAGGTTCGGTCAACTTGGTCACTGAGTCATAGTCTTAGGGTCGGGTCAATGGTCGCTGCCAAAGAGAGAGAGAAAAGAAATACTCAGCGTGCACTCTAACCTAGATTAGAATGGTTATCCCTTTATCTAATCTGGAAACCTCCCACTGTACCTCAAACTCTCCTCCAAACCTGAAAGAAGAATTAGTCGGGGTCATCCGAGGAGTAAACCAACTCATCAGTGGGAATCGGGATCCAACTCTCATCGCATGATAACGTGACGGAATCCGCTCACGGTATCACACTCCAGAAGGTATGCGCATATCTGGCAAGTTTCAGTTCTTTTGAAAACCCCGATGTGATTTTTACCCCATGCTCTTATGACCTTGACTTTGGCCAACAAATCATAAGTCACATGTCAAGTTCTGCCCGTCATTCTCCAGGTTAATTTGAGCCCACCCGTACAAACCCTTGACTTTGGCCAACAAGGCTATACGACTGCCCCAAACCAACGCATCTATCTATGCTGCATATGAATAACCAACAGCTACCAAACACTGTGCCTTGACTTTGGCCAACAAACACAGCTTGAATACTATTAACTACCCATATGAAACGACGGAGGGCTACGAATGGTTTCTGGCGAAAACCTTTAACGTAATGAACTTGATATCGTTGAAGGAACGGATAGCTTTTTAGAAAATATAGTGACGAAAACCTTTACTAAAGAGGTCACTCCCGGTGAAGGGATCTCGGCTCTTTCCCCGTAGAATGGGGTGCTGGATATTCATAACCGAATATCACTGTGCAAAGCAAAAGTAATCGGCTATAGTGAAGTTAATGCCCTGACGCAAACTTCTGTCCAAGGGGTCACTCCCGGTGAAGGGATCTCGGCCCTTGCCTCGTCGACTGAGGAGCAGGATATTCCAAATGAATACCACGATGCAAAACAAAAGTGAACGTCCTTGCAATAACAGCTTTTTGAAAAAGTGTTCCAACAACAACAGATTAGGTTTGTTTAACTTGCATTGATCCGAATCAACGCAGTCCCATCAATTGATCACACCACAAAGAACGAAAATATACTGACGTACGTATATGCCATCTGCATTCGCCTCTGGGTCCCGTCATCACCCGTTAGGTTAGCTAACTAACGGCAGAGCGGGGACTGGACTAGCGCGGATGAAAAACATATACAACATCTACTAATATATATACCAATATATAGTATTTCGCTCAAGGCGTGAATAAAATGCAACATCACAGAAATGTACAGCATCACAGAACAATACAGATATCTGGGATCCCCGGGTTTCACAGAGCCACTGCTGAAACCCGACGTTCCCCTGGTCGTGTGGATAGCCTGTGCAATGAAATCCTAGACCCCTACGGGCGCGGCAAGTCACCCGCCAAAACCTGAAGCGAGGCAGCCCCCTTCAGTACCGTGAATGGACCACCCAGCACTTCACGGAATCCGGTAACTTGGGCACCCCTCCTGGGTCAACCTGTACCCCCTACGAGTGCGGTGAATAGCCCGCCAATTCCAGACTGAAGCCCCTCCGTCTCAATGCCCTGAGATGCGGGCCCGTTGCCCTCTAGAACCCGGCTATCCGTGCATCCCTCCGCGGGGTAACCCTAGTACAGAAAGTAAAATATACATACACCGGGTACATCGACCGCAACCAGGTCGTGCCCCAAAAGAATAATACAATCAGGCGGTGACGGCAGTCCACATGTCGGACGCTCGTCCCGCAATATCAAATGTACATAATACAACAACAACTGTACTAGTATTGCAACCAGGCTATCCCCACCGACCGATCCGCAACATCACAGCAAATACATAGAACATCAACGTGAAAGTCACGTTCGCAAATCCGTCTAACTGGGCTATAGCAGTTAGACAGGATTTACCGATCGAGTGACATTCACGGTCGCAGATATAATGTAAATACTGTGAAAAAATGTGTTTAAAATATCCGATCGATCAAAAATTAACAAGTGGGCCCTCCAATCAAAACTGTAGCACTCACAGAAATCCTGGGCCCAATTTTAATATTCCAAAACCCATATTTTAAGCCCAGAAGGCCTCTGTAAAAAATTGATGAAGTGATCTCCACAGTGTGCGGCGGAAGGGCCGCGGGAAGGGGGTTTTCGCGGCGGTTCCGCGCTCCCACTGTGGAGTTACTTCGTCGAATTTTTACAGAGCTCTTAGATTGTCCAGTACATCAATATTTTACAACCTGAAAAATTTTTCGAGACCAAAAATTTTCAACAGAAACTGATGCGAACTAAAATGCAGTTTTGGAACATTCGATCGATCGAAACAGAAAAACACATTACAGCAAGCTAGACTATGTTAATGGCGAGGCTCTGATACCACCGTAAGTGCACGGCGGCGCCCCGGCCGTCAAACCGACGGCCAAACGCGGAAACGATGGTAAACTTTAATTTTGCGGACTTAGCAAACCGGCACCACCGCGCACTAAACCCCGGATCGTGCCATTAACTAGTCTAAGCTAAGTAACAAAATAGGTTAGAGATGTACCGACTGATTCGAGTCCTCCGGTCTTCATCTCCACTCCGATCTCCTCGCGGGATCTCCGGTCGTCTCCTCCTCGTCGGAAAGGGCACCACGAAGCCGGGTACTTTTACGGGCTCCCACCTCAATACCGAGGCAACTCGGGCGCGAAGCTGGCGAATCGACGCGTCCAAGATTTGCTGTAGGAATATAGTGTAGAGTGTATGTCTCACTTTGGGGTTGGTTGCCATAGATGGAGGAATGGTGTATAGAAAATTGGTGCTTTCAATTTTCTAGCAATGGAATGAGATGAAGAATGATATGCACAAAAATGAATCACTCTCATTTTTCTTCCTCTCTTCTCTTTTCTTCTTCTCTCTTTTCTTCTTCTCTCTTTTCTCAAAATCAAAAACCCTCATCACAAAATGGTGGAAGAAGGAATTATGAAGCATGAAGGGAGGTGATGGTAGTAAAAAGGAGGAGGGTGACCATAACCATAAACATAATCATCACCAAACTTTCCATCAATCCTAATCCTTTCTTATCACAATAAAGCATGAAAAGCAAAGATGCTTATCATATCACACCTTATGCAATAAAACCCCCCACCATGTGTTATTTGCAAACCTGCAAATAACACCCTCCATCGGAAAAGTCCGGCCGGGAAAGAACAAAGAAAAACAGGCCGGAACGGAATGCAAACTGGCAACTCCAGAAAACTGGTCCCGTAATAAATTACAGGAAAAACCCCGATACTGTGCATACACACCCGCATCTGTATTCCGTCCGGATACAAATGCAAAGAGACAAAATCTACACTGTACTAAACTAGGATCCGGCTTAAACAAAGCCGGCTAGTAATATCCGTCCGATCCTGATCCGTGCAATACCGCACGTATCTGATCGAACCCTGCCATATTCCTATACGGCTACTAGTACAAACTGTCCGATCCTGATCGGTGCAATACCGCACGTATCTGATCGGACCCTGCCATATCTCCATACGGCCTCTACAGCGTTTCGCCCGAAAGCTTGAGTAACTGAAAGTGTGGTGGACTCTAAAGACTCGTCAATACTATGGCTGTGGATTTAACCACTGGCACGTCAGAGGTATAAGCCAATACGTAACGGGCCACCAGCTATTGACTAAAAGGGACGTCGATGAGCGAACTCATCCTGACACCCTACTGAGCCTGTCAGTGACAATATCCGTACAGTCCGGTCCGTTCGTCTATGAGCATCGCATGTCGGGCCTAGGGGGTGGGTAAAAGTCAGACCCCCAAAAGCGGTACAAGTCGTGTCAGAGTGTAGCCCAGAACACCCTGAGATACTACTGGAATACCTACCAGTAAATCTCCTGCCTTGGCCAAGGACTTCGTGTAATGGCTCTCCTAGACACAGCGCGACCTCACCCCCAATACCGGGAGAGACGAACCCCCGAAGATCCGCTCACTGTCTCCATGTGGCTCGGGACTGTACCCAACTAAAACCTGTTTGCACGACTCCTTTGAGCCGTGGTAGGGTAGTAATCAAAGCACAGTGGGAACTCACACGAGACAAATGACGATCCCCAGGTCGATGAACTATCCTGTACACATGTCACCTGGGAACTGCTATCTGACGTCAGGTATAAGACCAACTAGCATGTTCCCGGCGAGTCCTGTCCGGTGTACTCATAACCCAATGAGCACCTATATACATCTTAGGTGAACCAACTGACACCAGTGGCCTGTGAGACCGGTCACCGCCCCTCGTCGGGGTCTCGACTGTATACACTAGTCTACTCTGGAGAATCGATGCCCTGTCTCGAAACTCCCACGACTAGGGACCTTTTAAGGATGTGCTTATAGACTCCAGCTCTCACTTATATGATCGCCCTCATACTGCTGTCAGTCAAGCAAGAATCCTAGGGGCTCTATCAACGTGCAATAGCGACCTGTCAGGTCACCTAAAGCAGTACACGATGATAAAGGTAAACCAGATAGCAAACTATCATCTCGAGTAAGACTGTCGTACCGGGATAGGTCCTCCCTCAATCATTGCAATCACGTGCCTGTGATCCAATAATTGACTCTGAGGGCACTATCTCCAACAGCCATGGCACCCAACCACCAGATATCATAGTCATGGTATGTAGCCGTGGCAAGTAGGATCTGGATGGACTTAAGCATAGTCCCTGGAAAAGGTTTCATCATTATCCGTGCCTGGTCGATGACGAAAACCTTTAACAAGTCTAGCTTTGAAAGTCTCAACTTGTCCATCTACATCAAGTAATCTTATCAAGATATACTTGCTCCTGATGGGGATTTAACCCTTCAGATATCGCAACCAAAGTCCATACTTTGTTGGTGTATATGGATTCCATCTCAGATTGCTAGGCATCCAGCCATTCTTACAGAGTCCCTACTATTGATGGCCTGCTCGAATCTAGTTGGGTCATCATCTCATGATGCAATCCTTGCTCCCACTGTCATCGAGAAACTGAGGTATCTCTCAGGCAGGCGAGGAACCCTACCAGATCGGCGGAGAGGCTGAGGTTCGTCGGGGACTATAGAATCCTTTGGTTCTGTCAAATCATCTGCTGTAGTTTGTATAGCTGGAACCTTTCCAGTTCTACATTACAGACCTTGCCTCGATCTTGTCCGGATTTTGCTTTTGACATAGGCCGGACAATCCCAAATCTTAACTTACTTAAGAGATAGGATCTTCCCACACCATATCTTATATGGAGTGGTAGGCAGTGATTTGATTCGAACCCTATTCAATAGGTATGCAGCTTCTCAAGCGCATAACTCCCAAAAAGGAAACAGGTAACTCAGTAGTACTCATCATAGAGCACACCTTATCATATAGGGTGTGATTGCTCCGCCCCGATACACCAATGTGCTATGGTTATTTGGAGGAGTAATGCTGAGAGAGAATCTAATTCTCCTTTAGAATAATCCAGGAATTCCATGCACAAGTATTCTCCTCCTTGATCTCATCAAAGGACATAATACTTATACCCGGTTATTGGTTCTCTACTTCTAACTAATATTCTGTGAATACCTCAAAAGGTTCTGACTTATGTTTCAACAGGAACATATGACTGAATCTTGAAAGATTATCAGAGAATATAATGAAGTATAAAGAACCAGTCCTGACATGTGTAGACAGGAGACCTTACATACATCATTATGTATCAGTCCCAAGAGTTTACTAACTCTTCCTCTGTTTCCAATAAACAGAGCTATGGTCATCTTATCTTTGTGACATGACTGGCAAGTTTCACAAGATGTAAATTCAAACTGATTTAAATATGCATCTAAAATGTAACTTCAGCCAGTCGGGTCGCATTGATATGACCTAGTCTACAATGCCTCAAGAATGATTCGTTCATTTCTGAACTTTTCCTCTTGCGTGTGTTCTGTATACTAGGAACTGTAGTTTGATTTAGAACGTCAATGCTTTTAGATAACGTGCCTGAACCGATCAACTTTTGATACAGGAAATGTTCAAAACATTATCCATCAATACAAAATTATATCCTTTCTTTACTAATAAAGAGACTGATATGATTTCGTATATCAGGTTCGGTATCTAATAGCATTTGTTCAGAATCAATGTATTGGTAATACAGGGTGACAGTGACCAACAGACTTGGCTGCAACACTTGCCCCGGTTTCTGTCTCATGAAACTTATCACCCGTTCTCAGTTTTTCTACCTTTTTGTAGCCCTATGTAACAGCTTACATATCTGGGATCCTGATCCGGTATCATATACCCAGGATTCAGAGGATACTGAGAAACAGTTCTTTGTAATGAACATACCCGAAGGAGATGCATCATATGCACTTTCTTCGTTTGGGCGGCATGGGAAATCTGGTATTCCCAAATTTCCTGCTCTGTCTTATAACAATTATAAGTTGGAGCGGGACCAACGTTCCCCAGCTCAGTATAACAAGCGGGTTCGGTCAATACATCCATATTATTATCTTGATTAAGGCGTGATATGGTCTCTACCAGGAGAGAGAGAGAAGAAAACACTCAGCGTGCGCTCTTGCAAGATTAGATTGGTTATGTATTTTATCTAATCAGGATGGCTCCCACTGTTTTTATCAAATCTTCCTTCAAACCCTAAAAGGAAAGACTAGCCGGGATTAATTACACTCTACAAGTTCGCCAATCTTTCAGCCAGGCCAGTGTCGGTACTTTGAGGGAGGTTTCCCGTGCTTTCGCACGGACCTAATTACAGTAAACCTCATTTTCCCAGAGGCGTAACCCCGTTGACACCTTTCTAGACACCTACTTGATCGGCTAATTGTAAAGTGCAAAACTCTCCCAGGAATAACAATTACTCGCAGTGGGTATCGGGATCCAACTATCATATAGAAGGTATGCAATCTCATTGCAAATTTCAACACTTGAAACTCCCGATAAAGGTTTTTACCCCTAGCACCTATGACCTTAACTATGGTCAACAAATCATAAGTACTAGTCAAGTTCTACCCGTCATTTCGTGATTAATTAGACTCACCCACATGACCCTTAACTAAGGTCAACAAAGTCACGCGACTGTCCTAACTAATCGCATCATATGCGGTGTAGGAAGACATCACTTAGCTACCGTACACTGTGCCTTGACTATGGTCAACAAACACAGCACGAATACTAAGTACTCTACTTCCTAAAATGACGGAGGGTTGCGAATGGTTTTTGTGAAAACCTTTAACGCTTTGTGTTGGAGATAGTGCCCTCAGAGTCAATTATTGGATCACAGGCACGTGACTGCAATGATTGAGGGAGGACCTATCCCGGTAGAACAGTCTTACTCGAGATGATAGTATGCTATCTGGTTTACTTTTATCATCGTGTACTGCTTTAGGTGACCTGACAGGTCACTATTGCACGTTGATAGAGCCCCTAGGATTCTTTCTTGGCTGCCAGCAGTATGAGGGCGATCATATACGTGAGAGCTGGCAGTCTATAAGCACATCCTTAAAAGGTCCCTAGTCGTGGGAGTTTCGAGACAGGGTATCGATACTCCAGAGTAGACTAGTGTATACAGTCGAGACCCCGACGAGGGGCGGTGGCCGGTCTCACAAGCCACTGGTGTCAGTTGGTTCACCTAAGATGTATACAGGTGCTCATTGGGTTATGAGTACACCGGACAGGACTCGCCGGGAACCTGCTAGTTGGTCTTATACCTGACGTCAGATAGCAGTTCCCTGGTGACATGTGTACAGGTTAGTTCATCGACCTGAGATCGTCATTTGTCTCGTGTGAGTTCCCACTGTGCTTTGATTACTACCCTACAAAGGCTCAAAGGAGTCGTGCAAACAGGTTTTAGTTGGGTACAGTCCCGAGCCACATGGAGGCAGTGAGCGGATCTTCAGGGGTTCGTCTCTCCCGGTATTAGGGGTGAGGTCGCGCTGTGTCTAGGAGAGCCATTACACGAAGTCCTTGGCCAAGGCAGGAGATTTACTGGTAGGTATTCCAGTAGTATCTCAGGGTGTTCTGGGCTACACTCCGACACGACTTGTACCGCTTTTAGGGGTCTGACTTTTACCAACCCCTTAGGCCCGCCATGCGATGCTCATAGACGAACGGACCGGACTGTACGGATATTGTCACTGACAGGCTCAGTAGGGTGTCAGGATGAGTTCGCTCATCGACGTCCCTTTTAGTCAATAGCTGGTGGCCCGTTACGTATTGGCTTATACCTCTGACGTGCTAGTGGTTAAATTCACAGCCATAGTATTGACGAGTCTTTAGAGTCCACCACTCATTCTGTTACTCAAGCTTTCGGGCGAAACGCTGTAGAGGCCGTATGGAGATATGGCAGGGTTCGATCAGATACGTGCGGTATTGCACGGATCGTGATCGGACGGTTTTTACTAGCCGGCTTTGGCTTAAGCCGGATCTTAGTATTTGATAGTGTAGTTTTGTCTCATTGCATTTGTATCCAGACGAAATACAGATGCGGGTGTGTATGCACAGTATCGGGGTTTTCCTGTAATTTATTACGGGACCAGTTTTCTGGAGTTGCCAGTTTGCATTCCGTTCCGGCCGGTTTTTTTTTGTTCTTTCCCGGCCGGACTTTTCCGATGGAGGGGGTTATTTGCAAGTTTGCAAATAATTTTTTGTGGAGGGTTTATTTGTGAGATGAGAGATTATGATGGCATCTTATCTTTTCCACCATCACTTGCATTAATTGTGATTTGAGAGGGTATGGGTTTGATGTGAATTTGTGATGGGTTTTTTGGTGTGTCCTTATCTTTATTAATTCATTTTCTTACACCCACTTGAATGAGGTATGGCCGGCCACTGTTCCTAAATGGAGGGGTTTAATTTTGGTGGGATTATTTCCTTCTTGTATTTTCGTGGGCCCCCCTCATTTTGAGTGTGCTGGATTTTGTTTGAGGTGATGAGTGATTAATTGCTTCGAAAATGAATGAGCTTAGAATGGGCTCATTTTCTTTTCACAGCAAGTAAGAGAGAGTTTGCTTGATAATATATATATGGTTCTTTAGTGAGTGAGCTGGTTCCAATTTTTCATTCTTCCAGTGAGCAAAAAGACATTGGCCGAGCTCATTTTTTTCAAGCATGCTCCATTATTCCCTCAAGCATCCATGAATATCATTGTGCAAAATTCCTCCATAAATGGCAACCTCGTAAACCCAAAGAGACATGGCTACTACACTATCCTACAGCAAATCTTGGACGCGTCGGCCAGCCAACTTCGTGCCCGAGTTGCCTCGGTATTGAGGTGGGAGCCCGTAAAAGATACAGGCGATGTGGTGCCCTTCCGGCGAGGAGGCGACGACCGGAGTTTCCGCAGGAGATCGGGATGACGAGGAGAAGACCGGAGGACTCGGATCATTCGGTATATCTCTAACCCGTCTTGTAGTTAGCTAGAATAAGTTTAATGGTTCGATCCGGGTGTTTAGTGCGCGGTGGTGCCGGTTTGCTAAGTCCGCAAAATTAAAGTTTATCACCGCTTCCGCATTTGGCCGTCGGATTGACGGCCGGGGCGCCGCCGTGCACTTACAGTGGCATCAGAGCCTCGCCATTAACTTCGTCTAGCTTCGTTTGATGTGTTTTTCAGTTCCGATCGACCAAAATTCCAAAAACCCAATTTTAGTTCACGACAGTTTTCTGTTGAAATTTTTTGGTCTCCTAAAATTTTTCAGGTTGTAGAAAACTGATGTACAAGAAATTCTAAGCATACTGGAAAAGTTCGACACCGTGAGTCGACACCTGGAGCGCGGAACCGCGGCCAAACCCCCCCTTGGGCCGCGGTTCCGCCGCATATTTATATCCTCACTGCATCATATTTTTCCAGTGGGCTTCTGGGCTTATTTTAGGGGTTTTGGAATATTAATATTGGGCCCAGATTTTCTGTGAGTGCTACAGTATTGCTTTGGGGCCCACTTGTTAATTTTTGATCGATCGGATATTTTAAACACATTTTTCACAGTATTTACATTATATCTGCGACCGTGAATGTCACTCGATCGGTAAATCCGATCTAACTGCTATAGCCCGGTTAGACGGATTTGCGAACGTGACTTTCACGTTGATGTTCTATGTTTTTGCTGTGATATTGCGGATCAGTCGTGGGGGATAGCCTGGATGCAATGCTAGTACAGTTTCTGATGTATTATGTACATTTGATATTGCGGGGCGAGCGTCCGACATGTGGACTGCCGTCACTGCCTGTTTGTATTATTCTTTTGGGGCACGACCTGGTTGCGGTCGATGTACCCGTTGTATGTATATTTTACTTTCTGTACTAGGGTTACCCCGCGGAGGGGTGCACGGATAGCCGGGTTCTAGAGGGCAACGGGCCCGCATCTCAGGGCATTGAGACGGAGGGGCTTCAGTCTGGAATTGGCGGGCTATTCGCCGCACTCGTAGGGGGTACAGGTTGACCCAGGAGGGGTGCCCAAGTTGCCGGATTCGCTGAAGTGCTGGGTGGTCCATTCACGGTGCTGAAGGGGGCTGCCTCGCTTCAGGTTTTGGCGGGTAATTTGCCGCGCCCGTAGGGGTCTAGGATTTCATTGCACAGGCTATCCACACGACCAGGGGAACGTCGGGTTTCAGTAGTGGCTCTGTGAAACCCGGGGATCCCAGATATCTGTATTGTTCTGTGATGCTGTACATTTCTATGATGTTGCATTTTATTCACGCCTTGAGCGAATATAATATATTGGTATATATATTAGTAGATGTTGTATATGTTTTACATCCGCGCTAGTCCAGTCCCCGCTCTGCCATTAGTTAGCTAACCTAACGGGTGATGACGGGTCCCAGTGGCGAATGCGGATGGCATATACGTACGTCAGTATATTTTCGTTCTTTGTGGTGTGATTAATTGATGGGACTGCGTTGATTCGGATCAATGCAAGTTAAACAAACCTATTCTGATGTTGTTGGAACACTTTTCAAAAAGCTGTTATTGCAAGGACGTTCTCTTTTGTTTTGCATAGTGATATTCGGTTATGAATATCCAGCACCTCAGTCGACGAGGCAAGGGCCGAGATCCCTTCACCGGGAGTGACCCCTTGGACAGAAGTTTGCGTCAGGGCATTAACTTCACTATAGCCGATTACTTTTGCTTTGCATCGTAGTATTCATTTGGAATATCCTGCACCTCATTCTACGGGGAAAGAGCCGAGATCCCTTCACCGGGAGTGACCTCTTTAGTAAAGGTTTTCGTCACTATATTTTCTAAAAAGCTATCCCTTCCTTCAACGATATCAAGTTCATTACGTTAAAGGTTTTCGCCAGAAACCATTCGTAGCCCTCCGTCGTTTCAGACAGGTAGCACGTAGTATTCATGCTATGTTTGTTGACCTTCGTCAAGGCATAGTGCATGGTAGCTGCTTGTTGCTTTTCTGCTACATAGATAGATGACTTGGTTTGGGACAGTCGTATAGCCTTGTTGACCTTCGTCAAGGGCTTGTACGGGTGGGTTCAAATTAACCTGGACAATGACGGGTGGAACTTGACATGTGACTTATGATTTGTTGACCTTTGTCAAGGTCATAAGAGCATGGGGCAGAAATCACATCGGGAGTTTCAAAAGAACTGAAACTTGCCAGATATGCGCATACCTTCTGGAGTGTGATAGCGTGAGCGGATTCCGTCACGTTATCATGCGATGATAGTTGGATCCCGATTCCCACTGATGAGTTAGTTTACTCCTCGGGTGACCCCGACTAATTCTTCTTTCAGGTTTGGAGGAGAATTTGAGGTACAGTGGGAGGTTTCCAGATTAGATAAATTGGTAACCATTCTGATCTTGGTTAGAGTGCACGCTGAGTGTTTCTTTTCTCTCTCTCTTGGCAGCGACCATTGACCCGACCCTAAGCCTATGACTCAGTGACCGAGTTGACCGAACCTTCTTAACACTGGCTTTTGGATTGTCAGAGTTGCAGACCTCATTGCCACTCCTACTTTTACCCTTTCCTCCAGGACACCCCGTATTACTACGAACGTCCACTTCCATTGGACAAAACCATCGTATGGTTAGATACGAACTCGAAGGAATTTATTCAAGGATGGTTTCCGGTTCTGGAGAAAACGAATAGGATTATTCAGTTGTCTTTTCCTTTTTGCCTTCTCTCAAGTTACGAGTACTCCTTAGTTTAGGAGATAGTACACCTATTACGCAATTTGGATAGTCTTCTTCCAAACTTTAGGCTGGTGCCGAACAGTGGGGAATGAAGAAAACCAATTAGCATAACGATGGTGTGCAGAAGGTATTAAGATTAAGACAAAGCAAGGGATTAGTAAGAGGGCAAAGTAAATTGCGACCGATATTCACGACCAAACCAAGTATTACTTCGCCAATCCTAAATCAAATTTGTATTTCTCCAGGACACTCCGTATCACTACGAAGATCCACAGTTTATTGGATACTCCATCGTATGGTTATATACGAACTCGAAAGGAACTTGTTCCAGTTCGGGGATGGATTCTGGTCCAAGAGAAATAGGAATAAGGTTTATTCGGTTGTCTTTTATCTTCACCTTCTCTCGCATTGCGAGTGCTCCTAGGACTAGGACAGTACACCCATTATGCTCATTGGATAGTCTTCTTCCAAACCATAGGCTGGTGCCGAACGGTAGGGAAGGAAGAAAACCATTTGGCCTAAGGGGTGTGCAGAAGGTAATGACTAAAGACATATAAAGGGATTTGGAGAGGTGGCAAAGAATTATACGGTTATAGTTGTGAATCTGGATAATGGTAGAGGCATTACTAGGAATACCAGGATACCCCATCGAAACATTTCAATGTTTCAGTTCAACTGTGTAATGTTAAAAGAAAACTGATTTCCCGATTAGACACTTGCTCCAGGGTATGTATTTACCAGGTTTGATTCTCACATCTGTATGGTTTTACAGATGATGAGTGGGAGTAAGTTATTGGGAATTGGGTGATCATCCTCATTATATCGGGATTCGTTGTAATCAGTGATATTTGAGGAGATCTCCTGGGCTGTTTGCCGGTCGGCAAATATTTGTTTTTGAATATCCGCTGTTGTGCACCAATTTCAAATTGATATATCTGTACGTCTATTTTCATAGAGTGAGATATACCTTTTGATATTATGTCGATGACATTTACCTATATCAGTGGATGGTTAGGTAAGGAGCATTAAACAGCGGTGTAATTTTTCTTAACCATAAGTACAGTTTTCAACCTACGACACACAGTGAAAGAGTTGTTAGACTCGGCGGACTTATACAGAGTATTGTATGTTGTCCAGTGTCCATCAGGACAGAGCGGTTGGTCCTCATACTATATTCTGTTTACTTTTAACTTCTCTAGTTCTTAGACATGTGTTTCGTAGAAACACAGGGTCTAAGTTTTGAGGAGTTATAGGTATTTGAATGGAGTAGAGAACCAGGTGTAGCAAGTATCGGTATTCTTCAAGGTGATCGAAGATGTAGATACTTGTGTATGGTGTTCAGTTAATAGTAATGATTAAGAGAACTTGCTTCTCTTTCAGGTTATTCATAATTGGAAGCATTCCTAAGTTGAGTAACGCTGATCGGCCTCCTTCCATTTTGTTGACATGCACTGGAGACAGTTGCATGATTTGAATCTGGTTAAATTAAATCAGTGCCTCTGGTTCTATATTGGATATAGAACAGTTCGTATCTTAACGTTGTTAAGGTACGGGGAGTTGTCCGGCTTATGCTTAAAACCAGACTCTGGATAACTCAAAGGCATATTTCTGTAATAACTGTTTGTGGGTTGACCCAGGCTATGACAAGGGTTGACTTTCTACCATCTGGATGAACAATAGCGATATTGTTCTAGACTCGCCACAGTTTTATTAAAAATGGATTTTTTCAGAAAGCAGTAGTGGGAGTATGGTAGAACTGGAAGTGATTCCAGAACCACAGACGATTACTGAAGATTTGATAAGGAACCTAAAGATTCAATCTAGTTTGACATTCCATTGGCCACTCCGCAGATAAGGTGGGTAACTTCAGGCACCCGAGAGGTACTCCGGTAGCCTCAAGGACGGTGACAAGGAAGTTCTTGTTTACCCACACTTGCCATTGTTGTTGTTCCAGGCTGCGAGACCCGGCAGCAGGATGAGTATAGCGTCGTTCTAAACTAGCTTTAGAAGTGCACGTCTATATGACTCTGCCAGAGGGTTTTCGTAGTCAGTGGGAGCAGCAGAAGCATTGGTGGACATCAGGCTTATGTCTATTTATAGACTAAAGCAGATATAGCGGAGATAGATCATCTGTTTCTGATGTGACAGTCATAGGTTTGACGTCATCAGAATAGGGGATGGATATGTTGAGAAGGTAGTAGAAAGTGATATTCCTATACTACGATCGGTTATACTTTGGTCGTCACACAGTGGTTTCTCCACATGGGACTTGGACATTATATCAGACATACTGGTTACTAGATCTATGGTTTTAGATCTAGATTTGGGTGGTTTCCCAATCAGGGTACTTTGACAGCATTCTAAGAGTATTTAGAATGGACGACTCCTGGCACGGTAGTATACCTGCAGGTGATGGAGTCACCCTCTCTAAAGGTGTCTTATAGACTAAAGTAGAGAGGTATGTGCATGATTGGCAGATCACTTGCTTAGGCAATTGAGTCAATCATGAGATATCAAGTACCACACCAGATGTTGTTCTTGCACTAGATGCAATAAGTTGATATTGATCCAATCCTGGAGAAACAGTCGGAAGCAGTTTTAGAACATAAGTGGATGTTCTAGGGATATGATAACGATAGCCTCATTCGGGAGACAGTTATCATTCCAGGCTTCCATGGTGACATCGACGACAAGGAGGTTGTCAGAGTTATAGTTTTCCTTCTGACGAGGGGCAGTATTCTGGACAGGTGATCCAGGCAGATACTGAGGGAGGCATGGCGCAGGATACTGATTATGTTCAGTTGACGATACAGTCTAAGAAGTTTGGATTTGGAGTTCATTTATGAGCTAAGTCCCATCAGACATCCAGACATTCTAAGACAGGTATTGCTCATTTCGGGAGATGGCTTTCTCCGCGAACTTGAGATATAGAGAGACATAGAAAGAAACTTCATGGCGGATCCACTCACTGAGGCTAATCCTCGAACGCAAGAGTTTCGCAAACGGGATTTGTGAGACTGACTAGTAGAGGAGTTGGGTGTTCGGTATCACACAGGCTGTGAGTATGCGACATCGCAATAATTAGCCTTGAGTGCAAGTGGGAGATTGTTGGAGATAGTGCCCTCAGAGTCAATTATTGGATCACAGGCACGTGACTGCAATGATTGAGGGAGGACCTATCCCGGTAGAACAGTCTTACTCGAGATGATAGTATGCTATCTGGTTTACTTTTATCATCGTGTACTGCTTTAGGTGACCTGACAGGTCACTATTGCACGTTGATAGAGCCCCTAGGATTCTTGCTTGGCTGCCAGCAGTATGAGGGCGATCATATACGTGAGAGCTGGCAGTCTATAAGCACATCCTTAAAAGGTCCCTAGTCGTAGGAGTTTCGAGACAGGGCATCGATACTCCAGAGTAGACTAGTGTATACAGTCGAGACCCCGACGAGGGGCGGTGGCCGGTCTCACAAGCCACTGGTGTCAGTTGGTTCACCTAAGATGTATACAGGTGCTCATTGGGTTATGAGTACACCGGACAGGACTCGCCGGGAATCTGCTAGTTGGTCTTATACCTGACGTTAGATAGCAGTTCCCTGGTGACATGTGTACAGGTTAGTTCATCGACCTAAGATCGTCATTTGTCTCGTGTGAGTTCCCACTGTGCTTTGATTACTACCCTACCACGGCTCAAAGGAGTCGTACAAACAGGTTTTAGTTGGGTACAGTCCCGAGCCACATGGAGGCAGTGAGCGGATCTTCAGGGGTTCGTCTCTCCCGGTATTGGGGGTGAGGTCGCGCTGTGTCTAGGAGAGCCATTACACGAAGTCCTTGGCCAAGGCAGGGGATTTACTGGTAGGTATTCCAGTAGTATCTCAGGGTGTTCTGGGCTACACTCCGACACGACTTGTACCGCTTTTGGGGGTCTGACTTTTACCAACCCCCTAGGCCCGCCATGCGATGCTCATAGACGAACGGACCGGACTGTACCGATATTGTCACTGACAGGCTCAGTAGGGTGTCAGGATGAGTTCGCTCATCGACGTCCCTTTTAGTCAATAGCTGGTGGCCCGTTACGTATTGGCTTATACCTCTGACGTGCTAGTGGTTAAATTCACAGCCATACTATTGACGAGTCTTTAGAGTCCACCACTCATTCTGTTACTCAAGCTTTCGGGCGAAACGCTGTAGAGGCCGTATGGAGATATGGCAGGGTTCGATCAGATACGTGCGGTATTGCACGGATCGTGATCGGACGGTTTTTACTAGCCGGCTTTGGCTTAAGCCGGATCTTAGTATTTGATAGTGTAGTTTTGTCTCATTGCATTTGTATCCGGACGGAATACAGATGCGGGTGTGTATGCACAGTATCGGGGTTTTCCTGTAATTTATTACGGGACCAGTTTTCTGGAGTTGCCAGTTTGCATTCCGTTCCGGCCGGTTTTCTTTTGTTCTTTCCCGGCCGGACTTTTCCGATGGAGGGGGTTATTTGCAAGTTTGCAAATAATTTTTTGTGGAGGGTTTATTTGTGAGATGAGAGATTATGATGGCATCTTATCTTTTCCACCATCACTTGCATTAATTGTGATTTGAGAGGGTATGGGTTTGATGTGAATTTGTGATGGGTTTTTTGGTGTGTCCTTATCTTTATTAATTCATTTTCTTACACCCACTTGAATGAGGTATGGCCGGCCACTGTTCCTAAATGGAGGGGTTTAATTTTGGTGGGATTATTTCCTTCTTGTATTTTCGTGGGCCCCCCTCATTTTGAGTGTGCTGGATTTTGTTTGAGGTGATGAGTGATTAATTGCTTTGAAAATGAATGAGCTTAGAATGGGCTCATTTTCTTTTCACAGCAAGTAAGAGAGAGTTTGCTTGATAATATATATGTGGTTCTTTAGTGAGTGAGCTGGTTCCAATTTTTCATTCTTCCAGTGAGCAAAAAGACATTGGCCGAGCTCATTTTTTTCAAGCATGCTCCATTATTCCCTCAAGCATCCATGAATATCATTGTGCAAAATTCCTCCATAAATGGCAACCTCGTAAACCCAAAGAGACATGGCTACTACACTATCCTACAGCAAATCTTGGACGCGTCGGCCAGCCAACTTCGCGCCCGAGTTGCCTCGGTATTGAGGTGGGAGCCCGTAAAAGATACAGGCGATGTGGTGCCCTTCCGGCGAGGAGGCGACGACCGGAGTTTCCGCAGGAGATCGGGATGACGAGGAGAAGACCGGAGGACTCGGATCATTCGGTATATCTCTAACCCGTCTTGTAGTTAGCTAGAATAAGTTTAATGGTTCGATCCGGGTGTTTAGTGCGCGGTGATGCCGGTTTGCTAAGTCCGCAAAATTAAAGTTTATCACCGCTTCCGCATTTGGCCGTCGGATTGACGGCCGGGGCGCCGCCGTGCACTTACACTTTGAACTTGATCTCGTTGCGGAATCAAATGGTTTCTAAATGGAATGTTTTCGAGGCTTTTCTTGTTTTGCTAAAGGGGTCACTCCCGGTGAAGGGATCGTCGGCCCTTTCCTCGTCGAATGAGGTGCGGGATATATCATATATATCACTGTGCAAAGCGGAAACTATAGAAGCGATCAAAGACAAACCGAGGGTTGTAGCATCTGCCAGTTATTGCTAAAGGAGTCACTCCCGGTGAAGGGATCTCGGTCCTTTCCTCATCGAATAAGGTGCAGGATGTTCTACAATGAACACCGCGATGCAAAGCAAGAACTGTAGCTACCTGTTTTATTTTGAAATTCGATTCCACAAAATCAATTAGGTTTATTTTCTTTCATTAATCTCATTAATGAATATCCCATCATTTAATTCCACCTAAACATCACAGATAAATATAACGTACGCTTATGCCATCCGCATTCGCCTCAATGTCCCGTCTGCACCGTTTGGTTAGGTAACTAACGCCAGAGCGAGGCAGGGCTAGCGCGGGTGTAAAACATAATCAACGTCTATATAATATATCATATATACTATATACTATATCTGTCTGAACAGAGCACAGAACATCGCATGATCACATCACAGATAATGCAGCAGAAAGAATCATATGAAATATTGGATATACTAGGACGTCCGTGTTTTCAATACGAGCCAGTATAAAACACGGATTCCATGGTCGTGATGAATAGCCAATCCCATACCCCTAGACCCCTACGAGAGCGGCAAGTAACCCTACCAATTCTAGGGTTAGGAGACCCGGACTCGACTCCTCGAGTTGGTCTCCCACTGGACCCCAGAACCCGATTACTTGTGCTCCCGTCCTTGGGTCTATCCTAGTGCAGAAAAGTAAATAATATACATCAACGGTGACAACTTCCGCAACCTGGAAGTGCCCCAATAAAAGAATATTACATACAAGTTTTTACATGAATGAAAATGAAAAACACTCATCTCACATAAAAAACCCCCGGCTATTCAAACACGACGATCCAATATAACATATCCAGCAACACATAACATCAGATGTCATCAACGTAAGTAAATATGCGCATCCCAATTGTCGTTGACATATAGCAACGAAACCGGGGATATCACATATTACACTTACGGTCACAGAAAAGAAAATGTAAAACTACAACAGTTGGAATCCGCAACCTCCTCAGACATCGCATGCCTGACCAAATGAAATACTTAGACATCGCATGCCTAACAATTATAAATCCCGCATTCTAGTCTCATTATCGAAAACTCTTTTCAATATCAAGTCGGGCAATTCAACAAGATTTCCGACATCCTGATCGAATGCTCGTCGCAAACTTTAGTAGGCGGCCGCACCCCCGATGTCGTCGACGAAGTGCACCAAGGCGGAACACCGCTGCCGCGAGCACCCGAACGGATGCTTTCGGCAACGGGGTTCTCCTGCAGTCACTTGGTCAGGGCTATGGAGTGAGGCTGTCTATTAAGTTTACCGGCGAGTATCCGCGTTCACAACGTGATTGCAACGGACTTTTGATCACTTCAAAATTCCGTGGCAACCGATCAAGTGAGACTAAAGTGCAATGTTTATAACATTCATTCTGTTATCTCATAACTTATTGTGAATTCCAATTATTGTATCACATTCCGGATAAGATAGAAAATGTTAAACTTTTCGATAGAACAATCGAACACCCAAGTTTTCCCGATCAACCGAATGAAATAAGTTCAAAGACATTCATTTCATGCCTCAGTACCAACGGTCCAGCCGTAGAAGGGTCAAGCCAACGCCTCACATGTGGCACGCCGTACTGCCCCAAACCCTAAGGTTCAAAGGGCAGTTCAAGACGGTCACATAATCGAGTTAAGGTTTGTTGTCTTCTAGAGGGACCATCGCGTTACCTGCACTACTCAGAACGTCCTTAAACCACGGAAAAATCCAACACTTGGAAATTTTCCGGCAGGGGAAAAAGTGGGTATTTATGTCCGGTCGAAATTTTTAACATATTCTAAAATATCCGAAAAACACATAAACAAAATTAGACAATCCGATCGAATGTACGAACTCCTAATACAACCCAAAAAACTCAACTCTTGATTTCAGATAAAAAAAAATTCCCAGGAAAACCAGAACTGCAAAATAGGAATTACTGTGCAAAATTGAATGCCTAATAAGACAAAACGGCCGCGGAACCGCCGCATTAGCATGCTAATGCCGCGATTCCGCCTCACTTTTGAGGGACCATTAGTTACTTTTTGCACCGTAATTCTTAGAATTTCCTGCTGATTTTTCTGCATATTTTTAATTCTCAAAAATCCACATTTTACAAAAAAGTCCAGAGAGCATTTCAAAGTCGGGGTTTTGGGTCAATCGGACTTCTAACTCCGTCGGGACTTCGCCTAAGGCTCTAGCTAGGCTCTGATACCACTGTAGGGTTCCTAGGCACACTAATGAAGTTTCACAAGTGATCAAACATGCCCAATTGAAATTTTACATGTGCCGAGAAAACTTAATACGGATCATTAATTAGATATATAGGCGAAGCAAGCATGTAATCGAATTAAATGCTAAGGGAAAGTGACTACAACCTTTGTAGATCCGGTCCACCACCTCCTAGGCTCCGTGATGAAGTCCCCTCGCTGTCCAAATCATATCTTGGGCTCTAGTGTCGGATTCATCGGAGAAAAATGGGCTAGGTCATCGACGACGATGCCGAAGATGATCTACGTCGAGGCATCGCTAGATCAAGCTCCAACTTCACCAAGTCAAGAAAAATGGTGAAGGAAACACCCTATACTACTTGGCAAGAGGTAGAGGATGAAGAAATAGGAAGTGGGTAGACTTTAGTTTTGGATTTCTCACTAGTTTTCATCACTTGCCATTGGAGTAGCAAGCTTTCTTCATGAAAGAAGAAGATGAAGAAGAAGAAGAAGATATGATAAGTCTTGTATTTTAAAATGAAAAAGAATTAAATCTTATCATACTTTCAACCTTAGTTAGGTGTAGAGAAAAGACCATGGTTAAAAGGATGGTTAGGGTTAAGCATAAGAACAAAAGAGTGACTTAGTCAAAGTTTCAAGAAACTTCAACTAAAAACAAAACATTCAACCATTCATTTATCCTTTTCTTTTTCCAAAATGAATAAATAAGAAAGATAAATGAATAAATAATCAAAACCTTAATCATTAACTTAAACCATGGTTTGATTAATTAAACTTAACCAAGTAAGCATGTATCATCAAACATGATACAAACATGTGCACAAAACTATATCGCATATACAATGTGTACAATTCAAGTGAGAAAATCCTTTTAAAGTGAACCAATACTAGTTAACGCAAAGTAATATATCAAATATATAAATATGCACTAAATCATTAAATCAACACTTGATTTAACGATCCGGTCATATCGGATATAACCGACTAGTATCATATGTATCGGCTTATCGAATCAATCCTTGATTCGATAACTTGGTTATATCGCATATAACCAATCGATACATTGATCACGAGAATGGAATACGGTATCACATACTCGAATTATTCTCGGTCCCGCACATATCTCATATGCGCTCCTATTTCGTTTCGCTTGAGCCAGGAAACCTCTGTGTAGGACTCTAAAGACTCGTCAATACGCCGGCAGCAGATGATGATCATATCAAGCATCCACAAGCCGCAAGCGGTCTGCTAAACGTAACGGCCACCCGGGTATTGAGCGATCAGAAGATCGACGAGTAAGCCCGCTCACACTCCTGCGAATCCAACCAGTAACACTTACCGTACAGTCCGGTCTGTTCGTCTGATATGTCGCATATCTCGCCTAGGGGTGGTAAACGTCAGACCCCAGTAGCTCGATAAGTCATGCCGACTTGAGGTCCATAACATTCGTGAAACTACTGATAACTCTTACCAGTATATCACTGCAACCCTGGCCAGGGATTTCCTGTTATGGCCAGTCGAGCATAGCGCAACATCAACCCCCAATACCGGGAGAGACGAATCCCCTCCTATCGCTTATTGCCTCCATGTGAATCGGGACTGTACCCAATAACCACCTGTTTGCACAACTCAGTAGAGCCGTGGTAGGGTGGAAATCAAAGCACAGTGGGAGACACACAAGACTCTATGACGATCTCGGGTCAACAGACTAAGCTGTACCAGTGTCACCAGAGAACTGCCATCTGACGTGAGGTATAATACCATCTGGGAGTTCTCGGCGAGTCCGTTAAGTGTACCCAGTCTCCACTGAGCACCCGCATACCATCTTCGATGTCAAACACCAATGGATATGGGATCATCCATCGCCCATCACATGGGTCGAGAAGATATGCGCTAGTCTACTCTGGAATATCGATGCCCCGTCTCGATATTCCCTCGACTAGGAACATTTCAAGGATGTACTCATGGACTACCCAGGCCCCACTAGTATGATCTTCATCATAGTCCTGGAAGTCGAGTACACATCCTAAGGGCTTTATCAACATGTAACAGAGAGACAGAAAGTATACATGTTAAGATAAAGAGCAACTAGATAGCGTACTATCATGTCGAGCAAGAATGTCCTACCTATATATGTCCCAGCATCCACTACAATATACATCCAATGTACAGTAATGGCCTCTAGGGCATACATATAACTAACAATTCTAGTATGGATCTAGGAAACAAGAGAGCATCTTGGAGGCTAGGTTGTATGTTTGAACTCAAGGTTTGGAGGTATAATCTTAAACCAAATTGTTACTTGATATTTAATTACTTCAATTCAAATAATCATGTTGCTTAATTAGGTTTTAATTTCGAATTTGAAAATTCAAGATTTGGGTTTGTGATCAAGTGAGGATTTTTATCAATTATTCATGATTTTAATGAGGAGATTAACATGTTAATGGAATGCGAACCTAATCTAGTTACTAGTTTGCTAATTTTTACATTAGAATTTTGCTAATTATGTTAATTTTGTTAACTAGGTTTTTGGGGATTGATTAAATAATTGAGATAAAAATATAATTAGGGTATTCATGACATTATTAAAATTTTAAATTGGAGTTTAATACTTTAGTTCATGCAAAACAAAGCTTAGTTGTCGAATTGTGAATTTTTGCTTTAAAAAGTGTTAAAATTTGATATTTTTGCAAACTAGAATTTTGGATTTAATACAAATTGATGAGAATAGATTATAGAAATGGGTTATATTACTTAGTTATGATATTTAGTGGATATTAAGGCCATTAGTTTTGTTAAAACATCAAGTTTTGAATTAAAACGAAAATTTAGTGCTTTCTAGGTTTTCAGAGATAAATCGATTTAATTTATTTTGAGGTTTGGATGAGTTGCAATCCATTTCATATTATAATTAGTGTGTTGTGAAACCACGAATGGTGCATTTGAGTTTTTCTCGATCTCTCGGCGTTTGTACACTGATGTCGAGTGTTTTTGGGTTGATTTGAGAGAGCAAACCATAGGTTTTGACCTATGTGTGATTCGTGTGTCGATTTGGTCATGAGTCGGACTTTAATGCGATACGGTGCGTTATGATATGTAGGTAACTCTCACGTGGACTTCGGACGATGAAGGAGAGAATGACGGCATCGACTTCAGCAGACAAGGACCAGGTGAATGGATTTATATCTACGGGGAAAGTCGGGTGGATGGCGTCTAGCTCCCTCGCAAAGTTGTGAGAATTGATGTGTTGCGATATAGATATACATTTATATGTTGTTGAGAGATAGGAACACTTAGCAAGAGAAGCTTTACGTCATCATGGGTTTAGTGTTAGCGAGAATTGAAGAAAGGACTTTAGTGGATTTCTTAGTTACGAAACCTTAGAGTAAAGATTTGCATACACGCACATACACATATTCGCATCATTTACTTCCTTGTGCGTATTGGGGACATATATATATTGGTATTCATATGCTTGGATGGTGAGGATGTTATATGATACTTGGGAATGGATCGATATGATCGGGCATGATGCCGTGAGATATTTAATATGTGACCGAGATATGTCATGATATTATAGCGGATCGTGGGACGAAGATACCTTATGGATGATATATATATATATATATATATATATATATATATATGAATGATAGTTGACATATGATCGAGATATGAGATGAGATATGTTAAGATACTTATAATGGATCACTTGGGCGATGTATACTTCTATATGATAATATGTGTTCATGACATCGGATTGTATGAGGCTTTAGATCAGTAGCCAAATCATGATATTGTTGATGATATTAGTAGTGTACTAGACATAGATCAGTACCCCCTGCTCACGATATGTGATGATGTGGATACCAGATGAAAAATGTGATAAATATGATATTTGACCCGTACCCGGATTTGGGATGCCGTACGATAGATTTACCGTACGAGATATAGTTCTGAGGATAGATCCGCACTCTTGACTCGAGGATGTCATATTAGTTATTGTATCTTACGTGATACTATTGAGGCGAGATCACCGACTCCTATATGTGTGTGTGTGTGTATATATATATATATATATATATAGATCGACTCAGACTTAAGTGGATTCCCTTACACTTTTGATTGGGCTCCAGTCATACTCATTTTCAAAAGTAGAGAATCGTGAGTATTTTAAATACCAAACTGTCTGACTCGTATATTGGGTAGGTATATTTTTCAATGTTGCTGTTACTACATCACTTTCTGTATATTCATAATGTTTCATCGCATTGCATGCTTGTACATATGTTATCTGTAATTATCATGAAACCCTGCGGGCAGGACACGAGCACCATTACTAATGATGCGTATGTTCCACGTACACCTGCTTGCTGGCTCACACACATCATCATCGGTAATTTCCATGTCACATCCACTTTAGAAAATACTATTCATTGACATAGCCGGCTAGTTGATAGTTGCGATATGTTATAGCTTTTATATACTAGTTTAACTATTGCACTAATTGCGTGATATCAGATGCATTCAAATATTCATTGGTCATGCAGTATTATGGAAATTTATGCTAATAGTTACTGTTTACTTACTCTTAATTTTGGATTTCGGATTTTCATGATATTTCGGGATTTGGGGTAAAACCGCAAGAATATATATAAACTTCTCTCTCTCTTTTTAAAATGCAAGTTGCGGTTTTCTCGGGATGTATGAGTCGTCCACCATGAGTTTTCATGATAGCTGTTGGATTTCGAGACCCGTTTTGAGGAGTAGTATGAACCGTCTCAGGTACATGGTGCACCCGGTATGGTACTCCGGGGTGAGAGTGATTTCATGGAGGATGATGAGCCTGGCAGAGGCAAATTGCCTACTGGTGATTTTACCTAGCGCGGCGGATATCCGGAGGATACTGTCCATGGTCGTGTGATTTGATGATATGGGCCGATCCGGACTGACGGAGCCCTATATATTGAGATATTGAGATATTGGGATTTGAGACACTGAGATTTTGAGATTTGAGATATTGGGATGCTGAGATATTGAGATACTGAGATCTATGTTTTGTGTCGATACTTGACACTGATTTCTCTGCTGATTTCATGATGTATTTTATTTGCATTCGTCATGCATTCATACATCATATATCTGATATGTTGCTATCTGAGGTACTGACACGAGCATGTAGTACTACACTTATACATAGATGGACCAGGATATTTATTTGAGGATATTATGTGATATGACCTAGGATAACGTCTTGCATGTGATTTCTACTAGTAGATGTTTTCTACTCACTAGTTGGCAACTCACCCCTGTTGTGCCACAGTTCCTTATAGGTTTTGCCGTACAGGTTTCGTTGCGGCTTTGCTGGCATACTGTTCATTCCGGGTGATTGCTTTGGCAGGTTGGTTCATTGTATCAGGACCACCATTGTTATTTGTTATTTCTGTTGTATCTAGTAAAACTCCATCAACTAGATTTGTATATTTGATAGAGATAGAAGACCGGTGTATATTCTTTCAACCTTAGAGTCGCGCGTTGTATTATTATGGGTTTTTCTTGATGTTTTGAGTTTCCTTCTAATTTTTGATCATCGCCCTTCGGCGTTGTATATTATATTGCTTGCGTGGTTGTGACCGTCGATTGACGATGAGCTAGCTTTCTCTTGGGGATGCCTTTTTTTTATTTCGTATACTATTCATGTTGTATCCCGTTTGGGGCCAGTATTTACTAAGGAGACTCTGCCGAATTTTTCAGAAAAGGCTTTAGATTTTAAAATGAACACTTCCGCTTATGTTATTAAAACTACTTTCTTTAAATTGGTTTTTCCATCACTCTACTTCTTCTTTGATTTTGATTTCTGGGTTTTGGCTTACTTAGATTACGTGCGCCTCGAGACGCTTCATAATTTAACTGCCGGTCATGTTCCGTACTTTTCAGGCCGTGACAAAGCGATAGGAGGGGTTTCGTATCTCCCGGTATTGGAGGTTGATGTTGTGCTATGCTCGATTGGCTATAACAAGAAATCCCTGGCCAGGGTTGCTGAGATTTACTGATAAGTGCTATCAGTAGTTTCTCGATCTGTTATGAGCCATACATCAGCATGACTTATTGAGTTATTGGGGTCGACGGTACCATCCCTAGACTCGATATGCAACATATATGACGAAGAGACCGGACTGTACGGTAAGTGTAGCCAGTTGGCTCGACGGGAGTTTTGACTGCTTTGCTGGTTTTCTTCTGATCGCTCAATACCCGGGTAGCCGTTACATTTAGCTGACCGCTTGCGGCTTGTGAGTGTTTGATATGATCATCACCTACTGCTGGCGTATTGACGAGTCTTAGAGTCCCACAAAGGAGTTTTCTATCCCAGGCAAAACGATGTGGTGTTCATATGAGATATGCACGGGGACCCGATTAAATGTGAGTATGAGATACCATATGTTAATCGGGCGTTTTTCTATTGGTCGAGTCGTATATGATATGATCAGTTTGTTAAATCAAGTGTTGATTTAAAATTTTACTTTTAGTTTAATTTTTTTATTAAACCCTTTTCTTTATATTTGATGTATGCATGCATGTATGCACATGTTGATGTGCATAGGCACATACATGCATACATAGTATCATGGTTGTTGATACACTCATGATGGCAATGCAAGACTCACATGGAACTTATATATATATATATATATATTTATATATATTTGTATTTGAGTTAAAGAAAAGAAAAAGAAAAATTGATCCATGGTTATTTCTTTCTATACACTTCCAAACTAAACCACACATGACCTAATTTTTAACCTTGGATTAGTTTTCCTTTTGGCTTTTAACTCATTTGCAAAAATATCTAGATTTTTAAGTTACCTTGGTTTGAGATGAGAGAAGGAAAATATATAAATTATTTTCTATTCTCTTTCTTCATTATCTTTTCATATTATTCTCTTAAGCTCTTGAGTTTCCATTATCTTCTTCCTCATTCTCTTGCTCTCTTGAGTCTTTAAAAGGAGTGAGTTAGTTAAAAAGATTGGGTTTTGAATAGAGAAAACAAACCACCTCATCATTCTACTCTAATCTAGCCAATTAGTTTAGAGTGTTAGCTTCATCTTCTTCTTTGATCAGGTGAAGCTAGGAGCTTGAACAAAGTGGATTTCGGGTGGATCATCGTGGAAAAGGAATCTAACTAGCAAGCCTTTCAATCTCTCAACGATCCTAGGAGTCAACACAAGAGGGCTACAATGGTTGTATTCTTTTCACTTAGTGATAATATGTTCATAGTATGTGATACTTGAGTTGTTACCCTAAACTTCTAGTTAATGATTCACCTCTTGTTTGCTTAGCACCACTTTAAATTTTAAAGTAGCATGTGTGATGCTTCCATACTCTACAGTAGGTGCTAGGGAAATCCAACAATGGTATCAGAGCCAAACTAGAATTTTAGACAGGGTGTTGAAACAATTACGAAAAAGAATTCGACTCCGAAAACACGATATGTGAAACCCTAGATTTTGCTTTCTGGAAATTTTTTCAAAAGTCGTTTGGAAATTTTTTAAACAACTGCAGAACACTGTATGGGATACTTTAAGAATACAGGTGAAATACGGGGACTTGTGCTCGGAATTTGGCCGAGCACAAAGCCATGAAATCCGGCCTTGTCGGCCCCTCTTGCTCCGTTCTACTCCGTATTTCTCCAGTGCTCTGTTCTTCTGGATTTAGGGTTTCAGGTATTGTTTTCTTAGCCCAAATTTTCATGTGATGATTATTTTGACTAGGGCTAATTCGTAGTGTTTCGTAGTTGTATATTCTAACACTGTATTGGTAACCTTGATAATGTTTAGCAGTTCGAACGAACTTCAAAACCCCACATCTTGACCCTGCTGAAATTTCTATGTGTTGTAATTTTCCTAAGTTAACTTCATATTCAATAGTTGTGCAAGTGTTCCCATGGACCCTCTAGAAGAATATAATAACCTTAACTTGATTCTATGTCCACGGAACTGCGATCGAACCCTTGGGTTGGCCGTAGTTCCGTGGTGTCATAGGTGAGGCGTTGGTTAACCCATTCTACGGCTGGTCCATAGACACTGTGGCACGTTTTTGAGTATTTTGACTTTGCTCAAGTGTTGAGCTCTCGGGGTAATTTGTTGGTATATGTTGATTCGATTGAAATGTTAAACTTCGTCTTGATATATGTGATTGTGATAATTGCAATTGTTGTTTTTCACTTTCTTTTCTGCGACCGTAAGTGTAGTATGTGGTGTATCGCTGGTTTCGTTGCTATACATCAACGACAATCGGGATACGCATACTTGCTTACGTTGATGATATGAGATATTATGTGTTGCTGAGATATGATGTGCAGGATTGTCGCGATCGAATAGCCGGGGGTTTATGTGAGATGATAGTCTTTATTTTCATTCATGTAAATATCAGTTGTATGTAATATTCTTTTATTTGGGGCACATCCGGGTTGAGGATGATGTCACCATTATTGTATATTATTTACTTTTCCGCATTAGGATATACCTAAGGTGGGAAGCACAAATGACCGGGTTTTAGGGTTCAGTGGGAGGCCATCTCGAGGAGTCGAGACCGGGTCTCCTAAACTCTAGAATTGGCAGGGTCACTTGCAGCTCTCGTACGGGTCTAGGGGTGTGGGCTTGGCTATTCATCGCGACCGTGGAATCTGTATTTTCTATTGTTGGCTGAATACAAAATACGGACCTCCTAGTTATCCGTTTATTTTCATATGTGCTTCTGATGTTGATATTTTGTAATGTGATTACTTAGTATCTGAGACGAATGGATTATTACTATATATATGATATATAATAAAAGTTGCTTATGTTTTACACCCGCGCTGGTCCCGCCCCGCTATGCCGTTAGTTAAGTAGCCTAACGGTGCATAACGGGACACTGTGCTGAATGCGGATGGTATAAGTATACGTTCTATTTTCGTTTCTTTTCTGTGATGGCTTAGGAACTTAAATGATTGGAGTACATTAATAAGATTAATGTAAAGAAAAAGAAACCTAAAGATGTTGTAAAATTGGATTTGAAACACACTCGGCCTTTTTGTGAAAATGCAAGTTTCAAAAGATGCGGAGCTTAAGCCACTCCTTTTCTAAACCGTTTTGATTCTATAACGAGATCAAGTTCAAAGAGTTAAAGGTTTTCATATAACCATCAGCAACCCTCCGTCATTTTAGGAAGCGGAGTACTTGGTATTCATGCTACGTATGTTGATTATAGTCAAGGCGTAGTGTACGGTAGCTAAGTGATGTCTTCCTACAAAGCATATGATGCAATCAGTTTGGACATTCATGTGATTATGTTGATCATTGTCAAGGGTCATATGGGTGGCTCTAGTTAATCTCGAAATGATGGGTAGAACTTGACTAATGCTTATGATATGTTGACCATACCCAAGGTCATAAGCAGCTTGGGGTAAAAACTATATCGAGAGTTTCAAGAGTTGAAATTTGCAATGAGATTGCATACCATCTATATGATAGTTGGATCCTGATCCCACTGTGAGTAAGAGTTACTCCCATGAGAGTTTTGCACTTTACAATTAGCTAATCCGGTAGCTGTCTAGAAAGATGTCAATGGAGTATGACCTCTGGGAAAACGAGGTTTATTTTAATTAGGTCCGTGCGAAAGTACGAGGAACCTCCTTCAAAGTACCGACGCTGGCCTGGCTAACCGGTTAGCGAAACTGTAGAATGTAACTAATCCTGGCTAGTTTTCTTTTAATATTTTGAAAGAAAATTTGATAAAAGCAGTGGGAGACATCGATTAGATAATATAATAACCAATCTGATTCTTTGTAAGAGCATTTTGCTGAGTGAATTCTTTTCTCTCTCCTAATGGCAGATACCGATGACGGGACTTAAGCTTCTTTTAGAGAAAAACAAACTGACAGGACCGAATTATAAAGAATGGCTGAGGAACTTGAACATTGCATTCACATATGATAAAGTATCATATGTCCTCACTACCGAAGCCCAACCTGCCCAGGACCTAAATTGTCTGTTTCGGATAAGGAGATCCGAAAATCATGGGATATTGATTGCAACACGGCCAAGTGCCTCGCGCTTGCTTTTATGGACAGTATCCATCAAAAACAGCACGAGAAGATGGATGTGCAATCCATCTTTCTTCATACAAAGGAGTTGTATGAAGAGCAATCTCGTACTTTACGATACGAGGCATCTCGAAAGTTGTTTCAGATGCGGATGGCCCCTGGCGCATCAGTAGGAGAACATGTTCTGAAGATGATTGGTCTTATAGAAGAACTTGAGGAACTGGGATGGACCATGGATAATGAGCAATATACAGATATTGTTCTACAGTCTCTCTCCCCCGCCATTTCTCCGTTCATAGTGAATTTCAATATGAACGATTTGGAGAAATCATTACCTGAACTTCTCAATATGTTGAGAAGTATATAGAGCACGCTTAAGACAGCGAAGACTCCTGCTCTGCTTGCTGGGCCATCTTCCTCTTTCGTCCCAAAAGCCAAAGCCAAGGGAAAGAAGAAGAAGAAACCCATCAAACCGAATGGTGGAGTTAAAAAGGCGAAGGGGAAAGATATATCTGGGGCCGCGGGAAGTGGAAAAGGAGAATGTTTTTACTGCCATAAGTCAGGACATTGGAAACGCAACTGTGCTGTGTATCTTGCTGATCTGAAGAAGAAGAAGCATGTTGATACTTCCGCTTCAGGTGTGTTTGTAACTGAGAACTGTTTTTCAATTAACTCTGCATCTTGAGTATTAGATACCGGTTCTGGTTCTCACATCTGCAATTGTATGTAGGGATTGAGAAACAATTGAGTTTTGAAGACTGGAGACCATATTCTGCGGGTTGGAAATGGTTCCAATGTACATGCTGAATCCGTAGGAGAGTATCATCTGGGGTTGCCTTCGGGTTGTATTTATGTTTTGAACCCTTGTTATTTTGTACCTAGTATGCTATCTAATATAATATCCGTTTCTTTGTTGGACAATAAAGGATATCTTTTTGTATTGCAAAATAATATTATGAAAATTAACTTGAATCAAGAGTTGATTGGGTATGGTACACTAAATAACGGTATTTATGTCCTGAACCAACACACAGTTTTCAATATTCAACATACTAATAAAAGAAAATTTTCAGATATTAATGAAGCTTTTCTTTGGCATTGTAGATTTGGTCATATTAATGAAACAAGACTAAGCATGCTAAATAAAGATGGATATTTAAATCCTTTAGAATATAAATCTTATGCGACTTGTCAGTCTTGTATCAAAGCTAAAATGACCAAAACTCTGTTTACGGGACACGGAGAAAGAGCTGTGGAACTCTTAAGCCTCATACATAGTGATGTATGCTGACCAATGTCTACACATGCTAGAGACAGTTTTTCATACTTCATTACTTTTACTGATGATTTCTCAAGATTCGGACACGTGTTTTTGTTAAAGCATAAGTCTGAAGCTTTCAAGAAATTCAAGGAGTACAAACTTGAAGTAGAAAAACAAATAGGCTTGAGTATCAAGAAACTTCGATTGGATCGAGGTGGAGAGTATTTAAGTACAGAGTTTTCAGACTTCTTAAAAGAGAATGGGATTCTCTCTCAGCTCACTCCTCCTTACACACCACGACACAACGGTGTATCAGAACGGAGGAATCGTATCCTATTAGATATGGTACGGTCCATGATGTGTGATGCTGAGTTACCGCTTTCCTTTTAGGGGTATGCATTGGAGACAGCAATGTATCTGTTAAACAGGGTTCCAACCAAGACCGTGTCTACTACTCCATATGAGATATGGAGTGAAAAAGACCATTTCTTAAAAGAGTTAGGATATAGGGTTGTCCGGCTTTTTTCAAAAAGCAGAATCCAGACAAACTCGGTACACGATCGGTCATGTGTAAATTTATGGGATATCCAAAACATTCGTATGGATATCTATTCTACCACAAGGAGGAACAAAAGGTGTTTGTTCCTCAACATGCCACATTTTTGGAAAATGAAATCTTTACAAATAGTACTGATGGCAATGCGGTAGAACTAGAAGAGGTTCTAGAGACACAATTTACTCAGGACGAATTGGTTGAAACTGATGTTGCAGTAGAACTTCAAGAACCTCAGCCCCTCCGGAGATCTAGTAGAACTTCTCGCCCACCAGAAAGATACTATGGGTTTCTCATTGATGGTGATAGAGAATATTGCATCATGGATGATGATGACCCTACTAGTTTTTAGCAAGCTATCACAAGTGATGATTCAGTAAAGTGGCTGGAACCCATGAGATCCGAAATGGAGTCCATGTACACCAACAAAGTATGGACTTTGGACGTTGCACCTCCTGGGATAAAACCCATTGGGTGCAAATGGATCTTTAAGAGAAAGATTGGTGTAGATGGACAGGTAGTGACCTTTAAAGCAAGGCTTGTAGCGAAAGGTTTTCGTCAAAGACCAGGATTGGAGTATGATGAAACCTTCTCTCCAGTAGCAATACTTAAATCCATTCGGACCTTACTTGCTATTGCTGCTCACTATGATTATGAAATCTAGCAGATGGACGTTAAAACTGCATTTCTAAATGGTGATTTAGAAGAATGCATTTATATGGATCAGCCAGAGGGCTTCATTGACAGTGGGAGCAGCGGGAAAGCATATAGATTGCTTAAATCCATTTATGGATTAAAGCAGGCCTCACGGAGCTGGAACATCTGCTTTGATGATACGATCAATGAGTTTGATTTAGTCAAAAATATTGATGAACCATGCATTTATCAGACTGTAGGAAATACTGTCACATTCCTTGTATTGTACGTGGATGACACTCTCTTGATAGGAAATGATATTCTTATGCTACAATCAGTCAAACTATTCTTATCTCAAAGGTTCTCCATGAAGGACCTGGGTGATACCTCGTTCATTTTGGGCATAAGGATCTATAGAGATAGATCCAAGAGGTTATTGGGATTGTCCCAATCAAAATACATTGACACCATCCTAAAGAGGTTTAGTATGGAAGATTCCAAGCGTGGTGCCTTGCCCGATTGTCAAGGAATTACTCTCTCCAAAGACTGATGAAGAGAAAGCTCGCATGAGCATTATACCCTACGCTTTAGCCGTAGGATCTATAATGTATACGATGTTATGTACTCGCCCTGATGTAGCTTACGCACTAGCTGTAGTAAGCAGGTATCAATCGAACCCAAGGGAGAAACATTGGATAGTAGTGAAGAACATTCTTAAGTACTTGCGAAGGACTAAAGAATTGTTCTTAGTATATGGTAATGGGGATCTCCAAATGGAGGCCTTTACCGATTCCAGCTTCCAAAGTGATAAGGATGATAGAAAATCTATCTCAGGGTTTGTATTTACCCTTAATGGAGGGGCGGTTAGTAGGAAGAGTTCCAAACATGATACCGTTGCAGACTCCACGATGGAAGCTGCGTATATTGCTGCAAATGATGCTGCCAAAGAAGCCGTCTGGATTAAGAAGTTCGTCGCGGAACTAGGAGTAGTTCCAACCATTGTTGATCCAATACCATTGTATTGTGATAATAATGGGGCTATGGTGTTAGCCAAAGAACCAAGGTCCTATCAGAATTCCAGACACATCCTAAAGCGATATCATTTGATCAAAGAGATAATAGATCGCTACGAGATCGAGATTCGGAGAGTAGATACAAAGAATAACACCGCTGATCCACTCACAAAGGCCCTTCCACAACCGCAGCATGAGCGACATTTTGAGATGTTGGGTATGAGATACGCCAATAATTGTCCTTAGTGCAAGTGGGAGACTGTTGGATATATGTATGCCCTAGAGGCCATTATATGTATAGTGGATGCATAGACATGTATATATGTGTATATATGACTTTCTTGCTCGACATGATAGTATGCTATCTAGTTTACTTTATCTTGTCATGTTCATTTGATCATACATTTTATTCATTTGGCACATGTTGATAAAGCCCTTAGGATATTTGATTGACTAGTCGGACTATGATGCAGATCATACTAGTGGGACACGTGTAGTTTATAAGCATATCCTTGAACTGTTCCTAGTCGTAGGTGTATCGAGACGGGGCATCGATATTCCAGAGTAGACTAGTATATACCGTTCTTTTCCCATATGATGGGCGAAAGATGATCCCATATCCATCTGGTGTGATGACACCAAAGATTGTATGCGGGTGCTAAGTAGAGACTGGGTACACTGAACGGACTCGCCGAGAACTCCTATGTGGTTTATATCTATCGTCGGATAGCAATTCTCAGGTGACACTGGTACAGGTTAGTCTGTAGACCCAAAATCGTCATAGAGTCTTTTGTGTCCTCCTACTGCACTTTTATCTCTACCCTACCACGGCTCTACTGAGTCGTGCAAACAGGTAGATTTTGGGTACAGTCCCGAGGCACTTGGAGGCAATGAGCGATAGGAGGTGTTTCGTCTCTCCCTGTATTGGGGGTTGATGTTTTGCTATGCTCGATTGGCTATAACAGGAAGTCCCTGGTCAGGGCTGCTGAGATTTACTGATAAGTGTTATCAGTAATTTCTCAATCTGTTATGAGCCATACACCAGCATGACTTATTGAGTTATTGGGGTCGATGATACCATCCCAAGACTCGATATGCAACATATCTGACGAAGAGACCGGACTGTATGGTAAGTGTTGCCAGTTGGCTCGATGGGAGTTTTGATAGCTTTGCTGGTTTTCTTCTGATCGCTCAATACCCAGATAGCCGTTACGTTTAGCTGACTGCTTGCGGCTTGTGGGTGTTTGATATGATCATCACATACTGCCGGCATATTGACGGATCATAGAGTCCCACACAGGAGTTTCCTAGCCAAGGTGAAACGATATGGTGTGCATATGAGATATGCACGGGGACCCGATTAAATGCGAGTATGAGATACCGTATGTTAATCGGGCGTTTTTCTATTGGTCGGGTCGTATGTGATATGACCGGTTTGTTAAATCAAGTGTTGATTTGACATTTGACTTTTAGTTTAATTTCTTTATTAAACCCTTTTCTTTATATTTGATGTATGCATGCATGTATGCACATGTTGATGTGCATGGACACATATATGCATACATAGTATCATGGTTGTTGATACATTCATGATGGCAATGCAAGACTCACATGAAACTTATATATATATATATATATATATATATATATATATATATATATTTGTATTTGAGTTAAAGAAAAGAAAAAGAAAAATTGATCCATGGTTATTTCTTTCTACACAGTTCCAAACTAAACCATATTGTTAGGTCCACGTTACCTCTCCCGGTACTTTCGGGGATGCGGAAACGGTAAAACAAAAATTTTCTAAACTTTGTAACATGGACCGTAAAAGCCGGATCTTTGCTAAACTAAACTAGCATACTAGCAAAGAAGAGTTAACTACTCGGCAAAGTGGTTATACCTAACTTGAACTCCTTCTTCTTGAAACCTAGTAGAGGTTGATGGTTCTTTCCTCGTAGCCTTCTTCCGTCAAAGATGGATCCACCTGAGGGTTCAACCTTCGGGCTCTTTCTCGAACTTTGAGAGAACTAGAATCATCGGCTTGCTAAACCGTTGTTCCTAGAGTGAGTAGAGAGTGTCTAAGGGGTGTTTTCTTTTCAAGGAGAGGGATTCTCAACACATGAGAAGGATTCTCCTTGAGCTTGAGGAAGAAGAAGATGAAGTGAGGAGAGAGAATCAATATCATAGAATGAGCTATTTTCCTCTTGCAACCATCACAAAAGGAAAATGATTTATCTAATTAATAATAATAAATCAAAATGAAATAGTTGATGGTTGTATTTGGAATGACCACCATCATCACTTCAATAAATGAATGTAAGCTAGAATCAAGGAGTATCCTTGCAAAGCAATGATGATGGTCAACATTCAACCATGGTCAACAAGTCAACCATGGTCAACAAGTCAACAAAATCAACCATAACATTATTTCATTTAATTACTATTATTAATTGATATTTCATAAATCCATTAGGGTTTGGAAAAAGACGACTGTCAACTGTGCATACGCACCCGTTCCGAAACCCTAATGAAAGACCTCATCCTCCGCCTCAAGCAACTGTGCATACACACCTGCATTCTCGTTCCGAGGAACAAGAATACTGAGAGATAAAAGCAACCCCAAAACATATACCAGTATCTGGCTCAAACCAGAGCCTGCCAGTATAATCCGTCCGGACTCCAAACGTGCACAAGTGCGCGGATGAGAACGAACCCTGCCGCAAAACTATGCGACCTCTACTCTGTTTTGCCCAGAGGCGAATAGCCCTCTGTGTGGGACTCTAAAGACTCGACGCTACGCTGGCAGTGGGTTTAACCACAGACCGCAAGCGGCACTAGCTGTGCGTAACGGTCCCCAGGTAGATGCCGATAAGAAGACTGACGAGGTAAAACCCATCTGAACTCCTACTGAGTCTGAATGTGACATTCTCCGTACAGTCCGGTCTGTTCGTCTGATACATCGCATGTCGGGCCTAGGGGGGCGGCAAGCGTCAGACCCCTAATAGCGGTACAAGTCGTGTCGGAGTGAAGCCCAGAACACCCTGAGATAACATTGGAACCTACCAGTATATCTCGCTTGCCCTGGCCAGGGACTACTTGTGTAATGGCTCTCCTAGACACAGCGCGATGTCAACCCCCAATCCCGGGAGAGACGAATCCTGTCTAACCGTCACTGCCTCCAAGTGCTTCGGGACTGCTCCCAACTACTACCTGTTTGCACGACTCGGTAGAGCCGTGGCAGGGTAGCAATCAAAGAACAGTGGGAACACACTCGAGGCGAAGTGACAGTGTCAAGTCAGCGGACTAAGCTGTACTCATGCCACCTGGGAACTGATAACTGGCGATAGGTATAATACCAACCATCAGTTCCCGACGAGTCCTGTCCAGTGTACTCGTAACCCAACGAGCACCCGCATACTATCTCAAGTACGACGTACCGACGGCTGTGGGACAGACCGTCTCCCGTGCTGGGATGAGAAGCGCATACGCTAGTCTACTCTGGAGTATCGATGCCCTATCTCGGTACTCCCACGACTAGGGACGTGTATAAGGATGTGCTTGTAGATTACCCAGCCCCCACGAGTGTGATCGCCATCACAACGCCGGTAATTAAGCAAAGATCCAAAAGGCTCTACTAATGCGTATAGATGATATAATAAATAAACACACAAGTACACATTAAAGCAGAGACAAACCAAGTAGCATACTACTATATTGAGCAAGATTGTCTGTACAACTGTGAATATCCCAAGCTTCCATCAAGTAATATACATACTAGTATGATACAGTAATGGCCTCTAGGGCATATACACTAACAATCTCCCACTTGCACTAAGGCCATGTACTGGCGTATCGAAGACCTATCATCTCGATCAGCCGCTCGAACTGAGTCTGGGGTAAAGCCTTTGTGAATGGGTCCGCAGTGTTGTCCTTTGTGTCCACTCTCTGCACCTTGATCTCCTGTCGATCAATGATCTCCCTGATCAGGTGATACCGCCTTAAGATGTGCCTGGATTTCTGATGGGACCTTGGTTCCTTCGCTAAAGCTATAGCCCCATTGTTATCGCAATACAAAGGTATTGGGTCAACAATGGACGGAACCACCTGAAGTTCACAAATGAACTTCTTCATCCAGACCGCCTCTTTTACGGCATCGCTTGCAGCAATGTATTCAGCCTCCATCGTCGAGTCTGCGACGGTATCCTGCTTGGAACTCCTCCAACATACCGCCCCTCCGTTGAGGGTAAACACAAAACCCGAGACAGACTTGCTGTCATCTTTGTCACTTTGGAAGCTTGAATCGGTAAAGGACTCGACCCTGAGGTCTCCATTACCGTAAACCAGGAACATCTCCTTAGTCCTTCTCAGGTACTTGAGAATGTTCTTCACTGCTGTCCAGTGGTCCTCCCCTGGGTCTGACTGATACCGGCTTACCGTGCTCAACGCGTAAGCTACATCTTGTCTTGTACATAGCATCGCATACATTATAGATCCTACCGCTGATGCGTAGGGTATAGTGCTCATGCGAACCCTCTCCTCGTCAGTCTTAGGAGACATCTTCTTGGAGAGGGTAATTCCGTGCAATGCGGGTATGTTACCGCGCTTGGAACCCTCCATACTAAATCTTTTTAGTACGGTCTCTATGTACCTGGACTGCGAAAGTCCCAATAGTTTCTTGGATCTATCTCTATAGATCTTGATCCCCAGAATGTACGAGGCATCACCCAGGTCCTTCATGGAGAACCTTTGTGACAAAAATAGCTTGACCGATTGTAGCATAGGAATATCATTTCCTATCAAAAGAATGTCGTCCACGTACAAGACTAGGAATACGACAGTTCGTCCTACAATCTTCTTATACATACATGGTTCATCTTCGTTCTTGATGAAATCAAATTCCTTGATTGCCTCATCAAAACAGATGTTCCAGCTCCGCGATGCCTGCTTTAATCCATAAATGGATTTAAGCAACTTGCACACCTTTCCGCTGCTCCCACTGTCTACGAAACCTTCTGGTTGATCCATGTAAACGCACTCTTCCAAACAACCGTTTAGGAAAGCCGTTTTAACATCCATCTGCCAGATTTCATAGTCATGGAAGGCAGCAATGGCAAGTAGGATCCGAATGGATTTAAGCATAGCCACCGGAGAAAAAGTTTCATCATAGTCCAAACCAGGTCTTTGACGAAAACCTTTTGCAACGAGTCTAGCTTTATAGGTTTCCACCTGCCCATCTACACCAAGTTTCCTTTTGTAGATCCATTTGCATCCAACGGGTTTTACCCCAGGTGGAGCAATATCCAAGGTCCACACTTTATTGGCGTACATGGACTCCATTTCGGATTGCATTGCTTCCTGCCACTTATCAGAATCCCTACTGATAATGGCCTGCCTGAAACTGGTAGGATCATCTTCTTCCAAGATGCAATCCTCTCGATCCCCGTCTATGAGAAAACCGTAGTATCTCTCGGGCGGATGAGAAATCCTACCAGATCTGCGGAGTGGCTGAGGTTCGTCTGGGGTTATAGAATCTAGCGGTTCCTCCAAATTTTCAGTTACATTTTGTGGTCGCTGAATTTCTTCCAGTTCTACCGAACTCCCACTAGTTTCTTTTGCAAGAAACTCCCTTTCTAAGAAGGTGGCGTGGCGAGATACAAACACCTTCTGTTCCTCAGTGTGGTAGAACAGATATCCCAGTGAGTTTTTAGGATATCCCACAAATTTACACAGAACTGATCGTGCCTCTAGCTTGTCTGGTTTCTGTGTTTTCACATAGGCCGGACAACCCCATATCTTAATAAACTTCAGACATGGTTTCTTACTGCTCCATATTTCATACGGAGTTTTAGGCACAGATTTGGACGGAACTTGATTCAAAAGGTATGCCGCTGTCTGAAGCGCATGTCCCCAGAATGAAAGAGGTAACTCAGCACTACTCATCATGGAGCGAACCATATCCAATAGGGTACGATTCCTCCGCTCCGATACACCGTTGTGCTGTGGTGTATAAGGAGGAGTAAGCTGAGAGAGAATACCATTCTCTTTTAAGTAATCTAGGAATTCCGTGCTTAAGTACTCCCCTCCCCTGTCAGACCGGAGGATCTTGATACTTTTGCCTGTCTGGTTCTCTACTTCCTTTCTGAATTCCTTGAATTTCTCAAAAGCTTCAGATTTGTGTTTCATCAGATACACATATCCGAACCTAGAGAGATCGTCAGTGAATGTGATGAAGTACGAGAACCCACCCCTTGCATGTATAGACATCGGACCACATACATCAGTATGTACGAGTCCCAAGAGCTCTGCTGATCTTTCTCCATGTCCGGTGAACGGAGATTTGGCCATCTTCCCTTTGAGACAAGACTGACAAGTTTCATAAGATGAAAACTCGAACGTATCCAAGAGTCCATCTTTATGCAACTTACTCAGCCTTTTCTCTCCAACATGACCAAGTCTACAATGCCACAAGTAGGATTCATTCGTATCTGAATTCTTCCTCTTGCGTGTGTTTTGTATATTGAGAACTGTATTCTGATTTAGAACGTAGATACCATTACACAGTGTACCCTCTGCAACCAGTACCATATGAAGGTAAATGTTCATGATATTCTTTTCAAGAACAAAGTTATATCCATCTTTATCGAGTAAAGAAACTGATATGATGTTGCAAACCATGGAGGGTACATAAGAGCAATCGTTCAAAATCATAGTCTTGCCATTTGGCAATACTAGGTGATATTCACCGACGGCTGCCGCATTAACTTGTGCTCCGTTCGCTACTCTGAGCGACATATCACCCTGTGCAACTTTCCTACTTTTTCTCAGTCCCTGCAATAAATTACAGATATGAGATCCTGATCCGGTATCAAGTACCCAGGAGGTAGGGCTGACCGTAAAACAGTTCTCAATTACAAGAACACCTGAAGTAGATGCAAAACCATGCTTCTTCTTCGACTGGGTATCCTGGAAATCCATACAATCCCCTTTCCCATTCTCATACTCATGACTGTTGTCACTGTTAGGTTAGAATAGCACCCTATGAAGAGATTACAAGCATCACATGACCTAAAGTTTTCATTTTTATGGTGCTAAACTAACAAGCAAAGGAATCGATCCTAGAAAATTAGGTTTAACAAACTTTAAACTAGAAAAGCTTAGGGTTAGAAGGCTACAACCTTTGTAGCTCCCGTTTTTGTTTTGCTCCTTTGACTTTGGGGTGTTGGAAGAAGGTCTACTCTTCCTCCTCTTGCGTCCACGACGATCCACCCGGAGCTTCCCGTCCAAGCTAGCAAGTTTGGTAAAACAAGGAGAACACTCTAATCAAGTGAGCTAGACTTGATTAGAATGAAGTTGTGGCTATGGATCTCACTTCAAAATCCTATTTTTATGAATGATTCACTCTCTTGTAAGAACTAGAGAGCTTAAGCATGGAGGTTGATGAAGATGATGGACTTTTTGAAGAAGAGAATGAATTATCTTATGAAAGAGAAAAGAAAAATAGCTATATATATTTTTCCTTCTCTTAACCAACCATGGTTAAATAAATAGATAACATTTTAATTTAAATTAAAAGCATGATAAGAAAATAAACTATGGGTTAAATGTTAGGTGAGCATGGTTGAGTTAGAAGAGTGTAGAAAGACTTAAGTGATTTAACCCATTTTCCATTTTCTTTTGCTTTAATTTAAATCCAATAATTATCCAAATACAACCATGGTGTAATTCTTATACATCCACCATTCCCATTGTATAAACAACCATGATAATATATGATGTATGTATGTATGTGTGCTTGCACATCCAAATGTGCATGAACAAAAATGAATGCACACATGCATGCATACATACAACATAAACAAGATAGGATTTGTAGTGAGAAAACTAATGATGAATCAACACTTGATTCACTAATCCGGTCATATCACATATGACCCGACCATCAGCAAGCCGCCCAATTAATATACGGTATCCCATACACGTATTTTAATCGGGTCCAAGCGCATATCGCATACGCGCACCACAACGTTTCTCCTGGACTAGGTAACTCCTGTGTGGGACTCTAAGACTCGTCAATACGCCGGCAGTGGGTGATGATCATATCAAGCACCCGCAAGCCGCAAGCGGTCAGCCAAACGTAACGGCCACCCGGGTATTGAGCGATAAGAAGAAAACAAGCGAACCTGTTACAACTCCCGTCGAGCCATCCGGCAACACTACCGTACAGTCCGGTCTCTTCGTCAGATATGCTGCATATCGAGCCTAGGGATGGTCACGTCGACCCCAATAACTCAATAGGTCGTGTCGGTGAATGGTCTATAACAGATCGAGAAACTACTGATAACACTTATCAGCAAATCTCAGCAGCCCTGGCCAGGGACTTGCTGTTATAACCAGTCGAGCACAGCACAGCATCAACTCCCAATACCGGGAGAGACGAAACCCCTCCTATCGCTCATTACCTTCGTGTGTCTCGGGACTGTACCCAACGGCCACCTGTTTGCACGACTCAGTAGAGCCGTGGTAGGGTGGCAATCAAAGTACAGTGGGAGAACACACAAGGCTCTATGACGATCTCGGGTCTACAGACTAACCTGTACCAGTGTCACCTGAGAACTGCTATCCGACGATAGATATAATTTCATATAGGAGTTCTCGGCGAGTCCGTCCAGTGTACCCAGTCACCACTGAGCACCCGTATATGATCTTGATGTCAAACATCGATGAATGTGGGAACATCCATCGCCCATCACATGGGTCTAGTATCATATACGCTAGTCTACTCTGGTATATCGATGCCCCGTCTCGATACACCTCCGACTAGGGACATTTCAGGATATGCTTATAGACTACAGATGTCCCACTAGTATGATGTTCATCATAATCAGAGTAGTCAAGCCGATATCCTCAGGGCTTTATCAGCATGTATGAATGAATAGAAGCATGATCAAATAAACATGTCAGATAAAGAAGTACCAGATAGCATACTATCATGTCGAGCAAGAATGCAAACTCAATATATATACATGTATAGATACATCCACTATCACATAATGGCCTCTAGGGCATACATATATCCAACAATCTCCCACTTGCACTAAGGCCAGTTATTGGCGTATCTCATACCCAACATCTCAAAAAGTCGCTCATGCTGCGGCTGAGGGAGAGCCTTGGTGAATGGATCCGCGGCGTTGTTCTTTGTGTCTACTCTCTTAATCTCGATCTCGCGGCGATCTACAATCTCCCGGATCAAATGAAAGCGCCTCAGGATATGTCTGGACCGCTGATGGGATCTGGGCTCCTTGGCTAACGCCATCGCCCCATTATTGTCACAATACAAAGGTATTGGATCAATAATGGTTGGAACTACACCTAGCTCCGAGACGAACTTCTTCATCCAGACGGCTTCTTTGGCGGCATCATTTGCAGCAATGTACTCAGCTTCCATCGTAGAGTCTGCAACGGTATCTTGTTTGGAACTCTTCCAACTTACCGCCCCTCCATTGAGGGTAAATACAAACCCTGAGATAGATTTGCTGTCATCCTTATCGCTCTGGAAGCTCGAATCGGTAAAGGCCTTCATTTGGAGATCTTTATTACCATACACCAAGAACAATTCTTTAGTCCTTCGTAAGTACTTAAGAATGTTCTTCACAGCTGTCCAGTGGTTCTCCCCTGGGTTGGATTGATACCTGCTTACAACACTAAGTGCATAAGCTACATCTGGGCGTGTACATAACATCGCATACATTATAGACCCTACTGCCGAAGCATAAGGTATAATGCTCATGCGAGCTCCTTCTTCATCGGTCTTTGGACAAGAATCCTTGGAGAGAGTGACTCCATGGCAAGCGGGTAAGGCACCCCGCTTGGAGTCTTCCATACTAAACCTCTTTAGGATGGTGTTGATGTACCTGGTTTGGGACAATCCCAATAACTTTTTGGATCTATCCCTATAGATCCTTATGCCCAGGATGTATGTGGCATCACCCAGGTCCTTCATGGAGAACCTCAGTGATAAGAATGATTTGACCGACTGTAGCATAGGAATATCATTTCCTATCAGAAGAATGTCATCCACGTACAATACGAGGAATGTGACAGCTCTTCCTACAGCCTTCCTATAAACACAAGGTTCATCTGGATTTTTGATGAAATCAAACTCTTTGATAACATCATCGAAACAGATGTTCCAACTCCGAGATGCCTGCTTTAACCCATATATGGATTTAAGCAATCTACATGCTTTCTCGCTGCTCCCACTGTCAATGAAGCCCTCTGGCTGATCCATATAAACGCATTCTTCTAAATCTCCATTTAGAAATGCTGTTTTAACGTCCATCTGCCAGATTTCATAGTCGTATTGAGCAGCAATAGCAAGTAGGATCCGAATGGATTTAAGCATGGCTACGGGTGAAAAAGTTTCGTCATAGTCCAGACCTGGTCTTTGACGAAAACCTTTCGCCACAAGTCTTGCCTTGTAGGTCTCTACCTGCCCATCCACACCAATCTTTCTTTTAAAGATCCATTTGCACCCCACAGGTTTAACCCCAGGGGGCACAACGTCCAAAGTCCATACTTTGTTGGTGTACATAGACTGCATTTCGGATCTCATGGCATCCAGCCACTTCACAGAGTCACCACTCGTGATAGCTTGCTGAAAACTGGTAGGATCATCATCTTCCATGATGCAATCTTCTCTGTCACCATCAATGAGGAAACCGTAGTACCTCTCCGGTGGACGAGAAGTCCTACCAGACCTACGGAGTGGCCGAGGTTCTTCAGTTTCTGTTGCAACAGCCGGTTCAACCAAATCGTCATTTGTAGTTTGTGTCTCTAGAACCTCTTCTAGATCTACCACTTTGCCATCATCTTTATCTGTGAAAAACTCTTTTTCCAAGAATGTGGCATGTTGAGAAACAAACACTTTTTGTTCCTCTTTGTGGTAGAACAGATATCCATAAGAATTCTTTGGATATCCCACAAAGTTACACATGACTGATCGTGTCTCGAGTTTGTCCGGATTCTGCTTTTTAACATAGGCCGGGCAACCCCAAATCTTAATTCTCTTAAGAGATGGTCTCTTCCCATGCCATATCTCATATGGCGTGGTAGACACGGCTTTGGTTGGAACCCTGTTTAGCAGAAACGCTGCAGTCTCCAATGCATGCCCCCAAAACGAGACTGGTAACTCAGCGTCACTCATCATGGACCGGACCATATCTAATAGGGTCCTATTCCGTGGTTCTGACACACCGTTGTGCTGTGGTGTGTAAGGAGGAGTGAGCTGAGAGAGAATCCCATTCTCTTTTAGGAAGTTTGCAAATTCTGTACTGAGATACTCTCCACCTCGATCTGATCGAAGCATCTTAATACTCAAGCCGGTTTGTTTTTCTACTTCTTGTTTATATTCAATGAATTTCTCGAAAGCGTCGGACTTGTGCTTTAATAAAAATACATGACCGAATCTTGAGAAATCGTCGGTGAATGTAATGAAGTATGAAAAACCGCCTCTAGCCTGTGTAGACATAGGCCCACATACATCACTATGTATGAGGCCCAGTAGCTGAGTAGCTCTTTCTCCGTGTCCGGTAAACGGAGTTTTGGTCATTTTACCCTTGATACAAGACTGGCAAGTCGCATAAGATTTATATTCAAAAGAATTTAAATATCCATCTTTGTGTAACTTGTTTAGTCTTGTTTCGTTAATATGACCAAGTCTACAGTGCCAAAGAAAAGCTTCATTTAATTCTGAAAGTTTTCTTTTATTAGTGTGTTGTATACTGAAAACTGTGTGTTGATTTAGGACATATATTCCGTTATTAAGTGTACCATACCCAACCAACATTTGATTTAGGTGAATGTTCATAACATTGTTCTGCAACACAAAATTATACCCTTCATTGTCCAACAAAGAAACGGATATTATATTACATAGCATAGTTGGTACAAAATAACATGGATTCAAAATCAAAATACATCCAGATGGCAACCCCAAGTGATACTCTCCCACTGCGACTGTATGTACATTGGAACCATTTCCAACGCGGAGAGTATGGTCACCTGTCCTCAAAACCTTGCTATTTCTCAGCCCTGCATAGAATTGCAAATGTGAGAACCTGAACCGGTATCCAATACCCAGGAAGCAGAGTTTATAGAAAAACAGTTTTCAGTCACAAACGCACCTGAAGCAGAAGCATCACCATGCTTCTTCTTGAGACTTAGGTACTCCGTGCAGTTGCGCTTCCAATGTCCTGTCTTGTGGCAATGAAAACACTCGCCTTTCCCTGGGTCTCCAGCCGTGGATTTTCCCTTTCCCTTCACCTTTTTGACTCCGCCCTTAGGATTAGTGGGTTTCTTCTTTTTCTTTCCCTTGGCCTTAGCTTTTGGGCGAGAAGAAGAAGACTGTCCAATGGTCATAACGGGAGTCTTTGCTGACTTCATAGTGCTCTTTGCACTCCTTAACATATTAAGGAGTTCAGGGAGGTCCTTCTCCATGCCATGCATGTTGAAGTTCACTATGAACTGAGCAAAGGTGGAGGGGAGGGACTGCAGAATAATATCTATACATTGTTCATTTTCCATTGTCCATCCAAGGTCCTCAAGCTCTTCTATAAGAGCTATCATCTTCAACACATGGTCTCCTACTGGTGTGCCAGGGGCCATTCGCATCTGAAACAGTTTCTTTGATGCTTCGTATCGTAATACGCGGGATTGCTCCCCATACAACTCCTTTGTATGGAGCAGTATCCCGTGAATGTCCATGTCCTCGTGCTGCTTTTGATGTGTGTTATCCATCGATGCAAGCGCGAGGCATGTGGCCGTGGCACAGTCAGCGTCCCATGTCTTGCGGACTTCTATGTCCGCAACTGAGGATTTTGGGCCTGGGACGGGCGGGGCTGAAGCCGTGAGGACATATGATACTTTATCATAAGTCAAGGCGATCTTTAGATTCCTTAGCCAGTCTTTATAGTTGGTCCCATTCAGTTTGTTTTTATCTAGTAGAAGCTTAAGTCCAGTCATTGGTATCTGCCATTAAGAGAGAGAAAAGAATACACTCAGCGAAAGCTCTTGCATAGATTAGATTGGTTTATTATCTTGTCTAATCGATGTTTCCCACTGCTTTTTATCAAGTTTCTCTTTCAAACCTTAAAAAGAAAAACTAGCCAGGATTAATTACAGTCTACAACTTCGCTAACCGTTCAGCCAGGCCAGTGTCGGTACTTTGAGGGTGGTTCCCCGTGCTTACGCACGGACCTAATTAGAGTAAACCTCGTTTTCCCAGAGGCGGAGCCCCGTTAACACCTTTCTAGACACCTAATGAGTTAGCTAATTGTAAACTGTAAAACTCTCCTAGGAGCAACTATTGCCCACAGTGGGATCGGGATCCAACCATCACATGGAAGGTATGCAATCTCATTGCAAATTTCAACACTTGAAATTCCCGATGTGGTTTTTACCCCTAATACTCGTGACCTTGGCTAAGGTCAACAAATCACGAGCATTAGTCAAGCTCAACCCGTCATTTCTTGATTAATTAGACCCGTTCACATGACCCTTGGCTAAGGTCAACAAAGTCATATGCCCGTCCTAATTAATCTGCATCATATGCGTTTGTAGGAAGACATCACTTAGCTACCGTACACTACGCCTTGGCTAAGGTCAACAAACGTAGCACGAATACTAAGTACTCTACTTCCTAAAATGACGGAGGGTTGCGGATGATTTTTAAGAAAATCTTTAACGCTTTGAACTTGATATCGTTGTAGAATCAAACAGTTTTTTCAAAAGGAGTGGCTTAAGCTCCGCAGTTTTGAAATATAGCTTTTTCATAAATAGCCGAGTGGTTTTCAAATCCGATTCTACAACATCTTTTTAGGTTTATTTTCTTTACATTAATCACATTAATGTAATCCCATCATTTAAGTCCTAAAGCCAATCACAGAAAAGAAACGAAAATAACACGTACGCTTATGCCATCCGCATTCGCCGCAATGTTCCGTTATGCACCGTTAGGTTACTTAACTAACGGCATACCGGGACGGGACTAGCGCGGGTGTAAAACATAAGCAACGTCTACTATATATCATATATATAATAAGTCATTCGTCTCAGATATCACAGAACACAGGCAGCAGAAATATAGATATAACGTGGGATATACTAGGACGTCCGTATTTAGTATTTAGCCAGAATAGAAAATACGGATTCCACAGTCGCGATGAATAGCCAAGCCCACACCCTGGACCCCTACGAGAGCGGCAAGTGACCCTACCAATCCTGGAGTTTAGGAGACCCGGTCTCGACTCCTCGAGATGGCCTCCCACTGAACCCCAGAACCCGGTCACCTGTGCTCCCCTCCTTGGGTCCATCCTAATGCGGAAAAGTAAATAATATACAACGCTGGAGACACAACCGCAACCTGGAAGTGCCCCAAATAAAAGAATATTACATTACATTTGAATTTACATGAATGAAAATATAAAACTCTCATCTCACAAAAAAAACCCCGGCTATTCGATCGCGACAATCCTGCACATCATATCTCAGCAACACATAATATCACATATCATCAACGTAAGTAAGTATGCGTACCCCGATTGTCGTTGATTTATAGCAACGAAACCGGCGATATCTAACATACTACACTTACGGTCGCAGAAAAGAAAGTGTAAAACTACAATATTTGGAATCCAGATTCTCTTTAGACATCATAAACGCGAAATATCACATATTTCGTATTTCATGTCTACACTATATGAATTCCACATATTGTATCACATTCCAGATAAACAGACAGTATTAAAGTTTTCGAACGAACTATCAAGCACCCAAGATTCACTAAAGCTCAACACTTGAGTAGGGTTCAAAAGATCCGGAGTGTGGCACAGTAGCGGCGGTCCAGCCGTAGAAGGGTCAAGCCAATGCCTCACATGTGGCACGCCGTACTGCCCCAAACCCTAGGGTTCAAAGGGCAGTTCAAGACGGTCACATAATCGAGTTAAGGTTTGTTGTCTTCTAGAGGGACCACCGCAAAAAGACTTGCACGCATCTCCAAACTATTTAAACCCCGTGAATATTGAGTAAATGATATTCGTTCAAACACTTCAATACTTTCTAGTTTACCCGGAAAAGAAAGCGAAATGAAAATTCCGATCGAAACCACGAGTCGCAAAACATCTCCAGAATTTTTCAACAGCAGAATCAGATTAAATATACTCAAAATATACCATAAAAATGAAAACTTTAGGTCATGTGATGCTTGTAATCTCTTCATAGGGTGCTATTCTAACCTAACATTGGTATCAGAGCCTAGAAAATTAGGTTTAACAAACTTTAAACTAGAAAAGCTTAGGGTTAGAAGGCTACAAACTTTGTAGCTCCCGTTTTTGTTTTGCTCCTTTGACTTTGGGGTGTTGGAAGAAGGTCCACTCTTCCTCCTCTTGCGTCCACGACGATCCACCCGGAGCTTCCCGTCCAAGCTAGCAAGTTTGGTAAAACAAGGAGAACACTCTAATCAAGTGAGCTAGACTTGATTAGAATGAAGTTGTGGCTATGGATCTCACTTCAAAATCCTATTTTTATGAATGATTCACTCTCTTGTAAGAACTAGAGAGCTTAAGCATGGAGGTTGATGAAGATGATGGACTTTTTGAAGAAGAGAATGAATTATCTTATGAAAGAGAAAAGAAAAATAGCTATATATATTTTTCCTTCTCTTAACCAACCATGGTTAAATAAATAGATAACATTTTAATTTAAATTAAAAGCATGATAAGAAAATAAACAATGGGTTAAATGTTAGGTGAGCATGGTTGAGTTAGAAGAGTGTAGAAAGACTTAAGTGATTTAACCCATTTTCCATTTTCTTTTGCTTTAATTTAAATCCAATAATTATCCAAATACAACCATGGTGTAATTCTTATACATCCACCATTCCCATTGTATAAACAACCATGATAATATATGATGTATGTATGTATGTATGTGTGCTTGCACATCCAAATGTGCATGAACAAAAATGAATGCACACATGCATGCATACATACAACATAAACAAGATAGGATTTGTAGTGAGAAAACTAATGATGAATCAACACTTGATTCACTAATCCGGTAATATCACATATGACCCGACCATCAGCAAGCCGCCCAATTAATATACGGTATCCCATACACGTATTTTAATCGGGTCCAAGAGCATATCGCATACGCGCACCACAACGTTTCGCCTGGACTAGGTAACTCCTGTGTGGGACTCTAAGACTCGTCAATACGCCGGCAGTGGGTGATGATCATATCAAGCACCCGCAAGCCGCAAGCGATCAGCCAAACGTAACGGCCACCCGGGTATTGAGCGATAAGAAGAAAACAAGCGAACCTGTTACAACTCCCGTCGAGCCATCAGGCAACACTACCGTACAGTCCGGTCTCTTCGTCAGATATGCTGCATATCGAGCCTAGGGATGGTCACGTCGACCCCAATAACTCAATAGGTCGTGTCGGTGAATGGTCTATAACAGATCGAGAAACTACTGATAACACTTATCAGCAAATCTCAGCAGCCCTGGCCAGGGACTTGCTGTTATAACCAGTCGAGCACAGCACAGCATCAACTCCCAATACCGGGAGAGACGAAACCCCTCCTATCGCTCATTGCCTTCGTGTGTCTCGGGACTGTACCCAACGGCCACCTGTTTGCACGACTCAGTAGAGCCGTGGTAGGGTGGCAATCAAAGTACAGTGGGAGAACACACAAGGCTCTATGACGATCTCGGGTCTACAGACTAACCTGTACCAGTGTCACCTGAGAACTGCTATCCGACGATAGATATAATTCCATATAGGAGTTCTCGACGAGTCCGTCCAGTGTACCCAGTCACCACTGAGCACCCGTATATGATCTTGATGTCAAACATCGATGAATGTGGGAACATCCATCGCCCATCACATGGGTCTAGTATCATATACGCTGGTCTACTCTGGTATATCGATGCCCTGTCTCGATACACCTCCGACTAGGGACATTTCAGGATATGCTTATAGACTACAGATGTCCCACTAGTATGATCTTCATCATAATCAGAGTAGTCAAGCCGATATCCTCAGGGCTTTATCAGCATGTATGAATGAATAGAAGCATGATCAAATAAACATGTCAGATAAAGAAGTACCAGATAGCATACTATCATGTCGAGCAAGAATGCAAACTGAATATATATACATGTATAGATACATCCACTATCACATAATGGCCTCTAGGGCATACATATATCCAACAATCTCCCACTTGCACTAAGGCCAGTTATTGGCGTATCTCATACCCAACATCTCAAAAAGTCGCTCATGCCGCGGCTGAGGGAGAGCCTTGGTGAATGGATCCGCGGCGTTGTTCTTTGTGTCTACTCTCTTAATCTCGATCTCGCGGCGATCTACAATCTCCCGGATCAAATGAAAGCGCCTCAGGATATGTCTGGACCGCTGATGGGATCTGGGCTCCTTGGCTAACGCCATCGCCCCATTATTGTCACAATACAAAGGTATTGGATCAATAATGGTTGGAACTACACCTAGCTCCGAGACGAACTTCTTCATCCAGACGGCTTCCTTGGCGGCATCATTTGCAGCAATGTACTCAGCTTCCATCGTTGAGTCTGCAACGGTATCTTGTTTGGAACTCTTCCAACTTACCGCCCCTCCATTGAGGGTAAATACAAACCCTGAGATAGATTTGCTGTCATCCTTATCGCTCTGGAAGCTCGAATCGGTAAAGGCCTCCATTTGGAGATCTTTATTACCATACACCAAGAACAATTCTTTAGTCCTTCGTAAGTACTTAAGAATGTTCTTCACAGCTGTCCAGTGGTTCTCCCCTGGGTTGGATTGATACCTGCTTACAACACTAAGTGCATAAGCTACATCTGGGCGTGTACATAACATTGCATACATTATAGACCCTACTGCCGAAGCATAAGGTATAATGCTCATGCGAGCTCTCTCTTCATCGGTCTTTGGACAAGAATCCTTGGAGAGAGTGACTCCATGGCAAGCGGGTAAGGCACCCCGCTTGGAGTCTTCCATACTAAACCTCTTTAGGATGGTGTTGATGTACCTGGTTTGGGACAATCCCAATAACTTTTTGGATCTATCCCTATAGATCCTTATGCCCAGGATGTATGTGGCATCACCCAGGTCCTTCATGGAGAACCTCAGTGATATGAATGATTTGACCGACTGTAGCATAGGAATATCATTTCCTATCAGAAGAATGTCATCCACGTACAATACGAGGAATGTGACAGCTCTTCCTATAAACACAAGGTTCATCTGGATTTTTGATGAAATCAAACTCTTTGATAACATCATCGAAACAGATGTTCCAACTCCGAGATGCCTGCTTTAACCCATATATGGATTTAAGCAATCTACATGCTTTCTCGCTGCTCCCACTGTCAATGAAGCCCTCTGGCTGATCCATATAAACGCATTCTTCTAAATCTCCATTTAGAAATGCTGTTTTAACGTCCATCTGCCAGATTTCATAGTCGTAGTGAGCAGCAATAGCAAGTAGGATCCGAATGGATTTAAGCATGGCTACGGGTGAAAAAGTTTCGTCATAGTCCAGACCTGGTCTTTGACGAAAACCTTTCGTCACAAGTCTTGCCTTGTAGGTCTCTACCTGCCCATCCACACCAATCTTTCTTTTAAAGATCCATTTGCACCCCACAGGTTTAACCCCAGGGGGCACAACGTCCAAAGTCCATACTTTGTTGGTGTACATAGACTGCATTTCGGATCTCATGGCATCCAGCCACTTCACAGAGTCACTACTCGTGATAGCTTGCTGAAAACTGGTAGGATCATCATCTTCCATGATGCAATCTTCTCTGTCACCATCTGGATGAACAATAGAGTGAGATATCTGTACGTATATTTTCATAGAGTGAGATATACCTTTCTGAAATTATGTCTACGACATTTACCTATATCAGTGGATGGTTAGGTAAGGAGCATTAAACAGCGGTGTAATTCTTCTTAACCATAAGTACAGTTTTCAACCTACGACACACAGTGAATGAGTTTTCAGACTCAAGGGACTTATACAGAGTATTGTATGTTGTCCAGGGTCCATCAGGACAGAGGGGTTGGTCCTCGTACTATATTCGGTTTACTTATGACTTCTCTAGTTTTTAGACAGGTGTTTCGTAGGAAACACTGGGTCCGAATTTTGAGAAGTTATTGGTATTTGAATAATGTAGAGAACCAGGTGTAGCAAGTATCGGGATTCTTCAAAGTGATCGAAGATGTAGATACTTGTCAATGGTATTCAGTTGATAGTAGTGATTAAGAGAACTTGCTTCTCTTTCAGGTTACTCATAATTGGAAGCATTCCTAAGTTGAGTAACGCTGATCAGCCTCCTTCCATTAAGTTGACATGCACTGGAGACAGCTGCATGATTTGAATCTGGTTCAATTAAATCAGTGCCTCTGTTTCTATATTGGATATAGAACAGTTCGTATCTTAACGATGTTAAGGTACGGGGAGTTGTCCGGCTTATGATTAAAACCAGACACTGGACAACTCAAGGCACGTTTCTGTAATGGTTGTTTGTGGGTTGACCCAGGCTATGACGAGGGTTGACTTTCTACCATCTGGATGAACAATAGCAATATTGTTCCAGACTCGCCACAGTTTTATTAAAAATGGAATTTTTTTCCAGAAAATAGTAGTGGGAGTATGGTAGAACTGGAAGTGATTCCAGAACCACAAACGATTACTGAAGATTTGATAAGGAACCTAAAGATTCAATCTGGATTGACATTCCATTGGCCACTCCGCAGATACGGTGGGTAACTTCAGGCACCCGAGAGGTACTACGGTAGCCTCAAGGACGGTGACAGGGAAGTTCTTGTTTACCCACAATTACCATTGCTGTTGTTCCAGGCTGCAAGACCCGGCGGGAGGATGAGTATAGCGTCGTTCTGAACTCGCTTTAGAAGTGTACGTGTATATGACTCTGCCAGAGGGTTGTCGTAGTCAGTGGGAGCAACGGAAGCATTGGTGGACAGGTAGCTTATGTCTATTTATAGACTAAAGCAGATGTAGCGGAGATAGATCATCTATTTCTGACGTGACAGTCATATGTTTGACTTCATCAGAATAGGGGATGGATCTGTTGAGAAGGTAGTAGGGTGTGATGTCCTGGTATCTGGATGACATACACAGGGTAGGAAAAGAAACTCCTATACTACAGTCGGTTATACTTTGGTCGTCACACAGTGGTTTCTCCACAAAGGAAATGGATTTTATATCAGACATACTGGTTACTAGATCTATGGTTTTAGATCTAGATTTGGGTGGTTTCCCAATCTGGGTACTTAGACAGCATTCTATGAGTATTTAGGATGAACGACTCCTGGCATGGTAGTGTACCTGCAGGCGACGGAGTCACCCTCTCTAAAGGTGTCTTACAGACTAAAGGGGAGAGGGACGTGCATGATTGGCAGATCACTTGCTCAGGCAATTGAGTCAATCATGAGATGTCAAGTACCACACCAGATCTTGTTCTTGCACTAAATGCAATAAGTTGACATTGATCCAATCCTGGAGAAACAGTCGGAAGCAGTTTTAGAACATAAGTGGATGTTCTAGGGATATGATAACGACAGCCTCATTCGGGAGACAGTTATCATTCCAGGCTTCCAAGGTGACATGGACGACAAGGAGGTTGTCAGAGCTATAGTTCTCCTTCTGACGAAGGGCAGTATTTTGGACAGGTGGTCCAAGGCAATACTGAGGGTGGCATGGCGCAGGATACTGATTAAGTTCAGTTGACGATACAGTCTAAGAAGTTTGGATTTGGAGTTCATTTATGAGCTATGTCCCATCGGACATCCAGACACGTTCTAAGACAGGTATTGCTTTTTTCGGGAGATGGATTTCTCCGCGAACTTGAGATATAGAGGGACATGAAAGAAACAACTAAGCGGATCCACTCACTGAGGCTATTCCTTGAACGCAATAGTCTCGCAAACGAGCTTTGTGAGACTGACTAGTAGAGGAGTAGGGTGTTCGGTATCACACGGGCTGTGAGTATGCGACATCGTAATAATTAGCCTTGAGTGCAAGTGGGAGATTGTGGGAGATAGTGCCCTCAGAGTCAATTATTAGGTCACAGGTACGTGATTGCAATGATTGATGGAGGACCTATCCCGGTAGGACAGTCTTACTCGAGATGATAGTATGCTATCTGGTTTACCTTTATCATCGTGTACTGTTTTAAGGTGACCTGACAAGTTGTTATTACACGTTGATAGAGCACCTAGGATTCTTCCTTGACCACCAGCAGTATGAGGGCGATCATATAAGTGGGAGCTGGGGTCTATAAGCATATCCTTAAATGGTCCCTAGTCGTGTGAGTTTCGAGACAGGGCATCGATACTCCAGAGTAGACTAGTGTATACAGTCGAGACCCCGACGAGGGGCGGTGGCCGGTCTCACAAGCCACTGGTGTCAGTTGGATCACCTAAGATGTATACAGGTGCTCATTGGGTTATGAGTACACCGGACAGGACTCGCCGGGAACATGCTAGTTGGTCATATACCAGACGTCAGATGGCAGTTCCCTGGTGACATGTGTGCAGGTTAGTTCATCGACCTGGGGATCGTCATTTGTCTCGTGTGAGTTCCCACTGTACTTTGATTACTACCCTACCACGGCTCAAAGGAGTCGTGCAAACAGGTTTTAGTTGGGTGCAGTCCTGAGCCACATGGAGGCAGTGAGCGTATCTTCAGGAGTTCGTCTCTCCCGGTATTGGGGATGAGGTCGCGCTGTGTCTAGGAGAGCCATTACACGAAGTCCTTGGCCAAGACAGGAGATTTACTGGTAGGTATTCCAGTAGTATCTCAGGGTGTTCTGGGCTACACTCCGACACGACTTGTACCGCTTTTGGGGGTCTGACTTTTACCAACCTCCTAGTCCCGCCATGTGATACTCATAGACGAACGGACCGGACTGTACGGATATTGTCACTGACAGGCTCAGTAGGGTTGTCAGGCTGAGTTCGCTCACAGACGTCCCTTTTAGTCAATACCTGGTAACCCGTTACGTATTGGCTTATACCTCTGACGTGCTAGTGGTTAAATCCACAACCAAGGTGTTGACGAGTCTTTAGAGTCCCCCACATTCCGTTACTCAGCTTTCGGGCGAAAAATTGTAGAGGCCGTATGGAGATATGGCGAGGTCCGATCAGATACGTGCGGTATTGCACGGATCAGGATCGGACAGTTTGTACTATAGGCCGTATGGATATATGGCAGGGTTCGATCAGATACGTGCGGTATTGCACGGATCAGGATCGAACGGATATTACTAGCCGGCTTTGGTATAAGCCGGATCCTAGTATAGTACAGTGTAGATTTTGTCTCATTGCATTTGTATTTCGGTCGGAATACAGATGCGGGTGTGTATGCACTGTATCGGGGTTTTCCTGTAATTTATTACGGGACCAGTTTTCTGGAATTGCCAGTTTGCTTTCCGTTTCGGCCAATTTCCTTTGTATCGTTCATTGGCCGAAGTTTGGTGGAGGAGGGCTTATTTGCATTGTTGCAAATAAGTGGTAGTGGACGGGGTCTTTGCATTTTTATTGCATCATGATTATAGCTCCATACCTTGACTTTCTTTAGTTGATCTTGGCTTGACTTTTGGCTCATCATGGTTGTTGATGATGAGGTTGGTGGTAGGTGGTTGAGTGTGGGTTTTGATTTGGTGATGATTCTTTTTGCATGATAGCCTTCTCTCTCTCTCTCCATTGTATTATTGGATGGCACCCATTATCTTTGATACAACACAACTCTCATTCTCCTCTCTCCAATTGTCATGGCCGGCCACTCCCATAGTGGGCTGTCCCAAATTCTTGGTATGGGATTTTGCTTCATTTCATGTTGCAAAAATCCCACAAGATCAATCCAAAAAGCTCCAAGTTCAATCCCTCCACCAAAAGGCAATTCCTACAACCCCAAATGAGACTTCTTCACTACACATTCTACAGCGAATATTGGGCACGTCGACTAGCCAGCTTCGTGCCCGAGTTGCCTCGTGTTGGAGATAGTGCCCTCAGAGTCAATTATTGGATTATAGGCACGTGATTGCAATGATTAAGGGAGGACCTGTCCCAGTAGGACAGTCTTACTCGAGATGATAGTATGCTATCTGGTTTACCTTTATCATCGTGTACTGTTTTAGGTGACCTGACAAGTTGCTATTACACGTTGATAGAGCCCCTAGGATTCTTGCTTAACCACCAGCAGTATGAGGGCGATCATATAAGTGGGAGCTGGGGTCTATAAGCATATCCTTAAATGGTCCCTAGTCGTGTGAGTTTCGAGACAGGGCATCGATACTCCAGAGTAGACTAGTGTATACAGTCGAGACCCCGACGAGGGGCGGTGGCCGGTCTCACAAGCCACTGGTGTCAGTTGGATCACCTAAGATGTATACAGGTGCTCATTGGGTTATGAGTACACCGGACAAGACTCGCCGGGAACATGCTAGTTGGTCATATACCAGACGTTAGATGGCAGTTCCCTGGTGACATGTGTGCAGGTTAGTTCATCGACCTGGGGATCGTCATTTGTCTCGTGTGAGTTCCAACTGTACTTTGATTACTACCCTACCACGGCTCAAAGGAGTCGTGCAAACAGGTTTTAGTTGGGTACAGTCCCGAGCCACATGGAGGCAGTGAGCGTATCTTCAGGGGTTCGTCTCTCCCGGTATTGGGGGTGAGGTCGCGCTGTGTCTAGGAGAGCCATTACACGAAGTCCTTGGCCAAGGCAGGAGATTTACTGGTAGGTATTCCAGTAGTATCTCAGGTGTTCTGGGCTACACTCCGACACGACTTGTACCGCTTTTGGGGGTCTGACTTTTACCAACCCCCTAGGCCCGCCATGCGATGCTCATAGACGAACGGACCGGACTGTACGGATATTGTCACTGACAGGCTCAGTAGGGTTGTCAGGCTGAGTTCGCTCACAGACGTCCCTTTTAGTCGATACCTTGTATCCCGTTACGTATTGGCTTATACCTCTGACGTGCTAGTGGTTAAATCCACAACCAAGGTGTTGACGAGTCTTTAGAGTCCCCCACATTCAGTTACTCAGCTTTCGGGCGAAAGGTTGTAGAGGCCGTATGGAGATATGGCAGGGTCCGATCAGATACGTGCGGTATTGCACGGATCAGGATCGGACAGTTTGTACTATAGGCCGTATGGTTATATGGCAGGGTTCGATCAGATACGTGCGGTATTGCACGGATCAGGATCGAACGGATCTTACTAGCCGGCTTTGGTATAAGCCGGATCCTAGTATAGTACAGTGTAGATTTTGTCTCATTGCATTTGTATTTCGGTCGGAATACAAATGCGGGTGTGTATGCACAGTATCGGGGTTTTCCTGTAATTTATTATGGGACCAGTTTTCTGGAGTTGCCAGTTTGTTTTCTGTTTCGGCAAATTTCCTTTGTATCGTTCATTGGCCGAAGTTTGGTGGAGGAGGGCTTATTTGCATTGTTGCAAATAAGTGGTTTGTGGAGGGGTTCTTTACATATTGGTTGGATCATCATGGTTGCTCCTTTGACCTTGACTTCTTGATCACTTCATGATGGCTTGACTTTGTAAGCATCATGGTTGTTGATGATTAGTGTGTTGAGTGTGGTTTTGGTGTTAGTGATCATGTTCTTTCATGATGGTTTTTGTTTCCCTCTTGCATTATGGTGTGATCTATCTCATTCTATCATTTTTCCCATTCATTCCAATCCCCACCAAAAAGGAGATGGCCGGCCAAAACTTGTAGGGGGGCTGTCCAAAAATTGAGGTGGGGAAATGTTGTTCATTTCATGCACCAAAATTCTCCAAGCTCCTCCATATACTTCTTGTATCATCCCTCTACCAAAGTGGCACCTCCAAGAACCCCAAATGAGACACAAGTCTATACACTACATTCTACAGCAAACCTTGGGCACGTCGAGTAGCCAGCTTCGTGCCCGAGTTGCCTCGGCATTGAGGTGGGAGCCCGTAAAAGAAGTAGGCGATGTGGTGCACTTCCGGCGACGAGGAGGAGACGGGACATTCCGCAGGAGATCGGGACGACGACGAGAAGACCGGAGGACTCGGATCTGTCGGTATATCTCTCTTCCCCTTCTTGTAGATAGCTAGGACTAATTAATGGTTCGATCCGGGTATTAGTGCGCGGCGGTTTGCAAGTTCAAGAAAATTTAAAGTTTATCACCGCTTCCGCATTTGGCCGTCGGATTGACGGCCGGGGCGCCGCCGTGCACTTACAGTGGTATCAGAGACTCGCCATTAACTTAGTCTAGCTTGGTTTAATGTGTTTCCATTTCCGATCGATCAAAAAGTTCCAAAACCGTGTTTTTCAAAGTGACAGTTTTCTGTTGAAATTTTTTAGTCTCCAAAAATTTTTCAGGTTGCATAAAAGTACTGTGCTGAAAGATCTAAGACTACTGTAGAAATTCGAGACACTGATCTCTTCAGGGGAGCGCGGAACCGCGGCAGAACCCTACTTGTTGCTGCGGTTCCGCCGCAGTATTGATGGATCAGTGTGTACAATTTTTCCAGTAGGCTTTATGGGTGAAAATTGGGGTTTTGGAATATTAAAATTGGGCCCAGAATTTCTGTGAGTGCTACAGTAATGCTTGGGGGCCCACTTGTTAAAATTTGATTGATCGGATATTTTAAACACATTATTTCACAGTATTTACATTATATCTGCGACCGTGAATGTCACTCGATCGGTAAATCCGGTCTAACTGCTATAGCCCGGTTAGACGGATTTGCGAACGTGATTTTCACGTTAATGTTCTGTTTTTGCTGTGATATTGCGGATCGGTCGTGGGGATAGCCTGGACGCAATGCTAGTACAGTTGTGGTTGTATTATGTACATTTGATATTGCGGGGCGAGCGTCCGACATGTGGACTGCCGTCACTGCCTGTTTGTATTATTATTTTGGGGCACGACCAGGTTGCGGTCGATGTACCCGTTGTATGTATATTTTACTTTCTGTACTAGGATTGCCCCGCGGAGGGGTGCACGGATAGCCGGGTTCTAGAGGGCAACAAGCCCGCATCTCATGGCATTGAGACGGAGGGGGCTTCACTCTAGGATTGGCGGGCTATTCGCCGCACTCGTAGGGGGTACAGGCTGACCCAGGAGGGGTGCCCAAGTTACCGGATTCCGTGAAGTGCTGGGTGGTCCATTCACGGTGCTGAAGGGGGCTGCCTCACTTCAGGTTTTGGCGGGTGACTTGCCGCGCCCGTAGGGGTCTAGGATTTCATTGCACAGGCTATCCACACGACCAGGGGAACGTCGGGTTTCAGCGGCTCGGTGAAACCCGGGGATCCCAGATATCTGTATTATTTCTGTGATGCTGTACATTTCTGTGATGTTGCTTTTTATCACGCCTTGAGCGAATATAATATATTGGTATATATATTAGTAGATGTTGTATATGTTTTGGATCCGCGCTAGTCCAGTCCCCGCTCTGTCGTTAGTTAGCTAACCTAACGGGTAATGACGGAACCCAGTGGCGAATGCGGATGGCATATACGTACATCAGTATATTTTCGTTCTTTTTGGTGTGATCAATTGATGGGACTGCGTTGATTCGGATCAATGCAAGTTAAAACAAACCTAATCTGATGTTGTTGGAACACTTTTCAAAAAGCTGTTATTGCAAGGACGTTCACTTTTGTTTTGCATCGTGGTATTCAGTTGGAATATCCTGCTCCTCAGTCGACGAGGCAAGGGCCGAGATCCCTTCACCGGGAGTGACCCCTTGGACAGAAGTTTGCGTCAGGGCATTAACTTCACTATAGCCGATTACTTTTGTTTTGCATCGTGGTATTCATTTGGAATATCCTGCACCCCATTCTACGGGGAAAGAGCCGAGATCCCTTCACCGGGAGTGACCTCTTTAGCGAAGGTTTTCGTCACTATATTTTTAAAAGCTATCAGTTCCTTCAACGATATCAAGTTCTTTACGTTAAAGGTTTTCGCCAGAAACCATTCGTAGCCCTCCGTCGTTTCATATGGGTGGTCAATAGTATTCAAGCTGTGTATGTTGGCCAAAGTCAAGGCACAGTGTTTGGTAGCTATTGGGGTATTCATATGCAGCATAGATAGATGCGTTGGTTTGGGACAGTCGTACTGCCATTTTGGCCAAAGTCAAGGGTAGGTACGGGTGGATTCAAATTAACCTGGAGAATGACGGGTAGAACTTGACATGTGACTTACGATATGTTGGCCAAAGTCAAGGTCATAAGAGCATGGGGCAAAAATCACATCGGGAGTTTCAAAAGAACTGAAACTTGCCAGATATGCGCATACCTTCTGGAGTGTGACACCGTGAGCGGATTCCGTCACGTTGTCATGCGATGAGAGTTGGATCCCGATTCCCACTGATGAGTTGGTTTACTTCTCGGGTTTTCCCGACTAATTCTTCTTTCAGGTTTGGAGGAGAATTTGACGGTACAGTGGGAGGTTTCCAGATTAGATAAATTGGTAACCATTCTGATCTAGGTTAGAGTGCACGCTAGGTGTTTCTTTTCTCTCTCTCTTTGGCAGCGACCATTGACCCGACCCTAAGACTTTGACTCAGTGACCAAATTGACCGAACCTTCTTAAACACTGGCTTTTGGATTGTCAGAGTTGCAAACCTCATTGCCACTCCTACTTTTACCCTTTTCTCCAGGACACCCCGTATTACTACGAACGTCCACTTCCATTGGACAAAACCATCGTATGGTTAGATACGAACTCGAAGGAATTTATTCGAGGATGGTTTCAGGTTCTGGAGAAAACGGATAGGATTATTCAGTTGTCTTTTCCTTTTACCTTCTCTCAGGTTGCGAGTACTCCTTGGTTTAGGAGATAGTACACCTATTACGCAAATTGGATAGTCTTCTTCCAAACCTTAGGCTGGTGCCGACCGGTAGGGAATGAAGAAAACCAATTAGCCTAACGATGGTGTACGGAAGGTATTGAGTTCAGACAAAGCAAGGGATTAGTAAGAGGGCAAAGTAAATTACAACAGATATTTACGACCAAACCAAGTATTCCTTCACCAATCCTAAATCACCTTTGAATTTCTCCAGGACACTCCGTATCACTACGAAGATCCACAGTTTATTGGATACTCCATCGTATGGTTATATACGAACTCGAATGGAACTTGTTCCAATCCGGGGATGGATTCTGGTCCAGGAGAAATAGGAATAAAGTTTATTCGGTTGTCTTTTATCTTCACCCTCTCTCATTGCGAGTGTTCCTAGGATTGGGACAGTACACCCATTATGCTTATTAGATAGTCTTCTTCCAAACCATAGGCTGGTGCCGAACGGTAGGGAAGGAAGAAAACCATTTGGCCTAAAGGGGTGTGTAGAAGGTAAAGACTAAAGACATAAGAAGGGATTTGGAGAGGTGGCAAAGGATTATACGGTTACAGTCGTGAATCTGGAAGAGGCATTACTAGGAATACCGGGATACCCCATCGAAACATTTCAATGTTTCAGTCTCACTGTGTACTGTTAAAGGAAAACTGATTTCCCGATTAGATACTTACTCCAGGGTATGTATTTACCAGTTACGATTCTCACATCTGTATGGCTTTACAGATGATGAGTGGGAGTAAGTTATTGGGAATTGGGTGATCATCCTCATTATATCGGGATTCGTTGTAATCGGTGATATTTGAGGAAGTCACCTGGGTTGTTTGCCGGTCGGCAAATATTTGGTTTTGAATATCCGCTGTTGTGCACCAATTTCAAATCGATATATCTGTACGTCTATTTTCATAGAGTGAGATATACCTTTTTGAAATTTTGTCTGTGACATTTACCTACATCAGTGGATGGTTAGGTAAGGAGCATTAAACAGCGGTGTAATTCTTCTTAACCATAAGTACAGTTTTCAACCTACGACACAGTGAATGAGTTATCAGACTCAAGGGACTTATACAGAGTATTGTATGTTGTCCAGGGTCCATCAGGACAGAGGGGTTGGTCCTCGTACTATATTCGGTTTACTTATGACTTCTCTAGTTTTTAGACAGGTGTTTTGCGGAAACACAGGGTCTGAATTTTGAGAAGTTATAGGTATTTGAATAGAGTAGAGAACCAGGTGTAGCAAGTATCGGGATTCTTCAAAGAGATCGAAGATGTAGATACTTGTGTATGGTATTCAGTCGATAGTAATGAGAAAGAGAAATTACTTCTCTTTCAGGTTACTCGTAATTGGAAGCGTTCCTAAGTTGAGTAACGCTGATCGGCCTCCTCCCATTTAGTTGACATGCACTGGAGATAGCTGCATGATTTGAATCTGGTTCAATTAAATCAGTGCCTCTGGTTCTATATTGGATATAGTACAGTTCATATCTTAACATTGTTAAGGTACGGGGAGTTTTCCGGCTTATGATTAAAACCAGACTCTGGATAACTCAAGGCACGTTTCTGTAATGGCTGCTTGTGGGTTGACCCAGGCTATGACGAGGGTTGACTTTCTACCATCTGGATGTACAATAGCAATATTGTTCTAGACTCGCCACAGTTTTATTAAAAATGGATTTTTTCAGAAAACAGTAGTGGGAGTATGGTAGAACTGGAAGTGATTCCAGAACCACAAACGATTACTAAAGATTTGATAAGGAACCTAAAGATTCAATCCGGTTTGACATTCCATTGGCCACTCCGCAGATACGGTGGGTAACTTCAGGCACCCGAGAGGTACTCCGGTAGCCTCAAGGACGGTGACAGGGAAGTTCTTGTTTACCCACACTTACCATAGCTGTTGTTCCAGGCTGCGAGACCCGGCGGGAGGATGAGTATAGCGTCGTTCTAAACTAGTTTTAGAAGTGTACGTCTATATGACTCTGCCAGAGGGTTTTCGTAGTCAGTGGGAGCAGCGGAAGCATTGGTGGACAGGTAGCTTATGTCTATTTATAGACTAGAGCAGATGTAGCGGAGATAGATCATCTATTTCTGACGTGACAGTCATAGGTTTGACTTCATCAGAATAGAGGATGGATCTGTTGAGAAGGTAGTAGGGTGTGATGTCATGGCATTTGGATGACATGCACAGAGTAGGAAAAGAAACTCCTATACTACAATCTGTTATACTTTGGTCGTCACACAGTGGTTTCTCCACAAAGGAAATGGATTTTATATCAAACATACTGGTTACTGGATCTATGGTTTTAGACCTAGATTTGGGTGGTTTCCCAATCAGGGTACTTAGACAGCATTCTAAGAGTATTTAGAATGGATGACTCCTGGCACGGTAGTGTACCTACAGGTGATGGAGTCACCCTCTCTAAAGGTGTCTTGCAGACTAAAGGGGAGAGGGATGTGCATGATTGGCAGATCACTTGCTCAGGCAATTGAGTCAATCATGAGATGTCAAGTACCACACCAGATGTTGTTCTTGCACTAGATGCAATAAGTTGACATTGATCCAATCCTGGAGAAACGGTCGGAAGCAGTTTTAGAACATAAGTGGATGTTCTAGGGATATGATAACGACAGCCTCATTCGGGAAACAGTTATCATTCCAGGCTTCCAAGGTGACATGGACGACAAGGAGGTTGTCAGAGCTATAGTTTTCCTTCTGATGAGGGGCAGTATTTTGGACAGGTGGTCCAAGGCAATACTGAGGGTGGCATGGCGCAGGATACTGATTAAGTTCAGTTGACGATACAGTCTAAGAAGTTTGGATTTGGAGTTCATTTATGAGCTATGTCCCATCAGACATCCAGACACATTCTAAGACAGGTATTGCTCATTTCGGGAGATGGGTTTTCTCCGCGAACTTGAGATATAGAGACACATAGAAAGAAACAACTAAGCGGATCCACTCACTGAGGCTATTCCTCGAACGCAATAGTTTCGCAAACGAGCTTTGTGAGACTGACTAGTAGAGGAGTTGGGTGTTCGGTATCACACGGGCTGTGAGTATGCGACATCGCAATAATTAGCCTTGAGTGCAAGTGGGAGATTGTTGGAGATAATGCCCTCAGAGTCAATTATTGGATCACAGGCACGTGATTGCAATGATTGAGGGAGGACCTGTCCCAGTAGGACAGTCTTACTCGAGATGATAGTATGCTATCTGGTTTACCTTTATCATCGTGTACTGTTTTAGGTGACCTGACAAGTTGCTATTACACGTTGATAGAGCCCCTAGGATTCTTGCTTAACCACCAGCAGTATGAGGGCGATCATATAAGTGGGAGCTGGGGACTATAAGCATATCCTTAAATGGTCCCTAGTCGTGTGAGTTTCGAGACAGGGCATCGATACTCCAGAGTAGACTAGTGTATACAGTCGAGACCCTGACAAGGGGCGGTGGCCGGTCTCACAAGCCACTGGTGTCAGTTGGATCACCTAAGATGTATACAGGTGCTCATTGGGTTATGCGTACACCGGACAGGACTCGCCGGGAACATGCTAGTTGGTCATATACCAGACGTCAGATGGCAGTTCCCTGGTGACATGTGTGCAGGTTAGTTCATCGACCTGGGGATCGTCATTTGTCTCGTGTGAGTTCCCACTGTACTTTGATTACTACCCTACCACGGCTCAAAGGAGTCGTGCAAACAGGTTTTAGTTGGGTACAGTCCCGAGCCACATGGAGGCAGTGAGCGTATCTTCAGGGGTTCGTCTCTCCCGGTATTGGGGGTGAGGTCACGCTGTGTCTAGGAGAGCCATTACACGAAGTCCTTGGCCAAGGCAGGAGATTTACTGGTAGGTATTCCAGTAGTATCTCAGGTGTTCTGGGCTACACTCCGACACGACTTGTACCGCTTTTGGGGCTCTGACTTTTACCAACCCCCTAGGCCCGCCATGCGATGCTCATAGACGAACGGACCGGACTGTACGGATATTGTCACTGACAGGCTCAGTAGGGTTGTCAGGCTGAGTTCGCTCACAGACGTCCCTTTTAGTCGATACCTGGTAGCCCGTTACGTATTGGCTTATACCTCTGACGTGCTAGTGGTTAAATCCACAACCAAGGTGTTGACGAGTCTTTAGAGTCCCCCACATTCAGTTACTCAGCTTTCGGGCGAAAGGTTGTAAAGGCCGTATAGAGATATGGCAGGGTCCGATCAGCTACGTGCGGTATTGCACGGATCAGGATCGGACAGTTTGTACTATAGGCCGTATGGTTATATGGCAGGGTTCGATCAGATACGTGCGGTATTGCACGGATCAGGATCGAACGGATCTTACTAGCCGGCTTTGGTATAAGCCGGATCCTAGTATAGTACAGTGTATATTTTGTCTCATTGCATTTGTATTTCGGTCGGAATACAAATGCGGGTGTGTATGCACAGTATCGGGGTTTTCCTGTAATTTATTATGGGACCAGTTTTCTGGAGTTGCCAGTTTGTTTTCTGTTTCGGCCAATTTCCTTTGTATCGTTCATTGGTCGAAGTTTGGTGGAGGAGGGCTTATTTGCATTGTTGCAAATAAGTGGTTTGTGGAGGGGTTCTTTACATATTGGTTGGATCATCATGGTTGCTCCTTTGACCTTGACTTCTTGATCACTTCATGATGGCTTGACTTTGTAAGCATCATGGTTGTTGATGATTAGTGTGTTGAGTGTGGTTTTGGTGTTAGTGATCATGTTCTTTCATGATGGTTTTTGTTTCCCTCTTGCATTATGGTGTGATCTATCTCATTCTATCATTTTTCCCATTCATTCCAATCCCCACCAAAAAGGAGATGGCCGACCAAAACTTGTAGGGGGGCTGTCCAAAAATTGAGGTGGGGAAATGTTGTTCATTTCATGCACCAAAATTCTCCAAGCTCCTCCATATACTTCTTGTATCATCCCTCTACCAAAGTGGCACCTCCAAGAACCCCAAATGAGACACAAGTCTATACACTACATTCTACAGCAAACCTTGGGCACGTCGAGTAGCCAGCTTCGTGCCCGAGTTGCCTCGGCATTGAGGTGGGAGCCCGTAAAAGAAGTAGGCGATGTGGTGCACTTCCGGCGACGAGGAGGAGACGGGACATTCCGCAGGAGATCGGGACGACGACGAGAAGACCGGAGGACTCGGATCTGTCGGTATATCTCCCTTCCCCTTCTTGTGGATAGCTAGGACTAATTAATGGTTCGATCCGGGTATTAGTGCGCGGCGGTTTGCCAGTTCAAGAAAATTTAAAGTTTATCACCGCTTCCGCATTTGGCCGTCGGATTGACGGCCGGGGCGCCGCCGTGCACTTACACCTCGGCATTAAGGTGGGAGCCCGTAAAAGACGTAGGCGATGTGGTGCACTTCCGGCGACGAGGTGGAGACCGGAGCATTCCGCAGGAGATCGGGACGACGACGAGAAGACCGGAGGACATGGATCAGTCGGTATATCTCTATTCCCTATCTTGTAGCTAGCTAGGACTAATTAATGGTTCGATCCGGGTATTAGTGCTCGGCGGTTTGCCAGTTCAAGAAAAATTAAAGTTTATCACCGCTTCCGCATTTGGCCGTCGGATTGACGGCCGGGGCGCCGCCGTGCACTTACAGATATATCCCATAGATCTAAAACCCAGGATTTAGGAGGCATTACCTAGATCCTACATAGAGAATCAATGTGATAAGAGGAGATTGACCGTACGTAGCATAGGAAACTCTTTTCTTATCAAGAGTGTGTCATCCACGTACAATACGAGGATGACAACCTTACTATCTACTACCTTTTTGTATATACATGGTTCATCTACCATTTTGATGAAATCAAACACTTTGACTACCACATCAAAACAGACGTACCAACTCCGCGATGCCTGCTTTAACTTTTAAAGCAACTTGCACATGTTTCCGCTGCTCCCACTGTCTACGAAGCCCTCTGTCTGTGTACTTATAGACGTTCTCTCCTAAATCTATATTTAGAAAAGCATTCATGACACCCAACCGCCAGATATCGTAGTTATGGTATGTAGCAGTGGCAAGCAGGATCCGGACAGACTTAAGCAAAGCTATTGGAGAAAAGGTTTCATCATTATCCAAGCCTGGTTAATGACGAGAACCTTTTGCAACAAATCTAGCTTTGAAAGTCACAACATTTCCATTTACAGCAAGTAATCTTCTCAAGATATATACTTGCTCCTGATGGGGATTTAAACCTTCAGATATAGCAACCAAAGTCCATACTTTGTTGGTGTACATGGATTCCATCTAAGATCGCTTAGCATCCAGCCATTCTTACAGAGTCCCCACTCTTGATGTCCTGCTCGAAACTAGTTTGGTCATCATCTCATGATGCAATCTTCGCTCCCACCGTCATCGAGAAACCGAAGTATCTCTCAGGCGGATGAGGAACCCTGCCAGATCGGCGGAGAGGCCGAGATTCGTCGGGAACTATTGAATCCTTATTCAATAGGTATGAAGCTTCACAAGTGCATAACTCCCAAAGTAAATAGGTAACTCAGTAATACTCATCATAGAACGCACCATATCTAATAGGGTGTGATTGCTCCACCCTGATACACAATTGTGCTGTGGTGTACACGGAGGAGTAATGCTGAGAGAGAATCTTATTCTTCTTTAGAATAGTCCAAGATCTCCATGCCTCAGTATTCTCCTCCCTGATCTCATCAAAGGACATAATACTTATTCCTGTATTAGTTCTCTACTTCTGACTTATATTCTTTGAATTTCTTAAAAGCTTCAGACATGTGTTTCAACAGGAACATGTGTCCGAATCTTGAGAGATCATCAGTGATTGTAAGGAAGTATAAAGAACCGGCCCTGGCATTTGTAGACTGGGGACTTTTATGCATCATCATGTATCAGTCCCAAGAGTTTACTAACTCTTTCTCTGTTTCCAGTAAACGGAGCTATGGTCATCTTATCTTTGTGACATGACTGGCAAGTTTCACAAGATGTAAATTCAAACTGATTTAAATATGCATCTAAATGTAACTTAGCTAGTCGGGTCTCATTGATATGACCTAGTCTACAATGCCTCAAGAAGGATTCGTTCATTGTTGAATTCTTCATCTCGTGTGTGTTCTGTACGTTAAGAACTGTAGTTTGATTTAGAATGTATATGCTTTTAGATAACGTGCCTGAACCCATCAACTCTTGATATAGGAAATGTTCAAAACATTATCGAATAATAAAAATATATATCCTTCTTTAGTAATTAAAGAGACTGATATGATGTTGTATATCAGGTTCGGTATCTAATAACATTCGTTCAGAATCAATGTATTTGGTAATACAGGGTGATAACTGCTAACACTTTGGCTGCAACAATTGCACCGTTTCCAACACTTGAAATTTTATCACCCGTTCTCAGTTCTCTACCTACCTGTAGCCCATGTAACAGATTACACATCCGGGATCCTGATCCGGTATCAAATACCCTGGACGTAGAGGATACTAAAAACAGTTTTATGTAATAAGCACACCCGAAGAAGATGCATCATCATGCACTTTCTTCGTTTGGGCAGCATGGGAATCCTGGTATTCCCCTATTTCTGTTGGAGATAGTGCCCTCAGAGTCAATTATTGGATCACAGGCACGTGATTGCAATGATTGAGAGAGGACCTGTCCCAGTAGGACAGTCTTACTCGAGATGATAGTATGCTATCTGGTTTATCTTTATCATCGTGTACTCCTTTAGGTGTCCATACAGGTCACTATTGCACGTTGATAGAGCCTCTAGGATTCTTGCTTGACTACCAGCAGTATGAGGGCGATCATATACGTGGGAGCTGGGGTCTATAAGCACATCCTTAAAAGGTCTCTAGTCGTGGGAGTTTCGAGACAGGGCATCGATACTCCAGAGTAGACTAGTGTATACAGTCGAGACCCCGACGAGGGGCGGTGGCCGGTCTCACAAGCCACTGGTGTCAGTTGGATCACCTAAGATGTATACAGGTGCTTATTGGGTTATGAGTACACCGGACAGGACTCGCCGGGAACATGCTAGTTGGTCTTATACCTGACGTCAGATAGCAGTTCCTTGGTGACATATGTACAGGTTAGTTCATCGACCTAAGGATCGTCATTTGTCTCGTGTGAGTTCCTACTGTACTTTGATTACTACCCTACCACGCTCAAAGGAGACATGCAAACAGGATTTAATTGGGTACAGTCCCGAGCTACATGGAGGCAGTGAGTGGATCTGCAGGGGTTCGTCTCTTCCGGTATTGGGGGTGAGGTCGCGCTGTGTCTAAGAGAGCCAGAACATGAAAAGTCCGTGGCCAAGGAAGGAGATTTACTGGTAGGTATTCCAGTAGTATCTCAGGGTGTTCTGGGCTGATCTCTGACACGACTTGTACCGCTTTTGGGGGTCTGACTTTTACCAACCCCCTGGGCCCGCTATGCGATGCTCATAGACGAACGGACCGGACTGTACGGATATTGTCATTGACAGGCTCAGTAGGGTGTCAGGATGAGTTCACTCATCGACATCCCTTTTGGTCAATAGCTGGTAGCCCGTCACGTATGGCTAATACCTCTGACGTGCTAGTGGTTAAATCCACAGCCATAGTATTGACGAGTCTTTAGAGTTCCCCACAGACAGTTGCTCAAGTTTCGGGCGAAACGCTGTAGAGGCCGTATGGAGATATGGCAGGGTTCGATCAGATATATACGGTATTGCACGGATCAGGATCGGACGGTTAATACTAGCGAGCTTTGGTTAAAGCCGGATCCTAGTATAGTGTAGTGTAGATTTTGTCTCATTGCATTTGTATTCGGTCGGAATACAGATGCGGGTGTGTATACACAGTATCGGGGTTTTCCTGTAATTTATTACGGGGCCAGTTTTCTGGAGTTGCCAGTTTGCTTTCCGTTTCGGCCATATTTCTTTGTATCTTTCATTGGCCGAAGATTGGTGGAGGATGGCTTATTTGCATTTGTGCAAATAAGCATTTTGGAGGGCTGTTTTTGCAAATTGTTGGATCATCATTGCTTGACTTTCTTTTGTTCATGATGGTTCATGGTGGCTTGCTTTTTGGTGATGATGATGTGTTATGATGTTGGAGTGTGGGTTTTGAGTGTGTGATCATTTCCTTACATGATAACGGTTTTGATCTCTCTCTTGCATTATTCTTGTGAGGCTCTCCCTCATTCACTCACTCTCCCCTCACCATTGCATGGCCGGACAAGCCAAGAAGGGGCTGTCCAATTTTTGTAGTGGGGATTTTTTCTCTTCATGCTTGCTAAAATCCCCAAGTTCATCACAAAAATTCCATATATCATTTCCTCCACTCAAAAGGCAACATCCACAACCCCAAATGAGATAAAAGTTCCACACTACATTCTACAGCAAATCTTGGGCACGTCGACTCGCCAACTTCGTGCCCGAGTTGCCTCGGACCAGAGGTGGGAGCCCGTAAAAGAAGCCGGCGACGTGGTGCCCTTCCGGCGAGGAGGTGGAGACCGGACACTCCGCGGGAGATCGGGACGACGACGAGAAGACCGAAGGACACAGATCGCTCGGTATATCTCTCTACCCCTTCTCTAGTTAGCTATGACTAGTTTAATGTCCCGATCCGGGTTTTAGTGCGCGGTGGTGCCGGTTTGCTTGTTTGCAAAGTTTTTCGTTTCCGCAGTCCTGCGTCGGATTGACGGCCGGGGCGCCGCCGTGCACTTACAGTGGTATCAGAGCCTCGCCATTAACCTAGTCTAGCTTGGTCTAATGTGTTTACGTTTCCGATCGAACAAAATTCCAAAACCGCATTTTCGAATAGCATCAGTTTCTGTCGAAATATTTTTGGCTCCAAAAATTTTTCAGGTTGCTGCGGAATACTGTGCAGGAAATTCTAAGACATCTGTGAAAATTTCGTAGAGTGATACTGTAGAACCACCGCGGAACTGCGGCCAAAACCCCCTTGGCGCCACGGTTCTGCCGCAGTTCAGTGAGTTCACTGCACCAATTTTCCACAGTGATCGTTTACAGAGAAATTGGGGTTTTGGAACATTCTTTTTGGGCCCAGAATTTCTTCATCTGCTACAGTATTGCTTAGGACCCACTTAGTAAAATTTGATCAATCGGATATTTTAAACACATTAGTTCACTGTATTTACATTATATCTGCGACCGTGAATGTCACTTGATCGGTAAATACTGTCTAACTGCTATAGCCCGGTTAGACGGGTTTGCGAACGTGACATTCACGTTGATGATCTGTGTATTGCTGTGTTGTTGCGGATTGGTCGTGGAGGATAGCCTGGATGCAATGCTAGTACAGTTTTTGTTGTGTTATGTACATTTGATATTGCGGGGCGAGCGTCCGACATGTGGACAGCCGTCACTGCCTGTTTGTATATTATTATTTTGGGGTACGACCAGGTTGAGGTCGATGTACCCGTTGTATGTATATTTTACTTTCTGTACTAGGATTACCCCGCGGTGGGGTGCACGGATAGCCGGGTTCTAGAGGGCAACAAGCCCGCATCTCATGGCATTGAGATGGAGGGGACTTCACTCTAGAATTGGCGGGCTATTCGCCGCACTCGTAGGGGGTACAGGTTGACCCAGGAGGGGTGCCCAAGTTACCGGATTCCGTGAAGTGCTGGGTGGTCCATTCACGTTGCTGAAGGGGGCTGCCTCGCTTCAGGTTTTGGCGGGTAACTTGCCGCGCCCGTAGGGGTCTAGGATTTCATTGCACAGGCTATCCACATGACCAGGGGAACGTTGGGTTTCAGTAGTGGCTCTGTGAAACCCGGGGATCCCAGATATCTGTATTGTTCTTTGTTGCTTATTACATTTCTGGGATGTTGCATTTTATCATGTCTTGAGCGAAATATTATATATCGATATATATATATACTAGTAGATGTTGTATATGTTTTGCATCCGCGCGAGTCCAGTCCCCGCTCTGTCGTTAGTTAACTAACCTAACGGGTAATGACGGGACCCTGTGGCGAATGCGGATGGCATATACGTACGTCATTATTTTCGTTCTTTGTAGTGTGATCAATTGATGGGACTGCGTTGATTCGGATCAATGCAAGTTAAACAAACCTAATCTGATGTTGTTGGAACACTTTTCAAAAAGCTGTTATTGCAAGGGCGTTCACTTTTGTTTTGCATCGTGGTATTCAGTTGGAATATCCTGCTCCTTAGTCGACGAGGCAAGGGCCGAGATCCCTTCACCGGGAGTGACCCCTTGGACAGAAGTTTGCGTCAGGGCAATAACTTCACTATAGCCGATTACTTTTTCTTTGCATCGTGGTATTCAGTTGGAATATTGTTCATCACAGAATACTGCATTTTATACCGCCCATTCTTACGCTCGGTTGTTTATAGGTAGGTACTTTTAATCCGTGTTTGTTACATATTTGCAGGATACAGGTTCTCGGTTCTAAAACGGTGAAATTCATGGAAAACACGACAAAATCCGGGTTCCTGCCAAGCACTGAGAAAACACGGTCTCCGCTCGTCATCCGTATGTTGCCAGATACCAGTTTAGGAAGACAAAATGTCAAATCAATGTCACCTTCATGCACAAGGCTCAATGGCAACAACAAGTTCCAAGAAATCTACGCGGAGCTCGAGGCAATCATGACAAAAGCACCCACAAAAGTCCACCTTTCCTCAACAGAAATTCTGGAAGAAATGTGAAAGTATTTTCAGAAACTATATGTACCAGACAACAGGGGACAAGAAACCAGGGAAGCACCAAAAATACGACGACCCAACTCATCAAGACGGCCGCGGAACCGCGGCCAAAGAGGGGTATTGGCCGTGGATCCGCGGCCATGTGGGGTCTTCATTCTGTCGTTTTTCATAGGCACTTTGGGTACTTCATTTTATGTCAGAATTTGCCCCTAGGGTTTCATTTCCCTGCCTATAAATACAGCAGAACTTGCCAAAGCCAAGGGTCATTCTTTTGTTCCTCTTTTTGTTAGGATTTAGTCTTTTTCTTCTTCTTCTTCATTCTTTTTCCATGAAAATTGTAGTGAGAGCTTTTTGAGTGGGAGATCAATGAAGATGAGGGCCTTTTGTATCATTCTCTCTTGTTTCTTCTTCCCCTTGAGATTCTTGCTTTCTCTTGATCATTCAACCTCTTCATTGAGCTTGAATGGTTAAGGGTTAGTTATTGATCTCAAGGGTCGTATTCTTTCATGGAATTAACACTTCATTTCACATGCGTTCTCTACCCTTCCCTTGATCTTGCAACCTCTTGATTGAGCTTGCAAGTTTAAGGGTTGGCTATTGATCACATGCTTGTCTTGAGTTCTAGTTTCTTGTTCTTGTAATTTCTTTCTTGCTTATTTATTACTTGCTTTTTATTCTTTGTTGCTTTTTTCATTCTTGTCTTTTATTAATTGCAATTTTATTCATGCACTTAATTACTTGTAATCTTTTCTTTTCTTTGTTCTTTTCTTTTTGTTCTCTCTTTTTGGTTCTTTCTTGTGAATGAATGTAATTATTATTGTTAAGAAAAAAAATACGGTATTATAAGTTAACGTTTCTTTGCCCATTTCCTTTTCCCGTATTTTCCATTGAACTCCGCCCAAACCATACGCAAGCGCTCCGTTAGGCACCGTACCCTGACAAGGTAACGGTGATTCCTAATGGCGACCGGTTGCGTTCGGTTTGGCCGGAGGCGAAAGTAAGAGACAAGAACGGAAGGACAAGGGTAAATAAGCCGGATTCCACGAATACCGCGCTTAAATCCCCTAATCCACGTTGTTGCCGATTGCTCTAGTTTCAATTGGTCAAGAATCGGCTCAAAGGTTTTGAGTACGGATTTCCTTAGCTTACAATCTCGTATCTTTTCTTAACAACTTTATACTTGCAAATAAACACATAGGTTAGAAACAAACATACACAAATTCTTTATTGACTCGTCTAAGACAAGAAGGTAAAATACAACCATCTCCCTGTGGATCGACCCGTGCTCAACCGGCTAGCTGCATAGCGACACCGTCTTGATTGCGGTTAAAACTTTAATTCTTCCAATCAAATGGCGCCATTGCCGGGGAGACGGTAGCGTATTTTCTTTCTTGTTATTCGGGTTAATATTCTTTTTGTATATATATAAAAAAAAAATCTTTTTGTTATTTTTGATCATTTTTGTGGGCAAGTGTGCAGATTTTTGCGTATTTGCAAACTGCGATTGTGGGGAGCAAAGTGTGCATTCAAGGCAAAGGTGATTACGAAGTACAGTGCCAAAGATCCGGGTAGTTTGACCCGCGCAAGCGAACCTTTTCAAGCTTACCGGATTTGATTCAACGGGAGTTTCCTAACCCAAAAACTTAACGGTACGTACTTTACTAACACCTTCTTCTCAAATCCGACGCATCCAATATACTATTCTTTGCAGGATTCTTTGCAAGTTCGCTAACAAACGGTAAAAATTGACTAACCCGTATTTGTTGCAGTGCCGCGCTTAAACTAAAAAACGATTTTTTGATTCTTTATAGAATTTTTATTGAATTGCGCATTGCATCAATTAATACGGACTAAAGGGCAAGCGAACCCCACAATATACGGTAAAGGATTTCATCACCTTTTCCGTGGCCCACAAATCACGAACTTGAGCATAACGTTTACCCGCACAAATTTTAAAAGAAATTAGACTTTAAGCCTTAAGGACTTCGCGCTCACTAGGAGAAGTTAACTGTGTTTAGAACCTCGCTTAACGGTATATTGTTTACGGGGTGTCTAGGAAAGTGTTAACGGCACAACCGCCAAAAGAGAAAGGGTTATTTAATTAAGGAACTTCGCGAAAGCGTTGGAAAACCTCCCCTTATCTCTGCACTTACCTGGCCTCGTGATCAGTGTATATTGAGCCTGTTTCTCGACACAGTTTTACTTCGACAATCAAGTTCTGGAGCAGGTCTAGTTGACATAGGTGAACCCTAGAACGATTAGGTGTGTGGTATTTTTGTGTCGTGATTGTTTTTGTCCATATTCTTTTTGTGTGTATATTTCATTCTTCTGTTAATATTTAAACAATAAAAAAAAATTATCACATTCTTTTTCCCTTCCTTTTCTCTGCCTTTCTCGCTTTCTCTCTTCATATCATGGGTACTCCACCTCGCAAAACTCTTGCCGAACTTTGGTACCCACAACCAGACATTACATCCTACGGTTCTTGTTTTGGTCGAACTTCGAACGATCCCTCCATGCCAAAAATCTCTTTGAAAGATCGGATAGACGCGTCTAGGACAAACAATTTGACTCCGCAATCCACTTCGTATCAACCATTTCAAACATTCACCCCTTCTTACATTGATACCCCTTCCTCGAGTCATGTTGCAACTCCAAGACCTATGTCTATTGCAGAACGTATAGAACAATCCCGTAGCCGATCTTTCACTCCTTTCACCACTTCAAATTCTTGGGATCAACAATTTCATTCACCTTCTTATCCAAATGTTGATCCTACCCCTGTCCAGCCATTCAATTCCTACCATTCCTACCCTACTTTTTCACCTTCCCTAGACATTGCTTCAGAACCGCCATTTGGGAGTTTTCAGTATCCAAACAACTTTGAATCTTTTACTGAAACCCCTTCCCAACCCATGTCTAGTCTGGAACAGTCTTTGGAAGACTTTAGGGTAGCGTCGTACCAACAGATGATGGATTTGGATGCGTCGATGGCCGCCCTCATACAACCTAGTGACCCGGTAGCTAGTTTTCAACTAGCTCCAAATTTTCCAGTGTATGAAGAGGCGGTCGGACAGGCTGTGAATTTGAGTGGAGAGAGTGAGCTGTACCCCCTTCCAAATCAACCCTACCCGTCCCAAATTGAATCCCACAACTCCTGTTTTGAAAATCTATCGAGTATCCCACATGATTTATCAATTGAAGATAGAATGATGAATGAGTTGTGCGACTTCGTAGTGTTTGATTTGCCCGATTGTGAAGGGTCCCTTCCAAGTGAAACCATACCGAATCCTTTTGACCTCTACACCTATATCTTAGAACCAGAATCGATTAATATCCATGCTTTTGATGAGGTGTCAGAGAATCTTGATTTTCAGTTGATTGAGGATATTGACGCTGGGGATATTTTGGATGATGAACCCATAGATTTGGCTGAGTTTGTCTCTTCAAATCATCATCCCGAGTCATTAAATGTTTTTTCCGAACCCCATATGCATCTTGATTTTGTTGAAAATTGCATGGATGAGATAAATTTTGAGGAGAATATTGAGGATAGTACTGAGGATGAAACAGTTTCAATTGATGAGTCGGATTTTCCAATTCATCCTATCCCTCCCACTTACTGTGTACACCCTCCTGAACCTTTAACCGATAGCCTTCCTCACTCACTTCCCCCCACCCTTTCCATCGTTCCGACCTTGCAAGAACCCATCTCACTTTCATTTCGTATGTCTGGTCTACCAAGTTCGGCGTACCCATGGTTTCTTACGAATCTTGAGGGATTCGACCCAATTTCTCGACGAGTAAATATATTAGCTCAATCACTTTTCACACATCGGTCATCACAAATTATGCTAATCTATTTACTCCATTTGCACCCTCAAGTTCGTATTCCACTTCTTTTTCCCTTCCGCCATTCTTCTTCCTCTCATATACCGAGACCGTATACCACTTCTATCTCCATACGGTCTCGCGTATTGTCCATCTCTTTTCTCTACGCCTTCTTTCCCCAACCAGCACATTATAGAGATAAAATTTTTGAATGGTTGGTACTCACTTTTGGCCTGTGTAAGGCCTTGTATAGTTTGATACTGTTATCTTTCCCCCCTAACCCTGAATTTCAACGCTTAACAGTGGAAACACTGTTTTACTTAAGTTTGGGGGGGACTCCTTTTTGTATATATTTTTGTTTTCGTTTTTGTTTTGTATATAAATTTTTTAGGGAGCGCCGACAATTTTGACCCTCTTGGTGTGGCCTGACAGTGAGGGCACTGTCAAGTTTAAGTTTGGGGGTGTGCTCGGTAAGCTTTCTTCCTTCGCATTCATTTATATATTTTGCATTTACATACCTTATTAAAAACCCACAAAAATCAAAAATTTTCCAAAAAATATAAAAACTTTGTCGTCAAGTTAGCTAATAGGGTAACTTAGATCTTTATTCCGAAAGTTTAGTTGATATGATAGAAATAACTAAATTCTAGGCTTAGGAATTGAAAACCCTAAAAATAACCTAATTCTGTCTAATTTTGGTAAGTATACGTCCTTACAGTTTTTTTGAGAAATAGGTAATCTTGAGTTCAGTTCTTTAATTAAGTCAAGATGAAGGGAAAGTATTGATGCTCTACTGAAGGATAAGTCTGAAAAATAGTTTCTTTTCTTGAGTTCAAATTTAGAAAATATATACCCTACAAACTGCACATACACGCACCCTGAAACTTGGGATAGTAGAGGATACCTAGAAATACTCTTGCCTGAAAGCCTAGTATGAAAGAAAAAAAGCTAAACACCAAAAGAGCATATTGAAAAATATATCCGGTCTTGAAAAAAAAAAAAGAAAAAAAAGAAAAAGAAAAAAAAGAAAAGAAAAATAGAATATAGTCAAGACCTGGAAACTGCTATTTACGCTTTAAGTTCACACATTCAGTAATCGGTCGTAAGTGCCTCAGGAAGCATTAATAGTCGCATAAAAGGTGTGTGAGCAAATCCGTCCATCCTTAATGAAAAGAAGTAGTATTAGCTATTAGGGCAAGGGTATTATAGCTTGAATTGAATTCTTGAGTGTAGGGGTGCAAATACACACATACGTAGGGGTATACAATCGATGTTTGGATAAAAGATAGAAATAAAGAATAAGACTTGTATTTTCTGTAAAGTTGATAAAAATCCCTGATTTGAGGCCGCACTTTAGAAGGAAAACTCAGGAGATACCGATATCTTTTTAAACTTTTTTGGAACGTATAGGACCCAAGGTTAAAAAGATAGGAGGTGTGAAAAATAAGGGTTGGATATTTCTAACTTAGGATGATAAAATTTCTAACGTAAATACTAAACTGTAGGAGTAGAATCGACGTTAACTTATGACACTAGCTTGACGGGATTTTCTGGGTAGTATCCGCTGAAAACCTTCAGGAGACAACACTCCTCCTACTAGGGACACCTAGAGCTTTAACGGCTTGTTGCACGCGCTCAGTGCAATCGCGTTCCCTGCGAAAGTGCGGTTAGGATTTTATTTTTTGTGAATAATTGGTTTTGCTCGGGACGAGCAAAAGTTAAGTTTGGGGGTATTTGTTCATCACAGAATACTGCATTTTATACCGCCCATTCTTACGCTCGGTTGTTTATAGGTAGGTACTTTTAATCCGTGTTTATTACATATTTGCAGGATACAGGTTCTCGGTTCTAAAACGGTGAAATTCATGGAAAACACGACAAAATCCGGGTTCCTGCCAACCACTGAGAAAACACGGTCTCCGCTCGTCATCCGTATGTTGCCAGATAACAGTTTAGGAAGACAAAATGTCAAATCAATGTCACCTTCATGCACAAGGCTCAATGGCAACAACAAGTTCCAAGAAATCTACGCGGAGCTCGAGGCAATCATGACAAAAGCACCCACAAAAATCCACCTTTCCTCAACAGAAATTCTGGAAGAAATGTGAAAGTATTTTCAGAAACTATATGTATCAGACAACAGGGGACAAGAAACCAGGGAAGCACCAAAAATACGATGACCCAACTCATCAAGACGGCCGCGGATCCGCGGCTAAAGAGGGGTATTGGTCGCGGATCCGCGGCCATGTGGGGTCTTCATTCTGTCGTTTTTCATGGGCACTTTGGGTACTTCATTTTATGTCAGAATTTGCCCCTAGGGTTTCATTTCCCTGCCTATAAATGTTGGAGATAGTGCCCTCAGAGTCAATTATTGGATCACAGGCACGCGATTGCAATGATTGAGGGAGGACCTATCCCGGTAGGACAGTCTTACTCGAGATGATAGTATGCTATCTGGTTTATCTTTATCATCGTGTACTGCTTTAGGTGACCTAACATGTCGCTATTACACGTTGATAGAGCCCCTAGGATTCTTGCTTGACTGCCAGCAGTATGATGGCGATCATATACGTGGGAGCTGGTGGTCTATAAGCACATCCTTAAAAGGTCCCTAGTCGTAGGAGTTTCGAGACAGGGCATCGATACTCCGTTAGTAGACTAGTGTATACAGTCGAGACCCCGACGAGGGGCGGTGGCCGGTCTCACAAGCCACTGGTGTCAGTTGGTTCACCTAAGATGTATACAGGTGCTCATTGGGTTATGAGTACACCGGACAGGACTCGCCGGGAACCTGCTAGTTGGTCTTATACCAGATGTCAGATAGCAGTTCCCTGGTGACATGTGTACAGGTTAGTTCATCGACCTGAGATCGTCATTTGTCTCGTGTGAGTTCCCACTGTGCTTTGATTACTACCCTACCACGGCTCAAAGGAGTCGTGCAAACAGGTTTTAGTTGGGTACAGTCCCGAGCCACATGGAGGCAGTGAGCGGATCTGCAGGGGTTCGTCTCTCCCGGTATTGGGGGTGAGGTCGCGCTGTGTCTAGGAGAGCCATTACGCAAAGCCCTCGGCCGAGGCAGGAGATTTGCTGGTAGGTATTCCAGTAGTATCTCAGGGCGTTCTGGGCTACGCTCCGACACGACTTGTACCGCTTTTGGGGGTCTGACTTTCACCAACCCCCTAGGCCCGCCATGCGATACTCATAGACGAACGGACCGGACTGTACGGATATTGTCACTGACAGGCTCAGTTGGGTGTCGGGGTGAGCTTCCTCATCGACGTCCCATTTGGTCAATACCTGGTGGCCCGTCATGTATTGGCTTATACCTCTGACGTGCTAGTGGTTAAATCCACAGCCAAGGTATTGACGAGTCTTTAGAGTCCACCACAGTTACAGTTACTCAAGTTTCGGGCGAAACGCTGTAGAGGCCGTATGGAGATATGGCAGGGTTCGATCAGATACGTGCGGTATTGCACGGATCGTGATCGGGCAGTTTTTACTAGCCGGCTTTGGCTTAAGCCGGATTCTAGTATTTGATAGTGTAGTTTTGTCTCTTTGCATTTGTGTTCAGTGGGAATACAAATGCGGGCATGTATTTGCAGTAGCGGGGTTTTCCTGTAATTTATTATGGGATCGGTTTTCTGGGGTTGCCAGTTTGCATTCCGTTCCGGCCGGTTTTCCTTCATTCCTTCTCGGTCGGACTTTCTTGGTGGAGGGTGTTAATTGCAAGTTCGCAATTAACATTTAGTGGAGGGTTTTCTTGCAAGTTTGCATTATGATGAGACTTGTTTCATCATGAGATGCCTTTCTAGTCTATTCTTTTCTTTTCATTTAATGGTTACGATCCGGGTAATTGTCCGCGGTAGCGCCGGATTCCGAGCAAGGAAAAATTTTTTATTCCGCATTTTGGCCTCGAGTACGAGGCCGGGGCGCTGCCGTGGCGCAACATGGTATCAGAGCCACGCCATTAACCTTACCTAGCTTCGTTTAATGTGTTTTGCATTTCCGATCGACCGAAATTCCAAAAACCGTATTTTTGGTCCACATCAGTTTCTGTTGAAATATTTTGGTCTCGAAAAATTTTTCAGGTTGTAAAATATTGATGTACTGGAAAATCTAAGAGCTCTGTAAAAATTCGATGAAGTGACTCTACAGTTGGAGCGCGGAACCGCCGCGAAAACCCCCTTTGTGCGGCCCTTCCGCCGCGCACTATTCACATCAATTCACCATTTTTTTACAGAGGCCTTCTGGGCTTAAAATATGGGCTTTGGAATATTAAAGTTGGGCCAATTGTTTCTGTGAGTGCTACAGTTTTCTTTGGGGCCCACTTGTTAATTGTTTGATTGATCGGAAAATTTTAAACACATTATTTCACAGTATTTACATTATTTTCTGCGACCGTGAATGTCACTCGATCGGTAAATCCGATCTAACTGCTATAGCCCGGTTAGACGGATTTGCGAACGTGACTTTCACGTTGATGTTCTATGTTTATGCTGTGATGTTGCGGATCGGTCGTGGGGGATAGCCTGGATGCAATGCTAGTACAGTTCTGTTGTATTATGTACATTTGATATTGCGGGGCGAGCGTCCGACATGTGGACTGCCGTCTCTGCCTGTTTGTATTATTCTTTTGGGGCACGACCTGGTTGCGGTCGATGTACCCGGTGTATGTATATTTTACATTCTGTACTAGGATTACCCCGCGGAGGGGTGCACGGATAGCCGGGTTCTGGAGGGCAACGGGCCCGCATCTCAGGGCATTGAGACGAAGGGGGCTTCACTCCAGGATTGGCTGGCTATCCGCCGCACTCGTAGGGGGTACAGGTTGACCCAGGAGGGGTGCCCAAGTTACCGGATTCCGTGAAGTGCTGGGTGGTCCATTCACGGTGCTGAAGGGGGCTGCCTCGCTTCAGGTTTTGGCGGGTGACTTGCCGCGCCCGTAGGGGTCTAGGATTCTCATTGCACAGGCTATCCACACGACCAGGGGAACGTCGGGTTTCAGCAGCGGCTCTGTGAAACTCGGGGTTTCCAGATATCTGTATTGTTCTGTGTTGCTATACATTTCTGTGTTGCTGCATTTTATTCACGCCTTGAGCGAAATACTATATATTGGTATATATATTAGTAGATGTTGTATATGTTTTTCATCCGCGCTAGTCCAGTCCCCGCTCTGCCGTTAGTTAGCTAACCTAACGGGTGATGACGGGACCCAGTGGCGAATGCGGATGGCATATACGTACGTCAGTATATTTTCGTTCTTTGTGGTGTGATCAATTGATGGGACTGCGTTGATTCAGATCAATGCAAGTTTAAACAAACCTATTCTGATGTTGTTGGAACATTTTTCAAAAAGCTGTTATTGCAAGGACGTTCACTTTTGTTTTGCATCGTGGTATTCATTTGGAATATCCTGCTCCTCAGTCGACGAGGCAAGGGCCGAGATCCCTTCACCGGGAGTGACCCCTTGGACAGAAGTTTGCGTCAGGGCATTAACTTCACTATAGCCGATTACTTTTGCTTTGCATCGTGGTATTCAGCTGGAATATCCTGCACCTCATTCTACGGGGAAAGAGCCGAGATCCCTTCACCGGGAGTGACCTCTTTAGTAAAAGTTTTCGTCACTATATTTTTATAAAAGTTATCCTGTTCCTTCAACGATATCAAGTTCATTACGTTAAAGGTTTTCGCCAGAAACCATTCGTAGCCCTCCGTCATTTCGGATTAGTATTGCATAGTATTCGCGCTACGATTGTCGTTGCTATTCGCCGAGGCGTAGTGTGCGGTAGCTCTGTAATGCTTTCTGTCGCATGGATATGTGGATTGGTTAGGACAGTCGTGCGACTTTGTTGACTATTCGTCAAGGGTCGTGCGGGTGGGTTTAACGCAATCAAGATAATGACGGGTTGAACTTGACTAGGACCTTTTGATTTGTTGATTATTCGTCAAGGTCACTTGGGTCCTAGGGGTAAAAATCACATCGGGAGTTTCAAAAGAACTGAAACTTGCCAGGCATGCGCATACCTTCTGGAGTGTGGTGACGTGAGTGGATTCCGTCACGTTATCATGCGATGATAGTTGGATCCCGATTCCCACTGATGAGTTGGTATACTCCTCGGTTGATCCCGACTAATTCTTCTTTCAGGTTTGGAGGAGAATTCGAGGTACAGTGGGAGGTTTCCAGATTAGACAAAGTGATAACCATTCTGATCTAGGTTAGAGTGCACGCTGAGTGTTTCTTTTCTCTCTCTCTGGCAGCGACCATTGACCCGACCCTGAACTATGACTCAGTGACCAAGTTGACCGAACCTTCTTAACACTGGCTTTTGGATTGTCAGAGTTGCAGACCTCATTGCCACTCCTACTTTTACCCTTTTCTCCAGAACACCCCGTATTACTACAAACGTCCACTTCCATTGGACAAAACCATCGTATGGTTATATACGAACTCGAAGGACTTCGAGGATGGTTTCTGGTTCTGGAGAAAACGGATAGGATTATTCAGTTGTTTTTTCTTTTCACCTTCTCTCAGGTTGCGAGTACTCCTTGGTTTAGGAGTAGTACACCTATTACGCAAATTGGATAGTCTTCTTCCAAACCATAGGCTGGTGCCGACCGGTAGGGAATGAAGAAAACCAGTTAGCCTAAACGGTGTACAGAAGGTATTAAGTTAAGACAAAGCAAGGGATTAGTAAGAGGGCAAAGTAAGTTGCGACTGCTATTCACGACCAAACCAAGTATTTCTTCGCCAATCCTAAATCACCTTTGTATTTCTCCAGGACACTCCGTATCACTACGAAGATCCCAGTTTATTGGATAATCCATCGTATGGTTATATACGAACTCGAAAGGAACTTGTTCCAGTTCGGGGATGGATCCTAGTTCAGGAGAAATAGGAATAAAGTACATTCAGGTGTCTTTTATCTTCACCTTCTCTCGCGTTGCGAGTGCTCCTAGGATTAGGACAGTACACCCTTTATGCTTTTTGGATAGTCTTCTTCCAAACCATAGGCTGGTGCCGAACGGTAGGGAAGGAAGAAAACCATTTGGCCTAAAGGGGTGTGCAGACGGTATTGACTAAAGACATATAAAGGGATTTGGACAAGTGGCAAAGAATTATACGGTTATAGTTGTGAATCTGGATAATGGTAGAGGCATTACTAGGAATACCAGGATTCCCCACAGAAACATTTCAATGTTTCAGTTTCACTGTGTACTGTTAATGGAAAACTGATTTCCCAGTTAGACACTTGCTCCAGGGTATGTATTTACCAGGTTGGATTCTCACATCTGTATGGTTTTACAGATGATGAGTGGGAGTAAGTTATTGGGAATTGGGTGATCATCCTCATTATATCGGGATTCGTTGTAATCGGTGATATTTGAGGAAGTCACCTGGGTTGTTTGCCGGTCGGCAAATATTTGGTTTTGAATATCCGCGGTTATGCACCAATTTCAAATTGATATATCTGTACGTCTATTTTCATAGAGTGAGATATACCTTTTGATATTATGTCTACGACATTTACCTATATCAGTAGATGGTTAGGTAAGGAGCATTAAACAGCGGTGTAATTCTTCTTAACCATAAGTACAGTTTTCAACCTACGACACACAGTGAAAGAGTTGTTAGACTCAGCGGACTTATACAGAGTATTGTATGTTGTCCAGTGTCCATCAGGACGGAGGGGTTGGTCCTCGTACTATATTCGGTTTACTTATGACTTCTCTAGATTTTAGACAGCTGTTTTGTGGAAACACAGGGTCTAAGTTTTGAGGAGTTATAGGTATTTGAATAGAGTAGAGAACCAGGTATACCAAGTATCGGGATTCTTCAAAGTGATCGAAGATGTAGATACTTGCGTATGGTATTCAGTTGATAGTGATGATAAAGAGAACTTGCTTCTCTTTCAGGTTACTCATAATTGGATGCATTCCTAAGTTGAGTAACGCTGATCGGCCTCCTTCCATTTAGTTGACATGCACTGGAGACAGCTGCATGATTTGAATCTGGTTCAATTAAATCAGTGCCTCTGGTTCTATATTGGATATAGAACAGTTCATATCTTAACGATGTTAAGGTACGGGGAGTTGTCCGGCTTATGCTTAAAACCAGACTCCGGATAACTCAAGGCACGTTTCTGTAATGGCTGTTTGTGGGTTGACCCAGGCTATGACGAGGGTTGACTTTCTACCATCTGGCAGATCAATAGAAATATTGTTCTAGACTCGCCACAGTTTTATTAAAAATGGATTTTTTCAAAAACAGTAGTGGGAGTATGGTAGAACTGGAAGTGATTCCAGAACCACAAACGATTACTGAAGATTTGATAAGGAACCTAAAGATTCAATCTGATTTGACATTCCATTGGCCACTCCGCAGATAAGGTGGGTAACTTCAGGCACCCGAGAGGTACTCCGGTAGCCTCAAGGACGGTGACAGGGAAGTTCTTGTTTACCCACACTTACCATTGCTGTTGTTCCAGGCTGCGAGACCCGGCAGGAGGATGAGTATAGCGTCGTTCTAAACTAGCTTTAGAACTGCACGTCTATATGACTCTGCCAGAGGGTTGTCATAGTCAGTGGGAGCAGCAGAAGCAATGGTGGACATCTGGCTTATGTCTATTTATAGACTAAAGCAGATATAGCGGAGTTAGATCATCTGTTTCTGATGTGACAGTCATGGGTTTGACGTCACCAGAATAGGGGATGGATCTGTTGAGAAGGTAGTAGGAAGTGATATTCCTATACTACGATCGGTTATACTTTGGTCGTCACACAGTGTTTTCTCCACATGGGACTTGGACATTATATCAGACATATTGGTTACTAGATCTATGGTTTTAGATCTAGATTTGGGTGGTTTCCCAATCAGGGTACTTTGACAGCATTCTAAGAGTATTTAGAATGGACGACTCCTGGCATGGTAGTGTACCTGCAGGTAATGGAGTCACCCTCTCTAAAGGTGTCTTACAGACTAAAGGGGAGAGGGATACGCATGATTGACAGATCACTTGCTTAGGCAATTGAGTCAATCATGAGATGTCAAGTACCACACCAGATGTTGTTCTTGCAGTAGGTGCAATAAGTTGATATTAATCCAATCCTGGAAAAACAGTCGGAAGCAGTTTTAGAACATAAGTGAATGTTCTAGGGATATGATAACGGCTGCCTCCTTTAGGAGACGGTTATCACTCCAGGCTTCCAAGGTGACATGGACGACAAGGAGGTTGTCAGAGTTATAGTTCTCCCTCTGACGAGGGGCAGTATTTTGGACAGGTGGTCCAAGGCAATACTGAGGGAGGCATGGCGCGGGATACTGATTAGTTTCAGTTGTTGATACAGTCTAAGAAGTTTGGATTTGGAGTTCATTTATGAGCTAGGTCCCATCAGACATCCAGACATTCTAAGACAGGTATTGCTCGTTTCGGGAGATGGCTTTCTCCGCGAACTTGAGATATAGAGAGACACAGAAAGAAACATCACAGCGGATCCACTCACTGAGGCTATTCCTCGAACGCAATAGTTTCGCAAACGGGTTTTGTGAGACTGACTAGTAGAGGAGTTGGGTGTTCGGTATCACACGGGCTGTGAGTATGCGACATCGCAATAATTAGCCTTGAGTGCAAGTGGGAGATTGTTGGAGATAGTGCCCTCAGAGTCAATTATTGGATCACAGGCACGCGATTGCAATGATTGAGGGAGGACCTATCCCGGTAGGACAGTCTTACTCGAGATGATAGTATGCTATCTGGTTTATCTTTATCATCGTGTACTGCTTTAGGTGACCTGACATGTCGCTATTACACGTTGATAGAGCCCCTAGGATTCTTGCTTGACTGCCAGCAGTATGATGGCGATCATATACGTGGGAGCTGGTGGTCTATAAGCACATCCTTAAAAGGTCCCTAGTCGTAGGAGTTTCGAGACAGGGCATCGATACTCCGTTAGTAGACTAGTGTATACAGTCGAGACCCCGACGAGGGGCGGTGGCCGGTCTCACAAGCCACTGGTGTCAGTTGGTTCACCTAAGATGTATACAGGTGCTCATTGGGTTATGAGTACACCGGACAGGACTCGCCGGGAACCTGCTAGTTGGTCTTATACCAGATGTCAGATAGCAGTTCCCTGGTGACATGTGTACAGGTTAGTTCATCGACCTGAGATCGTCATTTGTCTCGTGTGAGTTCCCACTGTGCTTTGATTACTACCCTACCACGGCTCAAAGGAGTCGTGCAAACAGGTTTTAGTTGGGTACAGTCCCGAGCCACATGGAGGCAGTGAGCGGATCTGCAGGGGTTCGTCTCTCCCGGTATTGGGGGTGAGGTCGCGCTGTGTCTAGGAGAGCCATTACGCAAAGCCCTCGGCCGAGGCAGGAGATTTGCTGGTAGGTATTCCAGTAGTATCTCAGGGCGTTCTGGGCTACGCTCCGACACGACTTGTACCGCTTTTGGGGGTCTGACTTTCACCAACCCCCTAGGCCCGCCATGCGATACTCATAGACGAACGGACCGGACTGTACGGATATTGTCACTGACAGGCTCAGTTGGGTGTCGGGGTGAGCTTCCTCATCGACGTCCCATTTGGTCAATACCTGGTGGCCCGTCATGTATTGGCTTATACCTCTGACGTGCTAGTGGTTAAATCCACAGCCAAGGTATTGACGAGTCTTTAGAGTCCACCACAGTTACAGTTACTCAAGTTTCGGGCGAAACGCTGTAGAGGCCGTATGGAGATATGGCAGGGTTCGATCAGATACGTGCGGTATTGCACGGATCGTGATCGGGCAGTTTTTACTAGCCGGCTTTGGCTTAAGCCGGATTCTAGTATTTGATAGTGTAGTTTTGTCTCTTTGCATTTGTGTTCAGTGGGAATACAAATGCGGGCATGTATTTGCAGTAGCGGGGTTTTCCTGTAATTTATTATGGGATCGGTTTTCTGGGGTTGCCAGTTTGCATTCCGTTCCGGCCGGTTTTCCTTCATTCCTTCTCGGTCGGACTTTCTTGGTGGAGGGTGTTAATTGCAAGTTCGCAATTAACATTTAGTGGAGGGTTTTCTTGCAAGTTTGCATTATGATGAGACTTGTTTCATCATGAGATGCCTTTCTAGTCTATTCTTTTCTTTTCATTTAATGGTTACGATCCGGGTAATTGTCCGCGGTAGCGCCGGATTCCGAGCAAGGAAAAATTTTTTATTCCGCATTTTGGCCTCGAGTACGAGGCCGGGGCGCTGCCGTGGCGCAACAATAAATACAGCAGAACTTGCCAAAGCCAAGGGTCATTCTTTTGTTCCTCTTTTTGTTAGGATTTAGTCTTTTTCTTCTTCTTCTTCATTCTTTTTCCATGAAAATTGTAGTGAGAGCTTTTTGAGTGGGAGATCAATGAAGATGAGGGCCTTTTGTATCATTCTCTCTTGTTTCTTCTTCCCCTTGAGATTCTTGCTTTCTCTTGATCATTCAACCTCTTCATTGAGCTTGAATGGTTAAGGGTTAGTTATTGATCTCAAGGGTCGTATTCTTTCATGGAATTAGCACTTCATTTCACATGCGTTCTCTACCCTTCCCTTGATCTTGCAACCTCTTGATTGAGCTTGCAAGTTTAAGGGTTGGCTATTGATCACATGCTTGTCTTGAGTCCTAGTTTCTTGTTCTTGTAATTTCTTTCTTGCTTATTTATTACTTGCTTTTTATTCTTTTTGCTTTTTTCTTTCTTGTCTTTTATTAATTGAAATTTTATTCATGCACTTAATTACTTGTAATCTTTTCTTTTCTTTGTTCTTTTCTTTTTGTTCTCTCTTTTTGGTTCTTTCTTGTGAATGAATGTAATTATTATTGTTAAGAAAAAAATACGGTATTATAAGTTAACGTTTCTTTGCCCATTTCCTTTTCCCGTATTTTCCATTGAACTCCGCCCAAACTATACGCAAGCGCTCCGTTAGGCACCGTACCCTGACAAGGTAACGGTGATTCCTAACCGCGACCGGTTGCGTTCGGTTTGGCCGGAGGCGAAAGCAAGAGACAAGAACGGAAGGACAAGGGTAAATAAGCCGGATTCCACGAATACCGCGCTTAAATCCCCTAATCCACGTTGTTGTCGATTGCTCTAGCTTCAATTGGTGAAGAATCGGCTCAAAGGTTTTGAGTACTGATTTCCTTAGCTTACAATCTCGTATCTTTTCTTAACAACTTTATACTTGCAAATAAACACATAGGTTAGAAACAAACATACACAAATTCTTTACTGACTCGTCTAAGACAAGAAGGTAAAATACAACCATCTCCCTGTGGATCGACCCGTGCTCAACCGGCTAGCTGCATAGCGACACCGTCTTGATTGCGGTTAAAACTTTAATTCTTCCAATCAAATATCCTGCATCTCATTCTATGGGGAAAGAGCCGAGATCCCTTCACCGGTAGTGACCTCTTTAGAAAAAGTTTTCGTCACTATATTTTTATAAAGCTATCCAGTTCCTTCAACGATATCAAGTTCATTACGTTAAAGGTTCTCGCCAGAAACCATTCGTAGCCCTCCGTCGTTTCATATGGGTGGTCAATAGTATTCAAGCTGTGTATGTTGGCCAAAGTCAAGGCACAGTGATTGGTAGTTATTGGGTATTCATATGCAGCATAGATAGATGCGTTGGTTTGGGGCGGTCGTACTACTATTTTGGCCAAAGTCAAGGGTATGTACGGGTGGGCTCAAATTAACCTGGAGAATGACGGGTAGAACTTGATATGTGACTTATGATATGTTGGCCAAAGTCAAGGTCATAAGCGCATGGGGCAGAAATCACATCGGGAGTTTCTAAAGAAACTGAAACTTGCCAGATATGCACATACCTTCTAGAGTGTGATGATGTGAGCAGATTCCGTCACGTTATCATGCGATGATAGTTGGATCCCGATTCCCACTGATGAGTTGGTTTACTCCTCGGGTGATCCCGACTAATTCTTCTTTCAGGTTTGGAGGAGAATTTGACGGTACAGTGGGAGGTTTCCAGATTAGATAAATTGGTAACCATTCTGATCTAGGTTAGAGTGCACACTGAGTGTTTCTTTTCTCTCTCTCTTTGGCAGCGACCATTGACCCAACCCTAAGACTATGACTCAGTGACCAAGTTGACCGAACCTTCTAAAACACTGGCTTTTGGATTGTCAAAGTTGCAAACCTCTTTGCCACTCCTACTTTTACCCTTTTCTTCAGGACACCCCGTATTACTACGAACGTCCACTTCCATTAGACAAAACCATCGTATGATTATATACGAACTCGAAGGAATTTATTCGAGGATGGTTTCCGGTTCTGGAGAAAACGGATAGGACTATTCAGTTGTCTTTTCATTTTACCTTCTCTCAGGTTGCGAGTACTCCTTGGTTTAGAAGATAGTACACCTATTACGCAAATTGGATAGTCTTCTTCCAAACCTTAGGCTGGTGCCGAATGGTGGGGAATGAAGAAAACCAATTAGTATAACGATGATGTACAGAAGGTATTAATTAAGACATAACAAGGGATTAGAAAGAGGGCAAAGTAAATTGCGACTGCTATTCACGACCAAACCAAGTATTTATTCGCCATTCCTAAATCACCTTTGTATTTCTCCAGAACACTCCGTATCAATACGAAGATCCACAGTTTATTGGATACTCTATCGTATGGTTATATACGAACTTGAAAGGAACTTGATCCAGTTCGGGGATGGATTCTGGTTCAGGAGAAATAGGAATAAGGTTTATTCGGTTGTCTTTTATCTTCACCTTCTCTCGCATTGCGAGTGCTCCTAGGATTAGGACAGTACACCCATTATGCTTATTGGATAGTCTTCTTCCAAACCATAGGCTGGTGCCGAACGGTAGGGAAGGAAGAAAACCATTTGGCCTAAAGGGGTGTGTAGAAGGTAATGACTAAAGGCATATAAAGGAATTTGGAGAGGTGGCAAAAAAGTATACGGTTACAGTTGTGAATCTGGATAATGGAAGAGGCATTACTAGGAATACCGGGATACCCCATCGAAACATTTCAATGTTTCAGTTTCACTGTGTACTGTTAAAGGAAAACTGATTTCCCAGTTAGACACTTGCTCCAGGATATGTATTTACCAGGTATGAGTCTCACATCTGTATGGTTTTACAGATGATGAGTGGGAGTAAGTTATTAGGAATTGGGTGAGCATCCTCATTATATCGGGATTCGTTGTAATCGGTGATATTTGAGGAAGTCACCTGGGTTGTTTGCCGGACGGCAAATATTTAGTTTTGAATATCCGTTGTTATGCACCAATTTCAAACTTATATATCTGTATGTCTATTTTCATAGAGTGAGATATACCTTTTTAAAATTATGTCTGTGACATTTACCTATATCAGTGGATGGTTAGGTAAGGAGCATTAAACAGCGGTGTAATTCTTCTTAACCACAAGTACAATTTTCAACCTACGACACACAGGAAATGAGTTATTAGACTCAAGGGACTTATACAGAGTATTGTATGATGTCCAGCGTCCATGAGGACAAAGGGGTTGGTTCTCGTACTATATTCGGTTTACTTATGACTTCTCTAGTTTTTAGACAGGTGTTTCGCGGAAACACAGGGTCCGAATTTTGAGAAGTTATAGGTATATGAATAAAGTAGAGAACCAGGTGTTGCAAGTATCGGGATTCTTCAAGGTGATCGAAGATGTAGATACTTGTGTGTGGTATTCAATTGATAGTAATGATTAAGAGAACTTGCTTCTCTTTCGGGTTAGTCATAATTGGAAGCATTCCTAAGTTGAGTAACGCTGATCGGCCTCCTTCCATTTAGTTGACATGCACTGGAGACAGCTGCATGATTTGAATCTGGTTCAATTAAATCAGTGCCTCCGGTCCTATATTAGATATAGAACAGTTCGTATCTTAACGATGTTAAGGTACGGGGAGTTGTCCGGCTTATGCTTAAAACCAGACTCTGGATAACTCGAGGCACGTTTCTGTAATGGCTGTTTGTGGGTTGACCCAGGCTATGATGAGGGTTAATTTTCTACCATATGGAAGATCAATAGTGATATTGTTCTAGACTCGCCACAGTTTTATTAAAAATGGATTTTTTCAGAAAACAGTAGTGGGAGTATGGTAGAACTGGAAGTGATTCCAGAACCACAAACGATTACTGAAAATTTGATAGGAACCTAAAGATTCAATCTGGTTTGACATTCCATTGGCCACTCCGCAGATAAGATGGGTAACCTCAGGCACCCGAGATGTACTCCCGTAGCCTCAAGGACGGTGACAGGGAGGTTCTTGTTTACCCAGACTTGCCATTGCTGTTGTTCCAGAATGTGAGACCCGGCAGGAGGATGAGTATAGCGTCGTTCTAAACTGGATTTAGAAGTGTACGTCTATATGACTCTGCCAGAGGGTTGTCGTAGTCAGTGGGAGCAGCGGAAGCATTGGTGGACAGGTGGCTTGTGTCTATTTATAGACTAAAGCAGATGTAGCGGAGATAGATCATCTATTTCTGACGTGACAGTCATATGTTTGACTTCGTCAGAATAAGGGATGAATCTGTTGAGAAGGTAGTAGGGTGTGATGTCATGGTATTTGGATGACATACACAAAGTAGGAAGTCATATTCCTATACTACGATCGGTTATGCTTTGGTCGTCACACAGTGGTTTCTCCACATGGGACTTGGACATTATATCAGACATACTGGTTACTAGATCTATGGTTTTAGATCTGGATTTGGGTGGTTTCTCAATAAGGGTACTTAGACAGCATTATAATAGTATTTAGAATGGACGACTCCAGGCATGGTGGTGTACCTGCAGGTGAAGGAGTCACCCTCTCTAAAGGTGTCTTACAGACTAAAGGGGAGAGGGATGTGCATGATTGGCAGATCACTTGCTCAGGCAATTGAGTCAAACATGAGATGTTGAGTACCACACCAGATGTTGTTCTTGCACTAGATGCAATAAGTTGACATTGATCCTATCCTAGAGAAACAGTCGGAAGCAGTTTTAGAACATAAGTGAATGTTCTAGGGATATAATGACGACTGCCTCATTCGGGAGACAGTAATCAATCCAAGCTTCCAAGGTGACCTAGACGACATGGAGGTTGTCAGAGTTATAGTTTTCCTTCTGACGAGGGGCAGTATTTTGGACAGGTGGTCCAAGGCAATACTGAGGCAGGCATGGCGCAGGGTACTGATTAAGTTCAGTTGACGATACAGTCTAAGAAGTTTAGATTTAGAGTTCATTTATGAGCTAGGTCCCATCAGACATCCAGACACATTCTAAGACAGGTATTGCTCATTTCAGGAGATGGGTTTCTCCGCGAACTTGAGATTAAGAGAGACATAGAAAGAAACATCAAAGCGGATCCACTCACTGAGGCTATTCCTCGAACGCAATAGTTTCGCAAATGGGATTTGTGAGACTGACTAGTAGAGGAATTGGGAGTTCGGTATCACACGGGCTGTGAGTATGCGACATCGCAATAATTAGCCTTGAGTGCAAGTGGGAGATTGTTGGAGATAGTGCTCTCAGAGTCAATTATTGGATCACAGGCACGTGATTGCAATGATTGAGGGAGGACCTGTCCCAGTAGGACAGTCTTACTCGAGATGATAATATGCTATCTGGTTTATCTTTATCATCGTGTACTGCTTTAGGTGACCCTATAGGTTACTATTGCACGTTGATAGAACCCCTAGGATTCTTGCTTGACTACCAGCAGTATGAGGGCGATCATATACGTGGGAGATGGGGTCTATAAGCACATCCTTAAAAGGTCCCTAGTCGTGGGAGTTTCGAGACAGGGCATCGATACTCCAGAGTAGACTAGTTTATACAGTCGAGACCCCGACGAGGGGCGGTGGCCGGTCTCACAAGCCACTGGTGTCAGTTGGATCACCTAAGATGTATACAAATGCTCATTGGGTTATGAGTACACCGGACAGGACTCGCCGGGAACATGCTAGTTGGTCTTATACCTGACGTCAGATAGCAGTTCCCTGGTGACATGTGTACAGGTTAGTTCATCGACCTGAGGATCGTCATTTGTCTCGTGTGAGTTCCCACTATACTTTGATTACTACCCTACCACGCTCAAAGGAGACGTGCAAACAGGTTTTAGTTGGGTACAGTACCGAGCCACATGGAGGCAGTGAGCGGATCTGCAGGGGTTCGTCTCTCCCGATATTGGGGATGAGGTCGCGCTGTGTCTAGGAGAGCAAGAACATGAAAAGTCCTTGGCCAAGGAAGGAGATTTACTGGTAGGTATTCCAGTAGTTTCTCAGGGTATTCTGGGCTGATCTCTGACACGACTTGTACCGCTTTTGGGGGTCTGACTTTTACCAACCCCCTAGGCCCGCCATGCGATGCTCATAGACGAACGGACCGGACTGTACGGATATTGTCAATGACAGGCTCAGTAGGGTGTCAGGATGAGTTCGCTCATCGGCGTCCCTTTTGGTCAATAGCTGGTAGCCCGTCACGTATGGCTAATACCTCTGACGTGCTAGTGGTTAAATCCACAGCCATAGTATTGACGAGTCTTTAGAGTCCCCCACAGACAGTTGCTCAAGTTTCGGGCGAAACGCTGTAGAGGCCGTATGGAGATATGGCAGGGTTCGATCAGATACTTGCGGTATTGCATGGATCAGGATCGGACGGTTAATACTAGCGGGCTTTGGTTTAAGCCGGATCATAGTATAGTATAGTGTAGATTTTGTCTCATTGCATTTATATTCAGTCGGAATACAAATGCGGGTGTGTATACACAATATCGGGGTTTTCCTGTAATTTATTATGGGACCAGTTTTCTGGAGTTGCCAGTTTGCTTTCCGTTTCGGCCATATTTATTTGTATCTTTCATTGGCGGAAGATTGGTGGAGGATGGATTATTTGCATTTATGCAAATAAGCATTTTGGAGGGTTGTTTTTGCAAATTGTTGGATCATCATTGCTTGACTTTCTTTTGCTCATGATGGTTCATGGTGGCTTGCTTTTTGGTGATGATGATGTGTTATGATGTTGGAGTGTGGGTTTTGAGTGTGTGATCATTTCCTTTCATGATAACATTTTTGATCTCTCTCTTGCATTATTCTTGTGAGGCTCTCCCTCATTCACTCACTCTCCCCTCATCATTGCATGGCCGGCCAAGCCATGAAGGGGCTGTCCAATTTTTGTAGTGGGGATTCTTGCTCTTCATGCTTGCTAAAATCCCCAAGTTCATCACAAAAATTCCATATATCATTTCCTCCACTCGAAAGGCAACTTCCACAACCCCAAATGAGACACAAGTTCCACACTACATTCTACAGCAAATCTTGGGCACGTCGACTCGCCAACTTCGTGCCCGAGTTGCCTCGGACCAGAGGTGGGAGCCCGTAAAAGAAGCCGGCGACGTGGTGCCCTTCCGGCGAAGAGGTGGAGACCGGACACTCCGCTGGAGATCGAGACGACGACGAGAAGACCGAAGGACACGGATCGCTCGGTATATCTCTCTACCCCTTCTCTAGTTAGCTAGGACTAGTTTAATGGCCCGATCCGGGTTTTATTGCGCGGTGGTGCCAGTTTGCTAGTTTGCAAAGTTTTTCGTTTCCGCATTCCGGCGTCGGATTGACGGCCGGGGCACCGCCGTGCACTTACAATTTCCTGCTAGGTCTTATAACAATTATAAGTTGGAGCGGGATCAACGTTCCCCAGCTCAGTATAACAAGCGGGTTCGGTCAATACATCCATATTATTATCTTGATTAAGGCATGATATGGTCGCTACCTGGAGAGAGAGAGAAGAAAACACTCTATGTGCGCTCTTGCAAGATTAGATTGGTTATATATTTTTTCTAATCAGGATGGCTCCCACTGTTTTTATCAAATCTTCCTTCAAACCCTAAAAGGAAAGACTAGTCGGGATTAATTACACTCTACAAGTTCGCTAATCTTTAAGCCAGGCCAGTGCCGGTACTTTAAGGGAGGTTCCCCGTGCTTTCGCATGGACCTAATTAAAATAAACCTCGTTTTCCCAGGGGCGTAACCCCGTTGACACCTTTCTAGACACCTACTTGATCGGCTACTTGTAAAGTGCAAAACTCTCCCAGGAGTAACGATTACTCGCAGTGGGTATCAGGATCGAACTATCTCATAGAAGGCATGCAATCTCATTGCAAATTTCAACACTTGAAACTCCCGATGATGGTTTTTACCCCTAGCACCTATGACCTTGACTATGATCAACATATCATAAGCACTAGTCAAGTTCTACCCGTCATTTCGTGATTAATTAGACCCACCCACATGACCTTGATTATGATCAGCATATCATATGACTGTCCTAACTAATCGCATCATATGCTGTGTAGGAAGACATCACTTCGCTACCGTACACTGCGCCTTGACTATGATCAACATACGCAGCACGAATACTAAGTACTCTACTTCCTAAAATGATGGAGGGTTGCGGATGGTTTTTAAGAAAACCTTTAACGCTTTGAACTTGATATCGTTGTAGAATCAAATGGTTTTAAATGGAGTGTTTTTTAAGCTTTTGCTTGTTTCGCTAAAGAGGTCACTCCCTGTGAAGGGATCTCGGCTCTTTCCTTATCAAATGAGGTGCAGGATATTCACAATACCACTATGCAAAGCAAGAACTAGAAAAGCAATCAAAACACAAACCGACAGTTGTAGCATCTGCTAATTATTGCTAAAGAGGTCACTCCTGGTGAAGGGATCTCGGCTCTTACCTCATCGAATGAGGTGCTGGATATTCTACAAGGAATACTGCTATGCAAAGCAACAAATAGAGCTACATTATTTTTGAAATTCGATTCCACAACATCTTTTGGTTTATTTTCTTTCATTAATCTCATTAATGAATGTCCCATCATTTAAGTTACCTAAGCATCACAGATAAATACAACGTACGCTTATGCCATCCGTATTCGCCTCGATGTCCCATCATGAACCGTTAGGTTAGGTAACTAACGGCAGAGCGGGGCAGGGCTAGCGCGGGTGTAAAACATAAGCAACGTCTATATAATATATCACATATACTATATATAGTATCTATCTCATCATATCAAATGATCACATCACATATATCGCAGCAGAAAACAACATATGAAATATTGGTTATACTAGGATGTCCGTGTTTTATTTTGAGCCTGTATAAAACACGGATTCCACGGTCGTGATGAATAGCCAAAACCACATCCCTAGACCCCTACGAGAGTGACAAGCAACCCTACCTATTCTAGAGTTAGGAGACCAGGACCCGACTCCTCGAGATGGTCTCCCACTGGACTCTAGAACCCGGTTACTTGTGCTCCCCTCCTTCGGTCTATCCTAATGCGGAAAAGTAAATAATATACAATGGTGAAATCATCCTCAACCCCCAATTGCCCCAATAAAAGAATATTACATACAAGTTTTTACATGAATAAAAATGAAAAACACTCATCTCAGATAAAACCCCGGGCTATGCAAACACGACGATCCAATATAACATATCCAGCAACACATAACATCACATGTCATCAACGTAAGTAAATATGCGTATCCCAATTGTCATTGACGTATAGCAACGAAATCGACGATACCCCACATATTACACTTACGGTCACAGAAAAGAAAATGAAAACTACAACAGCTGGAATCCGCAACCACCTTAGACATCATAAACCCGTAATATCCCATATTGCGGATTTCATGCCTAACAATGTGACTTCCTTAGACATCGCATGCGTAACAATTATAAACCCCGCATTTTAGTGTCGATATTGAAAACACATTCCAATAATCAGTCGGGCAATTCAACAAGATTCCCGACATTCCGATCGAATGCTCGTCGGAAACTTTAGTAGACGGCCGCACCTCCCGATACCGACGACGAAGTGCAATTAGGCGGAACACCGCGGCCACGAGCTCCTGGATGGATGCTTTTTGGTAATGGAGTTCTCCTACAGTCACTTGGTCGGGGTTATAGGACGTGGCTATCTAGTGATGTTACCCGGCGAGTATCCGTATACACAAAGTGATTGCGACGGACTTTTGATCACATCAAAATCCCGTGGCAACCAATCAAATGAGACTAAATTGCTAGACTTATAAAATTCAAATGTTGTTGATTCCAAGTATTGTATCACATTATACTAGATGATGTTAAACGTTTCGAGTGAACCAACAACACCCTCATCTCCCAATGAGCTCAACACTTGAGCGAAGTTAAAGTACCCAAAACGTGCCACAGTACCTATGATCCAGCCGTAGAAGGGTCAAACCAATGCCTCACCTATGACACCGCGGAACCACGGCAAACTCTAGGGTTCAAGCTGTGGTTCCGAGGGCATAGAATCGAGTTATGGTTTATGTTCTTCTAGAGGGTACATCGAGTTACTTGCACGAACATTGAATATAATTAACTTAGAAAATTCCAACACTTGGAAATCTCAGAGGGGGTCATGGGGTGATGTTTGAAGATCGTTCAAACTGTCAAATATAGTCTAGGTTACCATCACAATGTTAAATTATACGACTACGAAACACTCCGTTTTGGTCCTATAGCAAAATTTACATCACATGAAAATTTGGACCAAGCAAACAATACCTGAAACCCCAAAATACACACACCAGAGCACAAAACAAAAACGATGCACAGAAGAGCATGCAGGGTCAGCCTCCCCGGTTTTTGAGGGAGATTGCTCAGTTGAAATCCGAGCAATGGGTCTCGTTTTTATTCTGCACACTATAGGTATCACATACATGACTCTGCACTTGTTTGCACAATTTTACAGAACTTTTGAGAAACAACAGAGAGCATTATGTGTAGGGTTCCAGAAATTGTGTGTTTACGGACTTGTTTCGTTTCCGTATTACATCTAACATCGTCTAAGTTTCTAGTTAGACTCTGATACCATGTTGGGATTCCTTAGCACCTAGCCTAGGGTTTGCAAGCATCACACATGTCACAACAAAAATTCAAAAGGGTGATAAGCAATCAAACTAAGAATCATGCTAGAAAACTAGGGTAACCAAAACAAGTAATCTACATTATAAAGAGAAGTGAACAAAAATACAACCTTTGTAGATCCGGTCCTTCACTTCTAAAGCTCCGTGTTGACATCCCTTTGCTGCGATCATCGAGCTCCCGGACTCTAGTATGGAATTCCCTGGAGAAATGAACAAGATTGCTCATAGTCTTCGAGGCCGAAGACGATCTACGTCAAGGAGACTCAAACTCAAGCTACCACTTCACTAGGTCAAGAACTTTGTGAAAAGAAGACCCTACACTAAATGGCAAGTAGTAAGGGTTGATGAAATAGGAAGTGGGTGAAGGGTTTCCTATAGCACCACTACAAGGGTTTGGAGGCAACACACATGCCATATTTAAATTTTATGGTGCTAAAGAAACATTCTAAAGGATCATGCTAGAAAATTTAGGGCAACATAACAAAAACACAAACACAAGTAGAAAAAGCTAGGGTTTTGAGAGTACAACCTTTGTAGCTCCATACGCTAGACTCCTTGGCTACTTGGGGGGTTGGAAAAAGGTCCGCATGAGATCCTCTAGGTCCACAACGATCCACCCGGAGTCTTCTTTGTCCAAGCTTGAAGCTTCACTAGATCAAGAGAAGAAATGGAAGCTAACACTCTACACTAATGGGCAAGACTAGTGTAGAATGGTGTTGTGCTTGGTTTTCTCACTTCAAAATCCTAACTTGGTAACTCTTTTGCTTACTTGAGAAAACTAGAGAGCAAGAGAGAAAGGAGGATGAAGATGATGGCTTATGAAACTCAGGATAATGATAAGGTTGTGAAATAAAAATGAGAAAAGAGAATATATATATTTTCTATCTCTCATTCTTAACCAAGGTTATAAAATATATAGATATTTTAGTTTGGAACAAAAATGACCATAGAAATTAAATCATGGTTAAACAAAAGGGTTAAAGAAAGAATAAAATATTAAACCATGAAACAATTTCCATTTTCATTTTTCTTTTCCAAAAAATAATATCCTTATATTTTATAAAGGGTGTGAGTTTTATATTGCCACCATCCACTATATCAACAACCGTGATAACATGATGTATGCATGTATGTGTGCATGCACATCCATATGTGCATGAATAAGAATGAATGCATACATGCATGCATACAATCAAAAAGACAAGAAAGGATTTCAAGTGAGAAACTAATGGTCAATGATAAATCAACACTTGATTTAGCAATCCGGTCATATCACATACGACCCGACCAAAAGCAAACTGCCCGATTAATATACGGTATCTTATACACGCATTTTAACCGGGTCCATGCGCATATCTCATATGCGCACCACATCATTTTGCCTGGACTAGGCAACTCCATTGTGGGACTCTGAGACTCGTCAATACGCCGGTAGTGGGTGTTGATCATATCAAGCACCCCCAAGCCGCAAGCGGTCAACTAAACGTAACGGCCACCCGGGTATTGAGCGATCAGAAGAAAACAAGCGAACCTATCACAACTCCCGTCGAGCTAACCGGCAACACTACCGTACAGTCCGGTCTCTTCGTCAGATATGCTGCATATCAAGTCTAGGGATGGTAACGTCGACCCCAATAACTCAATAAGTCGTGCCAATGAATGGTCTATAACAGATCGATAAACTACTGATAACACTTATCAGTAAATCTCAGCAGCCCTGGCCAGGGACTTATTGATATAGCCAATCGAGCACAGCACAGCATCAACTCCCAATACCGGGAGAGACGAAACCCCTCCTATCGCTCATCGCCTTCGTGTGTCTCGGGACTGTACCCAACGGCCACCTGTTTGCACGACTCAGTAGAGCCGTGATAGGGTGGAAATAAAAGTACAGTGGGAGAACACACAAGACTCTATGATGATCTCGGGTCTACAGACTAACCTGCACCAGTGTCACCAGAGAACTGCTATCCGACGATAGATATAATTCCATATAGGAGTTCTCGGTGAGTCCTCCAGTGTACCCAGTCACCACAGAGCACCCGTATATGATCTCGATGTCAAACATCGATGAATGTGGGAACATCCATCGCCCATCATATGGGTTAAGTATCATATACGCTAGTCTACTCTGGTATATCGATGCCCCATCTCGATATACCTACGACTAGGGACATTTCAGGATATGCTTATAAACTACAGATGTCCCACTAGTATGATCTCCATCATAGTCACAGTAGTCAAGCCTATATCCTCAGGGCTTTATCAACATGTATGAATGAATAAAAGCATGATCAAATCAACATGTCAGATAAAGAAAAACCAGATAGCATACTATCATGTCGAGCAAGAATGTACACTAAATACACACACACACACACACACACACACACACACACATGTATAAATACATCCACTATCATATAATGGCCTCTAGGGCATACATATATCCAACAGTGGGTTCACTTTAGATTTTGATTTCTCACATGTTTTCATCACTTAGAAAAATCTAGCAAGGTTTTTCTTTTAGATGAAGACGAAGAAGAAGTAAGAATGAATAATAAGAAAAGAATAATGATAATTATGCAACCATGGGTGCGTGAGTATCATCCAAAAACCTATGTAGAGACTAAACCATGGCTAATTATAATGGTTTGGTTAGTAAATATCTTAATTGAGACAAAATAAGTGGACTTTGTCAAAGATGCTTCAAGCTTCATGAAGCTTCAAGCCATGAAAAATAAAGCTACCATTTTGATTAATTAAGATAAATAAAAACCTAAATTATAATTAGCATGGTGTATGTCACCCACCTACCCATGTTTGCATGTATCATCAATCATGATACAAACATGTACACAATTATGTATCACATATACACTTTGTGCACATCAAGTGAGAAAATAATCTTAAGTGAACCAATACTAGTTAATGTAAAGTAATATATTAAATATATAATTATACATTAAATCATTAAATAAACACTTGATTCAATGATCCGGTCATATCGCATATAACCGACTAATATCATGTGTATCAATATATCGAATCAACACTTGATTCGATAACCCGGCTATATCGCATATAACCGACCGATGATACAAATCGCGAGAATAGAATTTGATATCACATACTCGTGTTATTATCGGTCCCTCACATATCTCATATGTGCCCTTATTTCATTTCGCTTGAGCCAGGAAACCTCTGTGTAGGACTCTAAAGACTCGTCAATATGCCGGCAGCAGGTGGTGATAATATCAGTCACCCACAAGCAGCAAGCGGTCTGCTAAACGTAACGGCCACCCGGGTATTGAGCGATCAGAAGATCAACGAGTAAGCCTACTCACACTCCTGTGAATCCAATCAGTAACACTTACCGCACAGTCCGGTCTGTTCGTCTAATATGTCACATATCTCGCCTAGGAGTGGTAAATGTCAGACCCCAGTAGCTTGATAAGTCATGCCGATGTAAGGTCTGTAACGAGCGTGAAACTACTGATAATGCTTACCAGTAAATCACAGCAACCCTGGCTAGGGATTTCCAGTTATGGCCAGTCAAGCATAGCGCAACATCAACCCCCAATACCGGGAGAGACGAATCCCTTCCTATTGCTTATTGCCTCCATGTGACTCGGGACAATACCCAAAAAACACCTGTTTGCACGACTCAGTAGAGCCGTGGTAGGGTGGAAATCAAAGCACTATGGGAGACACACAAGACTCTATGACGATCTCGGGTCGACAGACTAAGCTGTACCAGTGTCACCCGAGAACTGCAATCTGACGTGAGGTATAATACCATCCGGGACTTCTTGGCGAGTCTGTTCAGTGTACCTAGTCTCCTCTGAGCACCCGCACACCATTTCTGATGTCAAACACCAATGGATATGGGATCATCCATTGCCCATCATATGGGTCGAGAAGATATACGCTAGTCTACTCTGGAATATCGATGCCCCGTCTCGATATTCCTACGAAGAACATTGAAGGACGTACTGATGGACTACCCAGGCCCCACTAGTATGATCTGCATCATAATCTTGGAAGTCGAGTACACATCCTAAGGGCTTTATCAACATGTAACAAAGAGACAGTAAGTATACATGTTAAGATAAAGAGCAACCAGATAGCGTACTATCATGTCGAGCAAGAAAGTCCTCCCTATATATGTCTCAGGATCCACTACAATATACATCTGATGTACAGTAATGGCCTCTAGGGCATACATATAACTAACACAGATTTGGTGGGTAACCTCAAACACCCGAGGGGTACTTCGGTTTTCTTAAGGACAGTGATAGTGAGGTTCTTGTTTACCCAATCTTGCCACTACAGTTGTTCTAGACTATGAGATCTGGCAGGAGGATGAGTATAACGTCGTTCTAAACTATCTTTAGAAGTGCACGTGCATATGACTCTGGCAGAGGGTTGTTGTAGTCAGTGGCAGCAGTGGAAGCATAGTGGGCAAGTAGCTTATGTCTATTTATAGACTAAAGCAGGTATAGCGGAGATAGATCATCTATGTTTGATATGACAGTCATAGAGTTTGACTTCATCAGATTAAAAGATGGATCTGGTAAGAAGGTAGTAGGGAGTGATGTCCTGGTATTTAGACAACATGCACTTGATAGTAAGTGAAATTCCTATACTACGATTGGTTATATACTGTGGTTGTCACAAACCGTTTCTCCATATAGGATCTGGATAAAATACCAGGATTCTGGTCAATGGATCTATATTTTTAGATCTAGATTTGGGAAGTGTCCTATTTTGGGTACTTTGACATTATTCTAAAGGTGTTTTAGAATGGTTGACTCCTGGCATGGTGGTTTACCTATAGGTGATGGAGTCACCGTCTCTAAAGGATGTCTTCTAGATTAAAGGGGAGAGGGATTTGCATGATTAGCATATCACTTGTTTAGGCAATTAAGTTAATCATGTAATGTTAAGTATCACACCAGATATTGTTTTTGCGCTAGTTGCAATAAGTATATATATTAATCAAATCCTAGAGAAACGGAGGGAAGCAGTTTTGAACAAAAGTGGATGTTCTTTGGCAATTGGTAACGGCAGGCTCCTTCGGGAAGCGGTTATCAGTTCAGCCTTCCAAGGTGACCTGGATGACAGAAAGACTGTCTGAGTTATAGTTTTCCCTCGTTTGAGGGACAGTATGTTGGACAGGTGGTCCAAGCGGATACAAAGGAAGGCATGGCGCAGGATACTGATTAAATTCAGTTGATGATACAGTCTAAGAATTTTGTTGGATTTGGAGCTCATTTTTGAACTGGGTCCCATCAGATATCTAGACAAATTCTAAGACAAGTATGGCTCATTTCGGGAGATAGTCTTTCTCCGCGAAGTTGAGATATAGAGAGATATAGAAAGAAATATTGGAGCGGATCCACTCACTGATGCTATTTCTCGAACGCAATAGTTTCACAAACGAAATTTGCGAAACTGATTAGTAGAGAAGTTGGGTGTTCGGTATCACGCGGGCTATGAGTATGCGACACCGCAATAATTAGCTTTTAGTGCAAGTAGGAGATTGTTGGCTATAGTTCTCTCAAGTCAATTATTGTAATCGCAGGCACGCGATTAGATGATTGAGGGAGGATCTATACGTGTAGAACCGTCATACTCAAAATGATATTATGCTATCTGTTTTGTCTTTATCATCATGTACATGCTTTTGGTGGTATTACAGATCACTATTACATGTTGATAGAGCCCATAAGCTTCTTGCTTGACTACCAGCATTATGATGGCGATCATATACGTGGGAGTTGGGCGGTCTATGAGCATATCCATAAATGTCCCTAGTCTTGGGAGTATCGAGACTGTGCATCGATACTCCGGAGTACACTAGTGTATACTGATCGAGACCCTGACGAGGGGCGGTGGCCGGTCTTATAAGCCATTGGTGTTAGTTTGTTCACCTAAGATAGTATACAGGTGCTCATTGGGTTATGAGTATACTGTACGGACTCGGCGGGAACATGCTAGTTGGTATTATACCTATTGTCGGATAGCAGTTCCTAGGTGACATGTGTACAGACTAGTCTCTCGATCTGAGATCGTCATTTGTCTCGTGTGAGTTCCCACTGTGCTTTGATTACTATCCTAGCACGGCTCAAAGGTGTCGCGCAAACAGGTTTTAGTTGGGTACAGTCCCGAGCCATATGGAGGCAATGAACGGATCGTCGGGGATTCGTCTCTCTCGGTATTGGGGGTTGATGTCGCGTAGTGCATGGGTGACCATCACTAGAAATCCTTAATTAAGGTAGTCGTGAATTACTGATTTGGATCAGTAGTTTCTCAGTTTGTGATGGGCTTCATACCGACACTAAATGTCGCGTTTTTAGGGGTCCGACTTTATCCACCCCCTAGACTCGATTTGCGATACTCTTAGACAAAGAGACCATACCAAACGAATATTATCACGGACTGGATCAGTAGGGGTCAGGATGAGTTTGCTCGTCATCCTTACTTTCGCTTAATACCTGGGTAGCCGTAACGTACATCTAGTGCCGCGACGTGCTTGTGGTTAAACCCACTGCCAGCTGATTGATCTGTATTTTAGAGTTTGTAGTAACTGCAATCAATAACGGTGTCGCGTGTAGCTAGCCGAGTTAAGTATGGGTCGTCCTTGTTGACTATAGTGCTCTCAAGGCAATTATCATAGTTGTAGGCAGGTGATTATGATGATTGAGGGAAGACCTATACTGGTAGAACAGTCTTACTCGAAATGATAATATGCTATCTGGCTTGTCCTTATCATCATGTACATGCTTCAGGTGGTATAACAGATCATTATTACACGTTGATAGAGCCTATAGGATTCTTGCTTGACTACCAGCATTATGGTGGCGATCATATACGTGGGAGCTGGGTGGTCTGTAAGCACATCAATAAATTTCCCTAGTCATGGGAGTATTGAGACTGGGCATCAGTACTCCAGAGTAGACTAGTGTATACTGATCGAGACCCCGACGAGGGGCGGTGGCCGGTCTCACAAGCCATTGGTGTCAGTTTGTTCACCTAAGAAATATACAGGTGCTCATTGGGCTATGAGTACACCGGACAGACTCGCCGGGAACCTTATAGATGGTATTATACATATTGTCAGATTGCAGTTCCCGGGTGACATGAGTACAGCTTAGTCTGTCGACCTGAAACCGTCATTTGTCTCATGTGAGTTCCCACTGTGCTTTGATTACTACCCTACCACGGCTCAAAGGAGTCGTGCAAACAGGTTTTAGTTGGGTACAGCGAAATGGAGGCAGTGAGTGGATCGTAAGGGATTCGTCTTTCCCAGTATTGGGGGTTGATTTCATCCAGTAAATGGGTGGCCATCACCAGAAATCCTTGGCCAAGTTAGTCGAGAATCGACAATTACTAATCTAGAATCGATAGTTTCTAAGGTGGTGATGGATTTCATACCGATACGAATTATCGCATTATTAGGGTCTGACTTTATCCACCCCCGTAGACTCGATATGCTATACTCTTAAACGAATAGACTGGACTATACGGAGAATGTCACTGTCAGGCTCAGTAGGACTATGGATGAGTTTGCTCGTCGGCCTACCTTTCGCTCAATACCTGGGTAGCTGTTACGTACAACTAGTACCACTGACGTGCTTGTGGTTAAACCCACCACTAGCATATTAACGAGTCTTTAGAGCCCCACACAGAGGGTTTTCATGGTTCAGGAGATATGGTGTAGATGATGTATATTGGTACATATAGGTGTCAGATTAAATATGTGTGCAGGCTGAACAAACTTTAATCGGACGGTTGATAATACTAGCGGCTTAGGATTAATCCAGATTATTAAATCAGGTTTTCATTTAATAATTTATATATGTATATATATATTCTAGTATTATTGTTCACTATTCATTTTCTCTCTTGGCTATTCGTATTTTTGTACGAATACGCGTATATGTATCTCGATACGTGTACCGGGTTGCATTCCGTATTTATATGGAATAGATTCTAAAAGATGGCCACCTCATTATTTGATTTTCATTTTAGAAAATCAATTTGGGAAATGATGTAGAGGGGTGAGTTGGCATGGGCATGGCTTGGCATGAAGAGAAGCATGACTCTCATTTGTTTATTGGAAAAATGAGAAGAGATATTTTGATTGCATGGTTGTAAATTATGGTTGCCATTCTTTACATGCCATCCATTTTCATTCTTTCATCAGTTGATTCACTCACACTCTCTCTTTCTTGAGATATTTAGCCATTTCTATGGTTGCTCATGCTATTGCTTTCCTTACCTCATTCTTCATCTTCTTGGGTTGCTCTTTTGAGCATTTCACATGAAAGAAAAATAAAGTGAGACGTTCCTACACCTCCACTCTCCATTGCTAGGAACCTTGGAGCGTCGGTTGCCTCGCTAAGCGAGGCGGGAGCTTGCGCCGTTTCCCTCAGGTGGATCATCATGGATGGAGGAAGACCGGCAACCAAATTCGATCCGCAACACCTCAAGAAGTTTGGGAATGGTAGAAGACCGAAGAACATGATCCGTTTGGTATAACTTTTCTATCATAGTAGTTTAGCTTCTTTAGTTTAGCTTGTATGTTTTATGGTTTCGATTTTTGAGAATGTTTCGTTTGCGCCATTTTTTTAACGCCAGATTTTGTTCCGCATCGGCCACGAAAGATGGCCAGGGCGCATTCAAAATCCCAACATAGTATCAGAGCCACCCATAAACCAATACTATCTAGTTTGCACAAAGTTAGAATATCGATCAGCCAAAATTTTCGAATCATTTTTCCATTTGAGCATGCTTGCTGTCAATTTTGAAATGTGCTCAAAAAATCATTCTATGTATCTTAAAAATAAATGCATGCTATTATAGAGCAACTGAAGAAAATTGGGTGCGTGATCCCATTAAATGACCGCAGAACCGCCGCAAAATAGGCTCATTGGCGGCGGTTCCGCGGCACGTTTGCGGCTTTATTGCACCAAATTTCTTCTGTGACTCTATCATATGGAAATATGATTTTTGTGATATATTGTTTTGGCCCAGATTTGTTTGAGTGTTGGTTTTGCATTTAGGGCCAATTTGGAAAAGTTTAGTCCATCGAAATTTTAAGTGTGTGATCATAAGTACATGTGATGATATCTGCGACCGTGAATATTAATGAGCGGTAGAACCCGACTAGTTGTTATATGTTCAACTAGACGGGTTTGCGAACATAATATTCACGTTGATGTTCTGTGTTGTGCTGATATTCTGGTTGGATTGTCGTGGTGGATAGCCAATGGTGCAATGATAGTTAGTACAGTTCATACTCATTTGTATATTCAGGTTTGCAGGGCGAGCGTCCGACATGTGGACTGCCGTCACTGCCTGTTTGTATATTATTTGTTTCGAGCACAACCGAGTTGAGGTCGATATCACCCTTGTACATATTATTTTCTTTTCTGTACTAGGATTACCCTAAGGCGGAGTGCAAGAATGACCGGGTTCTAGAGGGCAAAGGGTTCGCATCTCATGGCATTGAGACGGAGGGGACCTTACTCTAGAATTGGCAGGCTATTCGATGCACTCGTAGGGGGTATAGGTTGACCCACGGAGGGGTGCTCAAGTTACCGGATTCCATGAAGTGCTGGATGGCCCATTCACGTTGTTGATTGGGGTTTCCACGCTTCTGGAATTGGCGAGTAACTTGCCGCAATCATAGGGGTCTAGGATTTCATTGCACAAGCTATCAACACGACAGGGAACATCGGGTCTTATTTGCGGCTCAAGTGAAACCCGAGGCTCCAGGATTATCCACCATTCTGTGTTGTTGGCTGAGATTCTGTGATGTTGCTTTATATCATGCCTGGGACGATTTATATATATATATATATATATATATATATACTAGTAGATGTTGTATATGTTTTGCAACCGCGCTAGTCCAGCCCCCGCTCTGTCGTCAGTCAAGTAAACTAACGGGTGATGACGGGGCCCAGTGGCGAATGCAGATCGCATATACGTACATTGAATTTTTGTTCTTTTCTGGTGTGATTAATTGATGAGACTGCATTGATTCTGATCAATGCAAGGAAAACAAACCTATATATGATGTTGTTGGAACCATGTTTTTAAAAAACTGACACTACAGACGTTCTCTTTTGCTTTGCACAGTGGTATTCAGTTTGGAATATTCTGCACCTCATTCAACGAGGAAAAGGCCGAGATCCCTTCATCGGGAGTGACCCCTTAGGCAGAAGTTTGTGTCAGGTTAATAACTTCACTATAGTCGTTTTCTTTTGCTTTGCATCATGGTATTCAGCTTGGAATATCCTACACCTCATTCCATGAGGAAAGAGCCGAGATCCCTTCACCGAGAGTGACATCTTTAGCAAAAGTTTGTGCCACTATATATTTGTAATTCCACTTGGATTCTTTAAACGAAATCAAGTTCATTACGTTAAAGGTTTTTCGCCAAAAACCAGTCGTAGCCCTCCGTCATTTCAGATTAGTATTGCTTAGTATTCGTGCTACGTTTGTCGTTGCTATTCGCCAAGACGTAGTTTGCGGTAGCTCTGTAATGCTTTTCTGTTGCATGGACATGTGGATTGGTCAGGACATTCGTACAAATTTTTTGATTATTCGTTAAGGGTCATGCGGGTGGATTTAACACAATCAAGATAATGATGGGTTTAACTTGACTAGGACCTTGTGATTTGTTGATTATACGGCAAGGTCACTTGGGTCCTAGGGGTAAAAATCACATCGGGAGTTTCAAACATACATGAAACATGCCAAGCATGCGCATACCTTCTGGAGTGTGGTGACTTGAGTGGATTCCATCATGTTATCATGAGATGATAGTTGGATCCCGATTCCCACTGATGAGTTGGTTTGCTCCTCAGGTGATTTTAGTTAATCCCGACTAATTCACCTTTGGGTTTGGAGGAGAATTCGAGGAAACCGTGGGAGACATCCTGATTAGATAAAGTGATTAACCATTCTGATCAAGGTTAGAGTGCACGTTGAGTTTTTCTTTTCTCTCTCGCTTTGGCAGCGACCATGGCCCAACCCTATACTAAAACTCATTAACCAAGTTAACCGAACCTTCTTAAATCTGTCACGACCTGAAAAGTACCGAGCGTGACTGGCACTTAAATTACGAAACGTCTCGAGGAGTACGTAATCTAAGTAAGCCAAAACCCAGAAATCAAAACCAATAAGTTGTTGAGTGAAGGAAAAACCAATTTGAAGCAAGTAGTTTAATAACATAAGCCGAAGAATGCATTTTAAAAATCTCAAGTCATTTCTGAAAATTTCGGCAGAGTTTCCTTTGTAAATACTGACCCCAAACGGGTACAAAACCTGATAAAGCATATATAATGAACAAAGGCATCCCCAAACGGGAGATACCTCTTCACCAACAGGCGGACACAACCAAGCAAGCAATATAATATACAACGCCGAAAGGCGAGGATCAAAACTCGAAATGAAACCCATCACCATCAAGAAAAACCAGAGGAAAACCATAATAATACAGCATGCGACTCTAAGGTCGAAAAAATAAACACTGGTCTTCTATCTCTATCAAATATACAAATCTGGTTGATGAAGTTTTTACTAGATACAACTGAATATAAATATAAATACAATGGTGGTCATGATGCAAATGAAACCACCTACCAAAGCAATCACCGGAAAGAACAGTGTGCCAGCAAAGCCGCAACGAAACCTGTATGGCAAAACCTGCAAGGAACTGTTGCACAACGGGGGTGAGTTGCCAACTCGTGAGTAGAAAACATCACAGAGCAGAAATTGCATGTATGACGCTATCGTAGGTCATATCAAGTAATATTCTTAAATAATATCATGATCCATCAACATGTAAGTGCAATACAACGTGCTCGTGTCAGTGCCTCAGATAGCAACATATCAGATATATGATGCATGAATGCATTACGAATAAAAACATAATACATCATGAGTGAGACAACTGTTTTCTTTATTTAATGAGATTTCTGTATATATATAAATCGAGTATCATCAATGAAATCAACAGAGAAATCAGTATCAAGTATCGACACAAAACGTATATCTCAATATCTCAGGCTCCGGCTATCTGGACTTGCCTGTATCATCAAATCTCAATATCTCAATACCCCGGGCTCCGTCAGTCCAGATCGGCCCATATCATCAATCACACGAACACGGACGGTATACTACGGAAATCCACCACGCCAGACAATCACCAGTAGGCAGTCTGCACCTGCCGGGCTCATCGTCTACAACTCGAGCTTCTTGCCGTGGGGTACAATATCAAGTCCACCATGTACCCGCAGAAGGTTCATCCAACTCCTCGAATCGGGTCTTGAAAACCATATCAGAATGGAGAGAACATCATGGTGGACAAAACTCATCATATCAAGGAAAACCGCATCTATCTCTTTAAAACAAATCGTCAGTTTATTAAACTTTCACACGCGGTTTCCAAATCCAGAAATCTCAAGAAGGATCCGAAATCATCAAAATCATGATATCAATAAATAGTGAATACCGGCATAAATCTCCATAATACTGCATGACCATTGAATATATGAATGCATATGATATCTTGCAATAAATGCAATAGTTAAACTAGCATATGAAAGTTATAACATATTGCAACTATCAACAACAAGCTATGTCAATGAAATAATATTCTCTAAAGTGTACATGACATGGCAATTACTGATGATGATGTGTGTGAGCAGGCAAGTAGGTGTACGTAGAACATACGCATCATCGGTATTGGTGTTGGTGTCCTGACAGCAGGGTTTCATAATAATTATAGATAACACATGTATAAGCGTGCAATGCGATGGAACATCATGAATATATGGAAAGTGATGTAGTAACAGCAACACAGAAGAATATACATATCCAATATACGAGTCATACAGTTTAGGGTACTTAAAATACTCACGATTCTCCATTTTTGAAAACATGTATGACTCGAGCCAGTCAAAAGTGTAAGGAAATTCACCTAAGCCTGAGTCGATCTATATATATCGAGTAGTCGGTGATCTCGCCTCAATAGTATCACGTACGATACAATATATATAATAAGAAATCCTCGAGTCAAGATTGCGGATCTAACATCATAATGATATCTCGTACAGTAAATCTATCGTACGGCATCCCAAATCAGGGTATGGGTCGAATATAACATATAACACAACATCCATATGGTATCATCGTCACATATCATGAACTGGGGGTACAGATCTAAAGTCTAGTACAAACTGATACCAATATTATCAAACATATGTCCTCGTGTGAATAAAATCACATCACCCAACGATCCACTATAATATACTGCCGCATCTCATATCATGACCCAAACACATATCACAACTCACGGAATCATGCCCGATCATATCGACTCGCCTCCAAATATCATATACTATCATCAACATCCATGTGTACGTGTATGTATATATATAAGCACCAAAACATTCACATAAACTTATATATATACATATGACGTATACACCCAAAACCATATCCCGTGTGTGTGTATGTATGTGTACAACCTTACTTTAGTGTTCACGACTAAGAAACCAACTAAATCCTTTCTTCAATTCTCGCTAACACCAACCCATGATCTCCTAAAGCTTTTCTTGCTGAGTGTTCATATCTCTCAATAACACATCTAGGTATATCTATATCATATCATATTATTTCTTACGACATTGCGGGGGTGCTATACACCATCCACCCGACTTCCCCCGTAGATATATATCTACTCACTTGATTTCGCTTGCCGATGCCGACATCGCCAAGCGCATTCTTGTCATCTCGAAGTCTTCATGAGGGTACCTACATACAATACACAATCACGAATGCGTATTAAAAATCAAGTCGGAAAACCAAAACTGCACATGTTTCGCTCATAGGTCAAAACCAATAGCTTCGCACGCAAAACACGATTAGAAATCCTAGTCGTTGACGTTCAAACACCACACGACGGAAATAAAATATCAAATACCAAAACCAAATACATTAAAAAGCCGCAAACGAAATCAGAAATCTTGAAAATTAGCTCCATATTTTAGCCTATGCCAAATTAGCCAATGTTGCATATGTCAAAGGTCTAGTTTAAAGGATATAGAGCTACAGACCAAACACCACCCCAAAATCTCCTGATCTGGCCGCAATTTGTGGCCAGAAAGCTTTTATTTGTGACCATGGTGAGGGTTTAGGGGCTAGGGTTTCAGTAGGGGGTCCTAGGTTGCCTGCACACACCTCTGTTTTTGCAAAAACAATTTCAGGTCACCCGGGTGTTAGAAGATTTCATTATCCCCTCACAGAATCCACAATTCTTCGATATCGGGTTTTGTATGTTCATAATCCGGGGTTTAAGTCTCAGGTTCAGTCCACTAAATCATCACAACAGTGGTTGTATAGCCTCTATTAACCTTAATTATCCTACACTACTCAAGATTTCATCACAACCCTAACTAGGAATTTCAATGTCAACTAAACCGCACTAAATCACAACTAAACACATATGGATACTAAAGTAAAGGAATTACAATGCTAATGGTGTAGAAATTACCTCATTTGGCAACTCAAGAATTTTCTTGAGTTGCCCCAAGTGTCCAAAATCCTTGCTTTCTTGGTCCATAGTGCTTGTAATGGTCTTGTGCATGATTTTAAAGAAAGTGAGATGGATTTTTGGGTTGTTTTTCATGGTGTTTTGAGGGTTGTAGTGGAGGAGGAGGAGGGGTGCTGCCATGAGGCTGAAAATGAGAGAATAATGAAGATGATGGAAATGGCTAAGGTCATAGAAACCCTTCTCACTCACTCTCTCTCATGCCCATACCTCCCACCATGTCCAATTGTTTAAAGTTTTCATTTCTTTTCTTTTTCTTTTCTCGTTTAAAAACCACAACCATGAAATGAGAATGAAAGGAAAGCCATTATAAAATGTAACAAGTGCCAAAATGTGACATGGTGCATGTCATGTGCACAAAACACGTTTAATGCACGATTAGCGATATTTAATCGCGATTGGCATTAAAATGGTGTATAATAAATTGTAAAATTTCATAATTTGCATAAATCACTTCTTTTTAGTAATTTTTATAATTTTCCAAATTTTTCCCAATTTATCGGTATTTAATTATACCGCCTTATTAATATATTCAATATATTATTATTTAATTATAAAAATTCCCAAAAATAATATTTTATTTCTCTGAAATGTTACAATCTTCCCCCCTTAGAGAAATTTGGTCCCCGAATTTAAATTTAAACCCCTCAAATACTAAAACATTTTAGTAAAATGTCCAAGTCGCCGTGGCTCCGAAATCATCAATACATAAACGCATCATAGCGCAATGCATGCGCATGAACAATGAGCAGATAACTAAAAATCAAAGCTCCGTCAAGCATCCCGCAATCATCGGAGTTATGGTGAAGACACCAATGTCAAAATCCACTACGAAAACCAACATGATATACATCAAAACTATAACATGTACATAGTACGCATCGATATAAACTCATCAAAACATCTGGAAGAACTGCATGCCAAACCTTTCGTGTTGCTGTGCGATGCGCATATCACGGTACAGTGGTGGACGTATATTGTAAGAAAATAACCATATATGTATATATCTTTTTTTTAATATACACCTCCCGCCATTTTGAAAACAAATTAGAAGGGTTCCCTTGTTTCAAACGTTTCATGTCATATCAGACACGTAGGTAAATACTGAGACTATAGCACCCTTTTTTTTTGAAATTCCCTTCGATAACTATCAATGCATGCAAAATATATGCAGGTACTGTCCTCTGACTAGTCCTGTTCAGTACGAAAACAAATAGTAATTATCATAAAAACTTACTGCTCCATAAGAAATCAATCCCAAAATGTGCATAAGAATGTCATGTGCGTCTGGTGCGCACGGGAATAGAAATCCATAAATGTACCATACACATGCACAGAAACAACATCTAAGTGCAACGGGTGTGTATGAAACACCTGTCAAGGGCAACGGATGTGCCGGACAGCAATATCAGGTGCATCTGAATGCACGAAAAATCTCGATTTAGTGCATCCGGTGCGCATCAAAATCGCATCAAGTGCCCAAGTCTGCGCAAAATACAAATCAAGTGCGCAAGGTGCACGAAAACAAATATCAAATATCACAATCGAAATCGATGGTATACAGCACATTTCAATCCAAATCCACATCAGGTATAGCGTGGTATGTAATCTCACAACCATGTGCATCAGCGTGCACAAAATACGTATCAATGCACTGCAAGCATATGTGAACTATACCGAGTGCGAAAACCAAATCGTGTGCGTACCATATGCACAAAATCAACCCATCTGTATGAAATCCATGAAATCACAAACATGTGCAGCCAAGGCACAAAAACGATATTAAGTGCAATAATTGTGCACAAAATATAAATACCCAGTAGGTGTAACCATGATGCACGAAAACAAATATCATGAAACTCAGTCATCAAAACTCAATCATGCGAATAGATCGCCCAAAATACCGAAATCAAGTATGGCGGAATAGTCCCGCTCAAGCACATCCTTTAAGAGTCTCTGGCCAACCGTCATGGTCACTCATAACATGTCTTGTCGACGATGCTGAACTCTGGCCTACTGGGTGTGCATAATATGACAGCTCCTGGGTCCAAGTCTTCTCGTAGATTATTCCAGAAAGGTCCTGTCGAAGTCTCTCCCAAATCTCGTTTTTGCCGAACTTCCCAGAGGTTATCACCCTTTACTATATCTGTTTCTTGTTCCGTAACGGCTGCCTACTCATCGCGACTCTTTCTGAAAGATATATCCGTGTACAACGCCTCTGCATGCGTATCACATCTCTGATGTTGGCGGAGTGGAACGTCATCTCATCAAGATCTCGTACGAACCTCTTACTCCACTTTTCTCTAATGCCGACTGCTTCAGACTCGTCTCTTCGTGGCTGCATGGACTGTGCTCTAATAGCTATGCTCGTATCCGGAGTCTCCCAAGCAATGCATCCTATCACATGATATCCGAAAGATGTCGAACCATTTGATCGATTCGTCAAAACCTCATAATCCCCCAAGAGCTCAACATCTTGAGTACAGTTTAATAATATCGAGTACATGCCACAGCACCTATGGACCAACCGTAGAAGGGAAAACTCAAGCATCATTAATGGCACCGCTGAACAGCCGCAAACCCTAAGGTTTAAAGGCGTTCCTATGGTCATTATGTCGAGTTAGGGTTTCATTCTTCTGGAGGGTCCGTAGAATTACTTCCATGTTTTCTACAAATACTTTAAACTTGGAAAATGGTTTTCTGACATTCGATGGTCTCTATCGACTCCTAACGTATCTGTGTGAAGTCTTCTCAACTGGAATTAATCAATCTGATGAGCTCGCATCGAGGTAAGCGAATGAACCACATGTTCTAGTCATTCAGCCTCGGGTGACTAGCGACCTTCCATCATATCTCTAAGTACTACTCGTACAGCAATAGCTCCAACATCTCGGGCAATATCTTGTCATTCGCAGCAACAACTGGCTCATTCATCTGCATGATAAACAGTGCCTCAATCATCAAGAATATGCGATACATCAATGGTCATCAAAATCTGGCTAGCCTCTATCGGTGGCCCAATCCTCTGGTGCTGATCTGCACATCCGAGTTGTCTCGTAACAGCGATCCATCAAGCACTCATGACACGAAAACACAATAAAACGACGCCTCTCTGTGCAATCGTATGTCACAGGAATCACGCCCTGGCCAGTTCTCGTCCGTAACGAGCTTGTGATGATCGTAACTCTAGCTGTAGCTTTCTCTGCCCGTGTAATCGTGGCAGCAAAACCATAAACCAATATCGATGAGGTTAGATCATAGGAATGAAGATAATACTGTGCAAAAAAATGTACATACTAAGGCTTCTTAAGCGGAGTATCGTATCATAAGTATGCTGCAGAACATACACACGGTACGTCACTCTACTTGAGTCACATACTCCATCAACCAAGGGTCATCCTACACTCAGAAGGTAAAACCTAACGCTCTGATACCAACTTTCTCATGACTTGAAAAGTACCGAGCGTGACTGGCACTTAAATTACGAAACGTCTCGAGGCGTACGTAATCTAAGTAAGCCAAAACCTAGATCTCAAAACCAATAAAGCTATAGAGTGAAGGAAAAACCAATTTGAAGCAAGTAGTTTAACAACATAAGCTGAAGAATGCATTTTTAAAATCTTAAGTCTTTTCTGAAAATTTCGGCAGAGTTTCCTTTGTAAATACCGATCCCAAAAGTTTACAAAACCTGATAAAGCATATATAATGAACAATGGCATCCCCAAGCGGGAGCTAGCTCTTCGCCAACAGGCGGACGGAACCACGCATGCAATATAATATACAACGCCGAAAGGCGAGGATCAAAACTCGAAATGAAACCCATCACCATCAAGAAAAACCAGAGGAAAACCATAATAATACAGCGCGCGACTCTAAGGTCGAAAGAATAAACACTAGTCTTCTATCTCTATCAAATATACAAATGTGGTTGATGGAGTTTTTTCTAGATACAACTGAATATAAATATAAATACAATGGTGGTCACGATGCAAATGAAACCACCTACCAAAGCAATCACCGGAAGAAACAGTATGCCAGCAAAGCCGCAACGAAACCTCTACGGCAAAACCTGCAAGGAATTATGGCACAACGGGGGTGAGTTGCCAACTCGTGAGTAGAAAACATCACATAGCAGAAATCGCATGTATGGCGCTATCCTAGGTCATATCAAGTAATATTCTCGAATAATATCCTGATCCATCTACATGTAAATGCAATACCACGTGCTCGTGTCAGTGCCTCAGATAGCAACATATCAGATATATGATGTATGAATGCATTACGAATGAAAACAGAATACATCATGAGTGAGACAACTATTTTCTTTATTTAATGAGATTTCTGTATATATATAAATCGAGTATCATCAATGAAATCAACAGAGAAATCAGTGTCAAGCATCGACACAAAACGTAAATCTCAATAACTCAATATCTCAGGCTTCGGCTATCCGGACTGGCCTGTATCGTCAAATCTCAATATCTCAATACCTCGGGCTCCGTCAGTCCGGATCGGCCTATATCATCAATCACACGACCACGAACGGTATCCTTCGGATATCCGCCGCGCCAGACAATCACCTGTAGGCAGTCTGCCCCTGCCGGGCTCATCGTCTACAACTCAAGCTTCTTGCCCTGGGGTACAATACCGGGTCCACCATGTACCTACAGACGGTTCATCCAACTCCTCGAATCGGGTCTCGAAAACCATCTCAGAACCAAGAAAACAACATAGTGGACAAAACTCATCATATCAAGGAAAACCACATCTATCTCTTTAAAACAAATCATCAGTTTATAAAACTTTCACATGCGGTTTCCAAATCCAGAAATCTCAAGAAGGATCCGAAATCATCAAAATCGTAATATCAATAAACAGTGAATACCGGCATAAATCTCCATAATACTGCATGACCAATATATATATGAATGCATCTGATATCATGCAATAAATGCAATAGTTAAACTAGCATATGAAAGCTATAACATATTGCAACTATCAACAGCAAGCTATGTCAATGAAATAATATTCTCTAAAGTTTACGTGACATGGCAATTACCGATGATGATGTGTGTGAGCCGGCAAGCAGGTGTATGTGGAACATACGCATCATCGGTAATGGTGCTGGTGTCCTGACAGCAGGGTTTCATAATAATTACAGATAACACATGTATAAGCGTGCAATGCGATGGAACATCATGAATATATGGAAAATGATGTAGTAACAGCAACACAGAAGAATATGCATATCCAATATACGAGTCATACAGTTTAGGGTACATAAAATAATTACGATTCTCCACTTTTGAAAACAAGTATGACTCGAGCCCAATCAAAAGGGTAAGGAAATCCACCTATTCCTGAGTCGATCTATATATATCCAGTAGTCGGTGATCTCTCCTCAATAGTATCACGTACGATACAATATATATAATATGAAATCCTCAAGTCAAGAGTGCGGATCTAACATCATAATCATATCTCGTACGGTAAATCTATCGTACAGCATCCCAAATCAGGGTACGGCTCGAATATCACATATAACACAACATTCATATGGTATCATCATCACATATCATGAACTTGGGGGGTACTGATCTAAAGTCTAGTACAAACTGATACCAATATCATCAAACATATGTCCTCGTGTGAATAAAATCACGTCACCCAACGATCCACTATAATATACTGCCGCATCTCATATCATGTCCCAAACGCATATCACAACTCACGGCATCATGCCCGATCATATTGACTCGCCTCCAAATATCATATACTATCTTCAACATCCATGTATACGTGTATGTATATATATATATATATATATATAAGCACCAAAACATTCACATAAACTTATATATATACATATGACGTATATACCCAAAACCATATCCCGTGTGTGTATATGTATGTGTACAACCTTACTCTAGGGTTCACGACTAAGAAACCAACTAAATCCTTTCTTCAATTCTCGCTAACACTAACCCATGATCTCCTAAAGCTTTTCTTGCTAAGTTTTCATATCTCTCAATAACACATCTAGGTATATCTATATCACATCATATCATTTCTTACGACATTGCGGGGGTGCTATACGCCATCCACCCAACTTCCCCCGTAGATATATATCTACTCACATGATTTCGCTTGCCGATGCCGACATCGCCACATGCTTGCTTGTCGTCTCGAAGTGTTCGCGAGGGTACCTACATACAATACATAATCGCGAATGCGTATTAAAAATCAAGTCGGAAAACCAAAACTGCACACGTTTCGCTCATAGGTCAAAACCTATAGCCTCGCACGCAAAACACGATCAGAAATCCTAGTCGTTGACGTTCAAACGCCACACGACAGAAACACAATATCAGATTCCAAACCCAAATTCATTAAAAAGCCACAAACGAAATCAGAAATCTTGAAAATTAGCTCCAGATTTTAGCCTAGGCCAAATTAGCCAAAGTTGCATATGTCAAGAGTCTAGTTTAATGGATATATAGCTACAGATGAAACACCACCCCCAAATCTCCTGATCTGGCCGCAATTTGCGGCCAGAAAGTTTTATTTATTACCATGGTGACGGCTTAGGGGCAAGGGTTTCAGTAGGGGGTCCTAGGATGCCTGCATACTCTTCTGTTTTTGCAAAAAAAATTTCAGGTCACCCGGGAGTTATCAGATTTCATTATACCCTCACAGAATCCACAATTCTCTAATATCGGGTTTTCTATGTTCGTATCGGGGGTTTATGTCTCAGGTTCAGTCCATTAAATCATCACAACAGTGGTTGTATAGCCTTTACTAACCTCAATTACCCTTCACTACTCAAGATTTCATCACAAACCTAACTAAGAATTTCAATGTTCACTAAACCGCACTAAATCATAACTAAACACATATGGATACTAAAGTAAAGGAATTACAATGCTATTGGTGCATAAATTACCTCATTTGGCAACTCAAGAATTTTCTTGAGTTGCCCCAAGTGTCCAAAAACCTTGCTTTCTTGGTCCAAAGTGCTTGTAATGGTCTTGTGCATATTTTTAAAGAAAGTGTGATGGACTTTTAGGTTGTTTTTCATGGTGTTTTGAGGATTGTAGTAGAGGAGGAGGAGGGGTGCTGCCATGGGGCTGAAGATGAGAGAATAATGAAGATGATGGAAATGGCTAAGGTCAAAGAAACCCTTCTCTCTCTCTCTCATGCCCATACCTCCCACCATGTCCAATTGTTAAATGTTTTCATTTCTTTTCTTTTTCTTTTCTCTTTTAAAAACCACAACCATGAAATTAGAATGAAAGGAAAGCCATTATAAAATGTAACAAGTACCAAAATGTGACATGGTGCATGTCATGTGCACAAAATACGTTTAATGCGCGATTAGCGATATTTAATCGCGATTATCATTAAAATTGTGTATAATAAATCATAAAATTTCATAATTTTCATAAATCACATAAAGCACCTTCTTTTTAGTAATTTTTATAATTTTCCAATTTTTTCCCAATTTATCGGTATTTAATTATACCGCCTTATTAATATATTCAATATATTATTATTTAATTATAAAGATTTCCAAAAAAAATATTTTATTTTTCTGAAATGTTACAAAATCACATTGTCTTTTGGATTGTCAAAGTTGCATATATCATTGCCACACCTACTCCTTCCCTTTGAATTTCTCTAGAATATTCTGTATCACTACGAAGATCCACATTTATTAGGTATGACCATCGTATAGTTACATACGAATTCGTAGAAACTTGTTTCAGATTCGGGGATGGTTTCCGGTTCTGGAGAAATTGAATAGGAATATTCGGTTGTCTTCTCTCCTTACCTACTCTTAGCTTGCGAGAGCTCCCAGTGTTAGGAGAGTACACCTATTACGCTTGTTAGATAGTCTTCTTCTAAAACATATGCAGGTGCCGAATTGTAACGCTTTTGGAATCGTTTAGGCAATTTTCTGTTTTTAGGTAAAATAAATTGTATTTTTTGTAAAAACCTAGAAGCGATCTTTTTGCAGTATAGAATTCACTGCACCTAGTTTAGCTAGGAAATTGCTAGTTTGCGGGTTTTTGTAAGTCACTTGTAATTTTTGTGCATTTTAATAATTTTCCTTAATTAAAATATTATTTAGGGTTGTTAATTATGCACTTAATTAGTGGTAATTACATTTTTTCTTGGGTTAATTAATACTAATGTGAATCTATGCTAAGTTAATCACTAGATTAGCATTTATCCATCTTTGAAAATATCTCATCAAAATATCTAGATATTTGTGGAAAATAAATGAAATTTTAAAGAAAAGGATATGAGGTGGATAAATGGTTTTTGTTTTATTAATCTTTTATTGTTATTTTATTCTATATTTTTCCACACATTACCACAAAACCCCACTTCCTCTTTGCTTGGCCGAAACCCCCCTTGCTTCCCTCTCTTGAATCTTGCCTCATTTCATCTCTCCAAAGTCCAAATAAATCATCAAAAATCCTAAATAATTAACACAAACTCGTAAATAAATCAAAACCCATCATTCTTCTTCACAAATCAACCTTGGATCTTCATGGAAGTGTTCTTTTTGGAGGCTTAATTTTGAAGTTTAGTTGCTAATTTTGTGGAGGTATAAAACCGTAACCCTAATCTCTTTATGTTGTCTTAATACTTTAAATTTTCTTATTAGATGCTAATTTAAGCTTTCAATTTCATGTTTTGAAATTCATGAAATGGTTTTTGGATAATCAAGTTAGGGTTTTGATTAGTAAAAAGGTTAATTGATCAGTTAAGACTTGAAGAAAACTTAACCGAGTTGCTAGTTTGTTAAATGATATTTTTCCTAATTGTATAATTAAGCAAATTAGCAAACTAAGTTTTTACTAAATCCTAATTAGGTGAGATTAAAATTCTAGTAAGGGTCTGTATGGTTTAAACAAGCTATATTGTGATGTTTGTGATTTCTAGTTTTGGTAAAACTTGTAGTTTTGAGCTAAAATGTTTAAATGTTGCTTACTAGATTTCCGGATAATTTAGGCGTGGGTTTCTTTTGACGTTGCGACGATATTTATATTAGATTCCACATTGTTTATTATGTTGTGAATGCGCGATCAGTACGATCAGGGTCTAGGCTTGGTGGTTGTGTCGTTTAGTGTTCCTAGCTAGGGTTGTGCCGACGTCGTTCGCGTCTTTGTATAGCTTTTGCTCTTGAGTTGGTTTCGTAGTGTCGCTACGCACGTTAGCCACTAGACGGACACTTGAGAGTATGTTTGGAGTTGGTGCGTCGGTCAACATAGTCGGTACGTGTTATTGGTCGATTGCTAATATATACTTGTTATAATTTTTTATGATCTTAAGGTCGCAGGCGACGACTTCGGACGCTGCGAAGAAGGGAAAGCGAGTGGTTGGCTTTACTTAGCCCCAGGATCATCTGTGAGTAGATTTAACATCTACAGGGGAATCGTCGCATGGCGTTATGCGTCTGGGCTAGATTTATGACATGACTATTAGTTAGAAGTATACGAATATTGATTGTGCATATGTACCTTTGTTGCATATCTCATTTCCTATTACGCATGGACTTAGTATTAATGAGACACAACACATTTATTGACGGTTCATGTTTCACGAGCACTAATTGTATGCTGCACACACACCGTCGATAATTGCCATGACACGCACAACACCTATACATATGTGATATTGTATTGTTTAGGAAAATTGAGACATGATCCTTATTTTCCTTCGTGCATATGACATATAGCATACTTGTATACCTACAAGCTTACACATACGCCTTGACATGCTTACATGCTAGTTACTCATTGATTTTTTTGCTATTTGCGTGCGTGTTTTAATTTATGAATACCGCAATTAAGACGGTGTCGCTTGGTAGCTAGCCGGTTGAGTACGAGTCGATCCACAGGGAAATGGTGTTCTTTTATTTAACTTCTAACGAGTTAAGTCCTATGTTTGGTAGGTTTTGTTTTACGATCTATAAATGAGAATAAATTGATTTAAAAAGCTTGCTAGGGTTAGGATTAGGTTAGTTCAAAAAAATAGGGATTCTTCTTACTTCTTTAAATGCCCTAGTTAAGAATATAGGTATTAGGGTAATAGTCAACAACGGGGATTAGCACGACTAGGAAGAAACATAGTTTCTTCCTTTTGGTCCTTGTCCGTCCATTCTTGGCTCTTAGCACTAACCTCCAGTTAATTCAACCACAGCCGGTCTGACTAGGGAATCACCGCTATCATGTAGTATAGGGTGCCGTAGTGAGCGGAGTGTGGATGGATTAAAAAGAGTCCTAATTAAAATTATATAGCAAAGAAAGGAGTGAGAGAGATTTCCTTCTCTCTAACCTTCCCAATCCTAATCCTAACAAGTGAGGAATTACTCACTCATTAGGAAAGTGACAATTGTTAGTGTATATGCCCTAGAGGCCATTACTGTATCATACCAGATTGTATATTACTTGATGGAAGCTTGGGATATTCACAGTTGTATAGACAATCTTGCTCAAAATGGCAGTATGCTACTTGGTTTGTTTCTACTTCAATATGTGCATGTGTTTCTTTTAGCATATCGCTTATACATATTAGTAGAGCCCTTAGGATCTTTGCTTGATTGCCAGCGTTGTGATGGCAGTCATACTTGTGGGGGCTGGGTAATCTATAAGCACATCCTTATATAGGTCCCTAGTCGTAGGACTATCGAGACAGGGCATCGATACTCCGGAGTAGACTAGCGTATGCGCTTCTCATCCCAGCACGGGAGATGGTCTGTCCCACAGCCATCAGTACGTCGTACTGGAGATAGTATGCGGGTGCTCGTTAGGTTACGAGTACACTGGACAGGACTCGTCGGGAACTGATGGATGGTATTATACCTATCGTCAGTTATCAGTTCCCAGGTGACATGAATACAGCTTAGTCCGCTGACTTGACACTGTCACTTCGCCTCGAGTGTGTTCCTACTATACTTAGATTACTACCCTACCACGGCTCAAAGGATTCGTGCAAACAGGTAGTAGTTGGGTGCAGTCCCGAAGCACTTGGAGGCAGTGACGGTTGGACAGGATTCGTCTCTCCCGGTATTAGGGGTTGACATCGTGCTGTATCTAGGAGAGCCATTACACGAGTAGTCCCTGGCCAGGGAAAGCGAGATATACTGGTAGATTTCCAGTGTTATCTCAGGGTGTTTTAGGCTACACTCCGACACGACTTGTACCGCTATTAGAGGACTGAAGTTCGCCACCCCCTAGGCCCGCCATGCGATGTATCAGACGAACAGACCGGACTGTACGGAAATTGTCACATACAAGCTCAGTAGGAGTTCGGATGGGTTTACCACATCGGCCTTCTTATCGGCATCTACCTGGGGACCGTTACGTACAGCTAGTGCCGCTTGCGGTCTGTGGTTAAACCCACTGCCAGCGTAGTGTCGAGTCTTTAGAGTCCCACACAGAGAGTTTCCCTGCACTGAGCGAAACGTGTAGAGGCCGTATGGTTTTACGGCAGGGCTGCGATCACTTACGTGCACTTGTGTGTGTATGCTGTTCGGGCAGGCAATACTAGTGGGCTTTGGTTTAAGCCGGACCTAGTATTGCACGGATGGATTTGTTTCGTCTTCTGTGCATTCGCATTCTACGGAATGCGGATGCGGGTGTGTATGCACAGTTTTGCGGAGCGGAGGAGGAGGAGGTGCCTTATTAGGGTTTTGGCAGTTGGTTCGGTCAAAACCGTTATGAGCCGGGGACATTATTTACTAATCCTTTATTGATAATTTTGTGATGGCTAATTGCATTGACCATTTGACCACCTTGACCTCTCTTGACTTTGTTGACCCGTTGACCGGAGTTGACCATTGACCTTCATGAGAGGTCTACACTCTTCTTTGGATTTTCTTTTTCTTTTTGATTATGAAAATGGTCAATTCAATGTAGCATCAACTTTATCATGATAGAATTTGTAATGATGTTGTTTTACTATTATTGCAATCAAGGTGCCTTTTTTCTTTTGTGATGATATTCATTTTCTCATTCTCATTCTCTCTCTTAGAAAAGAAAAAGAGAAAGAGCTCCATGGTTGCAAAACACTCATCCTTCTTCCTCCTCTTGATTTCTTCTTTTGATCTCATGTGTTGAGAGAAAGAGATCCAACAAAGACAAACACTTCCATATATCTCTACTACACATCCTAGGGCATCTAGACTAGCGATCTCGTTGCCCTAGTTGCCTCGGCTTGAGGTGGAGCTCGGTGTACATCTCTCGGGTGGATCGCCTTTGACTCAAGAAGGCCGCGGAGGTGACCAAGATCCGGATCGACCCTCGGAGCGTGGATGGACGAGCCGGACAGCGGAGAGAAGACCCGAACGACCGGTATCGTGAGGTATAATTTCTACGGCGTAGTAGTTAACGCCTCTAGTAGTTTGCTAGTTTCTAGTTTAGCAAAGATCCGGCTTTTAAGTCCATGTTGCGTTTGCGCTAAATAATTGTTTTTCGCCGTCTCCGCCTCCCCGTAAGAACCGGGGTGAGCAACGTGGACTTACAGTGGTATCAGAGCCTAGCTAAACATAAACTAGTAAGTTAGCAAAGTGTTTAGAATATCGATCGGAAAAAAGTCGCAAAACACGCCCGGAAAAATTCAACTTTCTGTCGATTTTTTATACTGTTCAAAATGTAATTTGACATATATGAAAAATCGTCTCAGGGTTTTATAGAATACACAGAAAAACTGAGTCGCTGAATCGGCCAACTCACCGCGAAAACGCGGCCAAACCATGGGTTTGGCCGTGGATCCGCGGCCGAGTTGACTCGGCCGCGACTCTGTTTTGCTGCAGTGTTCTTAGTTTGCTGTTTTGAGATTTTTAGTACATGTTGTTTCCACCCAGATTTTCCAGAGAACAAATTGACTTTTTGGGGTGGTTACAAATTCGTATTTTGATCGATATTCCATACACTTTGGCTAATGAATATTTTCTGTGATGTGATATATGTATTGAACGTCTACTAATCGCTATAAGTCGATTAGTGGGGGTTATACATATCTGTGATCTGTAATGTTGATAGTTTGTGTATATGAACTCGTTGGACTGTCGCGGATGAATAGCCGGGGTGGATGTGAGATGAGAGTTTCTTTTTCTTTCAATCATTGTAAAATTTGTAAATTGATGTAATATTATTTGTATGGCCGCACAACCGGGTAGGGGTTGTAGCCGTCATTGTATAATTTCTTTTTACTATTTTTGCTCCTAGGATAGACCCAAGGTGGGATGCACAAACTACCGGGTATCTCGAAGTGTCGAGTGGCCTACTCATGGGTTGAGGGAGGTTGCTTCTCTTCGGATACTTGGCGGGTAGTTTGCCGCACCCGTAAGGGTCTAGGGTGGGGTATTGGCTATTCATCGCGACCGTGTAATCCGCTTTTCGTTGCAGGCTCGAACGAATCGCGGATTCCTAGTATATCCAAAGTGTTCATCTGTGATCTGGATTGGCTATCATTGCTATATATCTATATATGATATCTATTTAGGTGTTGCTTATGTTTTGCATCCGCGCTAGTCCAGCCCCCGCTCTGTCGTTAGTTAAGTAATCTAACGGGTGATGACGGGGCCCCATGGCGAATGCGGATGGCATAAGCGTACGCCATATTTTGGTTGTTTTCTGCAATGGTAGGATTAAATGATGGGACGCATTGGAATTAATGCAAGAAAATAAACCAACTAAAAGTCGTGGGAACACTTTCAAAACCATTCGGTTCTTTTCAAAAACCAGCTTTTTAAACGCGGAGCTTGAACCACTCCTTTTAAAAGCTATCTCGTTCCATCGATTATATCAAGTTCACTACGTTCATGGTTTCACCAAAACCATTCGTAGCCCTCCGTCATTTCAGTTAAATATTCAGTAGTTTTCAAGCTATGTATTTTGACCTTCGCCAAGGCATAATGATTGGTAGCTGCTGAATATTTATCTATAGCATAGCTAGATGCGTTGGTTTGGGACAGTCGTACTACTATTTTGGCCTTCGTCAAGGGTATGTACTGGTGGGTTCAAATTAACCTGGACAATGACGGGTAGAACTTGACATGTGACTTATGATATGTTGGCCTTCGTCAAGGTCATAAGAGCATGGGGCAAAAATCCATATCGGCGGTTTCAAAAGTACTGAAACTTGCTAGTGTTGCATACCATTTGGAGTGTGATGATTCTGGTAGGATTCCTTCAGTTTTGTCACGCAATGATATTTGGATCCCGATCCTACTGTGAGTATATGCTACTCCTCGGGAAATATCTCACTTAACGATCAATGCTATAAACCTAGTAGGTGTCTACAAAGGTGTTAGCGGGGCTACGCCCCCAGGGAAAAGAGGTTCTTAAATTAAGGAACTTCGCGAAAGCGTTGGAAAACCTCCCTCGAAGTACCGACACTGGCCTGGCCGAACGGTTAAGCAAGTATTATACGGTGAGATTGATCCTGACTAATTCTTCCTTTATGGTTTAAGGAGGGATTCGAGAGACAGTGGGAGCCATCCTGTTTAGATAAATTAAAAACCAATCTAAACTTGCAAGAGCATCATGCTGAGTGTTTTCTTCTCTCTCTCTCTTAATTGCAGCGACCCAGTGACCGCACCTAGGTTACATCTAGATAATAAAATGACTGAATCTAACTGTTATGACTGGCAAAGGTCTGTCCAGATGTCGATTGCCTATGACAAGCTGGGACACCTCTTCACTGATCCAACCCCTGCCGTCTCAGGTCCAGTTTTCCCTGTCACGGATATTCATATCCGCAAGACATCAGAAAAAGGCTGTGCGAAGGCCAAGTGCCTCGTGTTAGCCTCAGTTGATGGTGCATACCAGAGGCAGCACGAGAAGATGGACTTAGTTTCTATCTTCCTCCATAACAAAGATTTATATGGAGAGCAATCTCGTATCGCAAGATATGAGACCTCCAACGAATTGCTTCCAGCGAGGTTGGCTATCGGGTCATCTGTAGGGGGCAACGTCCTTACAGAGACCAGCTCTTTTGAGCTCTCGGACCTGAAGACCACGTTGAAGAACGGGTCAGATGCTGACTTGATTCTACAGTCTTTACCTTCTACCCTGAAGGAAACCAGGGAAGAAGAAGGAAAGGGAAGGGCAGAAGTTTTAGGGCTGGATGTAGTAAAAGAGGGACATTCCTATTGTTACAGGAATGAACATTGGCAGAAGGATTGCAGGGCTAGCATAGCCAGTAGCCAGAATTCGAAACATGTCGTGGCTTCGGCTTTGGGTGTGTTTGTAATAGAGAACTGTATATCAGTTAACCCTACTTCCTGGGTATTGGATACCGGATCAGGATCTCATATCTGTAATTCGTTACAGGCTCTGAGAAACCGTAGGGTTATCAGGAAAGGTGATATGACTCTCAGGGTTGCTAACGGAATGAGCATGTATGCTGAATCCATAGGGGAATATCATCTAGGACTGACAACTGGGCAGATATTGATTCTGCGTGACTGTTTTTATGTACCAGGTGCGACTTGTAATATCATATCTGTATCCTTACTTTCTAAGGAAGGATATGATTTTACTTTTGTAAGCGATGTAGTAAACATCCACCTAAATCAAGTTCTGATAGGGTCAGGTACATTGAAAAACGGTATATACGTTTTGAATCAAGCTCAGGTCTTCAGTGTCCAGAACACACTTAAAAGAAAGTCTCCGGAATTAAATCAGGCTTTCTTATGGCATTGTAGACTGGGTCACATTATGAGACACGGTTGACAAAGTTACATAAAGAGGGATACTTGGATCCGTTCGAGTATCAGTCTTATGCCACTTGTGAATCTTGTCTCATGGGAAAGATGACAAAGACTCCGTTCACTGGACACTGAGAAAGAGCAAGTGAGCTCTTGGGACTCATACATAGTGATGTGTGTGGTCCAATGTCTACACATGCGCGAAGTGGTTATTCATACTTCATTACTTTCACATATGATTTCTCTAGGTATGGGCATGTCTTCTTGATGAAGCACAAATCTGAGGCCTTTGAGAAATTTCGAGAATACAAGAATGAAGTTGAAAAACAAACAGGCAAATGTATCAAGACACTGAGATCTGATCGAGGTGGTGAATACTTGAGTACCGAGTTTCTGGGCTACTTAAAAGAGAATGGAATTCTCTCTCAGCTTACTCCTCCATACACACCACAACATAACGGTGTATCGGAAAGGCGGAATCGAACCCGATTAGATATGGTTTGATCCATGATGAGTAAGGCTGAGTTGCCGCGATCCTTCTGGGGTTATGCACTAAAATCAGCTGCATATCTTTTGAACAAGGTTCCCTCCAAGACTGTGCCTACCACACCATATCAGATATGGTGTGGGAAGAAACCCTGTCTTAAGTATCTGAAGATATGGGGATTTCCAGCTTTTGTAAAAAAGCAGCATGCGGACAAGATCGAGGCACGCTCAGTACTGTGTAAGTTTGTGGGATACCCAAAGAACTCCAGGGGGTATTTTTTCTATTACGCAGAGGAACAAAAGGTTTTTGTTTCTCGTCATGCCCACTTTCTAGAACATCAGTTTTTAGAAAAAGAAGCAAGTGGGAGCGTAGTAGACCAGGAAGAAATTCCAGAACCACAAGCTATTACTGAAAGCTTGGAAGAACCAGATGTTTAAAGAGAACCGGACATCCCAGCACCACTCCGCAGGAGTAGTAGGCAGTCTCATCCGCCAGAAAGATACTACGATTTTCTCATAGACGGGGATAGAGAGGATTGCACTATGGATTATGGTGAGCCTACTAGCTTCCAGCAAGCCATTCAGAGTGGTGACTCGGTAAAATGGCTGGATGCAATGCGGACCGAGATGGAGTCCATATACACCAACAAAGTTTGGACTTTGGACTTTGCTCCAGAAGGGGTAAAACTCGTAGGCTGCAAATTGATCTTCAGAAAGAAGATTGGTGTAGATGGGTAGGTTGAGACCTATAAAGCTAGACTTGTTGCAAAGGGTTTTTGTCAAAGACCTGGTTTGGACTATGACGAGACCTTTTCTCCAGTGGCTATGCTGAAATCCATTCGGATCCTTCTTGCCATTGCTTCCTTCCACGATTATGAAATCTAGCAGATGGACGTAAAGACGGCTTTCCTAAATGGAAATTTGGAAGAGTGTGTCTATATGGATCAGCCGGAGGGATTCATTCAGAGTGGAAGCAGCGGTAGAGTGTGCAAGTTGCTCAAGTCCATTTATGGACTTAAGCAGGCATCGCGAAGTTGGAACATCTGCTTTGATGATACTGTCAAGGAATTCGACTTTATCAAAAACCCAGATGAACCATGCATTTACAGTAAGATTGTAGGGAGAACTGTGGTATTCCTCGTCTTGTACGTGGATGACATTCTCCTAATAGGAAATGATATTCCTATGCTACAGTCAGTCAAAGGATTCTTGTCGCAGAGGTTCTCCATGAAGGACCTGGGCGATGCCAACTACATTCTGGGGATCCAGATCTATCGTGATAGATCTAAGAGGATGTTGGGACTTTCACAGTCAAGGTACATCGGCACCATACTGAAAAGATTCAGTATGGAAGATTCCAAGCGCGGTAATTTACCGGCTTGTCACAGGATCACCCTCTCCAAAAAGATGTCTCCCAAGACTGATTTGCAAAGGGATCGCATGTCTATTATACCCTACGCTTCTGCGGTAGGCTCTAAAATGTATGCGATGTTATGTACCAGACTAGATGTAGCATACGCATTGAGCGTTGTAAGCCGGTATCAGTCGAACCCAGGGGAGAAACACTGGATAGCAGTAAAGAACATTCTCAAGTACCTGAGAAGGACTAAGGAGATGTTCTTGGTGTATGGTGGAAAAGACCTCCAGCTCGAGGCCTTTGCTGACTCCAGCTTCCAGAGTGACAAGGAGGACTCCAAGTCCATGTCGGGTTATGTCTTTACCCTCAATCGAGGGGCGGTTTGCTGGAAGAGTTCCAAGCAGGAGACCGTTGCTGACTCAACTATGGAAGCAGAGTACATAGCTGCTTGCGATGCCGCAAAAGAAGCTGTTTGGATGAAGAAGTTCCTCACGGAGCTTCAGGTGGTTCCTACCATTGTTGATCCAATACCGCTGTATTGCGACAACAACGGCGCTATAGCTTTAGCGAAGGAACCCAGGTCCCATCAGAAGTCCAGGCATATTTTGAGGCGGTACCCCCTGATCAGGGAGATCATAGATCGCCGGGAGATCGAGGTTAAGAGAGTAAATACGGAGAATAACACTGCAGATCCACTCACGAAGGCCCTACCCCAGACTCAGTTCGAGCGGCTGATCGAGATGATAGATCTTCGATACGCCAGTACATGTCCTTAGTGCAAGTGGGAGATTGTTAGTGTATATGTCCTAGAGGCCATTACTGTATCATACTAGATTGTATATTACTTGATGGAAGCTTGGGATATTCACAGTTGTATAGACAATCTTGATCAAAATGGCAGTATGCTACTTGGTTTGTTTCTACTTCAATATGTGCATGTGTTTCTTTTAGCATATCGCTTATACAAATTAGTAGAGCCCTTAGGATCTTTGCTTGATTGCCAGCGTTGTGATGGCAGTCATACTTGTGGGGGCTGGGTAATCTATAAGCACATCCTTATACAGGTCCCTAGTCGTAGGACTATCGAGACAGGGCATCGATACACCGTAGTAGACTAGCGTATGCGCTCCTCATCCCAGCACGGGAGGTGGTCTATCCCACAGCCATCGGTACGTCGTACTGGAGATAGTATGCGGGTGCTCGTTAGGTTACGAGTACACTGGACAGGACTCGTCGGGAACTGATGGATGGTATTATACCTATCTTCAGTTATCAGTTCCCAGGTGACATGAGTACAGCTTAGTCCGCTGACTTGACACTGTCACTTCGCCTCGAGTGTGTTCCCACTGTACTTAGATTACTACCCTACCACGGCCCAAAGGAGTCGTGCAAACAGGTAGTAGTTGGGTGCAGTCCGGAAGCACTTGGAGGAAGTGACGGTTAGACAGGATCCGTCTCTCCCGGTATTGGGGGTTGACATCGCGCTGTGTCTATGAGAGCCATTACACGAGTAGTACCTGGCCAGGGCAAGCGAGATATACTGGTAGGTTTCCAGTGTTATCTCAGGGTGTTTTAGGCTACACTCCGACATGACTTGTACCGCTATTAGGGGACTGACGTTCTCCACCCCCTAGGCCCGCCATGCGATGTATCTGACGAACAGACCGGATTGTACGGAGATTGTCACATACAGGCTCAGTAGGAGTTCGGATGGGTTTACCTCATCGGCCTTCTTATCGACATCGACCTGGGGACCGTTACGTACAGCTAGTCCCACTTGCGGTCTGTGGTTAAACCCACTGCCAGTGTACTGTCGAGTCTTTAGAGTCCCACACAGAGAGTTTTCCTGCACTGAGCGAAACGTGTAGAGGCCTGTTCATATCAGATTTTTGCATTTTCATACCGCCCAATTTTTATCACATTGCTTATCGGTAGATACTCTTGAGCCGTGTTGGCTAGTAAAATGCAGGATACAGGTTCTCGGTTCTAAAACGGTGAAATTCATGGAAAACACGACATAACCCGGGTTCCTGCCAACCACTGAGAAAACACGGTCTCCGCTCTTCATCCGTATGTTGCCAGATACCAGTTTAAGAGACAAAATGTCAAATCAATGTCGTTTTCATGCACAAGGCTCAATGGAAGCACAAGATCCAAGAAATCTACGTGGGGCTCGAGGCAATCATGACAAAAACATCCACAAAAAGTCCACCTTTCCCTCAACAGAAATTCTGGAAAATTCGTGAAGAAATTATGAGAAAACACATATACCAGATTGAAGGGTACATCAAACCAGGGTACCACCAAAAAGCCCTAGGCCCAACTCCTTTATTAGGCCGCGGAACCGCGGCCTAAGCATGCTTAGGCCGCGGATCCGCGGCCGTATAGTGGCGGCAGGCAAAACTTTTCCAGGGGTATTTTGGTCTTTTCATGGGTGTTCTGGTGGTTGCCCTAGGTTTTCATCTTTTGGCCTATAAATAGCCCAGAACTTTGTGAAGGAAGGGGTCCATTCTTGTATTTTCTTTTTGCTAGGTTTTAGATTACATGTTCTTCTTCTTCTCATCTCTTCTCCATTAAACTTGAGTGAGCTTTGTGAGTGAAGAATGGTGAATAAAGAAGATCATTTTATTATCATGCTTGTCTTACTTTTGCTATAATCGTTGTAATTTTAATTCGTTAAGTAGTTGTTGTTATTTTCTTGTTGTTTCTTTCTTCTCTCGTTTTCGTTATCCTTAATACGACAATGATGCTTACGCTCGATCCTCGCCAAGGTGAGGTCGCAAATAGCTAGTCGTATTCTTCTAATCTCCTTCTTTCTATCTTCCTCTTTTGTTTTGTGTTATTTTTCCGTATCATGATGTGTGAGTAGTTCATACTTGTTAGGGTAGGATAAGGGAAGTTTGAGAGAAGGAAATCTCTCTCACTCTTTCCTTGCCCAACAGCTTAAATCGACTCCCGTTAATTGAACCTCAATCCGCTCCTTACGGCACCCTATCCTACATGATAGCGGTGATCCCGTAGTGAGACCGGTTGTGGTTGAATTAACCGGAGGTTATGGCTAAGAGCCAAGAACGGACGGACAAGCACCAAAAGGAAGGACTTATGCGTTGGAAAGCCTAGCTTATACTCGCAAGTTCCTTCCTAGTCGTGCTAATCCCCGTTGTTGCCGATTACTGTAACACCGATATTAAGAGGGGCAACGAAAGATGTGGAGACTTCTAACTCAAACTAACCTAATCCTAACCCTAACAAGCTCTCTTTAAAACATGAACTTAACACTTAGATAACCACAACAAAATCTGAAAAACCAGACTTAACTCGTTAAAGCACATAGAAAAAGACTCCCATCTCCCTGCGGACGACCCGTACTCAACCGGCTAGCTACAAGCGAAACCGTCTTGATTGCGGTATTTTAACTAAAACTTGAACACGCAGAACTGCTAACAATCAAATGGAGCCGTTGCCGGGGAGACGGTAGTTTATTTCCTTGTGTAATTTCGGGTTAATTTGTGAATATAACCGAAAAAAAAACAAAAAAAAAATAATATACTTTGTAAAAAAATCATCTTGTTATTTTTGATTAGCTTTTGTGCAAGTGTGCAGGAAAATACAAGGTTCGAGTTCAGTGGCCAAGACGTTGAAAATACGGAGTTCAAGTACAGTGCCAAAGACGTAGGAAGATAGACCCACATTTCGCGGCTACACCGCGACGGACAAAACGAAGCATACGGTCTACTGTCAAGATCTGGAGCAGGTACAGTGAGCAAATAAAAATTCAGAAGATCTAGACAAGCAGAGGGGACCCACACCAGCACCCACACAAAAACTGAAGCCCCAACTTCCTGTTCCTGCCGCGGAACCGCGGCAATAGAAGGCTTAGGCCGCGGATCCGCGGCCACTTGGTGCCCTTGGGCTGCCAACTTCTCTCTGTAAGTCTCTCTTCTTCTCCCCACTCCTCTGGACTCCACTGAATTGTGTTTTCTGCAGCCTTCTTTGCGCAAATTCTTCTCCCCCTTCCAATAAACTGTTCTTGTGCAGGATTCTTTGCGCCGCAAAATAAAAAAAATTGTTTGCAGTTGATTTTTTACTGCTTTGCATTTCTTTAATACGGACTTAAGGGGCTTGAAACCAATCCAGATTGGGTGGGGATTTCATCACCCTTCCCAGGACCCCAAAAATCACTAAAGCATATGCATTGTCCATTGTAAATTAAAAAATACTAGACTTCAGCCCTAAGGACTTCGCGCTCATTAGGAGAAGATAAACCGTGTTTAGAAGCTCGCTTAACGGTATATTGTTTACGGGGTGTCTAGGAAAGTGTTAAAGGCGCAACCGCCGAAAGAGAAAGGGTTATTTAATTAAGAAACTTCGCGAAAGCGTTGGACAACCTCCCCTTATCTCTGCACTTACCTGGCCTCGTGATCAGTGTATTTTAAGCCCGTTTCTCGACACTGTTTAACTTCGACAATCAAGTTCAGGAGCAGGTCTAGTAGACCTAGGTTACCCTAGATGTAGGTGTGATTGTGCATATCTTGTTTGTGATTGCTTAAGCCGTATTTTCGTACATATTTCTGTAAATCTCTTTCTAAAAAAAACTGAAAAAAAAATCAAAAACTTTTACAAAAACTTGCCCTTTTGTCGCCAAATCCATTTTCACCCACCACCCATCGCCTTTCTCCATTGACGTTTTCTTACCCTCACCTTCTCCGCTTTGACTACACTAAACTCGTTTAGTGTATGTCCGCTTGGACTCGGGACACTAGCGCCCGTCTAGTCCGCGTTACGTTAGTCGCTACCGACTACGCGATCGACTCCGAAGTCGATACTCCGTCCACTCCTCTTTCACCCCTTCCTTTGCCGGCCAACACCGACGTTGACCGGAATTCTGTTCATACATCTTCACCTTCACCTTCACCTTCACCAACCTCTTCTTCCGCGATGTCGGGATTTAATCCGAACATCTCTTTGACCACCGCTGGATTGGCTCCACCTCCTACGGAGACTAATCTCCCACCACCTCCGCCTGTTGTAGCGCCGCAGCGAATCGCGCTCCAGGATCGTTTCTATCCCACCCGTTCTGCACTTTCCACCTGCCTTTCTCTTCCTCCGGCCAATAGGGACAACTTTGAAATTAAGCCCCACTTCATCAACATGCTTCCACGTTTTCATGGGCTTGAATCTGAAGATGCCTATATCTTCATCAACAAATTTCAAAACGTCTGTGCCATGATGAAAACCACCCAGCTGTCGGACGATGCTATACGTCTACGGGTCATTCCGTTCACTTTATACGATCTCGCTGAAAAATGGCTGTATAGCACCGCTTCCCACTCAATCACCAGCTGGGACGAGTTTGTTAAAGCGTTTCTAAAAAAATTCTACCCGAATCATAAGACCGCAAGGATTCGAAATGAAATCAACCAATTCTCCCAGCTTCCTTCTGAACCCTTCTGGAAGTGCTTTGACCGGTACAAAGACCTTCTTGTTCAGTGTCCTCACCACGGTATAGAGAAATGGCAACTCTGCCAAACTTTATACGAGGGACTGAACCCAGCAACGAAGCAGTTGTTGGAAACCATCTGTCAGGGCCACTTCCTATCGAAATCTGACGAGGAAGCGTGGCAGTTTTTTGACGACCTTGCGGAGCAAACGCTACAGTGGGAGAGCACCAGACCGACTTTTTCTTCTACCTCCACTTCTACCGGTCAGTCTAGAGTAGGAATCCACCAACTTGACGTCTCTATTGCGATGAAAGCTGAAATGGCTGCTATAACAAGAAAGCTTGAAGCGATAGAAAGCAAATTCTCTGCTCCTGCTCCTGCCCCTGTTCTCCCCCTTCGTACCATCTGCGCTTGTTGTTCCGATCCTTCCCACTTGACCGAAGAGTGTCCTTACAATCCACCCTCGCAAGGACAGGATCAGGTTAATGCTGCATTCCAGCAAAGACCGAGGAATGATCCATACTCTTCCACCTACAATCCCGGTTGGTGGAACCACCCCAATTTCGCCTGGAATCAGAATCAGAATCAATTCCAGGGCAACAATTTCCAAAGGGCCCCTCCGCCGCAACAACAAGCGCAACAACAAACTCAACATCAATATCAGCAGCCCTTCCAACCCCAACCTTTCCAAAATCAGACGAACAACTTTGCACCCAACAATTCTTTTCCACCAAACAACTTTGTTCTGTCAAACAACGATAAGGTTTCCTTGCTCGAACGAAGTCTGGAGGCGTTTGTTAAACAATCGACTCAATCCACCGCCAACATCCAGTCTTCCATTCAATCTTTAGTGCAACACACTGCCGCACACGGGCAAAGCATCAAGACCATCGAGGCCCAGATTGCACAGCTGAACGCGGCCTTAAGCGAGCGAGAAAAGGGGAAGCTCCCGTCCCAGCCACTTCCAAATCCCGGTCACCCACATAATGCACATGTTGCTCTTGAACAACAAAACCATAATGTGAGTGCCGTGACCACACTGAGATCGGGGAGGATGCTGCAAAACAACATTGGCAAACGGATCAACGATGACACCCCGACCGCTTCTTCTTCTTCTTCTTCTTCTTCTTCGTCTTCTGAGCCTATTCTCCGTTCTTCACAAGGCTCCCCTCCCTCTTCTTCTGCTCTGAATGGACCCACTTCTCACTCCACGAAGACACCTATTCTGGGATCCGTTCCAACTCCACAATCTCCTCCTCCAGCATTAGACTCAACCAATTTTCAAAATGTTCCATTTCCAAACCGGTTGAGGTCTAACAAACAAAATCCACAAATGGAGAAGATTCTGGAGTTATTCAAGCAAGTTAACATTAACATTCCTCTTTTAGATGCTGTCCAACAAGTCCCGTCTTACGCGAAAATCTTAAAGGACTTGTGCACGAAAAAGAGGAAGTCTCAGGTACCTAAGAAAGTTTTCTTGGCTAGTGCTGTGAGTGATGCCCTTACCCAATCTTTACCATAAAAACGGAAGGACCCTGGCTGTCCTACGATTTCAATTACTATTGGAGATAAGAACATCAACCGCGCACTATTAGATCTTGGTGCCAGTGTTAACTTGCTTCCGTATTCAGTATACGAGCAATTAGGCGTCGGAGAGCTGAAACCCACACACTGCACTCTCCAAATGGCCGACCGATCGATCACCCACCCTAGGGGTGAGCTAGAGGATGTGTTAATAAAAGTCGGGGACTTCATATTCCCCGTTGACTTCATTGTATTAGATACACAGCCTGTAGCTAACCCCCGGAATCAAATTCCGGTGATACTCGGTCGCCCATTTCTCGCAACCTCAAATGCTGTGATCAATTGTCGCAATGGTTCGATGAACCTCTCTTTTGGAAATATGACGATTGAACTCAACATTTTTAGGTTGGGGAATCAGCCCGCCGAACCTAATGCTCATATACTGGATGTCTGCTCGATCCAGGAGATCACCCCAGAAGAGTGTGAATTCGAGGAGTTTCTGTTTGATCACGATAATCTTGACGCCACTAGTGCGTTTCTCTTCGAACCTGCTGCTGTTTCTGCGCCCGACAACGACTACGAGTGTTTCACGTTTTCAAACGATCTTAGCTGCGCACAACCCGAGTTTGAATCCTTCGACTTTCCGGATGAGTTACCTGAACCATCCAACTCGGTTGCCTACACTCGCTTTGAACCTTTGCTGGAGTCCTTTGAGTTCGAGACCTTTGCACCAATCTTGCCTTCCATCGTTTCACCTCCAACGCTCGAACTCAAGCCTTTGCCGTCTCACCTTAAGTACGCTTACTTAGGTGAGAACGAGACCCTCCCTGTCATCATCTCGGCTTCTCTAGCTCCCGAGCAAGAGAAAGCCTTCTCGCGGTCTTGCACAGCAACAGGCAAGCTTTTGGCTGGTCCATGGCGGACATCAAGGGGATTAGTCCCCTGATCGTTGAGCATCACATTCATCTGATGGATGATGCCAAACCAGCCCGGGATCCACAAAGACGTCTCAATCCAGTCATGAAAGTGGCTGTGAAGAAGAAGATCGTCAAATGTCTATATAGTGGTATCATTTACCCTATCTCTGATAGCCAGTGGGTTAGCCCCATTCATGTTGTCCCCAAGAAGTCGGGCATCACGGTCATAACCAACGAGGCGAATGAGTTAATCCCTACTCACACCCAAACTGGGTGGCGAGTTTGCATTGATTACAGAAAACTCAACGCCGCAACGCGGAAAGACCACTTTCCGCTACCTTTCATTGACCAGATGCTTGAACGATTGGCCGGACACGAGTACTACTGCTTTCTTGATGGCTACTCCGGCTATAATCAAATTCCCATCGCCGAAAAAGACCAGGACAAGACCACATTCACTTGTCCTTTCGGCACGTTTGCATATCGTCGCATGCCCTTTGGGTTATGCAATGCGTCCGCTACCTTCCAGCGGTGTATGATGGGTATCTTCTCAGACATGGTGGAAAAATTTCTGGAGATTTTCATGGATGACTTCTCCATCTTCGGCGATTCCTTCAACGAGTGTTTGCTGCATCTTGACGCTGTCCTTACCCGATGTAAGGACAAGAATCTCACTTTGAACTGGGAGAAATGCCACTTCATGGTGCGCGAGGGTATTGTCTTAGGACATATCATCTCGCAAAATGGCATAGAGGTTGACAAAGCAAAGATTGAGGTCATTTCCAATCTGCCTCCTCCCCGATGCGTCAGAGATATCCGAGCCTTCCTTGGCCATGCCGGTTTCTATAGACGGTTCATCAAGGACTTTAGCAAGATTGCTAGGCCCTTGACTCTTTTGCTGGCCAAGGATACGCCTTTCGACTTCAACTCGAGCTGTGTGACTGCATTCGAGTCACTGAAACGCTCACTCACTTCTGCTCCCGTTCTTTCCTCACCTGACTGGACGCACCCATTTGAGATTATGTGCGATGCATCCGACTTTGCCATTGGTGCTGTCCTTGGACAACACATCAACAAGATGCCGCACGTAATCTATTACGCAAGCCGAACCCTGAACGACGCCCAACTCAATTATACAATAACTGAGAAGGAATTCTTAGCTGTTGTATTTGCTTTAGAAAAGTTCAGGCCCTACCTCATCGGCTCTCCAGTCATTGTCTACACGGACCATTCTGCCCTGCGCCATCTTTTTGCGAAGAAAGATGCAAAATCTCGGTTAATCCGTTGGATCCTCTTGCTTCAAGAGTTTGACCTTGTCATTAAGGACAAACGAGGATGTGAAAACGTGGTTGCCGACCATCTCTCACGACTTCCTTCTTCGCCGTCGCTTCCAATTCCAATCAACGACGTTTTCCCGGATGAACAGCTCTTGACAGTATCGTGCGAACCCTGGTTCGCAGATATTGTGAACTATTTGGCCACGGGATTACTACCGACCGAATGGTCAAGTCAGGACAGACTTTGCTTCTTATCCCAAGTAAAACACTTTTACTGGGACGAACCCTACTTGTTCAAGTACTGTCCCGACCAGATTATTCGTCGGTGTGTCCCTGATGAGGAATTCAAGAGTGTGCTGTCATTTTGCCACGATCAAGCGTGTGGCGGGCATTTTGGGCCCAGAAAGACAGCTGAGAAGATCTTGCAATGTGTTTTCTACTGGCCACAACTCTTCAAAGACGCTCATGACTATTGCAAGACTTGCTCCCGGTGCCAACACATGGGCCGGATATCCCGGAGGAACGAGATGCCGCTCCAACCGATCTTGGTTGTGGAGATTTTCGATGTTTGGGGGATAGACTTCATGGGGCCGTTTCCCAGCTCTTTTGGGAACTTGTACATCCTTCTAGCTGTTGATTACGTCTCTAAATGGGTCGAGACTGTGCCCAGCCGAACTAACGACAACAAGGTTGTCGTTAGGTTCCTTAAAGAAAACATTTTCTCCCGGTTTGGGCACCCCCGAGCGATCATTAGCGACAATGGAAGTCATTTCTGCAATAAAACTTTCGAAGCTTTGATGCGGAAATACTCCATTAATCATAAGCTTTCTACGCCCTACCACCCCCAAACCTGCGGGCAGGCCGAAGTTTCAAATCGGCAAATCAAGCAGATACTAGAGAAGACGGTTTCAAAGAACCGTAAGGATTGGTCGCTGAAACTCACTGATGCCCTTTGGGCATTTCGAACCGCTTATAAGACCGACCTTGGCATGTCTCCCTATCGGCTTGTGTACGGAAAAGCCTGCCACCTACCTGTCGAAATAGAGCATCGCGCATTTTGGGCGATAAAGGAGCTGAATCTGTCTATCGAGGATGCGGGCAGCCATCGGAAGCTGCAGTTGAACGAACTGAACGAGCTTAGGGATGAGGCTTACGATAACGCGGTTGTCGTTAAGAATCGAACGAAGGTGTTTCACGATAAACACCTTTTGCGCAAAACCTTCGTACCTGGTCAGCAAGTACTGCTTTACGACACCCGACTTCACTTCCATCCAGGAAAGCTCAGATCTCGCTGGAAAGGGCCGTATTTTGTGCGGAATGTGTATCCACAGGGCGCTGTGGATTTGGAAAATCCAAAGGACGGTTCACTCTTCAAAGTAAACGGACACCGATGCAAACCGTACCTTAGCGCCGAACCAACAGAGGAGCTCCTGTTCTTACAGGAGCCGGTTTACCCTGAATGATCTTCCTCTGCCTACCTCCAAACTTCGGTTATCCAGCCAAGAACAGTGGACACTGTTCCAAATAAGTTTGGGGGTATGTACAAACCATTTTGTATATATTTGTGTATATTCTTTTTCTTTTTCTTTAAAAACAAAAACAAACAAAAATTGTGTATCGCTAACCGACAATTTTGACCCCTCAAATGATCTCTTCATGCAATGACAGTGAGGACACTGTCCAGTTTAAGTTTGGGGGTACGCTCGGTACGCATTTCTTACCTTCGCATTCATATGTATATTTTGCATCTGCATATTAAAATCCATAAAATCCATAAAAATCTGAAAATTTTCTAAAAATATAAAAACTTTTCTGTCAAGTTAGCTAGTGGAAGAACTCTGATTCAACATTTCGACGGTTTTGTTTGAAAAAATAGGAATAACTAAATCTAATGTTTAGATTTTGAAAACCTGAAAGATAACTCTCCTTTGAAATTAACTATAGTTGATATACGTCTTTACATCACACTACACGTGTCGTGAGTTTTTGGGAATTAGATGACAAGTCTTTTATGTTGAAAAACTTTTAAACAGATAAATGATTTTCTGAGAATCAAATAGGTTTGTTCTGAAATAAGTAATGTCAAGAATAGTTTATGAAGTAAAGCGAATATGAAGGAATGTTATTGATGCCGTAATTGGAACTAAGTCTGAAAAATAACCCATCTGAAACTTGATTGGAATGATTACACACCGAACCCACTAAACACGTCTTTTATCCAAAAAAATAATTGAACAGCCGGTTATATCTCCGTTCGTATTAAATCATCTGATTTTCACGCCAAACTGTCTTTTGTTTTTGGACCTAGGTAACTTGAGTAATTAAGTCCGCTGGGGTGTTTTCTACACCTAATGCCCTAAAACCAACTGGTTTGGGTGCATTGGCCCAAAGCTCGCTAAGAAGCCTAGAAAGTCCAGTTTTAAAACAAAGTCAAGCAAGTGTTCTCTCCGAGTTAAAATTCCTAACGGTTCTTTTTGTGAGAATAATCTTGATAAAAGACAGGCTTTTATAAAAATTTTAAGCGGAGATATGAAGGTTTTATTCTATGATAAAGACTATTGCACGTTCACAAAGGTGTGTATGAAATGAAAACAAGAAAAAGGTGGAGTGAAAAATACGACTTAGTTTCCTGTTAAGGAAGATAGAAATTCTGAAGTTGAAACCTTACTGGAAAACGAAACTTGAAAAATGCTTAACTCTTTATAAAACTTATGTGATCCTTTTTAAAATTGTTATCTGGGCTTTATTGTGCGACATGATGACTTTATTCGACCTTTCGGGAACTTAACGACACTATTTGCACTGCACGTAAAGACATATAAAATCTGTAGTTAAATAAGAAGCGAGGTGTGAAAAATAAAGGTTCGATGGTCTAGACTTAGGATTATAGAATTGTTATTTTCTGAAACAAAACTTTAGGGTTTGAATCTTAGTTATTTTACAAAACCAACTTGACCGGATTTTGTGGGTAGTATCCGCTGAAAACCCTCAGGAGACAACACTCCTCCTACTAGGGACACCTAGAGGTTTAACGGCTTGTTGCACATGCTCAGTGCAATCGCGTTCCCTGCGAAAGTGAGGTTAGGAAATTTTTTATGAATAAATTGGCTTTGCTCGGGACGAGCAAATGATAAGTTTGGGGGTATTTGTTCATATCAGATTTTTGCATTTTCATACCGCCCAATTTTTATCACATTGCTTATCGGTAGATACTCTTGAGCCGTGTTGGCTAATAAAATGCATGATACAGGTTCTCGGTTCTAAAACGGTGAAATTCATGGAAAACACGACAAAACCCGGGTTCCTGCCAACCACTGAGAAAACACGGTCTCCGCTCTTCATCCGTATGTTGCCAGATACCAGTTTAAGAGACAAAATGTCAAATCAATGTCGTTTTCATGCACAAGGCTCAATGGCAGCACAAGATCCAAGAAATCTACGCGGGGCTCGAGGCAATCATAACAAAAACATCCACAAAAAGTCCACCTTTCCCTCAACAGAAATTCTGGAAAATTCGTGAAGAAATTATGAGAAAACACATATACCAGATTGAAGGGTACATCAAACCAGGGTACCACCAAAAAGCCCTAGGCCCAATTCCTTTATTAGGCCGCGGAACCGCGGCCTAAGCATGCTTAGGCCGCGGATCCGCGGCCGTATAGTGGCGGCAGGCAAAACTTTTCCAGGGGTATTTTGGTCTTTTAATGGGTGTTCTGGTGGTTGCCCTAGGTTTTCATCTTTTGGCCTATAAATAGCCCAGAACTTTGTGAAGGAAGGGGTCCATTCTTGTATTTTCTTTTTGCTAGGTTTTAGATTACATGTTCTTCTTCTTCTCATCTCTTCTCCATTAAACTTGAGTGAGCTTTGTGAGTGAAGAATGGTGAATAAAGAAGATCATTTTATTATCATGCTTGTCTTACTTTTGCTATAATCGTTGTAATTTTAATTCGTTAAGTAGTTGTTGTTATTTTCTTGTTGTTTCTTTCTTCTCTCGTTTTCGTTATCCTTAATACGACAATGATGCTTACGCTCGATCCTCGCCAAGGTGAGGTCGCAAATAGCTAGTCGTATTCTTCTAATCTCCTTCTTTCTATCTTCCTCTTTTGTTTTGTGTTATTTTTCCGTATCATGATGTGTGAGTAGTTCATACTTGTTAGGGTAGGATAAGGGAAGTTTGAGAGAAGGAAATCTCTCTCACTCTTTCCTTGCCCAACAGCTTAAATCGACTCCCGTTAATTGAACCACAATCTGCTCCTTACGGCACCCTATCCTACATGATAGCGGTGATCCCATAGTGAGACCGGTTGTGGTTGAATTAACCGGAGGTTATGGCTAAGAGCCAAGAACGGACGGACAAGGACCAAAAGGAAGGACTTATGCGTTGGTAAGCCTAGCTTATACTCGCAAGTTCCTTCCTAGTCGTGCTAATCCCCGTTGTTGCCGATTACCGTAACACCGATATTAAGAGGGGCAACGAAAGATGTGGAGACTCCTAACTCAAACTAACCTAATCCTAACCCTAACAAGCTCTCTTTAAAACATCAACTTAACACTTAGATAACCACAACAAACTCTGAAAAACCGGACTTAACTCGTTAAAGCACATAGAAAAAGACTCCCATCTCCCTGCGGACGACCCGTACTCAACCGGCTAGCTACAAGCGAAACCGTCTTGATTGCGGTATTTTAACTAAAACTTGAACACGCAGAACTGCTAACAATCAAGGCCGTATGGTTTTACGGCAGGGCTGCGATCACTTACGTGCACTTGTGTGCGTATGCTGTTCGGGCAGGCAATACTAGTGGGTTTTGGTTTAAGCCAGATCATAGTATTGCACGGATGGATTTGTTTTGTCTTCTGTGCATTCGCATTCTACGGAATGCGGATGCGGGTGTGTTTGCACAGTTTTGCGGAGCGAAGAAGGAGGAGGTGCCTCATTAGGGTTTTGGCAGTTGGTTCGGTCAAAACCATTATGAGCCGGGGACTTTATTTACTAATCCTTTATTGATAATTTTGTGATGGCTAATTGCATTGACCATTTGACCACCTTGACCTCTCTTGACTATGTTGACCCGTTGACCGGAGTTGACCATTGACCTTCATGAGAGGTTTTCACTCTTCTTTGGATTTTCTTTTTCTTTTTGATTATGAAAATGGTCAATTCAATGTAGCATCAACTTTATCATGATAGGATTTGTAATGATGTTGTTCTACTATTATTGCAAGCATGGTGCCTTTTTTCTTTTGTGATGATATTCATTTTCTCATTCTCATTCTCTCTCTTAGAAAAGAAAAAGAGAAAGAGCTCCATGGTTGCAAAACTCTCCTCCTTCTTCCTCCTCTTGATTTCTTCTTTTGATCTCATGTGTTGAGAGAAAAAGTTCCAACAAAGACAAACACTTCCATATATCTCTACTACACATCCTAGGGCATCTAGACTAGCGATCTCGTTGCCCTAGTTGCCTCGGCTTGGGTGGAGATCGGTGTACATCTCTCGGGTGGATCGTCTTCGACTCAAGAAGGCCGCGGAGGTGACCAAGATCCGGATCGACCCTCGGAGCGTGGATGGATGAGCCGGACAGCGGAGAGAAGACCCGAAGGACCGGTATCGCGAGGTATAATTTCTACGGCATAGTAGTTAACGCCTCTAGTAGTTTTCTAGTTTCTAGTTTAGCAAAGAACCGGCTTTTAAGTCCATGTTGCCTTTGCGCTAAATAATTGTTTTTCGCCGTCTCCGCCTCCCCGTAAGAACCGGGGTGAGCAACGTGGACTTACAACAATAAAATTCATTTTTGTTTATTTTAATAGACTATCTAAATTGCAGATAAAAAAATTGCAGGAATTAAATTCAGATAAAAAGAATCCAAGATAAAAATAAAAAATACCTTTACTGATGACCTCTCAACAAGTGCATTACAACTGGAATTAAAATTTTAATCTAAGAATTAAAAAGAGGCAAGCCTAATTAGGCTTCTGGCATTCCTATTTATAGATAGGAGAAACCCTAGGTTTACATTCTGATCCATACATGAAATTACAAGACTATCCTAAGAAAGCCAGGTCAAAGCACCGACACCCACCGACACAAGCACCGACACGTGCATTGCACTGCCGCGGTTCCGCGGCAGAAAGCCCTATTTGGCCGTGGTTCCGCGGCCAATTGGTGGGATCATAAGTTCAACTTCTCAGGGCTGCTTCATGTTGCTTTTAACTTCTGTTTTCTTCACTTGGTTCCTCGGAATCTCTTCTATTTTCTTCCAGATTTCCAACAGTGCAGAATGATGTAGACTTTTGCCTCGAGCCTTGCGTTGAAGTTTTGAATCTTGTGCTGCCCTTGTACTTTGTGCATTGAGCTGTCTCATGATTTTCATTTGTTCCTGTAACTGGTAAGCGGTATCATACGGAGTCATCTATTGTTGGTCGTAGTCTCACAATTGTAGCGACTTTTCATGAATTTCACTGTAACAATCTGAGAACTTGTAACCTGCAACTATTTAGCGGACATGGATTAAAAGCACCTATTTATATGTATTGTGATTAAGAATGAGCGATATAATAATGCAAAATTCTGATATGAACAAATACACCCATACTTATCTTTTGCTCGTTACGAGCAAAGCCAATTTTATTCTCGAAAAATCCTAACCTCACTTTTCCAGGGAATCGCGATTGCACTGAGCTCGTGCAACAAGCCATTAAACCTCTAGGTTTCCCTAGTAGGAGGAGTGTTGTCTCCTAAGGGTTTTTAGCGGATACTACCCACAAAATCCGATCAATTTGGCCTGTTGACTCTCATTCTTCAATTCAGTATTCTAGCAAGAAATTCTATTATCTTCAACTTAGAAATCATCAACCCGTATTTTTCACGCTTCCTTTTCATTTAAATTAAGATCGTATATGTTTCGCAAATTTATAAAGTTTTCAACATCTTTTGAATTTTCCTTCTAAGGTGCAATCTTAACTTAGGAATTTTTATCATCTCTGCTGAAGGTATAAGCCCAATCTTTCATTCCTATCACTCATCCAAATTCCAATTATATACCCCTACGTGTGTGTAATTATCACCCCTACACTTGGAAATTCAATTCAAGCTATCATACTCTTGTCCATCGTCCAAAGTACATTTAGTTGGTGAATTTTAGATGAAATTGCTTACACATTCTTCATGCGACCGTTAATACTTCTTGAGGTACTAAACGACCGATTACAAAATATGCTTGTGCATTTAGGGGTAGTTCCTCGTCTGGCAATACCTAAGGCTTAGCAGTGACTCACAAACCAGTTGGTCTAAGGCACTAGGTGATGAAGCACCCTCGCTATATTTTTTATTTATGCTGCCTTAAGTAATTACAAAACCAGTGTTCATTTTTTTATGTCTCTTTATTCACCATTTATACTTTTATTTTCCATCATACTAAGGATTTAGACAAGAGCATTTCAAGGTATCCTCTACTATCTCAAGTTTCATGGTGCGTGTACGTGCAAGTTGTAGGGTATATATTTTCAGAATTTAGACTTAAGGTTCAGAATTATTTTTCAAACTTACAATTCAAAAAAATTTCAATACTCTTCCCTTATTTTGACTTAGCCCAAGAACTGAACTCAAAATTTTCCTATTTCTAAATAAACTGCTAGGACATATATTTACTATAATTAAACTTTAAGAACGGTTATTTTTAGGGTTTTTAATTTACCAAGTTCAGGATCTAGTTTTTCCTTACCAGTCAACTGTCATGTTGAACTTTAAGTTAAATATGGCCAAAATTGATCATTTCAATTTTTATAATTTTTCATATTTTTTTATTGATTTTTTTCTATATTTTTTTTATTTTTTAATTTTTTATATATTTTTTTATAAAGATGCAATGCGGAATTAAATATGCAAAGAAAGAAAAAAAACAAATATGTACAAAAATTAAAAAATATGCAAATGCAATACAAAGATAACTATTTACAAACCACCTCCACCCCCAAACTTATCAAAAGCAGTGTCCTCACTGCTCATGGCCTCCCCGTCCCTTCGATCATGAACGAGACGTTCCTCTCTCGCCAGCAGGGTGTTTATGCCCTGCTCCAAACTCGTTACTCGTTGACCAAGGTTGGTCACCATCTCTATCAACCTTTCTACCCTCCCATTGGTTCTTCTCATCAAGCGCGCTTGCGCAACAGGGGTAAGCTTTTCATCGCTCGCAGTCGAGCTGGAGCAGGGTGTCTTGGCAGGCACGTCCTCGGCCGGTGCGGTGCGCGACCATACATCATGTAGGCGTGTGTAGGACGTGGATACGCCCTCTAGAAGAGGTCTAATAGGGATCCCTCCATGCATATAAAATTCGAACTCCTCCACAGGGAGGAAATAGCGACACAGTTGTGTCACCAACATAGGGCATGGATAGTTGGCAGCCCTCTTGCCCGCGCCTATTGAGTGAAGTAATACAGTGCACATATCATAGCTGGGGTTCCTAGTCATTGTTGGAGATAGTGCCCTCAAAGTCAATTATTGGATCGCAGGTACGTGATTGCAATGATTGAGGCAGGACCTATACCGATAAGACAGTCTTACTCGAGATGATAGTATGATATCTGGTTTGTCATTATCATCATATACGTGCTTTAGTTCGCTTTTGCATGATGATAGAGCCCATAGGATTCTTGCTTGACTACCAGCAGTATGATGGCGATCATATACGTTGGAGCTGGGGTCTGTAAGCACATCCTTAAAGTGTCCCTAGTCGCGCGAGTTTCGAGACAGGGTATCGATACTCCAGACTAGACTAGTGTATACAGTCGAGGCCCCGACAAGGGGCGATGGCCGGTCTCATAAGCCATTGGTGTTAGTTGGTTCACCTAAGATGTATACAGGTGCTCATTGGGTTATGAGTACACCGGACAGGACTTACCAGGAACCTGCTAGTTGGTATTATACATGTCGTCAGATAGCAGTTCCCTGGTGACATGTGTACAGGTTAGTTCATCGACCTAAGGTCGTCATTTGTCTCATGTGAGTTCCCACTGTACTTTGATTTCTACCCTACCACGGCTCAAAGAAGTCGTGCAAACAGGTCTTTTTTGGATATAGTCCCGAGCCACATGGAGACAAGTGAGCGGATCGGCAGGGGATTCGTCTCTTCCGGTATTGGGGGTGAGATTGCGCTGTGTCTAGGAGAGCCATTACACAAAGCCCTCAGCCAAGGAAGGAGATTTACTAGTAAGTACTCTAGTAGTATCTCGGGATGTTCTTGGCCACTTTCAGACACGTCTTATACTGCTATTGGGGGTCTGACGATACCAGCCCCTAGGCCGATATGCGATACTCATAGACGAATGGACCAGACTGTATGTATATTGTCACTGTTAGACTCAGTAAGGATTCTGGATGAGTTCGCTCGTCAGCTTCCCTTCCAATCAATACATAGGCAAACGTTACGTACAGCTCGTACCTCTGACATGCTAATGGTTATACCCAGTACCAGTATGTTGATGAGTCATTAGAGTCCTCCACAGACAGTTTCCCAAGTTTGGGCGAAACGTTGTAGAGGCCGTATGGGTTTATGGCAAGGTTCGAAAAATGCACGTGCGTTTTCGCACGTGTCATATTTCGGGCAGATAATACTGGTCGGGTTTGGTTTAAGCCGGATCCGAGTATTATGCTGTGTAGATATAATATATTTGTCTCAGTTGCATTTGTATTCGGTCGTAATACAAATGCGGGTATGTTTATACTGATACGGGGTTATCCTGAAATTCGTTTCAGGATCACTTTTGGAAGTTGCCAGTTTCCAGTTTTCTATCGCCCGTCTTTAACATTTGGTTAAAGACGGATTTATCTTTTCTTGAGATATGTGTGGAAGCTTCTAGAAGAGATGACTAGGTTTGTGACTCATTACTTGCATTAATTATTTGATGAGGTGTTTTGGTGACTAAGGGTGATGATTCATTAGTTCTTTAATGTGTTCATACTATGTGTTAAGATGACTCATTCTCTTCATGAATGATCTTTATCTTGTGGTCACCTTCCCCTCTCCTACACTCACCTCCCCCTTCTTCTATATATGGCTGGCCCCTCCCCATCTCCTCACTCACTCACTTGGGAAAAGATTATGATAGATTTGTGTATGGAAATTTCATATAGCTCAAATTCTTATCACTCGATCCAAAAGGCAAATTCATAAACCGTTCGTCCGTAGCCTTGGACGTAACGAGAAAAAGTGTTCTACTCATTCTCTACATCATCTTGGTCGTCTCTTTCAGCAAACTTGACCACCGAGTTGCCTCGGTTCAGAGGTGGGAGCTCGTTTGAAGATCCGTCGACGTGGTGCCACCTGGACGACAAGATTGGAGATTCAGGCGATCGGAGCAGCCGCAACAAAGCGTGGAATGATGGTTGAAGACCGAAGGAATCGGATCGTTCGGTATAACATTTCTTCCCACTTTGTAATTTGTTAGTTTAACTTTAATGGCAGATCCGGGTTATAGTACGCGATAGCGCCAGTTATAAAAAGTTTTTGTTCCGCATTTGGTGTCTGTTAGACGGCCGGGGTGCTACCGTGGACTTACAGTGGTATCAGAGCCTCACCATTAATCTATACTAACTTGTGCTAACACGTTTAAAAGATCGATCGAACGAAATTTCCGTAATCACAATTTTAAAGCACACAAGTTTTTGTCGATTTTTTAAAAGGCCTAAAAATAATTTTGCATATCACAGAAAAACGTGCAGGGTTTTCTAAGAATTGTGGAAAAATTTGGTCACGTGATCCCACAAGGCCACCGCGAATCCACGGTCAAACCTAGGGTTTGACCGCGGAACCGCGGCGCTTTTGTGGGAACAGTGCTTCAACTTTTTCCAGAGAGCTGTTTTGTGGAAATTATGGTTTTTGGTATAGTTCTTTTGGGCCCAAATTTTGTTACTGGACAGCAGATGTGCGTGGGGCCCACTTCGGGAAATTTAGTGGTTCAAAATTTTAAATTTGTTAGTATGCAGTATTTACATTATATCTCCGACCGGGAATGTCATTTGATCGGTAAACCGCGTCTGATTGCTATAGTTCTTTTAGACGGGTTTGCGAACGTGACATTCGCGTTGATGTTCTGTGTTGTGCTGTGATGTTGCGGATATGTCGTGTTGGATAGCAGGATGCAATGATAGTGCAGTTTGGATTTATTTGTACATTTGATATTGCGGGGTGAGCGTCCAACATATGGACTGCCGTAACTGCCTGTTGTATAATATTCTTTTGGAGCACGACCGGGTTGAAGTCGATGTACCCGTTGTACATATTTTTCATTTCTGTACTAGGTTTAACCCGCGAAGGAGTGCACGGATAGCCGGGTTTTGGAGGGTAACGTGTCCGTATCTCATGTCTTTGAGAGGATAAGGGACTTCACTATAGAATTGGCAGACTATTCGCCGCACTCGTATGAGGTACAGGTTGACCCAAGGAGGGGTGCTCAATTTACCGGATTCTGTTAAGTGTCGGGTGTTCCATCCACTATGCTGTGGGGACTACCTCGCTTCAGGTTTTGGCGGGTAACTTGCCGCACCCGTAGGGGTCTAGGTTTCATTGCACAGGCTATCCACACGACCAGGGGAACGTCAGGTTTCAGCAGCGGCTCCGTGAAACCAGGGAATCCCAGATTATCTGTATTGTTCTGTGATGCTTATTACTTTTTTGTAATGTTGCATATTATCGCGCCTGGAGCGATTATTGTATATCGGTATATATAATATTAGATGTTGTATATGTTTTACACCCGCGCTAGTCCAGCCCCCGCTCTGTCGTTAGTTAAGTAACCTAACGGGTGATGACGGGTCCCAGTGGCGAATGCGGATGGCATATACGTACATTATATTTTTGTTCTTTTCTGGTGTGATTGATTGATGGGACTGTATTGATTCTTATCAATGCAAGAGTAAAACAAACCTATATTTGATATTGTTGGAACAAATTTTAAAAAGTGTTATTACAAAGACGTTTCCTTTTGTTATGCATAGTGATATTCAATTAGAATATCCCGCACCTCATTCGACGAGGCAAGGGCCGAGATCCCTTCACCGGGAGTGACCCCTTGGGCAGAAGTTTGCGTCAGGGTAATTACTTCACTATAGTCGATTACAAGTTGCTTTGCATCGCGGTATTCAGTTGGAATATCCTTCACCTCATTCCACGAGGAAAGAGCCGAGATCCTTTCACCGGGAGTGACCTCTTTAGCAAAAGGTTTTCGCCACTATATTTTTATAAAAAGCTATCGGGTTCCTTCAACGAGATCAAGTTCATTACGTTAAAGGTTTTTCGCCAAAAACCAGTCGTAGCCCTCTATCATTTCTTATGGATGGTCAGTAGTATTCAAGCTATGTATTTTGACCAACGCCAAGGCATAGTGTTTGGTAGATGCTGGGTATTCATCTGTTGTATAGATAGATGAGTTGGTTTGGGACAGTCGTTCTGTCATACTTGGCCAACGTCAAGGGCATGTGCGGGTGGGTTCAAATTGACCAGGATAGTGACGGGTAGAACTTAGCATGTGACTTATGATATTTTGACCAACGCCAAGGTCATAAGAGCATGGGGCAAAAATTACATCGGGAGTTTCAAACATACAAGAAACTTACCAGGCATGCGCATACCTTCTGGAGTGTGATAACTTGAGTGGCTTCCATCAAGTTATCATGCGATGATAGTTAGGTCCCGATTCCCACTGATGAGTTGGTTTACTCTTTGGGTGATCCCGACTAATTCTTCTTTCATGTTTGGAAGAGAATTTGAGATTACAGTGGGAGGTTTCCTGATTAGATAAAGTGATAACCATTCTGATCTAGGTTACAGTGCACGCAGGGTGTTTCTTTTCTCTCTCTCTTTGGCAGCGACCTTTGACCGACCCTAGTCTATAACTCAGTGACCAAATTGACCGAACCTTCTTAAAATACTGGCTTTTGGATTGTCTATAGTTGCATTAGTCATTGCCGCTTCTTCTTTTACCCTTTGTATTTCTCAGAACACCCTGTATTACTACGGACATCCACTTCCATTGGATAGATCTATCGTATGGTTATATACGAACTCGAAGGGACTTCTTCGAGGATGGATCCAGGTTCAGGAGAAATAGAATTGGTTTATTCAGTTGTCTTTTATTATCACCTTCTCTCAAGATGCGAGTGCTCCTTAGTTTAGGAGAGTACACCTATTACGCTTATTGGATAGTCTTCTTCCAAACCATAGGCTGGTGCCGAAAGGTAGGGAATGAAGAAAACCAATTAGCCTAAGCAGGGTGTACAGAAGGTAATAGCTAAAGACAAAATAAAGGGATTAGAAAGAGGGCAAAGTAAATTGCGACTGTTATCATTCACGACCAAAACACGTACTTCATCGCCGCTCCTATTTCACCTTTGCTTTTTTCCCCAGTTTGGGAGAAATAGAATAAGGTATTATTCAGATTGTCTTTTATCATCACCTTCTCTCAAGTTGTGAGTACTCCTAGGATTAGGAGAGTACACCTATTATGCTTACTGGATAGTCTTCTTCCAAACCAAAGGCTGGTGCCGAATGGTAGGGAAGGAAGAAAACCATTTAGCCTAACGATGGTGTACAGAAGGTAACGACTAAAGACAAATAAAGGGATTTGGAGAGATGGCAAAGGAAATATGCGGTTAAAGTCATGAATTGGATTATGGAAGAGGCATTACCAAGAATACCAGGATACCTCTATGAAACATTTTCATGTTTCAGTACATTGTTAAAGGAAAACTGATTTCCCGATTAGGTACTTACTCCAGGGTATGTATTTATCAGGTTTCATTCGCATATCTGTATGCTTTTACAGATGATGAGTGGGAGTAAGTTATTGGGAGTTAAGTGATTATCCTCATTATATCGGAATTCGTTGTAATTGGTGATATTTGAGGAAATCGCCTGGGTACAGTTTTCAACCTACGATGCACAGGTTTTGAGTTATTCAAACTCAACGGACTTATACAGAGTATTGTATGTTGTCCAGTGTCCGTCAGGACAAAGGGGTATGTCCTCGTACTATGTTCTGTTTACTTGTGACTTCTCTAGTTTTTAGACAAGTGTTTCGTAGAAATACAATGTCTAAATTTTGAGAAGTTGTGGGTATAAGAATAAAGTAGAGAACCAGGTATCGTAAGTATCGGGATTATTCAAAGAGATCGAAGATGTAGATTCTTGTGATAGGTATTCAGATGATAGTAATGGTTTTTGAGAAACTAGTTTCTCTTTCGGGTTACTCATAATTGGATGGATTCCTAAGTTGAGTAATGCTGATTAACCTCTCTCCATTTAGTAGATATGCACTGGAGACAGCTGTATGATTTGAATCTGGTTCCAATTAAATTAGTGCCTCTATTTCTATGTTGTATATAGAATGGTTCATATCTTAACGATGTTAAGATACGGGGAGTTGTCCAGCTTATGCTTAAAACCAGACACTGGATAACTCAAGGCACGTTTCTGTAATGACTGTTTGTGGGTTGACCCTGGCTTTGACGAGGGTTGACATTTCGACCATCTGGAAGATCAATAGTGATATTGTTCTTGACTCGCCACAGTTTTATTAAAATGGACATTTTCAGAAAACAGTTGTGGGAGTATGGTAGAACTGGAAGAGATTCCAGAACCGCAAACGATTACGGAAAATTTAATAGGACCTATATATTCAATCAGGTTTGACATTCCAATAGCCACTCCGCAGATATGGTGGGTAACCTCAGACACCCGAGAGGTACTCCGGTAGCCTCAAGGACGGTGACTGGGAGGTTCCTGTTTACCCAGACTTGACACTACTGTTGTTCCAGACTATGAGACCCATCAGAAGGATAAGTATAGTGTCATTCTAAACTAGTTTTAGAAGTACACGTATATATTATTCTGCCAGAGGGTTGTCATAGTCGGTGGGAGCAGCAGAAGCACAGTGGACAAGTAGCTTATGTCTATTTATAGACTTCAGCAGTTATAGCGGAGATAGATCATCTAATTTTGATGAGGCAGTCATGGCTTTGACTTCATCAGAATAGGGGATGGATCTGTTGAGAAGGTAGTAGGGTGTGATGTCCTAGTATTTTGATGACATACACAGAGTCGGAAGAAAAATTCTTATACTACGATCGATTGTACTTTGGTCGTCACACAGTTGTTTCTCCACAAAGGATATGGATATAATATCAAACATTCTGATTACTAGATCTATGGTTTTAGATCTAGATTTGGGTAGTTTCCCAATATGGGTACTTTGACAGTATTCTAATAGTATTTTTGAATAGATGACTCCTGGCATGGTGGTGTACCTGCAAGTGATGGAGTCACCCTCTCTAAAGGTGTCTTAGAGACTAAAGTAGAGAGGGATGAGTATGATTGGCAGATCACTTGCATAGGCAATTGAGTTAATCATGAGATGTCAAGTACCACACCAGATGTTGTTTTTGCACTGGATGCGATAAGTTTATATCCAATCCTGGAGAAACATAAGGAAGCAGTTTTAGAACATAAGTGCATGTTCTACGGATTTGATGACAACAGCCTCCTTCGGGAAACGGTTATCATTCCAGGCTTCCCAGGTGACATAGATGACAGAGTGATTGTTAGAGTTCTAGTTTTCCCTCTGAAGAGGGACAGTATTATGGACAGGTAGTCTAAGAGGATACTGTGGGAGGCATGGTGCTGGATACTGATTAGGTTCAATTATCGATACAGTCTGAGAAGTTTGGATTTGGAGTTCATTGATGAACTAGGTCCCATCAGATATCCAGACATATTCTAAGACAGGTATTACTCGATTCGAGAGATGGCTTTCTCCGCGAACTTGAGATTAAGAGAGACATAGGAAGAAACATCAGGGCGGATCCACTCACTGAGGCTATTTCTCGAACACAATAGTTTTACAAACTAGCTTTGTGAAATTGATTAGTAGAGGAGTTGGATGTTCGATATCACATGGGCTGTGAGTATGCGACATCGCAATAATTAGCCTTGAGTGCAAGTGGGAGATTGTTGGAGATAGTGCCCACAATGTCAATTATTGGATCGCAGGTACGTGATTGCAATGATTGAGGCAGGACCTATACCGATATGACAGTCTTACTCGAGATGATAGTATGCTATCTGGTTTGTCTTTATCATCATATACATGCTTTAGTTCGCTATTGCATGATGATAGAGCGCATAGGATTCTTGCTTGACTACCAGCAGTATGATGGCAATCATATACGTGGGAGCAGGGGTCTGTAAGCACCTCCTTAAAGTGTCCCTAGTCGCGGGAGTTTCGAGACAGGGCATCGATACTCAAGAGTAGACTAGTGTATACATTCGAGACCCCGACGAGGGGCGATGGCCGGTCTCACAAGCCATTGGTGTTAGTTGGTTCACCTAAGATGTATACAGGTGCTCATTGGGTTATGAGTACACCGGACAGGACTCGCCGGGAACCTGCTAGTTGGTATTATACATATCGTTAGATAGCAGTTCCCTGGTGACATGTGTACAGGTTAGTTCATCGACCTGAGGTCGTCATTTGTCTCGTGTGAGTTCCCACTGTGCTTTGATTTCTATCCGACCACGGCTCAAAGGAGTCGTGCAAACAGGTCTTTTTTAGGTATAATCCCGAGCCACATGGAGGCAAGTGAGCGGATCGGCAGGGCATTCGTCTCTCCCGGTATTGGGGGTGAGATCGCGCTGTGTCTAGGAGAGCCATTACACAAAGCCCTCGGCCGAGGCAGGAGATTTACTGGTAGGTACTCCAGTAGTATCTCGGGGTGTTCTGGGCCACTCTCTGACATGACTTATACTGCTATTGGGCGTCTGACGTTACCATCCCCTAGGCTGATATGCGATACTCATAGACGAACGGACCAGACTGTATGTATATTGTCACTGTTAGGCTCAGTTGGGTTTCTGGATGAGTTCGCTCGTCAGCTTCCCTTCCAATCAATACATAGGCAAACGTTACGTACAACTCGTACCTCTGACGTGCTAGTGGTTATACCCAGTGCCAGTATGTTGATGAGTCATTAGAGTCCCCTATAGAGAGTTTCCTAAGTTCGGACGAAACGTTGTAGAGGCCGTATGGGTTTATGGCAAGGTTCGGAAAATGCACGTGCGTTTTCGCACGTGTCATATTTCGGGCAGATAATACTGGTCGGCTTTGGTTTAAGCCGGATCCGAGTATTATGCTGTGTAGATATAATATCTTTGTCTCAGTTGCATTTGTATTCGGTCGTAATACAAATGCGGGTATGTTTATACTGATACGGGGTTATCTTGAAATTCGTTTCTGGATCACTTTTGGAAGTTGCCAGCTTCCAGTTTTCTATCGCCCATCTATAACATTTGGTTAAAGACGGATTTATCTTTTCTTGATATCTGTGGAAGCTTCTAGAAGTGGTGACTAGGTTTGTGACTCATTACTTGCATTAATGAATTGATGAGGTGTTTTGGTGACTAAGGGTGATGATTCATTAGTTCTTTAATGTGTTCATACTATGTGTTAAGATGACTCATTCTCTTCATGAATGATCTTTATCTTGTGGTCACCTTCCCCTCTCCTACACTCACCTCCCCCGTCTTCTATATATGGCCGGCCCATCCCCATCTCCTCACTCACTCACTTGGGAAAAGATTATGATAGATTTGTGTATGGAAATTTCATATAGCTCAAATTCTTATCACCCGATCCAAAAGGCAACTTCATTAACCGTTCGTCCATAGCCTTGGACGTAACGAGACAAAGTGTTCTACTCATTCTCTAAATCATCTTGGTCGTCTCTTTCAGCAAACTTGACGACCGAGTTGCCTCGGTTCAGAGGCGGGAGCCCGTTTAAAGATCCGTCGACGTGGTGCCACCTGGACGACAAGATTGGAGATTCAGGAGATCGGAGCAGCCGCAACAAAGCATGGGATGATGGTTGAAGACCGAAGGACTCGGATCGTTCGGTATAACATTTCTTCCCACTTTGTAATTTGTTAGTTTAGCTTTAATGGCAGATCCGGTTTATAGTACACGATAGCGCCAGTTGAAAAAAGTTTTTGTTTTTGGCGTCTGTTAGACGGCCGGGACGCTACCGTGGACTTACAGTCATCAAAGTGTGCACTATATGAAGGGATGGTGTGAAAAATGTCGTGTTGTGTGAACTACCAAAAATATTATTTTGTGCCCAACGGCACACAGTTAAGACATTCGCAAAGAGGGTTCTAGCCTGGATGCCTTTTCGTGGCTCCTTTGAACAATCATTACTCATCAAGGGTAGGTAGTCCTCGAATTGGAGGAGTTGGTCATGAATAGGTAGTCTAGGTATTAAGGTGACTTCATGGATGAAGTCCCTATCGATTATTATTTCCCTATCCTCCCCAATTAACCTATTGTAACCAAGTTGTGAGAGGCAACCCGCTTCCATGCACTCGTAAAAATGGGTGACAAGATCTGGAAGCGCGATGGAATTTGGATGGTTAAAAAGTAAAAAGATCCACCCACCCCTTCGGATCTCATCACCGAAATCGCTACCATAGACCGTGTGTGCAAACATTTGTGAAAAGTCTCTATCGAATTGCAAAGTGGGTGCCATCACAGAGAGCAAGATACCAAAATATGAAATCGACGGAGAGGGAAAAGGGAGTGAAAACCTCCTCTGAATATTTCAGAGGGTGATGAAGCAGAGGCACGGCGGATCAGCGGTCAGAACGCTCCTTCGGCGGCAGAAGCGCGGCGCTCTGGCGAGATCTCTTTGCTCTAACTACAGCGGGGGCTAGGGGTTTTAGAGAGGAATAATTAGGGTTTGGTAAAAACAGTAGAAGGGTCGGGTTCTCTTTATAGGGGGTATTTTGGTTATTTGCCAAAAGGCCTTCTTAAAAAGGGGAATTTATTTGCAAATAAAAATTTTATTTTATTTTTTATTAAAACTGAAAATTTATAAAAATACCCCCAAAAAATTTTGATTTATTCTTTTTTTATATATTTTGTTTATTTTTTTATTTTTTTTTTATTATTTTTATATAATTACAAGTGTGACATACCCACAAACTTATTTGAAACAGTGTTTCCACTGTTTATGGCTGGATAACCGAAATTTGGGGGTAGATGGAGGAAGATCAGTCAATGTAAATCGGCTCCTGCAACAACAGGAGCTCCTCCGAAAGGTCCGCGGTGAGGAACGGTTTAAGCCTATGTCCTTTCACTTTAAATAATGAACCGTCCTCCAGATTCTCTAAGTCAACCGCACCGTGTGGATATGTGGTGCGTACCAAAAATGGCCCTTTCCATCGAGATCAAAGCTTGCCGGGATGGAAATGTAGCCGGGTGTCGTAAAGTAAAACCTGTTGACCAGGTTTGAATGATTTGCGTATAAGGTGTTTATCGTGAAACACCTTTGTTCAGTTTTTGACGACAACTGCGTTCTCATAAGCTTCATCCCGAAGCTCGCTCAATTCATTTAACTGCAGCTTTCTATGGCTGCCCGCATCTTCTATAGATAGATTTAACTTTTTTATCGCCCAAAAAGCGCGATGCTCAATTTCAACTGGAAGGTGGCAAGCCTTTCCGTAAACAAGCCGATAAGGAGACATGCCAAGGTCGGTCTTATAGGCAGGTCGAAATGCCCAAAGGGCATCAACAAGTTTTGAAGACCAATCCTTACGGTTTTTGGAAACCGTTTTCTCCAATATCTGTTTAATTTGCGGATTTGAAATCTTGGCTTGCCCACAAGTTTGGGGATGATAGGGCATTGATAGCTTGTGATTAATGGAATATTTCCACATTAAGGACTCGAAAGTCCTATTACAGAAATGAGTTCCATTGTCGCTGATGATTGCGCGGGGGTGCCCGAACCGAGAGAAAATGTTTTCTTTGAGGAATATAACGACAACCTTGTTGTCGTTAGTCCGGCTGGACACAGCCTCGAACCACTTAGAAACATAATTAACAGCGAGGATAATATACACGTTCCCAAAATAATTGGGAAATGGTCCCATAAAATCTATCCCCCAAACATCAAAAATTTCCACAACCAGTTGAAGCGGCATTTCGTTTCTCTTAGATATCCGGCCTAAGTGTTGGCACCGGGAGAATGTCTTGCAGTAATCATGTGCGTCTTTAAAAAGTTGTGGCCAGTAGAAGCCACACAGCAAGATCTTTTCGGCTGTCTTTTCAGGGCCAGAATGCCAGCCACACGCTTGATCGTGGCAGAATGACAGCACGCTCTTAAACTCATTATCGGGAAGATTGGAAATGACTTCAATCTTCGCTTTATCTATCTCAATGCCATTTTGCGAGATGATATGTCCTAAGACAATACCTTCTCGTACCATGAAGTGGCACTTCTCCCAATTTAAAGTAAGGTTCTTATCGTTACATAGGGAAAGGACTGCGTCGAGATGTAGCAAACAGTCATCAAAGGAGTCACCGAAAATGGAGAAATCATCCATGAAGATCTCCAAGAAATTTTCCACCATGTCTGAAAAAATACCCATCATACACCGCTGGAAGGTAGCGGGTGCATTACATAACCCAAATGGCATGTGACGGTAAGCAAGCGTACCGAAAGGACAAGTGAATGTGGTCTTATCTTGGTCTTTTTCGGCGATGGGAATTTGATTATAGCCGGAGTAGCCATCCAAAAAGCAATAAAATTCATGCCCAGCCAATCGTTCTAGCATTTGGTCAATGAAAAGTAATAGAAAGTTGTCTTTCCGTGTCGCGGGCTTTCTATAATCGATGCATACTTGCCACCCAGTTTGGGTGCGAGTAGGTATTAACTCATTCGCCTCATTAGTTATGACCGTTATGCCCGATTTCTTTGGGAGAACGTGAATGGGGCTAACCCACTGGCTATCAGAGATAGGGTAAATGATACCACTATCAAGACATTTTACGATCTCCTTTTTAACAGCCTCCTTCATGACTGGGTTGAGTCGTCTCTGTGGATCCCTTGCTGGCTTGGCATCATCCATCATATGAATATGATTTTCAACTATTAGGGGACTAATCCCCTTGATGTCCGCCAAAGTCCAGCCAAAAGCTTGCCGATTGCTTTGCAAGACCGTTAAAAAGGTTTTCTCTTGCTCGTGGGCTAGAGAAGCCAAGATGATAACAGGTAGGGTCTCATTCTCACTTAAGTAAGCGTAATTAAGATGAGACGGCAATAACTTGGAGGCAAAACAATTGAAGGTAAAATTGGTGAAATTGACTCAAACTCGAAGGATTCCAACAGAGGTTCAAAACGAGTGTAAGCAACCGAGTCGGATGGTTCAGCTAACTCATCCGAAAATTCAAAGGATTCAAACTCGGGTGGTGATTGGTCGAGAAAGTGAAACATTCGTAGTTATTATCGGGCGTGAAAACAGTGTCAGGTTTAAGAAGGAACACACTAGTGGCGTAAAAATTGCTGTGATCGAACAGAAATTTCTTAAGCTCACAATCCTCCTGGGTGATCTCTTGGATCGAGCAAACATCAAGTATATTAGCATTAGGTTTGGAGGGCTGATTCCCCAACTTAAAAATGTTGAGTTCAATTGTCATGTTTCCAAAAGATAGGTTAATCGAACCATATTGACAATTGATCACCGCATTCGAAGTTGCAAGGAATAGACGACCGAGTATCACCGGAATTTGATTCTGGGGGTTAGCTATAGGCTGTGTGTCCATAACAATGGAATCAACGGGGAATATGAAGTCCCCTAGTTTAATCAACACATCCTCTAACACACCCCTAGTGTGGCTGATAGATCGGTCGGCCATTTGGAGGGTACAATGTGTGGGTTTCAACTCTCCAACGCCTAGTTACTCATATACCAAATAGGGAAGAATGTTAACACTGGCACCAAGATCTAAAAGTGCGTGGTTGATGTTCTTATCCCCAATAGTTATTGAAATAGTAGGACAACCAGGGTCCTTTTGTTTTTGAGGTAAAGGTTGGGTAAGAGCATCACTTACAGCACTAGCCAAGAAAACTTTCTTGGGTATCTGTGATTTCCTTTTCTTGGTGCATAAGTCCTTCAAGATTTTTGCGTAAGAAGGGACTTGTTGGATTGCATCCAAGACGGGAATGTTAATGCTAACCTGTTTAAATAACTCCAAAATCTTCTCCATTTGTGCATTTTGTTTATTGGATCTCAACCGGTTTTGAAATGGAACATTTTGAAAATTGGTTGAGACCAATGTTTGTGGAGGAGATTGCGGAGCAGGAACGGACCCCAGTGCTGGTGTTTTCGTAGAGTGAGATGTGGGTCCATTCGGAGCAGTAGAGCCTTGTGAAGAATGGAGAACAGGCTCTAAAGACGAAGAAGAAGAAGAAGAAGAAGCGGCGGCCGGGGTGTTATCATTAGTGCTAACATTGTTGTGCAACATCCTTCCAGATCTCAATGTCGTCACGGCACTCACATTATGGTTTTTTTGTTCAAGAGCAACATGTGCATTTTGTGGGTGACCAGGATTTGGCAGTGGTTGAAATGGAAGCTTCCCCTTCTCTCGCTCGCTTAAAGCTGCATTCAGTTTTGCAATCTGGGCTTCAATGGTTTTGATGCTTTGTCCATGTGATGCAGTGTGTTGCACCAAAGACTGAATGGAAGATTGGATGTTGGCTGAGGATTGAGTTGATTGTTTTAAAAATGCCTCCAGGTTTCGTTCTAGCGAGAAAACCTTATCGTTATTTGGCTGAACAAAATTGTTCTGAGGAAAAGAATTGTTGGGTGCAAAATTGTTCGTTTGATTTTGGTAAGGTTGGGGTTGGAAAGGTTGCTGATATTGAGTTTGTTGAGGAGCATGTTGTTGAGGAGGAGGCCTCTGGAAATTGTTGTTGCCTTGGAATTGTTGTTTATGTTGATTCGAAGAAAATTTGGGTGGTTCCTCCAACCAGGATTGTAAGTCGAAGAGTATGGATCATTTCTTTGTCTTTGCTGAAAGGTAGCATTGACTTGATCCTGTCCTTGAGCGTATAGTGCGAGGGGGTAAAGCAAGGGCAGGAGAAGGCGATGAGAATTTTCTCTCAATCGCTTCAAGTTTTCGTGTAATTGCCGCCATTTCGGCTTTCATTGCAATTTACATATCAAGTTGATGAACGCCTACCGTAGACGGACCGGAGGAAGTAGATGAAGTGGACGAAGTGGTCTGTCTAGTGCTTTCCCACTGAAGCGTTTGTTCAGCAAGATCGTCGATAAATTGCCAACCTTCCTCGTCAGATTTGGTAAGGAGGTGACCTTGACAAATGGTTTCCAGCAATAGCTTAGTTGCTCGGTTCAGTCCTTCGTATAAAGTTTGGAAAATTTTCCATCTCTCAATACCGTGATGAGCACTGAACAAGAAGGTCTTTGAATCGTTCAAAACACTTCCAAAAAGGTTTGGAAGGAAGCTGGGAGAATTGGTTAATTTCTTTACGAATTCTCGTGGTCTTGTGATGTGGGTAAAACTTTATAAGAAATGCCTTAACAAACTCTTCCCAACTATTTATGGAATGCGATGCAATACTATATAGCCACTTTTCAGCTAGGTCACACAATATGAAAGGAATGACTCGTAGCCTTATAGCATCATCGGACAGTTGGGTGGTCTTCATCATTGCACAAACATTGTGGAATTTGTTGGTGAAGATATAGGCATCTTCGGATTCCAGTCCGTGAAATTTGGGCAACATATTGATGAAGTGGGGCTTAATTTCGAAATTATCGCCATTAGCCGGCGGAAGTGAAAGACAAGTAGGAAGTGCGGAGCGTGTTGGATAGAAACGATCCTGGAGCACGATTCGCTGTGGCGCTTCAACAGGAGGCTGTTGTGGGTTATTCGCACCCAGTTGAGGTGGAATCAGTCCCGAGGTAGGTAAAGGGTTGTTAGGATTGAATCCTGACATCTCTTTAGAAGATGATGATTGTGAAGATGAAGGTAAAGATGAAAAAGGTGTGAAGGGAGTTTTGACTTCGGAGTCGAACGCGTCGTTAGTAGCGACTAATGAGACACGGATTAAGCGAGCGCTAGTGTCCCTAGTCTAACCGGACATACACTAAACGGGTTGTAGTGTAGTCAAAACGTAGAATGTGAGGGTAAGAAAACGTCAATGGGGAAATGTGAATGAAGGGTGGGTGCAATGGAATTATAGCGATAAATGGCAAGTTTTTGTAAAAATTTTGTTTTGTGTTATTTATTTATTTTTTATAAAGAGTTTTGCAAAAAATTTTGTACGGAACTACGACGCACTTTCAAACAATCACAATTTAAGCATGCACAATCAAGTTTAGAGCTAGGGTATCCTAAGTCTACTAGACTGCTCCTAACTGGTCCAAAGCGACAAGTTGTGAGATATCCCTCAAATCGTCTCTTCACCGCCAATTGTGGCCAGGTAATCACAAGTGAAGAAAGGAGGGTTCTGCTCACAAATCACCGTGAGACGGGCCTTTTAAAGTTATGTTTCTCACTTATCTAGCCTAGGCACAACAAAGTCAGGTTTAGATAAACGACTGAATGCCCCCAATCTTCCTCTGTCCTAATGAGCACGACAGTCCTTAATTGGCCGAGTCTAGATATTTTTTAATTAGCTCGAGGGTGATGCATATGCTTTTATTAATTTCTGGGGTCATAGGAAGGGTAATGAAATCCCCATCAAATCTGAGTTGGTGTTATTGCCCCTTAGATTCCGTTTTTAAATATGCAAAGCAGTAACACACAAAATTTAAAACACTTGCCAAAAATTTTTATTTTTATTTGCGGCGCAAAGAATCCTGCACAAAAATGATTTATTGGAGAGGGAGAAAGATTTTGCGCAATGAAACCTGCACAAAAATGATTTATTGGAGAAGGAGAAAGATTTACGCAAAGAAACCTGCAGGAAAGATTTTTCAGTGGAGTTCAGGGGGTAGGAGGAGAAAAAATATACTCACAGAGAGTTTTCAAAACGATGACGTCACCTGTTTGACCGCGGTTCTGTGGTCAAACCCGTGCTTTAGCCGCGGTTCCGCGGTGGTTCAGTTGGATCAGGCCGTCAAAACTTTTCTGTGTGCTGTTATGGTCCTCCTCTGTCTGTTCAGATCCTCTGTTTCTGGATTTGTTCACTGTGCTTGCTTCAAGATCTGAATCAGTCCGTCTTCTTTTCCTGCACAATTCGCACAAAAACCAATCAAAAATAACAAGATGGTTTTTTTTTTATGTTTTTCAATTTTTATATATTAAACCCAAAATTACAAAAAGAAATAAACTACCGTTTTCCCGGCAACGACGCCATTTGATTGTTGTGCAATTTTCGTGCGTGTTTTAATTTAAGAATACCGCAATCAAGACGGTGTCGCTTGGTAGCTAGCCGGTTGAGTACGAGTCGATCCACATGGAAATGGTGTTCTTTTCTTTAAGTTCTAACGAGTTAAGTCCTATCTTTGGTAGGTTTTGTTTTACGATCTAAAAGTGGGAATAAATTGATTTAAAAAGCTTGCTAGGGTTAGGATTATGTTAGTCCAAAAAAATAGGGATTCTTCTTACTTCTTTAAATGCCCTAGTTAAGAATATATGTGTTAGGGTAATAGTCAACAACTCGGATTAGCACGACTAGAAAGAAACATAGTTTCTTCCTTTTGGTCCTTGTCCGTCCGTTTTTGGCTCTTAGCCCTAACTTCCGGTTAATTCAACCACAGCCAGTCGAACTAGCGAATCACCGCTATCATGTAGGATAGGGTGCCGTAGTGAGCGGATTGTGTTTGAATTAAAAAGAGTCTAAATTAACATTTTATGGAAAAGAAAGGAGTGAGAGAGATTTCCTTCTCTCGAACCTTCCCAATCCTAACCCTAACAAGTGAGGAATTACTCACTCATGAGGAAAGTGACAATAAAATTCATTTTTGTTTTATTTTAATAGACTATCTAAATTGCAGATAATAAAAGAAAAGATAAAAAAATTGCAGGAATTAAATTCAGATAAAAAGAATGAAAGATAAAAATAAAGAATACCCTTATTGATGACCTCTCAACAAGTGCATTACAACTGGAATTAAAATTTTAATCTAAGAATTAAAAGGAGGCATTCCTAATTAGGCTTCTGACTTTCCTATTTATAGATAGGAGAAACCACAGGTTTACATTCTGAACCATACATGAAATTACAAGACTACCCTAAGAATGCCGGGTCAAAGCACCGACACCCACCGACACGTGCACTGCACGGGCGGTTCCGCGGCAGAAAGCCCTATTTGGCCACGGTTCCGCGGCCAATTGGCGGGATCATAAGTTTAACTTCTCACGGCTGCTTCATGTTGCTTTTAACTTCTGTTTTCTTCACTTGATTCCTCAGAATCTCTTCTATTTTCTTCCAGATTTCCAACAGTACAGAATGATATAGACTTTTGCCTTGAGCCTTGCGTTGAAGTATTGAATCTTATGCTGACCTTGTACTTTTTGCATTGAACTGTCTCATGATTTTCATTTGTTCCTTTAACTGGTAGGCGACATCATACGGATTCATCTATTGTTGGTCGTAGTCTCACATTTGTAGCGACTTTTCACGAATTTCACTGTAACAATCTGAGAACCTGTAACCTGCAACTATTTAGCAGACATGGATCAAAAGTACCTATTTATATGTAATGTGATTAAGAATGGGCGATATAATAATGCAAAATTCTGATATGAATACCCATATATGTATATGGTATTGTACCATTAGTGATAGGTATATACACATATGAGACATAGCTACTTGTCCATCTTGAATACATACTTACATATACGGGAGGGTATTACATCATTATTGATAGGTAGATACACATATCTTGCTATGCCGACATGGTTACACATACATGGCTATAGCTACATGTTCACCTTTATTTGATATTGTATGGACTTGGAGAAATTAGGAACCACATGATATATATATTAACTTGTTGCAGTTAAATAGCGGCTTTTCCTTTATATGCTCACATTTCAGTTTTATGTTGCATATATTATATTCATGGATTTTCGTATTGAGATATGGATTTTTCATGATGTTTTCTGGATTTGAGGACCGTGGTAGTTTCATGAAATTATGCATTATTTGAAAAATCCGGTTTCTCTTGATATGATATTTCAGCAGCCACCATAAGATTTCTCAGTTTTTATATATACCCTATGCGAGGAGGCGTCGTGGGCCGTGTGCGGGTACGTGGTGGGGCCCGGTGGTACCCGGGGCAAGAAAGGTATGTCGAAGGATCACGCCGAAGAGCCTGGCAGGGGAATCATACCTACTGGTGATAGTATTGGACTCGTCGGTGATCGTGTAGATATCGACAGGAGTCACATACGTATGGATACGGGGAATTCGAGGGTCGAAGCTGGGCACTCGGGTTTCCGATGAACGTAGGATACGCATATATCAGGGGCAGTCGTGGTGATGACGCCTGATAGATGAGTTTATTGTGTCAATGCTGGACATATGTTTTCATGATATTTTTACTCCTAAGCATATATAACAGTGGAATGGGACGCTGTTATATATATATATATATATATATATATATATATATATATAAGTGGAATGGGACGCTTATATATGTATATACATATCTAAATTATATACATCATTATAATGACCTTGCAAATATACTTATTCATGATATGAGGGCCAATATGATGGCCGATTTGAGGATATTTGGGATTTGGATTGTCTTGATGGACACTGGTCCTGCCACGATGAGGATTCCGTGAGGATGACATGTTTTATCGCATATTCTGCGTTTATTTTATATGCATTGCTTCATGTATTAGTAGTACCTAATAAACTACCTTTCATGACGGTTGCATATATATTGCCATATTATTGCTTCATGTATAGTTGTACCTGATAGAGTAACTTTCATGACTGTTGCATACATATGGCCATTTATTGCTTTTAGCTTGCATGTGATAGATTCGCGCAGTACGTGCATACTTGCGATTACCTGCATATGTTATTTACTATTCATGAATTGACAACTCACCCCCGTTGTGCCACAGGGTTTGCAGGTTGTTCCTCAGAGTAGTCGAGGCAGGGCTTTTACCTATCATATCATCTTTTGCAGCGGATACCGTTTCGGCTGACTGCGTGCAGTTTTACTATAGGTGGGTTTTGCGGTTATCCGATATTCCTCATTGTATATCCTTATACCATGTACTTGTAAGTCCACATTACCTTTCCCGGTTCTTTCGGGGTTGCGGAAACGGTGAAAAACAATTTTTAGGGTTATTGTGACATGGACTAGAAAACCCGGATCTTTGCTAAACTACACTCTAGCAACTACTACGAATTTTACCTACTCGGTTAGGGGTTATACCTAGTCTTGAACTCCTTCTCTTCTTCTCCTTGGAGTGGGTTGGATGGTTCTCCTCGACGCCTTCTCTTGCCGAAGATGGATCCACCCGAGGGCCTCTACCTTGAGCTCCTTTCTCGAACTTGAGGTAACTAAAGTATTAGGCTTGCTAGACCTTCAACCTTAGGATGAGTAGAGATGAGTTTTGGTGTTTTATCTTCAAGGCAAATGGTTCTCAACTCATGAGGGGTTTTGCCTTGAGCTAGAGGAAGAAGGAGAGCAAAGGATGAGAGAGAATGAGAATGAGAGAATGATAAGAATTTTGCAACCATATGCAAATATATGTGAATTAATCAATTAACAATATTAATCAAAAAAGAAAAAGGTGATGGTAGGTTGAAAAGACCATTATTATTTCACATTAAATGAATTTTGCAAAGATCAAAGAGCATCTTTGCTTGAAATGATGATGGTCAAAGTTTCAACCTTGGTCAACAAGTCAACCTTGGTCAATAAGTCAACAACCCTAACCATAACTCAATTTCCTTTAATTAATATTATTAATTGATATTTCACATATTCATTAGGGTTTGGTAAAAGACAACCGTCAACGGTGCATACACACCCGTACCAAAACCCTAATGAGAATCCTCTGCCTCTGCCTCAGTCAACTGTGCATACACATCCGCATTAGAACACGAATACAATGAGATAAAACTAACCCCAAAACAAATACTAGGATCTGGCTCAAAACAAAGCCCGCTAGTAATGACTGTCCGGACACCAAACGTGCACAAGTGTGCGGATGTGAACGAACCCCGTCGTAAAACAATGCGACCTCTACACTGTTTTGCCCAAAGGCGAATAACCCTCTGTGTGGGACTCTAAAGACTCGACACAATGCTGGCAGTGGGTTTAACCACAGACCGCAAGCGGCACTAGATGTACGTAACGGTCCCCAGGTAGATGCCGATAAGAAGACTGATGAGGCGAACCCATCCGAACTCCTACTGAGCCTGTATGTGACAATCTGCATACAGTCTGGTCTGTTCGTCTGAGAATATCGCATGGCGGGCCTAGGGGGGTGGTAAACGTCAGTCCCCTAATAGCGGTACAAGTCGTGTCGGAGTGTAGCCCAGAACACCCTGAGATAACACTGGAAACCTACCGGTGTATCTCGCTTGCCCTGGCCAGGGACGACTATGTGTAATGGCTCTCCTAGATATAGCGCGATATCAACCCCCAATACCGAGAGAGACGAATCCTATCCAACCGTCACTGCCTCCAAGTGCTTCGGGACTGCACCCAACTACTACCTGTTTGCACAACTCCTTTGAGCCGTGGTAGGGTAGTAATCAAAGTACAGTGGGAACACACTCGAGGAGAAGTGACAGTGTCAAGTCAGCGGACTAAGCTGCACTCATGTCACCTGGGAACTGATAACCGATGATAGGTATAGTACCAATCAACAGTTCCTGACGAGTCCTGTCCAGTGTACTCGTAACCTAACGAGCACCCGCATACTATCTCAAGTACGACGTACTGACGGCTGTAGGACAGACCGTCTCCCCTGCTGGGATGAGAAGCGCATACGCTAGTCTACTCCAGAGTATCGATGCCCTGTCTCGATAATCCTATGACTAGGGACCTGTATAAGGATGTGCTTGTAGATTACCCAGCCCCCACTAGTCTGACTGCCATCACAACGCTGGTAATCAAGCAAAGATCCTAAGGGCTCCACTAATGTGTATAGGCGATATGGTAAAAGTGTAGGGCTGCTAGGCACATACACAAGGGTCTATGAGGTATCAACCATGCCCGATTTAAAATTTAGCCGTGCCGAACAACCCAAAGCCGGATCTTTAAACTAGAGTTTATGCGAAAACTGACATGTTAAACACTTTAACACTAAGTGAAAGGGATTACAACCTTTGTAGATCCGGTCCTTCACTTCTAAAGCTCCGTGTTGAAGTCCCTTCGCTGCGATCATCGTGTTCCGGACTCTCGAGAGGTTCCACGAAGAGAAAGATGCAGTCTTGCTTCCGATCTTCGATACAAAGATGATCTACCTTGAAGTTTCGTTAACACAAGCTAACACTCATAATATGAAGTGAACACCCACATCTAAATGGCAAGGATAGATGAGGATGATGAAGTAGGATTTTTGCTCTCTTTTATTTTCATTTACTCACTCATTTTTCATCACCTTGAAAAAGCTAGAAAGCTTTTTCTATGAAAGAAAGAAGGAAGAAGATGATAGAATATCCTTTTGTGATGAACAATGAAAAGATTAATAAGATGAACAATGCAACCATGGTCAACTAAACCCATGTAGAGAATTAACTAGGGTTAGGGTTTTGGTTTGGGTAAAAGCATGAGTCATAACAAAATATCTTTCACAAAACAAAACTAAACCTTCTAGAATCATCTAGAAAGCATTAACCCAAATCAAACCGTAATCTTGTTTAATCTCTACTAAACATGTCGCATTAGTTATCATATCATGTTACAATATTATATATCGCATATATAATATTTATTGTAACCAAATAAAATAATACAATTAACATATATCGCATATATATCAATGTATTATCCGAGTGAGAAAAAGAATCTTTTAGTGAGCTAATATTAGTTAAAGTAATTTATTATATTATATATATTATTATACATTAAATTATCAAATCAACACTTTATCCGAGAATCCGGCTATATCGCATATAACCGACTAATATTTATCCGTACCGATTCATCGAATCAACACTTGATCCGATGACCCGGCTGTTATCATATATCGCAAGAATAGAATACGGTATCACATATCGCATTATCCTCGGTCCTGCACATATCACATATGTGCCCCTACTCCATTTTGCCTGAGCCAAGAAACCTCTGTGTAGGACTCTAAAGAATTGTCAATACGCCGGCAGTAGGTGATGATCATATCAAACACCCACAAGCTGCAAGCGGTCAGCTAAACCTAACAGCCACCCAGGTATTGAGCGCTTAGAAGATCAACAAGCAAGCCTGTACATTCTCCTGTAAATCCAATCAGTAACACTCCCGTACAATCCGGTCTCGTCGTCTGATATGTCGCATATCTCGCCTAGGGGTGGTAAACGTCAGGCCCCATTAGCTCGATAAGTCGTGTCAATTTGAGGTCTATAACAGTTCGAGAAACTACTGATAACACTTACCAGTAAATCTCAGCAACCCTGGCCAGGGATTTCCAGTTATAGCCAATCGAACACAGCACAACATCCACTCCTTATACCGGGAGAGATGAATCCGCTCTTATCGCTTATTGCCTCCATGTGATTCAGGACTGTACCCAAAAGCCACCTTTTTGCACACCCTTTTGGACGTGGTATGATGGAAATCAAAGCATAATAGGAATCACAAAGGACTCTATGACGATCTCGGGTCAACAAAGTACTCTGTACCAGTGTCACCGGAGAACTGCCATCTGACGTGAGGTATAATACCATCTGGGAGTTCTCGGCGAGTCCGTCCAGTGTACCCAGTCTCTACTGAGCACCCGTACAACATCCTTGATGTCAAACACCGATGGATATGGGATTATCCATCGCCCATCATATGGGTCAATATGCGTATATGCTTGTCTACTCTGGTGTATCGATGCCCTGTCTCGATACACCCTCGACTAGGAACTGTTATAAGATGTACTCGTCGACTACCGTGGCCCCACTAGTATGATCTCATCATAGTCCTAGTAGTCGAGTACATATCCTAAGGGCTTTATCAACATGTAACATAGAGACAATCAGTGTACATGTTAAGATAAAGTACAACCAGATAGCATACTATCATGTCGAGCAAGAAAGTCCTCCCTATATATGTCCAAGCATCCACTACAATATACATAGTATGAACAATAATGGCCTCTAGGGCATACATATAACTAACAATCTCCCACCTGCACTAGGGCCATCTGTTGTGGTATCACATACCCAACAATTAGCTGTGGTTGTAGTATCTCATACTCAACCATCGCATAAAAGTCTCTATTGGGAAAAAGGCCTTTGTGAGTGGATCCGCGCTGTCGTCCTCTGTGTCTACTCTCCTAACCTCGATCTCTATGGAGATAAACCATCTCCATGATCATGTGATACTGCCTAAGAATTATATCTGGATTTCTGATGGGACGTAGGGTTCCTTGGTAAAAGCCACAACTCCATTGTCACACAATGGTAGGAACGAAGTTCATCTCATGAACTTATATATATCCAGACTGCCTCTTTGGTAGGATCCTTGGAAACGATGTATCTTGCCTTTAATCGTCTAGTATGTCACGGTATCTAGCTTGGAACTCTTCCAACATACCGTCCCTCCACTGAGGGTAAAGACAAAGCACGCGACTGACATTCAGTCGTCCTTATCACCCTGGAACCTTTCCTGTGATTCTCCTCAGGATCGATTGATACCATCTCACTACAACTAGTGAGTATCCTAAGATCCAATTTGACCTATCTCATAGATCCAAAACCCAGGATTTATGAGGTATCACTTTGATCCTATATGGAGAATCCTTGTGATAAGCGGAGATTGACCGAGCGTAGCATAGGAAACTTTTTCCCTATCAAGAGTATGTTATCTACGTACTCGACGAGGATCACCGCCATACTCCCTACTACCTTTTTGTACATACAAGGTTCATCTACCATTTTGATGAAGTCAAACTCTTTGACAACCACATCAAAACAGGCGTTCCAACTCCGCGATGCCTGCTTTATCACATAAAACATCTTGCACACGTTTCCGCTGCTCCCACTGTCTACGAAGCCCTCTGGCTGTGTACTTATAGACGCTCTTTTCTAAAACATCATTTAGAAAAGTAGTCATGACATCCAACTACCAGATATCGTAGTCATGGTATGTAGCCGTGGCAAGTAGGATCTGGATAGACTTAAGCATACCTTTAAAAGTCTCAACTTTTCCATGTACACCAAGTAATCTTCTCAAGATATACTTGCTCCTGATGGGGATTTAACCCTTCAGATAAAGCAACCAAAGTCCATACTTTGTTGGTGTATAAGGATTCCATCTCAGATCACTAAGCATCCAGCCATTCTTACAGAGTCCCACTCCTGATGGCCAGCTCGAAAATAGTTGGGTCATCATCTCATGATGTATTCCTCGCTCCCACTGTCATAGAGAAACCGAAGTATTTCTCAGGTGGGTGAGGAACCCTACTAGATCGACGGAGAGGCTGAGGTTCGTTGGAAACTATTGAATCCTTTGGTTCTACCAAATTATCTGCTGTAGTTTGTATAGCTGGAACTCCTTCCAGTTCGACCTCATGACCATCAATTTCTTCACAAGAAATTCCCTTTCTCAATGGTGGCATGTTGAGAAATAAAACACTTTTGTTTCTCTGTTAGGTAGAAGATATTCCTTTGCGTATGCTTGGGATATCCAACAAACTTCCACAGATCTGATTTTGCCTCGAGCTTGTCCGGTTTTTGCTTTTTAGACTTAGGCCGGACAACCCAAATCTTAACAAACTTAAGATATAGGCTCTTCTCTTTCCATATCACATATGAAGTGGTAGGCAACTGATTTGATTTGAACCCTATTCAATAGGTATGCTACTTTTCAAGTGCATGACTCCCAAAAGGAAATAGGAAACTCAGTAGTACACATCATAGAGCTCACCATATCACATAGGGTGCTATTGCTCTGTCCCGATATACCATCGTGCTATGGTGTATACGGAAGAGTAATGCTGAGAGAGAATATCATTCTCCTTTAGAATAATCCAGGATTTCTGTGCTCAAGTATTCTCCTCCCTGATCTCATCAAAGGACATAATACTTATACCCGTTTTTGGTTCTCTACTTCTAACTTATATTTTTTGAATATCTCAAAAGCTTCAGACTTGTGTTTCAACAGGAACATATGTCTGAATCTTGAGAGATCATCAGAGAATGTAGTGAAGTACAAAGAACCGGTCTTGGCATGTGTAGACAGGGGATCTTCATACATCAGCATGTATCAATCCCAAGAGTTCACTAACTCTTTCTCTATTTCCAATAAACAGAGCTATGTGTAGGGTTCCTAGACACACTCAAGAGGTTCCACAACTGATCAACCATGCCAAAATCAAATTTTACATGTGCCGAGAAACCCTAATGCTAGATCGTTAACTAGAGGTAAGGCGAAACAAGCAAGTAAACAACTTTATTGCTAAATGAAAGAGACCACAACCATTGTAGATCCGGTCCTCGACTTCTCTAGCTCCGTGTTGACGTCCCTCCGCTGCGATCATCGGAATCCCGGACTCTAGCATCGGTTTCATCGGAAAAATGGGCGGGCTAGGTCGTTGACTTCGATGCCGAAGATGATCTACGTCGAGGCGACTCAAACTCAAGCTCCAACTTCACTAGGTCATGGAACTTGTGAAGATAACACACTCTACTACATGGCAAGTGGTAGAGGATGAAGAAATAGGAAGTGGGTTCACTTTAGAATTGGATTTCTCACTTGATTTCATCACTTGGAATTTTCAAGAAAGCTTTTCTTTTCTTGAAGAAGAAGATGAAGAAGAAGAAAGAAAATGAATTATGAATTATCTCCAAAAAGAAAATCAAGTGATGGTTATCATAATGCAACCATGGGTGAGTTTAACTAGTGTAGAGACTAAACTAGGGTTTAGGTGAATGGTTAGGTTAAGGAAAGAAACAAAATGGTCAAAGCTTCATGAAGCTTCAAGTAAAAAACAAAAGAAGCCTCCATTTTATTTCTTGCTCAAAAATAAATGAATAAAACAAATAATTAAGTAAACATAACAAAACCCTAACCATTAACCTAAACATGGTTTAAATCAAACAAACAGCCAAGTTTGCATGTATCATCAAACTTGATACAATCAAGTGCACAAAAATATATCACATATACTACTTGTGCACATCAAGTGAGAAAATCAATCTTAAGTGAACAAATACTACTTAATGTAAAATAATATATCAAATATATAATTATATATTAAATCATTAAATCAACACTTGATTCAATGATCCGGTCATACCGCATATAACCGACTAATATCAAGTGTATCAATATATCGAATCAACATTTGATTCGGTAACCCGGCTATATCTTATATAACCGTCTGATTATACAAATCGCGAGAATAGAATTCAGTATCACATACTGGTATTATTCTCGGTCCCGCACATAACTCATATGCGCTCCTATTTCGTTTCGCTTGAGCCATGAAACCTCTGTGTTGGACTCTAAAGACTCGTCAATACGCCGGCAGTAGGTGATGATCATATCTAACACCCACAAGCCGCAAGCCGTCTGTTAAACGTAACGGCCACCTAGGTATTGAGCGATCAGAAGATCAACGAGCAAGCCCGCTCATATTCCTGTAAATCCAACCAGCAACACTTACCGTACAGTCCGGTCTGTTCGTCTGATATGTCGCATATCTCGCCTAGGGGTGGTAAACGTCAGACCCCAGTAGCTTGATAAGTCATGCCGATGTAAGGTCCATAACAAGCATAAAACTACTGATAACTCTTACCAGAAAATCACAGCAACCCTGGCCAGGGATTTCTAGTTATGGCCAGTCGAGCATAGTGCAACATCAACCCCCAATACCGGGAGAGACGAATCCCCTCCTATCGCTCATTGCCTCCATGTGAATCGAGACTGCACCCAAAAACCACCTGTTTGCACAACTCAGTAGAGCCATGGTAGGGTGGAAATCAAAGCACAGTGGGAGACACACAAGACTCTATGACGATCTCGGGTCAACAGACTAAGCTGTACCGGTGTCACCAGAGAACTGCCATCTGACGTGAGGTATAATACCATCTGGGAGTTCTCGGTGAGTCCGTTCAGTGTACCCAGTCACCACTGAGCACCCGCATACCATCTCTGATGTCAAACACCAATGGATATGGGATCATCCATCGCCCATCACATGGGTCGAGAAGATATACGCTAGTATACTCTGGAATATCGATGCCCCGTCTCGATATTCCCATGACTAGGAACATTGAAGGATGTACTCATGGACTACCCAGGCCCCACTAGTATGATCTGCATCATAGTCCTGGAAGTCGAGCACATATCCTAAGGTCTTTATCAACATGTAATAGAGAGACAGGAAGTATACATGTTAAGATAAAGAGTAACCAGATAGCATACTATCATGTCGAGCAAGATAGTCATACCTATATATGTCCCATCAACTACTACAATATACATCCTATGTACAGTAATGGCCTCTAGGGCATACATATAACTAACAATCTCCCACTTACACTAGGGCCATCTGTAGCAGTGGTTGCAGTATCTCATACTCAATCATCCCATAATAGTCTATCTCTGGGAAAAAGCCTTTGTGAGTGGATCCGCCGTGTTGTCCTCCGAGTCTACTCTCCTAACCTCAATCACCGTGGAGATCAACTATCTCCATGATCAGGTGATGCTGTCTCAGAATATGTCTGGGTCACTGATGGGACCAGGGTTCCCGGGCCAAAGCCACACTTCCATTGTCACACAATGGTAGGAACCTAGTTCATCTCATGAACCACATGAACCACTATACACCCAAACTACCTCTTTGGTAGTATCTTTAATAGCGATGTTACCAGCCTTTATCGTCTAGTTTGCTACGGTATCCAGCTTGGAACTCTTCCAACATACCGTCCCTTCACTGAGGGTAAAGACAATGCCTGCGACTGACATTCAGTCGTCCTTATCACCGTGGAACTTTTCCAGTGATTCTCACCTGGATCGATTGATACCATCTCACTAAACCTAGTGAGAACCCTAACATCCATTTAGATCTATCTCATAGATCCAAATCCAAGGATTTAGGAGGTATCACCTTGATTCTATATGGAGAATCTATGTGATAAGAGGAGATTGACCGAGCGTAGCATAAGAAACTCCTTTTCCTATCAAGAGTATGTTGTCCACGTACAATACGAGGATGACCACCTTACTCTCTACTACCGTTTTGCATATACAAGGTTCATCTACCATTTTGATGAAGTCAAACTTTTTGACTACTATATCAAAACAGACGTTCCAACTCCGCGATGCCTGCTATATCTTGTAAAGCAACTTGCACACGTTTCCGCTGCTCCCACTGCTTACGAAGCCCTCGGGCTGTGTTCTTATAGACGTTCTCTTCTAAATCAGTATTTAGAAAAGCAGTCATGACACCCAACCACCAGATATCGTAGTCATGGTATGTAGCAATGGCAAGTAGGATCTGGATGGACTTAAGCGTAGCTACTGGAAAAGGTTTCATCATTATCCACGCCTGGTCGATGACGAAAACCTTTAACAAGTCTAGCTTTGAAAGTCTCAACTTTTCCATCTACACCAAGTAATCTTCTCAAGATATACTTGCTCCTGATGGGGATTTAACCCTTCAGATATAGCAACCAAAGTCCATACTTTGTCGGTGTACATGGATTCCATCTCAGATCGCTAAGCATCCAGCAATTCTTACAGAGTCCCTACTCTCGATGGCCTGCTCGAAACTAGTTGGGTCATCATCTTATGATGCATTCCTCGCTCCCACTGTCATCGAGAAACCGAAGTATCTCTCTGGCGGATGAGGAACCCTACCAGATCGGCGGAGAGGCTGAGGTTCATCGGGGACTATTGAATCCTCTGGTTCTGTCAAATCATTAGCCGTAGTTTGTATAGTTGGAACTTTTCCAGTTCTACAGAACTGACCTTGCCTCGATCTTGTCCGGACTTTTCTTTCGACATAGGCCGAACAATCCTAAATCTTAACTCACTTAAGAGATAGGCTCTTCCCATACCATATCTTATATGGAGTGGCAGGCACTGATTTGATTCGAACCCAACTCAATAGGTATGCAGCTTCTCAAGTGCATAACCCATAAAAGAAACAGGTAACTCAGTAGTACTTATCATAGAGCACACCATATCTAATATGGTGCGATTGCTCCGCCCCGATACACCGTTGTGCTGTGGTATATTCAGAGAAGTAACACCGAGAGAGAATCTCATTCTCATTTAGAATAGTCCAGGAATTCTATGCACAAGTATTCTCCTCCCTGATCTTATCATAGGACATAATACTTATACCCGGTTTTTGGTTCTCTATTTCTAACTTATATTCGGTGATTATCTCAAAAGTTTCGGACTTGGGTTTCAACAGGAACATATGTCTGAATCTTGAGAGATCATCAGAGAATGTAATGAAGTACAAAGAACCGGTCTTGGAATGTGTAGACAGGGGACCTCACATACATCATCATTTATCAGTCCCAAGAGTTCAGTAACTCTTTCTCTGTTTCCAACAAACAGAGCTCTGGTCATCGAATCTTTGTGACATGACTGGCAAGTTTCACAAGATGTAAATTCAAACTAATTTAAATATGCATCTAAAATGTAACTTAAGCTAGTCGGGTCACATTGATATGATCTAGTCTATAATGCCTCAAGAAGGAATCATTCATATCTGAACTCTTCTTCTTGTGTGTGTTCTGTATACTAGGAACTGTAGTTTGATTTAGAACGTCAACGCTTTTAGATAACGTGCCTGAACCGATCAAATTTTTAAATGTTCAAAACATTATTCAACAATACAAAATTATATCCTTTCTTTAATAAATAAAGAGATTGATATGATTTTGTATATCAGGTTCGGTATCTAATAGCATTTGTTCAGAATCAATGTATTTGGAAATAGAGGGTGACAGTGATCAACAGACTTGGCTGCAACACTTGCCCCGTTTTCTGTCTCATGAAACTTATCACCCGTTCTCAGTTCTCTACCTTCTGTAGCCCATGTAACGGATTACATTAACGGGATCCTGTTCCGGTATCTAATACCCAGGACGTAGAGGATACTGAGAAACAGTTCTTTATAATGAACACACCCGAAGGAGATGCATCACATGCACTTTCTTCGTTTGGGCGGCATGGGAATTCTGGTATTCCCCTAATTCCTGCTCTGTCCTATAACAATTATAAGTTGTAGCGGACCAACGTTCCCCAGCTCAGTATAACAAGCAGGTTCGGTCAATACATCCATATTATTATCTTGATTAAGGCGTGATATGGTCGCTACCTGGAGAGAGAGAGAAGAAAACACTTTGCGTGCGCTCTTGCAAGATTAGATTGGTTATTTATTTTACCTAATCAGGATGGCTCCTGCTGTTTTTATCAAATCTTCCTTCAAACCCTAAAAGGAAAGACTAGCCGGGATTAATGACACTTTACAAGTTCGCCAAGCTTTCAGCCAGGCCAGTGTCGGTACTTTGAGGGAGGTTCCCCGTGCTTTCGCACGGACCAAATTACAGTAAACCTCGTTTTCCCAGAGGCGTAACCCCGTTGACACCTTTCTAGACACCTACTTGATCGGCTAATTGCAAAGTGCAAAACTCTCCCAGGAGCAATAATTACTCGCAGTGGGTATCGGGATCAACTATCATATAGGAGGTATGCAATCTCATTGCAAATTTCAACACTTGAAACTCCCGATAAAGGTTTTTACCCCAGCACCTATGACCTTGGCTGATGTCAACAAATCATAAGGACTAGTCAAGTTCTACCCGTCGTTTCGTGATTAATTAGACCCATCCACATGACCCTTGGCTATGGTTAACAAAGCCACATGACTGTCCTAACTAATCGCATCATATGCGGTGTAGGAAGACATCACTTAGCTACCGTACACTACGCCTCGGCTATGGTCGACAAACGTAGCATGAATACTAAGTACTCTACTTCCTAAAATGACGGAGGGTTGCGGATGGTTTTTAAAAAAACCTTTAACGCTTTGAACTTGATCTCGTTGCGGAATAAAATCGTTTTTAAATGGAGTGTTTTTGAGGATTTTCTAGTTTTGCTAAAGGGGTCACTCCCGGTGAAGGGATCGTCGGCCCATTCCTCATCGAATAAGGTGCAGGATATATCATATATACCGCTGTGCAAAGCAGAAACTATAGAAGGAATCAAAAGACAATCCGAGGGTTATAGCATCTGCCAGTTATTGCTAAAGGAGTCACTCCCGGTGAAGGGATCTCGGTCCTTTCCTTATCGAATAAGGTGCAGGATGTTCTACAAGGAACACCGCGATGCAAAGCAAGAACTGTAGCAACCTATTTTTATTTTTGAAATTCGATTCCATAACATCTTTTAGGTTTATTTTCTTTCATTAATCTCATTAATGAATGTCCCATCATTTAAGTCCACCTAAACATCACAGATAAATATAACGTACGCTTATGCCATCCGCATTTGCCTCGATATCCCGTCTACACCGTTAGGTTAGGTAACTAACGCCAGAGCGAGGCAGGGCTAGCGCGGGTGTAAAACATAAGCAACATCTATATAATATATCATATATACTATATACAATATCTATCTGAACAAATCACATGATCACATCGCAGATAACGCAGCAGAAAATATCATATGAAATATTGGATATACAAGGACGTCCGTGTTTTATTTTGAGCCTGAATAAAACATGGATTCCACGGTCGTGATGAATAGCCAATCCCACACCCCTAGACGCCTACGAGAGCGGCAAGCAACCCTACCAATTTTAGGGTTAGGAGACCCGGACTCGACTCCTCGAGATGGTCTCCTACTGGACCCTAGAACCCGGTTACTTGTGCTCCTCTCCTTGGGTCTATCCTAATGCGGAAAAGTAAATAATATACATCAACGGTGACATCTTCCGCAACCTGGAAGTGCCCCAATAAAAGAATATTACATACAAGTTTTTACATGAATGAAAATGAAAAACACTCATCTCGTATAAAATACCCCCGGCTATTCAAACACGACGATCCAATATAACATATCCAGCAACACATAACATCACATGTCATCAACGTAAGTAAATATGCCCATCCCAATTGTCGTTGACATATAGCAACGAAACCGGCGATATCACATATTACACTTACGGTCACAGAAAAGAAAGTGTAAAACTACAACAGTTGGAATCCGCAAACTCTTTAGACATCGCATGCCTAACCAAATGAATTCCTTAGACATCGCATGCCTAACAATTATAAACCGCGCATTTTAGTCTCATTATCGAAAACTCTTTTCAATATCAAGTCGGGCAATTCAACAGGATTCCCGACATTCAAAACGAATGCTCGTCGCAAACTTTAGTACACGGCCGCACTCCCGATGCCGTTGACGAGGTGCACCAAGGCGGAACACCGCTACCGCGAGCACCCGAACGGATGCTTTCGGCGACGGGTTTCTCCTACAGTCACTTGGTCGGGGTTATGGGGTGTAGCTGTCTATTAAGTTTACCCGGCGAGTATCCGCGTACCCTACGTTATTGCGACGGACTTTTGATCACATCAAAATTCCATAGCAACCGATCACGTGAGTCTAAACTGCTAGATTTATAACATTCATTTAGTTATCTCATAAATACTTGTGAATTCCAAATGTTGTATCACATTCCAGATAAATAAAAAATGTTAAACTTTCCGATCGAACAATCGAACACCCAAGTTTTCCCGAAACAGCTCAACACATGAAATAAGTTTAAAAACATCCACTTCATGCCACAGTACCAACTGTCCAGCCGTAGATGGGTCAAGCCAACGCCTCACATATGGCACGCCGTACTGCCCCAAACCCTAAGATTCAAAGGCAGTTCGAGACGGTCACATAATCGAGTTAAGGTTTGTTGTCTTCTACAGGGTCCATCGCGTTACTTGCACAACTTAGAACATTCTTAAACCACGGAAAAATCCAACACTTGGAAATTTCCCGGCAGGGGAAAAAGTGGGTATTTATATCCGGTCGAACTTTTTAACATGTTCTAAAATAATCCGGAAAAACACATAGACAAAATTAGACAATCCGATCAATTCTACGAACTCCCAATACAACCCAGAAAACTCAACTCTTGAGTAGAAGTTTAAAATTCCCAGAAAATACAGCACTAACAGATAGGAATTACTGTGCAATTTTCAAAAACTAATGTGACTGTATGGCCGCGGAACCGCCGCACGAGCCATGCTCGTGCCGCGGTTCCGCGGCGCTTTAGTGGACTCAGGCGCACATGCTGCACAGTAATCCTTAGAAAAGTCTGCTGATTTTTCTGCATATTTTTAATTCAAAAAATCCCTGTTTTGAAAAATTGTACAGAGAAGGGTTTTGGATTAGGGTTTCGGGTTCGATCGTACTTCTAACATCGTCTACACTTCGCCTAAAGCTCAAGCTAGGCTCTGATACCACTGTAGGGTTCCTAGATGCACTCAAGAGGTTCCACAACTGATCAACCATGCCAAAATCAAATTTTACATGTGCTGAGAAACCCTAATGCTAGATCGTTAACTAGAGGTAAGGCGAAACAAGCAAGTAAACAACTTTATTGCTAAATGAAAGAGACTACAACCTTTGTAGATCTGGCCCTCCACTTCTCTAGCTCCGTGTTGACGTCCCTCCGCCGCGATCATCGGAATCCCGGACTCCAGTGTCGGTTATCGGAAAAATGGACGGGCTAGGTCGTTGACTTCGATGCCGAAGATGATCTACGTCGAGGGGACTCAAACTCAAGCTCCACCTTCACTAGGTCATGGAACTTGTGAAGATAACACACTCTACTACATGGCAAGTGGTAGAGGATGAAGAAATAGGAAGTGGGTTCACTTTAGAATTGGATTTCTCACTTGATTTCATCACTTGGAATTTTCAAGAAAGCTTTTCTTTTCTTGAAGAAGAAGATGAAGAAGAAGAAAGAAAATGAATTATGAATTATCTCCAAAAAGAAAATCAAGTGATGGTTATCATAATGCAACCATGGGTGAGTTTAACTAGTGTAGAGACTAAACTAGGGTTTAGGTGAATGGTTAGCTTAAGGAAAGAAACAAAATGGTCAAAGCTTCATGAAGCTTCAAGTAAAAAACAAAAGAAGCCTCCATTTTATTTCTTGCTCAAAAATAAATCAATAAAACAAATAATTAAGTAAACATAACAAAACCCTAACCATTAACCTAAACATTGTTTAAATCAAACATACACCCAAGTTTGCATGTATCATCAAACATGATACAATCAAGTGCACAAAAATATATCACATATACTACTTGTGCACATCAAGTGAGAAAATCAATCTTAAGTGAACAAATACTAGTTAATGTAAAGTAATATATCAAATATATAATTATACATTAAATCATTAAATCAACACTTGATTCAATGATCCGGTCATACCGCATATAACCGACAAATATCAAGTGTATCAATATATCGAATCAACATTTGATTCGGTAACCCGGCTATATCTTATATAACCGTCCGATTATACAAATCGCGAGAATAGAATTCAGTATCACATACTGGTATTATTCTCGGTCCCGCACATATCTCATATGCGCTCCTATTTCGTTTCGCTTGAGCCAAGAAACCTCTGTGTAGGACTCTAAAGACTCGTCAATACGCCGGCAGTAAGTGATGATCATATCAAACACCTACAAGCTGCAAGCGGTCTGCTAAACGTAACGGCCACCTGGGTATTGAACGATCAGAAGATCAACGAGCAAGCCCGCTCATATTCCTGTAAATCCAACCAGCAACACTTACCATACAGTCCGGTCTGTTCGTCTGATATGTCGCATATCTCGCCTGGGGGTGGTAAACGTCAGACCCCAGTAGCTTGATAAGTCATGCCGATGTAAGGTCCATAACAAGCGTGAAACTACTAATAACTCTTACCAGTAAATCACAGCAACCATGGCCAGGGATTTCCAGTTATGGCCAGTCGAGCATAGCGCAACATCAAGCCCCAATACCGGGAGAGACGAATCCCCTCCTATCGCTCATTGCCTCCATATGAATCGGGACTGTACCCAAAAACCACCTGTTTGCACAACTCAGTAGAGCCGTGGTAGGGTGGAAATCAAAGCACAGTGAGAGACACACAAAACTCTATGACGATCTCGGGTCAACAGACTATGCTGTACCGGTGTCACCAGAGAACTGCCATCTGACGTGAGGTATAATACCATCTGGGAGTTCTTGGCGAGTCCGTTCAGTGTACCCAGTCACCACTGAGCACCCGCATACCATCTCTGATGTCAAACACCAATGGATATGGGATCATCCATCGCCCATCACATGGGTCGAGAAGATATACGCTAGTCTACTCTGGAATATCGATGCCCCGTCTTGATATTCCCACGACTAGGAACATTGAAGGATGTACTCATGGACTACCCAGGCCCCACTAGTATGATCTGCATCATAGTCCTGGAAGTCGAGCACATATCCTAAGAGCTCTATCAACATGTAATAGAGAGACAGGAAATATACATGTTAAGATAAAGAGTAACCAGATAGCATACTATCATGTCGAGCAAGAAAGTCATACCTATATATGTCCCAGCATCCACTACAGTATACATCCTATGTACAGTAATGGCCTCTAGGGCATACATATATCTAACACTATGGTCATCTTATCTTTGTGACATGACCGGCAAGTTTCACAAGATGTAAATTCAAACAAATTTAAATATGCATCTTAATGTAACTTCATCTAGTCGGGTCGCATTGATATGACCTAGTCTACAATGCCTCAAAAAGGATTCGTTCATTTATGAACTCTTCCTCTTGTGTGTGTTCTGTATACTAAGAACTGTAGTTTGATTTAGAACGTCAATGCTTTTAGATAACGCGCCTGAACCGATCAACTCTTGATATAGGAAATGTTCAAAACTTTAACCAACAATACAAAATTATATCCTTTCTTTACTAATAAAGAGACTGATATGATGTTGTATATCAGGTTCGGTATCTAATAACATTCGTTCAGAATCAATGTATTCTGGTAATACAGGGTGATAGTGACCAACAGACTTGGTTGCAACACTTGCACCGTTTCAATCTCATGAAACTTATCACCCGTTCTCAGTTCTCTACCTATCTGTAGCCCATGTAACAAATTACATATGTGGGATCCCGATCCGGTATCAAATACCCAAGACGTAAAGGATACTGAGAAACAGTTCTCTATAATGAACACACCCGAAGAAGATGCATCAACATGTACTTTCTTCGTTTGGACGGCACGGGAATTCTGGTAATCCCCTATTTCCTTCTCTGTCTTATAACAATTAAAAGTTGGAGCGGGACCAACGATCCCCAGCTCAGTATAACAAGCGGGTTCGGTCAATATATCCATTTTATTATCTTGATTAAGGCACGATATGGTCGCTACCTGGAGAGAGAGAGAAGAAAACACTCAGCGTATGCTCTTGAAAGATTAGATTAGTTATCTAATATATCTAATCAGAATGTCTCCCACTGTTTTAGTCAAATCTTCCTTCAAACCCTAAAAGGAAAGACTAGCCGGGATTAATTACACGCTACAAGTTCGCCAATCTTTCAGCCAGGCCAGTGTCGGTACATTGAGGGAAGTCCCCCGTGCTTTCGCACGAACCTAATTAAAGTAAACCTCGTTTTCCCAGGGGCGTAACCCCGTTGACACCTTTCTAGACACCTACTTGATCGGCTAATTGTAATGTGTAAAACGCTCCCAGGAGTAACTCTTACTCGCAGCGGGTATCGGGATCCAACTATCTCATAGAAGGTATGCAATCTCATTGCAAATTTCAACACTTGAAATTCCCAATAATATTTTACCCCGAGCGTCCTATGACCTTGATGAAGGCCAAACTACCCATAGTCCACTAGTCAAGTTCAACCCGTTCATTTCTTGATTGAATTAAACCCACCTGCACGACCCTTGACGAAGGCCAAACTATGCAGTATGAATACCCTAATCCAATCGCATCATATGCTAGCAGATAAGCACTAGTTAGCTACCATACACTACACCTTGACGAAGGCCAAACTACCGCAGCACGAATACTAAGTAGTACTTATTTGAAATGACGGAGGGCTACGACAGGTTTTTGAGAAAACCCTTTGCGTAATGAACTTGATATCGTTGTAGAATCGAGTGATTTTAAATGGAGTGTTTTTGAGGCTTTTCTAGTTTTGCTAAAGGGGTCACTCCCGGTGAAGGGATCGTCGGCCCTTTCCTCATCGAATAAGGTGCAGGATATTTCACAAATATCACTATGCAAAGCAAAAACTATAGAAGCAATCAAAAGACAAACCGAGTTTGTAGAATCTGCTAGTTTCACTAAAGAGGTCACTCCCGGTGAAGGGATCTCGGCTCTTTCCTTATCGAATAAGGTGCTGGATGTTCTACAAGGAACACCACTATGCAAAGCAAGAACTAGAGCTACCAGTTTTTTAACAAGTTTCTACAACATCTTTAGGTTTCATTTTAGTTTCATTAATCTCTAATGAAGTCCCATTTTATTATGCTTCACAAGCATCACATTTGAAACGAAATCTGCAATATAACATATATTTCATATATATAATATAAACATTCATCTCAGGCAGTAATATGATTTCATCACAGAACATTGCAGTAGAAGAACATATATGAAATATTGTATTTACTAGGAGGTCCGTGTTTTCAATACGAGCCTGTATAAAACACGGATTCCACGGTCGCGATGAATAGCCAAACCCACATGCCTAGACCCCAACGAGAGCGGCAAGCAACACTGCCAATTCTAGGGTTAGGAGACCCGGTCTCGACTCCTCGAGATGGTCTCCCACTGGACCCTAGAACCCGGTTACTTGTGCTCCCCGCCTTGGGTCTACCTAATGCGGAAAAGTAAATAATATACAATGGTGACATCATCCTCAGCCCGGAAGTACCCCAATAAAGGAATATTACATACAAATGAATTTTACATGAATGAAAATAAAAACCCTCATCTCACATAAAACCCCAGCTATTCAAACACGACGATCCAATCTAACATATCACAGCAACACCTAACATCACATGTCATCAACGTAAGTAAGTATGCATACGCCGATTGTCGTCGATGTATAGCAACGAAAACCGGCGACACAACTACATACTATACTTACGGTCACAGAAAAGAAAGTATAAAACTACAACAGTTGGAATCCGCAACCTATTTAGACATCGCATGCCTAACCAAATGAATTCCTCAGACATCGCATGCCTAACAATTATAAATCCCGCATTTTAGTCTCAATATCGAAAACTCTTTTCAATATCTAGTCGGGCAATTCAACAAAATTCCAGACATCTAGATCGAATGCTCGCCGCAAACTTCAGTAGACGGCCGCACCCCCGATGCCGTCGACGAAGTGCACTAAGGCGGAACACCGCTGGCGCGAGCACCCGAACGGATGCTTTTGGCAACGGGGTTCTCCTACAGTCACTTGGTCGGGGCTATGGGGCGTGGCTGTCTATTAAGTTTACCCGGCGAGTATTCGCGTACGCTACATGATTGCGATGAACTTTTGATTGCATCAAAATTCCGTGGCAACCGATCATTGATTGTCAGAGTATGTGCGTGTTCAAGTTCTAGTTTAAATACCGCAATTAAGACGGTTTCGCTTGTAGCTAGCCGGTTGAGTACGGGTCGTCCGCAGGGAGATGGGAGTCTTTTTCAAAGTGTTTTAACGAGTTAAGTCCTGTTTTCAGATTTTGTTGTGGTTATCTAAGTGTTAAGTTGATATTTAAAGAGAGCTTGTTAGGGTTAGGATTAGGTTAGTTTGAGTTAGGAGTCTCCACATCTTTCGTTGCCTCTCTTAATATCGGTGTTACGGTAATCGGCAACAACGGGGATTAGCACGACTAGGAAGGACTTTGCGAGTATAAGCTAGGCTTTCCAACGCATAAGTCTTCCTTTTGGTGCTTGTCCGTCCGTTCTTGGCTCTTATCCATAACCTCCGGTTAATTCAACCACAACCGGTCTCACTACGGAATCACCGCTATCATGTAGGATAGGGTGCCGTAAGGAGCGGATTGTGGTTCAATTAACGGGAGTCGATTTAAGTTGTTGGGCAAGGAAAGAGTGAGAGAGATTTCCTTCTCTCAAACTTCCCTTATCCTACCCTAACAAGTATAAAACTACTCACACTTCATGATAAGGAAAAACAAAACAAAACAAAAGAGGAAGATAGAAAGAGGGAGATTAGAAGAATACGACTAACTATTTGCGACCTCACCTTGGCGAGGATCGAGCGTAAGTATCATTGTCGTATGAATGATAAAGAAAAAGAGAGAAGAAAGAAACAACAAGGAAATAACAACAACTACTTAACGAATTAAAATTACAACATTTAACAAAATAAAGAGACAAGCATGATAATAAATGGTTCTTCTTTATTCATCACTCTTCACTCAAAAGCTCACTACAAGTTTAATGGAGAAGAGGTGAGAAGAGGAAGAAGAAACATACTAAACTTTAGCAAAATGAAACTACAAGAATGGACCCTTTCCTTCACAAAGTTCTGGGCTATTTATAGGCCAAAAAATGAAAACCTAGGGCAACCACCAGAACCCAAACAAAAAGACCAAAACACCCCCCAAAAATCTGCAGGCTTGGCGCCTAAACGGCCGCGGATCCGCGGCCTGGACCCACCTTTTGCCGCGGATCCGCGGCCTTATGGTTGATTTGGGCTTTCATCTTTCTTGGGCTTCCCTGGTTTGATGTGTACATAATTCTGGTACATGTATTTTCTTAATTTGGCTCCACGATTTTTCCAGAATTTCTGTTGAGGGAAAGGTGGACTTTTTGTCAAGATTTTGTCATGATTGCCTCGAGCTCCGCGTAGATCTCTTGGATTTTGTGCTACCATTGAGCCTTGTGCATGAGAATGACATTGATTCGACCTTTTGTCTTCCTAAACTGGTATCTGGCAACATACGGATGAAGAGCGGAGACCGTGTTTTATCTGTGGTTGGCAGGAACCCGTATTTTTTCGTGTTTTCCATGAATTTCACCGTTTTAGAACCGAGAACCTGTATCCTGCAATTGACTAGCAAACACGGCTCAAGAGTATCTACGGATATGTAATGTGATAAAAATTTGGCGGTATGAAAATGCAAAAATCTGATATGAACAAATACCCCCAAACTTATCATTTGCTCGTCCCGAGCAAAGCCCCTTTATTCACAAAAAATTTCCTAACCTCACTTTGGCAGGGAACGCGATTGCACTGAGCATGTGCAACAAGCCGTTAAACCTCTAGGTGTCCCTAGTAGGAGGAGTGTTGTCTCCTGAGGGTTTTCAGCGGATACTACCCACAAAATCCGGTCAAGTTGGTTTTGCAAAATGACTAAGCTTCAAACCCTAAAGTTTTGTTTTAGAAAATAACAATTCTATAATCCTAAGTCTAGACCATCGAACCTTTATTTGTCACACCACGCTTCTTATTTAACTACAGATTTTATATGTCTTTACGTGTAGTGCAAATAGTGTCGTTAAGTTCCTGAAAGGTCGAATAAAGTCATCATGTTGCACAATAAAGCCTAGATAACAATTTAAAAAGGATCACATAAGTTTTATAAAGAGTTAAGCATTTTTCAAGTTTCGTTTTCCAGTAAAGTTTCAACTTCAGAATTTCTATCTTCCATAACAGGAGACTAAGTCGTATTTTTCACTCCACCATTTTCTTGTTTTCATTTCATACTCACCTCTGTGAACGTGCAATAGTCTTTATCATAGAATAAAACCTTCATATCTCCGCTAAAATTTTTATAAAAGCCTGTCTTTTATCAAGATTATTCTTACACAAAGAACCATTAGGAATTTTAACTCGGAGAGAACACTTGCTTGACTTTGTTTTAAAACTGGACTTTCTATGCTTCTTAGCGAGCTTTGGGCCAATGCACCCAAACCAGTTGGTTTTAGGGCATTAGGTGTAGAAACACCCAAGCGGACTTAATTACTCAAGTTACCTAGGTCCAAAAACAAAAGACAGTTTGGCGTGAAAATCAGATGATTTAATACGAACGGAGATATAACTGGCAGTTCAATTTTTTTTTTTTTGGATAAAAGACGTGTTTAGTGGGTTTGGTGTGTAATCATTCCAATCAAGTTTCCGATGGGTTATTTTTCAGACTTAGCTCCAATTACGGCATCAATAACATTCCTTCATGTTCGCTTTACTTCATAAACTATTCTAGACATTACTTATTTCAGAACAAACCTATTTGATCCTTAGAAAATCATTTATCTGTTTAAAAGTTTAAACATGAAAGACTTGTCATCTAATTCCCAAAATCTTACGACACGTGTAGTGTGATGTAAAGAAGTATATCAGCTATAGTTAACTTCAAAGGAGAGTTATCTTTCAGGTTTTCAAAATCCAAACATAAGATTTAGTTATTCCTATTTTTTCAAACAAAAACCGTCGAATGTTGAATCAGAGTTCTTCCACATGCTAACTTGACAAAAAAGTTTTTATATTTTTTAGAAAATTTTCAAATTTTTATGGATTTTATGGATTTTAATATGCAGATGCAAAATATACATATGAATGCGAAGGTAAGAAATGCGTACCGAGCGTACCCCCAAACTTAAACTGGACAGTGTCCTCACTATCGTAGCATGAACAGATCATTTGAAGGGTCCAAATTGTTGGTTAGCGATACACAAATTTTTCTTTGTTTTTGTTTTTAAAGAAAAGAAAAAGAATATACACAAATATATACAAAATGGTTTGTACATACCCCCAAACTTATTTGGAACAGTGTCCGCTGTTCTTGGCTGGATAACCGAAGTTTGGAGGTAGGCAGAGGAAGATCATTCAGGGTAAACCGGCTCCTGTAAGAACAGGAGCTCCTCTGTTGGATCGGTGCTAAGGTACGGTTTGCATCGGTGTCCGTTTACCTTGAAGAGTGAACCGTCCTTTGGATTTTCCAAATCCACAGCGCCCTGCGGATACACATTCCGCACAAAATACGGCCCTTTCCAGCGAGATCTGAGCTTTCCAGGATGGAAGTGAAGTCGGGTGTCGTAAAGCAGTACCTGCTGACCAGGTACGAAGGTTTTGCGCAAAAGGTGTTTATCGTGAAACACCTTCGTTCGATTCTTGACGACAACCGCGTTGTCGTAAGCCTCATCCCTAAGCTCGTTTAGTTCGTTCAGCTGCAGCTTCCGATGGCTGTCCGCATCCTCAAGAGACAGATTCAGCTCCTTTATCGCCCAAAATGCGCGATGCTCTATTTCGACAGGTAGGTGGCAGGCTTTTCCGTACACAAGCCGATAGGGAGACATGCCAAGGTCGGTCTTATAAGCGGTTCTAAATGCCCAAAGGGCATCAGTGAGTTTCAGAGACCAATCCTTACGGTTCTTGGAAACCGTCTTCTCCAGTATCTGCTTGATTTGCCGATTTGAAACTTCGGCCTGCCCGCAGGTTTGGGGGTGGTAGGGCGTAGAAAGCTTATGATTAATGGAGTATTTCTGCATCAAGGCTTCGAAAGTTTTATTGCAGAAATGACTTCCATTGTCGCTAATGATCGCTCGGGGGTGCCCAAACCGGGAGAAAATGTTTTCTTTAAGGAACCTAACGACAACCTTGTTGTCGTTAGTCCGGCTAGGCACAGCCTCGACCCATTTAGAGACGTAATCAACAGCTAGAAGGATGTACAAGTTCCCAAAAGAGCTGGGAAACGGCCCTATGAAGTCTATCCCACAAACATCGAAAATCTCCACAACCAAGATCGGTTATAGCGGCATCTCGTTCCTCCGGGATATCCGGCCCATGTGTTGGCACCGGGAGCAAGTCTTTCAATAGTCGTGAGCGTCTTTGAAAAGTTGTGGCCAGTAGAAACCACATTGCAAGATCTTCTCAGCTGTCTTTCTGGGCCCAAAATGCCCGCCACACGCTTGATCGTGGCAAAATGACAGCACACTCTTGAATTCCTCATCAGGGACACACCGACGAATAATCTGGTCGGGACAGTACTTGAACAAGTAGGGTTCGTCCCAGTAAAAGTGTTTTACTTGGGATAAGAAGCGAAGTCTGTCCTGACTCGACCATTCAGTCGGTAGTAATCCCGTGGCCAAATAGTTCACAATATCTGCGAACCAGGGTTCGCACGATACTGTCAAGAGTTGTTCATCCGGGAAAACGTCGTTGATCGGAATTGGAAGCGAAGGCGAAGAAGGAAGTCGTGAGAGAAGGTCGGCAACTACGTTTTCACATCCTCGTTTGTCCTTAATGACAAGGTCAAATTCTTGAAGCAAGAGGATCCAACGTATTAACCGAGATTCGGCATCTTTCTTCGCAAAAAGATGGCGCAGAGCAGAATGGTCAGTGTAGACAATGACTGGAGAGCCGATGAGGTAGGGCCTGAACTTTTCTAAAGCAAATACAACAGCCAAGAATTCCTTCTCAGTTGTTGTATAATTGAGTTGGGCGTCGTTCAGGGTTCGGCTCGCGTAATAGATTACGTGCGGCATCTTGTTGATGTGCTGTCCAAGGACAGCACCGATGGCAAAGTCGGATGCATCGCACATAATCTCGAATGGGTGCGTCCAGTCAGGAGAAGAAAGAACGGGAGCAGAAGTGAGTGAGCGTTTCAGTGACTCGAATGCAGTCACACAGCTCGAGTTGAAGTCGAATGGTGTGTTCTTGGACAGCAAAAGAGTCAAGGGCCTATCAATCTTGCTAAAGTCCTTGATAAACCGTCTATAGAAACCGGCATGGCCAAGGAAGGCTCGGATATCTCTGACGCATCGGGGAGGAGGCAGATTGGAAATGACCTCAATCTTTGCTTTGTCAACCTCTGTGCCATTTTGCGAGATGATATGTCCTAAGACAATACCTTCGCGCACCATGAAGTGGCATTTCTCCCAGTTCAAAGTGAGATTCTTGTCCTTACATCGGGTAAGGACAGCGTCAAGATGCAGCAAACACTCGTTGAAGGAATCGCCGACGATGGAGAAGTCATCCATGAAAATCTCCAGAAATTTTTCCACCATGTCCGAGAAAATTCCCATCATACACAGCTGGAAGGTAGCGGGCGCATTGCATAACCCAAAGGGCATGCGTCGATATGCAAACGTGCCGAAAGGACAAGTGAAAGTGGTCTTGTCCTGGTCTTTTTCGGCGATGGGGATTTGATTATAGCCGGAGTATCCATCAAGAAAGCAGTAGTACTCGTGTCCGGCCAATCGTTCAAGCATCTGGTCAATGAAAGGTAGCGGAAAGTGGTCTTTCCGCGTTGCGGCGTTGAGTTTTCTGTAATCAATGCAAACTCGCCACCCAGTTTGGGTGCGAGTAGGGATTAACTCATTCGCCTCGTTGGTGATGACCGTGATGCCCGACTTCTTGGGGACAACGTGAATGGGGCTGACCCACTGGCTATCAGAGATAGTGTAAATGATACCACTATCTAGACATTTGACGATCTCCTTCTTCACAGCCTCTTTCATGACTGGATTAAGACGTCTTTGTGGATCCCGGGCTGGTTTGGCATCATCCATCAGATGAATGTGATGCTCAACGATGAGGGGACTAATCCCCTTGATGTCCGCCATGGACCAGCCAAAAGATTGCCTATTGCTGTGCAAGACCGCGAGAAGGGCTTTCTCTTGCTCGGAAGCGAGAGAAGCCGAGATGATGACAGGAAGGGTCTCGTTCTCACCTAAGTAAGCGTACTTAAGGTGAGACGGCAAAGGCTTGAGTTCGAGCGTTGGAGGTGAAACGATAGAAGGCAAGATTGGTGCAAAGGTCTCGAACTCAAAGGACTCCAGCAAAGGTTCAAAGCGAGTGTAGGCAACCGAGTTGGATGGTTCAGGTAACTCATCCGGAAAGTCGAAGGATTCAAACTCGGGTTGTGCGCGGCTAAGATCGTTCGTGAACGTGAAACACTCATAGTCGTTGTCGGGCGCAGAAACAGCAGCAGGTTCGAAGAGAAACACACTAGTGGCGTCAAGATTATCGTGTTCAAACCGAAACTCCTCGAATTCACACTCTTCGGGGGTGATCTCCTGGATCGAGCAGACGTCCAGTATATGAGCATTAGGTTCGGCGGGCTGATTCCCCAACCTAAAAATGTTGAGTTCAATCGTCATATTTCCAAAAGAGAGGTTCATTGAACCATTGCGACAATTGATCACAGCATTTGAGGTTGCGAGAAATGGGCGACCGAGTATCACCGGAATTTGATTCCGGGGATTAGCTACAGGCTGTGTATCTAAGACAATGAAGTCGACGAGGAATATGAAGTCCCCGACTCTTATTAACACATCCTCTAGCTCACCCCTAGGATGGGTGATCGATCGGTCGGCCATCTGGAGAGTGCAGTGTGTGGGTTTCAGCTCTCCGACGCCTAATTGCTCGTATACTGAATACGGAAGCAAGTTAACACTGGCACCAAGATCTAATAGTGCGCGGTTGATGTTCTTATCCCCAATAGTAATTGAAATCGTAGGACAGCCAGGGTCCTTCCGTTTTTGTGGTAAAGATTGGGTAAGGGCATCACTCACAGCACTAGCCAAGAAAACTTTCTTGGGTACCTGAGACTTCCTCTTTTTCGTGCACAAGTCCTTTAAGATTTTCGCGTAAGATGGGACTTGTTGGACAGTATCTAAAAGAGGAATGTTAATGTTAACTTGCTTGAATAACTCCAAAATCTTCTCCATTTGTGGATTTTGTTTGTTAGACCTCAACCGGTTTGGAAATGGAACATTTTGAAAATTGGTTGAGTCTAATGCTGGAGGAGGAGATTTTGGAGTTGGAACGGATCCCAGAATAGGTGTTTTCATGGAGTGAGAAGTGGGTCCGTTCAGAGCAGAAGAAGAGGAAGGAGAGCCTGTTGAAGAATGGAGAATAGGCTCAGAAGACGAAGAAGAAGAAGAAGAAGAAGAAGCGGCCGGGGTGTCATCGTTGATCCATTTGCCAATGTTGTTTTGCAGCATCCTCCCCGATCTTAGTGTGGTCACGGCACTCACATTATGGTTTTGTTGTTCAAGAGCAACATGTGCATTATGTGGGTGACCGGGATTTGGAAGTGGCTGGGACGGGAGCTTCCCCTTTTCTCGCTCGCTCAAGGCCGCGTTCAGCTGTGCAATCTGGGCCTCGATGGTTTTGATGCTTTGCCCGTGTGCGGCAGTGTGTTGCACTAAGGATTGAATCGAAGACTGGATGTTGGCGGTGGATTGAGTCGATTGTTTAACAAACGCCTCCAGACTACGCTCGAGCGAGGAAACCTTATCGTTGTTTGACGGAACAAAGTTGTTTGGTGGAAAAGAGGCGGGGGCAGGAGCAGAAAATTTGCTCTCTATTGCTTCAAGCTTTCTTGTTATAGCAGCCATTTCAGCTTTCATCGTAATAGAGACGTCAAGTTGGTGGATTCCTACCCTAGACTGACCGGTAGAAGTGGAGGTAGAAGAAGAAGAAGTCGGTCTGGTGCTCTCCCACTGTAGCGTTTGCTCCGCAAGATCGTCAAAGAACTGCCACGCTTCCTCGTCAGATTTCGATAGGAAGTGGCCCTGACAGATGGTTTCCAGCAACTGCTTCGTTGCTGGGTTCAGTCCCTCGTATAAGGTTTGGCTGAGTTGCCATTTCTCTATACCGTGGTGAGGACACTGAACAAGAAGGTCTTTGTACCGGTCAAAGCACTTCCAGAAGGGTTCAGAAGGAAGCTGGGAGAATTGGTTGATTTCATTTCGAATTCTTGCGGTCTTATGATTTGGATAGAATTTTTTCAGAAACGCTTTAACAAACTCGTCCCAGCTGGTGATTGAGTGGGAAGCGGTGCTATACAGCCATTTTTCAGCGAGATCGCATAAAGTGAACGGAATGACCCGTAGACGTATAGCATCGTCCGACAGCTGGGTGGTTTTCATCATGGCACAGACATTTTGAAATTTATTGATGAAGATATAGGCATCTTCAGATTCAAGCCCATGAAAACGTGGAAGCATGTTGATGAAATGGGGCTTAATTTCAAAGTTGTCCCCATTGGCCGGAGGAAGAGAAAGGCAGGTGGGAAGTGCAGAACGGGTGGGGTAGAAACGATCCTGGAGCATGATTCGCTGCGGCGCTACAACAGGCGGAGGTGGTGGGAGATTGGTCTCCGTAGGAGGTGGAGCCAATCCAGCGGTGGTCAAAGAGATGTTTGGATTAAATTCCGACATCGCGGAAGAAGAGGTTGGTGAAGGTGAAGGTGAAGGTGAAGATGTATGAACAGAATTCCGGTCAACGTCGGAGTTGGCCGGCAAAGGAAGGGGTGAAAGAGGAGTGGACGGAGTATCGACTTCGGAGTCGATCGCGTAGTCGGTCGCGACTAACGTAACGCGGACTAGACGGGCGCTAGTGTCCCGAGTCGAAGCGGACATACACTAAACGAGTTTAGTATAGTCAAAGCGGAGAAGGTGAGGGTAAGAAAACGTCAATGGAGAAAGGCGATGGGTGGTGGGTGAAAATGGATTTGGCGACAAAAGGGCAAGTTTTTATAAAAGTTTTTGATTTTTTTCTTTTTTTTTTCTTTTTAGAAAGAGATTTACAGAAATATGTACGGAAATACGGCTTAAGCAATCACAAACAAGATATGCACAATCACTCCTAGATCTAGGGTAACCTAGGTCTACTAGACCTGCTCCTGAACTTGATTGTCGAAGTTAAACAGTGTCGAGAAACGGGCTTAAAAATACACTGATCACGAGGCCAGGTAATTGCAGAGATAAGGGGAGGTTGTCCAACGCTTTCGCGAAGTTCCTTAATTAAATAACCCTTTCTCTTTCGGCGGTTGCGCCTTTAACACTTTCCTAGACACCCCGTAAACAATATACGGTTAAGCGAGGTTCTAAACAAGGTTTATCTTCTCCTAATGAGCGCGAAGTCCTTAGGGCTGAAGTCTAGTATTTTTTAATTTACAATGGACAATGCATATGCTTTAGTGATTTCCGGGGTCCTGGGAAGGGTGATGAAATCCCCACCCAATCTGGATTGGTTTCAAGCCCCTTAAGTCCGTATTAAAGAATGCAAAACAGTAACAAATCAACTGCAAACAATTTTTATTTTGCGGCGCAAAGAATCCTGCACAAGAACAGTTTATTGGAAGGGGGAGAAGAATTTGCGCAAAGAAAGCTGCAGAAAACACAGTTCAGTGGAGTTCAGAGGAGTGGGGAGAGGCAGAGGGACTTACAGAGAGAAGATGGGAGCCCAAGGCCACCAAATGGCCGCGGATCCGCGGCCTAAGCCCACTATTGCCGCGGATCCGCGGCAGGAACAGGGGATTGGGGCTTCATTTTTTGTGTGGGTGCTTCTGTGGGTCTCCTCTGCTTGTCTGGATCTTTGGAATTTTTACTTGCTCATTGTACTAGCTCCAGATCTTGACAGTAGACCGTATGTTCCGTCGCGGTGTAGCCGCGAAATGTGGGTCTATCTTCCCACGTCTTTGGCACTGTACTTGAACTCCGTATTTCCAACGTCTTGGCCACGGAACTTGAACCTTGTATTTTCCTGCACACTTGCACAAATGCTAATCAAAAATAACAAGATGATTTTTTTACAAAGTATATATTTTTTTCGTTTTTTTTTTATACTTACAAATTAACCCGAAATTACACAAGGAAATAAACTACCGTCTCCCCGGCAACGGAGCCATTTGATTGTCAGAGTATGTGCGTGTTCAAGTTCTAGTTTAAATACCGCAATCAAGACGGTTTCGCTTGTAGCTAGCCGGTTGAGTACGGGTCGTCCGCAGGGAGATGAGAGTCTTTTTCAAAGTGTTTTAACGAGTTAAGTCCTGTTTTCAGATTTTGTTGTGGTTATCTAAGTGTTAAGTTGATATTTAAAGAGAGCTTGTTAGGGTTAGGATTAGGTTAGTTTGAGTTAGGAGTCTCCACATCTTTCGTTGCCCCTCTTAATATCGGTGTTACGGTAATCGGCAACAACGGGGATTAGCACGACTAGGAAGGACTTTGCGAGTATAAGCTAGGCTTTCCAACGCATAAGTCTTCCTTTTGGTGCTTGTCCGTCCGTTCTTGGCTCTTATCCATAACCTCCGGTTAATTCAACCACAACCGGTCTCACTACGGAATCACCGCTATCATGTAGGATAGGGTGCCGTAAGGAGCGGATTGTGGTTCAATTAACGGGAGTCGATTTAAGTTGTTGGGCAAGGAAAGAGTGAGAGAGATTTCCTTCTCTCAAACTTCCTTTATCCTACCCTAACAAGTATAAAACTACTCACACTTCATGATAAGGAAAAACAAAACAAAACAAAAGAGGAAGATAGAAAGAGGGAGATTAGAAGAATACGACTAACTATTTGCGACCTCACCTTGGCGAGGATCGAGCGTAAGTATCATTGTCGTATGAATGATAAAGAAAAAGAGAGAAGAAAGAAACAACAAGGAAATAACAACAACTACTTAACGAATTAAAATTACAACATTTAACAAAATAAAGAGACAAGCATGATAATAAATGGTTCTTCTTTATTCATCACTCTTCACTCAAAAGCTCACTACAAGTTTAATGGAGAAGAGGTGAGAAGAGGAAGAAGAAACATACTAAACTTTAGCAAAATGAAACTACAAGAATGGACCCTTTCCTTCACAAAGTTCTGGGCTATTTATAGGCCAAAAAATGAAAACCTAGGGCAACCACCAGAACCCAAACAAAAAGACCAAAACACCCCCCAAAAATCTGCAGGCTTGGCGCCTAAACGGCCGCGGATCCGCGGCCTGGACCCACCTTTTGCCGCGGATCCGCGGCCTTATGGTTGATTTGGGCTTTCATCTTTCTTGGGCTTCCCTGGTTTGATGTGTACATAATTCTGGTACATGTATTTTCTTAATTTGGCTCCACGATTTTTCCAGAATTTCTGTTGAGGGAAAGGTGGACTTTTTGTCAAGATTTTGTCATGATTGCCTCGAGCTCCGCGTAGATCTCTTGGATTTTGTGCTACCATTGAGCCTTGTGCATGAGAATGACATTGATTCGACCTTTTGTCTTCCTAAACTGGTATCTGGCAACATACGGATGAAGAGCGGAGACCGTGTTTTATCTGTGGTTGGCAGGAACCCGGATTTTTTCGTGTTTTCCATGAATTTCACCGTTTTAGAACCGAGAACCTGTATCCTGCAATTGACTAGCAAACACGGCTCAAGAGTATCTACGGATATGCAATGTGATAAAAATTGGGCGGTATGAAAATGCAAAAATCTGATATGAACAATCATCTGAGACTGAACTGCTAGATTTACAACATTCAAATTAGTTTTCTCATAACTACCTGTGGATTCCAAATATTGTATTACATTCCAGATAAAAAGACAGTGTTAAACTTTCCGATCGAACAATCAAACACCCAAGATTTCTCCAATATATCTGAACACTTGAAATCAGTTTAAAAAACATCCATCACATGCCACAGTACCAATAGTCCAGCCGTAGAAGGGTCAAGCCAACGCCTCACATATGGCACGCCGTACTGCCACAAACCCTAAGGTTTAGAGGCAGTTCAAGACGGTCACATAATCGAATTAAGTTTTGTTGTCTTCTAGAGGGTCCACCGCGTTACTTGCACGACTTAGACAGTTTCAAACTCGAGAAAAAATCCAACTTTTGAAAAAATTTCCGACAGGGGAAAAAGTAAGTTATTGATATCCGTTCGAACTTTTTAACAGTTTCTAAAATTATCCGGACAAAACTAAACGAAGTTAAATTATCCGATCGAATCAACGAGTCCCAATTACAACCCTAGAATACTCAACACTTGAGTGGAATTAAAAAATTCCCAGAAAAAAATGACAAGAAAGGACATAAGAATAAATTTATGAAGTTCCAGGGACTAATTCACAATTTTGGCCGTGAAACCGCCGCAAAACCCTTGGTTTCTCCGTGGTTCCGCGGTTATTTGAGCGCATTAATTATCCGTACTTCACAGTAATTCTTAGTTTTTCCTGCTCTGTTTTCTGAGCATTTTTAATTCAGAAAAAATCAACATTTTCGAAAATGTACAGAGGGGTAAAAATCGGGGTTTTCCGGGTTCGATCGGACTTTAAACTTCGCTCAGACTTCGCCTAAAGCTCTAGCTTGGCTCTGATACCACTGTAGGGTTGCTAGGCACATGCACAAGGGTCTACGAGGTATCAACCATCCCGGATTTAAAATTTAGCCGTGCTGAACAACCCAAAGCCGGATCATTAAACTAGAGTTTATGCGAAAACTGACATGTTAAACACTTTAACACTAAGTGAGAGGGATTAAAACCTTTTTAGATCCGGTCCTTCACTTCTAAAGCTCCGTGTTGAAGTCCCTTTGCTGCGATCATCGTGTTCCGGACTCTCGAGAGGTTGCACGAAAAGAAAGATGCAGTCTTACTTCTGATCTTCGATACAAAGATGATCTACCTTGAAATTTCGTTAACACAAGCTAACACTCATAAAATAAAGTGAACACCCTCATCTAAATGGCAAGGATAGATGAGGATGATGAAGTAGGATTTTTGCTCTCTTTTATTTTCATTTACTCACTCATTTTTCATCACCTTGAAAAAGCTAGAAAGCTTTTTCTATGAAAGAAAGAAGGAAGAAGATGATAGAATATCCTTTTGTGATGAACAATGAAAAGATTAATATGATGAACAATGCAACCATGGTCAACTAAACCTATGTAGAGAATTAACTAGGGTTAGGGTTTTGGTTTGGGTTAAAGCATGAGTCATAACAAAATATCTTTCACAAAAAAAAACTAAACCTTCTAGAATCATCTGGAAAGCATTAACCCAAATCAAATCCTAATCATGTTTAATCTCTACTAAACATGTTGCATTAGTTATCATATCATGTTACAATATTATATATCACATATATAATATTTATTGTAACCAAATAAAATAATACAATTAACATATATCGCATATATATCAATGTATTACCCGAGTGAGAAAAAGATTCCTTTAGTAAGCTAATATTAGTTAATTTAATTTAATGTATCATATATATTATTATATATTAAATTATCGAATCAACCCTTGATCCGACAATCCGGCCATATCGTATATAACCGACTAATATTTATCTGTACCGATTCATCGAATCAACACTTGATCCGATGACCCGGCCGATATCATATATCGCAAGAATAGAATACGGTATCTCATATCGCATTATCCTCGGTCCTACACATATCACATATGTGCCCCTACTCCATTTTTCCTAAGCCAAGAAACCTCTGTGTAGGACTCTAAAGAATCGTCAATATGCCGGCAGTAGGTGATGATCATATCAAACACCCACAAGCTGCAAGCGGTCAGCTAAACATAACAGCTACCCAGGTATTGAGCGCTCAGAAGATCAACAAGCAAGCCTGTACATTCTCCTGTGAATTCAATCAGTAACACTCCCGTACAATCCGGTCTCATCGTCTGATATGTCGCATATCTCGCCTAGGGGTGGTAAATGTCAGACCCCAGTAGCTCGATAAGTCGTGTCGATTTGAGGTCTATAACAGTTTGAGAAACTACTGATAACACTTACCAGTAAATCTAAGCAACCCTGGCCGGGGATTTCCAGTTATAGCCAATCGAACACAGCACAACATCAACTCCCTATACCGGGAGAGACGAATCCCCTCCTATCGCTCATTGCCTCCATGTGATTCGGGACTGTACCCAAAAGCCACCTTTTTGCACGCCCTCTTGGACGTGGTAGATGGAAATCAAAGCACAGTAGGAATCACACAAGACTCTATGACGATCTCGGGTCAACAGACTACTCTGTACCAGTGTCACTGTTAGTTATATGTATGCCCTAGAGGCCATTACTATACATAGGATGTATATTGTAGTGGATGCTTGGACATATATAGGGAGGACTTTCTTGCTCGACATGAAAGTATGCTATCTGGTTGATCTTTACCTTAACGTGTACACTGATTGTCTCTCGGTTACATGTTGGTAAAGCCCTTAGGATTTGTACTTGACTACCTGGACTATGATGCGGATCATACTAGTGGGGACATGGTAGTCCATAAGTACATCCTTCAAGGTCCCTAGTCGTGGGTGTATCGAGACGGGGCATCGATATACCAGAGTAGACTAGCGTATACCTTCTCGACCCATACAGATGGGCGATAGATGATCCCATATCCATTGGTGTTTGACATCAGTGATGATATACGGGTACTCAGTGGAGATTGGGTACACTGGACGGACTCGCCGAGAACTCCCAGATGGTATTATACCTTACGTCAGATGGCAGTTCTCTGGTGACACTGGTACAGGTTAGTCCGTAGACCCGAGATCGTCATAGAGTCTTGTGTGGTTCCCACTGAGCTTTGATTTCCACCTTACTACGTCCAAGAGGGCGTGCAAAACGGTGGTTTTTGGGTACAGTCCCGAATCACATGGAGGCAATGAGCGATAGGAGGGGATTCGTCTCTCCCGGTATAGGGTGTTGATGTTGCGCTGTATTCGATTGGCTATAACCAAAAATCCCTGGCCAGGGTTGCTGAGATTTACTGGTAAGTGATACCAGTAGTTTCTCGAACTGTTATAGACCTCATATCAACACGACTTATCGAGCTATTGGGGTCTGACGTTTACTACCCCTAGGTGAGACATGCGACATATCAGACGAACAGACCAGACTGTACGGTAAGTGTTACTGGTTGGATTCACAGGAGTGTGAGCGGGCTTGCTCGTCGATCTTCTGATCGCTCAATACCCGGGTTGCCGTTACGTTTAGCAGACCGCTTGTGGCTTGTGGGTGTTTGATATGATCATCACCTGCTGCCGGCGTATTGACGAGTCTTTAGAGTCCTACACAGAGGTTTCCTGGCTCAAGCGAAACGAAATAGGAGCGCATATGAGATATGAGCGGGACCGAGAATTATACCAGTATGTGATACTGTATTCTATTCTCGCGATTTGTGACATTGATCGGTTATATGCGATATAGCCGGGTTATCGGATCAAGTGTTGATTCGATAAGTTGTTACTATTGATATTAGTCGGTTATATGCGATATGACCGGATCGTTAAATCAAGTGTTGATTTAATGATTTAATGTATAATTATATATTTGATATATTACTTTACATTAACTAATATTGGTTCACTTAAGATGTTTTTCTCACTTGTTTGTGCACATTGTATATGTGATATATTTTTGTGCACAAGTTTGTATCATGTTTGATGATACATGCAAACTTGGGTGTATGTTTGAATTAAACCTTGGTTAAGTAAATGGTTAGGGTTTTTATTTATTTATTCATTTATTTCTTTTTGGCAAAAGAAAAGAAAATGGTGGCTTTTTTGTTTTATAGTTGAAGCTTCATGAAGCTTTGAAAAAGTCTACCATTTTTGTTTCATTCTAAACCTAACCATTCACCTAAACTTAGTTTATTCTCTACACTTAACCATGGTTACTAATATGATAAGAATGACTTATTTTCTATTTTCAATAATACTTATCATATTATCTTCTTCTTCTTCAAGAAGAAAGAAGCTTGCTAGCTTCAATGGTGAAATGAGAAAAAGAGTGAGAAATCCAATTCTAAAATGAACCCACTTCCTATTTCTTCATCCTCTACCACTTGCCAAGTAGTATAGGGTGTTTTCTTCACAAGTTTCAAGGCTTGGTGAAGTTGGAGCTTGATCTTGTGTTGCCTCGACGTAGATCATCTTCGGCATAGAAGTCGACGACCTAGCCCGCCCATTTCTCCGATGAAGCCGACGCTAGAGCCCGGGATCCGATGATCGCAGCGAGGGGACTTCATCACGGAGCAATGGAGGTGGAGGACCGGATCTATAAAGGTTGTTTTTCCGTTCACTTTTGGAGTAAAGTCGTTTGCTCGCATTAGTTATCGCACAAACTCTAGTCAACGATCCGTATTATGGTTTCTCGACACTTGTAGTTTTTGAAATTGGCATGGTTGATGCCTTGTGAGACCTCATTAGTGTGCCTAGGAACCCTACAGTGGTATCAGAGCCTAGCTGGAGCCTTAGACGAAGTGTAGACGATGTTAGAAATCCGAACGAACCCCGAAACCCTAATCCGACCCCTTCTCTGTACATTTTTTCAAAACTGGGTTTTTTCCAGATTAAAAATGCTTAAAAGTTTCAGCAGGAAGTTCTAAGAATTACGGTGCAAAAACGACCAAAAGATGCGCCTAAAGCGCGGTGGAACCGCGGCAGAAGCCTGGCTTCTGCGGCGGTTCAGTGGCCATACGATGAGATCAGCCTTCAATTTTTGCACAGTAATTTGTTTCTTCAGGTGCTGAGTTTTCTGGGAATTTTTAATTTGCACTCAAGAGTTGAGTTTTCTGGGGTGTTTTGGAGCTTCGTGGATTCGATCGGATTGTCTAATCTTGTCTATGTGTTTTCCGGATAATTATTGAATATGTTAAAAAGTTTGACCGGATATAAATACCCACCTTTTCCCCTGTCGGGAAATTTCCAATTATTGGATTTTTCCGTAGTTTAACGACGTTCTAAGTAGTGCAAGTAACGCGATGGTCCCTGTAGAAGACAACAAACCTTAACTCGATTATGTGACCGTCTTGAACTGCCCTTTGAACCTTAGGGTTTGGGGCAGTACGGCGTGCCACATGTGAGGCGTTGGCTTGACCCTTCTACGGCTGGACCGTTGGTTCTGAGGCATGAAGTGAATGTTTTTAAACTTGTTTCATGTGTTGAGCTGTTTCGGGAAAACTTGGGTGTTCGATTGTTCGATCGGAAAGTTTGACATTTTCTATTTATCCGGAATGTGATACAATAATTGGAATTCACAAGTTGTTATGAGATAACTAAATGAAAATTATAAATCTAGCGGTTTAGTCTCACTTGATCAGTTGCCACGGAATTTTGATGTGATCAAAAGTCCGTCGCAATCACGTAGCATACGCGGATACTCGCCGGGTAAACTTAATAGACAGCCTCACTCCATAGCCCCGACCAAGTGACTGTATGAGAACCCCGTCGCCGAAAGCATCCGTTCGGGTGCTCGAGGCAGCGGTGTTCCGCCTTGGTGCACTTCATCGGCGGCATCGGGGGTGCAGCCGTCTACTGAAGTTTACGACGAGCATTCGATCAGGATGTCGGGAATCTTGTTGAATTGCCCGACTTGATATTGAAAAGAGTTTTCGATAATGAGACTAAAATGCGGGGTTTATAATTGTTAGGCATGCGATGTCTAAGGAATTCATTTAATTAGGCATGTGATTTCTAAAGAGTTTGCGGATTCCAACTGTTGTAGTTTTACACTTTCTTTTCTGTGACCGTAAGTGTAATATATGATATCGCCGGTTTCGTTGCTATATGTCAACGACAATTGGGATGCGCATATTTACTTACGTTGATGACATGTGATGTTATGTGTTGCTGGATATGTTATATTGGATCGTCGTGCTTGAATAGCCGGGTTTTTTATGTGAGATGAGTGTTTTTTATTTTCATTCATGTAAAAACTTGTATGTAATATTCTTTTATTGGGGCACTTCCAGGTTGCGGAAGATGTCACCTTTTGTATATTATTTACTTTTCTGCACTAGGATAGACCCAAGGAGGGGGGCATAAGTAACCGGGTTCTGCAGTCCAGTGGGAGACCAACTCGAGGAGTCGAGTCCGGGTCTCCTAACTCTAGAATTGGTAGGGTTGCTTGCCTCTCTCGTAGGGGTCTAGGGGTTTGGGTTTGGCTATTCATCACGATCGTGGAATCCGTGTTTTATACTGGCTCGTATTAAAAACACGGACGTCCTAGTATATCCAATATTTCATATGATATTTTTTGCTGCTTTATCTGTGATGTAATCATGTGATATGTTCTGTGATAGATACTGTATATAGTATATATGATATATTATATAGACGTTACTTATGTTTTACACCCGCGCTAGCCCTGCCCCGCTCTGCCGTTAGTTACCTAACCTAACGGTGCACGAGGGGACATCGAGGCGAATGCGGATGGCATAAGTGTACGTCGTATTTATCTGTGATGTTTAGGTACTTAAATGATGGGACTTCATTAATGTGATTAATGAAAGAAAAGAAACCTAAGATGTTGTGGAATCGAATTTTCAAAAACAGGTAGCTACAGTTCTAGATTTGCATCGTGGTGTTCCTTGTAGAACATCCTGCACCTTATTCGATGAGGAAAGGGCCGAGATCCCTTCACCGGGAGTGACCCCTTTAGAAATAACTGGCAGATGCTACACACTCGGTTTGACTTTTGATTGCTTCTATAGTTTCTGCTTTGCACAGTGATATATATGATATATCCCGCACCTCATTCAACGAGGAAAGGACCGACGATCCCTTCACCGGGAGTGACCACTTTAGCAAAACTAGAAAAAGCCTAAAAAACACTCCATTTTTAAAATCATTTGATTCTACAACGATATAAAGTTCATTACGCAAAAGGTTTTCTTAAAAACCTGTCGTAGGCCTCCGTCATTTCAGATAAGTAATAGTTAGTATTCGTGTTGCGTTTGTTGACTCAGTCAAGGCGTAGTGTGCGGTAGCTGATTAGTGCTTATCTGCAAAGCATATGAAGCGATTGGATTAGGGTAGTCGTGCGGACTTGTTGACTCAGTCAAGGGTCGTGGGGGTGGGTTTAATTCAATCGAGAAATGACGGGTTGAACTTTACTTGCGGTCTATGGTTTGTTGACTCAGTCAAGGTCATAGATCGCTTGGGGCAAAATATTATCGGGAATTTCAAGTGTTGAAATTTGCAATAAGATTGCATACCTTCTATGAGATAGTTGGATCCCGATACCCGCTGCGAGTAAGAGTTACTCCTGTGAGAGTTTTACACATTACAATTAGCCGATCAAGTAGGTGTCTAGAAAGGTGTTAACGAGGTTACGCCTCTGGGAAAACGAGGTTTATATTAATTAGGTTCGTACGAAAGCACGGGGGACCTCCCTCAAAGTACCGACACTGGCCTGGCTGAAAGATTGGCGAACTTGTAGCGTGTAATTAATCCCGGCTAGTCTTTCCTTTTAGGGTTTGAAGGAAGATTTGATAAAAACAGTGGGAGCCATCCTGATTAGATAAAATGTATAACCAATCTAATCTTGCAAGAGCGCACGCTGAGTGTTTTCTTCTCTCACTCTCCAGGTAGCGACCATATCACGCCTTAATCAAGATAATAATACGGATGTATTGACCAAACCCGCTTGTTGTACTGAGCTGGGGAACGTTGGTCCTGCTCCAACTTATAATTGTTATAAGACTGAGCAGGAAATAGGGAAATACCAGAATTCCCGTGCCGCCGAAACGAAGAAAGTGCATATGATGCATCTCCTTCGGGTGTGTTCATTATAAAGAATTGTTTCTCAGTATCCTCTACGTCCTGGGTATTTGATACCGAATCAGGATCCCACATATGTAATTTGTTACATAGGCTACAGATAGGTAGAGAACTAAGAACGGGTGAAAAGTTTCATGAGGCAGAAAACGGTGCAAGTGTTGCAGCCAAGTCTGTTGGTCACTGTCACCCTGTATTCCAAATACATTGATTCTGAACGAATGTTATTAGATACCGAACCTGATATACAAAATCATATCAGTCTCTTTGTTAGTAAAGAAATGATAAAATTTTGTATTGATGGATAATGTTTTGAACATTTCCTATATCAAAAGTTGATCGGTTCAGGCACGTTATCTAAAAGCATTGATGTTCTAAATCAAACTACAGTTCTTAGTATACGGAACACACGCAAGAGGAAGAGTTCAGATATGAACGAATCCTTCTTAAGGTATTGTATACTAGGTCATATCAATGCGACCCGACTGCCTGAAGTTACATTTAGATACATATTTAAATCAGTTTGAATTTACATCTTGTGAAACTTACCAGTCATGTCACAAAGATAAGATGACCATAGCTCCGTTTACTGGAAATAGAGAAAGAGTTAGTGAACTCTTGGGATGATACATGTTGATGTATGTAGGTCCCCTGTCTACACATGCCAAGACAGGTTCTTTGTACTTCATTACATTCTCTGATGATCTCTTTAGATTCAGTCATATGTTCCTGTTGAAACACAAGTCCGAACCTTTTGAGATATTCACAGAATATAAGTTAGAAGTAGAGAACCAAAAACCGGGTATAAGTATTATGTCCTATGATAAGATCAGGGAGGAGAATACTTAAGCACAGAAATCCTGGACTATTCTAAAGGAGAATGAGATTCTCTCTCAGCATTACTCCTCTGTATACACCATAGCACGATGGTATATCGGGGCGGAGCAATAGCACCCTATGTGATATGGTGTGCTCTATGATGAGTACTACTGAGTTTCCTATTTCCTTTTGGGAGTTATGTGCTTGAGAAGCTGCATACCTATTGAATAGGGTTCCAATCAAATCAATTGCCTACCATTTCATATGTGATATGGAAAGAGAAGAGTCCATATCTTAAGTTTATTAAGATTTAGGGTTGTCCGGTCTATGTCTAAAAGTAAAATCCGGACAAGCTCGAGGCAAGGTCAGTTCTGTAGAACTGGAAAGGTTCCAGCTATACAAACTACAACAGATGATTTGGTAGAACCGAAGGATTCAGTAGATTCCAACGAACCTCAGCCTCTCCGCCGATCTAGTAGGGTTCCTCACCCACCTGAGAGATACTTCGGTTTCTCTATGACAGTGGGAGTGAGGATTGCATCATGAGATGATGACCCAACTAGTTTCGAGCTGGCCATCAGGAGTGGGACTCTGTAAAAATGGCTGGAGGCTTAGCGATCTGAGATGGAATCCTTATACACCAACAACGTATGGACTTTGGTTGCTATATCTGAAGGGTTAAATCCCCATCAGGAGCATGTATATCTTGAGAAGATTACTTGGTGTACATGGAAAAGTTGAGACTTTCAAAGATAGACTTGTTAAAGGTTTGCATCGTAGACCAGTTGTGGCTAATAATGAAACCTTTTCTGTGGCCTATGCTTAAGTCCATCCAGATCCTACTTGCCACGGCTACATACCATGACTACGATACCTGGTGGTTTGGTGTCATGACAGCTTTTCTAAATTATGTTTTAGAAGAGGGCGTCTATAAGTACACAGCCAGAGGGCTTCGTAGACAGTGGGAGCAGCGGAAACGTGTGCAAGATGTTTTATGTGACAAAACAGGCATCGCGGAGTTGGAACGTCTGTTTTGATGTGTTAGTCAAAGAGTTTGACTTCATCAAAATGGTAGATGAACCTTGTATATACAAAAAGGTAGTAGAGAGTATGGTGGTGATCCTCGTAGAGTACGTGGATGACATACTCTTGATTGGGAAGGAGTTTCCTATGCGACGATCGGTCAATCTCCGCTTATCACATGGATTCTCCATATAGGGTCAAAGTGATATCTCCTAAATCCTAGGTTTTGGATCTATGAGATAAATCTAATTGGATATTAGGATTCTCACTAGTTGTAGTGAGATGGTATCAATTGATCCTGGGGAGAATCGCTGGAAGTGTTCCAGGGTGATAAGGACGACTGAATGTCAGTCACAAGCATTGTCTTTACCCTCAGTGGAGGGACGGTATAGTGGAAGAGTTCCAAGCTAAATACCGTAGCTTATTTGACGATAAAGGCAGGATACATCGCTACTTAAGATGCTACCAAAGAGGCTGTTTGGGTGTATATTGGTTCATGAGATGAACTAGGTTCCTACCATTGTGTGGCAATGGAAGTGTGGCTTTGGCCCGGGAACCACGGTCCCATCAGTGACCCAGACATAATCTAAGGCAGTATCACCTGATCATGGAGATGGTTGATCTCCAGGGTGATCGAGGTTAGGAGAACAGACTCAGAGGACAACACGGCGGATCCACTCACAAAGGCCTTTTCCTAGAGAGAGACTTTTATGGGATGGTTGAGTATGAGATACTACAACCACTGCTATCAGATGGTCCTAGTGCAAGTGGGAGATTGTTAGTTATATGTATGCCCTAGAGGCCATTACTATACATAAGATGTATATTGTAGTGGATGCTTGGACATATATAGGGAGGACTTTCTTGCTCGACATGATAGTATGCTATCTGGTTGATCTTTACCTTAACGTGTACACTGATTGTCCCTCTGTTACATGTTGGTAGAGCCCTTAGGATGTGTACTTGACTACCTGAACTATGATGCGGATCATACTAGTGGGGACATGGTAGTCCATAAGTACATCCTTCAAGGTCCCTAGTCGTGGGTGTATCGAGACGGGGCATCGATATACCAGAGTAGACTACCGTATACCTTCTCGACCCATACAGATGGGTGATGGATGATCCTATATCCATTGGTGTTTGACATCAGAGATGATATACGGTTGCTCAGTGGAGACTGGGTACACTGGACGGACTCGCCGAGAACTCCCATATGGTATTATACCTTACGTCAGATGGCAGTTCTCTGGTGACACTGGTACAGGTTAGTCTGTAGACCCGAGATCGTCATAGAGTCTTGTGTGGTTCCCACCGTGCTTTGATTTCCACCTTACCACGTCCAAGAGGGCGTGCAAAACGGTGGTTTTTGGGTACAGTCCCGAATCACATGGAGGCTGTTCCCCTCCGAAGGACGGCGCACAGGACCGCGATGTCCTGCCGCTGAGATTCGGGGCAGATGCTATTTAGTTTTATCCATCCACCTCTCCGAAGATGCCAGGTTGATTTATGCCACCGTGTATCGGAGGTTTAGACGGATGCGGCCGATGTAGCAGGCTTCGTCAGATTCCCCCTCGCTTGAGGGGTTTTTGATTGTGGGGACGCTCTTCCCTGCAGGCGCAAGCCCCTGCAGTTAATTACGCTACCGCATCACCGTAACAACTTTCTCCTTCTCCAGAATTTCACTTCGTGTCGTGTGTGTTTGTTTTGTTTGTGGTTGCCCGTGGATTGTATACGGAGACTGAGTACTGCCGTCGCCCGTAGGACGTGGATTAGTCCAAATCCGTATTTACTTAGATTTGGGTTTGGTGTTTTTAGTTTAAGGATGCATTAGTCGCGTTGCGGCTAAGATCAACTTAAACGTTCGTTAAGGATACGTTAGTCCTGTTTGGGACTAAGATCAACTTAACGTGATAATCCATTTAATATCTGGCCATCGGGACTCGTCACCTCTCTAACGTCGTTGAAGGATTACAACGGCAGATGTCAGAGGAGTTCAGAGATGTACCTTTGAACCAAGGTTGATTTGGAGTTTTATAGTCCGTTTGAATGTTTAAGGATACGTTAGCCGTGTTTGGGGGCTAAGATCAACTTTAACGGGATCGTTTAGATCCGGCAAAAGAGCATTTGGAGGCTCTATTGTTCCGTTTTAGGGACGTAGTGGTTCATAGGTAGTTTAGGGACGTTGCGGTCCTTGCTCCAGTTTAGGGTCGTGCTGGTCCATATTCCAGTTTAAGGACATGGTGGTCCAATATTAATTTAAGGACGTTTCGGTCCAATATTAGTTTAAGGACGTTCCGGTCCAATATTAGTTTAAGGACGTTCCGGTCCACGAGTTTATGGACCCCGCAGTCCATATTGATATGTGGTCGTCGGGACCCGTCACCTCTCTGACGTCGTTGAAGGATTACAACGATGGGTGTCAGAGGAGTTCGGAGATGTACCCTCGAACCGGAGGTAAATTGATTTAAGAGAGCAATCTTGCTCAGTCAATTTAATTTAAGGACTTACGGCCAAAATTGGGCTAAGTCCAGTTGAAAATGTTCAACATTTTATTTGCTTTTGCGTTGCATTTCTTTTTATTTTTATTTGGGCTTTGCCCAGAAAGGATGCAGAGCATCAATTTGTTTTGGGCTCTGCCCTTTATAAATGATGCAGAGCATCAATTTGATTTGGGCTCTGTCCTTTTATTGCTTTGCAATTTATTTTTTCCTGCTTGGTCTTTTTGATTTGGGCCTGGCCCTTTTAGGAAATGCATTGCATTTATCAGGCGCTTTGCGCCAATCAGAGAGCGCAAGCACTCGTGGTGATGACACGTGTCATGCAGCGCAGTGCGCTGCGCTAGTGCGCTACGCTTGCGCTGCTGACACGTGGCGCTCTGTGGTGAGTTGCGCTAATTTCAGAGAGCAAAGCTCTATTCAAAAGCGCATAGCGCAAACGGTTCAGACGCTGACACGTAGCGCTCTCTCAAGAGCGCAACAACGCAGATTTATAAGTGCAAAGCACTATTAATTTGAGAATCTTTTAGATTCAAGAACCGATGGTTCATAAGAGAAGTGCGAAGCACTATTTGATTTCTTGATCTAATTTAGATCAAAGAAAAATAAGTTTTTTCTTGTTTTTCTTATCTCAGAGAACCAAAGGTTCATGAAAAGTGCAAAGCACTATTTAATTAATTAAAGATCATTGATTTTCTTTTTAGATCTATGATCTGTTCATAAGAGAACTTTCTCTTTCGCTAAAGGTTTTACCTTTTTGTTCTTGAGGAATTCTTCAGAGTTCTCTTTTTTTTTAGAAAAATGTTCATGCTTTTGAATTGAGGCCTAGGGTCCTTTTTATAGTGTTCATAAATTAGTTAAATTTGTTAAAGAGATTTTTCTCTGAGTGATTTGGGGAATTTTCCCCACCGTTGGATCTTTGATCCAAGGGCTTCTGTTTTACAGAAAGAAATCTTCTTGTTTTAACAAGAACAGAAAAGATTTCTTTAGAATTTTAATTCTGTTTGGCGCAGATGCCCCACCACGTGACACGTGTCGGGCAGCGCACAGCGCAGCGCAACTGCGCTAGCGCATCTGCGCTGACACGTGTCGCGCAGCGCACAGCGCAGCGCAACTGCGCTAGCGCATCTGCGCTGACACGTGTCGCGCAGCGCAGTGCTTGCGCAGCAGAAGCGTTGCTTCCTTTAATTTTACTTAAAATAGAGCTTTTCTCTGATTGGGCGCACTGCCTTGGACGCTGCGCTGACGTATCTGCGCCAGATACGTGGCGCGTCGCGCGCAGCGCAAAGGATCTGAAGTGTTGCTTCATTTATTAAAATTTAGATTCTCAAGATAGAGCTTTGCTCTGATTGAGGGAATCGAAAGCGTTGGTTCCCCTGAGATATCTTTTCATCTCCTCTTTTCAAGTCAAACTTGTATTTCTTCGAAATTTCGATTTCCCGGGTCTTGGAAATAATTCCACTGCGCACAGAATTTTCTGTGTTTGGGTCTATATATAACTCAAGGCCGAGCCTTTTCTTTTCTCACCTTCAGAGAACTTCTTCGATCATGGCTTGCAACCGTCCTCATGCCCGCCAACAATCGTGGGAAGTGCCGATCCAGGACATCGTTCCCCATTTTGCTGCGCGCTTGGTGGACTCCTCTTTTTCGGACGAGCAGTGCGATGCTGCAATGTACGAGCTTTCGACTCGTGTGGGGTCTCCTCTTCCCCCGGGTTCCATTTGGCTTCGGATGATCCTTGCCTCAGTGCTCGCCGACATTCCCCCTCCTCCGGCGGAGATGTCCTCGGCAATGCTTGATGTGGCCGAGGATAAGATCGAGAGCTTTTTCGAAGCGCTCTTGATCACTAAAGCCCTGAGGGACTGCTCTTTCCACTTGCTGAGCCAGATACGGGCTCGCCGGGTTGTCATTGCCACCTTTTCCAAAGAATGTGGCGACGATCGTTGGATGTCTTCTTCTCGGGAGGATCGCCGCTTTGACGTGGTGGAGAAGGCAGAAAGGGAGCTGGGGAATCTCTTTTTTATTTTTGCGAACCCTTGTCTTTCCGATCCCACATTTGGTGATCTCTTTTAAATGTAATAATAAATAAATGTTTTAATTAAGTATTTTATTATCTGTTAAGTGTTCTTTTTATTTTAGCTCTCTGTTGTGCTTGTGCATCGTATGATTTTAATTTTTTATTATCAAGTGCATGCAATTTTGCATGGATAAATTGCCTTTGGCACTTAGCCCCTTCTTCTGCGCTAGCGCATCTGCGCTGACACGAATCGCGCAACGCACAGCGCAGCGCCACTGCGCTAGCGCAACTGCGTTGCCACGTATCGCACAGTGCAGAGCGCAGCGCGGTGCTTCCTTTAACAGAGCTTTGCTCTAATTGGGCGCGCCTTCTTGGACGCTGCGCTATTGTATCTGCGCCAGACACGTGGGGCGTCGCGCGCAGCGCAAAGGATCTGAAGCGTTGCTTCATTTATTAAAGTTTAAATTTTCAAAGTAAAGCTTTGTTTCTGATTGGGGGAAGATGAAGCGTTGCTTCATCTCCCATCTTGGAATTTGAACAGAGCTTTGCTCTGATTGGGGTAAACAAATGCCCCCCACCGCTGCGCTTACGTGGCCTCTAAACGCAAGCGCAACGGTGGCAGAATCCCAACCGTCGCGGCACCTTTTGGAAGTTGAAGAGGCACTTGATACCAATAAATAGGACCTTTGGTCCCCCACAGATGCTTATCATCTTTCAGATTTTTACTTTCAGAACTCAGAGCCTTGCTCTCTTGTTTAGACACTTTTTAAAAGTTCAAACTTTAGAGAATTTTAGGTAAAAATATTAATTTTGATTAAATTAAATCAGCTTTAAGAGCATTGCTCTCAATAGATCCCTGATCTAAAGAAGACCCATTTAGGGTTTCACTTAGCAGAGCTTTGCTCTAAAGGGGTTTAAAGAGAACTAAAGGGAACCCTATTAGGGTTCCATTAATAGAGCTCTGCTCTCCAAAAGGTTTCCCTTGGATTTTCTTAATTAATGGAGCTTTGCTCCTTCCAAATCATATAGAAGAACTCTTAAGAGTTCTTCATGGCATTTGATATTATTATTATTATTTTATCATTTTTTTCTCAGAGCAAAGCTCTCAATGTTCTTAGGGAATTTTCCTTAAATTCTCCTCATAACTGGTTTTTGACAGGTGTCACTCATGTCTATAGAGCATTTCTCTCGAGGAGTTTTAACTCCCTATACCTTTTCCTCATTGCTAATCTTCCAATGTTGCTTCCTTCGGGCATTATGGCGGTGCATCTATACAGTCTGCATGAGTTCATTACCTATGAGGATATTCGTGCTTAGGGCCGTCAACAAAACTAAGAGTTTACAGACGCCCAATGTGCAGAGGTCATGGGTCGTCTGAACGCAAGCGGTGGTTGGCTGCTACCTCGTCGTTCGGCTCTTTTGAAAGTCGTGCTGGGAGCAATATGGAGAGCACTTCCGGCTCTTCACGAGGCCCTACCGCTCATTGCGCTGGATGATGCCGAAGACAAGGTGCATTCAGTGTTCCTGACGGGGCTGATTTTGAAGAAACGGTGGGACAGCCTCATTGACATCCTACATCGAATCTTCCAGCAGACGACGATAGTTGCTGCTTATCGAAGGTCGGAAGGGCTTGCCGAGGATCTCGACAAAGAGGAGCGCGAGAGGCTGGGCATAAGAATAATTAGAAAGGCCAGAAGAACTCTGGATGGCCTTACTTTTGAATTCCTCAATCCGTGCCCCGGATCTGAGGTTATACCGTTGTAATAATTTGAATAATGTCTCTTATTCATTGCTCTTATGATTGTAAGAATTTTTAGCAATATGAATGGAAACCCCTTTTTTTTATTTTAGCTTGTCTTATCTTTTGTTATGAATCTTTTGCATAAATGAATGTGTTTCGAACGCTTAATCAAATGTAGATCAGATGCTCTTTCCGTCGCTTTCTTCTTTCTTTTCTTCTCGGCACGCCACCTTAGTAAACATGGTCAATAGATAGTAGAGCACGCATCTTGACTTTCTTAAGAAATAGCGATGGCTTAGGCCGCAGGTTCAGATCTGCTGCCTTCGACTTTTCAACTCTATGAGCCGTGAGGGTCTCATAGAGACTTTTCTCCCTACGGATCGAGAGGATCTCGTAAGTGGGTTTTTCTCCTTAGGAATCGTGAGGATTCCTAAGTGTGTTTTCTCTTATAGGTCGTAAGGATCTTGTAAGAAAATTTTCCTTCTTACGAGTCGAGAGGATTCTTAAGCGGTTGTTTCCCTCCTTGTTGAAACTCGACCTTGGAGAGTGAGACCCGTGAATAGTATGCAAGAGACCATTTTGGATTGACTTGCAGGGTCCTATTGTTCAGGAAGCAAGTTTTTTAGTCCCTGCTGCCTGAGGCTTCATCTTGCAAGTTGAGACGAATCGGGAATTTTCTCGCGGAGACGCTGGTTTCTCTGCGAGCCGACGCGAATCAGGAGGCTCTCGTCAAGGAGTGTTTGTATCCGTGAGTCGAGGAATTTTCTAGGGATTATTTGTTTCCCAAGCGCCAAGGATTATTTGTTTCCTTGGGGTTTGAAACGAGTCGAGAATTTCCCACGGAAGCACTGGTGGCTCTGCGAGTCGACGCGGATCAGAAGGCTCTCGTCAAGGAGTGTTTGTATCCGTGAGTCGAGGAATTTGCTAGGGATTATTTGTTTCCCAAGCGCCAAGGATTATTTGTTTCCTTGGGGTTTGAAACAAGTCGAGGATTTCCCACGGAGGCACTGGTGGCTCTGCGAGTCGACGCGGATCAGGAGGCTCTCGTCAAGGAGTGTTTGTATCCGTGAGTCGAGGATTTTGCTAGGGATTATTTGTTTCCCAAGCGCCAAGGATTATTTTTTTCCTTGGGGTTTGAAACGAGTCGAGGATTTCTCACGGAGGCACTGGTGTCTCTGCGAGTCGACGCGGATCAGGAGGCTCTCGTCAAGGAGTATTTGTATCCGTGAGTCGAGGAGTTTGCTAGGGATTATTTGTTTCCCAAGCGCCAAGGATTATTTGTTTCCTTGGGGTTTGAAATGAGTCGGGGATTTCCCACGGAGGCACTGGTGGCTCTGCGAGTCGACGCGGATCAGGAGGCTCTCGTCAATGAGTGTTTGTATCCGTTAGTCGAGGAGTTTGCTGAAGACACTGGTTTCTTCGGAGTTGGACTGAACCGTCGAGATTTAGCTTCGTCTTCTGGCGGAGCTTGTTGGGAAAGTATGGTTCCCTCTTTGTTTACGCCCTTGGATTGTATACAGGGATCGATGTGATCTTAACTGTAGGGCCAAAGTTTTATCATCATTTTTTTGCTTTATCTCCACGATGCTCTATCATTTCAGCTTTTATATCGCGAAGGTCGTGATTGCCCAATCATTTTGGCTATTTTTCGCGGCGCCCAATCATTTCGGCTATTTATTTTATTTTTACCCGCTGCTTTTTATTGCGAGTTGCCCAATCATTTCGGCAATTTTATATTTTTTTTATTTTTTACTCGCTGCTTTTTATTACGAGTTGCCCAATCATTTCGGCTATTTTGCATGCATACATTTTTACTTGCTTCTTTTATTGCAAGTTGCCCCATCATTTCGGGTATTTCGTATGCATGTGCGGCCTACTGGCTTTTCGCCGTAAGCCGGGAATCAGACACCGATTTGGGCATCAGCACCGCTACAACTGGGATATTGCCAGGAGCGAATCATCATTTGCCTCTGTCGATGTCGAACGAAGGTGGCTTAGCGAACAGGGTTAGGGTCCCGTCGACTAAGGCTTTGACTTCATGAGCCGTAAGGGTCTCACAAAGTTATTTCTCCCTACAAGTCGTGAGGATCTTATAGGTGTATTTTCTTCTTAGGAATCGTGGGGATTCCTAAGTGTTTGTTTCCTCTGTAAGTCTTAAAGATCCTACAGGAGGGTTTTCTTCTTGTAAATCGAGGGGACTTACAAGGGTCGTGCGAACATATCCCCAATCACGGATGGATCTAGGTTAGGGAAATGCTTATTCGCGCCCGTGGATTGTATACAAGGGTCAGTATTGAACCATTTGTAGGGCAATATCGAAGGTTGTGGGGGTTGCTTAAGCACAGGTTCAGGTCTCTGTAACTTAAGACTTTCAACTCTTATGAGCCGTCAGGGTCCCATAAGAGAGTTCTCCTTACGAGTCGTGAGGATCTCGCAAGTGTATTTTCTCCTTAGGAATCGTGGGGATCCCTAAGTGTGTTGCACCTTTGTGAGTCGTAAGGATCTCACGCAGGTGGTTTCTCCTTACAAGGTCGAGAGGACCCTATAAGTGTCTTTTAACGAGGTTGCGCCCTTTCAGGTTTTCAAAAACACTCGCCGGTAGTCCTGCTGTTTTTACTCATGGAGCCCTTTCGGGTTTTCATCCGTGCCCATTTTGCTTATGGACATACCGTTTTTTTTTCTTTTATTTTCTTTTTCTCTTTTTTTTTACGAGGTCGCTCCCTTTCGGGTTTTCACGAACACTCGCCGGTAGCCCTGTTATTTCCACTCACGGAGTCCTTTCGGGTTTTCATCCGTGCCCTTTTTGCTTATGGACATACCATTTTTTTATTTAATTTTTTTTTATTCATCTCGTCAGCCTAAGGATGCTGCGGTATTAGTTTAAGGACGTTTCGGTCCGCTATTAGTTTAAGGACATTTCGGTCCAACATTGAGAGGCTAGCTACTGCTTATAAAACTTGAGCTTAGGAAGATAGCGAGCGGGCATTGTCGTCGTCACCTATCATTGTCCTAGGCTGTGGCTCATTAAGCGTAGTATCTCTTTAGGAAGCGACCGTTTATTAGCCTGAAAGGCCTTTCACCGTGCATGTCCATGAGTAGATAGGCCCCACCGTGGTAGACCTTATCTATGATGTACGTGCCTTCATAGTTTGGCTCGAATTTTCCTCGCTTGGCGCGATTGGGGATCATAGGCCTTTTGACCACTAGCACGAGTTCACCTTGGCGAAATGTCTTCGGTCGGGTCAGTCTTTCATATGAGCGCGTCATCTTTGCTTTATAGACCTCCAAATTTTGTTGCGCTATGAGCCGGGTTTCATCAAGGGCGTCAAGCTTCTCAAGCCGAAGGTGAGCATTTTCTTCATCCATCAGCTCGTAGTGGACTGCCACTCGTAGAGAGGGTAACTCTATCTCGAGGGGGAGCACTGCTTCCGTCCCAAATACCAACGCGTACGGCGTTGTGTTCGTGGCCGTCTTGAACGTAGTTCGATACGACCAGAGAGCTTCTTGCAGTCTCTCGTGCCAGTCTTTCTTATTTCGGGACACAGTTTTCTTTATGATCTTCGTCAAGGTCTTGTTGAAGGCCTCGGCTAGACCATTAGCTCGTGGATTATAAACTGAGGAATATCTCCAGTCTATATTGTACTGTTGCGCGAAGTGACTGATCTTGTGGCTTCTGTAGGCTGGCCCGTTATCGGAGATGATCCGTCGCGGAGTTCCAAACCGATATATGACATGCGTCTTGAAGAAATGGAGGATATTCTCTGTCTTAACTTCTCTTAACGGTACTGCTTCTGCCCACTTAGAGAAGTAGTCAGTCATCGCCAGGATGAAACGATGTCCCCTAGACGATTCTGGTTCGATAGGGCCGACTATGTCAGTTCCCCATATCTCGAATGGCCAGCTAGCCACTGTCGGGTGTAGCGGATTTGGATGCTGATGGATGAAGTCCCCATGAATTTGGCATGAGTGGCATTGCTTCGCATATTCGAGGCAGTCCTGAATCATCGTGGGCCAGTAGTAGCCCATCCGTTTGATCTTTAACTTCATCTTTGGGCCTGCTTGGTGAGAACCGCAGAGTCCGTCGTGAACTTCCTGGACGGCTCTTTTCGCTTCGTCAGGTCCTAAGAATCTCAACCATAGAGAATCGAATGACCTCTTGTACAGCGTATCGTTGACAAAGGCGAACGACAGAGCTCGTTTCATGAGCTGATGTCTTGTGGACGCTTCTTCAAGCATTCGGTGGGACTTAAAGTAGTCTATGAAGACTTCTCTGCAATCCTCAGCCTTTTCCCGGTCTTTTACTTGCAGGGTCGTTTGCTCGCTCGCTCCTTTTTCTTCGGGTGATTCCGGAGATATTTCCGTTGGGGCGAGCACTCGACGGCTTTGTACCACAATTCTGACGTCATCGAGGTTCTCGTCAGCCAGTTCTTTAGCAAGTTTGGCCAACGCGTCTGCTTGGCTGTTTTCCGCGCGGGGTATGTTCTCCAAAGTATAGGAAGGAATTCGGGTCAACAGTTGTTGCACTTTTTCGTCGTACTTCACCAGTTCTGGCTTGCACGTTTGGTAGTCGCCATTTACTTGACTAACGACCAGTTGAGAATCCTCGTATATGAGGAGGTCTTCAATTCCCATGTCAATGGCGATCTCGAGGCCTGCTATCAAAGCTTCGTATTTGGCTTCGTTATTTGTCCTCGGCTCTGTTAGGGAGAAAGCGAAGCGCATTATCCCTCCTTGTGGAGTTACAAAGATGAGTCCTACCCCCGATTTGATTATAGGGGTACTTTGTTTGCGCTTCTTTACGGAAGATGCTCCATCGAAATAGAGCTCCCATCGGGTATCACCACCGTCGATCGCATTAAACGCATGTTCGTCTGGAAGATCGCAATTTAGAGGAGAATCGGCGGGTATGGGATGCTCAGCGAGGAAGTCGGCGATGGCCTGGCCTTTCACTGCTTTGAGAGGTTGATACGTTATTGAAAACTCCATCAAGAGTAGGGCCCATTTAGCGAGTCGTCCCGTCAATATGGCCTTTGACATCAAGTATTTAAGGGGGTTCACCTTTGAAATGAGACGGACCTCATACGCCAACGCATAGTGCCTGAGCTTTGTTATCGCGAAGATCAACGCCAGGCAGTGTTTTTCAATGGGGGAGTAGTTGCTTTCTGCCCCCAGTAGAACTCGACTTAAGTAGTAGAGTGCTCTTTCTTTCCCTTGATCGTTCTCTTGTGCCCATAATGCGCCTAAGGAACCTTCGAGGGCGGTTGTATAAAGAATGAGGGGTTTTCCTTTGACCGGAGCAGCCAACACCGGCGGGTTCTGCAGGTACTGTTTAATTTCGTCCAGCGCGCCTTGGCATTTTTGATCCCAGACGAATGGAGTTCCCTTTTTCATCAGGTGACTGTAAGGGCGGCACTTGCCATAGAGGTTGGCTATAAATCGCCGAATATATGCGAGTTTTCCTTGGAGAGACCGCAACTGTTTAAGAGTTCTTGGCGGAGGCATTTCCATGATCGCTTTGATCTTTGACGGATCTATTTCAATACCTCGGTGTCGAACAATAAATCCCAGGAATTTGCCTGAGGAAACTCCGAATGCACACTTGAGCGGGTTCATCATCAAATTGTATTGCCGAAGGGGTTGAAATACGGTCTTCAGATGCTCGAAATGTTCCTCATATGATTTGCTTTTAACAACGAGGCCGTCGATATAGCATTCGACAATTTCGTGTATAAGGTCATCGAAGATCTTCGTCATGGCCCTTTGATAAGTGGCACCGGCATTCTTTAAACCGAAGGGCATTACTTTATAACAAAATATCCGTAGAGGGGTCCTGAAGGCTGTGTGCTTCTGGTCTTCGGGATGCATTTTTATCTGATTATAACCTGACGAGCCGTCCATGAAGGAGAAAACCTCATGAGTGGACGTATTGTCTATCATCAGTTCGGTGACTGGCACTGGAAAATCATCCTTCGGGCAAGCTTTATTGAGATCCCGAAAGTCTACGCATATGCGCACCGTCCCATTTTTCTTCATCACCGGAACGATGTTGGCGATCCATTCAGGGTATTGAACTTCCTGGATGAAGTCAGAGTCGATCAGCTTCTTGACCTCATCATTGATGCTCATCTCAAGCTCGAGCCGCATTCTCCTCGGCGCCTGTTTGACTGGCTTGATGTCCGGGGATATCGCCAATCTATGCACAGCGATTTCTGGATCTAATCCCGGCATTTCGGAATAGTTCCACGCGAAGCAATCTCTATGCTATAGAAGCACGTCTTTTAACGCAGCCACCCTTTCTTCAGATAGCAGCTCGCTGATGAATGTCGGTCGTGGATTGTTTGCCGTCCCCAACTCAATCTTCTTAAGGTTATCTGCAGTGGTATGGATTCCATCTTCCAGCTCTTTTGGCGCTGGTGGGAATTATGAGATTATCTCTTCGCTGCTGTTTTCGAATAACCAAGGGAGCTCATCTATGTCCTCGAGCTCTTCTTTTAATATTGTAATCATGCGACAGGTGCGAATTCGCTTCCAATCCCAATGTGGAACCGGTTCTTCTTTCATGGCCTTGGGCTCGTGCTTCTGTGGCGGCGCTACCCTCCAGTTGTCAGACAGAGTGAATTTGCCAAGCTGATACTGATCTTCGACCCATTTCTTGAAGGTGAAGCAGTTCTCGAGAGGGTGCCCTATCACTCGGTGATAAAAGCAATAGTTTGGACCAGAGACTTCGCTTGCTTATTCGGGGTGCTTGGACTCCGGCAGTGTGAGCATCTGATGTTTTAGAGCAAGCTCAAGTATCCTCTTCGTCTTATCCCGAGGAAAAGAGTATGCTCGACTCATTTTCTTCATGAGGGATAGATCAATAACGCTCGACTCACGTTTGCGTGGCTTCTTAGCCCTGCTTTGTTGCCGTTGAGCGCCTTTTTGGCCTTTCGACTTATTTCTGCTTTTGCGCCGAGCCTTTTTTATAACAAGTTGATAAGGAGCGGCATTTTCATCTTTCACGGCCTGTTGAAGGAGGCGTTGCGTTCTGGGTTTCTCGTAGATGGCCATTTCGCGGTCATGGTCGTCCCGGACTTTTTGACCTGCTTCCTTTATAAGCTTGTCCATTCGTTGTTCGAACGACGGACTGGACTCTTTTGCATTTGGAACTTTTACTGTCTCAGGATTAGCGTCCTCCCATTGAGCATCCGCTTCTTCATCGAAGACATACATGACATAGCAGCTGTTTAGTAGCTCTCGTTTTTTTGACAGGATGTATCCAAGTCCTTTTGTCTCCATTCTCCCATTAGGCAGTTTGTGTTGAGTCCCGGGAACGTTCCAAACTTTGTCATAGAACTTGTCTTTTCGAACGGTCTGCTTGAAGGATATCCCTTGGCGTTTCAGCAGCTTTTTCAAACCTTCTGTATAATATCTGGGTAGACGGATGGGTTGAAGTCTGTCCAGCATAGGATCCGCCCCATGCCAGATTTCTTTCTCCACTTTGTTTTCTTTAGAGCGGTAGAATAGAATTGCCTTCTCGCCTTCTCGCCTGGGAGGGATATAGAACGTCTGCAGCTCCTCTATACTGTCGGTATCAAGCACATCCAGTTCTTTATAATGTTTAAGTGGCACCATGACGACTTGTAGACTTTGCTCTTCGTCAGCGGAAGCTCGTATCGATGGCCAAGCAGAGAATACAGCATGGACTTCATCCTCCGAATCACTGCCAAAGATCAATGTAGGAGCAAATGGTCCTGGCTTGTTGTGTTGGGGTGGACCCGAATAAACTATCTCTTCTTCCTCCTCAGTATCACTGCCGAAGACAGGGATGGTAGCGTTAGTTTTATTCTCCGGCTTATGACACTTCTCTGTGTCTTCGAAATCCGGTAAGAAGTATTTGGCGTCTTCGTATTTGCGGACCTCGTTCACAGAGAACGGGTTCTGTTCTCCTGTCACGGTATACTCGAAACCATCCTTAAAATACTTCATACACTGATGTTGTGTATTAGGGATGATGTTGTACTCGTGTAACTATGGTCGGCCGAGCAAAGCGCTGTAGCATGTCTTGACGTCTATGACGTGGAACTTAATGTCCGTGACGAGTAGCCCGAAGCGTAGCGTCAGTATCACAGATCCAAGAGTCTTTGACGATTGGGAGTCGAACCCGGAGATGGTGATCTTGTCCCGAGCAAGGTGCTGGACGCTCATGCAGATTTCCTTCAACACTCGCACGTTGAGTAGGTTAACAGACGACCCGTTATCGATCAGGATTTTGCCTATCTTTATATCATGGCAGTATCCCGAGACATAGAGAGGGCGATTGTGTTCGCACGTCCCAAGTAGAAGGTCTTCATCGCCAAAAGTAACATCGGCCGTGTGCACTTCCTCCAATTCATCCTTCATCTTTTCCTCGGCTAGGCATGCTTGGAATTGTTCTGGATCTTGGAGTGCCTTAATTAACGAATCTCTCGCCTCTTTTGATAGCAAATGGGCATCAAGAATGCTGAGCTGTGAGGGCAGCTTCCTCAGATGTGCTAAGACGTTGTAATCCACCTTATTCTTCTTTGGCGGGTCCTTGGCAGCTAGCTCTTCCACCACTTGGTCATCTAAGACGATATCTTCAGAGACCTTTTCTTTCCCTTTATCTTTTCTGTTTAAGGGTCCGAGGTTCTTTTCAGGCAACGTCCGATTCCGCAGCCGGATATTTTCGCAGACCTTCGGTTCTTCCTCTTTTCTCGAAGCGGACTCTTTAAAGAGAGGGGCAAGTTCTAGCTCTTCATCAGAATCACTCCCGAATGTAGGCACTTGTGACCCGCCGGTGTTAACTACGCGACAATCGCTGGTAGTTCTTTTAATCCCTTCGGTCGTATTTCTTTGCTCTCGACGAGTTTTACGCTTTTCCCGCTTAAAGCGTTGTCGATGAGCAATGTATCCTTGCTACCATCTATCGAAAGCTTTGCACTCTTGTGTGGGGTGCGAAATCTTTTGATGACATAAGCAATAGGAGGGGTGCGTTTCTATTTCACCAGTGATGTTTCCTTCAGAGGATGGTAGCTTCATGCCCATTGATATGGCCTTAGCAAACTTTTTCCTCATCTTGAATTGGCTTTCGTCGGTAGCGGAGGTGTTTAGCTCCAACAGGATCGTCTCAGCTCCTTCATCAAGTCGCAGGCGCTTAGCCCTTTCAAATATAGCCGCCTCGCGCTCCCGATCAGCTTTACTTTTCAACTGAGCTTCATTAAGGAATGTGTCAATTACTTCATCTGATGGCCCCAGAACTTTTGGTTCAGAATCTGCCCCCAGCTTTTCTGTGCAAGGAGTCTCCTCATCGTTCGTGATCGAATGGGAAATCATATGACAGCTCGCCACGCATTCTTCAGATTCATTTGACGAACTTTCTCCCTCACCTTCCTCTTGAAAGACATGGTTGAAAAACTCTTGGAATGTAATGGAGGTGTGTGCCTTCTGGTTGTATTCCTCCAGCGCGTCAATTTGTTTTTGCAGGTCCGTGCGCTTGTCGCCAGGCTTCACGGGCTTCTTTGACTTCTTTTTCTTCTTCTTCGAGGATTTTGACGGCTGGTTGCGAGTGCTTGAGCCACTATCATCGGTCTTTGGAGTTGGAAGTGGCTTCAACATCCCCTTAATGACCTGCGGTTCTAACGGGTTCTTCCACCTAATCGCTGGACATGTCTGAAGATCATTTAGCATCCTCTTTGTCTTGGTTGATAACACAACCTCCCAAGGAGCTTCTTCAATGACGGAGCATGTTGCCCCCGGCGTATTCGTCCCTTTAGAGGTGTGGGGCTGCGGGGGATTCACCTTCCATTTGTCAGATAACGCGAACTTGCCCTGTCGGTACTGGTTTTCAAGCCAATTCTTGAAAACGTAGCAATCTTCGATCAGATGGCCTAGTACTCGATGATAAGGACAGTAGTTGGGCTCGTTGACGTCACTTGGTTGCAACGGACGTTTTGGATCTGGCAGATTTATGAGTCTGTTGCGCAACGCCAGCTCGAATAACCTCCTCGTTTTATCGCGAGGAAAGTAATAAGGACATCCCATCCTATCCTCAAGGGGTACGTACGGGCGCATATTATTTTGACGAGCAACCGGCTTCGAGTCGCTCGGTTGTTGTTGAGCATTAGCGACGACGATCGCTTTTCCCCTCCCTTTGTCATTTCGAGAGTCCGGCCTTGGAAGAGGGGGTTTATGGCCCATTTGATCCATTTGCGCTAGTTTGTCAATCAAGGCCTGGAAGGTAGTCGGCTTGAAAAACATCATGAATTGCGAGATGGTTGCTTGCGGATCAAGGGTTCCCATAAACATACCCACCGCGGGAGCTTCTTCAATCCGCTACTCGCACTTCGACCATAAGTTCCACCATCGTATAGCATACTGAACCCACGTCTCGCCCGGCTTTACCCTGGCGTTAATCAGTGCCGTCATCGAGGTGCGTTCACTGGTGCTTGCAAAACGCTGAGTAAACAGTAGCTCCATCTCCGCGAAGGTTTTGATAGAGTCGTTCGAAAGCTCAGAGTACCACTCGAACGCCGTATCCGATAAACTTCCAACAAACTGGCGAAGCAACAACTTGTCGTCACCGCCGGTGTTGCCGCAGAGTGCCCTGAACTGGGCAACATGCTGGTGAGGATTGCCCGTCCCTTTGTAGACATGGAACTTGGGAATTGTGTAACCGGGTGGGTACTTGATTTGATCGTACCAACTTGGATATGGCCGCCCTGTTTTTACGACCTGACCGGCCGCTTCGGTCGCATGATGAACCCGTATTTGCTGGGCGATGTATTCATCCAAATCAGCTTTAGAGATTGTATCCTCCTTAGCTGTTGATAGGGCTGGCGGAGGATTTGATGTCTCTCCCCTATCGTCTTCAAGGACGGTCGGGGGCTCTTCAGCCAAAGGATCTTGTTGTATCATCATCCCTATCATGTCTTGGAAGAGGAGGCCCATACGCTGTTTGTTGGCTGCTTGTTCAGCAGCCTCTTTGTCCTTCTTTTCCAATATCCGACGAAGGAATTCGGCGTCGGTTTCTTCCTCTTGGCGTTCATCCGAGGACGCTTCAGGGTTTTCTTTTGGCCCTGTAAGTGCGGCCATAGCGTTCATCATTTCTTAGAGCTTCTGCTGCTGCTCCTGCGCCTTGGTCACTGATCGCGTAAGAGGTCGATAACCCGTAGATATGCGACTGTCCTCTTTACCAGACGCCACATAGACGGTATGCACTACGATGCCCCCTGACTTAGGGCGTTTGGGTGCACCACCTCTGATATTTGTCATTGGCGCGGGGGTTTTTTCCGGCCTTCTTCTTTTATTGGCCGTTGAAGTTGAAGGGGCCGTTGTAGTGGGCACCCTAGTGACTGTCCTCCTTTCCTGTTTGATCGGACAGTCTTTTTCTTCTTGCACCTTCGCCTTTTTCTGTCGACGAGAATGCTCGGGGTCAATTACGGAGTCTTGAACCCTCTGCCAAACCTTGTATATTTTTTAGGACAGCCGTTGTGGGGGCTGTTCTAGCTTCGTTTCTGGAGCTCTCTCCGCAGGTGGAGGAGATCTCTTCAATGTAGCGGTTGGAGAGTTCTTACGTACCCTCCTCAGTAGTTTAAAGCTGTTCCTAATTGGAACAGCAGCGTTGACTTCCACCACTGGAGCCGGTGGAGTTAGCCCTGAGGGGGGGTTGCCCTCTGCCTTCCTCACTCGTTGCCAATGGCGACGTCGAGCATGACGAGCTGTTGGGACTGGCTCGGAGATAGAGACATCTTCTTTTTCCCCCTGTCTGAATGAGGCGCTGCTGGTGTTAACCTCTTAAAAACCGAGCTTGTCTTTTGAGAGATGATATTCAACCTGTCGAAGACGGATCCTCGAGCAGGGGCAGGAATCGTCAGTCTTGAAAAGACTGGCTCTTTGACAGGGGAAGCCGCCTTGACGACTTCTGGAGCAGTAGTTATTTCCCTTCTTGGGACAGCCAATTTAGAGTTCTGATTTAGCCTGGTGAAAACAGAGGCTGTCGATTTGGTAGCGGGCGACCCGTTGACAGGGGTCGTCGTGGCAGTGAGTCGGTCGAAGACCGACTTCTTGTTTACCTCCAGTGCAGGTATCGGCATAGAGAAGCTTGTAGGTGGGATCATGGTCCCGAAGAACAGGCTAGTGGTGGCTTCGGTCACCTGGTCTACTGGCAGAGTGAGGAAGGAAGCCGCTTGGGGCCTATATGCTACACCTCCGGGGGAGGTGGAGCGTCCATTGCAGTGGCACTTCGAGCAGTTGGTGCAGTTAGAGGCCATTGAATCTTGAGTTCTGCGCCAGGCAAGATACCAAATCTTAGTAACTTGAAATCCGAAGGCAACCAATTAACAAACCGCGATTGGTTCGCGAGGACGACACACGAAGTGTGAAGTGGAAAGAGGAAGAGGTCCCACCAGGCGTGCCAGAATCTGTTCCCCTCCGAAGGACGGCGCACAGGACCGTGATGTCCTGCCGCTGAGATTCGGGGCAGATGCTATTTGGTTTTATCCGTCCACCTCTCCGAAGATGCCAAGTTGATTTATGGCACCGTGTATCGGAGGTTTAGACGGATGCGGCCGATGTAGCAGACTTCGTCAGATTCCCCCTCGCTTGAGGGGTTTTTGATTGTGGGGACGCTCTTCCCTGCAGGCGCAAGCCCCTGCAGTTAATTACGCTACCGCATCGCGGTAACAACTCTCTCCTTCTCCAGAATTTCACTTCGTGTCGTGTGTGTTTGTTTTGTTTGTGGTTGCCCGTGGATTGTATACGGAGACTGAGTACTGCCGTCGCCCGTAGGACGTGGATTAGTCCAAATCCGTATTTACTTAGATTTGGGTTTGGTGTTTTTAGTTTAAGGATGCATTAGTCGCGTTGCGGCTAAGATCAACTTAAACGTTCGTTAGGAATACGTTAGTCCTGTTTGGGACTAAGATCAACTTAACGTGATAATCCATTTAATATCTAGCCATCGGGACTCATCACCTCTCTAACGTCGTTGAAGGATTACAACGGCAGATGTCAGAGGAGTTCAGAGATGTACCCTTGAACCAAGGTTGATGTAACGTTTTAAAAATAATTAAATAAATAATTAAATGAATAAAATTGTTTAAGTGAATTTTATGAATTTCGGTAAAGTAAAATGTATTTTTCGTAAAATTCAACCGTGATTGTTTTTCATTATAATTTCAAAAATACATATTTTAATTATGTAATTACTAGTAAATGGTGTTTATTTAGCCACTTATAAATTTTTATTTTAATTAAATATTTTTCCTAAATTAAATATTTTAAATATTAACTTAAGCTTTATTTTTTACACTAAATTAGTGTAAATTACAAATTTGAATGGTTTTAATTTATAAAAATGAGCTATGGTATATTAGAATCAAGTGTGTAATATGCAAAATCTTTTCCAAAATCTCTCCATGGTTCTAGAGATTTCTAGGAAAAGGGTTAAATTGAAAAAGTTAGATAATAAAGGGTTTAAGTGAAAAAAATGCATTATTTATGAACTTTCTACACATTACCACACATTTTTTCTCTCTCTCCACCCTCCTCCCTCTCCATGGCCGGCCTCCCCTCCATGGGTAGCCCCAACATTTTTCCCCCATCATTTTTGCATTAAAAATCATCAAAATTCATCAAAAATTCCAAAAATAAATCTCAAAAATCAACATTCAACCTCTACCATTTTCCTTTGACCTATTTAGCATGGATTTTGGAGAAGGAAAGCATGCATTTTGGAGGCTTATTTCATGTTTGGGTTTCATATTTTGGAGGTATAAATTTCCTTCTTTTGATTTATTGTTATTAGATGTTCATTTAAGCATAATTAGATTTAATATATTAATTCTATTTGCTACTTTTAAAATTCAAGTTAGGGTTTGAAAAATCAAGTTGTGATTTTTATTGATTAAATAAGGTTATAATAGCTAGTTTAACATTTTTAGAGTGGAAAAATCTTGCATGTTTGTTGAATTGTAAATTTTTTCATTTAAAATTGTTTAAATGAAGCTATTTAGTTAACTAGTTTTTGTAAAATATATATGTGGGTGATATAAAATTCCAATTAAGGTGGCTATTATTAGATTGTAGTTTTAGTGAAAACTTTAGCATGTTAATGGAAAGAAAAACTTAGTTTGATTGCTAGTTTCTATTGATAATTGATAAATTGTGATAAAAATTGCTAATTTTGTAAACTAGATTTTAGAAATTCCTATATAAATGAGATTAAAAATATAATTATGGTTTCATTATATCATTATCATCATGAATTGTGGTTTAAGTCATTAATTTATGCAAAATCAAGTTTTGTGGTGGAATTGTGGTATTTTGCTTGAAAAATGTTGAAAATTGTTAAAGGGTGCAAACTAGAAATTTCAAATTTATACAAAATTGTGTAATAAAAATATAGTAATGGTTTGTATAGTCTAGTAATTCTATTTAATGAGTTTTATGACCATTGGTTTCATTTAAATGTCAAGTTTTGATGAAAAACGGTAAATTGGCATTTTCGGGTTTTACGAAATCGGGCGATTTGATGGATTTTAGGGTTTCGATGGATTTAATCATGTTTTATAATATAAGTAATGTGTTTTAAAACAACGAGTTATTTGTTAATGTTTATCTCGATCCATCGGAGTTTGTACGCCAATATCGAGCGATATTTGGTGCTTTTGCGTGGACGGGACATAGGTTTTACATTATGCTTGTTCCTTGTATCGTTTGACTTTCGTATGTGATTCAGTTTACGATGCTATTTATATGTTTGTGTCTAGGTACCCTTCACGTGGACTGCGGGCGATGAAGAGGAGGATGGCGACACTGTCTTCGGCAGACATGGACCAGGTGAGTAGATGTATATCTACGGGGGGGAAGTCGGGTGGATGGCGTTTAGCACCCCTGCAACGTAGAATAGGAATAGTGCTTATTAACATTAGGAAACTAGATGTGACCCTAGATTCTTAATCAGTAAGACCCTAGTATTGACCCTAGGCCGGACTAGACTAATTTAGTAAAACCATATCAGAGGATGAGTACCTTGGAAGAGGTTCGTAGGTTTCAGATAGAAACATACACACGCACACATTGAAACTCGACATGGGGTATACGTGTGTGTGTATATATATAAAACTAGGTATAGGTGTATATATATATACAACACGTATATGGGATTCATTGATGTGATATGATATCTGAGGTATGATGAAACAGTATAACTGGGCTTGATGCCGTGATTCTTGACTATACAGTCGTATTAAAGTGTTAGCGGATCATTAGAGAATGAGATAATGAACATGAATATATAAATTATAAAGGGTGATGGTGATATTGAGGTACATGGGACGCTAAAATAGTACCTGGGCTGTAGCTTGTGACTGATCACGATATGATATATGTATGACTTGATTACGACATCATATAGGTGTGACCTGATGTCGATATCGTATAGGTGTGACTTGATGATGATAAGATATCGGTATAATTTAATCACAATATGACACATGTGACATGATATTTCTGAGGATAAACTAAGGATTATTCTATGATGGCAATGATATACGATTGATGTATGCGATTATAGTTTAGAACCTTGATCATGAGATGTGTTGATGATGACATTATACGAATGATGAGACACTTAGGAGATACTTGACCCGTACCCCGATATTAGGATGCCGTACGATGGATTTTACCGTACGAGGCCTAGATATGATGATTGATCCGCACTCTTGGTTCGAGAAAGCCGTACTACGTACGTGACGCTTTTGAGGCTGGATCGCCGACTATTAGAGATATTGGTTCAGACCTTAGGTAGATGCTTGTTTCTTATTGACCAGTTTCTTAGGTTAGTTCCTTAGGATATTAGATGGACACTAGTTTTGGTTCGACTCACATAGTGGTAGTTGTACTCGTATTTCGCAGAGGAGTGGATAATGCACATCTGTATTTACATTCATACTGTAATCATCATGGTGCATGTTCTTACATATGTTGCTATAATCAGTATAAACCTTACCTGTTAGGACACCAGCACCATTACCGATGATGCGCATATTCCACGCACACTTATTTGCCGGCTCACACACATCATCATCGGTAATTGCTATGTCACGTACACTTTAGATCATATTATCTTTTATTGATAGAATCAGTTAACAACTAAACCGATATAATATTATGATTACTCTCTGATGTTAGTATAAGACATGATATTTATTACTTAGACATTCATGCATTCATATTTCATGTTATCGCACAGTAGTATGGGCATATGCCGACACTTATCATATACTTACTCATGATTTTGAGATTTGGATTTCTATGAGATTTCTGGATTTTTGGGGAAAACCGCAAAAATATATAAAAACGTCTCTCTCTCTCCTCTTCTCTTTTTAAAATAAGATGCGGTTTTCTCGTGATGTATGTGTCGTCCACCATGAGTATTTCATGTTTTCTGTTGGATTTCGAGACCCGATTCGAGGAGTGGATGAACCGTCTCGGGTACATGGTGGGCCCGGTATGGTACCCCGGGGCAAGAAGATCGAGTTGTAGACGATGAGCCTGGCCGGGGAAGGCTACCTACCGGTGATGTCTGGCGCGGCGGATATCCGGAGGATACCGACCGTTGTCGTGAGATTTGATGATATGGGCCGATCCGGACTGACGGAGCCCGAGATATTGAGACTTGAGATTACATGTGTTGTGTCGATGCTTGACACGGATTTCCATGGATTTCATTGTTGAGATTTCAGATTCTTATACACATTTTACTATGATAATAGCTAAAGATTTCTTATACATATATATCTGGATTTCAGGATTTGTTACTTTACATTCATGGTGCATGCATTCATTTCATATGACATAGTATTATATGAGGCACTGACACGAGCACGGAGTATCTGCACTTACATGTAGTTTTACCCTGCTATTACTAGTTGATTGGGATATAATAGTGTATTATTATGACCTAGGATAGCGTCGTGCATTCGATTTCTTTTTGTAGATGTCTTCTACTCACGAGTTGGCAACTTACCCCCGTTGTGCCAAATTTTATTACAGGTTCGAGGTACAGGTTTCCCAGGCAGCTTGCTGGCATATCTTTTATTTCAGGGTGATTTGCACGGTAGGTTGGTTCACTTGTATCTGAACCACCATTGTATTTTATTCATTCATTTGTATCTAGTAAGCTCCATCAACCATACTTGTATTACTTGATAAGTTTATTGGACCAGACTTTTATTTCGACCTTAGAGTCGCGCATGTATTATTCTGATCTGGTGGTTTTGTTTTCTTTTGAGTTTTGAGCCTTGCCCTTTGGCCTTGTATATTATTGTGCTTGTTGTGGTTGTTTCCGCCTGTTGGCGTTGAGTTAGCTCCCGTTTGGGGATGCTTTTTATTGTTGTTTATGTATATTATACTTGTTGTACCCGTTTGGCTGCCAGTTTTTATAGAGGAGACTCTGCCGAAATTTTTGGAAAAATTTGCTGATGTTTTAAACTTGTTCCTTCATGTTTTCTTTTACTGCTTCTTCTTCTTTTTCATGGTTTAGATTTCTGGGCTTCGGCTTACTTAGGTTACGTGGCGCCTCTAGACGCTTCGTAATCTAAGTGCCGGTCACGTTCCGTACTTTCGGGTCATGACAAAGTTGGTATCAGAGCGTTAGGTTTAACCTTGTATAAGTCTAGGTGACCCTTGGTTGATGGAGTAGGCGATTTAGGTAGAGTAACGTACCGTGGGTATGGTCCACGGCATACTTACGGTACGCTACTCTGCTTAAGGAGCCCTAGGATGTACATTGTTTGCACCGTACTTCATTCATTCCCTTGATCTATCTTCGTCGATATCGGATGGTAGTTTCTGTTAACCACGGGCACACTGGCAGAAGGAGCTGCGGCTCGAATGCGATAACCATTAGAGTATTGGTTATTCTTAAGGATTGAAGCATTGCGTAGTGTGCGGATAAAGGGTATTCACATGCCGTCCGGATGAAGTTAAAGGGTTCGAACGATTATCAGAAAACCATTTTCCCAAGTTTAAAGTATTCGGAAGAACATGCAGGTATTTCGATGGACCCTCTAGAAGAATGAAACCCTAACTCGACATAATGACCACGAGAACGCCCTTGAACCTTAGGGTTTACGGCAGTTCCGCGGTACCATTAGTGAGGCTTGGGTTTGCCCTTCTACGGCTGGATCATCAATGCTGGGGTATGTACCGGATATTTTAAACTGTACTTGAGTGTTGAGCTCTCGGGGAATTATGGGATTTTGATGGATCGATCGAAAGGTTTAATGTAGTCCGGATATCAAGTGAAGGGATCGACTACGTGGGAGACTCTAGATATGAGTATTGCCGTTGGTAGCGCAGTCAGCACAGCTACGAAGAGACGAGTTCGAAGCAATCGACATCAGAGGAAAGAGGCGCACATTGACGATAGTGTTTACGATGTGACTTGGTGACTTGAATTTCATATTTCTGTTATTGGATTTTGGTATTTTGAGGATTTTGTTCTACGATTGGTATTTCTTATGTGTACCTTCATTGCATTCTATCCGTGTTTCACATATCAGCTGTATTGATGTTGCTTGGTATATACCCAGTACACTTGATTTGGTTTTATATAGTTTGAGATTTTTTTATTTGATTTCGTGCATATGGATTACACATGATTTTGATATATGCTTCGACCTAGTTTTTATCCATTTTCGTATTGTGATTTCGATTCTGATATTCGAGGTATGTTTTCGTGCACCATGTGCACCTGATTAGGATTCTTGCGCATACTTGGCCCACTTGATGCGATTTTGTGCACACCAGATGCACTAAATCGGGGTTTTGTGCAGATTAGATGCACCTGATATTGTGTCGTGTACGCCCGTTGCACTTGACAGATGTTTTTGGTGCACACCTGTTGCACTTAGTTTTGTTTTGTGGATATTCATGGTATCTGGTTTCGATTTCAGTGCGCACTGGACGCACATGACATTTTATTGATGTGATTGGGATTGATTTTAGTTTGAGCAGTATGTTTTCCTAATTATTATTATTTGATTTAGTAACCAGGCGGGACGTATATGTTAAATAAAAGATATATATATATATAGTTATTTTTTTAAAAATAAACGTCCGCTACTTATGCCGTGACACGTGCATTGCACGGCGATTTTCAAGAGGGGTTTTCGTATGCTTCTTTATTATGATATTTAGGTGATTTCACTATGATGCACACTATATATAAGTTGTAGATTGATGTATATTATGTTGGTTTTCATATTGGGTTTTGATATTTTATTCTAGCCATAACTCCGATGATTGCGTTATGCTTGACGGAGTTGATTTTTGTTATGTATTGATGATTTCGGAGCCCCGACGATTTGAGTGTTTTGCTAAATATTTTAGTATTTGGAGGGGGAGTTTTAATTTAAATTCAGGGACCGAATTTCTTAAAGGGGGGAAGATTGTAACGTTTTAAAAATAATTAAATAAATAATTAAATGAATAAAATTGTTTAAGTGAATTTTATGAATTTCGGTAAAGTAAAATGTATTTTTCGTAAAATTAAACCGTGATTGTTTTTCATTATAATTTCAAAAATACATATTTTAATTATGAAATTACTAGTAAATGGTGTTTATTTAGCCACTTATAAATTTTTATTTTAATTAAATATTTTTCCTAAATTAAATATTTTAAATATTAACATAAGCTTTATTTTTTACACTAAATTAGTGTAAATTACAAATTTGAATGGTTTTAATTTATAAAAATGAGCCATGGTATATTAAAATCAAGTGTGTAATATGCAAAATCTTTTCCAGAATCTCTCCATGGTTCTAGAAATTTCTAGGAAAAGGGTTAAATTGAAAAAGTTAGATAATAAAGGGTTTAAGTGAAAAAAATGCATTATTTATGAACTTTCTACACATTACCACACATTTTTTCTCTCTCTCCACCCTCCTCCCTCTCCATGGCCGGCCTCCCCTCCATGGGTAGCCCCAAAATTTTCCCCCCATCATTTTTGCATTAAAAATCATCAAAATTCATCAAAAATTCCAAAAATAAATCTCAAAAATCAACATTCAACCTCTACCATTTTCCTTTGACCTATTTAGCATGGATTTTGGAGAAGGAAAGCATGCATTTTGGAGGCTTATTTCATGTTTGGGTTTCATATTTTGGAGGTATAAATTTCCTTCTTTTGATTTATTGTTATTAGATGTTCATTTAAGCATAATTAGATTTAATATATTAATTCTATTTGCTACTTTTAAAATTCAAGTTAGGGTTTGAAAAATCAAGTTGTGATTTTTATTGATTAAATAAGGTTATAATAGCTAGTTTAACATTTTTAGAGTGGAAAAATCTTGCATGTTTGTTGAATTGTAAATTTTTTCATTTAAAATTGTTTAAATGAAGATATTTAGCTAACTAGTTTTTGTAAAATATATATGTGGGAAATATAAAATTCCAATTAAGGTGGCTATTATTAGATTGTAGTTTTAGTGAGAACTTTAGCATGTTAATGGAAAGAAAAACTTAGTTTGATTGCTAGTTTCTATTGATAATTGATAAATTGTGATTAAAATTGCTAATTTTGTAAACTAGATTTTAGAAATTCCTATATAAATGAGATTAAAAATATAATTATGGTTTCATTATATCATTATCATCATGAATTGTGGTTTAAGTCATTAATTTATGCAAAATCATGTTTTGTGGTGGAATTGTGGTATTTTGCTTGAAAAATGTTGAAAATTGTTTATGGGTGCAAACTAGAAATTTCAAATTTATACAAAATTGTGTAATAAAAATATAGTAATGGTTTGTATAGTCTAGTAATGCTACTTAATGAGTTTTATGACCATTGGTTTCATTTAAATATCAAGTTTTGATGAAAAACGGTAAATTGGCATTTTCGGGTTTTACGAAATCGGGCGATTTGATGGATTTTAGGGTTTCAATGGATTTAATCATGTTTTATAATATAAGTAATGTGTTTTAAAACTATGAGTTATTTGTTAATGTTTATCTCGATCCATCGGAGATTGTACGCCGATATCGAGCGATATTTGGTGCTTTTGCGTGGACGGGACATAGGTTTTAACCTATGCTTGTTCCTTGTATCGTTTGACTTTCGTATGTGATTCAGCTTACGATGCTATTTATATGTTTGTGTCTAGGTACCCCTCACGTGGACTGCGGGCGATGAAGAGGAGGATGGCGACACTGTCTTCGGCAGACATGGACCAGGTGAGTAGATGTATATCTACGGGGGGGGGGAAGACGGGTGGATGACGTTTAGCACCCCCGCAACGTAGAATAGGAATAGTGCTTATTGACATTAGGAAACCAGATGTGACCCTAGATTCTTAATCAGTAGGACCCTAGTATTGACCCTAGGCTGGACTAGACTAATTTAGGAAAACCATATCAGAGGATGAGTACCTTGGAAGAGATTCGTAGGTTTCAGATAGAAACATACACACGCACACACTGAAACTCGACATGGGGTATACGTGTGTGTGTATATATATAAAACTAGATATAGGTGTATATATATATACAACACGTATATGGGATTCATTGATGTGATATGATATCTGAGGTATGATGAAACAGTATAACTGGGCTTGATGCCGTGATTCTTGACTATACAGTCGTATTAAAGTGTTAGCGGATCATTAGAGAATGAGATAATGAACATGAATATATAAATTATAAAAGGTGGTAGTGATATTGAGGTACATGTGATGCTAAAATAGTACCTGGGCTGTAGCTTGTGACTGATCACGATATGATATATGTATGACTTGATTACGACATCATATAGGTGTGACCTGATGTCGATATCGTATAGGTGTGACTTGATGACGATAAGATATCGGTATAATTTAATCACAATATGACACATGTGACATGATATTTCTGAGGATAAACTAAGGATTATTCTATTATGGCAATGATATACGATTGATGTATGCGATTATAGTTTAGAACCTTGATCATGAGATGTGTTGATGATGACATTATACGAATGATGAGACACCTAGGAGATACTTGACCCGTACCCCGATATTGGGATGCCGTACGATGGATTTTACCGTACGAGGCCTAGATATGATGATTGATCCGCACTCTTGGTTCGAGGAAGCCGTACTACGTACGTAACGCTTTTGAGGCTGGATCGCCGACTATTAGAGATATTGGTTCAGACCTTAGGTAGATGCTTGTTTCTTATTGACCAGTTTCTTAAGTTAGTTCCTTAGGATATTAGATGGACACTAGTTTAGGTTCGACTCACATAGTAGTAGTTGTACTCGTATTTCGCAGAGGAGTGGATAATGCACATCTGTATTTACATTCATATTGTAATCTTCATGGTGCATGTTCTTACATATGTTGCTATAATCAGTATAAACCTTACCTGTTAGGACACCCGCACCATTACCGATGATGCGCATATTCCACGCACACTTATTTGCCGGCTCACACACATCATCATCGGTAATTGCTATGTCACGTACACTTTAGATCATATTATCTTTTATTGATAGAATCAGTTAACAACTAAACCGATATAATATTATGATTACTCTCTGATGTTAGTATAAGACATGATATTTATTACTTAGACATTCATGCATTCATATTTCATGTTATCGCACAGTAGTATGGGCATATGCCGACACTTATCATATACTTACTCATGATTTTGAGATTTGGATTTCTATGAGATTTCTGGATTTTTGGGGAAAACCGCAAAAATATATAAAAACTTCTCTCTCTCTCCTCTTCTCTTTTTAAAATAAGATGCGGTTTTCTCGTGATGTATGTGTCGTCCACCATGAGTATTTCATGTTTTCTGTTGGATTTCGAGACCCGATTCGAGGAGTGGATGAACCGTCTCGGGTACATGGTGGGCCCGGTATGGTACCCCGGGGCAAGAAGATCGAGTTGTAGACGATGAGCCTGGCCGGGGAAGGCTACCTACCGGTGATGTCTGGCGCGGCGGATATCCGGAGGATACCGACCGTTGTCGTGAGATTTGATGATATGGGCCGATCCGGACTGACGGAGCCCGAGATATTGAGACTTGAGATTACATGTGTTGTGTCGATGCTTGACACGGATTTCCATGGATTTCATTGTTGAGATTTCAGATTCTTATACACATTTTACTATGATAATAGCTAAAGATTTCTTATACATATATATCTGGATTTCAGGATTTGTTACTTTACATTCATGGTGCATGCATTCATTTCATATGACATAGTATTATATGAGGCACTGACACGAGCACGGAGTATCTGCACTTACATGTAGTTTTACCCTGCTATTACTAGTTGATTGGGATATAATAGTGTATTATTATGACCTAGGATAGCGTCGTGCATTCGATTTCTTTTTGTAGATGTCTTCTACTCACGAGTTGGCAACTCACCCCCGTTGTGCCAAATTTTATTACAGGTTCGAGGTACAGGTTTCCCGGGCAGCTTGCTGGCATATCTTTTATTTCAGGGTGATTTGCACGGTAAGTTGGTTCACTTGTATCTGAACCACCATTGTATTTTATTCATTCATTTGTATCTAGTAAGCTCCATCAACCATACTTGTATTACTTGATAAGTTTATTGGACCAGACTTTTATTTCGACCTTAGAGTCGCGCATGTATTATTCTGATCTGGTGGTTTTGTTTTCTTTTGAGTTTTGAGTCTTGCCCTTTGGCCTTGTATATTATTGTGCTTGTTGTGGTTGTTTCCGCCTGTTGGCGTTGAGTTAGCTCCCGTTTGGGGATGCTTTTTATTGTTGTTTATGTATATTATACTTGTTGTACCCGTTTGGGGGCCAGTTTTTATAGAGGAGACTCTGCCGAAATTTTTGGAAAAATTTGCTGATGTTTTAAACTTGTTCCTTCATGTTTTCTTTTACTGCTTCTTTTTCTTTTTCATGGTTTAGATATCTGGGCTTCGGCTTACTTAGGTTACGTGGCGCCTCTAGACGCTTCGTAATCTAAGTGCCGGTCACGTTCCGTACTTTCGGGTCGTGACAAAGTTGATATCAGAGCGCTGGGTTTAACCTTGTATAAGTCTAGGTTACCCTTGGTTGATGGAGTAGGCGATTTAGGTAGAGTAACGTACCGTGGGTATGGTCCGCGGCATACTTACGGTACGCTACTCTGCTTAAGGAGCCCTAGGATGTACATTGTTTGCACCGTATTTCATTTGTTCCCTTGATCTATCTTCGTCGATATCGGATGGTAGTTTCTGTTAACCACGGGCACACTGGCAGAAGGAGCTGCAGCTCGAATGCGATAACCATTAGAGTATTGGTTATTCTTGAGGATTGAAGCATTGCGTAGTGTGCGGATAAAGGGTATTCACATGCCGTCCGGATGAAGTTAAAGGGTTCGAACGATTATCAGAAAACCATTTTCCCAAGTTTAAAGTATTCGGAAGAACATGCAGGTATTTCGATGGACCCTCTAGAAGAATGAAACCCTAACTCGACATAATGACCACGAGAACGCCCTTGAACCTTAGGGTTTACGGCAGTTCCGCGGTACCATTAGTGAGGCTTGGGTTTGCCCTTCTACGGCTTGATCATCAATGCTGGGGTATGTACCGGATATTTTAAACTGTACTTGAGTGTTGAGCTCTCGGGGAATTATGGGATTTTGATGGATCGATCGAAAGGTTTAATGTAGTCCGGATATCAAGTGAAGGGATCGACTACGTGGGAGACTCTAGATATGAGTATTGCCGTTGGTAGCGCAGTCAGCACAGCTACGAAGAGACGAGTTCGAAGCAATCGACATCAGAGGAAAGAGGCGCACATTGACGATAGTGTTTACGATGTGACTTGGTGACTTGAATTTCATATTTCTGTTATTGGATTTTGGTATTTTGAGGATTTTGTTCTACGATTGGTATTTCTTATGTGTACCTTCATTGCATTCTATCCGTGTTTCACATATTAGCTGTATTGATGTTGCTTGGTATATACCCAGTACACTTGATTTGGTTTTATATATTTTGAGATTTTTTTATTTGATTTCGTGCATATGGGTTACACATGATTTTGATATATGCTTCGACCTAGTTTTTATCCATTTTCTTATTGTGATTTCGATTCTGATATTCGAGGTATGTTTTCGTGCACCATGTGCACCTGATTAGGATTCTTGCGCATACTTGGCCCACTTGATGCGATTTTGTGCACACCAGATGCACTAAATCGGGGTTTTGTGCAGATTAGATGCACCTGATATTGTGTCGTGTACGCCCGTTGCACTTGACAGATGTTTTTGGTGCACACCTGTTGCACTTAGTTTTGTTTTGTGGATATTCATGGTATCTGTAATTGGTTTCGATTTCAGTGCGCACTGGACGCACATGACATTTTATTGATGTGATTGGGATTGATTTTAGTTTGAGCAGTATGTTTTCCTAATTATTATTATTTGATTTAGTAACCAGGCGGGACGTGTATGTTAAATAAAAGATATATATATATATATAGTTATTTTTTAAAAAATAAACGTCCGCTACTTATGCCGTGACACGTGCATTGCATGGCGATTTTCAAGAGGGGTTTTCGTATGCTTCTTTATTATGATATTTAGGTGATTTCACTATGATGCACACTATATATAAGTTGTAGATTGATGTATATTATGTTGGTTTTCATATTGGGTTTTGATATTTTATTCTCGCTATAACTCCGATGATTGCGTTATGCTTGACGGAGTTGATTTTTGTTATGTATTGATGATTTCGGAGCCCCGACGATTTGAGTGTTTTGCTAAATATTTTAGTATTTGGAGGGGGAGTTTTAATTTAAATTCGGGGACCGAATTTCTTAAAGGGGGGAAGATTGTAACGTTTTAAAAATAATTAAATAAATAATTAAATGAATAAAATTGTTTAAGTGAATTTTATGAATTTCGGTAAAGTAAAATGTATTTTTCGTAAAATTAAACCGTGATTGTTTTTCATTATAATTTCAAAAATACATATTTTAATTATGAAATTACTAGTAAATGGTGTTTATTTAGCCACTTATAAATTTTTATTTTAATTAAATATTTTTCCTAAATTAAATATTTTAAATATTAACATAAGCTTTATTTTTTACACTAAATTAGTGTAAATTACAGATTTGAATGGTTTTAATTTATAAAAATGAGCCATGGTATATTAAAATCAAGTGTGTAATATGCAAAATCTTTTCCAGAATCTCTCCATGGTTCTAGAAATTTCTAGGAAAAGGGTTAAATTGAAAAAGTTAGATAATAAAGAGTTTAAGTGAAAAAAATGCATTATTTATGAACTTTCTACACATTACCACACATTTTTTTCTCTCTCTCCACCCTCCTCCCTCTCCATGGCCGGCCTCCTCTCCATGGGTAGCCCCAAAATTTTCCCCCCATCATTTTTGCATTAAAAATCATCAAAATTCATCAAAAATTCCAAAAATAAATCTCAAAAATCAACATTCAACCTCTACCATTTTCCTTTGACCTATTTAGCATGGATTTTGGAGAAGGAAAGCATGCATTTTGGAGGCTTATTTCATGTTTGGGTTTCATATTTTGGAGGTATAAATTTCCTTCTTTTGATTTATTGTTATTAGATGTTCATTTAAGCATAATTAGATTTAATATATTAATTCTATTTGCTACTTTTAAAATTCAAGTTAGGGTTTGAAAAATCAAGTTGTGATTTTTATTGATTAAATAAGGTTATAATAGCTAGTTTAACATTTTTAGAGTGGAAAAATCTTGCATGTTTGTTGAATTGTAAAAATTTTCATTTAAAATTGTTTAAATGAAGCTATTTAGCTAACTAGTTTTTGTAAAATATATATGTGGGTGATATAAAATTCCAATTAAGGTGGCTATTATTAGATTGTAGTTTTAGTGAGAACTTTAGCATGTTAATGGAAAGAAAAACTTAGTTTGATTGCTAGTTTCTATTGATAATTGATAAATTGTGATAAAAATTGCTAATTTTGTAAACTAGATTTTAGAAATTCCTATATAAATGAGATTAAAAATATAATTATGGTTTCATTATATCATTATCATCATGATTTGTGGTTTAATTCATTAATTTATGCAAAATCATGTTTTGTGGTGGAATTGTGGTATTTTGCTTGAAAAATGTTGAAAATTGTTAAAGGGTGCAAACTAGAAATTTCAAATTTATACAAAATTGTGTAATAAAAATATAGTAATGGTTTGTATAATCTAGTAATGCTACTTAATGAGTTTTATGACCATTGGTTTCATTTAAATGTCAAGTTTTGATGAAAAACGGTAAATTGGGATTTTCGGGTTTTACGAAATCGGGCGATTTGATGGATTTTAGGGTTTCAATGGATTTAATCATGTTTTATAAAATAAGTAATGTGTTTTAAAACTATGAGTTATTTGTTAATGTTTATCTCGATCCATCGGAGTTTCTACGCCGATATCGAGCGATATTTGGTGCTTTTGCGTGGACGGGACATAGGTTTTAACCTATGCTTGTTCCTTGTATCATTTGACTTTCGTATGTGATTCATCTTACGATGCTATTTATATGTTTGTGTCTAGGTACCCCTCACGTGGACTGCGGGCGATGAAGAGGAGGATGGCGACACTGTCTTCGGCAGACATGGACCAGGTGAGTAGATGTATATCTACGGGGGGGAAGTCGGGTGGATGGCGTTTAGCACCCCCGCAACGTAGAATAAGAATAGTGCTTATTGACATTAGGAAACCAGATGTGACCCTAGATTCGTAATCAGTAGGACCCTAGTATTGACCCTAGGCTGGACTAGACTAATTTAGGAAAACCATATCAGAGGATGAGTACCTTGGAAGAGGTTCGTAGGTTTCAGATAGAAACACACACACGCACACACTGAAACTCGACATGGGGTATACGTGTGTGTGTATATATATAAAACTAGGTATAGGTGTATATATATATACAACACGTATATGGGATTCATTGATGTGATATGATATCTGAGGTATGATGAAACAGTATAACTGGGCTTGATGCCGTGATTCTTGACTATACAGTCGTATTAAAGTGTTAGCGGATCATTAGAGAATGAGATAATGAACATGAATATATAAATTATAAAAGGTGGTAGTGATATTGAGGTACATGTGATGCTAAAATAGTACCTGGGCTGTAGCTTGTGACTGATCACGATATGATATATGTATGACTTGATTACGACATCATATAGGTGTGACCTGATGTCGATATCGTATAGGTGTGACTTGATGACGATAAGATATCGGTATAATTTAATCACAATATGACACATGTGACATGATATTTCTGAGGATAAACTAAGGATTATTCTATTATGGCAATGATATACGATTGATGTATGCGATTATAGTTTAGAACCTTGATCATGAGATGTGTTGATGATGACATTATACGAATGATGAGACACCTAGGAGATACTTGACCCGTACCCCGATATTGGGATGCCGTACGATGGATTTTACCGTACGAGGCCTAGATATGATGATTGATCCGCACTCTTGGTTCGAGGAAGCCGTACTACGTACGTAACGCTTTTGAGGCTGGATCGCCGACTATTAGAGATATTGGTTCAGACCTTAGGTAGATGCTTGTTTCTTATTGACCAGTTTCTTAAGTTAGTTCTTTAGGATATTAGATGGACACTAGTTTAGGTTCGACTCACATAGTGGTAGTTGTACTCGTATTTCGCAGAGGAGTGGATAATGCACATCTGTATTTACATTCATATTGTAATCATCATGGTGCATGTTCGTACATATGTTGCTATAATCAGTATAAACCTTACCTGTTAGGACACCAGCACCATTACCGATGATGCGCATATTCCACGCACACTTATTTGCCGGCTCACACACATCATCATCGGTAATTGCTATGTCACGTACACTTTAGATCATATTATCTTTTATTGATAGAATCAGTTAACAACTAAACCGATATAATATTATGATTACTCTTTGATGTTAGTATAAGACATGATATTTATTACTTAGACATTCATGCATTCATATTTCATGTTATCGCACAGTAGTATGGGCATATGCCGACACTTATCATATACTTACTCATGATTTTGAGATTTGGATTTCTATGAGATTTCTGGATTTTTGGGGAAAACCGCAAAAATATATAAAAACTTCTCTCTCTCTCCTCTTCTCTTTTTAAAATAAGATGCGGTTTTCTCGTGATGTATGTGTCGTCCACCATGAGTATTTCATGTTTTCTGTTGGATTTCGAGACCCGATTCGAGGAGTGGATGAACCGTCTCGGGTACATGGTGGGCCCGGTATGGTACCTCAGGGCAAGAAGATCGAGTTGTAGACGATGAGCCTGGCAGGGGAAGGCTACCTACCGGTGATATCTAGCGCGGCGGATATCCAGAGGATACCGACCGTTGTCATGAGATTTGATGATATGGGCCGATCCGGACTGACGGAGCCCGAGATATTGAGACTTGAGATTACATGTGTTGTGTCGATGCTTGACACAGATTTCCATGGATTTCATTGTCGAGATTTCAGATTCTTATACACATTTTACTTTGATAATAGCTAAATATTTCTTATACATATATATCTGGATTTCAGGATTTGTTACTTTACATTCATGGTGCATGCATTTCATTTCATATGACATAGTATTATATGAGGCACTGACACGAGCACGGAGTATCTGCACTTACACGTAGTTTTACCCTGCTATTACTAGTTGATTGGGATATAATAGTGTATTATTATGACCTAGGATAGCGTCGTGCATTCGATTTCTTTTTGTAGATGTCTTCTACTCACGAGTTGGCAACTCACCCCCGTTGTGCCAAATTTTATTACAGGTTCAAGGTACAGGTTTCCCGGGCAGCTTGCTGGCACATCTTTTATTTCAGGGTGATTTGCACGATAGGTTGGTTCACTTGTATCTGAACCACCATTGTATTTTATTCATTCATTTGTATCTAGTAAGCTCCATCAACCATACTTGTATTACTTGATAAGTTTATTGGACCAGACTTTTATTTCGACCTTAGAGTCGCGCATGTATTATTCTGATCTGGTGGTTTTGTTTTCTTTTGAGTTTTGAGCCTTGCCCTTTGGCGTTGTATATTATTGTGCTTGTTGTGGTTGTTTCCGTCTGTTGGCGTTGAGTTAGCTCCCGTTTGGGGATGCTTTTTATTGTTGTTTATGTATATTATACTTGTTGTACCCGTTTGGGGGCCAGTTTTTATAGAGGAGACTCTGCCGAAATTTTTGGAAAAATTTACTGATGTTTTAAACTTGTTCCTTCTTGTTTTCTTTTACTGCTTCTTCTTCTTTTTCACGGTTTAGATTTCAGGGCTTCGGCTTACTTAGGTTACATGGCGCCTCTAGACGCTTCGTAATCTAAGTGCCGGTCACGTTCCGTACTTTCGGGTCGTGACAGTTGATTTGTTGTTTTATAGTCCGTTTGAATGTTTAAGGATACGCTAGCCGTGTTTGGGGGCTAAGATCAACTTAAACGGGATAGTTTAGATCCGACAAAAGAGCATTTGAAGGCTCTATTGTTCCAGTTTAGGGACGTAGTGGTCCATAGGTAGTTTAGGGACGTTGCGGTCCATGCTCCAGTTTAGGGACGTGGTGGTCCATATTCCAGTTTAAGGACACGGTGGTCCAATATTAGTTTAAGGACGTTCCGGTCCAATATTAGTTTAAGGACGTTCCGGTCCACGAGTTTAAGGACCCCGCAGTCCATATTGATGTGTGGTCGTCGGGACCCGTCACCTCTCTGACGTCGTTGAAGGATTACAACGATGGGTGTCAGAGGAGTTCGGAGATGTACCCTCGAACCGGAGGTAAATTGATTTAAGAGAGCAATCTTGCTCAGTCAATTTAATTTAAGGACTTACGGCCAAAATTGGGCTAAGTCCAGTTGAAAATGTTCAACATTTTATTTGCTTTTGCGTTGCATTTCTTTTTATTTTTATTTGGGCTTTGCCCAGAAAAGATGCAGAGCATCAATTTGTTTTGGGCTCTGCCCTTTATAAATGATGCAGAGCATCAATTTCATTTGGGCTCTGCCCTTTTATTGCTTTGCAATTTATTTTGGCTTGCTTGGTCTTTTTGATTTGGGCCTGGCCCTTTTAGGAAATGCATTGCATTTATCAGGCGGTTTGCGCCAATCAGAGAGCGCAAGCGCTCATGGTGATGACACGTGTCATGCAGCGCAGTGCGCTGCGCTAGTGCTCTACACTTGCGCTGCTGACACATGGCGCGCTCTAGTGAGTTGCGCCAATTT